>JAZKJV010001037.1:0-1320512 GCA_037367405.1 Ottelia alismoides | reverse complement strand
TACCTACTTCGGAGGCTGTATGAGAGAGATGTGTGCATTTTAAGGTTTACAGCTTCAAACTTGGATTGGGGTTTTATTGGTCAATTTTACAAGTTAGTATTTTTTAGATATTTTTCCTTTATTAGTGTTAGTCATATATACACAATATAGTTGGTTTTATTGGATTTGGAGTTAGTATAAAATACATACAAATAAGGTATTTTAGCTAATATATAGGTGAATATTTACAAGTGAATTTGGCTTCTTATTTTATGCAAATATGAATGCTAAAATGCAAATGTTATGCTTGCATGCATGAATGCTAATTATGCAAGATAAGGGGAAATATGCAGCTATTTACTTGGGAACAAAGCTCTATTTTCAAAACTTTTAGAGGCATGAATCACAGATTCATCACTTTCCTAAATAGTATTTCTTTTAAAAAAATATTATTTAGGAAGTTGCCTCATGATAGTCAGATCTTTTCAACATAGATTTAAGCCATGTCGCTCAACTATTAAAGTCATCCATTTGCTGAGGAGAACAATGGATATTTATAGAGCTAAAAGAAAGAACCTCCATATGATCTTTATTGATTTGGAGAAGGCTTATGATTCTGTCTCACGAGAGATATTGTGGAGAGTTTTGGAGAAGAGACAAATACATGTCCTATAAATTAACCTCATAAAGAATATGTATGATAGGGCTTTATCTTGTGTGAGGACCCCGTCTGGGAAGACTGACTATTTTGACATCAACATTGGTTTACATCAAGGTTCAGCTTTGAATCCAATTCGTTTTACTTTGATTATGGACGAGTTGACAAGTCACATTCAGGATGAGTTACCTTGATGTATGCTATTTGCTGATGATATTGTGTTGATTGGCGAGACTAGATGGAGTAAATGAGAAGCTTGAGGTCAGGAGAGATGCATTGAAGACTAAAGAATTTCGTATAAGTAGGGCTAAGATGGAATATATGGAGCGCACCTTTGATGGAAGCAATGATGAAGGAATCGAGGTGAAGATTGGTGACGATAACATTCGGAAGAGAGATTCTTTTAGATATATGGGATCTATTTTGCAACATGATGGGGAAATTGATGGAGATGTTACTAATAGAATAAATGCAGGCTGGCTAAAGTGGAGAGGAGCCTCTGTTGTGTTCTGTGATAAGAAAATTCCTTTAAAAATTAAATGAAAATTTTACAAAGCAGCCTGAGACATGCTATGCTCTGTGGATCTGAATGTTAGCCTGTGAATCATAGACATGTGCATAGAATGGATGTAGCAGAAATGAAAATGTTAAGGTGGATGTGTGGACACACGTAAAAATCCGATTCCGAATGAGGCAATCATAAAGAAAGTTGGTGTATCTCCGATTGAGGACAAGATGCGAGTAAACTACTTAAGATGGTTTGGTCATTTGCAAAGAAAATCAACTGATGCACCGGTTAGAAGATGCGAGTGTTGGGATATTGAGTTGGCTAAGAGATGGCGAGGACGACCTAAGAAGTGTTGGAAAGAGACTATACGAAGGGATCTTAGTCTTTTCGATATAAGCCTGAGATTGACCCAAGATAGATCTGAATGGAGGTGAAGAATCCATGTAACCGACCCTACTTAATTGTGGGAAAAGGCTTTGTTGTTGTTATATATATATGTATATATATATATGTATATATATATGTATATATATATATGAGGAGTGATCCTGTGAGAGCAAAAAACCGTGAGAGCATGAGAGAAATGATTCTGGACCACTAGTCTTCAGGTTTTGGCTCTGATAGGATCAACTCTCTCTCTATATATATACATATGTATGCATGGATGCATGCATGCATGTATGTATCCATTTTAAAATAAATATGGATACTTATGTCAAAATCTGTTTAAAATAGATACACTGGAGGATCAGATTCAGATATATCCATCCATTTGCACCAAAAGTAAGAAGATGAGAAATGAAAGGAGAGATTTTATTTTAGTTGATGAAAAATAAAGAAAAGTAAA
Source organism: Ottelia alismoides (assembly GCA_037367405.1). Lineage (NCBI taxonomy): Eukaryota > Viridiplantae > Streptophyta > Magnoliopsida > Alismatales > Hydrocharitaceae > Ottelia > Ottelia alismoides. The sequence continues at coordinate 1,318,520 of JAZKJV010001037.1, read as the reverse complement.
GAAAGCATACAATTGCTCATGGAAAACAAGCAAAACATGGGAGTTTCTCAAGACTGAACAAATACTAGTCCTAGTCGACGAGTTTAAATTTTTTGAATGGTAATCTTGGTCAACTGCTAATATATCGGACTAATTTCCTATTCTTCATTTAGGTTCAATCCAATAAAGGTGATTTGGATAAAAAATAAACAAAATCAAACTTCAACATAACTTCGGAATTGATTAAATAAATACACAAATGTTAACAAGCCAGGTTTAATTAAGTTCAATTCGCTATTCAAATTCTAGAATTTGCTAGCACATATTGACAAGGATATATCAAGGATGAACTCTCGCTATTATTTGTGTGAGACCATTGAAAGGATTGCCCATTGCAAGATTCGAACGAAAAAGTTAAAGTGGTATCCCCATGCTAGATGAACGAGAACACTGTGAGGACATATTTGTACATGTAGAAAAGGGATCCTCTTCTTGTGATTGATCATCCCCATCCTTCATAGATATGTAAGCTAATGGCGAGTCAATATGCAATAAATTATTATTTAGATTACTTTTTATTTTCAATTTATCTTCTCTTTTATATTAATATCTCTTTATTTTCCAATTTTGTAAATATAAATTAACCCCTGCTGACTTTTGATTTTGATCTCGAATTCACCTCGTAACCCTAATAGGAATCACTCGAGTAGGGTCCCTAGTGACAAGAGGAGCTCCTTGACCCTTGTTGCTGTGGATATGGGGTTGTCGGTTGTCCAAGGCGTCACTGGCGTACCTCCGACAAAGCCCAATTGTTCCATGTTCTTGAGCAGATTTGATTTTTTCTTTTTGTATTTATCCCGCATTTACTTTCCTTATCATAGCTTAGAGGTTAGTTTAATTAGTTCATTCGCAGCTTAACATAATTTTAGGTTTTTAATTTATTGGAGCTTCGAGCTCCAGCTTTGAAATCATCATGCTCCGACTGTCTAAGACCCGCCATTCCACCCCATCTTCATTCCTCTTTGCCTTCTTCACAAAGCCCCATCATATTACCCCTGATCATACAAGGAATCAGGAGAACGGATCTCCCTCTGCCGCCTTCCATCGAAGTTCAACTGCCCCTATCATCCACCTTGCTTCCAACTTCAATAGAGGGTCGAGAGCAACCCCATCGTCTCCCTCTTTCTTTTCGTGTAGGCACAAGAGCATAGCAGCACATGGAATGGGATTCAGAAGCTCATCCTTGTGCTCTAGACCCCTTCCAATGCAAACCGGACCTATTTGAAGCTACATGTTGATGTGAAGATCCCCCAAGAGTCTTTTGGGCTTGCCAAAGGAGAAGGAGGAGCTCGAAGGAATGAAATATCCATGATAGAAGCTCGCTCGACTGGTGTTCTTCCGAGTTACTCGATCTAGCATCCCCATCCTCAAATTAGAGACACGACCCAAATCTAATCTGGGTCATCAAAATCAAGGCAATATGTTGCGCCCATCCACCGTCGATCGGCTAAGTGAGGAACACATGGCGTGCCACGAGCCCTTGGATCGTGCCTCCGTTGGGTAATTTACAAGTAGCCCTAACTATTTTTTTTGTATTTATAGTTGAGTCCTATAAATATTCAGTGTAGTTTTAAAACTTGTGTATTAATTGCATCAGACCCCCACACTTTCTTTGTATTTGTAGAAAGGTCATGTGGTAGGTCACCTCAGGTGCCTGCGTGCGTGAGGGACCTGGGTATTTTGCACATAGGCCTGTCAGCTTTTAGTATTTAAGTTTAGTCCATAAACTTGTAAAATAAGTGTAATATTTGGGGGTATTTTGCATACGGAACATTGGAGTTTATTTTAGTCGCAAATATACCCCTTCTAGGTTATTCATTTTTCTAATTGCTTTCCTTTTTTTATTAAATAGCTCATGTACTTCATAAATCTTAGAAAAATTACGGTAGATGCTTGATCTGATGCTTGTTCACATCATAATTTTTTAGCTTTTTTTTTATAATTTTCCATTTAATAAAAATCAAATAGGAGCTAGTTATTCCCTGTTTAGATATAAAAATATAAAAATAAAAATATCTTTAAAATTTTCAAAAATAATTATATATTACAATATATTCTAACTCCAAACCAAATCTCACAAAAAAGATATAAAAAGAAAGCATTGAAAATAATAAAACAATAAAAAAACTCATAAAATCAGTAAAAATTAATTAAAAATTAAAAAAATAGTTTCATATTCTATATTTTTATGTATAAAATATAGTATATATTAAAAATATTTTTGAGAAAAATTTGAACCTAGTATCTATTTTTAATCCCCAAAACAATTCAGCCTATTTATATTACTCACTATTTTGATATATTAAATACATTAAAAATACATAAAAATTAGCATAAAATATACAAAAAATCACAAAAGTAGAGAAAATATTAAAAACACAAAAACATTTTATTTTATGAATTTTAACTATATATATCGATACCTAAAAGTATAAAACCTTATATATACTACATATTACTACTTATTTACTTATTGTTATTATTACCTATAAATACCTAATGTATATATTCCAAATCGTTAAAAAATAAAAAGGATTGTTCTTGTGTTAATTTACCTATATTTATTATATAACTTGTATATATATTTTATAATATCTATTATTAGTATTATTAATATATATATAGATTTATAATATATCTTTAAAAATAAAAAGAAATTAAAAATTTGCACAATTAAGAAAATAAGATAACAATTAAAAGGTTGAGAACATAAAAAATATAAAACATTTAAACACTTAAAAATTAAATATAATTAAAAATCCACAAAAATAGAAGAAATAGAAAAAGTACAAACATAATAATTGTTATTATTGGTTTTAATTAATAATAATTATACCTATCTAGTTTGTCCCCATAGGTTCGACCCCGACACTTGCTTGTTATATACATCTTATGTAAGGTATAATAAATTTCACACTGCATTTCTTTATTTTTCTATCTATATTGTGGGTTGATTGTTTTCTTGATGTGATTGTTGACGTGTAGAGAGCTGAGACAGGACTGACAAAACGATTGCCGGATCCGAATTGTTAGCCATCGTAGGCTCCTCCAAGATCAGACGTTAGACACTGCTCGCCGATCGATCCAACAACCCCCTCCTCCTTCGTTTCCTTTTTGTCTGACTCCCGTTATTTTATGTCTATCTTCACGTGTCTTTTTTTTCTTTTTGTGATTGATATTCCTTTCAGAATGTGTTGGGACACGTCTAGGAGGTTGCGACTTAGCTGATGACTTTTGTGAAGGTTGAGGTTGTTGACTATTTTGTTCTCTAGCGCTTCTTTCAATTGTTGACTATCATGGTGTCTCTGATGGAACTGTTGTAGGCTCGTTGATTTTTTACTCCTACTGATGGTCTTCGAGACGATTTCGGAGGTTGTTGTGGTATTATTGTAGGAGTACCAAACGAATGTCTCACAAAATCAGTTATCTCAACATGACAAATACTAGCAAATAACTTAGCTTGAAGAGCTTTTGAATCATATTGAGTAGGAGGTGCGAGTTGAGAAGTCTCCAAGTCAAATAAACTTGAAAGACCAATAAATGATGATCATGAAAACTGTGTATGATTCGAAGCTTTTGTGTATCCTATAATGTCCATACCTAAAATAATTAAATTGCATTAAAAATCACATAAGATAAACTCTATTTTTGGAATGATATATTTAATTAAACAAGTTATTGCAACCTAAAGCTCCAACGCTTGGTTGCTCCTGTTGGTACCCTTCTACATTATATCTTGTATAGCTCATACTTAAAAGATTTGCATTATATTTAGTACCTCATAAACTAAACATTAAATTTGTGAATGAGGTAATTATTTAAAGAACTTATTGCAACATGAAGCCCCATTCAGTTGATCTTGTTGGGATTGTTCTCCTATATATCCTGCATAACTCATACCTAAATGATTTGTATTATATTTAATATATCATAAGCTAAACAATAAATTAGTGAATAAGATAATTAATTACAGAACTTATTGCAACATGAAGCCCCAAAAGTCAATTGCTCTTGTTGGTACCCTTCTCTTCTATATCCAGCATAGCCCATACCTAATTGAATTATATTACCATTGAAATTATATAAGATGATTTTGGACATATTAAATAAAGATTTGACCAACCAAGAATTAACTAAACCTGAAGCTCCAAAGATTTGCTGCTCTTGTCGTAACATGTATCCTTGATCATATTGATGGAATGGATCCATTAACGAGAACATGTTAATTGTTTCTTCGGAATTCATAATTGTATTTTTAACTTTCATCCTCATGGTCGAAGCCAAATATGTTGACCGCCGAATTTCATCCAGGACATTCCTTCCATGGAGAATTGTACCCCACCTATTAATTAGATGATTTATTAAATTACTGGTATATATTACAAAGAAAGTTAAGTAATTATATGAAATCTGCCAGTCATCTTTCGATCGGATCATGTGGTTGGTACACTATTGTAGGAGGTAGAATTTACGTCTGGATCCACCTTATTATTATACTCTAATACCATTGTATGTAGAAATCATTGTTTGCATCCCCATTCTCCATGACTACTGCTTCTTCTCTGTCCTCCCACCGATCCGCATATTCTCAATGTAATAAAAATCAATCTAATATGTCACTGCTTTGTGTTCAATTACATCGAGAAACATCATGTATCCCCTTAATGGAAGTTGGGATATGTTGTTGCATCCCGAATTAACACATCACCCGATCAGGTAGATGCATAGCTATAATATCATAACAAATAAGTGGTATTCTACCAATCCAAACCGACTGATCATTTCTACATATTGGATGCAATTCTATGATTTCTTCCTCGTCGTAGGGTGTCCAATTTATCTATATCTTAAAAATAAAATCACACTTGTTATTCTTCACCAAGTTTTAAAAATGTGTAATTATTATCATTATTTACATGATGAACCTTCTGCATACCCGTCTCATTTCGATAATAGACAAGCATCGCGGTATGCACGTTCTCCTTAAAATTTCATATGCCTTTCCATTTTAGGGCCAGTGATCCTCCTTGTGTACTTGCATGATCTCTCACAATTAGCCTTCCAATATGCACATGTTCACATGCTCAAACCTACATATTATTAATTTTATCAAGTTAAATCTATGCATTCACATGTTTACTTCAAAACGTACCAGCAATAAAGTGAAAAGGCCATAAATTAATGTTGTTCCAATCTTTGCATCCCTGTCCAACTCAGAGTACATGCGTGCTAAAGAAGCAACACCGCAAGCCAACTGTCCACATTCTTCCAATTCACATAAATGGAGTAGGAATTTATGTCAACGGTAGAATAATTATAAATGAGTGGAAATAGGTAATATAAAATATCAATTTGAAGGAATTCACTTCCCCACCTAACCTAGATAAGGTTTCTACTACTTTCTGCAACAACACTACATCCAATATGATAGAAAATGAGTGCTCTGACTCTATGGATTGCTTCTTGTTCATCTTCAATCCTAAGCAATGGGTCATCGTGGTGAAAGAAGGTCTCATGTATACATGCCAGCTTCACTTTACCACTCTTTATAAAAGTAGGTATAACACCTAAAAAGTTAAAACAAAGTGCTTCCCAGTCGCCCAGCAGAATATCAGGACCAGTAACATGCAAACCATAAACCTTCAATACGTTGATTAAGCCCATATCCTGCAATGTAACAGTAGCCTAACCAAATCCAAGGTGAAATGTATGCATTTCACGTCACCACCACTCTAATAAACTTGTCAACAATAGAGAGTCCATATGTACACTTCTCGTATTCACAACGCATGAAAATCTAGAAAGTTCTAATAACCTATCTATCACTGCGCTTATTTTCTGCATAATATCATTGATCAACTCATTGTGCTCCATAAATCAAATCTGCAAGGATTATGATTTAGTTGCACATTAATGTAACATAATATTTTTATATGATGCAATATTATCAAATTAAATACTAATCAATCTAGTAGGTTGGGAAAAACAATGCTACCTTTGAAGATATAACACCGAGGCATCGATCGGTTCAAGTAATATAATCCAAGTATGCCATCTACATTTACCAAGCAGATATGTTAACATGATTAAACAAGTATTAACTACTATAATGGACCAAAAAACAAAATTATGAAGCAAAAATACTTACTCAAAGATAAATAAGCAGATTTAATCATTAGTTTCTTCACCGACAACTTAATCGGTTATGTCCGGTTGTTTAAAAATCTTACACAACTTTTGTTGCACACAAATTTCATCCATTTCATGTCTAATTCTTCCTTGTACCAGACAACCAAGATTCCTCTTCCCAATGATCGGAGGTAACATCAAAATTTCATCTTCTGCTCTCCAATAACACCAATCTGGGATCAGGCGAAAGAAGTACTTATATGACTGAAGATAATACTCGCTTGAATAATACTATGAACAAAGGTTGTAATTATCCAGATGTGTATGCATGTGTGCAGCTGCTGCATAACATGTGGGTATACGAAAGGCTTCATTTGTATAAATTCACATGTGCATTCACTTTCTTGACCATTTAAGTTAACATCTTATGTATACCCATTCCGATCTAACACTAGGAACAGTGTTGGTGTTAATCTTCAGACGTTGACATGATCTTTCTTCTTTGTTATTAGCCTCAAGCAATTTTCCATACTTCTTGGTCAACAGTGTAGTTATTGACTCCGATTTATCTTGACAATCGTTGAAATAATCATTGACTCGAAAAAAATACTAGTAAAATCAATGATATCATCGGTAGACCACATGCTCCTGTCATGACTTCATTGAAACTTTCCCGATAAATTCGTAGTCATGAGTCCATATTTATGACCGTTATATTGACTAACTGCCCAATAAGTTTCATCACCATTATGTTGTGACGTGATCCACTGAAAGGCTTCTTTATCGAGAATATTAATATCATGTATCATGTTATTACACTTATTTTCACATGGTTCTTCTCCAACCCCACAAAATCGATTCTAAATAGAACGAGTCTTATGTTTATCTTGATGCACATTCACACACATGTGACGAAGACAATGACGATGGCTGAATCTTTCTTTAGGTGGAAATGAACCACTAAGAGCGTCTTTCAAACTATGAAATCGATCACTAATAAAGCAAATATCCATGCGATCTGTGATTTGCTTCAACAAATTTAGAAACCATTTCCAAGTTGTAATATTTGCATACTTTTCAGAGATATTAAATGCAAGAGGAATTAGACCATTATTCGTGTCAATTACCGCCATGACATATATATGCATCGTATCTCCCATACAAGTGTGTTCCATCGATGCTTAAAAATGAACGACAAAATCTAAATGCCCTACGGCATGGCCCAAATGCAATAAATAATATCTGAAAGTGTATATTGTCTGTGTTTTCACCATCTTCTATCTTAAACCATGTATACGTTTGGCATTCTAAAGCACAAATAAATCTCTGGACGTTGTGTTACATCCTCATTCCCATAAACAATATGCACGGCCCATTTCCTTGCATTCCAAATTGTCATATAATTGATATTGATCTTCAAGTCATCTTTTATTTTATCTAAAGTCAGGGTCATGCTAACTTATTGTAACGTCCCGGGCTTAGGTCCCCGGTCTGTTATCGAGGAAAACTGGCCCTGACAACTTGTTGGGTTCGGGCCCAAATGGGCCCTTTGACAACCACCCAAAATACTTAAGCCTAAGTTGTCAAGTAGTAATCCACACCACTTATAAACCACACCCACACTTCGTGAGTTTTAGGTATGGTACTATGTTTGGGGTTGGGGTGTTACAACCTCCCCCACTTATATTCGCAACATCCTCGTTGCGACATGGCCCATCACTTATTCCCAGTGATAGTGGCGGTTGCACGCTCCGGGTAGCCATTTCCTCCAACCTCTTTGTAGGGGCGGCTCCACCTCTCGGGTAGCCCTTTCCACTATCAGAGAGACTTTGGCTCTGATACTATTTGTAACGTCCCGAGCTTAGGTCCCCGGTCCGTTATCGAGGAAAATTAGCACTGACAACTTGTTGGGTTCGGGCCCAAATGGATCCTTTGACAACCACCCAAAATGCTTAATCCCAAGTTGTCAAGTAGTAATCCCCGCCACTTATAAACCACACCCACACTTCGTGAGTTTTAGATGTGGTATTATGTTTGGAGGTATGGGTGTTACAACCTCCGCCACTTATATTCGCAAAGTCCTCGTTGCGACATGGCCCATCACTTATTCCCAGTGAAAGTGGCGGCTGCACACTCTGGGTAGTCATTTCCTCCTATCTCTTTCTAGGGGTGGCTCCACCTCTCGGGTAGCCCTTTCCACTATCAGAGGAAAATTGGCTCTGATACCATTTGTAACGTCCCGGGCTTAGGTCCCCGGTCTGTTATCGAGGAAAACTGGCCCTGACAACTTGTTGGGTTCGAGCCCAAATGGACCCTTTGACAACCACCCAAAATGCTTAAGCCCAAGTAGTCAAGTAGTAATCTACACCACTTAGAAACCACACCTACACTTCGTGAGTTTTAGGTATGGTACTATATTTGGGGTTGGGGTGTTACAACAATTGTAACGGATGAAAATTTCCAGCAAAACTTTCCTTTTATATTCACATTTACCACCATTGATTTAAATCAGTAATTAACGGATTTTATTGGCCATTGATTTCCCAATTGAGAGGCACAAAAAAATTCCATAAATCCCACTACCATCCCAACACGTCACTTGTTTTTTTCAAAGAGAGAAGGAGAGAGGGATGATTAAAAAGAGAGGTCTCACCGGGAGAATTATCCTCACCGAAGGGAAGGCTGCATCAATTCGACGGAGGAGAACATCGGCTCGAGAGAAGGAGAGAAGGGTAGCAATCTAGTAGATACAATCTGTCAAACTTGAGGTATGAGTCGATCCCTTAGGAATACTATATGATGAATCAATATATGCCTTCCATCATTAATTATGATAAGTATTTACTTTGTTTGCATGAAATACAATATAAAAATGTATATATCGGGTTAGGAACGTTTGGGAAATTTTGAGTGATTTGTTCAAGTCATATCAAATAGGTGTAAGCTTATTTCTTGTCAACGCTACAAGATTAATAGATCGGATGAGTAATACGTGTTGTAATTGTTGTACTATATAAGGTACCCTTAATTAATTCTGATTTGACAAAGTTTTGAATGCTCAGGTTATCGGATTGCTTTACTAATCAACACATAACTAATAGCATAAGGTTTCTCTTGTAGATCGATCCTTGATGTTAGAGATGGCACAAATGGTCTGGGAAACCATGTTATCGATTCAATTGGTACATATGAAGTGTTATCTCTGAGTTGAAGTTTTGATTTCCGCATACCATAAAACATGTGTACTTTGTAAGTATATAACTACATTAAATTCCTTTATTTATACACTACAATTGTACTTTCTTAGAACTAGATTTATGCACACGGCTAAGGAAACAGAACTTACAGAAGTTGTTGACAGATGTACAAAAAAAGGGAATAAATATCACGTGCATATCGTGTGTTTTATCCGTTAGCATTCACAGAGTATCCAACGTTGCATTGTAGCGTAAGTATACACAGCTATTAGCAGTCACATTAAGATAATATAATTAAGAAAGTACAAAGAATATATATACAGATTTCTAGAGGTTACTACTATGTTTTATATGAAACATTACAAATAAATAGATGAGAGTTTCTAATAACGTATACAAGCCATAGTGGTGGTAATATTTGTGATCAGTTTTGTATAATTCTTCTGGCACAATAAATAACTGTAACTCTTGGTTGATAACTTTTATATGTCATCAAGAAATTATAAAAATAGAAGTTATGTTCATTATGGATGATAAATGCTAAAGCACGTAACACTCCCGAAACTAATTATCTATGTTGTAATCTAGGTATATATTGAGAAATAAATGGCGAAATAAATGACTAAAGAGTGAAAGCATCTATTCTTAGGAAAGATCGAGATAACATTTAATTGTTCACATCAATAAGTTGATAATACCAAAGCACTGAAAAATTATGTATGAAATCATAAATGTTTTTTTAAAGAGGAATAATTTTACTTATATCACATCCAACTATGATTATTCAAGCTATCAATTGATAAAAGTTGATAGAAAAATGTTGAAACCGAAATGTTCTTGTGAAGCATTATTGTATGGAAAAAGGAATGCTATTAAGAGAATTGAAATTTCCTTAGCATCAGTAATGGCACGACAACGATAAGCGGAGCTAAGTGCTACACCTAATGGTGGGAGCCACCTCTAGAGTCCAATTATCGTAGGCCCAAGGGGCAATGTCGCAAGGGGTATATGGTTGCAAGGAACCACAGAGCGAAAAGCTAAGTCCTCTATTGTTGTAGCTACTGACGATAAGCGGAGCTAAGTGCTACACCTAATGGTGGGAGCCACCTCTAGAGTCCAATTATTGTAGGCCCAAAGGGCAACGCCGCAAGGGGCGTATGGTTGCAAGGAACCATAGAGGCAAAAGCTAAGTCCTCTACAGTTGTAGATACACTGTCATGTATGTCATGGACCGCTTGTGCCAGCGGAAAAGCCACCAAAGCCAGCAAAGCCACCAAAACCGTTTAAGAGTTTAACAATTAAGACAACTTTAATCACTAAACAAATCAAGAGTTTGTGTACAATATCTGAAATTGCTATGGCATATGTGTGCAACTATGACAATGTGATATCATTGTGCAAGTGTTAAGATTGTAAAGGGCATATGCGCAACAACAGAAGATTTCAAGGGTATTTGTGAAAATATGAAAATGGCAAGGCGTATATGCAAATATGTCAAACTTTAAGAGTATATGTGAAATTATGGCCTTAACGGATGGATTCCGAAGGAATTCACATTGTATGCATGTTTGTGTGAAATTATGAGTTACATAATGATAGTAATGATAACAAGTTAGTATTCTATGCGATAAGATAATTATGCAAATTTGTATAGTTGTGTTTATAACTGATTGTATAGAGGAGATTATGTTTTCACGGTTTAAATTTAGCATAGGGAGACTTGTTTGCCACGCTAGCCGGCTTGACCCCAACTCGACACATACTGAGTGTTAGCTCATAACATGTGTTGTTGTTTTTCAGGAGAACACGAGCTGCGATTTAACTTCTAGTTCAAGGTAACTACCCGTCGTCGTGAAGTTGAACCGGTATAGATCTGATGGATTGCTTGAAAGGATGTCTTTATGCCCACTAGAACTTTGAATTGCTAGTTTTATTATTGGTCCTTTTGAAATGTTACCCATGCTGGACTTGTGATAAGAGAACTTTCATGTTGACCGAACCTTCGTTGAAATATTATATCTCTATGCTCATTGATTACCATGTAAGTTCCGGTAACGGTTCAGTCGTGCGACCTAATGTGGCATGCTTCTGTCGGTCAGCCGACTCGCTCCGTTACAAATGGTATCAGAGCTTGAGTTCCTTTGGGTATAGGATATCCATAACCTTAGCAATATGAGACTTAGATACATGTATAGTGTAAGACTTAGGTATTGCAAGTAATTATTCAACCCTTCATGTACCCTAATCAAATGGACCTTTGTCGTGGGATTGAGGCGAACAAAGATCATGATTCTTCACATTAAACTAAGATCATGGATAGACGATAATAATTAGTAGAGTTGATGAATGTTGAGGAGTCATTGATAAAAGTGTCTTGCCTGGAATTTTAGTGAATTAATCTTGAAGATCTTTCTTCATAACAACAAGCTTCATCTTGAATGAACATGAGCTTAAGAAATGGATACATGAAACAGAGATGTCATTTGGAAGTACACACTATCTTAAGGAGAAGCATGTTATATTTAGGACTTGTTATGAAAAGGTACAACAGAGGAGTGACAGACTGAATGAGAAAAAAAATCAATTGTTCTGATATCTACCATTAAATGGGGTGATTGTATTGAATTCTCTATTGATTGATACAAATTGAGAATGTCAATGATTCAAAGAGATTGGAAGTCTTCAACCTTTAAAATTATTATAAGATGGTAAAAAGTATGCGATCATAGTTGGAGTAGAATGGAGAGAAGAATATGCAAATTAGAAGCAAGTGAACTATTAGTTTGATTTCACATAATATATTTGGTTAGTGTTTGGTAAACAATCATCTCGTTTATATAGTGAGAATTTAGATATTGTGGGATTTTTTTTCTAGATACATTTCCAGATGATTATTTGAGATTTCCTTTTTGTTGACAAGTGCATTTACTCGTTGATAGTATTCCAAAAACTACATTACTTTCGGAAGCTCCTCATGCATATCTTGGATTTAAAGGATTAAAGAATCATTTACAATAGCGACTATATAAGGAAGTTTGCTTTTTTGTGACACGATATTTCTCCATAAGGATGTATTTGTACTCTTTGAGAAAAGAAAGACAGGTTATAGTCGTCGCATTCACTATTGAAATGTGATGACATATGGGATGGATATTCACAACTTTTATGAAGCTTACTAAAGGATCTTTCTAGAACACCTTAATAAATTTATGGTCACACCAAAGAGGATTTTTTTAATACTCCTAAGTTGTAGATAAACACCATATATATCAGTATCGTAATCGAAATCTTTGCCAGCCTTATCTTAAAATAAAATCCTCTGAAAAGTTTTGGACAATCATCTCATATTCATATATGGCATTGAAGCTAACCTACACAAGATTAAAGTTTTATTGCCTTGTAGTTGGAGGATAAATATTCTAGAGATGCAGAGATTTCTATGTTGATAAGATATATCGGTGATTCATGTAGATTTTCCTTAGATTTTGCAATAGCAATGGCAAACATCATTAGAAAGAATGCGAAGTTTTTACATTTATAGGAGTGTGATTGAAGTTCTGATCTGAAACTTATTATTATGCACAAGAGGATTTTAGTTCAACTTAATATTTCTGGCAAAGAAATTACGATATCTTTATGATATGGTATTGAATATACATCACACCAATTAAGATCACAAGAGATTAACTATCCAACTTTTCACTTGGAGTATCCTACTCATGACTTGGAGTTAGCAGTGATAATATTTTCTCTAATAGATTGGTGACATTATCGATTCAGTGAGAAATATTTTAGGTAATTTGAAGGATTAAGTTAGCAGTAAAAGCTCCCGATCTTTCAAGAATAATTGAAATGCCCAAGAAAGAACAATTCATTTGTATAATTGTGATCGACGAAAATGTGAGATACTATGCTAGACCTTGGACTTTATGTGACAATTAGCTATGTCAGAGATCCTATATGAAGCTCATAACATGACGCATACTATTCATCCAAGCACGGTAAAAATGTTCACAGATACCTCACAAAATTTGGGATGGCCAACAATGAAGATAGACATTGTGGATATGCCCAATATACTGACATATTGGGATTAAACATTATGAAACAACAAGTCATATTCAATGCTTGGAGATACTATAATGGAGGTGAGAGCATAATCTTGTCATTGAACTACCCATGAAAAAGAAGCATGGTTATTATAATATTTTGAGTTATTGAATATTGATTAATCAAATCAACCACTTCTTACTCAATCTCCAAGATTACTTAATGAGATACATGGTATATCATCATCAATAGTGTCAAATCGCAACACATGATACATACTTTAATTATGAAAAAGCTCTCAAGATGTTATGGGTACTCCATTAAAGTTCATCACTTAATTTCATCCACATTCCAACGGTCACCTAGAATGGATCATTACGATACTGAAAGATATGCTAAGTGTATGCATCTCAGGTGTCAAACATGGTTGGGATAAACATCTTCTGTTAGTTGGGTTCTCTTATATTAAATAGCTACCCTCGAGTATCAAGATGGCTCCCTATGAAGGATTATATAGGAGACCTTATAAGTTACCGTCATGTTTGAGTAGTGTTGACGATAACTATGTTTTGGGACTAGACCAAGCTCAGATCAGTAAGAAGAGTGTTGAAAAAAAGATGCAAGGGAAATCAACGATCTTTGGTATGTCTCCTTACCAAGAAATTTCGGGGACGAAATTTTTTTAAGGGTGGTAGATTGTAACGGCTGAAAATTTCCAGCAAAATTTTCCTTTTATTTTCACATTTACCACCATTGATTTAATTCAGAAATTAATGGGTTTTATTGGCCATTTATTTCTCAATTGAGAGGCACAAAAAAATTCCATAAATCCCCCTACCATCCCAACATGTCACTTGTTTTTTTCAAAGAGAGAAGGAGAGAGGGAGGATTAAAAAGAGAGGTCTCACCGGGAGAATTATCCTCACCGAAGGGAAGGCTGCGTCAGTTCGACACAGGAGAACGTCGGCTCGAGAGAAGGAGAGAAGGGTAGCAATCTAGTAGATACAATCTGTCAAACTTGAGGTATGTGTCGATCCCTTAGGAATACTATATGATGAATCGATATATGCCTTCCGTCATTAATTATGATAAGTATTTACTTTGTTTGCATGAAATACAATATAAAAATGTATATATCGGGTTAGCAACGTTTGGGAAAATTTGAGTGATTTGTTCAAGTCATATCAAATAGGTGTAAGCTTATTTCCTGTCAACGCTACAAGATTAACAGATCGGATGAGTAATACGTGTTGTAATTGTTGTACTATATAAGGTACCCTTAATTAATTCTGATTTGAGCAAAGTTTTAAATGCTCAGGTTATCGGATTGCTTTACTAATCAACACATAACTAATAACATAAGGTTTCTCTTGTAGATCGATCCTTGATGTTAGAGATGGCACAAATGGTCTAGGAAACCATGTTATCGATTCAATTGGTACATATGAAGTGCTATCTCTGAGTTGAAGTTTTGATTTCCACATACCATAAAACCTGTGTACTTTGTAAGTATATAACTACATTAAATTCCTTTATTTATACACTACAATTGTACCGTCTTAGAACTAGATTTATGCACACGGCTAAGGAAATAGAACTTACGGAAGTTGTTGATAGATGTACAAAAAAAAGGGAATAAATATCCCGTGCATATCGTGTGTTTTATCCGTTAGCATTCACAGAGTATCCAACGTTGCATTATAGCGTAAGTATACACAACTATTAGCAGTCACATTAAGATAACATAATTAAGAAAGTACAAAGAATATATATATATACAGATTTTTAGAGGTTACTACTCTGTTTTATATGAAACGTATTACAAATAAATAGACGAGAGTTTCTAATAACGTATACAAGCCATAGTGGTGGTAATATCTGTGATTAGTTTTGTATAATTCTTTTGGCACAATAAATAACTGTAACTCTTGGTTGATAACTTTTATATGTCATCAAGAAATTATAAAAATGGAAGTTATGTTCATTATGGATGATAAATGCTAAAGCACGTAACACTCCCGAAACTAATTATCTATGTTGTAATCTAGGTATATATTGAGAAATAAATGGCGAAATAAATGGCTAAAGAGTGAAAGCATCTATTCTCAGGAAAGATCGAGATAACATTTAATTGTTCACATCAATAAGTTGATAATACCAAAGCACTGAACAATTGTGTATGAAATCATAAATGTTTTTTTAAAGAGGAATAATTTTACTTATATCACATCCAACTATGAGTATTCAAGCTATCAATTGATAAAAGTTGATAGAAAAATGTTGGAACCGAAATGTTCATGTGAAGCATTATTGTATGGAAAAAGGAATGTTATTAAGAGAATTGAAATTTCTTTAGCATCAGTAATGGCACGACAACGATAAGCGGAGCTAAGTGCTACACCTAATGGTGGGAGCCACCTCTAAAGTCCAATTATCGTAGGCCCAAGGGGCAATGTCGCAAGGGGCATATGGTTGCAAGGAACCACAGAGGCAAAAGCTAAGTCCTCTATTGTTGTAGCTACTGACGATAAGCGGAGCTAAGTGCTACACCTAATGGTGGGAGCCACCTCTAGAGTCCAATTATTGTAGGCCCAAAGGGCAACGCCGCAAGGGGCGTATGGTTGCAAGGAACCATAGAGGCAAAAGCTAAGTCCTCTACAGTTGTAGCTACACTGTCATGTATGTCATGGACCGCTTGTGCCAGTGGAAAAGCCACCAAAGCCAGCAAAGCCACCAAAGCCGTTTAAGAGTTTAACAATTAAGACAACTTTAATCACTAAATAAATCAAGGGTTTGTGTACAATTTCTGAAATTGCTATGGCATATGTGTGCAACTATGGCAATGTGATATCATTGTGCAAGTGTTAAGATTGTAAAGGGTATATGCGCAACTACAGAAGATTTCAAGGGTATTTGTGAGAATATGAAAATGGCAAGGCGTAATGCAAATATGGCAAACTTTAAGAGTATATGTGAAATTATGGCCTTAACGGATGGATTCAGAAGGTATTCACATTGTATGTATATTTGTGTGAAATTATGAGTTACATAATGATAGTAATGAGAACAAGTTAGCATCCTATGCAATAAGATAATTATGCAAATTGTATAGTTGTGTTTATAACTAATTGTATAGAAGAGATTATATTTTCACGGTTTAAATTTAGCATAGGGAGACTTTTTTGCCACGCTAGCCGGCTTGACCCCAACTCGACACATACTGAGCGTTAGCTCATAACATGTGTTGTTTTTTTCAAGAGAACACGAGCTGTGATTTAACTTCTAGTTCAAGGCAACTGCCCGTCATCGTGAAGTTGAACCGGTATAGATCTGATGGATTGCTTGAAAGGATATCTTTATGCCCACTGGAACTTTGAATTGCTAGTTTTATTATTGGTCCTTTTGCAATGTTACCCACGTTGGGCTTGTGATAAGAGAACTTTCATGTTGACTGAACCTTCGTTGAAATATTATATCTCTATGCTCATTGGTTACCATGTAAGTTCCGGTAATGGTTCGGTCGTGCGACCTAATGTGGCATGCTTCCGCCGGTCAGCCGACCCGCTCCGTTACACTTATTCTCTAAATGATGACAATATGTATTGTAATACAAAAATAGATGTGCATTGACAGTGCTTTACTAAGAGCACATGGTTCTTATATGTATGCTTTCCTCAGTAACCTGAGACATACCAATCCCCTTGAGATTTTCTCTCGGATACATGTAAACACCAGTCACAATCCTCATAAACACATACATGAGTCATAATTTTCTTGTATGAAGCTTTGGATTTATATTGGACATGATTTTCCATATTCCATTTCTGAAGATCATATTGCATATCCTTCTTCGACTTGTAGCTCCTTCCCAGCTGATGTTCTAGTCCAGAATTCGGTAGGAGCATTGTGTCTCTCTACATCTTCTGCCTATGAACTTCATGATCAAATGAATGGGGGCAACTCCTCCATAGGTACTTCATAGGCATCCTTAATGTTCACACAATAGGTGTTTTCTCTATCGTCATTCTCAAAAGCCAACACTAAGGAACTGTTTCTGAAATCATAACATGTGTTATTATTTGTGCCTTCTTCGTCAATCGAATGAGATTCACTATCAATTTCTTTTGTATCTTCTTCAGATATTTGTCACAATAAATCGTCATCATCATTTAATTGTGATGGACACTCAATATTGTCAACTATTGAAACATTTGTTGGCCTCATTGAAAGGTATATTGGTAGTTAAGTGGAGGCTAATATAATCTAATTTTTAACACTAACTTAAATATGACTATATTACCTTGATGAAGATGACATGCTCTCTTGATCAATAGGGATGGCTTCGACAAAAAGGTGGATGAACCTAGCTCTATAGATCGAATCCATCATTGATAAAGTGGATTCATTGTCAAAGATTAAAATCAGATAGAAAGGCATTCCCTCATTGATAAATCGATGCCATCATATTATTCATTTATTATCCCTCTAACTTAAATAATTCAATAAGATTTAGTATTAATTAACTAACATAGGCAATTAACCCCTTATTTATAAGTAATCCTAATTTCTTGTACATAAATAAACCTATTATTATGCCCTTATTTTATGTGTTCCTTTTATTAAAAATGTCATAAAAATTAGTTTAATATTGTATATATTTGTTTGGATATTATTTATAAATAAAAAAACAAAAGAAATATCAAATAAGTTAAATTATTTACTTAAAAATACTTGCCAAAAATATATCTATGTACAAATGATGTATTTTGAATTGTTCTCATAAATATGTAGATCTTGAAAAGATCTACAACTTTCATGTTGAGTACTTTTTGATTTGACACATGTACATATTTTATTTTGAGTTTTATTTATTATCTTCATTTTCTATTTTTCCTATTAGGCCACGTGGTACCACCACATCCACCCATGTGGCCCATCCCTTCCTTACCACATGCATCCATCCTCCTCCGTCGGATATGTCTCATCAGTCGATCAGAGTCGTTACTTCCTGCTTTGTCTCCATGTTGTCTTATCAACTCTAATCAGAACACATTAGACCGCATACTCATGCCTCGTCCTTGACCATTGGATCGTGAGATTCATCAATCGTCGTCTACCTCCCAACTTCCCCTTCTCAACGACGATGACCATAGTAACTTCCTATCTTTTCCCATTTATTCAGACTACTCCACAATTTCTCTTCCCTTGACTCCAACTCCTTATCTTATCCCTAACCACCCTCTCTCTCACGCATACCTCCATACTCTTCATCCTCCTCACATGTGATGTGGATCAGTTGTTGAATTGACCCAATAACTACCTGGAATCATTGCTCCTCTACTTTAAACATTCCTTCACCAGCCGCCTTTGTTGGTTGTCCACCATTTCACAGGTGATGACCCAACCATCCTCCTCCTCTTGTGACAAAGGAGTGAGGAGATGATGCACAATGGTGGACAATCTCGAAGGTGTTGACCCATGGCCTCTGGCCATGCTACAATGACTCATGGCGACTGTTCATGTTCCCTAGGGTGGCTGACCTGGTCCAGCGATGAACTGAGCCTTCTATATTTTCTCCCATGTTTCACATAAATCCTCACCTCACTCAGATCTTCTCCCAAATTCCACCAAAGGACTCTGACTTTCACAGGAGGACTAGATCACCCTCCTTCTTCTTCCACACCTCCTACCTTTCCGCCCCCTTATTCTCATGTTCTCTTGAGAAAAACCCATTTGGACCTCCACCCTCCTCTCACCTCCAGGTCCCCATTCACCTCATGCATGCACAAATTTGCTTCGGCTATGCTCCCAAATCATTTTAGGTCCAAAACCTTCAATAGACGGATGACTCAGGAAAGCTCCATTCTAGAGCTCCACCTCTGGTGAGGCATTATCACGCCGATCCACCAGCCACCTCCAGTCTTTCTTGGAGCCACCATCTGCTTCACATTTCTTCCACTAATATGTGGCATTCTTCGGTGGAGCTTCATGAGCAAGGATTGGGAAGAGGGACCTCACAGAAGACCTATAGCTGTCACCAGTAATAGAGGATGACACTTACCCAAATAGCAGCTACCGTCTGATTTTCGAAATTAGACAACCCTCAAGCCTCATGCGCATCATACCTGAATCACCAAGCTCGGTGGAATTGGATCTAACCCCAAAGCCTTGGGGCTTGCCACGTGGTCCCAAACCTTACAGATGACCGAACCAAACACCGAGCCTCACATTGTGTGCATCATGTGAGAGATCTTGAGCAAATTACAACCGGAGTCGTACATTCTTAAAAACTACAAACAAGTCCTCCAAGCACGTGAGTCATGTGCTCCACATGGGAACATTAAATTGAAGCCCCGTCGGGTTTCTGCTATTGGACTCCCGTATAGAGAATTGATTTGAAGATAAGCCTTTTAAATTACATTCATGCCATAGAGAGGACCAGAATGTAGTGCTCTATATATATTTATTACGTTTTTTGTTGCAGTTATGCCTCTAGACCTTTCATTTCATAACTTTTGCATATGAACTCCAATTTAAATGAAATTAGTGTCAATTGAAGCTCACTAAAATGACTACATGACGACATAAAATAGTCTCTAATTTGATTATTATAGTTAGATAAATTAATTAAAGACACAATTGCTTTTATGTCTATTTATAAGAATGCCATTCATATACTTTAGTATCATTTAATGCTTGATTGAACTCAAATTTTGATTAGACACATTACTTAAGCTAATTTACTAATAATGG
Source organism: Ottelia alismoides (assembly GCA_037367405.1). NCBI lineage: Eukaryota > Viridiplantae > Streptophyta > Magnoliopsida > Alismatales > Hydrocharitaceae > Ottelia > Ottelia alismoides. The sequence goes on along the minus strand of JAZKJV010001037.1, from coordinate 1,298,352 downwards.
AGCATAGTTACGTATGTAAATACATGTTTGCATTTTATTCATTTTGTTGCATTCTGTCATTAAGTTAACATGTGTCAAAAGCCAAATAAAATTGCATTTTTTTGCATATGTGTCATGTCTCACATCGTGTTGTGCGTGCATTTGACCTAGATAACATATTTAATCACTTAACCTAGGTATTAGGACACAGTTAGTCGCATCGAGAGCTCGTGTCTTGAGTTCAACTATGAACTTATCCAGTTTAAAATATTTAACTGAGTGAATCCTCGTGGATTCGGTTGTATTACAACGAGACATTATTAGCATAGCCGAACGGTGATGCATCAGATGGCATCGTTGTTAGGGACACGACTCCCACTTTGTAATTAATCGAGTTTTAATATTTAGTATATAATTTAGGTCATCATGTTTGTGACTAAATCTTACATTATTTTTGATGTGATTTGTTGTGTTACATTTTATGTCATTTTGTAGCTTGATATCTCCTTGATACATTTCTAATCATTTATGCTTTTGTGCAGGGCCCGTAGAGATCGAGGACACTTGAGAGATGGGGAGGTAAGGAGTCTGGAGCTTCACATGCGAGGAGCCACAGAAGCACCTTTTAAAGAAATGGAGATATATTGCTTGTATTGCATTTATTTGTTGTGTATATGTATTGTATATATTTGTATTTACAGCGGTTCTCATTTGATAACTCGTGTGTGTGTATGGACATGGACTTTATTTATGTGTTGAACATGTTTCATCCCTAGCTCAGGTGGGGATCAACTTGAGTGCCTGATATTAAGATTAGGCACACAACTCTTAGAGCTATCCTTAGGTCATGTCTATATGTGCTTGATCATAATGTAGGACACACTAATAAGCATCTAATGATATTTACATCATCTAAAAAGATTCATGAGATGCACATAACAACGCTTCACTTAGCCAAAGTTTAAATCAGTTCTTTCGGCTAATAGAAACATGTTTAAGATGTGTCTTTTCAACTTGCATACATTTATGTAGATTTAATTATTCAGTCTTGCACTTGCATGGAGAGAGCCAGATGTACTGTGAATATATTCTTTCCCGAGCATGCATTGTGTTTTCTCGTTTGCAACATTTTTTCTCAGTTCATGATCCTGATTTACAACTTAGGAATTTAAAGGAATTGGGAGTAGATGGTGGATGATGATTTCTTGCTTTCTCACATTTAAATTCAAGTGATAACCTAAGCTTAAAATTGTGAATGATACTACAATTTTATCTTAATAAAATGGAGTAAAATGAATCCTATCTTATGGGAAAGCAAATCCCCGCATTGTTCACATGAACAATATTCATGTACGAGAGGTGAGGATGTATCCTTAGGGCAATGCCCAAAACCCAAACTTGACATGAGCATATTGGACTCTAAATTGGATTATCACCAATGAAATTGACAAGATAAAATGACTATTTTGTGATCTTCATGTGTGAGTATGTGAATTAAAGGGTTTGCTCGGGCTTGATTGATTGTGACTTTTCATACTACTCCCATAACCCTTACACTCCATTATCCATCACCATAGATTCACACATCTAATAGATTCATTTAACCCTAACTCCTCATGACATGGTTCCTCCATCCTTAGCTCCATATTCTAATACTTAGGCTACTCTTTAGCCTAAGTATATGGGGATCCATCTTCCTGTGACTGTTCACCTCGGGTCCCTTCTCCTTCATTCACATGTCCTTACTTAGGCTATTCTAAGCCTAAGTATAGGGAAATCCGAGTCCCTACACACTTCTATTCATTACTCATTAAACCCTCTCCTTTGTCTTTTTATTTTACTTAGGTTATTTTTAACCTAATGGAGCCATTGACAGGGACACTGCTTCATTAATATAGTTAATTAGGTTTAATATTTTCTGTTAAGTCGATTCTACGTTACTTAGGTCAAATTGTGTTGTTTTGATTTGTGCATTATTTCTGTGATATGTTGTGTTGTATTTCATTATTTTTTTAGCTATACCTTTGATGACTAATTATATGATTTTGTAGCATGGTCCATGATCCAAGGATGCTTGGAGCAAATTAGAGGAGAGAAGCTTAGTGCTTCAAGTGAGAGAAGCTATAGAATCAGCCTGAAAGAAAATTGAAGAGGAGCTACTATATTATTTATTATAATTGTTGTATTGTGTAAATTTATGTAATATGGACTTGACAATATTGAGTCTGTTTCACCTCTAACCCAGGTGGGACTCAACTTGAGTGACTGGTTTAGGGTTTAGGCACACAGTTTTTAGAGCGTTATTTAGATTATATTTTAATGTGCTTGAACTATAAATTAGTACATACCCAAGATATTCAAACCTAGACCATGTTTTATCCCCAGGACCAGAGGACAGAATGCCGAAGAAAAACCCTAACGAGGAGTAAAACAGAGAGGACCCCATGATTCAAGTCTTAGCGCAGCTATCTAGAGCCGAATAATTGAACGCAGAATTAACGGCTAGACTGGGACAGGTGATCGAAGCTGACGGAATATACCGATCGATGGTAGACGCATATAATCCAGCAGAGAACGAGATACACAGTTGGCTAGTACCTGAGGTCCCCCTTCGAGCTGAAGCCCCACTTCCTAAGCTTGTTACCGAAGTTCAATGGAAATGCAAACGAAGAACCATACTCCTTCCTAAGAGACTTCAAGCTGGTTTGCGACAATCTTAATCACCCTAGGATTGGACAAGATTACATCAGGCTGAAGGCCACCCCGTTTGCCTTAGGAGATAAAGCTGCACATTGGCTGAAGAACCTAGGGGTGAGATGTACAACCTGGATGTAGTTCAAGGACTTATTTTTGAAGAAGTTCTACCCACTTGGTAGGACAAATCATATGAGAATGAAGATCGCTAGCTTCTCCCAGGGACCTAGTGAACCATTCCATGAAGCCTGGGATAGGTTTAATGACCTTATTCAGAAATGCCCTTGACATGGCATTTCAAGAGCGATCTTAGTCCATACCTTGTTCTATGGCATGACCCCAAAGATGCAGGGGTTAGTGAGTGCCGCTTGTGGAGGAAGCTACCTGAACAAAAATGAAGACGTCGTATGGAGGATCCTAGAGCAGATGGCGGAAACAGGAAGATCTCATGCCACCAGGGCCTCAGTTGTCTCCTTCGAGCCTCACCAACGAGACAACCCGGAGGACTATAATGAATCTGACGGGAAACCTTTTTCCTTAGCATGGGGATAATAGCAGATAAATTAACCATGATCGAGCAGATTCACAAGAGGGTCGCATACCTTGAGTCTCTCTCGAGATTGCCGAAGCAAGTGGAGGAACTTACTAAGAGGGTAGCTAAGATAAAGCTACATGCCCCTTCTGCACCACCCGTACCTGTACATCGAGTCCATCTTGTACAGGAACATGCACTAGGGCCTCAGAGTGGCTGGGTAGAGGAGCAGACTTACACTCAGCAGGATCAACACGCACCCCCACAAGTGGAGACAGGATACGAGGAGCCTCCGCAAGTGTTCGAGATCAACGGGATGTGGTACAGCCATGACCCCGTCGGTAGACAGTCGGGGATGGAGAACGGTCAGCCTCACCAACCTTCCCTAGCTTACCAGGAAACCGGCTCCGTCCCCGCACCGCGCTTTGTTCAGTCCATGCCCGAACGAGGGTACCAGCCTCAGCAGCACCAGCAGCAGCAGCACACGTTCAACTCGGGCCAGCAAGGCCCTTCACCTTCCCATCAGCAGCAGCAGTACCGGCATGGCCATCAGGGCCAGTATAGGACCTCATCCTCAAGTCAGCATCAACCCGCCCAGCCCACCGAATTAGAGTCCCTCACCTTGGTGATCCAGACCCTAACTGATAGGGTCCAACAGATCTAGAATGATTATCAGGATATGAGAACCGATCTGAATCATGTTTCTCGTACCCAGGACCAGCAGATGGTGCCAAAGACCCCAATTCCCGCCCAGGTTTAGGCCAACCCGAACAGCTTGAATCAAGGCCAGAACTGACCATGAGATTAGGTATACTATTCAGATAATTCTTTATCTGAACATGAGATACTTCCATATGATAATGTAAATCATATGTCCCTCAGGAGTGAAAGGACCGTGATCGTACCTGATCGGGCACGGGCACAGGAGGAAGAAGCCGCCAAGTCTCTACCTGAGGAGAACTTGGAGGCAGAGGAGCAGTAGCACCACCACCACCACTACCGGCAGAAGAAGAGGACTTCTGAGTCCTCAAAGAAGCAAGGGAACCGCACCAATAGGGAGTCCACTGAAACCGATGAAGAGCCTGCACCTCCATCTGAGGAGGATGTTCCAGCACTCGCGAAGGATGCATCACCGGTTTTGCAGCAGCAGTTTTCTTTTAGTCATAGTCAGAGTCCGAGTCAGTTTCAGAGTCCGAGTCCTGTACAAAACTCACTTCCAGTGTTGAATGAGAATCTTTCAGTTTCAGTATTGAGTTGGAGTCAATAATCTCGTTCCCCTGAGCTCTTAAGGGTGGAAAGAAGAAACTAAAAAAATTCAAAAAGATGACCCTGAGATGGCAGAGTTTTGCAACAAACATATCAAGGTCACAATCCCTTTGACAAGTATGTGGAGATGACACCTGCATTTCAGAAATACCTTAAAGTGAGATGCACACCTACTAGGGTTATCAGGAAGACCAAAAACCGTGTTGAGAAATACGTTCTGTCAGTAGACACGACTTGCGCAATAAAGAACTTGTTTCCAAGGAAACAAAGAGACGTGGGTGCACATTATGTGGTGAGTCATGTCGATGACACTGTGTTTGCACGCACTCTCCTAGATAACGGATCCTCCATCAACCTAATGCCTACAGCCCTCTATGAGCGGCTGAATCTCGGACCTCTCAGGAAATCTAGAGCCCTCCTTCAGTTCGCTGATAAATCAATCAAGAGGTCCCAAGGAGAATTGAGGAACGTTGTCATCAAAGTCTAGGGTTAGGAATACATGGTGGACTTTACCGTCCTTGATATGGAAACCCCTCGTAATTGGAGATATTCCCAGATCATATTAGGAAGGCCCTTCCTCAGAACAACAGGTGCCTTGTTCGATTATAAGATTGGGAAGATCCAGTTCCGAACTCCAGGCGGAGATGAGGAACTTGAGATGAAGCAGACCAGATGGCAGAGACCGGATTCCGAATCTAGCACCGAATACTCTTCATCCGAAGCAGACTGCATTCATGTTGACATTGTTGGGCCATGGAGACAGAACCCAGCCAGCGCCAATGAGTCTCTCTCCTCCAGGGAAGATCTTGTGCATGAGTCAGTTTGCGAGGCCCTTAGAAACAAGTACAGTTCAGAATTTGCATCCCCCTATATCTTCGATGACTTAGAGGCCCAACTGGGCCTGTAAGTCTTTCCCTCTTTAGGACAATCAGAAGATGAGGATGACGAGTCGGATGTGACTTTTGTCGATTGCATGGAGACCTTTGACGATCCAACTCCAGAGCCGAATGAATTTGTGGCATCTATTTCAAAGACAGATCCAGCCACTGCCAACACTGAACCAGATTCGATTGAGGCAGACTTCCTAAATGATCACACATTACCTGAGCTCAAACCCTTACCCACAACACTCAAGTATGCCTTCTTTGTGGGACAGGAGAAGAAATATCTGGTCATCATCAGTTCGTGATTGACCGAGGAGCAGGAATCTCGCTTGCTAGAGATCCTGGAGAAAAACCGCAAGGCAATAGGCTGGAGCATCTCCGATCTCCACGGGATAAATCTCGTTCTGTGTTCGCACCATATCTACTTGGAGAATGAAGCTAAACCCTCTCGCGAGTTCCAACGCCCAAATTTACGAGAGGTAGTGAAGAAGGAGATAGAGAAATGGTGCAACGCGGGTTTCATTTATCCCATCTTCGACTCCAAATGGGTGGTCCCGATCCATGTTATCCCGAAAAAGTCGGGAATTCAGACGACCACCAACGAAGACGGAGAGGAGATCGTGCCGCGAGTACCCATGTCGTGGCACGTCTGTGTGGATTACAGACGTCTGAATGCTGCGACGAAGAAGGATCATTTCCCCCTACCATTTATTGATCAGATCCTAGAGAGACTAGAGGAGAAAGAATTCTTTTACTTCTTGGATGGGTTCTCGAGCTACAATCAAGTAGACATAGCTCTGGAGGACCAGGAAAAAACCATGTTCACATGCTCCTTTGGTACCTACGCTTTCAATCGCATGCCCTTTGGGTTATGCAATGCTAACGGTACTTTTCAAAGGTACATGATTGTTGTATTCACCTAAATGGTCGGCAAATTCCTGGAAGTCTTCATGGATGACATCTCGGTCCACGGTGATTCTTTCGATTCCTGTCTTAGGAATCTGGACCGAGTCCTCAAACGTTGTTGTGAGGTTAATCTGGTGCTCTCCTGGGAGAAAAGTCACTTCATGGTGACAGAGGGCATTGTGTTGGGGCATGTCATCTCCAAGAGAGGAATGGAGGTTGACCCTGCCAAGGTGGATGTGATCAGATGACTCCAGCTACCAACCAAAGTTAAACAGTTGCGGTCGTTCCTCGGGCATGTCAGATTTTATCAGAGATTTATCAAGGATTTTTCTAAGATTGCCCGACCGCTAACTGAGCTTTTAGGTAAGGACATGGAGTTTATTGTTGATCGCAAATGTCTTGAGGCCTTTAAGCTATTGTAAGGAATGATTATGGACGCTGCGATCCTACAAGCCCCAGATTGGTCTCTGTCTTTTGAGATCATGACGAACGCCTCAGACTTTGTTGTTGGGGTTGTATTAGGACTGAGGAGGGATGGCGTCCCGTTTGCAATACACTACACAAACAAAGTGCTTGATACCGCTCAGCGTAACTATACGGTTACGGAAAAGGAAATGCTTGCGGTAGTGTTTGCCTTGGACAAATTCAGATCTCATTTAATCGGATCCAAGGTAATTGTATTCAATGACCACACAACACTGCGATATTTAATGGAAAAGAAGGATGCAAAGGCGTGTCTTCTTAGATGGATTCTACTCATCCAGGAGTTTGATTTGGATATTCGTGATAAAACTGGAAAGAAGAACGTAGTAGCTGATCATCTCTCTCGTCTCGAAGGTCTTAATACTTTCGAGGATTCACCAATTTGAGATTCCTTCCCTGATGAGTCGATTTTTGTTGTCGACTTACTCCCATGGTATGCCAATATCGTGAACTATCTTGTCTCCAAGAAGGTTCCCGAATATTGGCCCAAGAGCCATATTGACCGACTGAAGTTGGATGCTAGACACTACCATTGGGAGGATCCGATCCTTTTCTTTGAAGGATCGGATTGTGTCTGGAGACGGTGTATTCCTCAGGATGAATACTATAGTGTCCTTTCTTTATGCCACAGCTTGGAGGCAGGAGGACACCACTCCAGGAAGAGGACCGCATGGAAGGTACTTCAGTGTGGCTTTTACTGACTGACTCTGTTTCACGATGCTATCACCATTGCGAAGTCGAGTCTAGTATGTCAACGAATGGGAGGAACTGTTGGTTCCAAGGATGAGATGTCAATGCAGCCTGCCATCATTTGTGATGTCTTTGACGCCTGGGGTATCGACTTCATGGGCCCATTCCCTGTTAGCCATGGATTTGAATACATCCTTCTTACGGTAGATTACTTGTCCAGATGGGTGGAGGCTATCCCAACCCGAGCCGCAGACAGCAGGATTGTCTGTAAATTCATTAGAGATCATATCATCTCTAGGTTCGGGATCCCTAAAATGTTGATATCAGATGGGGATAGCCACTTTGTAAATAGGGATGTGAAGAAACTCTTGAAGGACTACAACATCAAACACTTTGTCGCTATTCCTTACCACCCACAGACTAATGGTATGGTTGAGGTATCGAATAGGGAGGTAAAAACTATATTGCAAAAGCTTGTCCGCCCAGATAGGAAGAACTGATCCCAGATCTTGGATCAAGTCCTATGGGCTTATAGGACAGCTTACAAGACACCGTTAGGAACCTCCCCATTCCGGATGGTTTTCGGAAAGCCATGTCATTTGCCTGCAAAATTAGTGCACAAATCAGAATGGGCAATTAAGAAGGTCAACTGGAACACACACCTAGGGCAGAAGCAGAGAGAAATGGATCTGAATGAGCTTGTGGAAGTCAGAAACCGTACATACGACAACAGTTTGGTGTATAAGGACAAAGTGAAGCATTGGCATAATAGATATATCAGATGAAAGACCTTTCTTCCTGGACAGAAGGTATGGTTGTTTAATGCAAGGCTGTAGGTCTTCCAAGGCAAATTGAAATCCAAGTGGACGGGCCCATTCATTGTCCGTGCGGTGCATGATAGTGGATGTGTTGAGATCTCGGATCTCGTAGATGATGCACCGACATTCCTAGTGAATGGGCAGCTGTTGAAGCACTTTGTCGAACCTAATGAACAGTTAGTCCATGTCGAAGAGATTGTATTCATGCGTGAGACAGGTTCAACAGATACACATCGAGCCGTGCATGAGACCTTGCAACAGTGAACTCTAGCCATCAGCAGCATCTGGAAAGATTCAGACCACACTCTTTGTATATAGCCACCTGAGTCTGTTCAATGTACATCCTCCAGATCACATCGATCTTCATACTCACTCCAGTCTTATACTTAGGCTGACGTGATCCTAAGTATAGGGGGGAATCGATGCTTACTCTGTATATATTCATCCACTTCTCCTCTTGACCTTGTCGGCCCCATTTTTGATCTTCTGCTACACTTAGGCTTCCAAGAGCCTAAGTATATGGGGGAGGACGACTTCTATACATTTTTACTTCTTTGGCTCTCTTACGCTTAGCACGAGCTATGTCTTCTTCCTCGCTTTTCGTACTCTGAGGACATAGAACACGCTAAGTATAGGGGGCGTGTATATATTACATATATACTTTACCATAGCTCGTACTTTCACGTATTTTTGTATATATTATGTAATAATCACTGGCTGGGTAAAATTGGAGAAACTTTTTGTAAAATACACGTATAATACTTGTATAATCTGTATAATATTCATAAAATACTTGTACCATAGGAGGTATACTAGAGCTTAAAAAAACCAAAAAAAAGAAAAAAAAATCAAAATCAAAGGCTTCTTATTTACTCTTTCATATCATCCTTGCATTCCAAAAAAAAGTCTTGCATTTCATTCATCTACATAGCATGTCATCTGCATCTCATCTGCATATCTTGCATATGTAAGGTGAAAAGCTAGTGGGTTTTGAACCAAGTTATGAGTAGATGTTGAGGAGGGACTTGATTTGACCTTAATCCACCTAATTTCATAGGAACCTTATAGGAACTGGAGTTAAGATTTCTCAGGTCAAGTGACTTAATTCTTTGAGTCCGCACATCTATGTTCACATGTCGTCTTGATTAGTCTAAGTAGAATATCTCGTGCACACGCATGGCTCTTATAGACAGTGACCTAACTTGGACAAGCACAATGCACGTAGCTCTTCATTTATGAGGTGGTGAGGAGGTAGAATCCTTTAGCTTGGAGTAGCACACGGGTGGAAACATCTGTCCTCCTCTAGGGAGGGTAGTGCATCTCAACCTAGTCTGGTGGTATTGACGTCTAAGGATGGGATGATGTGGGTTGCAATAATACTTCAAAAGAGGGATAGTCTACTGGCTCAAGAGGAAAAACTCCTTATGTACATGCTGCACCTTGTATATAGTTCAAAAAAAAGGAAAAAAACAAAAGAAAAAATGTAAGAACTCCAAAAAAAAGTAGACAGGACAGATAGAAAATAAAATACATGTCGGAGTATGTATATTATCAAGAAGTCTGCAGCTGGATGACTTGGCTACACTGGTCAGGCATCCTCGGATAGGTAGCTACACTGGCTACCGTCCATTATTTCTCCACCCCCTCCTCTTGAGCTGGTCGCACTAGAACTTAGAAGGGAATACCCCGCTCCTCGAGGAAAGAGTTTCTGGACCAGGGAATTAGAGTTACCTTGTTAGAGGAGGCTGGTTCTGAGCCATTTCTGATGTGGAGATCTATATTTCACTTACACAGTACAAGTAAGAATCATAGTCATAAGAAATTTACGTTTGAGGATTTGTTCTGACCTGACTATTGAGGAGTCTTGAATAGAAGACTTGTGGAACTTGAAGTCTGTTCGGTCTTAAGTGCATATCCCAATAAGGTTCCGCCACACAATTAATCCAAAGGTCTAGTCAAGCTCCATTTTCAACTTTTGTTCATGACCTTGGTATGGAACCCAAAATCATTTCACCCATGCATTTCATTTAGTTGCTCAGGGACGAGCAAGGTTTAAGAATAGGGGGATGATGAATCTATGATTCATCACTCTTAAAGTTGAAAATAGAGACTTATTCCCGAGTATTTAGCAGCATATTTCCCTTTATCTTGCATAAAAAACATTCATACATACATCCATAATACATGCATTTTAGCAGCCATAATTGCATTAAATATGAAACCTATTTCACCTGTAAAATATTCACCTAATTACCTGTATTTTATACCACCTCCAAAAGGCAATAAAACCTTTCTTATAATGTGTATATTACTAGTTAATAATATAAGGAAAAAAGCCAAAAATTCCTAGATTGTAAATTACCCAATAAAACCCCAAACCCAATTGGAGACTCAGACCTTAGAATGCACATATCTCTCTCATACAACTTCCGAATTAGTTTTACACACTTTCAGATTAATACACATTCAGATACCTTTAAAATGAGACCAATTTTATTCAAATTGGAGCTCGTATGCAAAACTTGGGTTTTGGGGCCCCTTTGTGTACTATATGTATGTATATTTGTATCCTTGTATTTTTGTACCTTATTTGACCTCATCTACGTTTTTGGTCAACATAAAACTTGTAGATCTTATCAAGATCTACAACTTTCATGTTTTGCGTTTTTCCAAATTTGGCCTCCTTCTATCTCTAAATTTACATTCTTTCTCAGCCATTCAGAGCAGGCCACGTGGCGCCCTCTGATTGCGCCACGCGGCCCGCTCCATCACGCGCCACGCATCCCTTCTCCCCCACCGTCCAATCACACCTTTTCTCTCTTGATCTTATCCGTCCATCATCGCAACGCTTCTCAGCCATTCGATCAAGCCCTGGATCCAATCCATACCGTTCGCCAGCACCGCGCCCTCCTTGCGCCACGTGGTTGCATCCGCACCCTTCGATGCTTCCGCTTCTCGCTTCATCTCCACCATCCATCTAGGCCTTAATCGCTACAGTTCGATCAAAGTCCAGCCATCAACCCAACCGCACACTAGCACCTTTACCTACGCCCTCCACGTGGCACCGTAATGACCCTTGATCTCTTCCCCTCTGATCTAATCATTGCCGCCCCATCGCGCCCTTCTCCTGTCCATTGGATCGCTCGATCCAACGGTTAAGACATCGTCTCCTACCGCACGCAAGGCCCGCACCCCACGTCGCCAACCTTGTGCACGAGCCTTCCCCTTCCTATTTTGGGAACCACTCCAGCCACCCTCTCTGCCTCCTGTCACCTCCATTTCGTACCTCACACTTCCCTCATCCTCGCCGATCCCCTCGAACACCATGAACTCCCCCACGTTGCTCCATGACCTCCACCAAATCCATCACTTCGTTACCTACGTCGTCACCTTCCACCTATAAATACTCCGTTCCCGTCAACCTTCGACCCCATCCGCCACTCCAGAGAGAAACCCCTAGCTCCGACCTTCATCTTGGTGATAGCAATTCGAAGTGGCATTGAGCGACAACCGAGCTTCTTCTCCGATGAGATCCATGGTCATCCTCGCCGTGTCGCAGCCTCCCTCGTGAGCTGCACGAGCTCAGGAACCTCTACCGGCCTTCGAGCGACGACCAGGAGCACGAATCCGGGCTCCATTTCTTAAGTAGACACCTCTATCGCCTCTCCGATCTTCTTCTTTTTTTGCTTTTTGTCGTAATTTATTCGTCTTCCTCGATCGACTTCACCTTCGCCTAATCATCCTCAGAGCTCCGCCTCGGAGCTGTCACCTTCGCACACCCTTCCATCTTCTCAGATCACGCGCTTCACCTCATGCTGACGAGAGCTCCGCCACCTTGGCGGAGCAACACCACCGGATCGTCCGCATGACAATCCAGGCCTCTCTCCGCACTCACGCTCACCCCACACGCACGTTGCACGCTTCAGCTATTTAATCTAACCCTACAGGTGTGCTATCTTCGATTGGTCGGACGCCTCATCGGAGCTTCCTCGACCTTCGTTGCCATCGCTCTCCAGACCACCCCAGCCTCAGCTGAGACCCCGAGAGCCCCGCCACACCTCCACGATCTTTTCCAGCAGCTCAGTAGTCCTCTGCGACCTTTACCGACGATTGGAGGAGGAGGCAAAGCTAGAGCTTCATCGCCGGAGCGCAGCCACCTCCGCTGCATGAGGCGGCAAAACATTTGAGAAGGAAGTACAGTAGACGTTCGATCCCCTTGATTGGACGATTTTGAGCACGCCATGAGTCCATCAACGTGCAACCGTCGGATTAGTAGGATCCCACACTTCTGAGCGTGCCACATCGCCACTCCCCCAAGCTTCAGGTGTCGTTGGATTCATCCTGATTCGACAGCGCTCGATCGTCCACGTGTTCATCTTCATCGAGATCCCGAGTCCGTGGGATCGATCTTGATCCAATGGGTTGCTGCACGCCACGCGCCATCCATCAGCAGCCGTTGGATCGTCACTCGATCTAACGGTCCAGATAGTGCCACATCGCCTCCTCAGCGCCTCCTCGCCGGCCATTAGCCTCGGAGCCCCTGAAGCTCCCCCAAGCTAAGTCCGAGCCTGCAAAGCCCTCGAGCCTCCGCCCGAGCCTTTGAAGTCACCCGAGCATGGGACCTCATGTGTCTTTCACGTACGGTCTGGGTATATTTCACTGAGGCCCCTGGAGGTTTTGATAATTGCATTCCAGACCCTGTCTGGAGCACCACGTGAAGCGCACGTGTTTAGTAGGCAATTTGCATACATGTCCCCCTCATTATAGGTAATTGCATTTTAGTCCTTATCAGCTTGTTTGATTTTTAGCAATTTTATTTCTTGTATTTGCATTTAGGCCCCTGTCTTTGCACATATTTTTAGGTATCCATTTGACATCATTTTTTAAGTTTGAAAATTGCACTGTGTAGCTTAACTTGTCCTCTTTCAGATGTGATACGTATTTGATTTTTGAGATATCAGTGGAATTTATGATTAATTAATTGGTAAAATTTTGCTATATTTTGCCCATTTATGCCTTTTAATTTGTAGTAAATTCTCTGTTGCTCCAAGAATCCCCATAAATTCACATTAGAATTAGATAATTTAATTTACATTGTGCCCAAAAATCAACTCATTTGCACGCGTCTCGAGGCTTGAATAAATCATTTTATGATTTCCTTAATTATTGTTTAATAGGTCTAATTCACTTAGAAATTTAGGTTTATTAATTTTCGTGGATTCTTCACACTTAGATCTATCTAGGATAATTTTTATATCTTAAAATATTGTGATTTGGTATTTATTAAAAGTAATTTAGTAAGATCACCTTGCATTCATATTTAATTCACAGTAAATTCAGAAAGTGTCAGGAAAATCCAAAACATTTTGGGTAGCTTAATTTCATTGTATTTCACCATCTGGCCAAGTTTCATAATTTTTGGAATTAGTTTGACCATATTTCTGATTTAACTTGTAAACTGGCCTAATTTTGCATTGCCTTTCCCTTAAATTGCATAAAAATTGTTGAAAAATATAAAAAAGAATCTTCTGAAAATCCAACCTCTTAAATTCACTTAAAATTTACCTAAGGAGACAGTTGCCTCCCTGAGTTCGACCTTGGGCTTGCCCAAGTAAAATAAATTTGCCGCTCGAGATTAATTGAACATTGATTAAAAGTGTTTTTTTATTAGTCCGTATTACCTGACTACAACGCACGACAAGACATTAATTTTGATCATTAATTTGATGGAATTGACAAGGGTAGTACGAGCGATGATCAATGCATGGTGGCTTGCTATTGTGAGTTTGATGATGATGCGGAGGTGCTCCACTGAGGCAGGTGCGAGGAGGGTGATGTTGCAGAGTCGTTCGATGAAGAAGATGCTGGTGTAGAATATGAAATATAGAAGAGAAGAAGAAGTAATGAATAAGAAGAAGACGATGAAGGTGATGATGTGGGATCGCCTAGAAGTGGAGTGAGCAAAGAGCTCTCTCTCGGGCTATCGCCTCGTCGTGGGAGGAACACGGTGCAACTCCGTGGATGCATAAGAACAACTGCATGGTGGAATCACTATGGATCATGCCCAGGGAAATCTTCATCAAAAGTGTTGGCCGCATTCACCGGTTACCTCTTGACTCTCTCCCTCTCTCTCTCTCTTGCTGATAGATATTGGCGGATTTTGGTGGATAAGGTTCATCGAGGATCGACGATGGGGTCTAAATAAAAGAGAGGAGTAGGAGGATGATCAAAGAAGGGGGTATCATGGATAGAATCGGTTTGGACTTTGATTGGGATAGGAGAAGGAGGAGGGGTTTCAGATGGTTGGGTTGAGGGGATAATAGTGGTTTGGGTGATGATGGCTACATGCGATTGGGGAGGATAAGGGTGAGAGGAGGAGTTAGGTTTGTGCTTGATCAGTCAGAGAGGATAATAGGTTAGAGGCGGTGGGTCGTTAGTTGCTAGATTATGGTTTGGATTGAGGGGGTGGATGGAGTTCGATGGCTCATCAGAGCAGGTGATGCACATATGGTTAGAGGAGAGCGGAGAGGTTGAAGATGAGGCTACATGTGTCATTGGATCGGTGATGATTCAACGGTAGGGGTTTGGTCATGTGTTGAACACGTAAGGGAAGATGATATTTAGGTGAGAATAACATGGTTTGTTGGATCGAGTGCGATCCAACGGCCAAGAAGAAGGGCACAAGATGACAAAGAGGGTTGAGTCAACTAGGGGCAGGTTGACTAGAACGGGTGATTGTGCGTTGAGATGGTGCATTGACCAGTTGACTATTGCAAGAAATGTAGAGATAAATACATCAAAAATAATAGATGTGATAAAATGCAAAAATACTCAACACAAAAAATGTTTGACTAATTACAATCTACAATGTTCATGAAGGACTCAAGTGCGAATGACACTAACTGTGCAAGATATGATTTTGGTGGTGTTTTAATACATAAAATATCATTTCCAACTTTGTAATTTTTATTCGTTTTCCTAGCAGATGAATAATGCATGCATAAATCAAACATGATGTGAAATAATGCATGTACTCCAATGTCATTTTTTGCATTTTTATGAATTAAAACTAATTAGAAAATGTAAAATATACATGTGTGAGTCAGTTAGTTACTTTAGATCAGAACTTGTCTTCTTTGATAAGATTTTGATTTTTATGTAATTACTTAAAGCATGAAATAAAATAAAGAAATGAAACAGAAAACAATCAAATAAGTCAAATATTCACATGAAATGACAGGTCAAAATCAGTAGAAATGTACAATGCACAGTTAGGTCCCAAAACTCAATTCTCACAAATGAACTTTGATTTGTAGAAAATTTAATGTACATTAATTCAAAAGTGAGTAGAGTACATTTGGACATTGTACTAGAGGGATATCGACGTCTGCAGCTTTTTATCGTGAAATTAGGGTTTGGATTTATTACAACTATGTACAAGTTAAAGTTTTTTTAGGATAATTAAGGTTAGTGATATGTACACAATGAAGTCAGTCTCATGTTAATTGGAGTTAGCATGAATTAAATAAAAATGGGTGAAATTAGATGAAAATATACAGATGAATATCAATTTAAAAAATAAATGCTAATTTATGCAAATTATTTACAAGTACATGAAAGTTAATTTTATGATACAAACAGATGAATGAACCTAATTTCTCAGGATGAAGCTCTATTTTCAGCTAATTAGAATGATGAATCACATATTCATCAACCTCCCATACTTAAACCTTGCTCGTTCCCGAGCAACTAAAAATGAAGAGGTGAAAAGAGATTGGTTTCCATACCAAGATCACAAGAAAAAGGTGAAAATAGAGTTAGACCCAACCTTTGGATTAATAGTTTGGCAGAACTCTTATGAGAATTAGGGTTTTAAAATTAAATCCTCCAAGTTCTACACATCATTGTACAGGTTCGACATTAGAAGTCTTCTTAAATCAATCCTCCTCCCAAAGCATACTCCATGAACATTGAACAATTGTCTCATGTATGTTAAGGTGTTAGCTCTTCCCATATGAAATGTCGGACTACATCACAAACCTCTCTTCCAATAACTTGTCCTCGGGGAGTCGATTTTTTCCTTCTAAGTTCAGGTATATGCTAGTTTATAACGAATATGGAGGAAGAAGTTTTTAGAAGAATTGAGAAAAGAATTGGAGTATGCCCGGTGTAGTCACCTCTCTTGTAAAGCTTGGCTAGTGTAACCAAGTCTCCACTAAGATATGCAGGTTGCTGAAGTCGCCTCGTCTACCCTTGTTAATTTAATCAAATTATCGATCAATTAAATGTTAAATTTGTTGCAGTCAAGTAATCGAGACTTCATCAACAACTGCTTCAATTAATGTTCAATTAAATGCGAGCGGTAGATTTTTATTTTACTTGGGCTAGCCCAAGATTGAACTCAAGGAGGCAGCTGTCTCCTTAGGTAAAATTTCAGTTAATTTTGAGATCAGATTTTCAGAAGATATTTTTTTGGTCTTTTTGTCAATTTTTATGCAATTTAAAAGAAAGACAAATGCAATTCCAAGCTAATTTTACGAATTAACTTATAAAGTTAATCAAATAAAGTCCAAAAATTATGTAACTTGGCAAGAATATGAAATGCAATGAAATTAAGCTACTATGATTTTTTTGGAATTTTTTGACTCTAAATGAATTTATTATGAATAAAATATGAATGCAGGGCAGTTTTTACCAACTTAATTCTAGTAAATACCAAAACACATTATTATTAGATATAAAAATTATCCTAGATATGTCTAACTAAGAGGAATCTAGGAAAATTAATAAACCTAAAAATCCATGTAAATTAAACCTATTAAAAATTAATTAAGCAAATCACTATTTGATTTATTAGGCCTCGTGAAGCATGTAAATGCAATAATTTTAAGCATGGTGTAGAATATTTTATCCTAGGTCTAATGTGATTTTATGGGAATTTTTGGAGCAACAGGGAATTTAATATTAATTTAAAAACACATAGTGGGCATAATATAGAAAATTTCACCAATTTAATATTATTAAATTCCAGACGACTCATAAAAAATAAAACAAGTGTCACACAAGATAGAGGACAAGTTAAGATACAACATGCAATTTTTAGAAATTAAAAATGATGATAAATGGACACCTAATTATGCGTATAAAGATAGGGACCAAAATGCAAATACAAAAAATAAAATTACTTAAAAAAAGTGCTGACAGGGACTTAAATGCAATTATATAATGCAAGGGAGGTGGATGCAAAAATCCCATAAAGACACGCGCTCCTCGCATGACATGCCTGGTAGAGACCAATTTGCAATTTCAGAAACCTTCAAGGGCCTTTGTGTAATTTACCCAGCCCTCACGTGAGATTCATGTGAGGGGTCTAGGCTCGTATGGCGATCGAGGCTCAGGCAGAGGTTCAGGAGGTTCGGATCTGCTTCGGAATAGCTTCGGGTGCTCCGAGCCTTGGGTTGGGGAAGAGGCTCGGAGGGCGTGACGTGGTGCGCCAAGAACCGTCGGATCAAGTTAGATCGAACGGTGGCTAAAGGCTCCTGGGATGAAGCGACGTGGCTGTCTGAGATCCGTCAGATCACAATGGATCCAACGGCAGCTGATGCGGACAACGTGGCGTGTTGCAAGACGTCAGATCCTCGCGAGATCAGACGGTTGCTAGAGGTCGAGGGCACTAGCGACGTGGCAGAGTAGTGATCATTGGATTCCCCTGATCCAACAGAGGTGGGGCACTGGCGACATGGCTCGATCAGAGCCGTCCGATCGAGAAGATCCAATGACAGCTGCGCTTCGTGTTCCTCCGGTCCGCCGCCTCCTGCGGCGGACCTGACGGAACTCCGATGAAGAGGGTGCTGCTCCGTCGACCTTCCTCGTGCTCGATGAAGCTCGCCGATAGCTTCTGATATGCTAGGATTGGTCGGGGAAGTATCAGGGAGCTACCAGAGGTCCTACAAGTGATTGGGGAGGTCTGAATGCCGGTGGCGGCGAAGCTCGATGCAGCTCCGATGGAGATTCTGGCCAATGAAGGGAGTGGCACCTGCAGGGTTAGTCTGTGCAAGTGAGCGTGTGTAGCGTGTTCGTGAGGTGAGTGCGAGTGTAGTGGGAGGCCTGGATCTAAGAAGGTGGTTCGGTGGTCCTCCTCCGCTGTGGCGACAGATCTTTGGTCGGAGTGATATGTGAGGTGATGTCAGAGGAAATGGAATGGCACACGAAGATGGGAGCTCCAAGGCGGAGCTCGGTGGTCAGTCAGAGGGGTGTGAAGATGCAAGGCGAGGCAGAATAAATTCGGAGAAAAACGCAAAGAAAGAAGATGGAGATCAGAGAAGATGATGGAGGAGTCTACCTGGGGTCACAAGCTCGGGGATGAACTTCTTGGTCTTCGCTCAAGGGTCAAAGCGTCCCAAGCTCGTGCAGCTCATCGGAGGAGCTGTGACACGGTAGAGTTTTGTCGTGGATCTCGCTGAAGGAATATCACCTTCTTCGCTCGATTTCGCCCACAATTTCTATCACCAATCAGGAGCTAAGAGCTCGGGGAAACCTCCTGCTATGGTGGATGGCCTGAAAAGAGGCCGGAGGTGATGATTTTATAGAGAGAAGGTGGAGGTGGTAGTGATGGGAGGCGAGGTTTCATGGGGGTCGTGGAGCGACAAGGACGGTCTTTGTGGAGATCATGGTGGTTGGCGAGGGTAAGGGAGGTATGAGCTACGAAGTGGAGGTGCTAGATGGTGGAGATGGTGACCGGAGTTGCCCCAAAAATAAAAAGGGGGCGGAGATGATGCGAGGTGGGCGACGTGCGCGAGGAAGGTGGCTGGAGGTAGGGGATGACTTCTCAGCTGTTGGATCTAGTGATTCAACATCCAGGAGTCGGGCACGAGGCGATGGTCCAGATCAGATCATGGCGATGCGATCAAGGGTCGAGGGCGAGACACGTGGCGAGACGCTACGCGGGGGAAGCGGACGGTCAAGATGCAATGAGGAGTAGGATCGATAGGTGGAGAAATCGCCATGTGGAGCCCTTAGGATGAGGCACTAAAGGAGGGCCATGATTTCATCTGGCTTTTGATTGGGCGGTCAGACCATGGTCGGGATCAAACGGGTGAGATCTAATCCTTACGATGATGATCCAATGGTCACAAGCGTGCCACATGGAGGGCTTTGGATGAGGTGGGCGTTAACGGCCAAGATGTGATCTGGGGGAACGATCTAACGGCTGAGGGGTGAAGCGGTATGAAGGATCCAGATCTGAAGGGAAGAGGCACCATCAGATAGCTCAGAAAAGGGGCACGTGGCGGGCGATGGAGTGGGCCGCGTGGCGCACTCAGAGAGCGTCACGTGGCCTGATCTGGATGGCTAAAAGGAAATGTGAGATAAGGGATAGAAAATGGCCGAATTTGAAAAAACTCAAAACATGAAAGTTGTAGATCTTGATGTGATCTACAAGTTTCGTGTTAATCAAAAACGGAAATGAGGTCAAATAAAATAATAAAATACAAGGATACAAATATGCATACATATAGTGTACAATGGGGTCTCAAACCCCAAGTTTTGTATACGAGCTCCGATTGAAATGAAATTGGTCTCATTTTGAAGGTCTTTGAATGTGTATTAATTTAAAAGTGAACAGACCTAGATCGGAGGTTGTATGAGAGAGATATGTGTATTCTAAAGTCTAAGGTCTCCAACTGGGTTTGGGGTTTTATTGGGTAATTAATCAAGTTAGAAATTTTTGGTATTTTCCTTGTATTATTTGTTAGTAATGTATACATTATGGAGTTGATTTTATTGCTTTTGGAGTAAGTATAAAATATATAAAAATAGGTTAAATATGGTGAATATACAGGTGATTTTTACAAGTGAATTTGGCTTCTTGTTTAGTGCAAATATGAATGCTAAAATGAAGATATTATTTATGCATACATGAATGCTAATTATTCAATATTGGTGGAAATACGCTCCTAATTACTCGGGAACAAGGCTCTATTTTCAACTTTAAGAGTGATGAATCACATATTCATCAACCCCCTATACTTAAACCTTGCTCGTCTCCGAGTAACTAAAATGAAATGCGAGAGTGAAATGATTTTGGGTTCCATACCAAGGTCATGAACAAAAGTTGAAAATGGAGCTTGACTCGACCTTTGGATTAATTGTGTGGTGGAACCTTATTGGGATCTGAATTTAAGACCTAACAGACTTCAAGTTCCACAAGTCTTCTATTCAAGACTCCTCAATAGTCAGGTCAGAACAAATCCTCAAACGTAAATTTTTGATGACTATGATTCTTACTTGTACTGTGTAAGTGTAAAATAGCTCTCCACATCAGAAATGGCTAAGAAACAACCTCCTCTAACAAGGTAACTCTAATTCCCCGGTCCAGTAACTCTTTCCTCGAGGAGCGGGGTATTCCCTTCTAAGTTCAAGTGCGACTAGCTAAAAAGGAGGGGGTAGAGAGAAGAACGGGCGGTTGCTAGTGTAGCTACCTATCCCAGGATGCCTGGCCAGTGTAGCCAAGTAATCCAGCTGCAGACTTCTTGCTAATATACATACTCCGGCAGACAATTTTTTTCTCAGGCATGTCCTATTTTTTTTGGAGTTTTTTTGAACTATATACAAGGTGCAGCATGTACATTGGGAGTTTTTCCTCTTGAGCCATTAGACTATCCCTCTTTTGAAGCATTATTGCAACCCACAACGTCCCGTCTTTAGACGTCAACACCACCAGACTAGGTTGAGATGCACTACCCTCCCTAGAGGAGGACAGATGTTTCCACCCGGTGTGCTACTCCAAGCTAAAGGATTCTACTTCTTCATCGCCTCATCAATGAAGAGCTACGTGCGTAGTGCTTGTCCAAGTTAGGTCATTGTCTATAGAATCATGCGTGTGCACGAGATACTCTACTTAGACTAATCAAGATGACATGTGAACATAGACTTGCGGACTCAAAGAATTAAGTCACTTGACCTGAGAAATCTTAACTCTGGTTCCTATTAGGGTTCCTTTGAAATTAGGTGGATTAAGGTCAAATCAAGTCCTTCCTCAACATCTACTCATAACTTGGTTCAGAACCCACTAGCTTTTCATTTTGCATATGCAAGATATGTAGAAGAGGTGTAGATGACATGCTACGTAGATGAATGAAATGCAAGACTCTTTTTCTTTCTTTATAAGAGATGATGTGCAAGAGTAAATAAGAAGCCTTTGATTTTGATTTTTTCCATTTTTTTTTCAAAATTTGGTATACCTCCTATATTACAACAATTTTCAAGAGTTTTATAAGTGTTACAAGTGTTATACAATATACAAGTATACATATATTAATTAATTTTTTTATTTTTACAAAAGTTTTAAAAGTATTATACAACAAGTATACGATTTTTTTTAAAAAATTTTATCCATCCCATAATTATTGCATAATATATACAAAAATATGTGAAAGTACGTGAAAGTATGAGATATGGGGAAAGTATATATGTAGTATATACACGCCCCTTATACTTAGCATGTGATATGTCCTCATAACACGAAAAGCGAAAGAAAAAGACATAGCTCGTGCTAAGCGTAGGAGAGCTAAGATAACAAAATGTATAAAAGTCATCTGCCCCCTTATACTTAGGCTCTGGCAGCCTAAGTGTAGAAGAGATAAAAAATGGGGCAGATGGGGTCAAGAGGGGAAGTAGATGAATATATATACAAGATGAGCATCGGTCCCCCCCATACTTAGGCTCAGGTTAGCCTAAGTATGGGACGAGAGTGAGAATGAGGACCGGTGTGATATGGAGGATGTACAGTGAATGAACTCAGGTGACTCTCCCCCCTATACTTAGGATCTGGTTATCCTAAGTATAGTCGTAGATGAAATATATAGAGATGGGGTGAGTGATTAGAGTCACGGGAGGGAGCGGAGAATATACAGGAATGGTGGCTATATACAAGATTCGCATTCTGAATCTTTCTAGGTGTTGTTGATGGCAGGAGCTCACTGCTGCAAGGTCTCATGCATGGCTCTATGTATATATGTTGAGTCTGTCTCGCGCATGAATACAATCTCCTCAACATGGACTAACTATTCATTGGGTTCGACGAAGTGCTTCAACAGTTGTCCATTGACTAGGAATGTATGTGTGTCATCTGTGAGATTGATGAACGTCTAATTTGCCTCTTTAAATAATGTGAAATAATCGTAGTATAGGAGGCAAATTCAGTTCAGCAAAAACCACAGTCCTTTGAATGTTGTGGACTATTTATACTTGGCAAGTCTACCAAGGTCGAATGCAAGGACACAGCTACCTAATTTATTTATCAAATTTCGATTCATGAATCACAAGCGTGAACAATTTCAATTTCAGATCAACATGATGAACTATGCAATATAAAATGCAATACTAAGATGCATGCAATTTTTAGTTAGTTTTTATGCAATTATAAAGTGATGGATGAGAAAATATACAAGGTTACATGTATGCTAAATAAAAGGATACAAATATACCCGACAATTATGAGCATCATAATAAAAATAGAAATCACAGTCAATTTGATCACAACGTGAAAAGCGGTCATCAAATCCAAGCAAGAACAAGAAGAGCAGGGTCTCATTTTTCACATAAAAAATCACTTTAATTAAAACAGTGGCAAATGAGAAAATTAAACATGCTAAGATGTAGAGGACAAAACAAGGATCAAAATGACACTAAAATCATGCAATTTGGACCTACGATACTCAAGTTATGAAGAAAACAATGCAGGGGCATAATTGTAATAAAAATGCAAAGAAAATAAAAGGATAAATATTGCATTTAGGTCCCTGGAAGGACCTAAATGCAAATACCAAAAACCGTTTGGGCCCCTTCATAAATTTTCCTTGTGTGCGGGGGCATTTTTGTAATTTTTGAAACTTCGGAGGGCCTCCCTGTAAAATACCCAGGCACGTACGTGAGGCACATGCCTGGGGACTATTCTACAAATAATAGATCTTCCGGGGTCTTTCGCATAAATTATCCAGCACCTCATGTGCGCTGCACGTGAAGGAACCAGGCTCGGGACAACTCCTGTGGTTCGGGGACACGTGGCGTAGTCAGGAGATTCGGCTCGAGGTTCGGTCCACCCTAGCCTGTAGGGTCAGCGTGGAGGCTCGGATGGAAGCTGGGGCTGTCGTGTGTCGTCGTCACGACCGTCCGATCTGGATGATCAGACGGTAACTATACTTCCTCCTCCGCCGCGGGCCACCGGAGGAGGCTGAGCTCCGGTAACCTGCTGGTTGCTCCACCGCGCCCCTCCGTGCAAGGCGGAGGTCCGGGGAGCTAGCGGAAGCGCTGGCGGAGGTCCCGGAGACATGCTGAAGCTTTGTGGCTGACTGGAGGTGCTCGGCGGAGCTTAGACATCGGAGGCGGAGCTGGGGATCTGCGGGGGAATATCATCTCCGATCATTGAGCCAAGAGCACCTTCAAATGTTAGAAATCTCGCCGAAGCGAGGTGCGGTGTGTTTTGAATGGAATGAGGGTCCACGGAGGTGACGGAGGCGGTGGACCATATCCTACTCCTCCGGCGATGTAGAGGGGAAGGTGGCGGAGGGTGGCCATGTTATGGAGAAAGGAGAGGGGCTGGCGGAAGGTGGCGCGAGGATGAGTGCCGAAGCTTGTGGGTTGTTCAGATGATGGTGGAGTGGAGTGTAGATGGAGGAAAATTTGGAAGAAAACAAAGAAAAAGGAGGAAGGAGACCTCGTCGGGGAGGGGGAACCTGGTGGAGGAGGTTGCTTGGGCTGAGGCTCAGACGAGCCTCGGGGTCGTCGCCCAGCTGGTCAGCAGGCCAGCGAGCTCAGTCGGTGACCGTAGGCATCGTGACACGACGGAACGTCGAGGGTCAACACCAGGCACAAATCCTTTGTTGCCTCGACGTTCCGCCCCTCCGCTATCACCGGAGGGGCGGAGGAAGCTAGGACTAGGCCCAATAATGGTGGACGTGAGCTACGGAGGCGGAGGAAAGCTATTTGTAGGCGGAGGAGGTAGCGTTACAGGTGGTGATGGCAGGGGTTTGTAATGGAGATTTGATGGCGAGGAGAGAAGGCGAGGTTAGAAGGGGGTTACGCGTGGATGTAGGAAGTAACGGTGATGGAGGGGAGGCGTTATGGTGCGGGAAGATGACCGGAGGTGGTGGCCAAAAAGAGAAGGGGTGAGGGTCTCGCATGGTATAACGGTTGGGGAGGGGTGTGCTGAGAGGTAGGGGACGACTGGCCAACCGTTGGATCTAGCGATCCAACGACTGGGATGGGTGCGTGAGTAGAGGGTGGAGATTAGCTCCATAGGATCTGATCGTGCGTTTGGGGAATGGGCGCTGAAGAACGGCCCAGATGGAGAGTTGGGTGAGATCCAACGACGAGGGGTGAGGGGTTGACGTGGTACTTGAGTAAGCGTAGGATAGATATGATCGAACAGTGGAGATGAAGGGGCAACGTGGAGCGAGGAGGGACGTTGGATGGAAGAGAGATAGGATGGCTGAGGTTGGGGCGCTAAAGAGCAATTGGGATTTGATCTGGAGATTGATCTGACGTCTGGAAAGTGGTGCGGTGATGGACAGCTCAAATGAAGGCGGGGCGAGTAGATCCAACGACCCAGGAGACCGACAGGTGTCAGAAAGGGAAGCGGGCCACGTGGGCGGCCCAGAGGGTGCCACGTGACCCAATCAGAAAAATCAAAATGTAAATACAAAGAGAAATATAAAAGAAATAGTTAGAGGCAAAATTAGGAAAAAAGTCAAAACATGAAAGTTGCTCGTCTCGACGAGATCTACAACTTTCATGTTGGAGGAAAAACCAAAAGAGGTCATTTGTACAAAAAGAATTTTTGGGGGTATTTTTAGGGGGATAAAAACACATGATTTTAACTTTTGATTTGTTTTTTGTATTTTTGAGTCTTTTTAAAGGGTCAGTGATTAATCTATCTAATTTTTAGGGGTTTTGATGATAAAACAACTACAAGTAAAATGAAGGAAAGTAAATACAATAATTTAAGGGAAAATTATACACAATATGATACAAGATAAAAACAAAGAAATAAAGGTGGTTTTTATTGGATTAGTCAAGATAGGGGTTTAATTTGCGGTTTTTAGCATGATGAATACGAGATTGATCATACCCCTATACTTAAACCATGCTCGTCCTCGAACATCTAAAGAATGAAGGAGTCGGATTAATTCCTGACAGTGCGCGTGAAATTTTCAAGGCTCGATCTTTCGAAGACCCTTGACCTAAGTGATCCTAAAATTCTTAGCTTATCCATGCTCTAGTCAGAAGGAATCCAACTTCTCTAATTATCAGACTCTCTTTTTGTACATATAGTATAAAGATATGACATTTAGTGTACTGCATTTCATGAGAGCCGAGTCGATGCATCACTCAAAGTTCCAGTCCCAAAGACTCTCCTCTAGACCTCATCCTCAATACTAGGGAATAAGTCTATTCTTGCTTCAGTCAACCGTCTCATTAGTTTGTCAGACTTGAAATGTCGATGGACGGCCAGATGATGGAGGTAATGGGATTGTGTCTACTTTTCTCATCCTCACATTGGAACAAGGGGCCTTTCATGTGCCTTTTTACTCAATACATGTAAATTTTTATACTGTTGATCAATGTGTCCGTCAAGAGAGTTGGAGTCGTCTGCACTTGTTTTTCTGGGAATACACCGGGGTGTGTCTTTTCTGAGTATCTAAGATACCTTCGACACCCAGACTTGTATCGCTTACGATGCAGAGCCCTTTTTGTGGTGTCAGCCCGACTCCTTGGTCCTAATTAGCGCTTGGTCCAAGTGGACACTTTGAAAATGCTTGGGAGTGCTCGCCATTGGTGGAAGCTCATTTGTAATTTGACTTTGGTATTTAGAGATTTTTCCTTTGACATTTCTTTTCTTTTGTTGGCTAGCTCCACTGCTTTTACCAAAAGTTGGCGCACACTGATCAATAATTTTCATTGAAGTTTCATCACACCCTGGCACATAGGTAAATATCAAGAGATAGAATATGAATTTTGTTCACAAACTGGCTAGGGTTTTGCTGACACTCAGGTTTTCTGAAGCCTTCATTAACTTTATCCCATCCTCGAATATCATTAGATCGGATCTAAACTCAAATATCTGGTCCTAGTTCCTTAAGTCATATCTCAACTAATCTCATCAATCATGCAGTTGTGGAAGTGACTGTGCTGATCATATTTTTCTTGAAGGTAGAGATGAAGAGTGCAATATAGCGCTCAAATCTTTCAAACCAGGGAAGTGTGGATATTTAAGCTTAAAACCCTAATGACTAAGGCATGTTAACTCAGACTCTCAAGATCACAGAAATCAAGTGTCCTCAAAATCCTCAAGCCTTGAGTGAATGTGAATGTGTCAGGAATACACCAACTCCTTGGTTAGTGAATATTTTTTTGGTGTGATTTTTAGCTTTTGCAGATTTTTATGGGTTTTAATTTTGAATTTTTTTTATTCTTTGAAGAGGCAATGACTGGCCCAGGCTTGAATAAATAAAAGTATCCACTCTCAGCCAGTATGGGTGTAAGTACAGGCCGATAAACAGACCCGTGATCCTTAAGGACGGAGCTATATGCGGTGTCCTCTAAACAACCCACTCTGCTAAGGGAGAGCGAGGTTCCCTCACTGAAAGTGTCTACTAAGCCTGGTAGTCAGAGTCACATTCCAAGAAGGTTTTTACTTTTTCATTTTTTTTGAAAAGGAATATTCATCCCTCAATTTCAATAAATAATTTTTACAAGATTTTTACAACACTCAGCTCATAAGTTTACCAACACCTACCCTGAAAATAAAATTTAAAAAGTTTTAAAAACACGAGCTAAGGCTAAAGTAAATATACAGTAATATACGGTATACCCCCCTATACTTAAATTTTGTTATGTCCTCATAGAACAAGTGCCATGAAGCCAAGGCTCGATTCAAATATAGGGTGATATAGCGGAACTAAGGAGGAGGATCCTCCTATACTCAGGTCAAAATCGACCTAAGTACAAGAAGACAGTACGAGAGAGGGATGAGCAGGCGGGTCCCCCCTATACTTAGGCTACAAATAGCCTCAGTAAGGTCTGAATTAGGGGGGAAGAGTTGTTCTATGATTCAAGGGTAAGGGGGTTCGTGCAATATACACGCACACACACACACACACACACACAGAGAGAGAGAGAGAGAAATATACAGGGGGAGATGGTGGGGGTGAGTGTGTACGTGCAAGTGTAGGTGTGTGGGGGGGTAGATCATCGAGGGATCTACTCTTTATTTTACAACAAGCAAAACTGGAAATAAATATGCAGATGCAAGTTTTTTTTACAATATGCAATGCAATCTGACTGATTAAAAAAACTCCTAAAATTTCTTCTCACTGTCTTTTGCAGCCTCTTCAGTGGAAGCTCCCGACTTCACGCCTCCATGAGGATTAAGCATCCTCGATCATCATGGGCCCTGCCACAAAAGATAAACGTTAGAATACTCAGAGAAATTAAATAAGCAAATATGATGTAAAGAAATGATGCATGAAATGAGGTCGTACGGTTTCACAAGGCGAAACCGCAGTCGATGCGGTGACCGCTCGAAAATCCCGGTTCAAACAACATTTAACCCACGACAAATATATCAAGCAATGAAAGTAAATGTGCGGAGTTAAAATTTATTATAACACTACAACAAGATGTGTATAGTGCAAGTATGTGTAGAGGTCGAACACAGGGAGCAGATAGGTAGAACGGGGCAAAAATTGCTCAAAATGTGTAAATGTGATCAAGTTGTCTATTAATGCTATTTTTTTGTGGGTTTTTAATTTTATATTTTTTATTTAATTTTTAATTTTATATTTTTGTATTTTGATTTGTAATTTACTGATTTTATATTTTTCTTTTTTATATTTTATATTTTTTTATTTTCTTTTTCAATATTGGAAAATAAAGACAATGTAATAAAATGGAGAAAGAGCTATTAATAAAAATAGATAAAAATGTTCAAAAATAAGCAAATAAAGGCTTTTTGGTCTTTTTATACTTTTTTTACTGTTTTTGTGATTTTTGGGTAATTTTTAGAATGTTTTTGGTATTTTTAAATAGCAAAATAAAGAAAACAGTGAATAAAAAGCAAGGCTGAAACTAAAATGGAGAAATAAAATAGCAAACAGTAACAAAAATTCTCCAAATTAATTTTCACTTAAATATAATAAAATAAGGAAAATTTGGACACCAAGATTATATTTTTAGGGTGTTTGAAGAATTTTTAATATTTTTATAAAGGTTTTTGGGGTTTTGCAATTTTTAGGAGTTTGGTTTTGTATTTTTTAATGATTTTTGGTCTGAAGTTAAAACACACCAAGAGAAGCAGAATATATTTTTTTGGGATTTTTCTGAAGAGTTTTTATATTTTTTTGGTATTTTATGATGCAAACAGTGCTGAAAATGGCTACTTTTGAATTTTTATAAATAATAAAAATGCAATAAATATGAGAAATAAAAATATGGTGATGAACTACACTACAGCAGGAGCTTAATGTGATTTTTGGAGATTTTTTGGGGTTTTATGGATGCATGCATAAAATAGAGATATCAAAAAGACACTACACTACTGGCAAGGGTGTAATAGTAAATAGCCAAAAGTCTGAGGACTTGCATGCAAAATAACCAGAAACTTATAACTACAATTAAAAAGTTTTTGACTAAACGTAAATGTGGCAAAACATCTGGGGGCGCCTGCAAAAATGCCAAGATGCGCGTGACTTGCACGCGCACCTGGCGGGGCTATGTCAGTAATATTACAAAGTGCTAGGGGGTTTTACACAAATTAGCCAAAATATTAAGGCGGCAGAAGAGAGTTTTATCCTTAATTATCAAATACAAAAACCGGCGGGACGTTGCTTGCAAAATTCCCACCTTAGGCGCAGATCGGACGGTGCAGCATGATTCACTTATCCACGTGTCCAGATCCTACGGGCCCGTACCCCTTCGCAAGGAATGGTCAAGATTAGATCGGGTTCAGGCGATCAACGGCTGAAGGCACGCGACATCCGACGGTGGCTGTACGCCACGAAGAACCGGCCAAGATCGACGGCTGCTGCTTGATGGGGAAGAACGGCGAAGGAACTCGCAGGTGGCGAGTTTGGCTTGGACGCAGGTCCGTTCCCGACGACCCTCTTCGTCTCCTACAACTCGCGGAGGCACCTGGGATGCCCTCTGATCAGACTGCTGCTTCAAAATGGCATAGAGCACACTAGCCAACAACGGCGACGTGGTGGGATGGGGGCGGCTCCAGGCCATGCGAGCCTCCGCGAACTCGATTCCCCAGGTGGGATCCTTGGCTCCTGGACCTACAGTGGAGGTTCACGGCAAAAGTAAACAGTCCCAGGGCCAGCAAAAAAAATTGCGGGTGGTGTCGTGGAGAGGCTGGTGGTCGCCGGAGCTCAAGAGCTCCGGCGAGGTGTTCGATTGTGGAAGGGGGCGAAGTGATCGAGTAAACTACAAATTAGATGCACGAAACAGATCCTAATGATAACAGCTAAAAAAATGAGGAGAAAAGAAACTAAACTCGACCTCAAGCGGCTGTACACCGCGAGACGAATACCTCACGGCCAACTTGGCCGGAGATGGTGGAAACGCCCAAGAGACGCGTCAAGCTTCTCCCAGCTTGGTTGGAGGTGGTGCTGTCATCGCCACCGGTCAGGAGCGCAAGCCAAAGGGAGGAGGAACGGTCAAAATGAGGTTCAAATTCGAAATGGGGGTGATGGGAGGTTTTTGAAACTTGGTGGAGAGGCGAACTTCGAGGCGCGATCACGGGTGCGCCATTGATCCAATCCCCGAGATACTCGATGGGCGTGTATGATCAGTCATAGGGGAGAAAAAACCCAGAAGACATCTAGGTCAAACGATGAACAGATCGTCCTAGAAAAAAGGGAGAAGAAGGGGACAAAACTCATTCTGACACACAGCAGGCTGGGGTCAGAGAGTTGACCGTGGGTCAACTTTCCAACCCCCCTGGTTGGTCCACGTGGACCAACTAGGAAAAAGCCTGCAAAAATACCTTAAAAAATCGTTTTAAAATGGTAGATTATTTTATTAGATTTAGGTTATTAAATAAAAAGTGTTTATAATTTTATAAAGTATTTAATTCCGATTTTTAATTATTTTTATGATATATATTTTTGCAAGTTGCTTTTATACCCCTATATAGGTATATTATCTACATATTGCATCCTTTTATTTTTATTTTGTATATTTTAATTTTATTTTTTTTTGTTTCTTATTTTGTAAAATTATAAAATATTTTTATATACATAAATATATTTTTATTTTATTTTTCTGATTTATTTTGTATAATTAATAAATTATAAGAGTGTGTTGTATAGCATTGTATCTATGTACTCTATTATACAAGTATTTTTATTTTGTATTTTATTTACATTTTTATTCTGATTTTAATATACAAATATATTATAAGTAATATTTACAACATTATAAAAATATAAAAATATAAAAATAATGAATAAATAATAAATTGAATATTTTAATATGTACAAGTATACAATGAGGGTCCAAAACTCAACTTTCAAACCGTGGCTCCGCCAAATGCGAAACCACCGTCATTAAATAGCTTATTTTCTTCTATATACAATTAAAGGTGAGTTTGATGCATTTGGAGTTTTCATTTGTGAGATACGGGTCTGGGAAGTTAGGATTCTGGATTTTTATTCATACCATAACCTTTTATCTGTACATTATTTTTGAGTGAAATCAATTTTGTATTTTTCTTTATTAAATTATCTACAACTTTCATGTACAAAATTTCTTTATTTGATGCATAAAAAGTGGAACCAAAAATAGGTCCCAAAATGAATAAAGAATGAATAAAATAAAAGGGATTTTATTGGTATTTTTGGCCCTTAACCCCCTACTTTATTCCTTGTCGACCGAGTCATCGAGATGCCTAGGTCTCGGGGTTTCGGGTCATAAAATATTTACAATATTTTATTCTTTTTCTTTTCTTTTCTTTATTCTATAATTTTGGCTTTAAAAACCGCAATTTATACGATATTTACACACATATACATAAATGCTAAAATGCATGAATAAAGCCTATTTACACGCATTTACTAGGGTTTTTAAGGCCAAAATGATAGAATAAAGATGATGAAACGTAGATTCATCAGGGGGTAGATCATCGAGTGATCTACTCTTTATTTTACAACAAGCAAAACTGGAAATAAATATGCAGATGCAAGTTTTTTTTACAATATGCAATGCAATCTGACTGATTAAAAAAACTCCTAAAATTTCTTCTCAATGTCTTTTGCAGCCTCTTCAGTGGAAGCTCCCGACTTCACGCCTCCATGAGGATCAAGCATCCTCGATCATCATGGGCCCTGCCACAAAAGATAAACGTTATAATACTCAGAGAAATTAAATCAGCAAATATGATGTAAAGAAATGATGCATGAAATGAGGACATGAAATAATTAAAATTAATCAACAAATAAAATAAAAAATTCAATAATTAAGTTAAGCCGTGTCCCCGGCAACGACACCATTTGATGAACGTCTAATTTGCCTCTTTAATAATGTGAAATAATCGTAGTATAGGAGGCAAATTCGGTTCAGCAAAAACCACAGTCCTTTGAATGATGTGGACTATTTATACTTGGAAAGTCCACCAAGGTCGAACGCAAGGACATAACTACCTAATTTATTTATCAAATTTCGATTCATGAAGCACAAGTGTGAACAATTTCAATTTCAGATCCACATGATGAACTATGCAATTTAAAATGCATTACTAAGATGCATACAATTTTTAGTCAATTTTTATGCAATTATAAAGTGATGGATGAGAAAATATGCAAGGTTACATGTATGCTAAATAAAAGGATACAAATATACCCGACAATTATGAGCATCATAATAAAAATAGAAATCAGAGTCAATTTGATCACAACATGAAAAGCGATCATCAAATCCAAGCAAGAACAAGAAGAGCAGGGTCTCATTTTTCACATAAGAAAACACTTTAATTAAAATAGTGGCAAATGAGAAAATTAAACATGCCAAGATGTAGAGGACAAAATAAGGATCAAAACGACACTAAAATCATGCAATTTGGACCTACGATGCTCAAGTTATGAAGAAAACAATGCAGGGGCATAATTGTAATAAAAATGCAAGAAAATAAAAGGATAAATATTGCGTTTAGGTCCCTGGAAGGACCTAAATGCAAATACCACAAACCGCTTGGGCCCCTTCATAAATATTCCTTGTGGGCGGGGGCATTTTTGTAATGTTTGAAACTTCGGAGGGCCTCCCTGTAAAATACCCAGGCACGCACGTGAGGCACGTGCCTGGGGACCATTCTGCAAATAATAGATCTTCCGGGGTCTTTCGCATAAATTACCCAGCACCTCACGTGCGTTGCATGTGAGGAACCAGGCTCGGGATAGCTCCTGTGGCTCGGGACACGTGGCATAGTCAGGAGATTCGGCTCGAGGTTCGGTCCACCCGAGCCTGTAGGGTCAGCGTGGAGGCTCGGATGGAAGCTGGGGCTGCCATGTGTCGTCATCACGACCGTCCGATCCGGATGATCAGACGGTAACTGTACTTCCTCCTCCGCTGCGGGCCACCGGAGGAGGCCGGGCTCCGATAACCTGCTGGTTGCTCCACCGAGCCCCTCCGTGCAAGGCGGAGGTCTGGGGAGCTAGTGGAAGCGCTGGCGGAGGTCCCGGAGACATGTTGAAGCTTTGTGGCTGACTGGAGGTGCTCGGCGGAGCTTGAACATCGGAGGCGGAGCTGGAGATCGGCGGGGGAATATCATCTCCGATCATTGAGCCAGGAGCACCTGCAAATGTTAGAAATCTCGCCGAAGCGAGGTGTGGTGTGTTGTGAATGGAATGAGGGTCCGCGGAGGTGACGGAGGCGGTGGACCATATCCTACTCCTCCGGCGATGCAGAGGGGAAGGTGGCGGAGGGTGGCCAGGTTATGGAGAAAGGAGAGGGGCTGGCGGAAAGTGGCACGAGGATGAGGATGATGTGGCGAAGCTCGTGGGGTGTTCAGATGACGGGTGAGTGGAGTGTAGATGGAGGAAAATTTGGAAGAAAAATAAAGAAAAAGAAGGAGGAAGGAGACCTTGTCGGGGAGGGGAACCCGGTGGAGGAGGCTGCTTGGGTTAAGGCTCAGACGAGCCTCGGGGTCGTCGCCCTGCTGGTCAGCAGGCCAGCGAGCTCAGTCAGTGACCGTAGGCACCGTGACGGTGGAACGCTGAGGGTCGACACCAGGCACAAATCCATCGTTGCCTCGACGTTCCGCCCCTCCGCTGTCACCGCAGGGGTGGAGGAAGCTAGGACTAGGCCCAATAATGGTGGACGTGGGCTACGGAGGCGGAGGAAAGCTATTTATAGGCGGTGGAGGTAGCGTTACAGGTGGTGATGGTGGGGGTTTGTAATGGAGATTTGATGGCGAGGAGTGAAGGCGAGGTTAGAAGGGGGTTACGCGTGGATGTAGGAAGTAACGGTGATGGAGGGGAGGCGTTATGGTGCGGGAAGATGACCGGAGGTGGCGGCCAAAAAGGGAAGGGGGTGAGGGTCTCGCATGGTGTAACGGTTGGGGAGGGGTGTGCTGAGAGGTAGGGGACGACTGGCCAACCGTTGGATCTAGCGATCCAACGGGTGGGATGGGTGCGTAAGTAGAGGGTGGAGATTAGCTCCATAGGATCTGATCGTGCGTTGGGGAATGGGCGCTGTAGAGCGGCCCGGATGGAGAGTTGGGTGAGATCCAACGGCGAGGGGTGAGGGGGTGACGTGGTACTTGAGTAAGCGTAGGATAGGATATGATCGAACGGCGAAGATGAAGGGGCAACGTGGAGCGAGGAGGGTCGTTGGATGGAAGAGAGATCGGATGGCTGAGGTTGGGGCGCTAAAGAGCGGTTGGGATTTGATCTGGAGATTGATCTGACAGCTGGGAAGTGGTGCGGTGATGGACGGCTCAGATGAAGGCGGGGCGAGTAGATCCAACGACCCAGGAGGTCGACGGGTGTCAGAAAGGGAAGCGGGTCACGTGGGCGGCCCAGAGGGTGCCACGTGGCCCAATCAGAAAAATCAGAATGTAAATACAAAGAGAAATATAAAAGAAATAGTTAGAGGCAAAATTAGGAGAATGTCAAAACATGAAAGTTGCTCGTCTCGACGAGATCTACAACTTTCATGTTGGAGGAAAAACCAAAAGAGGACATTTGTACAAAAAGCATTTTGGGGGGTATTTTTAGGGGGATAAAAACTCCTAATTTTAACTTTTGATTTGTTTTTTGTATTTTTGAGTCTTTTTAAAGGGTTAGTGATTAATCTATCTAATTTTTATGGGTTTTTGATGATAAAATAATTTCAAGAAAAATGAAGGAAATTAATATAATAATTTAAGGGTAAATTATACACAATATGATTCAAGATAAAAACAAAGAAATAAAGGTGGTTTTTATTGGATTAGTCAAGACATGGGTTTAATTTGCGGTTTTTAGCATGATGAATACGAGATTCATCAGAGATCCGAGATCTCAACACATCCACTATCATGCACAACACGGACAGTGAATGGGCTTGTCCACTTGGATTTCAGCTTGCCTTGGAAAACCTTCAACCTTGCATTGAACAACCATATCTTCTGTCCAGGAACAAAGGTCTTTCGTCTGATATATCTATTATGTCAATGCTTTACTTTGTCCTTCTACACCAAACTGTTGTCGTATGCTCGATTTCTGACTTCCACAAGCTCATTCAGATCCATTTCTCTTTGTTTCTGCCCTAGGTGTGCGTTCCAATTGACCTTTTTGATTTCCCATTCTGATTTGTGCACCAACTCTGCGGGCAAATGGCACGGCTTCCCAAATACCATCCTGAATGGGGAGGTTCCTAACGGTGTCTTGTAAGTTGTCCTATAAGCCCATAGGACTTGATCCAAGATCTCAGACCAGTCCTTCATGTCTGGGCGGACAAGCTTCTGCAATATGGTTTTCACCTCCCTATTCGACACCTCAGCCATGCCATTGGTCTGTGGGTGGTAAGGACTAGCGACACGGTGTTCGATGCCATAATCCTTCAAGAGCTTCTTCACGTCTCTGTTTACAAAGTGGCTACCTCCATCTGATATCAACAATTTGGGGATCCCGAACCTAGAGATGAAGTGATCTCTAATGAATTTACAGACAATCCTGCTGTCTGTGGCTCGGGTCGGGATAGACTCCACCTACCTTGACAGATAGTCTACCACCAGAAGGATGTATTCGAATCAGTGGCTAACAGGAAATGGGCCCATGAAGTTGATGCTCCAGGCATCAAAGACATCACAAATGATGATAGGCTGCATCGACATCTCATCCTTGGAACCAACGATTCCTCCCATTCGCTGGCATACTGGGCACGACTTCGCAAAGGTGATCGCATCGCAAAATAGAGTCAGCTAGTATAAGCCACACTAAAGTATCTTCCATGCGGTCCTCTTCCCGGAGTGGTGTCCTCCTACCTCCAGACTGTGGCATAAAGAAAGGACACTCTGATATTCCTCCTAAGGAATACACCGTCTCCAGACACAATCCGATCCCTCAAAGAAAAGGATCGGATCCTCCCAATGGTAATGTCTCGAATCCGACTTCAGTCGGTCTATGTGGCTCTTGGGCTAATCTTCAGGAACTTTCTTGGATACAAGATAGTTCACAATATTGGCGTACCATGGGAGTGAGTCGACAACAAAAATCGACTCGTTAGGGAAGGAGTCTCGAATCAGCGTATCATCAGAAGCATTAAGTTCCTCGAGACGGGAGAGGTGATCAGCTACTACGTTCTTCTTTCCAGGTTTATCACGAATGTCCAAATGAAACTCCTGGATAAGCAGAATCCACCTAAGAAGACGCACCTTCACGTCCTTCTTTTCCATTAAGTATCGTAGCGTTGTATGGTCTATGAACACAACTACCTTGGATCTGATTAAGTGAGATCTGAATTTATCCAAGGAAAATATTACCGCAAGCATCTCCTTTTCCGTAACTGTATAGTTACGCTGAGCAGTATCAAGCACTTTGCTTGCGTAGTGTATGGCAAACGGGACACCATCCCTCCTCTGTCCTAACACAGCCTCGACAGCAAAGTCTGAGGCGTCCGTCATGATCTCAAAAGGTAGAGACCAATCTGGGGCTTGTAGGATCCGGGCATCCATGATCATTCCTTGTAGTTGCTTAAAGGCTTCAAGGCATTTGTGATCAACAATGAACTCCATGTCCTTGCCTAAAAGCTCAGTTAGCGGTCGAGCAATCTTAGAGAAATCCTTGATAAAACTTCTATAAAATCCAACATGCTGGAGGAAAGATCGCAATTGTTTCATGTTGGTTGGTGGCTGGAGTCGTCTGATCACGTCCACCTTGGCAGGGCCAACCTCCATTCCTCTTTTGGAGATGACATGCCCCAACACAATGCCCTCCGTCACCATGAAGTGACTTTTCTCCCAGGATAGCACCATATTGACCTCACAACATCGCTTGAGGACTCAGTCCAGATTCCTAAGACAGGAATCAAAGGAATCACCGTGGACCGAGAAGTCATCCATGAAGACTTCCAGGAATTCACTGACCATTTCAGCGAATACAGCAATCATGCACCTTTGAAAAGTATCAGGAGCATTGCATAACCCAAAGGGCATGCGCCTGAAAGCATAAATACCAAAGGGTCATGTAAACGTGGTTTTCTCCTGGTCCTCCGGAGCTATTGCTACTTGATTGTAGCCCGAGAACCCGTCTAAAAAGCAGAAGAATTTTTTTCCCGCTAGTCTCTCTAAGATCTGATCAATGACTGGTAAGGGAAAATGATCCTTCTTCGTCACGGCATTCAGGCGTCTGTAATCCACACAGATGCGCCTAGACGTGAGTACTCGTGTCACGATCTCCTCTCCGCCTTCATTGGTGGTTGTCTGAATTCCTGACTTTTTCGAGACAGCATGGATTGGAGCCACCCATTTGGAGTTGGAGATGGGATAAATAAAATCCGCGTCGCACCGTTTCTCTATCTCCTTCTTCACTATGTCTCGTAAATTTGGATTCAACCGACGTTGGAATTCACGAGAGGGTTTAGCCTCATTCCCCAAGTAGATATGGTGTGAATCTCAAGCAAGCGAGATTCCTACTCCTCGGTCAATCGCGAGCTGATGATGACCGGATATTTCTTCTCTTGTCCTGCAAGGAAGTCATACTTAAGCGTTGTGGGTAAAGGTTTGAGATCAGGTAAGGTGTTATCATCAAGGAAGTCTGGCTCAATCGAATCTGGTTCTGTGCTGGTAGTGGCTGGATTTGTCCTTGAAGTTGCTGCCACCAACTCATTCAGCTCTGGAGTCAGATCGTCAAAGATTTCTGAGCAATCGGCAAAAGCCACGTCCGACTCATCATCCCCATCTTCTGATTATCCTAAAGAGGGAAGGACTGAGAGGCCCTGTTGGGCCTCAAAGTCATCGAAGATGTAGGGGGATGCATTTTCTGTGATGTACTTATTTCTAAGGGTCTCGCAAACTGACTCATGCACAAGATCTTCTCTGGAGGAGTGGGACTCATTGATGCTAGTTGGGTTTTGTCTCCAAGGCCCAACGGTGTCTACATGAATACAATCTTCTTCAGACGAAGAGTACTCAGTGTTGGATTCTGAATCCGACCTCTGCCACCTGGTCTGCTTCATCTCAAGTTCCTCATTTCCGCCTGGAGTTTGGAACTGGATTTTCTCGATCTTGTAATCAAACAAGGCCCCTGTTGTTCTGAGGAAGGGCCTTCCTAATATGATCTGGGAGTCTCTCCAATTGCGAGGGGTCTCCATATAAAGGACTGTAAAGTCCACCATTTATTCCTGTCCCTCGACTTTGATGACAACGTTCCTCAATTCTCCTTGAGACTTCTTGGTTGATTTATCTGCAAATTGAAGTAAGACTCTGGATTTCTTAAGAGGTCCGAGATTAAGACGCTCATAGAGGGTTGTAGGCATTAAGTTAAATGAGGAACCATTATCAAGGAGAGTGCGTGCAAACGCAGTGTCATCGACATGACTCACCACATAATGTGCACCCATGTCTCTTCATTTTCTCGGAAACGCAATCTTTATTGCGCAAGTAGTGGCTAGTGACAGAACGTGTTTCTCAACATGGCTTTTGGTCTTCCTGCTAACCCTAATAGGTGTGCATCTCACCTTAAGGTACTTCAATAATGCAGGTTTCATATCCATATACTTGTCAAAAGGGATTGTGACCTTGATGTATTTGTTATAGAGTTATGCCATCTCAGGGTCATCTTTTTGTATTTTTTTGGTTTTCTTCTTTCCACCCTTAAGACCTCGGGGGAAAGGGATTATTGATGCTAACTCAGATTCTGAAACTGAAAGATCTTTATCGAACTGAGAAACTGAGTTCTGTATATGACTCTGACACTTGGACGGACTCTGACTCTGACTCTGACTAAAAAGAAATTTCTGCTGCAAAACCGGTGATGCATCTTCCGTGACTGCTGGGACATCCTCCTCAGATGGAGGTGCAGGCTCTTCATCGGTCTTGTCGGACTCACTGCTGGTGCGGTTCTCCTTCTTCTTCGAGGACTTACAAGTCCTCTTCTTCTGCCAGTGATGGTGGCGGTGCTGCTCCTCTACCTCTAAGTTCTCCTCAGGTAGAGACTTGGTGGCATCTTCCTCCGGTGCACGTGCCCGATCAGGTACGATCACGGTCCTTTCGCTCCCAAGGGACATATGATTTACATTATCATACGAAAGGATCTCATGTTCAGATAAAGAGTTATCTGAATAGTATACATGATCTCATGGTCAGTTCTGGCCTTGATTTAAGCTGTTTAGGTTGGCCTGAACTTGGACGGGAATTGAGGTCTTTGGCGCCATCTCCTGGTCCTGGGTACGGGAGACGCGATTATAATCGGTTCTCATATCCAGGTAGTCATTCTGAATCGGCTGGACCCTATTAGTCAGGGTCTGGATCGCCAAGGTGAGGGACTCCAATTCACTTGTGGGTTGGGCTTGTTGGTGCAGACTCGAGGATGAGTTCTTGTATTGGCCCTACTGGCCATGTCGGTACTGCTGCTGATGGGAAGGTGGTGGAGGGCCCTGCTGGCCTGAGTGGAACGTGCGCTGTTGCTGGTGTTGGTGAGGCTGGTACCCTTGTCCGGGTCGGGACTGTATGAAGCACGGTGTGGGGACGAAGCTGTTTTCCTGGTAAGCTAGGGAAGGTCGGTGTGGCTGATCGTTCCCTATCTCCGACTGTCTGCCGACGGGGTCATGGTTGTACCACAGTATGTTGATCTCGAACACCTGCGGAGGCTCCTCGTATCATGTCTCCACTTGTGGGGGGTGTGTGATGCTCCTGCTAAGTGTATGTCTGCTCCTCTACCCAGCTACTCTGAGGCCCTGGTGTCTGTTCCTGTACAAGATGAACTCGGTGTACAGGTACAAGTGGTGCAGAAGGGGCAGGTAGTCGTATCTTGGATACCTTCTCAATTAGTTCCTCCACTTGTTTCGGCAATCGCGAGAGTGCCTCAAGGTCAGTGACCCTCTTGTAAATCTGCTTGACCATGGTTAATTTATCAGCTATTATCCCCATGCTGGGGATGAGGTCGTCCATCAGATCCACTACAGTCATCCTAGTTGTCTCGTTGGATAGGCTTGAAGGAGACAACTGATAGGCCCTGGTGGCCTGAGATCTACTTGTTTCCGCCATCTGCTCCAGGATCTTCCATACGGTGTCTTCGTTCTTGTTCAGATAGCTTCCTCCACAAGCGGCACTCACTAACCCCTACATCTCCAAGATCATGCCACAGAACAAGGTCTGGACTCAGATCACTTTTGTAATGACATGTCAGGGGCATTTCATTTCTGAATTAAGTCATTGAATCTATCCCAGACTTCATGGAATGGTTCATTGGGTCCCTGAAAAAACTTGCGATCTTGGTTCTCATCTGGTTAGTCCTACTGAGTGGGTAGAACTTATTTAAGAACAAGTCCTTGAACTGCATCTAGGTCGTACATCTCACCTCGAGATTTTTCAACCAATGTACGGCCTTATCTCCTAAGGCAAACGGGGTGGCATTCAGCCTGATGTAGTCTTGCCAAACCCTAGGATGACTAAGGTTGTTGCAAACCAGCTTGAAGTCTCTAAGGACGGCATATGGTTCTTCATTGGCATTTCCATTGAACTTCGGCAGCAGGCTCATGAAGTTGGGGTTCAACTCGAACGCTTCAGGTGGGACCTCAGGTACTAGCCAGCTATGTATTTCATTCTCTACGGGATTGTAGGCGTCTACCATGGGTCGATCAATTCCTTCAGCCTCGATCACTTGTCCCAAGCTAGCCATCAGCTCTGCATTCAGTTGTTCGGTTCTAGTTAGCTGAGCTAAGACTTGGAGCATGGGGTCCTCTCTGTGTTCCTCCTCGTTAGGGTTTTTCTTCAGCATCTTTTCCTCTTTTCCTGGGTGAAGAAGATGGTGTAGGTTAGAGGACAAATCAAGGAAGATATTCTTACCGAGGCAATGGTCTTCCTCGATGAGATCAGAGGAGAAAAAAGGGTTGGTTTGAGAATAACCACCCTGGGGTTGATGGATCCCGAACTCAAGAGGGTCATGAGCTCGGGTTGGTCCAAGTTGTGCTTGGGCTAGTGAAGATAACCTTCGTGGGGGGCTCAAAGAAAGATTGGCAAATCGGGAGTAGATATCCCCCCAGTCAGTCATCTTGGATGGCAAGATGAAGAATCGGGAGTTCTAAGATAGGGTTTTACTCCTACCTAAAGCAAGCAATTGAATCCAAACCTTGTTTTTCACACTCAACACGGTGAAGGAGTCGAAACCGAGTCTAATTAATCTGGTTGATTTTAAGTGTGAATTTATCAGACAAGTAGCAAAGGTTACGCTACCTATAATTAAGTCAGCTAAAAGCCAGATGCGTCTCCCCTGTTTAACCTATCGCCTAAGATACCAAAGCCCTTCCTTTCATCGCTCCTATCACCAGCCAAAAGTTCAAGGACCTACCCCTATCTACCTATAGAGTAGGCGGAGGCTGACAAGGCTCTAACCTCGCCCCTATCTACCTGCCGGAGCAGGCGGAGGCTACTAGAAACTTGTCGTGGTGCACCGCAATTTCGCCCCTTTCTACCTACCAGAGTAGGCGGAGGCTACTTGGCGCTGGTCAGCTGAACCCAAAGCTCAGCCAGTGATATTTGCTCGGATCGGGGTACGCGATATGGAAGGCGAGGATTTTTGGCTCTACCCTAGGGTGCTCACACACTCTAGTACCCTCACTCAGCCTGAAAACAAGGTCGGGGTTAATTTCCCACAAGTAGAATTTCTGATTTTATTGATTTTTTTGGTCAATTTTGTTTAGCAGTCCCGGTTTTAAGTTAGGTGATCACTGATTTAATCCAACCATAAAGCACGCCTATCATCCAGTCCCAATCTCCTTTTATCCTAAGTTTGCAAAACCAAGGGGAAGGAGTCGAGAAAAGTCGATGCAAGATAAAATAATGATGGAATGCAAAGTAGAGAAGACTTACAGTGATCCCTTCGCTTTTATGCAGGATGCAGAACAGAATTGAAAATTTTACACTATATGCAATGCAGGCGAAAAAAGCTGCTCCTAGACAGGTAGTTCTATTAGCGAATGAAGCACATATTGAATTTGGCTAGATCTGCGGTCTAAGTGTGTCTTTTATGTATGAAGTATGGTCTTAGAATTTTACGAGCACAAGCAAGTCCTAAAGTAGCTCTAAGAGCTGCAAGTGCAAGCCTAATCTACGAAAAAGCAATCCACACAGCACACATGGACACGTTTCCAATATCTTTACATGCGCGAGAATCTAAACGAGAATCGCTGGAAAAAATACAAAAATAATGAAAATGACAACAATTACAAGTCCTCACAATCACTCAAAATATTTAAATGCAAGCTCCTCGGTTCGCCTGGCGAAGCGTCTTCGACTCCTCATTTTCCCTGCACGAAAACAAATTGAGGTCAGATAAAGGACGATACAAAATACACAAAAATAAATGACAGAGAAATATTAACAAGAAAAGCCGGGAATCATACTACACGGGGATGGAAAATCAAAAACTCAAAATTTCCTAAAAATTAACCTAAGCCATGCCTCCCCGGCAATGGCACCATTTTGAAGTCGCCTTGTCTACCCTTGTTAATTTAATCAAATTATCGATCAATTAAATGTTAAATTCATTACAATCGGGTAATCGAGACTTCGTCAAAAACTGCTTCAATTAATGTTCAATTAAATGCGAGCGATAGATTTTTATTTTACTTGGGCAAGCCCAAGGTCGAACTCAGGGAGGCAGCTATCTTCTTAGGTAAAATTCAGTTAATTTTGAGATCAGATTTTCAGAAGATATTTTTTGGTCTTTTGTCAATTTTTATGCAATTTAAAAGAAAGACAAATGCAATTCCAAGCCAAATTTATGAGTTAACTTATAAATTCATCAAATAAAGTCCAAAAATTATGTAACTTGGCCAGAATATGAAATGCATTGAAATTAAGCTACTATGATTTTTTGGAATTTTTCAACTCTAAATGAATTTATTATGAATAAAATATGAATGCAGGCAGTTTTTACCAAATTAATTCTAATAAATACCAAAACACATTAACTTTTAGATATAAAAATTATCTTAGATATGTCTAATTAAGAGGAATCCAAGAAAATTAATAAACCTAAAAATCCATGTAAATTGGACCTATTAAAAATCAATTAAGCAAATCACTGTTTGATTTATTCAGGCCTCGTGAAGCATGTAAATGCAAAAATTTTTGGGCACAATGTAGAATAATTTATCCTAGGTCTAATGTTATTTTATGGGAATTTTTGGAGCAACAGGGAATTTATTTTTAATTAAAAAGCACACTGTGGGAAAAATATAAAAAATTTCATGAATTTAATATTATTAAATTCCAGATGACTCACAAAAATAAAACAAGTGTCACACAAGATAGAGGACAAGTTAAGCTACAACATGCAATTTTTGAACATTAAAATGATGATAAATGGACACCTAATTATGCGTGCAAAGACAGAGATCAAAATGCAAATACAGAAAATAAAATAGCTTCAAATAAAACGTGCTAACATGGACATAAATGCAATTACCTATAATACGGGGGAGGTGGATGCAAAAATCCCACAAAGACAAGCGCTCCTCGCGTGACTCGCCTGGCAGGGACCAATTTGCAATTTCAGAAACCTTCAAGGGCCTCTGTGTAATTTACCCAGTCCTCATGAGATTCACGTGACGGGTCTAGGCTCGGACGGCGATTGAGGCTCAAGCGGAGGCTCGGGAGGTTCGGATCTGCTTCAGAATAACTTTGGGTGCTCCGAGCCTTGGGTCGGGAAAGAAGCTCGGAGGGCGTGACATGGTGCGCCAAGAACCATCGGATCAAGTCAGATCGAACGGTGGTTGATGGCTCCTGGGATGAAGCGACATGGTTGTCTGAGATCCGTCAGATCACATGGATACAACGGCAGCTGATGCGGACAACGTGGCGTGTTGCAAGACGTCAGATCCTCACGAGATCGGACGGATGCTGGAGGTCAAGGGCACTAGTGACATGGCAGAGTAGTGATCATTGGATTCTCTTGATACAAAGGAGGTGGGGCGCTAGAGACATGGCTCGATCAGAGTTGTCCGATCAAGAAGATCCAACGGCAGCTGCGCTTCGTGTTCCTCTGGTACGCCGCCTCCTGCAGCGGACTTGGCGGAACTCTGGTGAAGAGGGTGTTGCTCTGCCGACCTTCCTCGTGCTCGATGAAGCTCGCCGATAGCTCCTGATATGCAAGGATTGGTCGGGGCAGTATCAAGGAGCTACTGTAGGTCCTAGAAGTGGCTGGGGAGGTCTGAATGCAGGTGGAGACGAAGCTCGATGCAGCTCCGGTGGAGATTCCGGCCAATGAAGGGAGTGGCACCTGCAGGGTTAGTTCGTGCAAGGGAGCGTGTGTAGCGTGTTCGTGAGGTGAGTGCAAGTGCAATCGGAGGCCTGGAGCTAAGTGAAGGTGGTTTGGTGGTCCGCCTCCACCGTGGCAGCAGAGCTTTGGTCGGAGTGAGGTGTGAGGTACTGTCAGAGGAAATGGAATGGCACATGAAGATTGGAGCTCCAAGGCGGAGCTCGGTGGTCAGTCGGAGGGGCGTGAAGATACAAGGCAGGCAAAATTAATTCGGAGAAAAGCACAAAGAAAGAAGATGGAGATCAGAGAAGATTATGGAGGAGTCTACCTGGGGTCAGAAGCTCGGGGTTGAACTTCTTGGTCTTCGCTCAAGGGTCGGTAGCGTCCTAAGCTCGTGCAGCTCGTCGGAGGAGCTGCGACATGGCAGAGTTTTGTCGTGGATCTCGCAGGAGGAATACCACCTTCTTCGCTTGATTTCGCCCACAATTTCTGTCACCAATCAGGATCTAAGAGCTCGGGGAAACCTCCTGCTATAGCGGATGGCCTGAAAAGAGGCCGAAGGTGATGATTTTATAGAGAGAAGGTGGAGGTGGCAGTGATGAGAGGCGAGGTTTCGTGGGGGTCGTAGAGCAACAAGGATGGGCTTTGTGGATATCATGGTGGCTGGTGAGGGTAAGGGAGGTATGGGCTACGAAGTGGAGATGCTAGAGGGCGGAGATGGTGACCGGAGTCACCCAAGAAATTGAAAGGG
The DNA here is from genome assembly GCA_037367405.1 of Ottelia alismoides. Taxonomy (NCBI): domain Eukaryota; kingdom Viridiplantae; phylum Streptophyta; class Magnoliopsida; order Alismatales; family Hydrocharitaceae; genus Ottelia; species Ottelia alismoides. Next base: position 1,253,392 of record JAZKJV010001037.1, on the reverse strand, counting down.
GGTGGTGCGAGGTGGGCGACGTACGCGAGGAAGGCGGCTGGAGGTGGGGGATGACTTCTCAGCCGTTGGATCTAGCGATCCAACAGCCAGGAGTTGGTCGCGAGGTGATGGACCAGATCAGATCGGGGCGATGCGATCAAGGGTCGAGGGCGAGACACATGGCGAAACGCTACGCGGGCGGAAGCGGACGGTCAAGATGTAATGAGGAGTAGGATTGGGTGGTGGAGAAATCGCCAGTGGAGCCCTTAGGATGAGGCGTTAAAGGAGGGCTATGATTTCATCTGGCTTTTGATCAGGCGGTCAGAACATGGCCAGGATCGAACGGGTGAGATCTAATCCTTAAGACGATGATCCAATGGTCACAAGCGTGCCACACAGAGGGCTATGGATGAGGCGGGCGTTAACGGTCGAGATGAGATCTGGGGGAATGATCAAACGGCTGAGGGATGAAGCGGTATGAAGGGCCTAGATCTGAAGGGAAGAGGTACCATCAGATGGCTCAAAAAAGGGGCTCGTGGCGGGCAATGGAGTGGGCCACCACGTGGCCTTATCTGGATGGCTGAAAGGAAATGTGAGATAAGGGAGAGAGGATGGCCGAATTTGGAAAAATGCAAAACATGAAAGTTGTAGATCTTGATGATATCTACAAGCTTCATGTTGATCAAAAATGGAAATGAGGTCAAATAAAATAAAAATATACAAGGATACAAATATGCATACATATAGTGTACAATGGGGTCCCAAAACCCAAGTTTTGCATACGAGCTCCGATTTAAATGAAATTGGTCTCATTTTGAAGGTCTCTGAATGTGTATTAATTTAAAGTAGAGTAGACCTAGATTGGAGGTTGTATGAGAGAGATATGTGTATTCTAAGGTCTAAGGTCTCCAACTGGGTTTGGGGTTTTATTGGGTAATTATTCAAGTTAGAAATTTTTGGTATTTTCCTTGTTTTATTTGTTAGTAATATATACAGTATGGAGTTGATTTTATTGGTTTTAGAGTGAGTATAAAATATATAAAAATAGGTTAAATATGGTGAATATACAGGTGATTTTTACAAGTGAATTTGGCTTTTATTTAGTGCAAATATGAATGCTAAAATGCAGATATTATTTATACATACAAGAATGCGAATTATACAATATTGGTGGAAGTGTGCTCCTAATTACTCGAGAACAAGGCTCTATTTTCAAATTTAAGAGTGATGAATCACAGATTCATCAGTTTTCTGAAGCTTGGACCTTTGTGGTCAAATATTTATTTGGTAGTTGGCTTCTTTGGTATGGATTTTTGGTTGCTCTGCATGTATCTTTCTGTGCCCGATGGATGTAGAATCTCTTATTCTGCGCATGTTTTGGGGTCTTAGAAAAATTGTGCTAGCAGTCCATTTCTCATCTGAAGTTTTATTTCATTGCATACTCTAATTGTTAGATGTCCATGCTACCAGAAAAGAGGCTCACACATTCTTCCAACACCCCATCTGAGTTGAGCTAAGTGCATAGTACTAGAGTACAGACTAATTACCTAGTCAAGAGTCGTGCTCAGAATGAGGTGATCAGGTTAGACACTAAGATTCGAAGTCTGTACACTATCATGTGGAACTCGGAGAATTAAGTCCAAGACCTAAAGCTTCTAAAATCCTATTTCTTGGTGAAGTTCCCCTGAAAATTAAGTGGATTAAGACCAAGTCAAGACCACTCTCAATTTCTATTCACAACTTGGTTCAGAATCCAATGACTTTTCACCAATGTAGATGCATGAAATGCTGAATGAAGGGTAGATGCATGAAGTACAAACATTCTCTCTTTTTTTGGATTTTTTATTTTTTATTTTTCCTTTTTTTATTTTTAAATAGTTTTACAGGAATCACCCACACCCCATGTTAATTTTAAACAGAAAATACAAAACCATATAGTACAATGCAATGCAGAGTATGCACACAATGCAACTCACACGCCCTATACATAATGTATGCTAAGTATAGAAGGATGCAAAAGAAAAAAAAAGAGAGGTAGAAGTCGGTCTCTCTCTATACTTAGGCTATTTGACATGTTAAGTATAGAAGAGAGCAAAAATGAGGCAATGGAGAGAAAGAGGAGTGCAAGGTGAGTATAAATAGGATGGGCACTGATTCCCCCTTATACTAGGCTTTTACCTAAGTATAGAAGAAGTACAAAGGGAATCGATGGGATCGGGAGGGAATGTACAGAGTTCAAGGAGGTTTTCGACAAACCTTCTTGCGGGCATGTGGTGGGAGGGAATATGGATATGAAGAATGTGACGAAGAAGATTCTCAGCCATCATCGGAGTCATCCTCAGAAGAATAGTAGTGTTCGGTAGAGGCTCTCCAACTAACTTTTCTCAGTTGCTGCTTACCCACATGTTCAACCAACTCGACCTCGGATGATGAGCACTCTCGTGAAGATGTATATGTTTGGTCATATCAGATTACATCGGTCCGTGTACAGTACCCTGGAAGTCTTTAGAATAATTCATGTCTATGGTGATGTACTTAGTTGGTTTGCTAAAACCTGAAGCAAGGAGAGGAGAAGGACCAGAGTGCTTCTTCCCTCTACTAGCAACCAGACTAGAGGATGTGGCCCTTATAAACTGAGTTTGTGAGATGTTGCCTATTGGTTCTTCATCAGATGAATCACCATGTGTATTTTTATAGATCTGGTAAGGTCAGTACATAGTTCGGGTATATGATATCACTCTGAGTTGGTTTGGGCTTTGTCGGATCATAGTAATGATCAAGGAACTATGAAATAACTATGTTCAGGATCAGTGAATTGGATGTGTCTAGTTCAAGCTCATTCACCTTGGTAGCAACATGGGTAACCTCGACAGTCAGATCCTTAGGTGTCTCTTCTAGGGTTGTGTCTGGGGAGAGGTATGTTCTAGTGAAGGGTCTGTCTCAATGGTTTCCTTTATCACGATTGCCAGTTTCATGTTTGGTTGTCTCAGGGAAGGTTGTGTAATCGAGATTTTGGACGATTCGGTCTAAATTTGAGAATATTATGTCTTGAGTCTCACAATCAATAGTCGTTATAGCAGAGGCTTATAACGACTTTCCAAAAATGATGGGAGACTTGAACAACTCTCCTAAGTGCTCAATGTTAGGGATAATGAAGGCCACTATGTGTTTAACACCTTAGAAGTTCATGATGATAGAAACAATTCCTCTCGATCTTTTGGTGGATCAATCTAGAAATTGAACGATCACTCTGGTCTTTCTGAGAGGTCCGAGTCCGAGTCTGTCAAACACAGACTTCGCGAGAATGTTCAAGATGGAGTCTTCATCTATCAAACATGAGTAAACTCGGTGTTCTCAATTTCACAAGCAACCCTCGTCAACCACTTCACACTATGTTTTTTACTTTTCTTTGTCATCACCATTGAATTAGCCATGATAATTAAATGATATTCAATTCGAGATCTTTTCTTGACCATCTTCTTAGATGATAATCGACTCTTTACAACTCTCTGAAGATTGGGTACGTACTCTATGGACTTGATTAATGGAAGTTCTAAGATCAAAATTTTGCAAAATACTTCCCTTTTGGTGTTACCAATTTCTTTTGATTTTTTGAATTTTTAACTTTTTTGGATTTCTTTATAGAGACAGTGGAATATTCAATGGACTGGTCAGTGTTCGGTACATGTGGTGTTTATGCGTGAAAATTTTGCGCATGGTTTGTCTCGGGTTCATTTTGTGGTATCCTCACTTCCCCTTGGTTGTTCATCATATTTTTAACCATTTAGATGATACTATCAAGTTGTTCAGTCAATATGTCATCTCTTCGATTAATCCGAGCTATGTCATTCGCTATTGTCTCATGACTTGGAGATGAATAACAGTACTTGTCATGATGTGACTCCGCCATGCAATCTTGAGCTGAGTAATAGTCATTCTCAATGGTAGTATCTTGGTCATGAGTCCTATTTCCTCGACTCTGAATCTCAAATGTCTCGTCAAAGGAAAATGGGTCGTACCTAGGAAGAGAGCCATCTTTAGTAGGGGATAGTTCAAATAGTGAATTCTCAATCATAATCGGGAATCATGTTTCTTTGTCAAATTCAGCTACACGTGTCTATACTCGAATTTACTCGTTCAATTATGTCCATGTAATATTCATTCGGTTCTACGAGTGATTCATATCTCATATACTCAATCGGAGGAGTGAGGTGAAATGAGGGTGAATCGTATGATGGCTAGGGAAGAATTGCCTCACATAGAGGGTTCTTCTGAAATGAGAATGGAGATGAAGAAGTCAGAATGCAATCATGTGAGCTAGACCCACAGAGTCTGGTTATGAATACCAAAATTCCCACATCGAAAATGAAGTTGAATGATTTATGAAACATGATATGTGTATGCAAGTGCAATTATATTTGAACGCACGCAACTCGATACGCAATACAAACCCCAAAATTCACCAACTTCACACAGTGAAGGCCATAAGAATTTAGTTGATTATGTTTTCAGTTTTAAATTGGTGATAAAATAATCTTTGAATTTGTTACACACAGCTGTGTCATCCTGACGCCCAGATGTGGTTCTACTGCCCCTCAATTAAAGGAGTGATCTGCTAGGGATGTTGGGTTATATCACACCCCTAAAGGAAATAGTAGACGAACACGCTCAAAATGTCGACTATGGTCGGAGGCGAGCGCTTGCAGCTCCCAAAACTGCAAGAGTTGGATCTAGAGACTTAGGGTGTAGTTCCAAGGTTCTGGGCTCTAACCTTACAGCTACGTCCTCACACACTCAAATTCTGGAGGTATGCACTTATGTACAAGGATGGGGTTGCTCTCCCACAGACAATTTTGAAATTTTACCTGGTTTTATTTGGTCAATAGTGTTTAGCAGTGCTGATTTTATTTGGCGATCACTTACTTTGAAGTTCAGAACCAAGAACATCTACCGAGTAGTCTTGATTTCCTTTAAACCCTGAGTGAGAAAAACAGAGGAAGAAGTCAGAAAAACTGTTGCAATTCAACAAATCAATGATGCGTGCTCGAGTAGAAATACTTACAATGAACCCCACAATCTCCATACATATGTTGAATAGAACTGAAATCTAATCTATATGAATGTAACAGAAAATCGCTCCTATATAGATAGTTCTATTAGTGAGGGAAGAACATGTTAAATTTGGCTAAGTAGAACGTCCAGTCTGTCTACTAATTGTGAATGTATGGACATAGGATTATGAGCGTAATAAATGAAATCTAGTAGCTTTAATAATTGTTGTGCAATACATCAATCACCACAAATAATAGGGCCCGATAGGCTGAGTATCCAGTCTGGGTACAAGCTTGAGTTTCAAACAAAGACCATTGGAAATGCGTAAATAATTACAAATAAATCAAGAAAATAACTCTCTCTCTCTCCGCCACATAAAATAAAAATTTCTTTGCACCTCTTTAGCGGGCTCGGTCCACAAAATTACCAACCTCTAGTTGCTCCAAGTTGCGTCGGCTTCTGAGAAAGTCGCCCCAAGTCCACCAGGTGCCTCGTATGAAAAATAAGAGATTAAATATTAGAGAGATATTCACAAAAAAATATATAAAATTATTAAAAAAATAAAAATACTGAAAAATAATCAAATAAATAAATACAAGGAGACCCGAGGGTCAGACTACCTAGGATGGAAAATCTAAAATTTAAATTACCTAAAAATTATTCATAAATCATATATCTCCCCGACAATGGCATCATCTGAAAATTCAAAAAGATCACCTTAATAATTTAATAGGGTTAAATGGGATTGTCCCCTTGGGGGAGCTAACTTAGCTCCCCTCGCCGCATTTTCCCCGTGTTTTTCATTTTTTTTGAAAATTTCTTTCGTGAACATTCATCACTACCTTATATTATGCTATTCAAATTTCATGTGAAACAGAGACTCCTACAACCTCCATCTAGGGGTCGATTTCAACAATTCTACGACCGTTTAAAAATGACTGTCTAGATGGAAGTCGTAGGAGTCTCTGTTTCGCATGAAATTTAAATGTCATAATATATATAGTGATGAATATTCACGAAAGAAATTTTCAAAAAAATAAAAATATAGGGAAAATAAGGCGGCGGAGATAAGTTAGCTCCCCCTAGGGGGCAACGCCATTTATCCAATTTTATATTATAATTGTGATAGTCTAGAGATACGTCAAAAATTGCCGCACCGAGAAATTACTATGGAAAATTAAGTCTCGATATGATCTAGTTATTTATTTTACTTGGGTAAGTCCCAAGGTGGAACTTAGAAATGTAATATGAGGGTCCAGAATTAATTTTTAAATAATCTAGAAAAGTAGGTTTTCATAGAAGAAGTATTATTTTTAGTTATTACGTATTTTTCAAATTTTTAGTGATTTTTAAAAACAGATGAAATTATTAATTAAAAGAAATATGATGCATGAATTTTCAAAATAATTTTTAATGCAAAATAATGCTATGCTATGTGGTGAGAGAAATAAATAAATGCATTTTTTAGTAATTTGAAATGATGAAGAATATGATGCAAGATGTTGGATGAGCAGGTACAAGTGATGCACAAGTTCAAGCCAGACCAAGTTAAACAATCAATCAATGCCTCCCCTTTATTTCAACAATATTAAATTAACCCCCAATTTTCACAAATATTGAGAAAGATATTTCAATCACAGTGATAGATATACCAATCTCATCAAAGAACACCTCAAATCAATTTAAAGCAAAATCGTCTCCAAAATGAATAATTAAGTGTTCTACATGAAATATCATTAAATAAGGTCTAAATTAACGTAAAGAACATAAAAAACTAATAAATGATGTGCAAGATATCAGTAATTGAGTTCAAGGGCTTAATTGTAATAAAAGTAATTAAAATATTCACAAATATACCCTTGTAGGGCTTAGATGCAATTTTGCTAAGCTGTTGGGGTTCCTCTTGTAATTTACCCTCGCATTGGGGTGTGTTTGTCATTTTCAAGAAGCGACGGGTGTCTGATGCAAATTTCTCAAGCTACATGTGCAGCACATGTGTGGACCTCTTCGTGATTTCCATATGTTGGAGGGTTGTCAGCGTAATTATTCCTACATGCATGCAAGTGGTCATGTGTCGTCAAGATCGAGTAGTGGTTAGGCTTGGGCATGACCCTCCACGTGTTTTTTGTGGATGCCTCACTTGTGCCCAAGGCATGTGGCTCGGGTCTATGGTTCGGGATTCAATCTAGAGCATCCGATGGAGATGGATCCGACAGCTAGAATTTGGGCAGAATCTAATGGTCGAGTTAGCTAAGTTCTTGATCAACAGGTTCTGGAGTTCTACCCTGGAGGCTTTCTTTCTTCTCTTGATCAGTCGGCGTTGGTGCTCCGTGCATGGTGGCTTGTCGTTGCGAGTTTGATGGTGGTGTTGAGGTGCTCCAGTGAGGAAGGTTAGAGGAGGAGGATGTTGTAGAGGAGAGGTTCGATGAATAAGATGCAGGGGTAGAATATGAAACCAAGAAGAGAAGAAGAATGAAATAAGAAGAAGATGATGAAGATTATGATGTGGGATCACCTGGAAGTGGAGTGAGCAAGAAGCTCTCTCTCCGATTGCCGCCTAACCGTGGGTAAAACACGGTGTAGCTCTATGGATGAAGAAGCACCGCAGCGCGGTGGAATAACTGTGGATCGTGCCCACAGAGACCTTCGTCGGAAGTGGTGGTTGTTATCATCGATCACCTCTCGATTCTCTTTCTCTCTTTAATAGATAATGCAGATTCGGACATATAAGGTTCATCGGGATCAAAGATGGGGTCTAATAGAGAGAGGAGTCAGAGGATGATCAAAGAAGGGGGTATTATGGATAGAATCAGTTGGGATTTTGATTACAATATGAGAAGGAGGATGGGCTTTAGATGGTTGGATTGAGGGGATAATGTGGTTTGGGTGGCGATGGATACATGGATTAGGGAGGATAAGAGTGAAAGGAGGAGTTGGGTTTGTGCTTGAACAGTCGGAGAGGATAATAGGTTAGAGGTGGTGGATCATTGGTTGTTAGATTAGGATTTGGATTGAGGGGGGTGTCCGGAGTTCGATGGCTCATCAGAGCAGGCGGTATGCAGGTGGTTAGAAGAGAGCAGGGAGGTTGAAGATGAGGCTACATGTGTCGTTGGATTGGTGATGATCCAATGACAGGGCTTAGGTCACGTGTTGAGCATGTGAGGAAGGTGAGAGTTAGGAGGGAATCACAGGAGCCACTGGATCAAGCGCAATCAAACAACCCAGAAGAAGGGCACAAGATTAGAAAGACGGTTGATCCAACTAGGAAGGGTTGATCTGGACGGGTGATTGTGCACCGAGATGGGTCGGTGAGGTGGCGCCACATGGCACTTTGACCAGTTGACCAATGCATGAAATGTAGAGATAAATACAATAAAAATAGTAGATGGGCTCAAATGCAAAAATACTCCATAGAAAAAATGTTCGACTAAATACAACTACAATGTTCATGAAGGACTCGAGTGCAAATAACACCAACTGTGCAAGATATGATTTTTTGGTATTTTATATTTTTAAAATACCATTTTATCTTTGTAGTTTTTATTTGATTTTTTGTAGATGAATAATGCATGCAAAAATCAAACATGACGTGAAATGATGCAATAGACTCAAATGGCATTTTTTTGAACTTTTATGAACTAAAACTAATTAGAAAATGTGAAATATACACATGTGATTCAGTCGATTAGTTTAGGTCAGAACTTGTCTTTTTCTTTCTTTTTTTTGAATTTTTTTGGATTTTAATTTTTATGTAATTATTAAATCATGAAATAAAGTAAACAAACAAAAAAGAAAATAATCAAAATGAGTCAAATATGCACATGAAATGACATGTCAAAATCGGTAAAAATGTATAATGCACAGTTAGGTCTCGAAACCCAATTTTCATAAATGAACTCCGATTCTTTTGAATTTGATCTTGATTTGTAGATAATTGAATGCACATTAATTCAAAAGTGAGTAGAGTACATTTGGACATTGTTTTACAGAGATATCAATGTCTGTTGCTTTTTGTCCTAAAATTAGGGTTTGGATTTTTTTAATTGTGTATAAGTCTATGTTTTTTAGGATTTTTTTGATTAAGGTTAGTGAGATGTACATAATGAAGTCAATCTCATGTCAATTGGATTAGCATGAAATAATTTAAAATAGGTGAACCTAGGTGAAAATATGCAGATGAATATGAATGCAGAAATGAATGCTAATTTATGCAAAATTTTTACAAGTGCATGAAAGTTAATTTTATGATATTAATAGATGAATGGACCTAATATCTCAGGACGAAGCTCTATTTTCAGTTAATTAGAGTTATGAATCAGAAATTCATCAACTCCCTATACTTAAACCTTTCTCGTCCCCGAGCAACTAAAAATGAAGAGGTGAAATGAGATTGGGTTCCATACCAAGATAATGAGCAAATGACAAAAATGGAACTAGATCTTACCTTTAGATTAATAGTTTGGAGCTCTTGTGAGAATTAGGGTTTTAAAATCAACAACCTCCAAGTTCTACACATCATTGTACATGTTCGAAATTAGAAGTCATCTTAGATCAATCCTCATCCCAATGCATAACCCATGAACATTGAACAATTGTCTTATGCATGTGAAGGGTGTTAGCTCTTCCCATCAGAAATGTTGAACTACCGCGTAAACCTCTCCTCTAGTAACTCATCCTCGGGGAGTCAGGTATTTCCTTGTAAGTTCAAGTATATGCTAGTTCACAACGAATACGAGGGAAGAAGTTTTAGAAGAATTGTGAAAATAACTAGAGTGTGACTGATGTAGTCACTTCTCTTGTAAAGCTTTGAAAATGTAACCAAGTCTCCACCAAGATATGCAAGATATTTAAAGCTTGGAACTTTGTGGTCAAATATTTATTTGGTAGTTGGCTTCTTTTGGTATGGATTTTTGGTTGCTCTACATGGATCTTTTTATACCTCGACGGATGTAGAATCTTTTGTCATGCCCATATTTTGGGATCTTAGAAAATTTGTGCTAGCAGTCCATTCCTTATCCAAAGCTTTATTGCATCCCGAACTCCAGTCATTAAATGTCCACGCTACCAGAAAAGAGGCTCACACAGTCTTCCAACATCCCATCTGAGTTGAGCTAAGTGCATAGTGCTAGATTACATATTAATTACCTAGTCAAGAGTCGTACTCAGAATGAGGTGACCTGGTTAGACACAAACAATTGAAGTATGTACACTATCATGCAGAACTCGGAGAATTAAGTACAAGACCTAAGGCTTCTAAAATCCTAATTTTCGGTGAAGTTCCTCTAAAAATTAAGTGGATTAAGGTCAAGTCAAGACCACTCCTGATTTATGTTCTCATCTCGATTCAGAATCCAAGGGCTTTTCACCAATGTAGATGCATGAAATGTTGAATGAAGTGCAGATGCATGAAGTATAAATATTCTCTCTCTTTTTGGATTTTTTATCTTTTTATTTCTTTTTTATTTTTTAAAGATTTTTACAAGAATCACCAACACCCCATGTTAGTTTTATACAGAAAATACAATACCATATAGTACAATGCAGAGTATGTATACAATGCAACTCATCCACCCTATACTTAGTGCATGCTAAGTGTAGAAGGATGCAAAAGAAGAAAAAGAGAGGTAGAAGTCGGCTGCCCCTCTATACTCAGACTCTTGGTCATCCTAAGTATAGAAGAGAGCAAAAAATAGAGCAGTAGTGGGAAAGAGGAGTGAAAGGTGTGTACAAACAGGATGGGCATCGGTACCCCCTTATATTTAGGCTTTTACCTATGTATAGAAGAAGTACAAAGGGAACTGATGGGATCGAGAAGGAATGCTCAGAGTTCAAGGATGTTTTTGACAAACCTTCTTGCAGGCATGTGGTGGGAGGTAATATGGATATCAAGAATGTGACAAAGAAGATTCTCAGCCATCATCAGAATCATCCTCAGAAGAATAATATTGTTCCATAGAGGCTCTCCAACTAACTTTTCTCAGCTGCTGCCTACCCACATTTTCAACCAACTCAACCTCGGATGATGAGTACTTTCGTGAGACATATCCATTTGGTTGTATCTGATTACATCAACCTGTGTACAATACTGTGGGGAGGACTCTTCAGAATAATTCATGTATATTGTGATGTACTTAGTCGGTTTGCTAGAACCTGAAGCAAAGAGAGGAGAAGGACCTGAGTACTTCTTCCCTCTACTAGCAACCAGAAAAGAGGATGTTGCCCATCTAAACTGAGTTTGCGAGGTGTTGGAAATTATTTCTTCATCAGATGAATCACGATGTATATTGTATATATCTTGTAAGGTCAGTACACTTTTCGGGTATATGATATCGCTCTGAGTTGGTTCGGGCTTTATCGGATCATAGTACTGATCGAGGAAATCTGAAATAACTATGTTCGGGCATTATCAGATCATAGTACTCATTCACCTTGGTAGTAACAAGGGTATCCTCGACTGTTGGATCCTTAGATGTCTCTCTTAGGGTTATGTTTGTGGCGTGTGGAGATGTTTGTTCTTGTGAAGAGACTATCTCTATGGTTTCCTCTTTATCATGAATATGGGTTTCATGTTCGATTGTCTCAAGGCAGGTTGTGTAATTGAGATTTTGGTCAATTCGGTCAAATTTCGGAAATTTTATGCCATGAGTCTCACAATCAATAATCTATATAGTGAAAGCTAAGAACAGCTTTCCCAAAAAGATGAGAGACTCAGAAAACTCTCCTCAGTGCTCATTGTCCATGACAATGAAGTCCACTATGGTCCTGACGACAGAAATAATTTATCTCGATCTTTTGGGGGATCGATCTAGAAATTGAACTCTCACTCTGGTCCTTCTAAGTTGTCCGAGTTCGGGTCAGTCAAACACAGACTTCAGGGGGATGTTCAGGATGGAACCATCATCTATCCGAACATGAGTAAACTCGATGTTCCCATTTTCACGAGCAACCTTCGTTAACCATTTAACTTTGTGGCTTTTACTTTTCTTTGTCATCACCATTGAACTGGTCATATTGATTAAATGATATTCAATTTGAGATCTTTTCTTGCCCATATTCTTAGGTGATAATCAACTCTTTACACATCTCTGAAGATCGGGCACGTACTATATGGTCTTGATTAATGGAATCTCTAAGATAAAACTTTTACAAAATGCTTCCATTTCGGTGTTTTCTATTTTTTATTTTTTATTTTGAATTTTTTATTTTTTCGGAATTTTTTATAGAGACAGTGGAATAGTCAATGGATAGGTCAGTGTTTGGTACATATGGTGTTTGTGCCTGAAAATTTTGCACATTGTTTATCTCGGGTTCGCTTTGTGGCATCCTCTCTTCTCCTTGGTTGTTCATCATATTTTTAACTATTTGGATGGCATTATAAAGTTGTTTAGTCAATATATCGGCTCTTCAATTAATCTGAGCTATGTCATTCGCTATTGTCTCATGACTTGGAGATGAATAATCGTACTTGTCATGTCCTGACTCCAGCATGCAATCCTGAGCTGAGTAATAGTCAGTCTCAGCAGTAGTGGCTTGGTCCCGAGTCCTATTTCTTTGATTCTGCATCTCAAATGTCTCATCAAAGGAAAACTAGTCGTACTCAGGAATAAAGTCATCCTGAGTAGGGGATGGTTCAAACAATGAATTCTCAATCATAATCGGGAATTGTGTTTATCTGTCAAATTCAATTATGCACATGTCCATCCTCAAATTCACTCGCTCCATTATATCCATGTAATATTCATTCGATTTAATGAACATTCATATCTCATATATTCAATCGGAGAAGAAGTGAGGTTGAATGAGGGTGAATCGTATGATTGTTGGGGAAGAATCACCTCATATAGTGGGTTCTTCTGAAATGAGAATGGAGTTGAAGAAGGTCGGAATACAATCATGTGAGCTAGACCCACAGAGTCTGGTTATGAATACCAATATTTGGACATCGAAAATGATGATGAATGATTTACGAACCTCGATATGTGTATGCAAGTGCAATTATCTTTGAACGCGTGCAACTCAATACGCAATACAAATGTCAAAATTCACCAACTTCACACAATGAAGTCCGTAAGAGTTCTGTCGATTATCTTTTCAGTTTAAACTGTTGATAAAATATCTCTGAATACGTTATATATAGGTATTCGCCCTAATGCCCAGATGCGGTTCTACTTCCCCTCGATCAAAGGAGTGTTCTGCCCAGGCTGCCGGGTTATGTCACACCCCTAAAGGAGATAGTAGATGAACACGCCAAGATGTCGACTATGGTCGGAGGTGATCGCTTGCAGCTCCCAAACCTGCAAGAGTCGGATCTGGAGACTTAAGGTGCAGGTCCGAGTTTTTTCTCTATAACCTTACGGCTATATCCTCACCCACTCAAAGTTTGGAGGTATGTACATGCGCACAAGGATGGGGTTTCTCTCCCATGGATAATTTTTGAATTTTATCCAATTTTATTTGGTCAATAGTGTTTAGCAGTCATGATTTTATTTGGTGATTACTTGCTTTGACGTTCATAACTAAGCAAGTCTACTAAGCAGTCCCAATTTCCATTAAACCCTAAGTGAGAAAAACAGAGGAAGAAGTCAGAAAAGCGGATGCAATTCGATAAATCAATGATACATGCTCAAGTACAAATACTTACAGTGATCCCTATAATCTCCATGCAGATGTTGAATATAAGTGAAATCTAATCTGTATGAATGCACCAGAAAACCACTCCTAGACAGATAGTTCTATTAGCGAGGGAAGAACAAGTTAATTTGGATAACTAGAACGTCTAGTGCGTCTATTAATTGTGAATGTATGGACCAAGGATTACGAATTTACGAGCACAATAAATAAAACCTAGTAGCTCTAATAGTAGTTGTGCAATCATATATCTACATCAATCACCATAAATAATAGGGCCCGATAGGTCAAGTGTCCATTCCGAGTACAAGTGTGAGTCTTCAAACTAAGATTACTGGAAATGCGTAAATAATTGCAACTTAGTTACAAAAATAAAATCAGGAAAATCACTCTCTCTCTCTCCAAATAAAATATAATTTTCTTCGTGCCTCCTCAATGAGCCCGGTCCACATAATCGCCCACCTCCAGTCGCTCCAAGTTACTTCGGCTTCTGAGAAGGCCGCTTCAAGTCCACCGGGTGAATCACACGAAAAATAAGAGATTAAATATTAGAGATATATTCACAAAAAATATATACAAGAAATAAAAGAAATAAAATTACTGAAAAATATCATAGAAATAAATACAAGGAGAGCCGAGGGTCAGCCTACATGGGGATGGAAAACCTAAAATTTAAATTATTTAAAAACTAATCCTAAATAATATACCTCCCTGATAATGGCATCATTTAATGACTCAAAAAACTGCATTTTAATTTAGTCTTGTAATTGTTGGTGTAGTTGGACAATCTAGAGATAAGTCAAAAACTACCGCACGGAGAAATTACTATGGAAAATTAAGTCTCAATGTGATTGAATTATTTATTTTACTTGGGTAAGTCCCAAGGTCGAACTCAAGGAGGCAATATGAGGGTCTATAATTAATGTTTAAATAATCTAGAAAATCAAGTTTTCAAAGAAGTGTTATTTTGGTCTTTATGTATTTTATAGATTTTTTTATTGATTTTTAGTAAGAGATGCAATTAATTAAATGAAAGAAATATAATGCATGAATTTTCAAAATATTTTTTAATGCAAATAAAATAATGTTATGCTATGTGGTGAGAGAAATAAGTAAATGAAATTTTTAGTAATTTAAAATGATGATGAATATGATGCAAGATGTTGGATGAGCAGGTACAAGTGATGTGTAAGTTCAAGCCATACTAAGTTAAACAATCAATCAATGCCTCCCCCTTATTTCAGCAATATTAAATTAACACCCAATTTTCACAAATATTGAGCATGATATTTCAATCACATTGAATAGATCTACTTAATCTCATCAAAGAACACCTCAAATCTATTTATAATACCTCAAATCTATTTATAGAAAAATCATCTCCAAAATGAATGATTAAGTGTTCCACATGAAAGATAATTAAATAAGGTCTAAATTGACATAAAGAACACAAAAATATGATAAATGATGTGCAAGATATCAATAAACGAGTTCAGGGTCTTAATTGTAATAAAAGTAATTAAAATATTCACAAATATACCCTTGTAGGGGCTGAGATGCAATTTCACTAAGCTGTTGGAGTTCTTCTTGTAATTTACCATTGCACAGGGTTGTCTTTGTTGTTTCCAGGAAGAGATGGTGTCTGATGTAAATTTCTCAAGCTACGTGTGCAGCTTACATGGTGGACCTCTTCGTAATTTTGAGATGTTGGAATGTTGTTAGCGTAGTTATTCTTGCTTGCGCAAGTGGTCACGTGCTTTCAAGCTCGGGTAGTTATTAGGCTTGGGCGCGACCCTCCACATGTTTGTTGTGGATGCCTCGCTTGTGCACGAGGCGCGCAGATTGGTTCTGTGGTTCGGGATCCAATCTCGAGCATCTGATGGAGATGGATCTGAGGGCTGGAGGCAAATTTTGACAGCTGAGATTAGCTACGTTCTTGATTAAATAGGTTTTGGAGCTCTTCCCTGTAGGTTTTCTTTCTTCCCTTGATTAGCTAGCAATGGTGCTATATGCGTAGTGTCTTGTCGTTTTGACGGTGGTGCGAAGGTGCTCCGGTGAGGTGGGTGTGAGGAGGTTGGTGTTTGTAGAGGAGAGGTTTAATGAATAAGATGCAAGGGTAGAATATGAAACGAAGAAGAGAAGAAGAATGAAATAAGAAGATGATGAAGGTGATGATGTGGGATCGCCTGGAAGTGGAGTGAGCAAGGGACTCTCTCTCTTGTTGTCACCTCACCGTGGGTGAAACATGGCACATCTCCATGGATGCAGAAGCACCGCAACACAGTGGAATCATCGTGGATCTCTCCCAGGGAGATCTTCACCGTAGGTGGTGGTCACTATCACCGATCACCTTTCGATTCTCTTTCTCTCTCTCTCTTGTTGATAGATGTTGGTTGATTCCTGCAGATAAGGTTCATCAGGGATCGATGATGGGGCCTAAATAGAGAGAGGAGTCAGAGGATAATCATAGAAGGGGTTATTATGGATAGAACCAGTTGGGATTTTGATTGGGATATGATAAGGAGGAGCGGTTTTAGGTGGTTGGGTTGAGGAGATAATGGTGGTTTGGGTGGCAATGGTGACATGCGATTGGGGAGGATAAAAGTGAGAGGAGTTGGTTTTTCCTTGATCAGTCGAAGAGGATAATAGGTTAGAGGTAGTGGGTCGTTGGTTGTTTGATTAGGGTTTGGATTGAGGGCGATGGATGGAGTATGATGTCTCATTAGAGCTGGCGACACGCGGGTGGTTAGAAGAGAGCATAGAGGTTGAAGATGAGGCTACAGGTGTTGTTGGATTGGTGATGATCCAACGACAAGGGTTAGTCACTTATTGAGCATGTTAGGGAAGGTGAGAGTTAGGAGGGTATAACCGAAGCCATTGAATTGAGCGTGATCCAACAGCCCAGAAGAATGGCACAAGATGAGAAAGAGAGTTGACCCAACTTGGGGTGGGTTGATCTAGACGGGTGACTATGCGTCGAGATGGGTCAGTGAGGAGGTGTTGCATGGTACATTGACCAGTTGACCAATGCATGAACTGTAGAGATAAATACAATAAAATAGTAGATGGGCTCAAATGTAAAAATACTCTACAGGAAAAATATTCGACTAAATACAATCAATAATGTTCATGAAGGACTCGAGTGCAAATGACACAAACTGTGGAAGATATGATTTTTTGGTGGTATTTTATATACATAAAATACCCTTTTAGATTTGTAATTTTCATTTGATTTTCTGTAGATGAGTAATGCATGCAAAAATCGAACGTGATGTAAAATAATGGAATAGACTCAAATGGTATTTTTTGAATTTTTAAGAATTAAAACTAAGTAGAAAATGTGAAATATAAGCATGTGAGTTAGTATGTAGTTCATGTCAGAACTTGTCTTTTTTCTTTATTTTTCTAATTTTTTTTGGATTTTAGTTTTTATGTAATTAGTTAAATCTTGAAATAAAATAAAGAAATGAAAAATAAAATAATCAAAATGAGTCAGATAGCACATGAAATGGCATGTCAAAATCGGTAAAAATGTATAATGCACATGTCTCGAAACCAATTTTCACAAATAAACTCTGATTCTTTTGAATTTTATCTTGATTTGTAGATAAATGAATGTACATTAATTCAAAAGTGAGTAGAGTACATTTGGACATTATATGAGAGAGATATCAGCGTATGCGGCATTATGTCCTAAAATTAAGGTTTGGGTTTTTCCAATTATGTACAAGTCAATGTTTTTTTAGGATTTTTCTTTGATTAAGGTTAGTGAAATGTACACAATGAAGTCAACCTCATGTCAATTGTATTAGCATTAAATAATTAAAAATAGGTGAAGTTAGGTGAAAATATGCATATGAATATGAACGCAGAAATGAATGCTAATTTATGCAAATTATTTACAAGTGCATGAAAGTTAATTTTATGATATTAACAGATGAACGAACCTAATTTCTCAGGACGAAGCTCTATTTTCAACTAACTAGAATGATGAATCATAGATTCATAAGAGGCATATATACATTTGTATGTCTAAATATGTATATAGACCGATAGGTTGATGGCCTGACAAAGTCTATATATTGATGACTTGGTATGCACAAGTAAATATAAGATGTATGGTTTCTCAAAGGAATCATATAACTTCACACTTGTTGAATCATGATACATGAGTTCACCCATGAGATACCAGGGTCATACTGGATTCCGTCGATAGACATCTTGTTTAGGAAACAAGATAAGAATAAGGATTCAAAAGTATTGACATATACTTTTGGAAATTATATGATCGATATTGTCGCCCAATGATCGATTAAGAAACTTACCGAGAAACCCTATAGAAGACAGACAAATGGATTTAAACTTTTGGTTTATTCAAGGTCTTCTAGCATGTAGGATGTACTAGTATTGGAAATACTTGAGGTGATGTGATCTTAAAAGATTGTCTACCATGATGTTTCCTTTCCGAGGGAGTGATGAACTTAGATGGTTTTAGTGACTATGATTTGAGCTAAATACATGAGATTTAATTGTATTAAATATCTATTAGTGGAATCATATTCTCAATTATAAGAGTTGGAAATTGATTTGAAAGTGTACAGAGTCAATTGGAGAAATTGGTTCAGTATCTGATTAAATAAGATAACTAAAGTGCTTTAAATTTTGATATGAGATATTAGATATCTAATATTATATACAAGACATCAAACATTATCTAATATCAAGTCATTTTACATGGATTATACCATTTTCTTAAACTTATCTCCACGTAGTCGTGGATACAACACACAATTCCTGAGTGGATTAGGAATGAAACATTGAGAGATTAATCAATTTATTTGATTGACATATTTATGAATAAGATTCACAAAGTGAACTTATATATATGATTAAATTTGAATATTAATTAACATTCATCTATTATAAATATGATTCACATTCAATACCAGGATCTATATATGAACATGATTCATATAGTCAATGATAATGTGAACTGGATTTACATTATATATTGATAAATGTAAATTACATTTATATTTATATGTTGGTTTAATGAATATGATTCATTTCTGAGATGTATGAATTATTAGTTGTTACATAATGATTGTGAATTATCATGTGATAATTAAGAGATAAAGAGAGAGTTTATATAGAGAGAGCAATCTTTAGCTATCCTCTTAACCATGTAAGCCAGAGGCGAACCATTTCTACTGTGATTTGTAAAATTATAATATTTGATATATCAATAAAGTTTATTGGTTTATTTCACTCCCTGTCTGAGATTAAATGAATGAATGCACTAATAAGGTCCCTTAGTACAGCTAGGGTTATTGATGAAGCCAAGATTCAAGCGGTCGTGTATTCCACACAAGGCGGGAACACAGTCGATGCGTTGACCGCTCAGAAATCCGGAATTCAGTCAACAATTAACACACGACAATCAAATCAAGAAGTGAAAGTAAATATGGAGTTAAAATTTATTATAACTCTACAAAATATGTGTATAGTGCAAGTATGTATAGAGTGTCGAACACAGGGAGCAAGCAGGATAGACAAGGCAATAGTGCTCAAAGAAAAATATGAAAGTGGTCAAATGCCTACAAGTGCTATTTTTGGTGGGTTTTTAATTATATATATATATATATATTTAATTAATGAATTTAAAATTATATATTTTGGTTTTTAATTTCTGATTTTCTATTTTCTTTTTATATTTTATATTTTTTTCCTTTTTCAATAATGAAGTATATATAATAAAGGAAACGGGGATACAATATATAGAGAAAATAGGTAAAATTAAACAAAAATCAGGAAATAAAATCTTTTGGGGCTTTTTATATTTTTCCAATGTTTTTATGATTTTTCTATATTTTTCCTAATTTTTTGGTATTTTTAAAATCAAAAAAACTAGTAAACAGTGAATATAATATATAGTCAAGACAAAAATATAGAAATAAAATATCAAATAGGAGTGAAAATTTTCAAAATAATTTTTATAGATAGATAACAAGATAAGGAAATTTCAAAGACAGAAACACAATTTTAGGAGTTTTTATGAATTTTTTAGATTTTTATGAAGATTTTGAGAATTTTGCTATTTTTAGGGGTTTTCTTTTGTAATTTTTAAGGATTTTTGGTCAAAAAATAAAATAAGCTAACACACATAAAATCTATTTTTTTGGAATTTTTCAAATACTTTTTATAATTTTTATGTATTTTCTAATGCAAACAATGTTGAAAATGCATGTTTTTGATTTTTAATAAATATGAAAATGCAGTAAAAATACAAACTAAAAATATGGCGTTAAACTACAATGCAACATGAGCCTATGGTATTTTTTGGTAATTTTTCGAGTTAAAATGGTGCATGAAATAAATCTAAACATCCAAGCAAAAATATAACACTAGCAAGGGCATAGATGTAAATACACAGAACTCCAAGGGCCTACTTGCAATTTTTCCAAAAATATATAACGTTAAACATAATTTTCTAGACTAAAAATAAATACCCAAACCTGGAGGGGGTTCGCTGCAAAATGTCCAAACTCACACGCACTGGGCACGTGACCTGGCAGGGGTATTTTTACAATTTTACAAAGTTCCAGGGGCTCAGATGCAATTTTACCAAAATATTACAACTTATAAAAATTTCATGGACTAAACCGAAATAGACAAACCCCCAGGGGGTCCATGCAAAATTCCCACCACCCCACGTGCACGGGTCACGTGAGGTGACGTGGACTGGACCTAAATGCAAATATAAAAACTACGGGGGTCTAAATGCAAATATTACTTAAATATTAAAACTACGCCTAAATGTTTATGGACTAAAATGAAATATACAAAATGGCTGGGTCAAAAATGCAAAATACCCAACACGTGCGCGATCGAACGGCGGAGAGCCGCTCTCTTATCCACGTGGCACTCAACAGATTTTTTATTTTTCCATAGAGGGGTGCACATGGATCGGATTGGATCGGATTTTAGCTTAATCCGTGTCCAATCCATACTCAACAGATTTTTTATTTTTCCAATCCAATCCAATCCATTAAACATGCAAATCCAATCCATCGGATCACGGATTGGATCGGATTGGATCGGATTTTTAATGCTCACCTACTATCACATCATAGACAATGATTAAGTTTGTAGCACATTAGACCTCAACATTTGAATCATGGTTCGAAAATTGAGAGTATTAAAGAGAATGATAGTTATTTTTTGGAGAACAAAAAATATATGTTTGTTATTGATTTAGTATGAACAATAATTGTATAACTAAATATAAATAACGTACCTATAATTTGTAGAAATTATTGAAGTATCACGTTTACTTTTAATAAAATTGCAAGTTTGTGTATATCAAATAAGAACTACAATAACCTGCAACCGACCTGCTTGACTATGCGGTGCGGGAGGGAGGGTTATGCACGAGGGAGGTTTGGGGCGAGGACCATGCGCGATGGCACGATGTTGGAAAGAGGCACCTAAGGTGCTTGGCCGCAGCGTGAGGGAGGCCTGAGAGAGCCGAGACGAAGTATGGATGTCGTGCGCAATGGAGGTTTGGTTGCACATACACGAGGGAGATATGGCAGCATATGCACGGTTGGAGACAAGGGTGGCAACCAGCGGAGATATGTACTTTCGAGGGAGGAGAGGTGTGACGTCCGGGTGGATGTTTCGTTTGAAAGGGGTCTAAAGGGGGGTTTGAGTTTAGGTATGCTTTTTTAATAAAGATGTTTTCTTTGAAAAATGGAAGGATGTGAAGGACACTGTGGGTAACTATTACTTTTTTTAAACCAACTGATGGGGTGGGCTAAGGGGGTTTCTTACAAGTACGGTGTAAACTATACATGTGAGTAGCTTGGATATTTACACATAGCTTTCAAATAAAATTATATATATAACGTACTCTAATAACAACAAATGAATTTTTATATTATATATATATATATATTAACGGATTACCGGATTGGATCGGATCGGATTTGACAATAATCCGATCCAATCCATAAATGAACGGATTTGTAAAATTCAATCTGATCTGATCCATTAGACTTATAAATCCAAACCGATCCAATCCAATGACAACGGATTGGATCGGATTACGGATTTTATCCGATCCATGTGCACCCCTACGTGGCACGCGCACAAAGCGCGATGACGGTTCGGCGATTGACGGCTCGGATCAGATCCTCGGATGGAAATCTACTGCTGAGTTGAGTCCAGATCTGACGGTTGATATCAGAACTGGAGCGGTGACCGGATCGGACGACGGGGAGGCCACGAGGAAGAACTCCAGCGTGGCGAACTTCCTCGAGCTAGATCTCGGGACTCCGGCGATGCTTCTGGCTCAAAATTGGTCGGGGTGCTCCTGGGAGGTCGCTCTACGTGCTGGAGCGCTCGATGTCATCGGAGGGGCTCTGAGGCGCTGGCGTGAGGGCGGCGTAGCTTCAAGCTCCAAGTACCTCCGGCAAAGTACAAAGACGGACCTCCAGGGGTCGTTGCACGTTGCTGACCTGCAAAAAAGGGTGAAGGGGGCCAGGGGAAAACGCCCGGACCCCGCAGAGGTGGAATGGGTGTCGGATGAAGGCTATGGAAGGTGGAGGAGATTTGGCCGGCGGTGCGCGCCGGCGATGGAGCGCGATTGGGCGAGATAGCAAACGGCGTGGGAATCTAAAGGGTCGGTTCTACTCCTACGACTACAGGAAAGAAAATGAAGCAAGAAGGAAGGGGAGAATGGGTATACCTCGATGGCCGGAGACCAGAGGGGGGAGACCTCGACGTTGGAGGTCGGCGGAGATGGTGGAGCCGCTTCAAGGCCTCCTCGACTCGCCTGAAGGTCTGGTTGCGGAGCTGTCACCTCCAGCAACATGAAGCACGCCAAAGGGAGGAGGATCGCTAGTTAAGAAGGGTTCAAACTCGAGCTCGAAGGTGGCGGGGCAGATATATACAAGGTGGTGGCATCTCCTTCAAGCGAGGACCACGCGCGAATAATGGAGAGATGGTGTGATTCAGGTGCGTGGCGTGACTCACTGAAGAACAAGGAAGGAGTTCCAAGAAGGAATCGAGGGAAAAAGACGAAGGGATTCGGCTCGAAAAATGGGAGAAATCAGGCAAAATCTCGGGTGTCAGAAGGCTGGCAGGCCTCGGTCAGGGAGTTGACCGAGGTCAACACTTGACCGTACCTGGTTGGTCCACGTGGACCAACCAGGCAATTCCAGGCAAAAATTATTTGTAAAATCAAAATAAAATAGTAAATTATTTTATTTAATTTAGGATAAAAATGAAAAATATTCCTTATTTTATAAAGAATTTTATGGTGATTTTTATTTATTTTTATGAGGTATATATTTACAAGTTGCCTTTTATGTCCTATATAGGTATATTCTTCTATGTATTTTAATAATGTATTTTTATTTTGTGTATTTAATTTTATTTATTTTGTTTATTATTTTATAAATTTATAAAATATTTTTATACACTTAAATATATTTTTATTTGATTTTTCTGATGTAATTTATACACTTAATGAAATATAAATAGTAATTCTATAGGTATATGTATAAGCATTATACCTAGGTATGTTATATATACAAGTATTTTATTTTGTATTTTCTTTGAGTTTTTGTTCTGATTTCAATATACAAATTTATTATAAATAATATTTACAAAATTATAAAAATATAAAATTATGAAAATAATGAATAAATAATAAAATGAATATTTTAATTTGTACAAGTATACAATAGGGATTCAAAACTCAACTTTCAAACCGTAGCTCCGCCAAATGCGAAACCACCCTTCATTAAATAGATTATTTAAAATTATATACAATTAAAGGTGAGTTTGATACTTTTTGAGCTTTTATTAGAGATATACAGGTCTGGGAAGTTGGGATTCTGGAATTTTATTTAGACCATAATTTTTTATCTGTACAATATTTTTATGTGAAATAAATTTTGTATCTTTCTTTATTTAATTATCTACAACTTTTATGTACAAAGTTTCTTTATGTGAGGTATAAAAAGTGAAACCAAAAATAGGTCCCAAAATGAATAAAGGATGAATGAAATCTTTATTGTATTATGGCCCTTATCTCCTCCTACTTTATTCCTTGTCGACCTAGTCATCGAGATGCCTAGGTCTCGGGGTTTTGGGTCATAAAATATTTACAATATTTTATTCTTTTTCTTTTCTTTTATTTATTCTATAATTTTGGCTTTAAAAACTATATTTTATACACTATTTACATGTATATGCATGGATGCTAAGATGCTGGAATTAATGGTATTTACAAGCATTCGCCAGGGTTTTTGAGGCCAAAATGATAGAATAAAGATGATGAAATGTAGATTCATCATCCCCCTATAATTTGCCTTTGCTAGTCCCGAGCAAACACTTATGCAATAAGTGCAGAAAGGAAAGACAAAAGAAAAGAAAAGAAAAGGAAGAAAGTGGATTTAGTTCAATTATCAAACTTGTCTTCACAAAATCAAAGTTTGGAGCTTAAGTTGGACCTTTGAAATTTTAGTGCGGGCGGAACCTTAATGAGAACCGGATTTGAAATCCAACAGCCTTCGAGAATCCCAAAACTCTGTCCAAGTCTCCTCAATAGCCAGGTCAGAAATATCTCAACTCATACGCAAACCCTTACGACTATGAATCTGACTCATACAATATAAGTGATTGTGGCTCTCCCCAACTAGAATGACAAAGAGACTGACTTCTCCAGTACGACAACCCAATGATTCCCCAATCTAATAACTCCTTCCTTGAGGAGTGGGTTATTCCCTTCTAAGTTCAAGTGGCAACCAGCTCAAGAGGAGGGGTGAAGAGAAGAATGTATGATAGCCAGTGTAGCTACCTATCCTAGGATGCAAGACCAGTGTAGTCAAGTCATCCAGTTGCAGGCTCACATGATATGACTTTGGAACTCAAGCTTGCTTATTGGCTATACAACATACTTTCCAGGCATTTTATTTTTGTACAGGCCTGTCCATTTTTTTTAATACTATTCACAGCAGCATTTACATAGGGAGTTTTTCCTCTTGAGCCAGTAGACTATCCATCTTTTGAAGCTTTATTATAACCTACACTCTCCTGTCTTTTGAATTCCTCGTCATTGGACGGGTTGGGGTGCACTTCCTTCCCTAGAGGAGGACAAGTGTTTCCACTTGTGTGTGTCTCATACCGGCAAATCCAATCCCCTCACCACTCCAACTGAGTTGAGCCATGTGAAAGGTGCAGGTGTCCAAGTTAGGTCATTATCAACAAGAGTTGAGCATGTGTTCCGAAATACTCTACTTAGGCAGTCAAGACTCCATTGAACCAAGTCTCGTGATCCTCAAATAATTAAGTCATCTAGACCTGAAGTACCTCAATTCCAGTTCCTATAAGGTTCCTTTTATTAGGTAGATTTTAAGGTCCAACCAAGATCCAATCTCCGGGTTTTACTTAGACTCGTTCAACTATCAAACTCAATCCGAAAAATGCTAATGCTATGCAAATGCAGAAAATATTTTTGTGATGCAATTTTCAAAGGTTTTGAACTTTTTATGCATTTTTGAAAAGATGATGCATATGCATTTTTTTGTATTTTTCAAAAATATTTTTCAAATGTTTTTGGTATTTTAGATTTTGCAAATGTTTTTGGGATTTTTGAAAACAAAAAGTTTTGGCCAAAAACTAGGCACAAATATTTATACGGGAGTGCTTCTTATATTTACAAGAAGTGGATTTTAAGAATTTACAGGGGTAAGCGGTCAATTTTATAAGTATAAAGAATTTTAAATGTGATGTATGTATTCCTCAAACTTATTTGAAAATCACTTTACACACCGTTTGAAAAACTATAATTCAAAATAATTTTCACAAGTATTTTACAAACATGTGCACACATTTGAAAATCATTTTGCAAAGGTTTTTCAAACGGTATAGATAGATTTTTCAAAAAAATTTTGCAATCATTTTTCAAACCATTTGCAAATCATTTTTCAAATATTTTATTTCACACAAAGAAAATAAACTTTACAAAACAAAATGTTTTTACAAAGGTTGAAAACATGTAACAAAACTTTTCCAAACAGTTTTCAAAAGATTTTTCACAAAGATTTTCAAACTATTTTTCAAACATTTTGCAGAGAATATTTCCACCTGATTTATTAATCAGTAAATACAAAAAGAATTTGAGGAATAATCACATATTTTTATTAAGGGTTTTTAATGAATTTTTATAAGTAATAATAGCCATATTTATTTGTAAAAATACGAAAGTATGAGTTATGGCTAAAGTATAAACGGAGTATATACGACCCCCCTATACTTAGCTTGAGCTATGTCCTCATAGATCGGAGAGGAAAGAGAAGACATAACTCGTACTGAGTATAGACAAGCCTAAAGAATTAATAAATAAATACACACAGGAAGGGATGAACGAATGAGAAGTTGATCGTCCCCCCTATACTTAGGATCAAAGAATCCTAAGTACAGCAGACTGTACACAACGCAGGAAGGGTCAAGGGTGGGAATGAACAAATCGTACTCCAATTGTCTCCCCCTATACTTAGGGTAAGATATCCCTAAGTATAGACAAGAAGAGGAGACATTGGAGAGGATCAAAGAAGATAGAAAAGGAAAAGAAGAAAAGAAGAAAAGAGACAAATAGATCACAGCTCAGTGTGTGCACCCCCCTATACTTAGAACAAGGCGTGTCCTAAGCGCAGCAAAATCATAGGATAAAGACGGGGTGACAGACATAACAGAAGAATGAATGAATGATATAGACAAATGGATCTATACAGAGGAAGATAGCAGTGATAATTATGTACAAGATGCAAAAGGTGTGAGTCAAAGAACACATCTCATATCAGATGAATCGGGACAACATCAACGGTTGGTGGGTCATGATCTAGATATGGTTTTAAGCGCTGACCATTGACTCTAAAAGTGGAAGATGATGAAGGTTCGGATATATCAATGCTACCATTATCATGCACCTTCCGGACCACATATGGTCCTTTCCATTTACTTTGTAGTTTCCCTGGGAATAGTTTTAACATAGCATCAAATAACCATACTTGCTGATCTGGCTCAAATTGTTTATGGCTGATTCGGGAATCGTGCCATACTTTCACTTTCTCCTTATATAGTAGGCCACTTGAGAAGGTTGTATCTCTTAGTTCTTCCAGGGATGCCAACTCTGCTTTCCTCTGTTCTCGTACACTCTTAGGATCCAATAATAGCTCTGTAACTGCCCAAAGTGGCATGCTTTATCTCCACTGGTAAATGGCATGGCTTGCCATAGACGAGACGAAAGGGAGATGTCCGTAATGGTGTCTTGAAGGAAGTCCGATAAGCCCACAAGACTGAGTCCAAAACCTGTGACCAATCCTTTTGGTCTGGGCGGACTACCTTTTGTAAAATTGTTTTAATCTCCCTATTCGATACTTCAGCAAGACCATTAGTCTGAGGGTGATATGGCGTGGCAACTCGATGGTCAATACTGAACTCATGTGCAAGGGCCTTTACCTTGTCGTTAATAAAGTGAGACCCCCCATCTGAAATCAAGACTCTAAGTACCTCAAACCGTGAAATAATATTTTTCCTCAAGAAACGACATACGGTTTTAGCATTTATGGCTCGGGTGGGGATGGCCTCAACCCAACGGCTCACATAATCTACAGCAAGGAGAATATACTCAAACCCCTGACTTTTAGGAAATGGGCCCATGAAATCAATCCCCCATGCGTCAAAAACCTCACAAAAGTGAATGGATTGCATGGGCATCATGTCTCTCTGTTCGCAAGTACCCATCTTTTGACAGTCAGTACACCTTTTCACGAACTCATCAGAATCCTTGAAAAGGGTAGGCCGCCAAAGGCCGGATTGGAGCATCTTCTGTGCTGTCTGTCTCCCAGAATGATGTCCTCCTGCCTCAAGCTTGTGGCAGTAGGTGAGGATGCTATGTTGCTCATCTTGAGGAATGCACCGTCTCCAGATGTTGTCCCCTCCTTCATGGTAAAGGACGGGGTCCTTCTAATGGTACGACTTTGCCTTCTCAAGGAAGGTCTCAAGCCGTTGTCTGGGCCAACCTTGTGGAATAGATTTAGCAACAAGGTAATTCACAATGTCGGCATACCATGGAAGAGAGGTGATAGCAAGGATCGCCTCATCTGGAAAAGTCTCAGTAATAGGTGCTATGGGCTCAGATTCCTCAAGGTTCTCTAGGCGGGAGAGGTGATCTGCCACAACATTCTTAACTCCAGATTTATCCTTAATCTCAATATCAAATTCCTGGAGGAGAAGGATCCATCTGGTCAGTCTGTCTTTGGCATCCTTTTTCGACATCAAGTTCCGAATGGCAGTGTGATCAGCAAAAATTGTCACTCTAGATCCAAGAATGTAAGATCTGTACTTATACAAAGCAAAGACTACCGCTAGCATCTCTTTTTCAGTCACTGTATAGTTCCTCTGAGCTGCATCCAACGTCCGGCTAGCGTAGTGTATGGCATAGGGTAATCCATCCCTCCTCTGTCCAAGCACAACCCCAACGGCATAATCTGAAGCATCCGTCATGATCTCAAATGGGAGAGACCAATCGGGTGGCTGAAGGACAGGAGCCTCTATAACTAAATTCTTGAGAGTCTCAAATGACTGAAGACACTTATCATCTACAAGGAACTTGGTGTCTTTAGTCAACAATTCTATAAGCGGTCGGGCAATTCGACTGAAGTCCTGAATGAACCGGCGGTAGAAACTGACATGCCCCAGAAAAGACCGCAACTATCTCAAATTGAACGGTGGATTGAGTTTTCTAATGATATCCACCTTGGCCGAATCAACCTCCATGCCCCTGTTAAAGATGATGTGACCAAGGACTATCCCCTGAGTCACCATAAAGTGACTCTTCTCCCAAGATAGTGCAAGGTTTACCTCTATGCAGCGCTGAAGTACTCGGTCTAGGCAGTCAAGACAAGCATCAAACTCGTCGCCGTAAATCGAGAAATCATCCATGAAGACCTCCAAGCAGTCACCTATCATGTCCGAAAAGATGGACAACATGCACCTCTGGAATGTTGCCGGAGCGTTACATAGACTAAAGGGCATCCGTCTGAAAGCATAAGTCCCAAATGGACAGGTGAACGTCGTTTTGTCCAGGTCTTCGGGTGCAATGGCCACTTGATTGTATCCGGAATACCCGTCAAGAAAACAGTAATAACTCTTCCCAGCTAGCCTCTCGATAATCTGATCAATAAATGGTAGCGGGAAATGATCCTTCTTGGTGGCCTCATTCAATCGTCTGTAGTCCACACAGACCCTCCAAGAAGTGGGTATCCGGGTAGCAATCTCCTCTCCAGACTCATTCACCTATCTCCTTGGGTACCACATGTAAAGGACTAACCCACTTGGAGTCGGAGATGGGGTAGATAAAATCGGTGCTCCACCATTTAGATATTTCCTTCATTACTACGTCTCGAAGGTTCGGGTTCAGTCGTCGCTGGAACTCACGTGATGGCTTAGCATCCTCTTCGAGGTAGATACGGTGGGAGCACAGGGCCAGACTTATCCCTCTGAGATCAGCCATACTCCATCCTATTGCCTTGCAGTTGCGTTCAAGAACCTCCATCAAACGAGATTCTTGTTCTCCAGTCAAATCTGCTGAGATAATGACTGGGTGCATATCTGGTTCTCCTGCAAGTAATCTATACTTGAGCGACTGCAGTAAAGTCTTCAATTCTGGCTTGGTGGGGGCTGGCAAATCTGGCTTCTTATATGTCTGTGTAAAAGCAACCATGTCTGTATGTGAGAACTCTCATTGTACCTTATCATCTGATGAAGGGAACCCAGCTGGTGTGTTTATCATATGTGCTGGCTCATGCTCCGTCCTCTCTGTCAGCTCATCGGGAAACAGACATGGCAAATACGCATCAAAATCCTTCCAATCAAAGTCTGCTTCCGAGGGATCTGATTCTGAACAAACATGAGTATCTCCACTCATCACACAACTGTCAGCCTATATAGTGTCCTCTGCCAAGGGTGTGCTCTCCGAACTCTCATCTGCCACAAAAGGTATGTACTCTGAGTATGTAGACAAGGCAAGGTCTCGTGCTTCTGGGTCTTCCCAAACTGCTTCATCATCGGTCATCACAAAATCACACTCCTGGTGGACATCTAGCTCTGCATCTGTCATCTGTACTGTGTCACTGCATGGTTCTGAGCAGGCTGAATCTCTGGCTCAGGTTTCGTCAATCATCTCTATTTGTATACTCTCGCCCTCTACGCGAAAGTACACCTTCCCACTATCATGGTCGGTCACCGCCTTGGCTGTGGCCAAGAATGGGCGTCCTAGTATGATGGGGGTATCGGTCACCGATTCAGGGATCTCCATGTCCAATACAACAAAGTCCACGGGGAATTTCAGGCCCTAAATGGTAACGACCATGTGTCTCAATAACCCCTTCGACCTCTTGATAGACCTATCAGCAAACTGAAGGACTGTCCGACTCCGATGGAGCGGGCCGAACTCGAATCGATCGAGTAAGGCTGCCGGAAGGAGGTTGATAGAAGAGTCGCTGCCTAATAGAGTACGATCGAATGGCTTCTTACTAATCTGACATCTGACATATGGAGCTCATGCATCAGGTCTTTTAGCTGGTAGTTGGTTCTGAATGGCGCAACATGTGGCACGGGGGAGAACATGGATCTCTCCTCTGTTGTTCCTCCTCTTCCTACGTATGGTGGTCTTTTCTTTATAGTTCTTTTGGAAAAGGGGGATGTGCTCAAGTGCCTCCTATAGAGTCAGCTGTATCTGAAATCTGTCTATCATCTGCTGGCTGAACTCTAACTATTCCTTCTTTTTGGGATTTTCTATTATATTCCCCTTCGTCGAGCGGAGTGCTTGAGGGAAGGGGATGGATGGGCCCTCCTCAGACAGAGGGCTAGAAGAAGGTTTCTGGCCCTATGAAGGACTGAAATCCATGCAAATATCATCATTCAACACACATGGACTCGGAATTGATGAAGAAACCTTTCCTTTATTCATTTTTTGGTCTTTTTTCTAGTGTCCAGAGATACAGAGAATGGCAAAACAAAAGGTTGGAATACAGATGGACTCAAAATGGGGGCATCAGGACCCCCAAAATATTCTCCTTTGTGGCCTTAGCACCACGCTTTGGTTCTGCATCAAAAATGGTGGCTTCAGCACCACCGTCTGCATCTGGTATCACGACGGCCTCAGCACCGTCGTCTGGATTGTCCTCCTTGGTGGCATCAGCACCACCGTCACCATCATCATTGTTGTTAGCGGCATCAGCACAGCTTCTCTCCTTATCTGGGGATCTAGATCCTCCATGGTGTTGTCCCTCAGATGAGGCACCGCCGGCTGGTTCCCTACCGCTCCTAAGTGGCACGAAGTGAGTATCAAATATAGAATGCATGTTATTCCAATAAGCACTAGGAGTGGTATCTTCTGTAGACTGTACCTGCTCAGACTTTCTCTTTAAGTTAATCGGGTTCGGCTCGCTCTATGCAGGTATGGCAGCTTTTCCTTTCATTATGTCCCTTATTTCCTGCTGGAACTCATCCATTTCTCACCGGAAAGATGCTTACTATTCGGAGAGCAAGCGGGCAAGATCATCAAGTGTTGGGTTCTCCAATGCAAGAGCGAGAGAACCGGGAGTGTTCCCTTGCTGGAACTGAGGTTGCTGGTGAGGCTGGGAGTACTGTTGCTGGTAAGGCTGTTGTCGTTGCCTCCATTGTTGTCCCTGATAGGTTGGATGAGGATTCTGATGATACTGTTGTTGTTGTTGGGAGTATTGGGGCTGCTGGTGTTGGCTACTATGATTGCCCTGAGCTGGAGGCTGTTGTTGGGATGAGGCACCTCCGGGGGTCCATCGGAATCCTGGGTGATCACGACAAATCCTAGGCTGTTGAGGGGAGTCAAATTCCTAAGTAGTACCTGGGAATTACTTAAATACCCAGGTGCTACGAAATATTTTTTTTACTCAAAAACTATAGAGGTGTCGCATGTTGAACATGCGACACATCTAAAGTTTTTTTTACTCAACGACTACACATAAATCGCATCTTGAATATGCGATATACATAATGCATATTGAATATGCGCTATTGCGGGTAAATAAGGCCCGCGCCTATCGGCCTTGGCATTCCAGGGAATTTGTCACATGTTGGACATGCGACATCTGGGAAATTTCCTGGAAAGAGACCAGGACCGTGGCCACTCATTTTCCAGGGAGTTTCTACTATGTCGCATGTTAAACATGCGACATATGATAAATTCCCTGGAAATTGAGTGGTCACGGTCTTGGTCTCTTTCCAGGAAATTTCCCAGATGTCGCATGTCCAACATGCGACATAGTAGAAACTCCCTGGAAAATGAGTGGCCACGGTCCTGGTATCTTTCCAGGTCTGTGACATATGAAGTGTTGAAGTTGTGGGTGACATCTTGCAACATGTTTTTGACCATTAGTCATCTTGCAACATGTCCGATGGGTGACATGCGACATGTCATAAAAACCCATGAAAAAGCATGGCCAATTTCATGTCTTTAATTCAAATAGACATCGCATTCACGCATTCAAAGATGTATAGACAATCACAAAAGCAGGCTATGGACACAGACATTCACAACGCTGATAAATAATATGATCCAGAAAGACATTCCAAACATTTAATATGAACAGAGTTGTCCACGATTCTACATCACATTTTTGTGTCATATAAAAATGTACAATGATTACAAGTCAACGCTTTTTCCTCCGCTGGTATGTAATCGTAGAATCAGGAGGATGGAACGGTAGCAGCCGGTTCGCCTCGTCTATCATGTGGATTTGGGAGGGCCCTGGGACATCTTCCTCGAAGGTTGGCATCGGCGGCGGCGTTAGTGTGCAGTAAGTTGGTTGTGTCTCGGTGGCGTCCAATCCATGCCTCAACGGTGCCTGAGGCATTGGCAAGTCGTCTCGTGGTCGCTCGGTGGCAGGTGTGAAGAAGTCTCTTTGCTCAAGGTTCTCATCTTCCCGCAGCGGCTTCTTCATAGTCCATGGGTTCCAGCACTTGTTCACGCTCCCTACCTCGACCTCTTCCTCTTCTCCTTCCTCTTGCCCTTCCTCGCCTTGCCTCCTCCCTAGCCACATCAGCACGCTCTTCATGTAACGTGACCGCATCTGAAAATTAGAACGCCAGCCACTCCGTCATTTCCGCCTTCACTTGTGCCGCAATCTCACGACATTCCTCGTGTCCAATGTCGTAGACACGGCTCCACTTGGCTAGCTGCACCCAAGGAAAAAACGTAGAGGTAAAATTGTAGCATTTTTCTTACTTAATTTAACACAAACTTCTAGTTGGAGCACTTGCGTTGCTTGCCAGAGTTGCACCTAAACGTCCGACAAATCTTCGAGTTATGGTCTGATACCATTTCTCGTATGCTGGCATCGCAGATATCCCTCTGGACCGATTTATATCGACAATTCTATCTTCCCGCTCATCCCAGTGGGCAATATGCAACCAGTGTTTTGCCCTCCAATCTACATGCACTTTCCCCCTCAAATCAATTGCATGGAGGTCCTGAAAGGTGAAGCAAGGACGTGGAATATCTTGAAGGCCCCCAAATTGTCTCAAGAAACGGTCTGGGTAGTAGTACTCCACAATGTGGAAGTATATCAATAGTACTTCCGCCATCCAAATGCGTTCGCCTTCAAGAGAGTTTGCCGGGAGACGGGCGCGGATGTCATCGGTATATGGAGTCCACAGTACCTGAATGCGAAAATTGTATTTCGATTAGTATTTTTTTATATAGGAAAAATTTGTGAATGTAAAATTACCTGCTCGGGTGATTGCATGTCAAAAGCG
Organism: Ottelia alismoides; assembly: GCA_037367405.1. Taxonomy (NCBI): domain Eukaryota; kingdom Viridiplantae; phylum Streptophyta; class Magnoliopsida; order Alismatales; family Hydrocharitaceae; genus Ottelia; species Ottelia alismoides. The sequence goes on along the minus strand of JAZKJV010001037.1, from coordinate 1,219,864 downwards.
TCCCGGTAAGGTCTCACCACGTGTGTAGGCTGTCTACGATGGGCAAACGCCGTTGCCCAGCGGACTCCTAACGGGCGCCCGTACCATTCTCTGTCGTCCCTCACAACTGGAGTAATGTGGGGGAAATTCTCCCATGCCCATAGCTGAAGGAGTATGACCGAGCCTCCAATCTCCTCGGTCGCCATGTCTGCTGCTAAACATAGGTGCCTATAAAGATATGCAAGTACTGCGGATCCCCAGCTCAGTGTCCCAGAGGAATCGAAATCATGCAGATGTGGTAGAGCGATAAGTGAAACCAAGGACCCTGACTTGTCCGTGAATAGGACTCCACCAAGCAACTGCAAAATGTAAGCTCGATCGTGTCTCTGTACTACCAGCTCGTCAACATCTTCTGGCAATTCTGCAAAATTAGTGCACAACCAGGTTGCTGATACCCTGCTGCCAACGATGTCTGCGGGCAGTGGCCTAACGCCCAATAATTCCTCGCAAGTATCTACCCATGTCGCTCCAGGTGTCGTCTCCCCAGTAACCACAGGCCCATCAACTCGCAGCCCCATGATGAATGCGACATCCTGCAAGGTGGTAGTAATCTCCCCACTAGGCATGTGGAAGGTGTGCGTCTCAGGTCTCCAACGTTCAACCAACACGGTCACCAGATGCCAGTCTAGGGTAATGAACTCGAGCTTTGAAATGCATCCAAATCCTGCTTTGGCTATGTAAGGCTGTAGCCGGTCATCCAACGGGATCCGACGTACATGGGTCTCTCGTCGTCGGCAACGCAACCATGAAGATTCCTACAATAAAAATGTTAGGAAAAAATTGAAGGAAGGAAGAAATTAAAATTACTTACATCGCCAGCCCAGACACGACGTGAACGGTGTCGCTCCTGAAGATGCAAAACAGAAGGGTCAATTGGGCCGGGATCCATCTGCAAATTCAATTATTCAATGTTAGACAATACAATGAAAATTAATAATGAAAATTAATAATTCAACAATATCCCACAAAAGATACGACTATTTACCACAACTACCACATACAATGAAAATTAATAATATACGAGGGAAGCACACTTACTCGAACTTGGACATTTACGTCGGTTGTGACCTATGCCACCACAATTTCCACATTTATTCTTATTCCTGGTTGTCATCTGTGCATTTGATGTGGATGCTTGAGAATCCCTTGCGGTTTTGTTGGGACATCCACGGTGTGTGTGACCCAATATCCCACAAAAGGAACAAGTATTTTTCTGAATCACGTCTCTAACATCCATTTCATTATGTATTCTTGTTGTACGTGGACGACCTTTACCGCGTTTACGCTTAGGGTCCGGACGTAATTCAGGATAATCCAAGGGAGCCCATGTTTCACGATCGCCGATGGGAAAAAATTGCCCTCCATAAACCTTCAACTGGTTCTGCCAGGTGTACCACTCTCCAACATAGGAATCCACCTCAGCCCAACGCTTTGAAATGACTGCAATGGCGTGGGAACATGGGATACGAAATATTTGCCACTTATTACAAGTGCATTTCCTCTGGAGTAAATTTACCGTGTACTATTTGCGCCTGCGTATACCATTAGAAGTCCGTCGAGCCCTGGTAGACACCTCGAATAATATTTCGGGCTGTACTTGTACCTGAGTTATTGTGTGCCCATTCGCAGCTGCAGTCCAACGGGTCAACTCTGTGGATGCATAGTGCGTGAATTTTCGACCAGCAGCAATGGTTGTGCTTGCTTCTTCAGCGTGTTGAATGAAGTATGACACACAATTATAAAACGTCTTCTCGATTAACGTAGAGATTGGCAAGCAACGGGCATCTTTAAGAACAGCATTGTAGCTTTCGCTAATATTTGTGGTCATCTGACCAAACCTATAACCACCGTCGTAAGCCAAGGTCCATTGCTCACGACGACAATCATGAGTAGAAAACCATCTACCTGCTGCATTGTTCCACTCTTGTAATTTTCTCATGAAGTAAGTGAACTTCCTAGTTGTCGTTTGTAATGCAGCTGCTTGAACCAGGGCTTTCATGGAGCCATTTTTAAAGATGCTATTGAAGTTGCTCGCGACGTGCCTTGTACAGAACCGCCAATATGCAAAGGGTTCTAATAAGTCCATGTCAGCATCTTTCACAGCGGCTTTTATTCCAGCGTTCCGATCTGAGATGATACATATTGGTCCTGCTCGCATGCCAATTACCCTGATGCGCACCAACGATAGAAACCACTTCCATGAAGGAGCGGACTCCTCGTCAACAATTCTGAATGCAAGGGGAATAATATGTTTATCCCCGTCAATCCCGCAAGCAATGAGCAATTTCTAATTGTACTTCCCATACAGGTGTGTCCCATCAATACTAATCAGAGGGCGACAATATTTGAATGCCTCAATTGAAGACCCAAATGCCCAAAAGCACCGTTCAAATCTGTGGCAAAGCAATTTTCGGGGATCAGGATGGTCGCTGCATGCAATATCAATTTCAGTCCCAGGAATAGCATCCTTCATTGCATGCAATAGATAAGGCATTTCAGCGTATGACTTCTTCCAGTCACCAAATACAATTCCAATAGCCTTCCTCCGAGCATCCCAGGCCCTTTTCTTTGTAACCTAATAATTGTACATCTCATGGATGTGAGCTCTACAACTTGATACACAAACATTAGGGTCATCCCTAACAAGAGTTAGCAATGATCGGGACATGAATTTGTAATCTAATTGAGGGTGATCCTGATTTACTGTTGGGTTTATACAAGTGTGTGCCCCAACAACCTTGGAGATCGCCCACAGTCCATCAAATTTTCTGAAATGTCCTCGTAAATACCAAACACAGCCATTCGATCTCTGCGTACAAAAAACCGACCATATGAACCTGGTGGATTCCTTGACAATGAAGTCATAATGTGACAAAATGTGGAACTTCTTCACAGCGTAAACCAAATCCTCCCTACATTTGAACGTCCTACCCTTGCGAATTTTGTCAGCGACACCATCAACTCTAGACTTCCGTCGAATGTCATCTTCATATGTCGAACGAGTATTTGATCCTCTAACCCCAAAAAGGGTATGCGGGGTGTAATAATATGGGTGCCTTGTTCATCAGCTGGGATCTCCTCGTTCATCAGATCATCTTCGAGATCTTCGCTACCTTCTTCCAGGTCATCATCGGACCCCCAAATGACCAAACAATGGTTAACCTCTCGCAGCAACGGCTCACTCATGCCCGAATCCTGATCCGTGCATGGCTGCGTTACAGGCACATCAGTTTCAAAGTAGGGTTCCATGGTTGGGAGATATCTGGGTTGTGTGCTACGGACAACTGCTGGTTGTGTGCTCGGGACTACAGACGGTCCCATGTTAGTCACATCAGTGGGGACTTCGCTCACAGATGCATCTTCAACATAAATGTCGGTGGGCATTGATTTTCCAATGGTGCAAGCATACACAAGAACTGCCTGCACATCATCATCATCGATAATAGATGAAAATGATGGTTCCTCCCCTGGGCCTCGAGGGATGCGATGTAATAATCGGATTTTTTGACTATCGGCATCCAGGTTGAACTTACGGTAAACCAAGTTCAACATCTCATCGAACGTCATATTAGGGGTTAGCACAAACCCCCTTACGTTGGTCGATGATCCGTACATGACTGTACCCCTCAAATGACACATACAATATAACTGCTCCATTCTAACCTAATTCGTGACACAACGTACAAGCAAACGTCATACATTCAACAAATGAAAATATTATGCATATGATACAAAAAATAACTCGAGAAAAAAATTTTACCAAGTCAAAATCTTTGCAACAACCGGTTCGCCCTAGTGGGACGCGGGGGCGCCTACGACGGTGACAATCAATGAAACCACGGAAAAGGAGTGTTCCGCGGGGATGGGAGTGACCAAAACGAGTGTTTTCTATAGAGGAGGAGATCGAATCTCGCGTGTGGGGCAGGGGGCGTCGAAGGCGGCACGGGTGCAGGAGGAGAAGGAAGTGCGGGGGAATGCCAGGGCCGATAGGCACGGGCCTTATTTACCAGCAATAATGCATATTCAATATGCGTTATGTATATCGCATATTCAAGATGCGATTTATGTGTAGTCGTTGAGTAAAAAAAACTTTAGATGTCACCTCTATAGTTTTTGAGTAAAAAAAACATTTCGTAGCACCTGGGTATTTAAGTAATTCCCAGGTACTACTTAGGAATTTGACTCCTGTTGAGGGTACCGGTCGTATCATATCATGTTGACTTCCATCAACGGTTCTTGCTCAAAGGGTGGAGGTGGTAGTACTGCCAATGGCTGATCTGGCTGATAAACCACCATCTGAGTGTCCTGAGATGGTGGATGTTGTGAATAGTGGGGTAACTGTTATACCGGCACCTCCTGGACATGGTGAACTTGTCTATATGCGGGGGGTGGTGGGGTAGAACGACTACCTCTGGACTCAGCCAGTGACCTGGGAGGCGGATGGGAAGCTGATTATGCCTCCTGAATACTCAAGATGTGATTCCTTCAGGTCACTCATGGTCTTAGCCAACAGGTCTATCTTTGCCAGACCTTGGCCTTGCTTCTTCTCCAAAATATCGATGCGGTCCAATTTTTCACTGATTATGCCCATGTCGGCAGCTGATGATTCCTCCTGTGCTGCTGCTGCTGACGAAGTATGGTTTCCAGCATCGATCTTGGCAATGCGGTGATAAGAAGTGGCTTGTGGCGGGACCTTGGAGTTTATGTAGATTCGGCCCTGGGACATCACTGTGGAATTTTCTGCCATCTACTCATAGATGGCCCAGACCGCATCTGCATCCTTGGAGAAATAAGATCCCCCACACGAGGCGTTTACAAGTCCCTGCAGCTCCGATGTCAGCCCACAAAAGAAGCTTTGGATAAGATTGGGCTGTGATATCTCATGGTGTGGACATCGGTCTATGAGCTCTCTAAAGCGATCCCAAGCTTCATGGAATTGTTCTTTAGGGATCATTGTGAAATTGTTGATCATTGCTCTCGCTGCATTTGTCCGACCGAGTGGATAGTACTTGTTCAAGTACTCAGTCCGGAGTTGCTCCCAAGTGTCGATGTACCTCCCCAAATGTTTCAGCCAATATGCGGCTCTATCAACTAAGGAGAAGGGGAAGGAAATCATTTTGATGGTATCCTCAGTTACAAACCCGTCATGGATTGTACTGCATATCATTTCAAATTCTTGCAGATGGAGGTGAGGTTCTTCAATGGCCAGCCCATGAAATTTGGGCAGTAGCTGAATGGTATGTGGGCGAAGCTCGAAGTCTCCATAGATGGGAGGGAGTCGGATCCATCGGTGCGTGAGGGTTGCACCAGGGTTGTGCAATTGCCTCATGGTCCTTGGAGCTGGTCTCTCCTGGTTAGGTTCTTCGTCTGGTATATCATTGCGCCCATTTCGTTCTTCTCGTCCGTCACGCATCTCCCTCATGATTTCACCCATGACCACTCCCTGGTCTCTGATCCGTCTCTGCATAGTTTCCAGGGAGGCTAGCAGTGAATTGTTGATGGCAGCTTGATCATATATGTACGGAGGTGGTCTCTGCTCATCTGGGTGTTCCTCTCTACCTTCCATTTCTAGGGTTTCTGCAAAGTCAAAAGAATCCATCTGAGGTTCTGTCAAATGCTCGGAACTCTGTTCTACACTAAATTCTGACACCATTGGACTGATAGAAGAAGAAGGGTGGTCGAGGGGGAACAGGGTGGACGTAAACTCAGGTTCGGAGAGTGGGTTTGGAATTCTTGAAGCCGACCTAGATGAATAGGGAGGAGTGCTTGATAGCGATGCCACCAGACGTGGCCTAAGAGATCTCGTTCCCATCATTTTGATCTTGGAAAAGGGCGGATGAGATCTGGAATGCAAACAAGATAGTCAATCAAACCCCCAATTCACCTACACAACTCTTGAGCTGATGACCGTGAAAGTTTGGCATGTTATCTTGTCAATTTTCGTTAGGTGATTAGTCAATCTATCAGAGCGTTAGAGCGAGCTGTTAGGTACCCTACTTTCCTAGCCGACCGTCTCGATCCACCTTAGATCTTTCCCAGCCAGTATGAATTGCGGACCGTAACCCGATTGTTCCCGCAAATTCACTCTGCTAAGGATGTCGTGGTTTGCTTTACCGGTTACCGGAGAGATCCTCACTAGAGAACGACTAACCACGGTCAGTAGTCAACCAGAATTTTAGGCGTGGCTCTATCCTAGTGTCGGGTCACTCTCTCGCAGCAGATAAATCAAACAAGGAAGGGGTTGTTCTCCCCAAGACAAAATATTTTTGGTAGGAAGAGTTTTAAGGTCAAGTTTGCATTAGCAGTCCCAATTTTATGATTTTCACTTTTTAGGTATTTTTCTGAACAACATCGTCTAACGAATTTTCCAATTTCCTTGTTATTTAAAGTCCAATAAAACTGGGGGAGGAAAGCGGAAAAACCGGTGCACGGTCAAAATCTATGATGCATGCAGGGATAGAGATGCGTACCTTTTCGCCAGCACTCTACATGCAAAGTGATCCGTGCATAAATTAAAGATAATAAATAAAACTACCTAGATGCATGCACGAGGAAATCGCCCTAAGATGAGTAACTTCTATTAGTGTGAAGAGCAAGTAGCTACGACTAGGAAGAGAGTCCGAAGTCCGGTCGTGGGAGCCAATCGGTGTCCACCACAGTGGATCATGCACGCGCTGTATACGACTCCTCTCGGCACGTGGTCTCTAGTCCAAGTCAATAGCCTTTTCAGTTGATTTTTAGCCAAGTCCAATTACGATCTATAGGTGCAGTCAAGATATTAGGGATAGGGCCTTAGCTTCTTAATTCGTCAAAGTCAACAAAAATTCCTATGTCTAGAGGCTAAATCCTCGTAAAACTGATAAAAATAAAAACAAGAAAGCCGCGAAAAACACAAAACCGCGGTGAGCCCCCAAGTGAACAAACACTTGGAAATTAGGCCCGAGTGTCCTAGAGAGTCCAAGTTATTACAAATTAAGTCTCTCTCTCCTTTCAAATTACAAATACTTTAAACTACAAAAACTCTACAAGAAGTGATGGTCTTCTCAAGCCTCTAAGTCCTCTTTGGTGTTAAGTGAGCTTCCACGTGGGTGCTCAAGCGCCCAGGGTAGAGCGCTTCCCTCGCTCGGCGATACCTCGTACAAAATCCAACAAAAAGGTGATTAGACCAGTCAAGCAATATAATCAAATAAATAGGTAACAATATAGGCAAATATTCACAATCAACAATAAAGAATCTATACGATGTTGCTCCCCGGCAACAACACCATTTGATGAAGCCAAGATTCAAGCGGTCGTGTATTCCACACAAGGCGGGAACACAGTCGATGCGTTGACCGCTCAGAAATCTGGAATTCAGTCAACAATTAACCCACGGCAATCAAATCAAGAAGTGAAAGTAAATGTGGAGTTAAAATTTATTATAACTCTACAAAATATGTGTATAGTGCAAGTATGTGTAGAGTGTCGAACACAGGGAGCAAGCAGGATAGACAAGGCAATAGTGCTCAAAGAAAAATATGAAAGTTGTCAAATGCCTACAAGTGCTATTTTTGGTGGGTTTTAATTTTATATATATATATATATATATATATATATTTTAAAATTATAATTTTATATTTTGGTTTTTAATTTCTTACTTTCTATTTTCTTTTTATATTTTTTTCCTTTTTCAATAATGAAGTATATATACAATAAAGGAAATAGGGATACAATATATAGAGAAAAATAGGTAAAATAAACAAAAATAAGGAAATAAAATCGTTTTGGGCTTTTATATTTTTCTAATATTTTTGTGATTTTTCTACATTTTTCCTAATTTTTTTGGTATTTTTAAAATCAAAAAGACTAGTAAACAGTGAATATAATATATAATCGAGACAAAAATATAGAAATAAAATATCAAATAGGAGTGAAAATTTCCAAACTAATTTTTATAGATAGATAATAAGATAAGGAAATTTCAGAGACAGAAAACACAATTTTTGGAGTTTTTATGAATTTTTTAGATTTTTATGAAGATTTTGAGAATTTTGCTATTTTTAGGGGTTAGGGATTTTTGGTCAGAAAATAAAATAATCTAAAACACATAGAATCTATTTTTTGGAATTTTTCAAATACTTTTTATATTTTTTTATGTATTTTTAAATGCAAATAGTGCTGAAAATGCATGTTTTAGATTTTTAATAAATATGAAAATGCAGTAAAAATGCAAACTAAAAATATGGCGTTAAACTACAATGCAACAGGAGCCTATGATATTTTTTGGTAATTTTTCGAGTTAAAATGGTGCATGAAATAAATGCAGACATCCAAGCAAAAATACAACACTAACAAGGGCATAGATGTAAATACACAGAAGTCCAAGGGCCTACTTGCAATTTTTCAAAAAATATATAACGTTAAACATAATTTTCTAGACTAAAAATAAATGCCCAAACCCGGAGGGGGTTCGCTGCGAAATGTCCAAACTCACGCGCACTGTGCATGTGACCTGGCAGGGGTGTTTTTGCAATTTTACTAAGTTCCAGGGGATCATATGCAATTTTACCAAAATATTACAACTTAAATAAAAAGTTCATGGACTAAACCAAAGTAGACAAACCCCCAGGGGGTCCTTGCAAAATTCCCACCACCCCACGTGCATGGGTCACGTGAGGTGACGTGGACTGGACCTAAATGCAAATATAAAAACTACGGGGGTCTAAATGCAAATATTACATAATATTAAAACTACGCTTGAAAGTTTATGGACTAAAATGAAATACACAAAATGGTTGGGTCAAAAGTGCAAAATACCCAACACGTGTGCGATCGAACGGTGGAGAGCCGCTCACTTATCCACGTGGCGAGCGCACAAAGCGCGATGACAGTTCGGCGATTGACGGCTCGGATCAGATCCTCGGATGGAAATCTACGGGTGAGACGAGTCCGGATCTGACGGGTGACATCAGAACTGGAGCGGTGACCGGATAGGACGGCGGGGAGGCCACGAGGAAGAACGGGGAAGAATGCCGGCGTGGCGAACTTCCCCGAGCTGGATCTCGGGACTCCGGCGATGCTTCTGGCTCAAAATCGGTCGGGGTGCTCCTGGGAGGTCGCTCTACGTGTTGGAGCGCTCGATGTCGTCGGAGGGGCTCTGAGGTGCTGGTGCGAGGGAGGCGGAGCTTCGAGCTCCAGGTACCTCCAGTGAAGTACGAAGACGAACCTCCAGGGGTCGTTGCGCGCTACTGACCTTCAAAAGGGGTGAAGGGGTCCAGGGCAAAATGCCTGGACCCCGCAGAGGTGGAATGGGCGTCGGATGAAGGCTATGGAAGGTGGAGGAGATTCGGTCGGCGGTGCGCGTCGGCGATGGAGCGCGATTAGGCGAGATAGCGAACGGTGTGGGAATCTAAAGGGTCTATTCTACTCCTACGACTACAAGAAAGAAAATGAAGCAAGAAGGAAGGGGGAAGGGGTATACCTCGATGGCCGAAGACCAGAGGGGGGAGACCTCGACGCCGGAGGTCAGCGGAGATGGTGGAGCCGCTTCAAGGCCTCCTCGACTCTCCTGAAGGTCTGGTTGCAGAGCTGTCACCTCCGGCAACACGAAGAACGCCAAAGGGAGGAGGATCGCTAGCCAAGAAGGGTTCAAACTCGAGCTCGAAGGTGGTGGGGCAGATATATACAAGGTGGTGGTGTCTCCTTCAAGCGAGGACCATGCGCGAATGATGGAGAGATGGCGCGATTCAGTACGTGGCGTGACTCAGTGAAGAACAAGGAAGGAGTTCCAAGAAGGAATCAAGGGAAGAAGACGAAGGGATTCGGCTCGAAAAATGGGAGAAATCGGGCAAAATCTCGGGTGTCAGAAGGCTGGCAGGCCTCGGTCAGGGAGTTGATCGAGGTCAACACTTGACCGCACCTGGTTGGTCCACGTGGACCAACCAGGAAATTCCAGGCGAAAATTATTTGTAAAATTAAAATAAAATAGTAAATGATTTTATTTAATTTAGGTTATAAAATGAAAAATATTCATTATTTTATAAAGAAATTTATGGTGATTGTTATTTATTTTTATGAGGTATATATTTACAAGTTGCCTTTTATGTCATATATATAGGTATATTCTTCTATGTATTTTAATAATGTATTTTTATTTTGTGTATTTAATTTTATTTTTTTTGTCTATTATTTTATAAATTTATAAAATATTTTTATACACTTAATCATATTTTTATTTGATTTTTCTGATGTATTTTATATACTTAATAAAATATAAATAGTAATTCTATAGGTATATGTATAGGCATTATACCTAGGTATGTTATATATACAAGTATTTTATTTTGTGTTTTCTTTGAGTTTTTATTCTGATTTCAATATACAAATTTATTATAAATAATATTTACAAAATTATAAAAATATAAAATCATGAAAATAATAAATAAATAATAAAATGAATATTTTAATCTGTACAAGTATACAATAGGGGTTCAAAACTCAACTTTCAAACTGTAGCTCCGCCAAATGTGAATCCACCTTCATTAAATAGATTATTTAAAATTATATACAATTAAAGGTGAGTTTGATACTTTTGAGCTTTTATTAGGGAGATACAGGTCTGGGAAGTTGGGATTCTGGAATTTTATTCAGACCATAATTTTTTATCTGTACAATATTTTTATGTGAAATAAATTTTGTATTTTTATTTATTTAATTATCTACAACTTTCATGTACAAAGTTTATTTATGTGAGGTATAAAAAGTGAAACCAAAAATAGGTCCCAAAATGAATAAAGGATAAATGAAATCTTTATTGTATTCTGGCCCTTATTTCCCCCTACTTTATTCCTTGTCGACCTAGTCATCGAGATGCATAGGTCTCGGGGTTTCGGGTCATAAAATATTTACAATATTTTATTCTTTTTCTTTCTTTTTTTTATTCTATAATTTTGGCTTTAAAAACTATATTTTATACACTATTTACATGCATATGCATGGATGCTAAGATGCTGGAATTAATGGTATCTACATGCATTCGCTAGGGTTTTTGAGGCCAAAATGATAGAATAAAGATGATGAAATGCGGATTCATCAATTATGTACCATAACCATCTTCATAATCATGCATCAATTGATTCAATGGTTGAATCATAGATGATGGTGCTTGGATGATACCTAATGAGTTAGATTGAGGATTCATCAAGCACCGTCAAATGATTGTTAAGAGATGATGTCCATCATGAGAAGGAGATGGCAATCCTCCATTAAAGGTTGATATTTGGCCGATCCCTTGATGCAGGTCCTCTGCATAGCAATAAAGATTCAAAGATGTTAGATAAGTTAGGTCAAAGGGTTGACCTAATGAGATCGAGATAACTAAGACCTATGTCGTATACTATCACGATATATGCACGCATCCTTTGACTGGAGACAGATGTATTGCTATATGTCTAAGTATGCTCACTTGGCATACCGATAGGTTGATGATCTAATCAAGGTCTATATCGGTGAACTGGTGTGCATACAAGGGCATAAGAGTAATATGATCTCTCAACGGGATTCATACAGGTTCACTTCTGAACTAGAAAACATGAGCTCGCTCATGAGGAATTGGGAACAATCAATTCTATGCATGGTTGTTTTGCTTTGGAAGCATGATAAGCATTTATATGTATGATATTTGCTTTTGGAAAGCATATGATAGATAACAACCCCCAGTGATCGAACGAGAAACTTAATGATAAAACCCTAAAGAAGATAGTTGATGTTTCAAAGATTCGATGCGGGTTAATTTATTATTTAATGAAAAATGTAATCAATGTGTCGTTGCGACCCGCTAAAATCCCGAAAATAATCAAACAACTATTTATCCAAATAAAGAAAAGAAATGGATTGCTATTTATTAACCTAGTATATCTCCCAAGTTCGAACACAAGGAGGCAAATATGAAAAACGAGGTTACTAATTCCTAAAAACGAAATCAATGAAAGGCTCTTTTTCTTCTTTTTCTGTTTTTATTATTTTTATGGCTTTTTTCTTTTTTTATATTTTTTGAAATTTTTATATCTATTTTTTATATTTTCTTATTTTCAATTTTTAATCATTGTCTATTTTGCAAATTTTAATATTTGTAGCTTTTAAAACAAATTTATAATAAAAGAAATATAAAAGAAATAAAACAATGCTCTTTTTGGATTTTTCAAAAAATACTAAAAATATGTAAAAATAATTAAATAAAAATATTTTTGTGTTTTTGATAATTTTTTACTATTTTTGAGATTTTCAAAGATTTTTAGAATTTTTAGAATTTTTAAAACAATTAAAAAGTGAAAATAATGTATAAGACATATTAAGATACTATTTTTAGGGTTTTTAATATAAAATAGAAACAAAAATACTGGAAATAAATTTTAAAATAAAGAGTTTTATTGAGCTTTAAAATAAGACCAAAAAATTATTTTCTATTTTTCCCGATTTTGTATGTTTTTTTAATTTTTGAGTGTTTTTGAATTTTTATAGTTCTTATAAAGAATTTTCAAACAAAACTTATAAAGAAGATAAAACTAATTAAAAGATATCTACGGTAATTTTGAGATTTTTAAATCATTTTTATATTTTTATGAATTTTATAAAATCAAACAACGAAAACAAGTTATTTTGTATTGTTAAAAATAAAAAATCAAAGACATTGTGAAGAAAAAAATTACTGAAGTAAAGCACCTAAACTTGAGATTGATGGAATTTTTGTGGATTTATATGAAGCAATTATGCTAATTAAATCAAGAAAAATCAACAAAAATACTTTCTAGAATTAAAGGACCTTACAGTTATTTCAAGTTTGTGGAGCATTTTATCAAAAAGTAAAAAACACAAGATAGAATGTGCAATTGATCCAATTAAACACATGAAGACTCACATGCACAGAATCACAAGGCTCTGATAGAAATTAATGAAACTATACGAAGTAATTATTAACAACTTAAAGAATGTTAGGGTTATCCATGATATTTACACCAGATATTCACGTGAGGCTCAAATGCAGCTGGCTGTAGAATGACCTGGATACAATATCAAAATTTTTAGGGAGGTTTGCGTAAAACACCAAAAAATATTAAACCCTTGGATTGTATCGGATCCAAGGGCTGCTATGCAATCTGGGCGGACATGTTGTTCTTCCCCAGATGTCTCATGGATTGGTGACGATTTGGCGGAGGCGATCTTCGCTGGTGGCCTTCGATTCGATCTCTGACGATGTGGTTCTGATGATTGGTCGGTTATGTCTCTCGTGTGCAGGTGATGCTTCAATCTCAGCTGTAAAAGAGGCTCTCAAATTTGATGCAGATCTTCGACGAAGGAAATTAGTTCTTGAAACTATAGGTGCACTGCGGCTTTCTCCTCAGATAAACACAAAGCTCCAGATAAGTCTCAATACACATATCAATTCTCTTCGAGTTCCTGTGCAGCTGACCTACAAGGGTTTCATATGACTCGAGATTTTCATCTTGGTCCCAAATGCAAATAGATCTGGTGAGTGGGAATGGATGGGGATCCTCCGATGAAGGTGCGGGATGAGGACCATAGCTCAGATTCGAATGAATATGAGATGATCAGATAAGGAAGGCGATCATGGAGAAGCGAAGTTGGGTACTGATAAATGGGATTTGGCAAAGGTCGTATTAATCCACAAGGCAGATCAATAGTCGATGCGTTGACCGCTCAACAAACCCCAGTTGATCAACCCACAATAATTAATCAAGCAATGAAGTACCAAAAATGTGGAGTTAAAATTTATTATAACTCTACATGCAAATGTGTATAGGTGTAAGCAAGTGTAGATGTCGAACACTGGGAGCAAACATGAGGAGGAGGCATGATAAATGCACAAAAATTATGTCATGTATCTCTTATCCATTTTATTGTTTTGTGGGTTTTTAATTTTTTATTTTTTTATTTTTATTTTTGTTTTATATTTTTTATTTGATTTCTATTTTTTTATTTTTTTATTTTTTCCTATTTTTATCATTTTTTTGATATTTTCTTTTTCTTTTATATAAATAATATAGCCTATATAAGGCTTATACATACAATATATAGTAATATAATTATACATACTATTAAATAATAAATAAATTCAGAAAATAAATTGTTTTTGGGTTTTTAATGCTTTTCTAATGTTTTTATATTTTTCCAGAAATTTTTGCTAATTTTTATGTATTTTTAAAGTAAAAATTATCCCAAATAAGGGATTAATAAATAATACGAAATTAATTTGGGTTTTGAAAATAATAAATAAGTCCTAAAATTACCCAAATTAATTTTAATAGATAAATAATGATATATAGAGAATTATAAAATAGAAAAAATATATTTTTGGTATATTTATAGAATTTTTATATTTTTTGTTGGATTTTCGAGCATTTTAATTTTTTTAATTATCTTTTTCTGTTTTTTGGTTTTTCTGTTTTCTGGACTCAATAAATATCAAAATATACCATATGTAATTTTTTGAAATTTTTCAAAAGGTTTTTATATTTTTGGTATTTTATAATTTAGACAGGGATTATTTAGGCTCCTTTTCAATTTATATAAATAGATTAAATGCAAAAATGCAAAGTGGACACGTGGCATGTAAGTACAATTCATGGAGCATCTAATCCTATTCTATGGAATTTTAGGAGCAAGTTAGCTATTTTTAATAAATAGATTAAGTCACAAAAATACAAATCCTAACAGGGGCATAACTGTAATTAAAATGAAGTCCAGGGTACAAAATGCAAAAATGCCAAAAGTTTTCAACGTTAATTCAATTTTTAAAAGACTAATGAATAATTACAAAACCCTCCAGGGTAACCATGCAAATTACCCCATCACGTGGGACAACACGTGATACGCACTAGGGGGACCAAAATGTAATTATGAAAAGTTCAGGGGCCTCTGAACAATTTTTACAAAAATATATAACGTTAAATTCAAGTTATTGTACTAAATAATAAATACAAAAAATAACAGGAGCTTACATGCAATTTCACCACCTCACGTGGGACGGCATGTGAGGTGACCTGGCTTGGACCTAAAAGCAATTAAAATAAATACAGGGGCCTAGATGTAAAAATTTCACTTATTTTATAAAGTCAACTTTTATTTACAAGACTAAATAATAAATACAAAAAAGCAGGGACTGGATTTGCAATTTACCCTTAATAAGGCGCGATCCGACAGCTGGATATTCTTTGCTTGGATACGTGTCGCCCGCACAACGGTGGATGCCGATCCGCAGATCAATAGGCTGAGATTAGATCGCTGATAGTGATTGGACGGTGAAGATGTGGCATGATCCAACGGTTGCTGCTACACCTGAAGGCTCCTCCTTGATTGGACGGTGGTCGAAGGGGCTGGACGAACTGGGAAGAAGCTCGCCCGGAGCGAGCTTTGATCAGGTCGTGCGTGTTCTCCCGGCCTCCTCCGTCGCCTCCGAGTGTCTCTTCTCCTTCCTGGAAGCCTCCCGCATCGATCGAGCCCCACAACATGGCCGGAGAAGTAGCCACGAACTCGGACAGAACTCCGGGCCTGGAGCTTCCCTTTTATCCTTGATAGCGATCAGATGCCCTCTTCAAGACCTGCAAAAGGGTTAGAAATATTCACGGGGAGATGGTGGAGGTCTTGGCTTTTATTGGGTGGTTGATCAGGTCAAGATGAGATGCGATGGACCTGCTCCGACGAGCGGCGGAGTGGGAGAGAGGATTGGCTGATCGGGGCTCGATCAGGTTGAACACACGGTGAATATAGATGGAGAAGCGAATGGAAAGAAAGTAAAGGCATTCGAGGGGTCGGTCAACAACGGTTATATGGTGGAATCGTTCACCGGAGCAGAGCTCCAGCGAACTTCGAAATCGCTAAACTATGCTGATACACTAATTAAAACATGAAATTAAAAGCAGAAAATAAAAAGCGGATTGAAGACTACCTAGAAAGCAACTAAAATAACTCTTATACCTGCAGGCGAAGATAGGGAGTAGGGTTACGCCGAAGCACCGCGTGGGTGCACTCCTTCATCCGCGAGCCGCCTCCAAGCTCCGAGGGACCTCCCCCTATCACAAGGATGCATGCTAGGCCAGAGTAGAGGGGTTTTAGGACTTATAAAGTGTCCAAAAATTAATGGAGGAAGGAGGAGGTTTATGTATAAACATGTATGGCACCCTTATTTGACCGGCCAAAATCAATGAAATCAAGCTATGTACAACGGATCTAATGATATGGCGTGAATGATGATGGATCTGGGAGTAATTCTCGTGAAAAGATCGAAGGCGATAAATGGTTGGATCATACGCAAAAAATGGCGGAAATCGTGGGGACAAGACACTTCTGACGGGCCAGGTAGCACATGGGACAGTTGACCAGAGGTCAACGATCCAAGCCCTATGATTGGTCCAGCTCAGGCTGCTAAAAGACAAAACAATTTTATTCAAAAATAATTAATTTAAAATAGTAAATGATTTTATTTATTTTTGAGTATAAAAAAATGTCTATTATTTTATGTAGTATTTTATTAAGATTTTTATTTATTTTTTGATATATTTTATTACAAGTTTATTTTTAATGGCTTAATAGGTATAATTAACTATATTTTGTACATTTTTATTTTTATTTTATATATTTTATTTTATTTTTTTATTCTATTATTTTATATATTTAAAAAATTTTTGTGAGTATAAATATATTTTTTTTATTTTTATGATGTTATTTGTACTCTTAAATAAATAGATGTGTAAGTTATGTCTGTATATTTATATATACTTCTTTTTGTTTTAATGTATTTTGTTGAGTTTTATTTTAGTTTTGTATTTTTAATAGAATTTATATAATATTTAAAATATTATAAAAATATGAAAGAATAAAGTATTAAATAATATATTCTTCTTTTATTTATATACATATAATAACATAGGTATTTTGTCTATGCATTTTCATAAACTTATTTTATTTTTGCATTGTCCTTTTGATTTTATTCTAATTTTAATATGCACGTATGTTATAAATAATGTTTACAAAATTATAAAAAATATGAATTTGTAAAAATAATGAATACTGAATAAATTGAATATTTTAATCTATAGAATGTACAATATAGGTCAAAAACCTAACTTTCACACAATAACTCCAAAAAATATAAAATCACCACCATAAATAGCTCGTGAAAAGGTTTATATACAATTAGAGTGATTTTGATATGTTTTGAATTTTTATTTGAAAGATATGGGTCTGTAAAGTTTGGTTTCTAGCTTTTTATTTAGTGCATAAAAAGTGTACTGTGTATTATTTTTGTACAAACTCAATTTTGTATTTTTAGTTACATTGTTATATACAACTTTTATGTATAAAGTTTCTTTATTTGATGAATAAATAATAAAGAATAAAATAGGTGTCAACAATGCATAATTAAAGAATGAATAAATGGGATTTTTATTGTATTTTTGGCCCTTATCTCCCCCTACTTTATTCCTTATCGACCAAGTCAATTCTTGCCTTGGTCTCAGGGTTTAAGATCATAAAATATCTTCAATATTTTATTCCTTTTCTTTTCCTCTCTTTATTCTATAATTTTGGCACTAAAAACCTTATTTTATGTGCAAACAATACAATAAATAATGAATGCTATTATGCACAAATTGAGGCTATTTACATGCATTTTCTAGGGTTTTTAAGGCCAAAATGATAGAATAAAGAATGATGAATGGAGATTCATCAGTAACGAATGAGGTGGAAAGTTGATAGGATCAAGAATGGAATGAAGGTGAAGGACTTCCGATTGTAAGGATCAAAGATTTTCTATAGTTTTCTGCTGCAGATCTGGAATCAACAAAAATAATTGAAATCAAAATTGAAACTAAGTTACCAGGATAGATGGAAGTCACCTAGGTTGAAGCTTCGAGAATCTTCGGGTCGTTGCCTCGATGCGTCAGCTACTTGCAGAGGCTCGGCTTGCTGGAGATGGAGCATGACGGATTAACGTCAGATCAGAGGCCCTAACATCCTCTCCTCGCTGCAACAATGCTCGGTTGTCACGTACGAATCATTGGAGCTCCTGGGAAGAATATGAAAATAACCAAAGATGGAAAGAGAAATGGAGCTTCATGCTTTTTATACGATGAGAAACCATGAAATTCAAAAGAAATTTTGGCGTGCGAACCGAGGTAGGTCGAGGAAGAAAATGGTTGGGCGTG
Organism: Ottelia alismoides; assembly: GCA_037367405.1. Lineage (NCBI taxonomy): Eukaryota > Viridiplantae > Streptophyta > Magnoliopsida > Alismatales > Hydrocharitaceae > Ottelia > Ottelia alismoides. The sequence goes on along the minus strand of JAZKJV010001037.1, from coordinate 1,201,625 downwards.
GATCACATATGTTAGGTGGATAATTGGGTGGTGGAATCAGGATAAAAGGAGGTCAGATATAATCCGTAGAATAGGAGTCAAAGCGCGTTTAGGCTGATTTATTAGGGTAGAGAGGAAGGGGTAGTTGACCAAGTGGTCAATGAAAATGAAAGGGATAACAAAAGAAACTAAAAGATAAAACAGAGAGATAAAGAGAGAATATTTAAAATAAATTAGAAAATGATTTTAAATTAAAAATATAAAAATAAATTATTTTTATAGTTTAATAAATAACTTTATGACAATATTTAATAAATTAATCAAATCAATTTAAATAGTTAAATAATCAAAATACATGTATTTAAATGTATTAAATATCTATATACAATACACATTTATTTTTAATTATATATTTTTATAAATAATGACATAATTTAATATTTTATTAATTTATGAAATAAGTAAAGGATTTTAAATATATGTTTATTTTATTTTGATAAGTTAATTTAATGGTATAAATAAATAGGAGTATATATAATATAGGTACATTGTACCTATAAAATAAATACATTATTTATTTTTGTTATTTTATGTATTTTAATATTTTTATTCATGTTTTAAATAATTAAATAAAACATATACAAAATACTAAAAATAATATATGTGTGAAAATACATAGAAATAAATAAATAGAATTTGATAGATAATTTTATAAAACAAACTTTAAAAGTGAGTACACCCAATTCGAAGATCATATGGCCGAGTTATGAGGTTTGGAATTTAGGTTATAGCTTTTGGTTTTGAGATTTATTTGTATTTATTCATAATTATTTTTAAGTTATATTTTTATATTTATGCACTAATATTTATAAACAACTTAGAAAGAGAATTAAGTTAATTGGAGTTAGTATGAATTTAATAAAAAATAAAGAAGTTTTACATACATATAGTATATATATACAAAGAGGTCCAAATGCCAAAACTCACGTGATTTTTCTACGATATTATTAATTAAAAATGAAGTTTAAAAGTGAGTTTGATCAATTTGGAGTTTTCTATAAATAGTTATGAACCTTGAAAACTAGCTTTTGTGGGTTTTTTGGTTCATTGTAATTATTTATTTATTCATTAAATATTTTTTGATATCTTTTTAAATTAATAAATATTATTAAAAACAACTTTGATGAAGAAAATATTTTTACTTGAGGTTATTTGAATGATAAATAAAATATGTGAACACAGGCCAAGGTGGAAAATATATTTATGTACAATGTGACATTAGTTTTCTGAAATTATTATAAGTTATGGACCCTATCTCCCCCTGCTTTATTCCTTGTCGACCATCCCAATGCTTGGTCCAGTCCGAAGGTTCGGGTCAGTCTATATTTATTTCATTTATACAACCTTCTCTTTCTTTCTTTTTCTTTTCTTCTTTATTATTTTATTTTGGTATAAATTAGTGTTAAATATACAATATTAACAATGAATTATGAATGATAAAAGATGAGAATGAGTTACTATTTACAGATGTTTCTCCAAGGATTTTAAGCTAAAATAAAAGGATAAATATGTTTAATCATGGATTCATCAACAATCGAAAAGTGATCTAAAACTTCGAGTTTATTCTAGATCTTCCAACATGCAGGATGTACAGGTATTAGGAATACTTGAGGGTGATGTGATCATAAACGATTGTATAACCATGATGCTTTCATTCCGAAGGAGTGATGAAACATGTTTGGATTTTATACGATTCAATCTTAGTCTAAATGTTGGGCATTGATCTTTATACGATTCAGATACAATGAGAAGATTAGATTTATGGCTTTGATTTAATCAAACATCTTTGAGAGGTCCTCAAGATCTGGATTTGAGATATGATATCAATATATAGTCACTATACGTGAAACGTACAATTGTCATGTCCTTATCTCGAAGTATCCGCGAAGAAAGCGCATTATTCTTGAAAGAGTTCAGGAATAATTCCATTACTGAATAATATATATGAGCATTGGGAAATTGATAATTAAATGTGATTTAATTATCATGAATAATATGAATATGATTCATGTTATTTAGATACATGAGAATGGAGATCCAAGACAATTAAATATGATTTAATTACAATGATATGAATAATGTGGGTATCACTATCCATATTAATCATATATATTATAAATATGATTTATAATATATTAGAGTGAGCTAATTATAAATAGTATTTATGAATTAAATATTGATGTGAATTGAATTCATACTGAATAATTAATTGAAAATGTAATTTATATTTTATTTTGGACGTATGAATATGATTAATAATTTCAATGACATGATTGAAATTGTCATAAAAATGTAGAATTATTTTTGTGTATAATTTTGAAATAAAAGTTGCTTCTAATGAAGGATTATGTGAGATACAAGATCTCATATAATTGGAAGAAAGAAGACACCTTCCAACTATGGAGGGTGGACGACCACCATTGAGTCCTAAATCACGGTGGTCGTTCACTTCATGATTGGAAGGAGGCTTGTCTCCTTCCTAATCCTTCTATGCTTATTGATTTGATTGAATTAAATTATATTGATGATTATTTAATATATTTGATTTAATTTAAATGAATTGTCAAATTTATGCAACAAAATCACGTCATTGATTGAAAGCACAAAACATCCTCAACCAATGATTTTGTGAGCACATGGATTAGGATCCACGGATATCCAATTATTATAAAAAATGAAAACCCTATCTCCTCTTTTGAAAACACATTTGCAAGTGCAAACTCTCTCCCTCATTATCATCACACGCCCCCTCTATCTATCTCTCAGGAGTGGTTGTCCACCTCTTGACCTAGAGAGTGTCATTGTTGTTGCTATATTGTCATGTTATCGGATCGACTGCTCAAGGATCTCCATCTTCTTTGGTGACCCTCGCCCATGGAAAAGACGTCAGATTATGTCATATAAAATCGAGAGATTCATTTCTTAGATCTTCGACTTGGATTGCGAGAAGCACACGTTTCATCCACGCGCTCACAAGCACCTCCTCCGTTGGAAAGGACTTGAGACAGGAGGTCACTTACTTTAGAGACAATGATCGTAACCATGCTTCAAGGGGTATTCCTATATCTTGTTTGTGATCTTGATGAAATGATTCGAGAAGTTTTCTCGAAACATATGCCCTTTTAAAAAATTTAATCTCTGCTTGTTGGACATGTGAGCCCACGGCGAGCCATTATGCAATAAATGTTATTGCAAATATCATTCCCTAATCTGAAATAAAAATAACTAATTTGCATAATAGATCCCTTAGTACAATTAGGGTTATGTACCATGGCCATCTTAATGATCATACAACTGTTGATTCAATTATTGAGTCATAGAGGCTGGTGTTTGGATGAATATCTAAAGAGTTAGATTGAAGACTCATCAAGCACTGTCAAATGATTGTTAAGAGGTGATCTCCAGCCTGAGTATGAGATGGAAATCCTTTCTCATTTGGTTGATATCTGACCGATCTCTTGATGCAGGTCCTCTATATGGGAATAGAGATTCGCAGATTAGTTAGGTCAAAGAGTTGACTTAACGAGATCGAGATAACCAAAGACTTATGTCGTATGCTGTCATGATATAGGCACGCATACTCTGACTGGAGACGGATGTGTTACTATATGTTTGAGTACATACATTTGGCAGACCAATAGGTTGATGACCTAACCAAGGTCTATACACCGGCGTGTTGATGTGCATGCAAGGGCGTATGAGTAATATTACATGTTCATTACTGAGCCAGAAAACATGATCTCACTCATGAGATATTGGGAAGAATCAAATTCCACGCGTGATCATCTCGCTTTGAAAGCTTGACTGCTCAAATGGATCATACATGTTCATTACTGAGCCAGAAAACATGATCTCACTCATGAGATATTGGGAAGAATCAAATTCCACGCGTGATCATCTCGCTTTGAAAGCTTGACTGAATTCGTAAGGTTTGATATATGCTTTTGGAAAGTATATGATCAACACTTAGGTGTGATATATGCTTTTGGAAAGTATATGATCGATACCGACTCCCAATGATCATATAAGAACCTTAATGATAAATCTTGAAGGAGATAGTCTAAAAGAGATCTAAAACTTCATATTTATTCTCGGTCTTCCAGTATGCAAGATGTACAAGTATTAGGAATACATGAGGGTGATGTGATCATAAACGATTGTATAACCATGACGCTTCCATTCTGAGTAAGTGATGAAACAAGTCTTGATTTAGTGACTCCTCTCATAGAGAAGTAATCTGATCTTAGTCCAAATGTTGGACCTTGGTCTGAATGTGATTCAGATGTAATGAGAAGATTAGATCTACGGTCTTGATTTAATCAAGCATATATGGGAGGTCCGCAAGATCTAGATTTGAGATGTGATCTCAATATCCAAGTCACTAAACGTGGAATAATACAATCGCCATGTCCTTATCTCCAAGTATCTGTGGAGAAAGCGCATTATCCTTAAAAGAGTTCATGGATAATTTCATTGTTGATATATGTATCCGAGCATTGAGAAAATAGATAATTAAATGTGATTTAATTATCATGAATAATATGATTTTGATTCATATTATTGGGAGAATTATCTGAGATAATTAAATGTGATTTAATTATCAAAGATGTGAATAATGTGAATGTGATTCATATTATTTGGGCGCATGAGAATAGAGATCCAAGATGATTAAATGTGATTTAATTATCATGGATATGAATAATGTGGATAACACTATCCATATTAATTAGATATATTATAAATTTGATTTATAATATATTAGAGAGAGCATATTGTGATTTATATTTGTTGATTAATTATTGATGTAAATTAGATTCACATTGGCTGATTAATTGAAAATATAATTTACATTTTATTTTGGGATGTGAATGTGATTCACAATTTTCCAATGACATGATTGCAAGGTTCACAAGATAATTATGAATTATTTTTGTGAAATAATTTAACAATTGTTGTTGTTTATCTTGGAGATATCATGATTCCATGAGATCTCATGAGATAATGATATCTCATGAGATAGTGAGATCTCATGAGAAGAGTGGATGTCCCCGTATTTTAAGGGGATGAGGTTTATCTCCAAAATTAATTAATTAATTTGATTTGAAATTAATTATATTGATTTATCAATATATATTAATTTAAATTAAATTAATTGTTGTTGTGTTTTTACAACAACATCATGGGCATTGAAAGAAACACAAATCAATCTCAACCATTGATTGTTTGTTGTCCATGGATTGAGATCCATGGACTCCAAAGCCCTATATAAGAAGAGGCACCCCTTTCCCTTCAAGCTACAAGATTAATAATCTCTCTCTCTCTCTACACACCAAGACTCTCTCTCTCTCTCTCTCTCTCTCATTGTGGTCGTCCACCATGGAGCCCTTAAGAGAGTCGCCATCGTCGCAGCATCGTTGCTATGCTGCCGGAGTATCTGCTCGTGGATCTCCGTCTCCTTCGATGTGCCTTGCTCATGAAAAAGACATTAGGATCCCGTGTGACAAGACGAGGAGATTCGCCACTTGGATCATCAACAAGGATTACGAGAAGGACGCGTCTCATCAACGCGCTTGCAAGTGTCTCCTCCGTCAGATCGGACTTGAGACAGAATGTCTCTTCGTTTAGAGACTCGATCACAACCACACTTCAAGAGGTAAACCTTATACCTAATTGTGGTTTAGATGAAATGATCCGAGAAAGGTTCTTGGATCATGTGGTTTCATCACATTAAATTTTTAAATTCCGCTGCATCGAGCAACTAGTGCGACTAGTCGCTCCCGATCGCATTCGATGCGATACTCACGCTTTCATGATGCGCTTGATATCCCCATATCCTTCAAGTAGTATTAGAGCCAAGTTATAGGTTTTGTATGTGATCCAACAACCTAGGAAGACTTGGGCTCGTTAGGATTCGTGAAATTTTTATCGCATTTCAATTTTCGCAGCCCTATTTTGTGAAAACTTTAGGCCCTGTTTAAAACATTTAAACAAAAACTTTTAAATTGTATATGGTTCCCCATTGATTAAGAAAACTGTGGGATTTGAGTTTGCATGATTTGGAATCCGATAACTCGAGATATGATCATTTTATTGAACATATATCCACTGTTTCGGGGATGGCGAATCATTACGTAATTAAGGAGTTAATTACTATTCTGATACACCTATAAATGCATGATTATCACTTGAGTTCTTTTTTAAATCAAATTAGAAAACTTTAAAAACTAATTTTGCATGATTTGGATTTAGAATCAATGAGATATGCTAATTTTAGTAAGTGAGGGTCGCTGCTGAAAATTGCATACTTAATAGAGAACCTTGTGATTGTCATTTAATTTTATAGAAATTAATGGTTAATTTCTTGAGATAATTATTGATAAATATTTGTGAAATATTCAAGGATGATAACTATCATTAAATGACATTACCTTAACCAATAATTGATTAGATATGATCTAGATCACAATTGGTTACATCATTCACTTTCCAACAAACAAGTTGTTTGAATAGGATTGGGGAATTTATTTAGCGACTCTTCTTATAATATTAATCAAAATGGTTTTTATTATTATTATATGATATAACTTCGGTTGAAAAATCAATTATCATCTCAAGTACAAAGTGATTGACTTGGCATTATCTTTTTCCGAGGCGGATATGGTGTCTAGTCGGGGAGCATTGGGGTAGCAGGTTGCACCGTGTGCGGTCTGTCCCACTCCCGTCGGTGCTGGCCATGACAGCGGGTAGAGAATGGATAACGCTTGAGAGATCATGATGTATTTTTCTAATTATTAAAATTAGAAATAATACATATTTGAGATAATATAATATTTTCAAGTAACATTTAAAAACTTTTATTGGATATTAATTGGATCATTAATTTAATGTGATTAGATTAATTAAGATCAATTAAAATTAAAATACTCTATTATGAATAGATTTGTAATTTCCTTGGAAGAATTAATCATAATGAATATGATTCATAATGATTAATTAGAATTTGAATATGATATGGAGGATCACATAAGTGACATCCATGGTCTCCCGTCAAAGCGAAGGGTTCCGTCGCCAGGGATTGTATGTAGGAGACGCCTATCCGAAGTGCCAGCTCATGTATGCAAGCGCATCTGGATCGGGCTCTTCGCTTCTAGAAAGAGTAAGGACGTATGCGTAGTGACCCCAATATCGGGTCCTCATATTACCGGAGAGATATTGGATTGTGCATAGCGAGTTGTATTCTTGTTGATGGTTGGTTCAATTAATGACGGGTCAACATCACTTTTGGGGTGGTGGGCCCGTGTGTTAAAGACCGAATTGGGAGATGCAAGTTGGACTTGCAAGGCGGAATGTGTTCCCTCTTCTTTTTATCCGAGTTACAAGTTATCATATTATTGGGATGTGACAAAGATAAGAAAGGAGATCCCAAAACTTTCTTGAGATATAATGATAATTATATCTCTTACATTGAAAGTGATTAAGGGAATGAACTTTCAGTGTTGACAAGGCAAGACAACTTTCATATAAAAGTTCCTAAATCAAAGTAAAATGTGTATATATATTTATGAGGAAAGGGAGCCTACTCTCTGAAGTAGGTAACTTACCTACTTCACATTTCGTTTTTTGCAAATTTTTTTATTTTTTTTCAAAAATTCCACCATGGGTTTTCATAATTATATCCCTCTAATATGTCATTCAAATTTTGTCAGAAACAGAGACTCCTACGGCCTCCATCCAGACAGTCATTTTTTAACGGCAACAGATTTGCCGTATTTTACATGTTCTGGATGAAGGCCGTAGGAGTCTCCGTTTCTGATGAAATTTGAATGACATATTAGAGGGATATAATTATGAAAATCCACGGCGGCATTTTTCAAAAAAAAATAAAAAATTTTGCAAAAAATGGATGTGAAGTAGGTAAGGTTACCTACTTCAGAGAGTAGGCTCCCTTTCCTCTATATTTATATATAGTTATGTAAATTTCATATTTCAGATAATCCTTCATTAAACCCACACAATACTATACACGATAATAACTAGTAAATATCATGGATTGGATCCATGATCAAAATATTGTACTTGCAGTTGGACACATATTGTATGTGGTTGCAATGTGCAAGTTTCCTCGTAATAATGAGGAATGGCAATTAAATAGACAATAAGACAACAACTTAGTGTTTGTATGTCTCTATAGTCTTGATCTCTCATCGAATGTACTTTGGAAGTGACATGTCGATGATGACTGTAATAGTCAAATAATCTTTATAAAAATCTATGAAGATGCTCTATCATATATATGTGCTCTCGACATTTAATCATGAATGACATGGTTCACTGCATTATGCAGAATGGTAGCTCTATAAGAGATGATGTATTCAAATTGGTTGAATACCTACCTAAACTAATGTCTTCAAGAGCTAAGATGTATGTAGATATGATGAGTGTCATCACTCTACTATCAATACTCTAGTCTTTCATGAAGCTTCATAATATTCATATTGTTTGAATTGAAGCATGTATAAATATTGAAATTCTCTTATATTGAAATCTTTTGAATTCAACATAAGAGAACCTTTGTTTTAAACAATGTTTGTCTATAAATCAAAGGAGCGCAGTGGAAGCATGGGTCGGACCTAAGTTAGAAGGAAAGTCAAAGAGTTTACTGTACTTTTATGGTTTCCACACACATATGACATCCAAAGAGTTGGATAAATGTCAATACAACAATGAGTTGATGTGTTGATAGTATGACTATCAAGTCTATCTAGGATCCTTAGAGAAGGACTCGGATAGTGTATCGGAATAATCTACATTTAATCTTTGAAATTGACTTACTTATTGGATAAGATTAAAAGTTTAATAATTGTATCTCGTTCTTATAATAACACTTGCAATAGGTTGCATATGTTTTAGAAGACTAGAAAATTTGATCTTAAGGTTTAATAGTCATCCTATGGATATTGATGCAATTGTTGCAACAATCTTTATTGAATGAACAGACTTCATATTTTCAATGGGAGAGCCCTTAGTCTTAGAGAATGTCTCTATGACCTAGACATTAGAATACACTCATTGTTTATTTCTAAATATTGGAAATAAACATGAATTCTGGAATAGATATATCATAAAGAGTTATGATGGATATATTTCAGATAGTAATCTGACATATGGAGGACTCTACTAAATTAGAAAATTAATGAATGGTTCATTAACATTTCTAATACTGGAATTAAACCTTAACAAGATCAATAGGAGGACGAAGATCATTTGACAATAATTTGGCATCATACCTTGGACATATGTCTGTTGATAAGATCAATAGACTAGTAAAAGATGAAACTTTAGATTATCTAAAATTTCAAATCTCGTGAATATTGTATTCAAAAGTAAAAAAAATGTCCAATGCACCCTTCTCTGAAAATAGTGTAAGATGTCAAGGTATTCAAGATCTCATACATATTGATGTATGTGGATCATCTATATCATAATAAACATTGATGATATGTGATATCATTCGATGATTATTAATGATATGAGATTTCTTCCCTTCACATTAGAAACCTTTGAAATGTTCAAAGATTTCATATAATTTAGGTTTAGAACCAAAGTTAGAAGGAAGATGAAATGAATTTGATCTAATCAAGGTAGCTTGTACCTCTTAGATGAATTCAGAAGAATGCCCTATAGAGTAAGGAATTTCATTCCTATCTCAGTCCTCCTAATACACCTAAACTCAATGGAGTTGTAGGGAGATACGATTAGATCATGTGTGACATGATTTGGTCAATGATGAATATTAGCATAATTACCTCTTAGTTTCCAAGGTATATATGACTACAATATATATCCTTGATGAGTTTCCTTGCATATCTAAATCCGCATCCTCATAAGCTATGGTTTGGAGCCTAGCCTTTTGTTGGACACTTGAGGATTAAAGGTTTCTTGGTCCATAACTTTGTCATGGATGCAAGTAAGATGGAACCTATCACAAGAGAGTGCCACTTCATTAGGAAAATAAAGGATGGTATTGGATACCTACTTTATGACCTTGAGATTCTTAAAAGAACTCATCTCTAAGGATGTGATTCTTAGAGGATGACTCTCTTGAGAATCAAGATGAAAATAAAGTGAAGGAACTCATTTAATCTTGAGAAGATAATGAGGCTCCTAAAATCGGAAACTAAAAGTACAATTAAAGATAAAACACTAATACCTCTTCAAATGAGTTTGAGGATGGATTCCATGTGTCAGAGAAATCTGACATTGATCGAACTTCATGTGATGAAGCTTCTGAAGATCATGTCATGGAATGATGGATGTTAGAAATTAAGTCTAAAGTAGACCAAGTATACAAGTGTTGTGTATGGACCCTCAAGGATCCACCTATATGGGTAAAATCGATTAAGGTGTAAATGGATCTTCAAGAGAAAGAGGGAACCTGATGAGAAGGTAGAGACCTTCAAAGCACGACTCGTAGCCATGAGATACACATCGAAGAGAAGACATCACTTACGATGAGACTTGCTCTCATGTTACCTTGCTTAAACCCATCAGAATATTTCTAACTATAGCTACACAACTTGACTTTGACATCTTCGAGATGGAAGTCAATATTGCATTCCTCTATGAATACCTCTTCGAGGTTATTCATATGAAGTAGCCCTAGGACTTCATAGTTGAGGAAAGCAAGTTGTGCAAGCTGAATAGCTCCATCTGTGGACTTGAATAAGCTTCTTATAGTTGGAACATTAGATTTGATGAAATCATAAATGTTATGATTTCAGATAGAATCTTGATGAACCATGCGAAGCTTTGTGGGAGTGCCATTGTGTTCATCATGCTAAATGTAGATAATGTCCTCATCATCTGGAATGATGTAAGGATAATTATAAGTGTTTTTATAGATGGGCTACCTTGAGATATAATCTCAAGGAAACCTCTAAAGATCTTAGTTCTGAAAGTATTCAGAAGTAAAGAGAAAGAGGGCATTGGAACTGCCGCATTAGTGATACACCTTGGACATATTCCATTTTCTAGAAAATTCCAAGAAAGTCTTATTTTCCTTAAGATGTGGTACTGACCTATCTGAAAGGATAGCACCTCAAAGAGTTGAGGAAGTGAATGCTAAAAGCTCCTTGCCCTTGTGCAACAGTTGCGAGAAGCTGGATGCATGCTAGATGTGTACAAAAGCCAGATGTCTGTCATGCAGTGGGAGTAGTAAATTATTACTAATCCTTCTAAGGTGATAAAACACTTGATTGCAGTAACAACAACATCTTCATAGATGACAAGACTTTAGAAATGGTGACCTCTAAGTCTTATCTTCAAGAAATTAAGACTTTATGGATGGTGATCTAAAAGGTCTTGATTGCGGATACCTAAGGAGATAGAGACCTCAGGGAATAAGAATATTCAGATAAGGATAATAGAAATTACATACAGGTTATAATAATTATCGAGCTGTAGTGTCAATGACACTATAACTAACAATATTGAGTATTCGCTGCATAAGATGCAACATTCGCATTGGATTCGAGAACTGTTACTAGGGATATGCAAGTGCCTTAAAAGGACTTAGCATAGTCTCTCGGGAACAGAGTGACTGATCAGCTTACCTAGCTATTTTTCTAAATAGCCTATGATTGTCACACGAGTGTGGGTTTAAAGATTAGCGCATTAATGGCTCTTTGGTCTAGTGGGAACATGCGAGCCCACGGCGAGCAATTATGCAATAAATGTTATTGCAAATATCATTCCCTGATTTGAAATAAAGAATAACTAATTTTCAGAATAGGTCCCTTAGTACAATTAAGGTTATGTACCATGGTCATCTTAATGATCATACAACTGTTGATTCAATTATTGAATCATAGAGGCTGGTGCTTTGATGAATATCTAAAGAGTTAGATTGAGGACTCATCAAGCACTATCAAATGATTGTTAAGAGATGATCTCCAGCCTAAGTAGGAGATGTTAATCCTTTCTCATTTGGTTGATATCTGACCAACTTCTTGATGTAGGTCCTCTACATGAGAATAGAGATTCGGAGGTGTCAGATAAAAGTTCAAAGAGTTGACTTAACGAGATCGAGATAACCAAAGACCTATGTCGTATGCTGTCATGATATAAGCATGCATCGTCTGACCGGAGACAGGTGTGTTGCTATATGTTTGAGTATATACATTTGGTAGACCAATAGGTTGATGACCTAACCAAGGTCTATACACCAGCATGCTGGTGTGCATGCAAGAGCATATGAGTAATACGATCTCTAAAAGGGATCATACAGGTTCATTACTGAACCGGAAGACATGAGCTCACTCATGAGATATTAGGAAGAATCAAATTCCATGCGTGGTCGTCTCACTTTGGAAGCTTGACTGAATTTATAAGGTTTGATATATGCTTTTGGAAAGTATATGATCAACACCTAAGTATGATATAAGCTTTTGGAAAGTATATGATCGATACCGACTCCCAATGATCGAATGAGAACCTTAATGATAAAATCTTGAAGAAGATAGTTTAATAGAGATCTAAAACTTCGAATTTATTCTGGGCCTTCTAGTATGCAGGATGTACAGGTATAAGGAATATCTGAGGGTGATGTGATCATAAACGATTGTATAACCATGACGCTTCCATTCCGAGGGTGTGATTAAACAGGTCTAGATTTTAGTGACTCCTATCATAGAGAAGTGATCTGATCTTAGTCCAAATGTTGGGCCTTGGTCTGAATGTCATTCAGATGCAATAAGAATATTAGATCTACGATCTTGATTTAATCAAGCATCTATGGGAGGTTCGTAAGATTTGGATTTGAGATGTGATCTCAATATCCAAGTCACTATATGTGGAACAATACAATCGCCCTATCCTTATCTCCAAGTATCCGCGGAGAAAGCGCATTATCCTTGAAAGAGTTCATGGATAATTTCATTATCATGAATAATATGAATTTGATTCATATTATTGGGAGAATTATCTGAGATAATTAAATGTGATTTAATTATCAAAGATGTGAATAATGTGAATGTGATTCATATTATTTGAATACATGAGAATAGAGATCCAAGATGATTAAATGTAATTTAATTATCATGAATATGAATAATGTGGATAACACTATCCATATTAATTAGATATATTATAAATATGATTTATAATATGTTAGAGAGAGCATATTATGATTTATATTTGTTGATTAATTATTGATGTGAATTAGATTCACATTGGATGATTATTTGAAAATATAATTTACATTTTGTTTTGGGATGTAAATGTGATTCACAATTTTCCAATGGCATGATTGCAAGGTTCACAAGATAATTATGAATTATTTTTGTGAAATAATTTACAACAATCGTTTTTGTAAATCTTGGAGATATAATGAGACTATGAGATCTCATGAGATAATGAGATCTCATGAGATAGTGAGATCTCATGAGAAGAGTGGACGTCCTCCTTTTTTAAGGAGATGAGGTTTATCTCCAATATTAATTAATTAAATTGATTTGAAATTAATTATATTGATTTATCAATATATATATATTATATTAAATTAATTGTTGTTGTGTTTTTACAACAACATCATAGACATTGAAAGAAATACAAATCAATCTCAACCATTGATTGTGTGTTATCCATATATTGAGGGACTCCCAAAGCCCTATATAAGAAGAGCCACCCTTTGCTCTTCAAGCTACAAGATTGATAATCTCTCTCTCTCTACACACCAAAACTCTCTCCCTTTTTCTCATTGTGGACCTCCACCATGGATCCCTTAAGAGAGTCGCCATCTCCGCAGCATCGTTTTTATGCTGCCGGAGTATTTGTTCATGGATCTCCGTCTCCTTCGGTGCGCCTCGCTCATGAAGAAGACATCAGATCTCGTGTGACAAGATTAGGAGATTCGTCGCTTGGATCATCAACAAGGATTGCGAGAAGGATGCGTCTCATCAACGCGCTCGCAAGCGTCTCCTCCGTCGGATCGAACTAGAGACAGGAGATCTCTTCGTTTAGAGACTCGATCACAACCAAGCTTCAAGAGGTAAACCTTATACCTAACTGTGATTTAAATGAAATGATCCAAGAAAGGTTTTTGGATCATGTGGTTTTAACACATTAATTTTTTTAAATTCCGTTGCATCGAGCAACTAGTGCGACTAGTTGCTCCCGATCGCATTTGATGCGATCCTCACGCTTCCGTGATGCGCTTAAGGATCTCCCCATATCCTTTACTGCAGCCTCGAGCAACTAGTATGACTAGTCACTCTAGATCGTATTTGCTACGATCTTCACGCTTGTGTGATGCACTAAAGTCCAAACCCTAGCCTTCAAGTGGTATCATATCCTTGGTCAAAGGTCTTGGATGTGATTCAAACCCTAGGTAAACAAGGTTTTGTATATCGATTGTGCAAGGACTCGTTGTTTTCGCATATGATCCTTGTTTTAAATTGTTTTTTGCTAAAATAAAAAGTCCCTATTTATTCATTATTTGGATGAATTTTTTAGATAATTAAATGTATTCCGAATGTCTAAATATGTTCCTAAAACAATAGCCTATTGTTGGCACCAAAAGTTCAAGAATTAAAATTCGAACCCGCACTGAAATTGTAAGAAATTAATTTTTTCTTACGATTTCCCTATAATGGAACGTGAAATAAATACCTTAATTTAGCAGAGAATTAAACCAGCAAACTCTCGATTTTATTATGGGATTCTGACTCTGTTTGCCTTAGATATTCCATATTTAGTGGAGATGGGTCGGATGATGATAATATCATCAAGTATTCTTTGCTAATGTGTTTATCATTCAATGTAAATCATAAAAATTATGAACTTGCTTTGATTAAATTGATGCTCAATACTTATGAAAATAATTGATTAAACATTAGTGGCCATTGAATGCATGTTTCATGATGAAAACCCTAGTTTATCCTACAATAGTTGTAGGACAACTTTTACATGCAAAACCAAGAACATGTTTGCTTGGTGTGCTTAGAAACTTAGGACTCAAAAATATTTTAAGATGCCTAATATTTCTAAATGATTACTATATATAGTATAATACCAGTCATCAACGTTTATCGATAAAATCACAAGTACATTGACATTATTTTGTGTTGTTCTCAATCGGAATGGTGTAGGTGTCTAGTCTGGGTATGCTGGCTTGGTTTATTAACTAACACCTTGCATGACAAGGAAATGCTCCCTCCCAACATAACTCGAGTGTACTGGTCGAATCTATTTTTTAAGAAAGAATAATATCAATAAGTCAAGTTATACTTTAATTAATAAAATATAAAATAATATGTACTTGTGAGAGCTTATACTATATAGTAATATCAAGTAAAGCCTAATTGTTTGTTGGTTGATTGAATTGGATTGTTGATTAATTTAATATGATTAAATTAATTAGATCCAATAAAAATAAACACTCTACTATGAATAGAGATGTAATTCCCTTAGAAGAATTAATTATGTGAATATGATTTATAATAATTAATTAAAATTTGAATGAGATATGGAGGATCATATAAATGACATCCATGGTCTCCCATCAAGATGAAGGGTTCCGTCGCCATGGATTGTATATAAGAAAGACATGTCCGAAGTGACAGCTCCTACATACAAGCGCACATGGATTGGGATATTTGCTTCTCGAAAGAGTAAGGTCGTATGCGTAATGACCTTAACAGCAGTTCATCATATTACTGGGACGATATTGGATTACGCATAGCGAGTTCTATTCTTGTTGAGGTTTATTCAATTAACAACATGTCAACATCACCTTATGGGTGGTGGGTCCGGGTGTTAAAGATCAAATTGGAAAATGCAAGTTGAACTTGCAAGGTGGAATGAGGTCCCGCTTCTTTTTATCCGAGTTACAATTTCTCATATTAATAGGATGTAACAAAGGTAAAAAGGAGATCTAGATCTTGCTAGAGATATATATGTAAGTATATCTCTTGCTTTGAAAGTTCAATAAGAGAATGGACTTTCAAAGCTGAAAAGGCAATACTAATTTGATTAAAAATGATTAATCAAAGGATTTAATTTTATATAATTATTTATGTGTTCTAATATAGTGCATTCTTAATTTTAGACATGAAATCTATGAACTTGCTCAGCAGGCTTTTGGAGATCAACCAGTTGACGGGATCAAATTATTCAGATTGGATCCGTAAGTTGGATCTTGTTCTTTCCGTAGATTGTATTTTTTATGTGCTCTCAAAGAACAAGCACACAAACCCTCAAACATTGGAAGAAATAAGGTTCAATGAAAAATATGATGAAGACCATTCATTGACCAGATGTTATATTCTAGTGTCATTGTCCAATGTGCTTCAGAAGCAACATGTGGACATGCACTCAGCTTATGATATAATGCTGAATCTAAAAGAGATGTTCATGATGTGAACTTCACTCAAGATGCAGGAAGAGACTTCTGTTAGAGAGCACGTAATCAAATTGTTTGGTTATCTCTCTGAACTTGAAATTCTCGAGGCTGAGGTGGATGTAGAAATGCATTCCGACTTCATTATGTTATCTCGGCCCAAGTCTTTCAATAACTATGTGGTATCGTACCACATGAACAAGTTGAAATTGACTAATTTTGAGTTAATGGCTTTACTAAAGTATGCAGAAGATGTAATGAAGAAAGAAAATCTTACTAGAAGTGCAATGGTTGCACAGGATAAGGGGAAGCGCGGTTGGAAGCATGGGGCGCGGAAGGGTCTAGCCCAGAAGAAAAAGAAGAGTCAAACCATTGGCTCATCTTGTAATGCTTCAACACCAATAGCATCGAAAAAGACGGATGTTTATCATCACTACAAGAAGCTAGGGCACTAGAAGCATAACTGTCAAGAATACCTTACATTGCAAAGAAAGGTAAAGCACTGGTAGGTATAAACTTTACTTTTATCATTGAAATCAATTTTCTCGTAGGATGAAAAGGTAGTTGGATCATTGAATCGGGTGCTTTTGTTCATGTATGCAATTTGTTGCATCTCTATAGGGAAACTAGGGATCTAGATGAAGGGGGGATAGTCATCCAGATGGGATCTGATGCAACTATTGCAACAGTCGCTATCGGGATCTGCAGACCATCATTATCTAGTGAGAGAGTCCCAGTACTTAAAGATTGTTCTCATGTTCCAGATATTAGAAGGAACCATATATTTGTATCTAAGCTAGTTATAAATGGATATTTATTCGTTTTTGTATTAAACTTGTCATAAGTCATTATGATAAATATATTGCCGATGATATTCTAACTTTTGGTGGACTCTATGAATTGTACATTGATGAATCTGTCATGAATGTTTCTACCACTAATAAAAATCCTAAAAGAACAAGAGAGGACGGAAATCATTCAACATGATTTGGCATCAAAGGCTTGATCATTTATTTGTTGATAGGATCAATAGATTGATAAAGGATGGACCCTCAGATTTTCTACATGTTCAAAATGTTTCTACTTGTGAACATTGTATTTGAGGTAAAATGACCAGGACACCTTTCTGTAATAAGGTTACACGATGCGAGGGTATTCTTGACCTAATACATACCGATGTATGTAGTCCCTTCAGTAGCTCGATCCAAAATGGATATCGATATTATTTGACATTTATCGATGACCATTCGTGATATGGGTTTATCTTCCTACTACGTCATAAACCTCAAACCTTTGAAAAGTTCAAAGAGATCATGGCTTTGATTGAGAACCAAGCCGATATGAAGATTAAACGTATTCGATCTGACCGAGGTGGCGAGTACCTCTCATATGAATTTAAGGAATACTTCAAAGAGAGAGGAATTGTCTCCAATCTCACTCCCCCTAAAACTCCCCAACTTAATGATGTTGCTGAAAGACACAACATGACCATCATGGACATGGTCCGATCAATGACGAATAAAACACATTTGCCTCTTATTAGTTTCTGGGGACATGTAGTAGAGACTGCAAATATATATCATGAACAAGATCCTAGCAAATTTGTACCCAAAAACCCTCATGAGCTTTGGTATGGCACCAAGCACAGTGTTAGACACTTGAGTATTTAAGTTTGCTTGGTCTATGTGAAGAACGTGGATGCAAGTAAGCTAGAATCTCGCACCCAATAGTGCTACTTCATTGGGTATGTAAAGGATAGTATTGGATATCATCTTTACGACCCTGAGACTCAAAAGATCTTCAGCTCTAGAGATGTAAAATTTCCGAAGGATGACTTCCTTAATAGTCAAGACAAAAATGAAGTAAAGGAACTCATCGAATTTCCTGAGGATATTGAGCTTCCTGACCAGAAGCTGAAGACGTAAATAAAGATGAAACACATGTACCTCTTCGAAGGAGTTCGTGTGTGGATGCACCACATGAAAGATATAGATTCCATGTGTCAGGTGAAACTGACAATGATCCAGCTTCATTTTATCATGACATGGATATATGGATGCTAGTAATGAAATTTGAAATAAACTCCAAGTACAAGAACAATGTATGGATCCTGGAGGATCCACCTAGAGGGGTAAAACCATTGGGTGTGAATGGATCTTCAAGAGAAAGAAGAGATCAAATGGGAAGGTAGAAACCTTGAAAGCACGGCTCATAGCCAAGGGCTACATACAAAGAGAAGGCATCGACTATTATGAGACATTCTCTCTTATGTCTATGCTTAAATCCATTAGGGCATTGCTAGTTATAGCTGCATATCTTGACCACAACATCTGGTAGAGGATATCAAGATGGCTTTCCTCAATAGGTATCTCAAGGATGATATCTATATGGAGCATCCCCAGGACTTCATAACTGAGGAAGGCAAAGTATGCAAGCTGAAGAAATCCATCTATGGGCTCAAGAAAGCTTCTCGTAGCTGGAACATCAGATTTGACGAAACCATAAAGAGTTATGATTTTGTTCAGATCTTGATGAACCACGTATGTATAAGAAGCTTAGTGGGAGTGTTGTTATGTCTGTCGTGCTTTATGTAGATGGCATCCTTATAAATGGGAATGATGCATGAATGATGACCAGTGTTAAGATCTGGATGTCCCATACCTTTGAGATGAAAGATCTTGGAGAAGTCTCTTATACCTTGCGTCTAAAGTTGTTCAGAAAAAGAGAAAAGAGGATTTTGGGATTTTCACAACATGGGTACGTTAAAAAGATCTTGGAACGTTTCTATATAGAGAATTCCAAGAAAGACTTCCTTCCCTTAAGTCATGTATCCACCTATCTAAAGGGATGTCTCCTCAAAGTATTGAGGATAAGAAAGTCATGGTTGGATGTCCTTACGCATCAGTTGTGGGAAGCCTAATGTATGCCATGATGTGCACAAGGCTGGATATCTGCCATGTAGTGGGAGTGGTAAGTCATTACCAATCCTACTATGGAGAACAACACAGGAATGCAATGAAGAACATCTTTAAATATCTAAGATGGGCGCAATATTACATCTTAATCTATGGAGATGGTGATCTCCAAGTCTTAGGATACACAGATTCAAACTTCCAATCTGATATACATGACCGCAAGTCAATTCCAAGATTTGTGTTCTTGTTGAACGGTGGTGTTGTGAGCTAGAGAAGCAAGAAGCAGGACACTACAGCTGATTCAACAACAGAAGCTGAATACATTGCCACTACTATACGATAACACGAGAGCCATAGATCAGACGAAGGAACCCAAGTGGCATCAAAAGAGCAAGCATGTGGAAAGGATCAGACTTCAGCTAGTAGGGCTCCTCTCTTTAAGGCTATTCACAACCATGCTCCAAAGGTATTCTCTATACTCATGTGATTGGTGAAATAATTCGGAAATAGTTTCCATGATTATGTGGTTTAAATAAAAAAATTGTTTTATGATTGTTATGCAGCTCATGAGATGAGCCTATATTCTGTTAAATTTAATTCAAGTTTTCCTGCTTTGCATGATACATAAGACTTAGTAACGTCCATCAAATGGTATCAGAGTCATGCAAAGGATTTGTATTGCACCTAAGTTTGAAGGATGAAAGGTAATACTATATCTTTTGCAGTTACATTATTTTTCTGATAATCTATCGTATTTTCAATATTTAGTGACATATTATATTGATGTTATTCACCCCAACTTTAGACTGTAGTTTTCGGGTATTGTGATGTCTATAAGTTCTAGACTCATCCAAAACACGTGCATGTTTCAATGTGGGAGGAAAGATTCGGATATGGAAAGCACCTGGAGACTCTGATTTTGTTCAAATCATAGCGGATAAGTACGCATATTAATTTGTTGTTGATTTTGTACCATATAACATATTAAAATACCGATTTATAAGTCACTAATCAAGTCCCCTATCATAACTGAAAACTTCTATGAGATTTTGACTGTGGGGCATCAAGAAATCGGATTTATCCATAGATGGAGTTGCATGATGATTCGATAAAAACTAATAATTTTTTCATGTTTCAGGAGTTCAAATTGATGTGAAAATATTTTATACATTTAAATAAAAAGTCGGACCTAATATTTATGAAATATTGGAATCGTAATGAATTTTAAGTTCACATTATATGATGCATTCCAATTCGAAGTGTGATGGTTACAACTTATGAATTCGAAACTCGAAATCATTTTATTTTCCATGCTTGAATATATGAAATAATTAGAATGTATATAATTTCATATTTCCTGATTTGAATGTTTGCATGCTCAATTATGAATCATTGAATGCTCATGAAAGTAATTCAGGATTAATCTACTTGTAATGGACTAATTCGCTCCAACAGTTTTAACTGGGAGTTAAAAATAGCTTGAATATACCCTTGTATTTTTGTATTAATGGATGTGATTATTAAATAATCCTAAATGTAAATTTATGAGTGTATGCACGTAATAATGATTGAATGTGTTACTATAGGTTAAAAAGGGATATGAACCTAAATATATCAAAGATTCAAACTAAAAAAGATCATTGGATGATATTGATTTAATGGAATTAAACTAAAAATGATTAGACGATCTATTAATCATAATACTATCTTAGTTTCCTTTACCAATTAATTATGACAATTGGATTCAGATATCAATCATTAATTTAAACATGAAATGGACAACATCGATAGTCTTACCTAATAATGGCAGGGACCATTGAAATAATTGTATTTTGGAGACATGTGTTATGTCATATATCTAGACTACAAGTGCACATAGATCGTACCACTTCATTTCTTGTGTAGTGAACCCAATATTGCTCCTCACATAATTAAGGTGATATTAGATTGTGCATAGTATAAAATCATGTGTATCGATGATTGGTTTAATTAATAATATGTCAATGCTACACTTTGTGTTGCAGGCTTGGGTATTAAAGATCAATTTGGGAATGGAAGTTGGACTTGCAAGGCAGAAAGAATTTCCGTTTCTTTTACCATAATTGTATTTTCTCATAATATTGGGGTGTGACAAAAGTAGAAAGACATGCCAAGTTTTACTTGAGGTATTTGGTTATCATGCCTCATGTTTTGAAATTTGGACATGGAATGGGCTTTCAAAGTATAAAATTATGAGATAACTTTGATTTAAAATAATTTCACCTTAATCAAACTATATCGAATGCAAATTATTTTATTTCAAATGATCCTAACTTTACCAACTCAAACAAATACACTCAACATTAATCCATATGATTGGATCCATAACATGGATGAACTACTTGCTATAATGCAAGTGATTACCTATATAGGTTTTCTCATAATGATGAGGACTGATACTTAACAAGAAGTAGAACAACAATCAAGTGCTCCCGTGTTTCTGCGATCCTAACTCCTTATCGAATATTTTTTGGAAGCAACATGTTTATATGGTCCATAAATTATTAATATCCTTCTAATCAGAAGGAGATGTTTTGGCAATGTGATGCGCTCTCAACATTTCAAAATAATACAGAACCTAGTTCACTGCATTATGCAAGAAGGTAGTATTGTTTGAATCCCTACCTAAACCAAAGTTATTGAAATTGAGATGGGTGTAGATATGTTTATTGTCATCATTCTACTATCTATACTCACGTACTTCATGAACTTCATGTTTTCATCTTGCATGAAAAAGATAAAGTATGTGAATTGATGATACTCTTCATGATTTGAACTCTTTTGAGGACATGATCAATTAGAGAGATCTTTTATCTTAGCAATATTTGTTTAATACTAACGGAAAGTGCAGTGTAAGCATGGGTCCAACCCAAAAGAAGAAGAAAGGTCAAATAGTTGAACACACTTTTGTGACTTCACCACATATGACATCCAAACAGTTGGATTATTGGCAATATTACAACATGCTAAAATAATGAATGTACGTCTCTCCAGACTACATATTATCCTCAAAGAATGAGATAGGTAGTTTGTCAACATACACCATATCTATAATTCATAATTGAAACCAATTAGCTCATTCTTGAAGGCTAGAAGACTTGAGAGATGGTCAAATAGGATCCAATGTAATTGTTACAATGATTGTCATTTAAATTTATAGACTACCATATTCTAGTGGGAGAATCCTTTGTCTTATAGAAAATCTCTATAATCCAAATACTATACAGAATTCATTGTTTATTTCTACACTTCTTAGAAATGCATATCCATACCAAAAAGAACTTACATAAAGGGTCGGTATAAATATATTTCAGAAGATATTCTAACATCTAGTGGACTTTGAGAAATAAACATTTGTGAATATTGTAATAAATGTTTCTAATGCTGGAAATCAAAACTTATACGATCTAAGGGAGGATGGAGATCATTTAGTAATGATCTTGCATCAATGACTTGGACATGTGTCTGTTGATATGATCAAAAGATAAGTAAAATATGGACCTTAGATTTTTTTCTAAAAGTCTAAGATACATCTACTTGTGAATATTGTATTCAAATTAAGATGCTTAAGGTACCATTCTCTAAGAAAGGTGTAAGATGCAATGACATTCTTCATCTCATATATACCGACATATGTAGTCCCTTTATACTACAACATGTAATGGACATCAATATTTTTGATATTTATTGAAAATCATTTGTAGTGTTCCTATTACATCACAAGTTAGAAGCCTTTGAATAGTTCAAATAATTCATGACTTTGATCAAGAAGGAAGGTAAGGAAAATTCGATTTGACGAAGACAATGAGTGTGAGTTCATGCATAAGTAGGGAGATTATTAGCGCATGA
This sequence comes from Ottelia alismoides, assembly GCA_037367405.1. NCBI lineage: Eukaryota > Viridiplantae > Streptophyta > Magnoliopsida > Alismatales > Hydrocharitaceae > Ottelia > Ottelia alismoides. The sequence continues at coordinate 1,178,387 of JAZKJV010001037.1, read as the reverse complement.
ACATCCATATTTTGGTCAAAACTTGTGTTGTTAGTAAAAACTTGTGCAGTTAGCTTATAGCTAGATCAAGAGCAGGATAGCTACCAGACAAAGAAAAAAAGCCCAAGCTAAGGAGCTAAAATTTAAGTGAAGAACATGCAAATAAACTCAAAGGAGTTCAAAGCAATGGAACTCTAGCTCAACCTCAGTGAAGGATCTCAAGCTTAATAAGAAGATAAAGTCTTTTCTTTTATTGAATCGTGCATTTTATAATTGTCTTAGACTGCAGAAGATCTCAAATCATGCATAGTGCATTTCAGCCTTTTGACTTCGATTTTCAGGTCAAAGAGTCAATCTAATCGATCAACCATTCTGACCTGATCGATCACACCTTATTGATCAATCCTTGATTTCTGGTCGATCAGTATTTGAATTACAACAGCTATATTTCTGATCGATCATTTTTTATCTCTGATCGATCATCTTTTAGTTCTAAATGATCACCTAAATCCACAAGATCAATTATTTGATTTTTATGATCATCTTTGTATCCTAATCGATCATATTCCATTTAGTGAAGATTTTTGGAGCTGATTTCATTTCTTGTTCACAATGGCTAGTTTTTCAAAGCCAACATCTATGGGACCTTAAGACCTATAAATAGGACTACATACCTCATTATACAAGACCCACCAAAGAGGAACAAGATCTCTACTCTTTGCTTTCCACTTTATACTCTAAGAAAAAAATTCAAGAGATATTTTCTACAACTTTCTTCATTCCAACAACTCTGATTCTCTACATTCAATTCTTATGAGCCCACTCCTCGAATTATAAAATCATTTTAATTTTACCTCATATTTTTTATTGCATATTTACTTTGATATTGAGGTTAGGATTATTTAATTGTATATGGTTGAGTTGACTGCATAATCAACTCAGGTTGTAATATAGTTTTGTTACCTGCATAAGCAACTCATGTTACTAGAAGACCCATTTGGGTCAGGTTGAAAGCCCGAGTTGGGAGACTCTGGTCGATTTTTATCTAAGATGGCTTCCACATTAAGTACTTAAGCACTTGTAGTTTGATTATGTATATGTGATTGAAAGTATCATGTAATGCTATGCTTGTTTTAGAATATCGTGATTGTAGTGATCCCTATCATTTAGTCTGATCCACACCCACACCATCAATGGTATCCGTACAAGATAAAAAAGCCAACATTTGGTATCAAAGCCTCGACCATGCTAAAGATTAACACTGCAAAGCACACATGGCCATCAATTCAGGATCACGATTGGAGGAAGCTCCATAGAGCATAGTTCGTCCACCCCTCTCCAACAGGACAAATTACTCCAGTTGGAAGACGAGGATGATTATCGCCTTACAATCGCCTGATTTAGCTATACTGAATATGATGAGGAAAGAATTCAAGTGCATTAAAAGGAAACACTACACCACCATCGAGCAAGCCGATATGAACCTCAACACAAAGGCGATAAACTTTATATACCACAGCTTATCAAAAGTTGAATTCGATTGGGTTTCACATCTAAAGATAGCCTACGGAGTACAAAAGTGTTTCGAAACAACTCACAATGGCAGAACTAAGGTAAAAGAATCTCGTTCTAGAATGTTGACACTAAAGTATGAAACTTTCAAAATGTATAAAGGGAAAAGCATCAAGGACATGAATTCCAGGTTCACCGCTATCATGAACTAACTGAAGAATCTTGGAAGAATCTTTCTACTTGGAGATCTTCCCAACAAAATTATCATCTCTCTATCAGATTACTGGGAACACAAGGTCACTACCATTGAATATCCCACAAACTACATCACGAACTTGTTAGATGGGTAGCCTACCTTCTTAGAAATCGAAAAATAAGAACAAGAAGATATGAGGTGAAAAGTTGTAGAAGATTCTTACCATAGTAGCAAAGAAGGAATCGTCCGAGGTTTCTAATAGCGATGATGATATCACACTCATGACACAATAGTTCAAGACTATTCCGATGCACTCTACAGAGAGAACAAGCTCCAAACATTGGTGCCAGTCCAAATAATATAGTCCAGTGAATTGGTTAACCTCCAGAAGATTGCCGACTGGGTTCATAGATTTCATATCTGAGATTAAGAAATATAGTTATTAGAATCATATAAATAATTATATATTCAGTTTTAATTCTTTCATTAAGGAAATTTAAATTAAAGTTGTCTTGCTTTTTAATACTTTGAAAGTTCATTCCCTTATTAAACTTTCAAAGCAAGAGATATAACAGCTATATCTCTAGCAAGATCTAGATCTCCCTTCTACCTTTGTTACATCCAATAATATGAGAACATGCAACTTAGGTAAGGAAGCTGGAACTCTTTCTGCCTTGCAAGTCTAACTTGCATTTCTCAATTCGATCTTCAACACTTGATTCCACCACCCCTAAGATGATGTTGACGCATTATTAATTGAACCAACCGTCAACAATAATAGCACTTGATGTGCGCAATCCATACTGCCTCAATTATATGAGGAACAATATTGGGGTCACTACGTATACGGCATGTTTCTTTTGAGAAGCAAAGAGTACGATCCATGTGTGCATGTATGTTAGAGCTATGACTTCACATAGGCGTCTTCGCAGTACAATCCATGGTGACAGAACCCTTCACCTTGACAAGAGACCATGGATGTCATCTTATGATCCTCCCTATCCCTTTCAAATTTTAATTAATCATTTTGAATCAAATTCTTATGATTAATTCTTCCAACGACATTTTTAGTCCTATCAATAACATATTGTTTATTTTAATTAGATTAAATTAATTCAAACATATTAAATTAATTATCAATCCAATGAAACTAACAAACAATTCAATTTTCTTAATACTATTATATAGTACGCAACCTCACCAAGTATATAATTTTATATTCCAATTAGTTGTTTAAAGTACGTAGAGACTTCTTATGCCACCCTTCCTTGAAACGGATCCAGCCAGGTTAGACAAATAATGCTAACAGGGAACGCCAAAGCGGTGCATGGTACAATTAGTTCACCCATTAGCATATCCATGGCTTAGAAACTATCACCGAAACAATTCAAGACAACACAATCGGTACAAATTTGCACAAAGAGATTTTATCGATCTTTTGACCGTATGTGATACTATATAATAATCATTCAGAAACTTAGGATATTAAAATATTTTTAAGGTTTTAAATTTCTAATCATATCAAGCAAACAAGGTTAGTTTTGCATGTAAAAATTGAACTACAATTATGGTAGTATATACTAGGGTTTGTCATGAAGCATTCGTTCAATGAAGGTTGATGATCATCAAATATTTCTCCAAATATATGAAGCATCATTTAATCAGGACAAATTCATAAATTTCATGATTAATATTGAATGATAAACACATTTAAAATGTGTTGGAGATGATGCAGTCATCTTCTGACCCATCTCCACTAAATATCACATATCTAGGAAAAACGAAGTCAGAATCACTCGAAATAAATTCGAGTGGTTTGCTGTTTGATTTTTAATTAATGTATTTCTAACATGTTTCATGATAGAAAACAGTAACAAAAAATTATTTAGTTAAATATCAGAGTTTACATGAAAAAATAACAACACTACAAGAACTTTTCAATTTTAAAACGATGCCCGTTGTTGCCAACCTTTAGCGAATATTTTGGGGATATGTTCAGACATTCTAAACACATTTAAGTATCTCAAAATTTTGTTCAAAAATGACATAAACAGTAGCTTTTTCATATAGGTAAAAAAACTATATAAACAAATGCATCTATCGGAAAATAACAATTTCTCGCGCACTCGATATCCAAAACTGTGTTCCCATAGGATTTGGATCACATCCAAGACCTTTAACCAAGGCTCGTATAATTTGAAGACGATGGGTTTTGCCTCACGTATTACGGAAGCGTGGAGATCGTATCATATGCGATCTAGGTCGACTAGTCACACTAGTCATAAAGGGCAACAGAAATTTAAAAAAATCAATATAACCACATGGCATGGAAACCATTCTCATTTCATTTCATCTTGATCACAAATAAGTTATATGGTTACCCCTTGTAGAGTAATATTGATCCTTGTATCTCTAAACAAAGAGACCCCTATCTCTAGTCTGATCCGACGAAGTAAGCAATTATGGGCGCATAGATGAGATGTGTGCTTCCTGTAAGCTGAGTTGACGATCTGAGCACAGAAACTCCTAATTTCATCACATGAAATCTACAGTCTTCCTCACAAGCAAAGGGCATCGAAGAAGACAAAGATCCACGAGCAGTAGATCCAGCAGCATAAAGACAATGCGACAACGGTGAAGTTCTCCCAACAAAACCCTAGAGCAAATAGCCACTAGACTTTGAGAGGGTGAGAGCTTGGACATGAATGAGAGAGAGAGAGAGAGATTTATTGCTACAACTTGTGTATTGAAAAGCCTAGAGTCGACCCTTCTCTTATACAAATTTTGATGGCTAGGATGCACTCCTAATTGAAATCAATGGCTAGATTTTATTATAATAATTTGCTAAAATAATTAATTGATTTAAAAGAAATAAATAAGTTGAAGTCATTCTTCAATAAATTCAATTTCAATTAGATCAATTTCATGTGGAATAAATAGGAATGAGGAGAGCCTCCTTCCCAATATAAGGTGGACGGCCACCATGGAATCAACTCCATGGCAGTCCACTCCTAATGGGAATTAGAGTGCCTCCTTCTCTTTCCTAATTCACAAGATATCAATCTCAGTCATATTTTCCACATGTTGCAACAACTTTTATTGCTTGAATTTTCACCAAATTAATTGCAAATTATTTTGTTACAATTCCAATCATGTCATTGATAATTATGAATCATATTCATCCATCTAATATTAAATGTAAATTATATTTATATTTAGTTGTATAATGTGAATCCAACGACTCCAATTCACATTAACTTCTTAATTGTAATTCCCATTTATAATTAAATCTCTCTATGCCATTATGAATCAAATTCATAATATTTATGATTTGTGTGGATAGTGCTAAATATTGTGGATAATGCTATCCACATTAATTACGTCTATGATAATTAAATTCAATTTAATTATCTTAGATACCTCTCTACGCATGTCCAAATAATGTGAATCGTATCCACATTATTAATGATAATTAAATCATATTTTATCATCAAATTTCCAATGCTCATATATTGTCAACAATAGAATTATTCTTGAGCTTTTTCAAGAACAATGTGCCTTTTTTGCAGATATTTGGAGATAAGGACAAGGCGATTGTATATTCCATATATAGTGACTTGGATATTGAGATCTAATCTCATATCCAGATCTTGAAGACCTCTCAGAAATGTCTGATCAAGCCAGATACAATATCTAATCTTCTCATTGCTTCCGAATCATATTCAAATCAATGTTTGACATTTGGATAATTACTCTACTAAGTGGAGTCATTAAAATCCAAATATATTTCATCACTCTCTCGGAATGGAAGCGTCATGGTTATATAATTGATGAAGATCACATCACTCTCAAGCATTCCTAATACATGTACATCTTGCATACTAGAAGACCTAGGATATAGTCAAAGTTCTGATCACATTTGAATTGTCTTCTTTAGGGTTTTATCATTAAGTTTCTCATTCAACTATTGGGATAAGGCATCGATCATATGCTTTCTAAAAGCAGATATCATACCCAAAATACAATCATGCTTTCAATGCAAGATAAACTTGATGGAATTTGGCTGGTCCCGATATCTCATGAGTGAGCTCATATCTTCGGGTTCAATAGTGAACATGTATGATCCCTGTGAGAGATCATATTACACATATACCCCCATTTGTACACCAGCTCGTCGGTGTATAGACCTTGATTAGGTCACCAACCTAATGGCCTGCCTAATGTGCATACTTGGACATATAGTAGCAAATCTGTCTCTGGTCAAAGTACGTATGCTTGTATTGTGACAACATATGATATATGTCTCGGTAATCTCAAACTTGTTAAGTCAACTCTTTGACTTACCTTATCCGAACCTTTGAATCTCTATTCCTATGCAGAGGACTTGCATCAAGAGGTCAGTCGGATATCAACCTTTGGAGTAAGGATTGCCTTCTCATGTTGGAGATCCTTTCTCAATAATCATTTGACAGTGCTAGACGAGTCCTTAATCAAACTCTTTAGATATCATGTGAGAACCAACCTTTATGATTCAACCATTAAATCAACAATTGTATATGATTATGAAGATGCCCATGGTACATGATCCTAATTATGCGAAGGGACCCTATAAGTGCATTCATTCATTAATCTTGGATAGGGAGTTAAATCAATAACTTTTATTGATATATAAAAATATTACAATAACATTTTATTGTAGAAATGGTTCACCTTGAGCTCACATGTCAAATATCATGTGTCAATATTAAAAGGTGGAAAAGTTCTACATGCAACATTTATTCCAAGCCAAGGATGCCCTTGATGGATAGTGATGAATCTCCTTTTCATCACCTTTATTCTTTCATTTTGACCTTAAATACCTAGCTAAATGCATGTATATATTATTATTTTATACAAAATAACAATCAATTATTGATTTATATCTATTCTATAAAACACAGTGTTTAGTGCTAAAATAAAATAATAAAGAAAAGAAAAGAAAAAGAATGAAGTGTTAAAGACACTGAGTGACCCTAAACTCCAAGACCCAGTCATCAAGATAACTAGATCGATCAGGAATAAAGTAGGGGGAGATAAGGGCCAAAAATCACATAACAACCCTAATTTTTATTCTCTATAAAATGCATTTTGGGACCCATTTTATTCTTCATTATTTATACCTTAAATCAATAAACTTGGAACATGAAACTTGTACATAAAAATACGAAGAAAAGTACAAAATTTATTTCATTCAAAAATAGTGCACAATATGCCCTAGACACACAGAATAAAAAATCGTAAAGAAAAATTTGCAGACATGTATCTTCTCCATATGAACTCCAAATTAACTAAATTCACCTTTACTGTTTATAAATTTCATTTATTTATTTAATAAAGGTGGTTTCATTAAAATTTGAGCCATTATGCAAGATACTTGTATAAAATAATTAATATATTTATTCTTTATATTTTTCACTTCCTTATATTTTTATAAATTTGTAGATATTATTTGAAATACATGTACATAATAAAAATAAAATAAAATACTTTGATATATAGGTAAAATAAAATACCTTGTCTAACCATCTCTTTGTTTGACCTTGTTGCGAGGGAGGTATTCTTAGGAGTCATGTGCACCCACGTGAAGCAGAGTCAGCTTTTCAACATAAGCTGACAGGAGAGAGTAACAAGAGAGGACTTGGAGATTTTTCAGAGCAGTTGTATTTTTATTTTACTTTGTATTAAGTGAGTGATAGAGACACTTAGAGTTTTTAATAGTTTAGACTCTTATGACACTTCGACATCCGACGTCCATTGCCCATGTGATTGTTCACTTGGAGGCCTCGATGGCTTTTTCAAAATTCTCCACCTTTTCTTTTTAATTTTCTTTATTTCCTGTGTTTTGAGTTTTTCACATTTTATTTTTATTTGTTTTGTGTAATTGAGCACTAGCTTAGGATTGTTTGCTCAATAGTCTAAGGTCCACACCGTAATACATGCATGTACCTATAGATTCATAGGCTTGGACCTAGATCAAATTAATTGATGATTACTTAAATTTGGAACCGAGAGCCTAAAGAGACTCTATACAATGCTAGCAGGATCCATTGTGGCAGAAATCGAAAAGTCTCCAAGACCGGACATTTGGGTTCAACTTTTAAGTAGTTAACATCTTGTTCTTCACGATCACTAACAATTCTTATGCTAGGGTGATTTCATCGGATTTGCATCTGCATATAGCATAGGTTTCAATTCGTGTTTAGCATCCTACACGAAGAGAGTTGGGAAGCAAGATGAGCACTTTTGACTCAACATGCATCATTTATTTTTCGCTTACATTGCTTTTCCAATCTCTCCCTTTGCTTTTTTATCACTTTAGGATATTAAAGGAATTGGAATCTCGTTAGGCATCGTGCACGAAAAATAATGAAAAGTGATAATCAAAATAAAATCGAGACTGTTAATTTCATTTGATCTTAAAAGAAAATGTAATCAGATTTATTATTTTGGGAAGAGCAACTCCCTCATTATACACATGTTATGATCTGACTGAGCAAAGCACGCACACTTAAGGAATAGAGCCCCCATCCCTATAATTGTGCCCTAAGCGCCTGGGTCGGCTCTTGGGCCGTGTTACTTGCTACAAGCACTTGCCTCCAACCGTAGATGAAGTGTCTCGTATTCAAGTAGGTGTGATTCACTTACTTGAGCATGATCACTCTAGGAGACCACACCTGTGAGCTTGTATAACTGTTTGAAATTCACTTAACTCTAAAACTGAAAAGATAATCGACTAATCTTTCACGGTCTTCACTGTGTCGAGATGGTGAATTTGAGTTTTCTTTGTATTTGATTGTTAGATCTAAGTGCGTATTCTTTCCTTCAAGATATCAGTCTTCGAGTCTTTTTCTTCTTTTCATTTCTTGAGTTCTTTTTATTGTTATCATCATCTGCATTGTGGTCATGGGTTATCCTTATCTCTAGCCGGATCTCGCGGCTCATTTTAACCCATATCACCATAGTGTCTACATCCATGGTCTAGCCCAAGATGACTCTCTTCTGAAGCTGCAATTTTGCATGTCCAATTTGACCTCAATCCTTGTGCGGTTGGAGTCCTATCTAGAATTTTGTCTCGTATGTCTCACCTGTTGGACATGCGAGCCCACAGCGAGCCATTATGCAATAAATGTTATTGTGAATATCATTCCCTGATTTGGAATAAAGAATATATAATTTGCATAATAGGTACCTTAGTACAATTAGGGTTATGTACCATGGCTATCTTGATGATCATACAATTGTTGATTCAAGTATTGAATCATAGAGGCTGGTGCTTGGATGAATATCTAAAGAGTTAGATTGAGGACTCATCAAGTACCATCAAATGATTGTTAAGATAAGATCTCTAGCCTGAGTAGGAGATGGCAAACCTTTCTTACTTAGGTTGTTATCTGACCGACCTCTTGATGCAGGTCCTCTGCATGGGAATAGAGATTCGGAGGTGTCAGATTAGTTAAGTCAAAGAGTTGACTTAAAGAGATCGAGATAACCAAAGTCCTATTTCGTATGCTGTCATGATATAGGCGTGCATCCTCTGACCGGAGGCAGATGTGTTACTATATTTCTGAGTATGTATATTTGGCAGACCAATAGGTTGATGATCGAATCAAGGTCTATACACCGGCGCGCTGGTGTGCATATAAAGGCATATGAGTAATACGATCTCTCAAAGGGATCATACAGGTTCATTTACTGAACCGAAAGACATGAGCTCACTCTTGAGATACTGGGAGGAATCAAATTCCGTGCACGGTCATCTCGCTTTGGAAGCTTGAATGAATTTGTAGGTCTAATATATACTTTTGGAAAATATATGATCAACACCTGGGTATGATATATGCTTTTGGAAAGTATATGATCAATACCAACTCCCAATGATCAAATGAGAAACTTAATGATAAATCCCTGAAGTAGACAGTGTAAAATTGATCTTCTACTTTGGGTTTATTGTGGTTCTTCCAGTATGCAGGATGTATATGTATTGGGAATACCTAAGGGTGATGTGATCATAAACGATTGTATAACCATGACGCTTCCATTCCAAGGGAGTGATGAAACGGGTCTGGATTTTAGTGACCCCTCTCAGCAGAGAAGTAATCTGATCTTGGTCCAAATATTGGACATTGATCTGAATGTGATTCAGATGCAATGAGAAGATTAGATTTGCGGTCTTGATTTAATCAAGCATCTATGGGAGGCCCGAGATCTGGATTTGAGATGTGATCTCAATATCTAAATCACTATACGTGGAACAATACAATCGCCATGTCCTTATCTCCAAGTATTCACGGAGAAAGCGCATTGTCTTTGAAAGAGTTCAGGATAATCTCATTGTTGATATAAGTACCCGAGCATTGAGAAAATGGATAATTAAATGTGATTTAATTATCAAGAATAATATGAATTTGATTCATATTATAAAGAGTGTTATCTAAGATAATTAAATGTGATTTGATTATCAAGGATGTAAATAATGTGAATGTGATTCATATTATTTGGGCACATGAGAATAGAGATCCAAGATGATTAAATGTGATTTAATTATCATGGATATTGAATAATGTGGATAGCACTATCCATATTAATCACATATATTATAAATATGATTTATAATATATAAGAGAGAGCTATTTGAAATTTACATTTATTAATTACATGTTAATGTGAATTGGATTCACATTAGACAATTAATTGAAAATGTAATTTACATTTTATTTTGGGTTGTGAATGTGATTCACAATTTTCCAATGGCAAGATTGCAATATTTACAAAATAATTATGAATTATTTTTGTAGAATAATTTACAACAATTATTGTTGTAAATCTTGGAGATTTCCATGGAATAATGTAATCTCGTGAGATCTCATGAGATTACATGAGATTGCCACCAAATCCCATATTATGGAAGGAGGCAATCTTCACTCCATAATCTCCATGATTGGTTGATTTAATTTGGATTAAATCATATTGATTTATCAATATATATTTAATCTAAATTAAATTAATTGTTGTTGGTTTTTAGCAACAAAATCTTAGCCATTAAAAGAAACACAAATCAATGAGAGCATTTGGATTTGTGTTGCCTATGGATTGAGATCCATGGATCCCAAAATATTATAAATGGAAGGGCACCCCTTTCTCTTCATATGCCAAAAGAGAACATAAGTATCTCTCTCTTTTTCTCTCTACACGTCCGCTCTTCTTCTCTCATGTGGTCGTCCACCATGGATGCCCTAGAGAGGTTCTCCATTGTCGCAGCGTCGTCGTTATGCTGCCCGATCGTTTGCTCGTGGATCTTCGTCTCCTTTGGTGTGCCTCGCTCGTGAAGAAGACGTCGCATCTCGTGTGTCGAGATCAGGAGATTCGCCGCTTGGATCATCAACAAGGATTGCGAGGAGCACGTGTTTCATCAACACGCTCGCAAGCGTCTCCTCCGTATGATCGGACTTGAGACATGGGGTCTCTTCGTTTAGAGACTCGATCGCAACCACGCTTCAAGAGGTAATCCTATTACTTATTTGTGTTTTAGACGAAATGATCCGAGAAGTGTTCTTGGATCATGTGGTTTTGTCGCATGAAAAAATTTTAAATTCTGCTGCATAGAACAACTAGTGTGACTAGTCGTTCCTCGTCGTATTCGATACGACGTTCACGCTTCCGTAATGCACTTGAGTATCTATCCCATATCCTTCAAGTGGTATCAAAGCCTTAGGTCGAAGGTTTTGGATACGATCCGTAAACCTAGGATGACTTGAGTTTGTTAAGGTTGCGAAAGTTTTTGTCGTGTTTCATTTTCGCACATCTGTTTAGTGAATAAATTCGGCCCTGTTTAAAATGTTTATACACAAATTAATCACTTGTATTTTGTTCCTCATTAAATAAGGAAACCATAAGATCTGTATTCACATAACTTGGATTCCGTTTGCTCGAGATATGGTTGTTTTAATGAACATGTATTCACTGTTGCAGGAACTATGAATCTTAACATAATTAATGAGTTAATTAATGTTTTGATATGTCTAGAAATGCGTGAAATATCACTTAGGTTATGTCATAAATCAAATTAGAAATCTTTGGAAAATAATTTTTGTCTAATTTGGATTTAAATTGATTAAGATATGTTAATTTTAGTAAGTAGGGGTCACTGCTGAAATTACATTCCTAATCAAGAACCATGTGATTGTCAATTAGTGAAATTAATTGTTAATTTCATGAAATAATTTTGGAAAATATTTGAGAAATATTTAATGATTTTTATTTCCTTAATTGATTTGGCCTCAACCAATAAATTGATTAGATTTAATCTAAATCATAATTGGAAACTCAATCAATAAACAACTTGCTTGAATAGGATTGAGAATTTGTCTAGCAAACTTTCTTATAATCAAAATTATTTTGATTGTTACTATATGATATAATTTCAGTTGAAGAACCGATGATCATCTCAAGTACGCATTGATCTATTTGGCATTATCCTTTCCTTAGGTGGATATGGTGTCTAGTCGGGGAGCACTGGGGTAGCAGGTCGCACCGGTTGCAGTCTGTCCCACTCCCGTCGGTACTGGCCATGACAGCGGGTAGGGACTCGATAATGCCAGAGAAATCAAGGTATATTTTTGTAATTATTAAAATTCAAATTAATACGTACTTTGAGATAATACCATATATATAAATATTCAAGTAAAACCAATCAAGTTTGTTGATTGAATTGGATTGATAATTGATTTAATATGATTAAATGAATTATATTAAATTAAAAACACTCTATTATGAATAGATATGTATCTCTCTTGGAAGAATTAATTATGTGAATATGATTCATGATAATTAATTAAAATTTGAATATGAGGTGGAGGATCACATAATTGACATCCATGGTCTCCCGTCAAGGCGAAGGATTTCCGTCGCCAAGGATTGCATGTAGGAGACCCCTGTCCGAAGTGACAGCTCTTGTATGCAAGCACATCTGGATCGGGCTCTTTGCTTCTCGAAAGAGTAAGGTCGTATGCGTAGTGGCCCCAATATCGGATCCTCATATTATTGGGGTGATATTGGATTGCGTATAGCGAGTACTATTCTTGTTGACGGTTTCAATTAACGACGGGTCAACATCACCTTAGGGGTGGTGGGCCCGAGTGTTCAAGACTGAATTGGGAATGCAAGTTGGACTTGCAAGGTGGAATGTGTTTCCGCTTCTTTTTATCCGAGTTACAGATTCTCATATTATTGGGATGTAACCAAGATAAGGAAGGAGATCCCAGATCTTGCTGAGATATGATGGTAAAGTATATCTCTTACATTGAAAGTGATTAAGGGAATGAACTTTCAGTGTTGAAGGAAAGACAACTTTGATATAAATTCCTAAATCAAAGTAAAATGTGTATTATATTTATATATATTTATTTATTTATGCAAATTTCTTATTTCAGATAATCCTTCATTAAACCCACTCAATAATATACTCAATAATAACCAGTAAAATATCATGGATTGGATCCATGGTCAAGACATTGTACTTGCAGTTGAATACATAATGTATGTGGTTGCAATGTGCAAGTTTCCTCATAATAATGAGGAATGACAATTATAATAGATAATAGGACTTCAACACTAGGGTTTGTATGTCTCTATAGTCCTGATCTCTCATCGAATGTACTTTGGAAGTGACATGTCGATGATGATCGTAATTGTCAATTAATCCTTATAAAAATCTAAGAAGATGTTCTGGCATACATATGTGGTCTCGACATTTAATCATGAATGACATGGTGGCTCTATAAGAGATGATGTATTCGAAATGTTTGAATACCTACTTGAACCAATGTTTTAGGAGTTTATATGGATGTAGATACGATGAGTGTCATCATTCTACTGTCTATACTCTGGTCATTCATGAAGCTTCATATTATTCATATTGTAAGAATTGAATGAAGCACATGTATAAATGTTGAAATGCTCTTATATTGAAATCTTTTGAATTTAACATAAGAGATCCCTTATCTTATGCAATGGTTGTTTATAGATGAAGGGAGCACAGTGGAAGCGTGGGTCTGACCCATGTGAGAATGAAAGTCAAAGAGTTGATTGTGCTTCTTTGACTTCCATATGAAATCCAAAGAGTTGAATAAATGCCAATACTGCAATAAGCTGATGTGTTGATAGTATGACTATCAAATCTATCTAGAATCCTTATAGAAGGACTCGGATAGTGCATCAGAATAATCTACATATAAACATTGAAATTGACTTTCTTATTTGATAAGATAAAGTCTAATAATTGTATCTCAATCTTGTAATGACACTTGCAATTGGTTGCATATGTGTTAGAAGATTAGAAATTTGATCTTAAGGTTTAATGGTCATCCATGTTGGAATTGATGCAATTATTGCAACAATTTTCATTGGATCAATAGACTTCATATTTTCAGTGGGAGCCCTTAGTCTTAGAGAATGTCTCTATGACCTAGACATTAGATTACACTCATTGTTTATTTCTAAATGTTGGAAATAAGTATGAATTCTGGAATAGACCTCTCATAAAGAGTTATGATGGATATATTTCAGATAGTAATATGACATCTGGAGGACTCTACTAAATTAGAAAAATTAATGAATGGTTCATTAACATTTCTATATTGAAAATTAAACCATTAAAGATCAATAGGGGGATGAAGATCATTTGAAAATGATCTGGCATCAAGCCTTGGACATTTGTCTATTAATGTGATCAATAGACTAATAAGAGATGAAAATTTAGATTGTCTAAGGTTCAAATCTTACATACTTGTGAATATTGTATTCAAAAGTAAAAATTTCCAATACACCATTCCTTAGAATGGTGTAAGATGTCAAGGTATTTAAGATCTCATGCATATTGATGTATGTGAATCATCAATATCAGAATAAACATTATGGATATGTGATATCTATTGATGATTATTTGTGATATGAGATTTCTTCTCTTCACTTAGAAAACTTTGAAATATTCAAAGATTTCATAATTTTGGTTTAGAACCATAGTTTGAAGGAAGATTAAATGAATTTTTTTATCTAATCTAGGTAGTCAGTACCTATTAGATGAATTCATGGAATGCCTTATAGAGATATGAATGTCATTTCTATCTCAATCCTCCTAATGTACCTAAACTCAAGAGAGTTGTGGGGAGATACAATTGAATCATGTATGACATGATTTAATCAATGATGAATTTTTAGCATAATTACCTATTAGTTTCCAGGTGTATATGTGGTAGAGACTACAATATATCCCTAATAAGATTCCAAGCAAGTAAGCTGGAATTTAGCACTTGAGAGTGCTACTTCATTAAGAAAATAAAGGATGGTATTGGATACCTACTTTATGACCTTGAGATTCTTAAAAAATCTCATCTTTGAGAATATGATTCTTATAGGATGACTCTCTTGAGAATCAAGATGAAAATGAAGCAAAGGAACTCATTTAATCTTGAGATGATAATGAGGCTCCCGGAATCGGAAACTAAAGGGACAATTAAAGATGAAACACTAATACCTCTTCAAATAAGTTTGAAGATGGATTCCATGTGTCAGTTGAATCTGACAATGATCTAACTTCATATGATGAAGCTTCTAAAGATCATGACATGGAAAGATGGATGTTAGCAATAAAGTCTAAAATAGACTTCATATATAAGTGTTGTATATGGACCCTCGAGGATCCAAATATATGGATAAGACCCATTATGGTGTAAATGGATCTTCAATAGAAAGAAGGAACCTGATGAGAAGGTAGAGACCTTCAAGCATGGTTCGTAGCCATGAGCTGCACACCAAAGAGAAGACATCGCTTGCGATGAGACTTGCTCTTCAGTGACCATGCTTGAGCCCATCAAATATTGCTGACTATAGCTACACAACTTGACTATGACATCTTCATGATGTAAGTCAAGATTGCATTCCTCCATGAATACCACTTTGGGGATATTCACAGAAGTAGCCCCAGGGCTTCATGGTTGAGGAAAGCAAGGTATGCAAGCTAAAGAAACTCCATCTATGGACTCAAATAAGCTTCTTGTAGTTGGAACATTGGATCTAATGAATTCCTAAATGTTATGATTTCAGATAGTATCTTGATGTACCATGTGAAGCTTAGTGGGAGTGCCATTGTGTTTATCGTGCTATACGTAGATGATATCCTAATCATTTCGAATGATATAAGGATAATAATAAGTGTTTTATATACTGGATATTCCATACATTGAGATATGATCTCAAGGATACCTCTTAGATCTTAGTTCTGAAGATGTTCAGAAGCAAAGAGAAGAGGGTACTGGAACCATCACATTAGTAGTACACCTTGGACATATTCCATATTCTGGAAAATTCCAAGAAAGGCTTCCTTCCCTTAAGATGTGGTAGTGACATGTCTAAAGGGATAGCACCTCAAAGAGTTGAGGAAGTAAATGCTAGAACTAGAAGCTGAGTGTATGCTAGATGTGTACAAGAGCCAGATGTCTGCCATGCAGTAGGAGTAGTAAACTGTCACTAATCCTACTATGGAGATAAAACACTTGATTGCAGTAATAACTATATCTTCATAGAGGACAAGACTTTTGATATAGTGATCTCAAAGTCTTATCTTCAAGAAATTAAGACTTTATAGATAGTGATCTAAAAGGTCTTAACTGCGAATATCTTATGAAATAGATATCTCCAAGAATAAGGGTATTTTGATAAGGATAATTGAAATTACATACTGGTTATAATAATTATTGAGGTGTAGCGTCAAGGACACTATGACTGATATGATTGAGTATTTGGTTGCATGAGATGCAACATTCGCATTGGATGCGAACACTGTCAGTAGGAGATATGCAAGTGTCGTAAAAGGACTTGGCATAGTCTCTTGAGAACAGAGTGACTGATCAGCTTACCTAGATATTTTCTAAATAACCTATGATTGTCACATGAGTGTGTGTTTAAAGATTAGCCCATTAATGGCTCTTTGGGCTAGTGGGAGATTGTTGGACATGCGAGCCCATGGCGAGCCATTATGCAATAAATGTTATTGCGAATATCATTCCCTGACCTGAAATGAAGAATAGATAATTTGCATAATAGGTCCCTTAGTATAATTAGGGTTATGTACCATGGCCATCTTGATGATCATACAACTGTTGATTCAAGTATTGAATCATAGAGGATGGTGTTTGGATGAATATCTAAAGAGTTAGATTGAGGACTCATCAAGTACCATCAAATGATTGTTAAGAGATAATCTCTAGCATGAGTAGGAGATGTCAATCCTTTCTCACTTAGGCTGATATCTGACCGACCTCTTGATGCAGGTCCTCTGCATGGGAATAGAGATTCGGAGGTGTCAGATTAGTTAGGTCAAAGAGTTGACTTAACGAGATCGAGAAAACCAAAGTCCTATGTCATATGTTGTCATGATATAGGCACACATCCTCTGACCGGAGACAGATGTGTTACTATATGTCTGAGTATGTATATTTGGTAGACCAATAGATTGATGACCTAATCAAGGTCTATACACCGGCACGCCGGTGTGCATATAAGGGCATATGAGTAATACGATCTCTCAAAGGGATCATACAGGTTCATTTATTGAACCGGAAGATATGAGCTCACTCATGAGATACTGTGAGGAATCAAATTCCGTGCACGGTCATCTCGCATTGGAAGCTTATCTGAATTTTTAGGTTTGATATATACTTTTGGAAAGTATATGATCAACACCTAGGTATGATATATGCTTTTGGAAAGTATATGATCGATACCAACTCCCAATGATCAAATGAGAAACTTAATGATAAATCCACGAAGTAGACAGTGTAAAATTGATCTTATACTTCGGACTTACTCTGGGTCTTCCAGTATGTAGGATGTACAGGTATTGGGAATACTGAGGGTGATGTGATCATAAACGATTGTAATCATGACACTTCTATTCCTAGGGAGTGATGAAACGGGTCTGAATTTTAGTGACTCCTCTCAGTAGAGAAGTAATCTGATCTTGGTCCAAATATTGGACATTGATCTGAATGTGATTCAGATGCAATGAGAAGGTTAGGCTTGTGGTATTGATTTAATCAAGCATCTATGGGAAGCTCGAGATCTAGATTTGAGATGTGATCTCAATATCCAAGTCACTATACATGGAACAATACAATCGTCCTGTCCTTATCTCCAAGTATTCGTGGAGAAAGCGCATTATCTTTGAAAGAGTTCAGGATAATCTGATTGTTGATATAAGTATCCGAGCATTGAGAAAATGGATAATTAAATATGATTTAATTATAAAGAATAATATGAATTTGATTCATATTATAAAGAGTGTTATCTAAGATAATTAAATGTGATTTGATTATCAAGGATGTAAATAATGTGAATGTGAGTCATATTATTTGGGCACATGAGAATAGAGATCCAAGATGATTAAATATGATTTAATTATCATGGATATTGAATAATGTGGATAACACTATCCATATTCATCATATATATTAGAAATATGATTTATAATATATAAGAGAGAGCTATTTGAAATTTACATTTGTTAATTAAATGTTAATGTGAATTGGATTCACATTGGACAATTAATTGAAAATGTAATTTACGTTTTATTTTGGGTTGTGAATGTGATTCACAATTTTCCAATGGCAAGATTGCAATATTCACAAAATAATTATGAGTTATTTTTGTAGAATAATTTACAACAATTATTGTTGTAATCTTGGAGATTTCCATGGAATAATGTAATCTCATGAGATCTCATGAGATTACATGAGATTGCCACCAAACCCCATATTATGGAAGGAGGCAATCTTCATTCCATAATCTCCATGATTGATTGATTTAATTTGGATTAAATCATATTGATTTATCAATATATATTTAATCTAAATTAAATTAATTTTTGTTGGTTTTTACCAACAAAATCTTAGCCATTAAAAGAAACACAAATCAATGAGAGCCATTGGATTTGTGTTGCCCATGGATTGAGATCCATGGATCTCAAAATATTATAAATAGAAGAGCACCCCTTGCTCTTCATATGCCAAAAGAGAACATAAGTCTCTCTCTCTTTCTCTCTCTGCATGCCCTCTCTTCTTCTCTCATGTGGTCATCCACCATGGATGCCCTAGAGAGGTTCTCCATCGCCGCAGCGTCGTCATTATGCTGCCTAATCGTTTGCTCATGGATCTCCGTCTCCTTCGGTGCACCTCGCTCGTGAAGAAGACATTGAATCTCGGGTGTCGAGGTCAGGATATTCGCCACTT
Source organism: Ottelia alismoides (assembly GCA_037367405.1). NCBI lineage: Eukaryota > Viridiplantae > Streptophyta > Magnoliopsida > Alismatales > Hydrocharitaceae > Ottelia > Ottelia alismoides. The sequence continues at coordinate 1,159,379 of JAZKJV010001037.1, read as the reverse complement.
GGATCATCAACAAGGATTGCAAGGAGCACGTGTTTCATCAACACGCTCACAAGCGTCTCCTCCGTCAGATCGGACTTGAGACAGGAGGTCTCTTCGTTTAGAGACTCGATCGCAACCACGCTTCAAGAGGTAATCCTATTACTTGTTTGTGGTTTAGAAGAAACGATCTGAGAAGTGTTCTTGGATCATGTGGTTTCATCGCATGAAAAATTTTTAAATTATGCTGCATAGAACAACTAGTGCGACTAGTTCGATGCTCATGCTTCCGTGATGCGCTTGAGGATCTATCCCATATACTTCATCTCCCACCCTCTTTGTTCCCTCTCGTGTCACCTTATTCTTCCCTTAATATGCGTGTTTTATGATGAGGTCCGCATCGAGGACACTATTGATATTATTGAGCTGGGCAGATTTGAGACTGGAATGAGTGTGTTTCCTTTGGTGGATTGTGGATCTAATTTTTATGATGTTATTATTGAGGTTTCTTTTGTTGCATACCTAGTTGAGGAAGTGATCTCTGCGACAATACAAATTGAGGATGATGATACTAATGTTGTGTGTTTCCATTTCCCATTACAACCCTTGAATCGATTCTATACGTCTTGTTTCAAGAGCCTTTTGTACCACCTTTGTTGGTACCGTAGGAGACGGAGATGGAACCCGTATTGTGTCATCCATCCTATCAACCGATTTATTTTCCTCCTCCTAACTTCCTGAACCCCATAGAGCACATAACAGATTTTGATCAATACCCTAAGCCATTCTAGTGGATGTTGTTTGGTGAGGATGTACATTTTCATATGACACATCTTGTTAGCCCTTTCCATCGACATTACATCCTCCCGATAGATGAATGCGAGAATTTCTTCGAGGATGAGAGTTTAGATGCCATCATGACCCCGCTTTCCAATGCTCAGCTTGCATTATGCCTCGAGGGTTTTCTGCGGGTGGATGCAACACTTTCTAGGTACTCGGTTTCACCCTCTAACTGTGTTGTCGGTCTGTCGATTGCAGAGACCATCTGATTTATGTGATTCTTTTGAGTCCACTCTCCTCGATGACCTTTGTGAGGACGAGCCCTGTGCTGAGACATTTGATGATTACTCTACTCTTTCGACCATAGGTCCATCGGATGCCCAGTTACTTAGAGAGTCTCCTGATCTTTACTCTTCGTATCTTTATGAGATTGTAATTGGCGTGGAGGATTCCATCACTGATACATCCTTCTCCTCATTTGCTTTTGTCAGCTTCGATAAATCACTCCACTCTTGTAAGCTGGTAATTTTCTTTTCTGCTACCAGATCTTGGTTTTAGTTTTCGATTCTCTTCTCTTGGTGACATACACCCACTTTATTGCATATATGGGTGTTCTTTTTGTTTTCGCCGTCATTCTCACTATGAGACGATGACTAGAGTACGCCATTCATCTGACAGATACCGTCCTGAAGCTTGATACAACATTTTCCTAACACTTGTGCCTGGTTGGGGCATAAAACCTAGCGCTTGTTGAGAGGCACCTCAACAATCCACACCTCATGTATATATGTGTTTCATCTTTCGTTCCTCCTCTCTTTTGTTTGTCCTACACCCCATATCTACTATCTGAAAATTGTGTGCATATTTAGAGTGTACTTTGTCCTAAGTATAGGGGAGTGTAGACTGAGTTGTTCTTTCTTCGTTCTGTTTCATCACTCCTATTGTTATCTATACTTAGGGATCTCTTACCTTAATTATAAGGAGAGTGATGTGTTCATCCCGACAACGTAATTTTCTCTTTTTATCGATTTCTTGTTCCCATCGCCTATCTCCTCTCTTGTTGTTATTTCTATCTATAATTAGGGGTAGTTTACCCTAAGTATAGGGGGAGATATGTTGAGTTATTGATCTATTTATTCCCACCCTCAACCCTCCATGCATCTGTATACAGTCTGCTATATTTAGGATTAATTGATCCTAGGTATAGAGGGGATGATTGACTTCTCATTCTTTATTTTTAGTCGTTGTAGTATGGACTTTTCTATATTCAGTACGAGTTATGTCTTACTTTTTCTCTCTAATCTATGAGGGATAGCTCATGTTAAGTATATGGGGTCGTATGCACATTGTATATACTTTTAGTCATAACTCGTACTTTCGTATTTTTGAATAATATGGTCAAAATACGATTGATTAATTGTAAAGAATAAACCGGTAAAACTATGTATAAAAATTCTTTAAAATTCTTTGTATATACTTATTAATAAATCATGTTAAAAACGTTTTACAAAATTATTTGAAAATGGTTGGAAAATATTTGAAAAATCTTTTGAAACCATTTGGAAAACTTTTTACAAAATATTTTCAAACCTTTATAAAAGCTTTTGTTTGTAAAATTTGTTTCATTTACTTGAATACAATACTTTGAAAATTCAGTTTGCAAATGATTTGAAAAATGATTGTAGAAATATTTTGAAAAAACTATACATACTGTTTGAAAAATCTTTGAAAAATGATTTTCATGTGAAGTTATTTATAAAAACTATTTGCAAAATAAGTTTTCAAAATGCTTGCAGAAATTATTTTCAAAATAATTTGGGAACCTTGTATATAATCATAGCAAATAAAAAATCTTTGCAAACCTTGCATATACAAAGTTGTAAAAAGAACTTGTAAATTCCTTGTGTAAAATACACCCTAATTCTTGTAAATGAAGATGCATTCCCGAGTAAATATCTACACATAATTATTTTACTAACTCTTTTATTTTTCTAAATTCCCTAAAAATGCAAAATCCAAAACCCATAAAAATTTGCAAAATATTTTCCAAATTACATAAAAATGTGCAAAACTTTTTCAAAACCCATGAAAAGTTCAAAATCAGAAAATATTTTACAAAAATATTTTCTTTTCATAACATAGTATTTGCATTTTTTGGATTGAGAATGACAAATGAATGAGTCTAAACAAAATCTGAATATTGGAGCTTGTTTGAACCTTAATCACGGGAACCTTATAAGAATTGGAATTGAGTCACTTTAGATCTACTAGACTTAAATCTTTGAGACTACAAGACTAGGTTCAGATGTCACCTTAACTACGTAAGTAGAATATTTCGAAACACATGCCCGACTCTTATCTATAGTGACCTAACTTCCACACTTGCACCTTATACTTTGCTCATCTCAATTGAAGTGGTAAAGGGATGTATTTTCCAGCATGAGACACAAGCAAATGGAACCATACGAAGTCACAATTATGTAGTCATTGTGACCCAACCCGATCCAATAGAGACGAGGTCCAATGACAAGATGTTGTGGGTTGCAATAATACTTCAAAAGAGGGATAGTCTATTGGCTTAAGAGGAAAAAAAGTCCTGATGTAAATGTTGTTGTAAATAATATTCAAAAAAAGAAAAAAAATCAAAATAAAAACTCCAAAAAAATAGATGAGCAAAAAAATCAAAGAAAAGTCAATTCCCATCGGAGTATGTATATATGTATTCAATAAGCAAGATTGAGCTTCAAAGTCAAAGATACACGTGAGCTTGCAGTCTGATGACTTGGATACATTGTTCAAGCATCCTAGGATAGGTAGCTACACTGGCTACCATCCATTCTCTTATCCACCTCCTCTTATTGAGCCGGTTGCACTTGAACTTAGAAGGGAACTCTGCTTCTCGAGGAAAGAGTTGCTAGATTGAGGAATTAGGGTCACCATGTTAGAGAAGACTGTCTTTTACCACTTCAGTCGAAAGGAGCTACATATCACTGACACTGTACAAGATAGACTCCTAGTTACAAGGGACTGTGTATGACATCGACTTGTTCTGACCTGGCTTTTGAGGAGACTTGGGCATGGTTTTGTGGTTCTTAGAGGTTGTTGAGTTTCAAGTCTGATGCCCAATAAGGTTCCGATCAAAGCTATATTTGAAAGGTCTGACTAAGCTCCTAACTTTGATTTTATGAAGATAAGTTTAAAAGTTAAAACTAATCCAATTTATTTCCTTTTATTTTCTTTATTTTTCTTTTCTGCACTCATAGGCATAATTGTTTGCCAGGGACTAGAAAAGGCAAGTATGGGGGGGTGACGAATCTCCATTTCATCACCTTTATTCTTTTATTTTGCCCTTAAATCCCTACTTAAATGCATTTATATAGCATTATTTTGTACAAAATAACAATCAATTATTGATATATACCTATTGTATAAAACATTGTATTTAGTGTAAAAATAAAATAATAAAGAAAAGGAAAAGAATGAAGTGTTAAAGACATAAAGTAACCCTAAACCACGAGATCCAATCATCTTGATGACTTGGTTGACCAAGAATAAAGTAGTGGGAGATAAGGGCCAAAAATCACATAACAACCCTAATTATTATTCTCCATTAAATGCATTTTGGGACCTATTTTATTCTTTATTATCCATACCTTAAATCAATAAACTTGGAACATGAAACTTGTACATAAAAATACAAAGAAAAATACGAAATTTATTTCATTAAAAAATAGTGCACAGAGTGCCCTAAACACACGGAATAAAAAACCATAAAGAAAACTTTGCAGACATGTATCTTCTCCATCTGAACTCCAAATTGATCAACTCATGTTATTGTTCATAAAATTCATTTATCTATTTAATGATGGTGGTTTCATTAAAATCAAATTTAAGATGCAAAAGTTGGTTTTTGGGCCCTCATTATGCAAGATATCTGTATAAAATAATTAATATATTTATTTTTATATTTTCACTTCCTTATATTTTTATAAATTTGCAGATATTATTTGAAATACATTTACATAATTAAATAAAATAAAACCATAAAATAAAATAAATAAAATACTTTGATATATAAGTAAAGAATATATGTATTACACATATATTATACATATACCTAATTATTTAAGTAAATAAACAACTTTAGAAAAATATAATATATATGGATTTAAATAAGTTATAAATATATAAAATACAAAATAATAAAATCGGATATACAAATAAAAATAAAATACACCATATATAGGTGAATATACCTATAATTATACATGTAAAAAGTAAAACCTAATAAATTATCTTGTATAAATTAATAAAAATCATAATAAAATTTTACATAAAATAATAAACAATTTTTATATTTGATAAAAATAATAAAATCAATTATTATTTTAAATTTATTTATTAAGAGACTTTTTTACCTATTTTGTCTCCTTTTGGGCTGACGTGGACCAATGAGGAGTGTGTCTAAGTTGACCTTGGTCAACTCTCCACCCCTCATAGGTCTGCTCTATCAGAAGTAGACCACCTTGGCTTTGCCATTTTCCTTCGCCTAATCCTTGCACCACAACAGATCGATTCCTTCATGATTTTTCATCCCGATCATCGTCCTTTCACTCACATATCTTACCTCGATCGGAGAATCATTGCATTGAGTTGTGTTCTTGGTCAAAGCACCCCCTGTACATTATACACCTCCCCGTCTTCCATTTCAAATTTGATCCTTTCTCCCATGTTGAACCCTTTAGATTCATCCTAGGCGAGTCGAGGGACGTGACAGCTACCTCCTCATTGAGTTTGTAGCATGTTGTAGGCACGAGGGAAGGCGATCCAAGCCTCGCTGGAGTTCTCAGACGGAGGTTCTGAGCTCCTTGCCTCTGGGAAGGTTCGAACTCCTTTTCTTTGCATTTCTACGTAGATTTGCATTACATCCTTTTATTTCCGTATTCATTTCTTGCATTTACTGAATGATTTATCGTAGAATTAGGATCTAAGTTCACCGGAGCTCTCGAGCTCCAGCCACTGTTCCATTGTTCCTCTTCCTTGTTCCGTCTCGCCTAATCAACCACTATCTTCCCCTTCCATTTCTCCATCCAAACTCCACTCCGGGCAACTAAATCTGCTCCAGATCTGGAAGTCAAGTTACATCTCCGTTGCTTCGTCGGACCTCTCCACTCCACCTCCTTTTCACTTCGATATCCACCAAATAAAGGCCAGAACTGATCCCCTGAGCCTAGACATTCTTCTTATACTCTTTGCAGATTCTGAAGGACCCATCTGCGGGTCAAAAAGCAGCAAGGGAAGGTATCCCAACCTAGGTACATGAGCTTTACAATGCATCCAGTACCCCAACAATGGGTCCTAGACCTTCTTAGCACCTCTGGCAGACGTGGAAGGTCTTGGGTTCCATTTTTCGGCCCTTGGGATGCTCCCAGGTGGTCGGAGTCGCAAGTAGCAACTAATCGAAGCTCCCTTGGAGTCAAGTTCTTCTATGTTCTTCCAGGGGAGGTCTCCATCGTACGATCAAGCGCCGGCTCTAGGTGTAGCAATGGTCGTCGGATCTAAGCACCATCAAATGTCAGATCTTCCTAGTGATCTAATCCTTTTCGTTGACGCGAACCGGTATCGTCACATCTCATTTGTCCACATGACAAGTGAAGCGTCTTTAGTCATCGATTGTGCCTTAGGGGGTATTTTGCTTATTCAACCCCTACATTTTGTATTTTATATTTAGTCCATAAACATTCATCTGCAGTTCATATATTTTTGTAAAATTTATAATTTAAACCCTATATTTTTAATATTTACGTTTAGGTCCAGTCTACGTCATCTCACAGGTGCATACACGTGGGGGCAGTAGGATATTTTGCACCTAAAACCCTTGTAGTTTCTGTATTTCTTTAGTCCGTTAATTTCAATATCCACTGTAATATTTTTGGAAAAATTGTATTGTGGACATGTAACTTTTTGGTAATTGCAGAAATACCCATACGAGTGTGTATTAAATCGAATATTTTAGGGGATTTTGCATGTATGCCCATGGGTTTTTTATGGTGTTCTAAAATGAATAAATACTTTTAAGAAATTACATAAAGGTCCCTACCAGCCATGTATTTTATTTCCATTGATTTTTATTTTTATTCAATGTATCTAATGCTCTAAAACCCTAGAAAAACTAGGGTAAATGCCTTGAATATTGTTCTATCACATATAATGTTATTAAGATATTTTCTTTATTTTTCTATTTATTAAAAATAAAAAACAAAGTATTTATTCCCTGTATGCATTTAAAAATACATAAAAAATCATAAACTCATTTTAAGAAATTCTAAAAAGTAGAGTATATTTATTATTGTATTTTATAACTGTAGACCAAAAATCCTTAAAAAATACAAAAGAAAAACACTAAAATTTTAAAAAGCTAAAAATCTTATAAAATTTGTTAAAATTATTCTAAAATCCAAAAACATTTATTTTTATCTCTAAATGTTATATAGTAAAGAATAAAAATAATTTTGGAAAATTTTGAGATATTTACCTATTTTTAAATTCCAAAACAATCCGGCCTATTATTATAAGTCCTTGTTTCGACATTTTTAATCAATTAAAAATAAAAAATCAAAAATTACAAGAAAATTTCCAAAAATAGATACAAAACCTAAAAATACAAAAACAATTTATTTTGTAATTTTTGAGTATATATAGCTATATCTATAAATATAAAAGGCTATATTATATATAGCTATATATACTTATATATTTATTAGTAGTAGTAAAAATACCTTAAATATTTAAAAACCCTTTAAAAATAAAAAAGAAATGTACTTAATTATTTTTTCCTGATTTTGTACAGTTATTTATATCATATATAGTAATTATATTATACATATTATTATACATAGTTATTTATACTTATTACTTATTAAAAAGAAAAGAAAATAAGAAAATAAGAAAATATAAAAAGAAACTAAAAATTATAAAATTAAAAACTATATATAATAAAAATCTAAAAAATGTTAAACCCACAAAAAATATCATAGATAAATATACAAGAGATGGAGATTTTTTGGATTAGTGTCAAAATCTATCATGTTTGCCCCTTAAGTTCGATAGTCTACATAATTACACATATACACAGACTTTGTAGAGTTATAATAAATTTTAATTACACACACATATTGCATTGCTTGATCATTATTTGTGGGTTAATTGTTGCTTGATTCACCTTTCGTGAGCGGTCACCCTATTTTTTACCATTTTTTATTTTTTTGAAAATTTCTTCAGTGGAATTTCATCACTATATACCTATATTATGTCATTAAATTTTTGTGTGAAACAGAGACTCCTACGACATCCATCCAGACAATCATTTTTTAACGGTAACAGAATTGCTAAAATCGACCACGTCTGGATGGAGGTCATAGGAGTCTCTATTTAGCATGAAATTTTAATGACATAATATACGGATATATTGATGGAAATCCACAGAAGAAATTTTCAAAAAAATAAAAAATGGATGAAATGGTGCAGGGGGAACCAAGTTAGCTCCCCCCATAGGGGCAGCCACATTTACCCCCCCATATATATAGGGCCCTTCCAATGAGGTGCACCTTTCCTGGGTGTATGGAAAGCCCATCACGAGATCCATTAGATCTCGATCTAGCGGTTCTTCATCCAAAAGGGTATTTTAGTCCATACATTTTTGTTTTAAATTTGAATTTAATTTCTAATTTGAAATTTATTTCGTCTTTATTTTTTTCCCATTTTTAGCATGTTTGATTTGGTATTTTTGTTGGACATGCGAGCCCACGGCGAGCCATTATGCAATAAATGTTATTGCAATTCACTCCTTAATCTGAAATAAAGAGTACATAGTTTGCATAATAGGTCCCTTAGTGCAATTAGGGTTATGTACCATGACCATCTTAATGATCATACAGCTGTAGATTCAATTATTGAATCATAAAGGCTGGTGCTTAGATGAATATCTAATGAGTTAGATTGAGGACTCATCAAGCACCGTCAAATGATTATTAAGAGATGATCTCCAGCCTGAGTAGGAGATGGCAATCCTTTCTCAGTTAGGCTGATATCTGACCGACTTCTTGATGCAGGTCCTCTGCATAGGAATATAGAGTCGGAGGTGTCAGATTAGTTAGGTCAAAGAGTTGACTTAACGAGATCGAGATAACCAAAGTCCTATATCATATGCTGTCATGATATAGGCACACATCCTCTGACCGGAGACAGATGTGTTACTATATGTCTGAGTATGTACATTGGCAGACCAATAGGTTGATGGCCTAATCAAGGTCTATACACCGGCGTGCTGGTGTGCATATAAGGGCATATGAGTAATACGATCTCTCAAAGGGATCATACAGGTTCACTACTGAACAGGAAGACATGAGCTCACTCATGAGATATTGGGAAGAATCAAATTCCGTGCGCACGGTCGTCTCGCTTTGGAAGCTTGACTGAATTTGTAGGTTTGATATATACTTTTGGAAAGTATATGATCAAGACCTAGGTATGATATATGCTTTTGGAAAGTATATAATCGATACCGACTCCCAATGATCGAATGAGAAACTTACTGATAAAACCATGAAGTAGACAGTATAAAGTTGATCCAATACTTCAGGTTTAATCTGGGTCTTCCAGTATGCAGGATGTACAGGTATTAGGAATACCTGAGGGTGATGTGATCATAAACGGTTGTATAACCATGACGCTTCCATTCCTAGGGAGTGATGAAACGGGTCTGGATTTTAGTGACTCCTCTCAGTAGAGAAGTAATCTGATCTTAGTCCAAATGTTGGACATTGATCTGAATGTGATTCAGATTCAATGAGAAGATTAGATTTGCGGTCTTGATTTAATCAAGCATCTATGGGAGGCCCGAGATCTGGATTTGAGATGTGATCTCAATATCCATGTCACTATACGTGGAACAATACAATCCCCCTGTCCTTATCTCCAAGTATTCGCGGAGAAAGCGCATTGTCCTTGAAAGGGTTCATGGATAATTCTATTGTTGATATATGTATCCGAGCATTGAGAAAATGGATAATTAAATGTGATTTAATTATCATGAATAATATGAATTTGATTCATATTATAAAGGAAGTTATCTTAGATAATTAAATGTGATTTGATTATCAAAGATGTAGATAATATGAATGTGATTCATATTATTTGAGTACATGAGAATGAGTTATCCAATATAATTAAATATGATTTAATTATTATGGATAAGAATAATGTGGATAGAATTATCCAATTATTCATTATATATTATAAATGTGATTTGTAATGTATTAGAGAGAGTTAATTATAATTTATATGTGTTTATTAATTATTATGTGTATTGGATACACATTGTGTAATTAATTGACAATGTAAATTATATATTGTTTTGGGTTGTGAATTTGATTCACAATTTTTCTATGGCAAGATTGCAATATTCTCAAATATAATTATGAATTATTTTTGAAGAATAAAAAGCCAACAAAAGTTGTTGGAAATAAATAGAGGAGATTTTCAAGGAGATATGCAATCTCATGGATTTCCATGAGATTGCTCTCTCCATGGAAAGAGGGGGGGCGACACATCATTCCCAAAAGGAATGTGTGGCCGTCCACATGGAAAGTGTATGGAGATGAAATCTCCATGCACATTCTCTCCTTATTTATTGGATTGATTTTGGATTAATTTGTATTTGATTTTGTCAAATATATTTTGATCTAAATTTGTTGGTTTTACCAACAACAATCTTAGCCATTGGATTGACATAAATCAATCTCACCCATTGATTTTATATGTCACATGGATTGAGATCCATGGATCCCAAAACCCTATAAATAGAGAGGCATACCCATGCTCTCTCTTGACACACACAATGCTTGAGAAGCATCTCTCTCTCTCTCTCTCTCTCTCTCTCTTTCTCTCTAGAGGTCAGCCCTCTCTCTCCCTCTCATGGCCGTCCACCATGGATGCCATGGAGAGGTTCTCCATCGCCGCGGCATCGTCGTTATGCTGCTCGTTCTTCTGCTCGTGGATCTCCGTCTCCTTCGGTGCGCCTCGCTCGTGAAGAAGACGTCAGATCTCGTGTGTCGAGATCAGGAGATCCGCCGCTTGGATCATCAACATGGATTGCGAGAAGCACGCGGTTCATCCCCGCGCTCGCAAGCGTCTCCTCCGTCGGATCGGACTTGAGACAGGAGGTCTCTTCGTTTAGAGACTTGATCGCAACCACGCTTCAAGAGGTAATCCTAATTACTTGTTTGTGGTTTAGACGAAACGATCCGAGAAGTGTTCTTGAATCATGTGGTTTCGTCGTATAAAAATTTTTAAATTCCGCTGCATCGAGCAACTAGTCCGACTAGTCGCTCCTCGTCGTATTCGATACGACGCTCACGCTTCCGTGATGCGCTTGAGGATTTAACCATATCCTTCAAGTGGTATCAGAGCCTTAGGTCGACGGTTTCGAATATGATTCGCTAACCGAGGACGACTTGGGTTCGTTAAGGTCGCGAAAGTTTTCATCGCATTTGATTTCACAGATCTATTTAGTAAAGAAATTCGGCACTGTTTAAATTGTTTAAACACGAATTTTATTATGTTCCCCATTAAATAAGGAAACCATAGGATCTGAGTTTGCGTAAATCGGATTTCGTATGCTCGAGATATGGTCGTTTTAATGAACATGTATGCACTGTTGCGGGAACTGTGAATCTGAACGTGATTAAAATGTTAATTACTGTTTAGACTTGCCTCGAAATGCGTGAAACATCACTTAGGTTCTATCCAAAATCAAATTAGCAAACTTTAGAAATTGACTTTGCTTAATTTGGATTTAATATGATTGAGATATGCCAATTTTAGTAAGTAGGGGTCACTGCTGAAATTGCTTTCCTAATCTAGAACCAAGTGATTGTCAATTAGTGAAATTAATTGTTAATTTCGTGAAATAATCATGAAAAATATTTGTGAAATATTGAAACATGATTATTTGCCTAATTGACTTGGCCCCAACCAATTAGTTGATTAGATTTGATCTAAACCATAATTGGAATTACAATCATCAAACTTCTTGCTTAAATAGGACTTGGGAATTTGCCTAGCAAATTTCCTTAAAATCAAAATTGTTTTGATTACTATATGGTTTAATTTCGGTTGAAGAACCGATGATCATCTCAAGTACAAAATAATCAATTTGGCATTATCCTTTCCCGAGGTGGATATGGTGTCTAGTCGGGGATCGCTGGTCAGCGGGTTGCAACGTATGTGGTCCGCCCCACTCCCGTCGGTACTGGCCATGACAGCGGGTAGGGCCGGGATAATGTCCGAGGGATTATGATGTATTTTTCTAATTATTAAAATTCGAATTAATACGTACTTTGAGAATAATATCATATATGTATATTCAAGCATAAAATTAAGTTTGATTGATTAAATTGGATTGATAATTAATTTAATATGATTAAGTTAATTATGTCCAATTAAGAATACTCTAATATGATTAGAGTTAATAATTCCCTTGGAAGAATTAATTATATGAATGCGATTCATAGTAATTAATTAAATTTGAATAAGAGGTGGAGGATCACATAAGTGACATCCATGGTCTCCCGTCAAGGCGAAGGGTTTCCGTCGCCAGGGATTGTATATAGGAGACGCCTGTACGAAGTGACAGCTCCTATATACAAGCGCATCTGGATCGGACTCTTTGCTTCTCGAAAGAGTAAGGCCGTATGCGTAGTGACCCCAATATCGGATCCTCATATTATTGGGGCGATATTGGATTGCGCATAGCGAGTTCTATTCCTGTTGACGGTTGGTTCAATTGATGATGGGTCAACATCACCTTAGGGGTGGTGGGCCCGGGCATTAAAGACCGAATTGGGAAATGCAAGTTGGACTTGCAAGGCGGAATGTGTTCCCGCTTCTCTTTATTGGAGTTGCAGTTTCTCATATTATTGGGATGTAACAAAGATAAAGAGGAGATCCCAGATCTTGCTGAGATATAATGGTAAGTATATCTCTTTCATTGAAAGTGATTAAGGGAATGAACTTTCATTGTTGACATGGCAAGACAACTTTGATATAAAAACTCCTAAATCAAAGTATAATATGTATATATATAAATATATACCCTTATGCAAATTACTTATTTCAGATAATCCTTCATTAAACCCACTCAATGTTATACTCATTAATAACCAGTAGAATATCATGGATTGGACCCTTGATCCAGATATTGTACTTGCGATTGGACACATAATGTATGTGGTTGCAATGTGCAAGTTTCCTCATAATAATGAGAAGTGATAATTAAAAAAGACAATAGGACTAAAACCCTAGGGTTTGTATGTCTCTATAAGTCTTGATCTTATCGAATGTACTTTTGAAGTGACATGTCGATGATGATCGTAATTATCAAATAATCCTTATAAAATTCTTAGAAAATGTTCTGGCATACATATGTGCTCTCGACATTTAATCATGAATGATGTGGTTCTGTGCATCATGCAAAATGGTGGCTCTATAAGAGATGATGTATTCAAATTGTTTGAGTACATACCTGAACCAATGTTTTTAAGAGTTTAGATGGATGTAGGTGATGAGTGTCATCATTTTACTATCTTTACTCTAGTCATTCATGAAGCTTCATAATATTCACATTATATGAATTTAATGAAGCATATATTAAGTGTTGAAATACTCTTATTTTGAATTCTTTTGAATTTAACATGAGAGATCCTTTAGTCTTGAGCAATGGTTGCTTAGAGATAAAGGGAGCGCAGTGGAAGCATGGGTTGGACCCAAGTAAGAAATATAGTCAACAGGTTGACTGTATTTCTGTAACTTCCATATGACATTCAAAGAGTTGAATGAATGCCAATACTGTAATAAGTTGATGTGTTGATAGTATGACTATCAAATCTATCTAGAATCCTTAGAGAAGGAATCAGATAGTGCATCAGATTAATCTACATATAATCATTGAAATTGACTTACTTATTTGATAATATAAAGTCTAATAATTGTGTCTCAATCTTCTAATCACACTTGCAATTGGTTGCATATGTATTAGAAATTTGATCTTAAGGTTTATTGGTCATCCATGTTGAAAGTGATGCAAATGTTGCAACAATTTCCATGAGATCAATAGACTTCATATTTTCAGTGGGAGCCCTTAGTCTTAGAGAATTCTCTATAACCTTGATATTAGAATACGCTCATTGTTTATTTCTAATTGTTGGATATAAACATGAATTCTGAAATTTATTTATCATAAAGAGTTATGATGGAGATATTTCAGATAATAATCTAAAATCTAGTTGACTCTATTAAATTAGAAAATTAATGAATGATTCATTAAGATTTCTAATACTGAAAATTAAATCCTTAAAGATCAATAGGAGGATAAAGATCATTTGACAATGATCTGGCATCATGTTTTGGACATTTGTTTGTTGATGTGATCAATAGACTGATAAGAGATGAACATTTAGATTGTCTAACTGTTCAAATCTTACATACTTATGAATATTGTATTCAAGAGTAAAAATGTCCAATACACCCTTCTTTGGGAAAGGTGTAAGATGTTAAGGTATTCAAGATCTCATACATATTGATGTATGTGAATCATCTATATCAGAATAAACATTATGGATATGTGATATCTATTAGTGATTATTTGTGATATGAAATTTCTTCTCTTCACTTAGAAAACTTTGAAATGTTCAAAGATTTCACAATTTTGGTTTAGAACCAGAGTTTGAAGGAAGATGAAATGAATTTGATCTAATCAAGGTAGCTTGTACCTATTAGATGAATTCAAGGAATACCTTATGGAGATGTGAATATGATTTCTATCTTACCCCTCCTAATGAGCCTTAACTCAATAGAGTTGTAGGGAGATGCAATTGATCATGTGTGACATGATTTGATCAATGATTAATCATAGCATAATTATCTCTTAGTTTCCGGGTATATATATGTGGTAGAGACTATATTATATACTTAATAAAGGTTCCATGCATGTAAGCTGGAATCTAGCACTAGAGAGTGCTACTTCATTAGGAAAATAAAGGATGGTATTGGATACCTACTGTATGACCTTGAGATTCTTAAAAGATCTCATCTTTGAGAATATGATTCTTATAGGATGACTCTCTTGAGAATCAAGATGAAAATGAAGTAATAATGAGGCTCCTGAAATCGGAAATTAAAATAGATAATTAAAGATGAAACATTAATACCTCTTCAAATAAGTTTGAGGATGGATTCCATGTGTCAGTTAAATCTGAAAAATGATCGGACTTCATGTGATGAAGCTCCTGAGGATCATGACATGGAAAGATGGATGTTAACAATAAAAGTCTAATGTAGACTTCATATACAAGTGTTGTATATGGACCCTCGAGGATCCACCTATATGGGTCAGACCCATTAAGGTGTAAATAGATCTTCAAGAGAAAGAGGGAACCTGATGATAAGGTAGAGACCTTCAAAGCACGGTTCGTAGTCATGAGCTACACACCGAAGAGAAGACATCGCTCGTGATGAGACTTTCTCTCCAGTGACCTTGCTTTAACCCATTAGAATATTGCTAACTGTAGCTACACAACTTGACTATGACTTCTTCATGATGTGAGTCAAGATTGCTTTCCTCTATGAATACCTCTCTAAGGATATTCATATGAAGTAGCCCCAGGGCTTCATGGTTGAGGAAAGCAAGGTGTGTAAGCTAAAGAACTCCATCTTTGGACTCAAATAAGCTTCTTGTATTTGGAACATAAGATTTGATGAAATTGTAAATGTTATGATTTCAGATAGAATCTTGATGAACCATGTAAAGCTTAGTGGGAGTACCATTGTGTTCATCGTGCTAAATGTAGATATTATTCTAATCATTTAAAATGATATAAGAATAAATAATAAGTGTTTTAAAATTTGGTTGTTCCATACTTTGGGATATGATCTCAAAGATACCTCTTAGATCTTAGTTCTGAAGTCGTTCAGAAGCAAAGAGAAGAGGGTATTGGGACTGTTACATTAGTAATACACCTTGGACTTATTCTAATTTTGGAAAATTCCAAGAAAGGCTTCCTTCCCTTAAGATGTGGTAGTGACCTGTCTAAAGGGATAGCACCTCAAAGAGTTGAGGAAGTGAATGCTAGAACTGCTTGCACTTGTGCATCAGTTATGAGAAGCTCGGTATATGCTAGATGTGTACAAGAGCCAGATGTCTGCCATGCAGTGGGAGTAGTAAATTGTTACTAATCCTACTATGGAGATAAAACACTTGATTGTAGTAATAATAATATCTTCAAAGATGATAAAACTTAGAGATAGTGATCTCAAAGTCTTATCTTCAAAAGTTTAAGATCTTGTAGATAGTGATCTATAAGGGTCTTAACTGTAGATACCTTAGGAGATAGAGATCTCCAGGAATGAAGGTATTCTAATAAGGATTATGGGAATACTGGTTATGATAATTAATAGGATGTAGTGTCAATGACACTATAACCAACAAAATTGAGTATCGGTTGCATGGGATGCAACATTCGCATTGGATGCGAGCACTGTTACTAGGAGATATGCAAGTGCCGTAAAAGGACTTGGCGTAGTCTCTTGGGAACGGAGTGACTGATCAACTTACCTAGCTATTTTCTAAATAGCCTATGATTGTCACATGAGTGTGGGTTTAAATGATTAGCCCATTAATGGCTCTTTGGGCTAGTGGGAGATTGTTGGACATGCGAGCCCACGGCGAGCCATTATGCAATAAATGTTATTGTAATTCACTCCTTAATCTGAAATAAAGAGTACATAGTTTGCATAATAGGTCACTTAGTGCAATTAGGGTTATGTACCATGGCCATCTTAATGATCATACAGCTGTAGATTCAATTATTGAATCATAAAGGCTGGTGCTTAGATGAATATCTAATGAGTTAGATTGAGGACTCATCAAGCACCGTCAAATGATTATTAAGAGATGATCTCCAGCCTGAGTAGGAGATGGCAATCCTTTCTCAGTTAGGCTGATATCTGACCGACTTCTTGATGCAGGTCCTCTGCATAGGAATAGAGATTCAGAGGTGTCAGATTAGTTAGGTCAAAGAGTTGACTTAACGAGATCGAGATAACCAAAGTCCTATATCATATGCTGTCATGATATAGGCACACATCCTCTGACCGGAGACAGATGTGTTACTATATGTCTGAGTATGTACATTTGGCAGACCAATAGGTTGATGGCCTAATCAAGGTCTATACATCGGCGCGCTGGTGTGCATATAAGGGCATATGAGTAATGCGATCTCTCAAAGGGATCATACAGGTTCACTACTGAACAGGAAGACATGAGCTCACTCATGAGATATTGGGAAGAATCAAATTCCGTGCGCACGGTCGTCTCGCTTTGGAAGCT
Source organism: Ottelia alismoides (assembly GCA_037367405.1). NCBI lineage: Eukaryota > Viridiplantae > Streptophyta > Magnoliopsida > Alismatales > Hydrocharitaceae > Ottelia > Ottelia alismoides. The sequence continues at coordinate 1,142,179 of JAZKJV010001037.1, read as the reverse complement.
TGACTGAATTTGTAGGTTTGATATATACTTTTGGAAAGTATATGATCAAGACCTAGGTATGATATATGCTTTTGGAAAGTATATAATCGATACCGACTCCCAATGATCGAATGAGAAACTTACTGATAAAACCATGAAGTAGACAGTATAAAGTTGATCCAATACTTCAGGTTTAATCTGGGTCTTCCAGTATGCAGGATGTACATGTATTAGGAATACCTGAGGGTGATGTGATCATAAACGGTTGTATAACCATGACGCTTCCATTCCTAGGGAGTGATGAAACGGGTCTGGATTTTAGTGACTCCTCTCAGTAGAGAAGTAATCTGATCTTAGTCCAAATGTTGGACATTGATCTGAATGTGATTCAGATTCAATGAGAAGATTAGATTTGCGGTCTTGATTTAATCAAGCATCTATGGGAGGCCCGAGATCTGGATTTGAGATGTGATCTCAATATCCATGTCACACTATACGTGGAACAATACAATCCCCCTGTCCTTATCTCCAAGTTTTCGCGGAGAAAGCGCATTGTCCTTGAAAGGGTTCATGGATAATTCTATTGTTGATATATGTATCCGAGCATTGAGAAAATGGATAATTAAATGTGATTTAATTATCATGAATAATATGAATTTGATTCATATTATAAAGGAAGTTATCTTAGATAATTAAATGTGATTTAATTATCAAAGATGTAGATAATATGAATGTGATTCATATTATTTGAGTACATGAGAATGAGTTATCCAATATAATTAAATATGATTTAATTATTATGGATAAGAATAATGTGGATAGAAATATCCAATTATTCATTATATATTATAAATGTGATTTGTAATGTATTAGAGAGAGTTAATTATAATTTATATGTGTTGATTAATTATTATGTGTATTGGATACACATTGTGTAATTAATTGACAATGTAAATTATATATTGTTTTGGGTTGTGAATTTGATTCACAATTTTTCTATGACAAGATTGCAATATTCTCAAATATAATTATGAATTATTTTTGAAGAATAAAAAGCCAACAAAAGTTGTTGGAAATAAATAGAGGAGATTTTCAAGGAGATATGCAATCTCATGGATTTCCATGAGATTGCTCTCTCCATGGAAAGAGGGGGGGGCGGCACATCATTCCCAAAAGGAATGTGTGGCCGTCCACATGGAAAGTGTATGGAGATGAAATCTCCATGCACATTCTCTCCTTATTTATTGGATTGATTTTGGATTAATTTGTATTTGATTTTGTCAAATATATTTTGATCTAAATTTGTTGGTTTTACCAACAACAATCTTAGCCATTGGATTGACATAAATCAATCTCACCCATTGATTTTATATGTCACATGGATTGAGATCCATGGATCCCAAAACCCTATAAATAGAGAGGCATACCCATGCTCTCTCTTGACACACACAATGCTTGAGAAGCATCTCTCTCTCTCTCTCTCTTTCTCTCTAGAGGTCAGCCCTCTCTCTCCCTCTCATGGCCGTCCACCATGGATGCTATGGGGAGGTTCTCCATCGCCGCGGCATCGTCGTTATGCTGCTCGTTCTTCTGCTCGTGGATCTCCGTCTCCTTCGGTGCGCCTCGCTCGTGAAGAAGACGTCAGATCTCGTGTGTCGAGATTAGGAGATCCGCCGCTTGGATCATCAACATGGATTGCGAGAAGCACGCGGTTCATCCCCGCGCTCGCAAGCGTCTCCTCCGTCGGATCGGACTTGAGACAGAAGGTCTCTTCGTTTAGAGACTTGATCGCAACCACGCTTCAAGAGGTAATCCTAATTACTTGTTTGTGGTTTAGACGAAACGATCCGAGAAGTGTTCTTGGATCATGTGGTTTCGTCGTATAAAAATTTTTAAATTCCGCTGCATCGAGCAACTAGTCCGACTAGTCGCTCCTCGTCGTATTCGATACGACGCTCACGCTTCCGTGATGCGCTTGAGGATCTAACCATATCCTTCAATTTTTTGTTACCTTTTAGTTACTGAATTTTCGCCAACATGGTAGCATTTTCGCGCAATGTAGAATAACAGATTTTTTTGTAAAATTCCCCTTGATATTGTAAAACTGCATCCTGCATTGTAAAATAAAATCACAATTAGTAATATTTATATTATAATAATTGTAATTTTGATAACACTATTGTAAAAGATCATGCACGTTTTGTAAAATCTGTATGAAGGTTGTAAATCCATCAGATCCTATTATGTGTGTTTTTCACAAATGCCAAGCATCTTTGTAAAATTCGAACCCTTGTTGTAATTTTGCATCTTGCATTGTATAATAATATCACAGTTAGTAATACATTCAAATAGTTTTTGCCATATCACATAATTTAAATAAATGTAAAAAACAGTCTGAAATTTGTAAAAAAATGATATGCAATTGTAAAATACGATCTGAGATTGTAAAAAAAAACTCGAGATTGCAAAACAGTCTGAGATTGCAAAATAGGTCATTTATATTGTAAAATACGATCTGGGATTGTAAAAAAACACTCGAGATTGCAAAATAGGTCATTATATTGTAAAAACCTGGGCACGCCCTCCATCTCCAGCATCCTCTCTACCCGCACCTCCTCCGCCCTTCTCCTCCACGACCCACCTCCTCCATGCACGTCCTCCTCCGCCCACACACCTCCATTCACGCACTCCTTCAACCGTCTCCTTCATGATCCACCTCCTCCACGCGTATAAATGTAAAAAAACAGACTGAAATTTGTAAAAAGATGATATGTTATTGTAAAATACGATCTGGGATTGTAAAAAAAAACTCGAGATTGCAAAATAGGTCATTATATTGTAAAAACCTGGACACGCCCTCCATCTCCAGCATCCTCTCTACCCGCACCTCCTCCGCCCTTCTCCTCCACGACCCACCTCCTCCATGCACGTCCTCCTCCGCCCACACACCTCCATTCACGCACTCCTTCAACCTTCTCTTCCCCTCCCCGCTTACCTTCACATCCACCAGCACGATCTCCGACGTTTGAACCTGTAGAATCGACCAGTCTCCTCCCACATGCCGTCATCGATGATCTTCGCGACGTGGGTGAACGTGGTCTGTTGGGGAGGCGATGGAGGACGTCGGAGCAGCCTCCTCCCACATACCGTCGTCGAGAGAGAGACATGAGAGAGAGAGTCGTCGTCGAGAGAGAGCCGTCGTTGAGAGAGAGACAGGAGAGAGAGAGATGTGAGATAATTTAGGAGATATTTTGTTGCATTCTAAATATTGAATATACCAAAATGACCATAATGGGTTTTTCGACATTTAAAAAATATAGATAACGAGCCATTAATGATAACCATCAGATTGACTATGGATGGTTAGGATGGTGGGCTTTCCATGCACCCAGGAAAGGTGCACCTCATTGGAAATATTTCCTATATATATATATATAGAGAGAGAGAGAGAGAGAGAGAGAGGGAGGGAGGGAGGGGGGGTTTAAAGAGCTTCTATAAGGCATTTAACAATGACAAATAGCATCCTCAAGAATTCACCAACAATTGCCATGTGAGTCCTTACTATTATAGTTTCTTCTTTGAAGTAAGGTAGTGGAGGCATCATTTGTTCATAAAGTATAGTATGGGGTTTGATTGAAGCATAAGGATTGGTCGAATGACTTGAGGATCCCTTTATGATTAGATTAAGAAATGATGGGGAGCAAGGCACCACCAACAAAAAACAAAGAACATAACTTTCACCAGGTCTACCATGCAATCCTCTCAGAGATAGGTTGAGCTCTTGACGGAGTACATAGTCTCTTTCTCTCCATATTATACATATTACTAGTTCACATATATGAAAATCAATCCCTTGGAATGGTTGTTGTGGGGGGGGGGGGGGGGGGGGTCATGTTCGGTCCTTTTATCTCCTTTTTACAAGGTTGGGGGATCATATCTTCTACACCTTTGTCCTTTTCCTTTTTAAGATCTTCATGGCATGCCCCTCGTAGAGAGATACATGTACCGGTGGGAGCAAACCTAGACGAGATGGCTAATAATGTCCTTTTTCTTCAAGCATAACACTACATACGACTAGTAAATCCGATTATGCTCGAGAGATGTGGTGAAATGGTGAGCACATTGTCTTCCTTTAGCAACAACTGTCATCTATTTTCTACATCCTATCATCTTATGATAAATACATGACAAGAAGGATGCCGTGCAACATGAGTACTCTTTGTTCTACATCCTATCATCTACTATAATGAAGGGATCCAAGAGTATATATGCAATAATCCAACCCAAATATAGTCCCACATCGGGATCTCACAAAGTATGAGAGTGTGTTACAAGATCAGGGGATTACTACTACACAATTTGAGCTTAATCATTTTGGATGGTTGTCAATGGGAAGAATTGGACCCGAACCTCACAGATTGTCATGGCTAATTTCCCTCGATAACAGTCCGAGAGACCTAATCTCGGGGCATTACAAATGGTATCACAACGAGTTTCATCTAATAGTGGAAACAACTACTCAAGGGGACCTAAGCCTGGAGATACAGTCGCCATCATCATTGGGAATAAGTGATGTGTCATATCGTAACAAGGATGTTGCAAATATAAGTGGGGGAGGTTGTAACATCCCAACCCAAACATAGTCCCCACATTGAAAACTCGTGAATTATAAGGATTGGTTATAAGTATTATGGATTACTCCTTAACAACTTGGGCTTAAGCACTTTGAATGGTTGTCTATGAGTCCAATTGGGCCCGAGCTCAACAAGTTGCCAGAGCCAGTCTTTCTCAATAACGGTCCGAAGACATAAGTCTGGGATCGTACAACGCATGAATCAAGGAGGTACTTGGTACTTAGTGTGTAATGTTCCCTCTGACTTTTTTGAGGCCATTTCTTTCAAGCACGATCCCTCATACCCTTGGGTAGGTAAGTGATCTCTCAAGGACCCATGGGTGATGAGGTACCAGGAGGTACCTCGGACTCCCTTACTTAGATATACCCCACGAGATCTTCTTAGTGGGTCCCAATTATCTTCCCAGCTTGGAGATGCTTGGAACCTAGATCAGTTTAGGTCTTTCAATGAAATCACTACATTCGGGTTAGGAGTAACCCTACTTTTCCCCTTGGACAACATAGTTCGACCATTCCTGCTTTGGTAGAAGCACATGCCTTCCTTGCGAAGTGTTCTTTTACCTCACCCATAATACATGATATACATTAAATGTAAAATGAATATGTATATATGTGATATAAATAACTCATATCAAAGAATTGATATTTCTAAGCGGATTCGTTAATAAAGGTACTGAAATTTGCGAAACACTGAAACAATACCTGCAAGCTATCTTCAAAATGGACACAAACACACACTCCAAAATCTTAGAAAAACAGATACAATAGTAGTCCTACCAAGATCTAGTGGCTTCTTCTACGGTCAGCACACAAAGATTTTTTTGATCATACTTCACATCACATGAGAAGAAATCCTTTGCGGTAGGCACTGATCATCACAATTTACATTGGTGAAAGCACCCATCCATAATCTTATGCAGATGTTTTATACATATACATAGGGATGCAAACGGTCGGATACGGATACGGATATAGGTACTACCATATCTTTATCCGTTTTTGAATACGAATACAGATGCGGATACAGATATTGGCGGATATTAAAACCATCTTAGCATATCCTTAAAAAAACGGATAAAGGATGGTAAAACGAATATTGATCGCATACGATTAACGCTAGAAATACTCTATACAATCGACATAAATATACACGAATTGGATGGAAAACATATGATATAACTTTACTAAATGTGTTTGCATCATAAAAATTATAGAAATATGATAAAAGAAGGTATAGAATTATGTTATATAGTGTTAAAAATAAATATATAACTATATTTATATACGAAAACGGATATACGAATACGGATACAGATGTTTATGAATATCAAAATGATATCCATATCCGTATCCATTTTAAAACGGATACGGATACGGATACGGATGTCAAAAATCTGTATAAAACGGATTACGATGACAGATCGGATACGGATATATCTGTAACCGTTTGCATCCCTACCTATACACATATGATGGTATATTTAAGACTCCAATTTAAATCACCATCCAAAATGGGATAAAGCCTCCCTCACCCACAAGCACCAAACAAACTCTCCTAAGAATCCGCTCATGCGCACGCGAAAGTCACCCATACCCAAAAACTCTCCGCAAAACTCAAGTTGGTTGTCAATTGTTATAGTTAAAACTTCCAAATCCATCCCGCCCTTCGCGGTAACAGCCAACTGACCCAACCCAACGCTCATCTTCCTCGGTAGCTCTCTCACCGTACGATGGCCCTCCCCTGCGCGCCAAAACGAGATCCCCGCAACGGCAGCAACGAAGGCGGATTGCTCGTGGTGGGAGGAGAGCGGCGTGCCCGAGCCCCGACGCCGTGGCCGGCTCCAATCCCAACCCTAACCCTAATTCCCACAAGTGGCAGACCGTCGCGCAGGACCTCACGCGCCGGCTCGGCCGCGCCGACGCGGTCGCGAGGGTCCACGCCGCCGGGAGCTCCGCAAGCTCGTCAGGGCGTCCTCCGATGCCAGGTCCGCTCTCGCAGTAGCGCCCGTGGTCGAACCGCTCGTCGCAATGCTGTCCGCAGCGGAGCACGAGACGAGGGAGGTCGCGCTGCTCGCGCTGCTCAACCTGGCTGTCAGGAACGAGAGGTGCGGTGTTTTTCTCTTAAATGTGCCTTTTTTTTCTTGATGACTTTGTTGGGGCAATGTGATCGAGGGCATGTTGTAAAGATGGGAATTTTGAGATGATGTAATCTCAGGATCGGCATTGGACAACACGGATTCTTTAACAGCTTGGTAGTTGGTGATTTTTTTGCGAAATAAAACCGGGGTTTCTCAAGATGCTAGAGTTTTGAGGATGTGTGGAAGGGCAACGTGCATGGAATAGTCCATATATTTGATAAATGAATAAGATAAGCAGATTATCGCTGTTTTTTATCGCTTTAGCAAATGGATTTCATGAATATGGTTTAATAGCGGAATCATGTAATGGGCTTTATTTCGGAAGCACGAGTGTAAGAACATCACATGTAATGGAGTCCACAAGGGAACATTGCCAAGATCGGACGAGATTTACATCACATGTAATGGAGTCCACAAGGGAACATTGCCAAAATCGGACGTGCGATGCTTCTTGTGTGATGCCTAGTTAGATATGTGGTTTGAAACTATTTTTTCAGGCGCTTGTAATAAGCCGAACATTGCAAATATGACAACATTGAACCAAACAACACCATATTAATTAGGCAAACAACACCATAGTAATTTGTTGAGATGTTTACTATTTTAGCATTATCTTTTGTAATTTTTCTTTTTTCCTTTCCTCTTTCTGTAATTTACCCAATGGGTTCTTTTCATATATAAGGGAACCTTTGGGCCTTTCATAATGCATTCCAGTATGTTCCCTTAACTTGGTATCGGTGCGATGGTCCTAGACCGGAGTTACTGTATCCCTCCCTAACCCTAACCCCTTATTCGACACCTGTCCCCCTCCCCCCCCTCACGCGTGCCCCTACGCCTTGCACCCCACGTCGCCCCGTGCCCTGAGACGGCGGCGTCCCCGCCGCCCCAGGCTGCTCCTGCGTGCCCATGTCGCCATCCGCCCAGGGACGCCCTCCGGGTCCCGTGCTTTGCGCCCCCCAGGTCGCTATCCGCCCCGTGCGCTCAGATCGTCCCCAGGCGCCCAACTCGCTCTCCGCCCAGGCCTCCCCAGGCAGCCCTCCGCCACGCGCGCCCAGAAGCCCTGTACGTCCCCAACTTCCAGTCCAAGACCCTAAGCGCGCGTCAGGAATGTACATGCGTCCAGGACCCTGCCAGTCAGTCCAAGACCTTGAAGCCCCGCGCGAGTCCACGACCCTTTGTGCGTCCAGGATCATGCGTCCTGGTCTCGTGAAGCTGCGACTCACGGTCCTTGCTGCCATCTTGACCTCTTACATTTTCCGGCCATAGAAAGCGACGCCGATTAGTAAGGATGGTTGTATGAGTCTACACGTACAACCAATCCTTCGTATGATTCTATAGACTTGTTATATCGGTCTACTCTTTGGTCGAGTTCTGTTATTTGGCTATCTTACATCATGTCAGACAACAAGGGGTGACATCTTCTCGTTCGGAGCCTTCACGGCTTGGTTCCCATCGCTAAGATGGATGGGACCAACTATGAGTTGTGGTCCATGCAATTTCTTACCCTCATGCAGTGCAACAATAAGGAGCACATCCTGACAGATCCAGAGCCAGCGGATAAGACCGAGGCAAATGCTTCTTGGAAGCAAGAAGATGCATACACACGTGTTTGGCTTTGTGGGACTCTTTCTACAGAGATAGACAATGATATTCTAACTAAGCCCACTGCTAATGAAATGTGGGACACTTTGGTATCCACCTATGCACATGCGAAGAATGAGGCCAAGATCCTTCAAACTACAGTTTGATATCTACAACACCAAGCAGATTGGCCGCCCCTTGCATGTTTACTACTCTTCGCTGCGTGACATGTTTGAAAAGCTTCATAGCTACATGCCCATTACGACGTCTATTGAGCAGCAAAAGATATATAGGAACTCCACGATGGTTGGAGTCTTCATGCTGGACTTGATACAGAATATGATGCTGCACGTACTCATCTCCTTACTGAGCAATCATTCCCCCTATAGAGGAGGCCTATAGCCGTCTCAGCCGGCTCATCATGCCTTCGACAATGACGTCTTCACACTCCTCAGCGATGGCCGCATCTCGTGGTCGAGGGTGGGGCGATCCAGTCCAGAGGCCGTACACCTCGAGGAAGAGGCGGTGGACGCCAACGTGGTCCCTGCACCTACTACCACAAGCCTGAACATGCAGAGGATACATACTATCAGAAGCATGGATATCCTATTTCTGGTCGAGTAGCAGAGCAGATTATGCCTTCAGAGACTTCAGCTCCCCAGGCAGATCCTTGCCCGGATGATATTGTCTCTCGTATTTGAGAGATCATGACTCCTGGTGCTGCAACCATCACAGATATCGCTGCAGCAGCCATAGCCTCTTCGAACCCTCAGGTATCATATATGCCTTTACTGGTAGTACGAATGCAGACATGACATAGTGGATTATGGACTTTGGGTGCTTCTCACCACTTGTGTGGAGACAGAACACAACTGAAGTCCTATGGGCTATACCACCTGGCAGATGGGTTGTCATTGCTAATGGCAACCACTTACCCATCACAGGACAGGGGGAGGTGCAGTTAACACCGTCCATACGCTTGAAGAATGTTTTATACGCTCCTGCTCTTCAGATGAATTTACTTTCTATTAGTCAGATCACTAAGGATATGCATTGTCGTGCCATCTTTGACCCTTCATCTCTTGTGTTTCAGGACATATTGACGGGCAGGGTGATTGGGTATGGCAGTGAGCAGCGGGGACTCTACAGACTGGTCCAACCTCCTCATGTTAGTGTTTCTATTATACCTACTGGACCTGGTCTCTCCTTATCTGTGGCACCTTAGGTTTGGACATCTTCCTCTGCAGAAGCTATGCAATATTTTCCCTCATATTTCTACGAGATCCTCCTTTCAGTGTGAGGCATGTCAACTTGGGAAGCATCACCGTTCCTCTTTTCCATCCCGTCAGAGTCGAAGCAGTTCTCAGCTATTTGAGCTCCTTTATTTAGACATTTGGGGTCGTAGTCGTGTTCCTGATCTCCAAGGACACCGTTTTTATCTTGTAGCTGTCGATGATTTTTCTAGACTTTCCTGGGTCTTAGTAAAGAATAAGTCTGAGGCTGGATCCGCTATCATGTATTTTATCAATGAAATAAAGAATATTTTTCTGCCAATGTCATGTATCTCCGTTCTTATAATGCCTTGGAGTTTTCGCACCTTACATCTTTCTGAGTTCCTTAGATCTCATGGCATTGTTCACCAGATCTCATGTGTCCACACTTCCCAGCAGAACGGTGTTGCCGAGCGCAAACACCGTCACTTACTTGATGTGACCAGAACATTGTTAATACATAGCCATGCTCCTCATGCCTACTGGGGTGATGCTGTCCTTACTGTTTGTTATTTGGTAAACCGTATGCCCTCATCCGTGTTAGGAGAGAAGATCCCTTACTTGATTGCGTTTCCCGAAAAGGATCTCTTCTCTCTTACATCTCGTGTGTTTGGATCTGTTGCCTTTGTTTATGATGTCTCTCTAGGGCGTGACAAGCTCTCTCCTAGAGCTGTCAAGTGTGTGTTTGTCGGCTACTCTCGCACTCAAAGGGGTATCGCTGCTTTGATCCACTAAGCTAGAAATATTTTATTAGTGCTGACGTTACTTTTCTTTGAGTCGGTCATGTATTTTTCTCCTACAGGTGACATACTTACTCCATCTGACTCTGATGATGAGATACATGCCACCGTCTCCTACAGTTGGTCCTTCACCTTCACCTACTCCTCTTCCACCACCTCCATCACTTCCTCCACCTCCTCCGTTGGTTCAGTTCTTGCCTTGTGGTTTTCTCGCAAATCTCGCTCTGCTCGCAATGCTCACAAGCCTTGCCCATCATCCAGCACGCCTCATGTAGGTAATGAGCATATTGTTTCTACTGATGGCACTACTGAATTGACTGTACAATAGGATTCTAGACAGGAGGAGCAGGTACCCTCTCAAGAGGGAAATTTACAGGCCCATGACTTAGCAGATGATCTTGACGTATCGATTGCTCTGTGAAAGCAGAAACGGGCGTGTGCTACTTACCCTCTTGCAGTCCAGGTTCTTTGAGCAGGTTGTCGGAGGATTTCAGGAGATTTACGTTAGCACTAGCTGTGCAGATACCACAGACGTATCATGAGGCTCTCAAAGATAGTCAGTGGAGGTTAGCCATGGATGAGGAGATGGCTGCGCTACAGTCACGTGGTACGTGGAGTTTTGTTTCTGCTCCTGTTGATACATCTGTTGTAGGATGCAAATGGGTGTTCACTGTGAAAACACCGTGCGTATGGAAGTGTGGATCGCTATAAGGCGGGACTTGTGGCACGAGGGTTCACCCATACATATGGGGTGGACTATGAGGATACTTTCTCTCCAGTTGCCAGACATCCCACTCTACGTATCTCCTTGCTGTTGCTGTGACACGAGATTGGCCTCTTTATCAGCTTGATGTGAAGAATGCATTCCTCTATGGTGATCTACAAGAGGAGGTCTACATTCAGCAACCACCTGGGGTTTTGCTGCTGAGGGTGAGTGTCAGAAGGGTTTGCAGGTTACACAAGGCTATCTATGGCATCAAGTAAAGTCCAAGAGCATTGTTCCAAAAGCTCTCGGACTTGATAGAGCAACAGGGGTTTGTGAGATCAACTGCTGATCACTCCTTGTTCATACAGAAGACCCAGAGAGGTACTACAGTCATTCTTGTTTATGTTGATGACATTATTATTACAAGAGATGATGAGCAAGGTATTCAAGGTGCCAAGGACTTCCTAGGTCAGCAGTTTGTGACCAAGGACCTTGGACATTTACGTTACTTCCTTGGAATAGAGTTTGCCAGGAACCAACGAGGTCTTGTGATGACCTAGAGGAAGTATGCTATAGATCTTCTTTCAGAGACAGGCATGATAGATTGCAGACCTGCTACTACTCAGCTTGACCCAGGCATGAAGTTTTATGATGATGATACCGAGGAGGTCGACAAGAGGAGGTACATAGAGCTTGTTGGTAAGCTACTATATGTAACTATTACCATGCCCGACATATCATTTGACGTGAGCAAAGTGAGCCAGTTTATGGAACAACTCAGACATATACATATGGATGCAGTTCATATGATTCTGAGAACTTGAAGGCTTCACCTGGTACTGGACTTCTTTTCAGCAGAGGCACATCTCTCTCAGTGACAAGCATGCGCAGATGCAGATTATGCTGGGTGTCAAAGAATAGAAAGTCTACTTCAGGCTTTGTTGTGTTCATAGGGAATTCACTTGTTTCATGGAAGAGTAAGAAGCAGACTGTGGTTGCTAGATCAAGTGCTGAATCGGAATACAGGGTCATGGCACATGCTAGTACAGAGATGATGTGGGTCAGATCCGTTCTTACTGACCTAACTATAGAAGTGCCTCTTCCCATGCACCTCCAATGTGATAATCAAGCTGCTCTCTTCATTGCAAATAACCCAGCCTTTCATGAGAGGACGAAGCCACATAGAGGTGGATTGTCACTACACTCGTGACATGATACAGAAGGGTATTATCACTGCTACGCACGTCAGCTCTGGAGACCAGACAACATATATACTTACAAAGGCTCTAGCGTGAGGACCTTATCAGAGATGTTGTTCCAATCTGAGTCTTATTGATATCTGCGCTCAACTTGAGGGGGAGTGTCGAGATGTTTACTATTTTTAGCATTATCTTTTGTAATTTTTCTTTTTTCCTTTTCCTCTTTCTGTAATTTACCCAATGATTCTTCTCCATATAAGGGAACCCTTGGGCCTTTCATAATGCATTCCAGTATGTTTCCTTAACATAATTAACAATATATGGGGAGTGGTCAGGATATTCGAACATAATTAAACCAGAAAATGATAGATTACATTTAAGTGAATTGCAAAAACCCTGAAAAAAGATCCAATTGAAATATCTTCACATTACGCTGCCCAAGGGAGACTAGAGGGCGTGGCTGATGAATAAGTTGGATGAGAAGAAAGAAATGATGGAGGATTATGCATAATTTATGGTGGAATATGTGAATAACTTTTCAAATGGTGTGACTCGCTGCAATATCATTTGGAGGAAGCAAATTTTAACTTTTGGTTATTTCGGATAGAGATATTTAATGTTGATTAGGACATTTATCCCGTTACCATTTTTTAAAAGATGGCGCAAGAGAAGAATTGGAAAGTGGGAGTTGATACTTCTTTTTTCGTATTAGCAACCACATAAATTGCCCAAGATATCTTCCTTATTTTGGATTGTCTGATGTTTGAGATTGGTGGATTGAATTTCCAAACGGTTGTGATGGAAATAACGGTGCTACATTGTGGTGGAATTTTGGTCTAGCTGGCTCATAATTTGAAATTTGTTAACCATTTTATAACTAAATCTTCTTTGAAGTAAAAATAGGAACCCTGTTCAATATTACATGGAAAAATCCATTCTTAGTTGCAGTTTGGTGCACTTCCTTCTCATCAACGGTTTCATCAACTGTGTGTACATTAGTGGTATGGATGTCATGAGATCTTAAGATCTATCAAATAATGCATCAACTTTCTTTTATAAGGAGCGATGTGCTTGAGCAGAAGGAGGAGAGGGAGTGTCGCCGGATAGGAGAAGGCCAAATGTTGAGGTGATCTATGGGCAGTCGACCGAGAGGGGAGTGAGAAGGAGGTGGGGGAGGATGAGAGATGAATGATCTTGCAAAGGATGTCCCTTAGAGTCTGTCGAAGGGAGAAACCGTTGAAGGCTTGGAGCGCCACTACGAGGTGGTGCTTCCGATGTTGGGCAACATAGCATCTGTCCTACATAGCAGCTATGTTTCCCACTGTGGCTACTGGGGAATCAGAGGAGGGAGTGCCCAGCAAAAGTGGTGCAACCGAAAAAGGAGGCACTATCGGTGAACGTGGGGCTATGGGGCCTAGTGCTCGGCCGAAGTCCACTGTGGTTACGACTCAGATTCCACCCTTAGGTCTGCTATCGGATGACTTATGGAGGTCCTTGATGTTGCGTTTATCGAAGGAGGCGATGAAGGATTGTCCATTGGAGGGGCTCGTGATGGGGGAGGGTCATGCGATGCGATGACCTTGAGGAAGCTGCGAGAGAGGGTTATGGAGAGAGGGCTGGAGGCATCAGTGTCGACACTGTATGGTTAAAGGGAGGGGCTCTATGCGTTAGAGGGTTGTCGGTGGACGGTGCAAAAGAAGCTTCTGCGGGGGCACTCGAATCATGGAAGGCCATATCGATTTCGATATCGTTTCAATATCGTGTCAATACGATATTTCCATATCGACACACTTTTGTGAAGGAAATGCCTGAAAAGGAGGATATATCGCCATATCGATACCCATATCGGTCCCATCTCGATATCGATATATCAGCGATATATCGCCGATATATCGCGATATTTCCTTCCATGACTCAAATATGGTCGGTCACCCGAGCAAGGGGTGTGATTAAATGTCAAAGACCTTACTTTTAGGATGGAGGAACTGGAGATGGTACGGAAGCTTTCGGTCGTCAGAGTCTCGCTAAGATGTTGAAAACTGGAGGTACTGCAAGAGGCCTTGGAGAATATCGGCAATGCGGTTGAGATTTGCAGCACCGTGAGGTCGGGCGGTCGTAGATGGTTCCTGATGAAGGGGCAACCACCACAGTCACCTCGACGTGCTACGTTATGGATTGGATGGATACCTATGCCATTAAGCTTGGTTGTTGTTGAAGGAGGAAATACACTGGTGGTAACCTCTGTGGAGGAGGCCAGGGGCCAAGGGCCAAGGTCGACAACTATCTTGAGGAAGGCGAAGCCCAATAGTTGTGATCGAGAAACCCTAACATCGTCTTCGACTTGGTGTATGTGGCAGTGGGAGATGATTCGAAGGGGGTTCGGGATCGAGCTTCATGTCTAACCGAATCAGAGATAAGGGCAATGATCAAATACTAGGAAACTCTGTGTAGGATCCGAATACTGTAGCATTGGTATCGAACCAGATTATGAGATCCCCAAAATCGAAGGCAAAATCCATTAAACTAAACTCGAATAATGGGTCCCCGAGCACAAATTCGAAAAGACGCCTTTCAGATTCACCTTTGCCGGATGCTGCGGTTAGTTACACGGGTTCAGTGATACACCCGATCTTGGTTTCGATCTTGAGCACAACATCGACGATACATGTCTCAGACAACGATGAGGGTCTAAAGAGGGCTCCGATGGCTGTCGGTCTGCATGGTCTCGAGTAGCTTATTATGAACGTGATACCGAGGACACAGTTTGGCTCCCTACCAGTGAAGGCGATTGACCTTGCGGAGAACCTATCCTCTCCGAAGTGTCGTGTGACATCGGTGAATCCTAGTAGTGGATCTATTGATGACATGCTAAATTCAGAGGTTTTCTCTGGTGAAGGAGGTGATGAAATAGGAAGCTTCATAGCTGAAGGTGAAACATTCAGTCAGAGAAGGGCGAAGGCTACCAAGCGGCGGGGGGGGGGAGCACAAGGGCGCGGCTAAGCACAGAACCTCGAGGCAGTGTTCCCATGTTGGTTTGAACACAACTGGGATACGATCAAATGTGATGGACCATGTGTTCACTTTCTCACGGAAGCGAAGGAGAGCGAATATGATGGATTGGGAGTCAAGATTACTTGAGGTTGAAGGAGAAGAGGAAGGAGTGGAGGGTTCCGCGGTAGGAGATGCAAGCACGAAAGAGGGGCTTGTGGTGGTGTGAAATGGGAAAGAATGGGTTTGGTATAGGGAAGGGAGAGTTGTATGAGGAAGAAGGGTTCTGGGTTTATCGAGGTGAGAAGTAATGGTATAGACGGGTCATAGACAATCGAATGAATAGAAGTGGAAAGGACATTCGAGATGGTTGTTGCATAAACAATGGCGGTGCTAATGCCGGGGGCTTCCCCCTTAGTTCCCAAATGAAGTTCTTCACATGGAATGTGCGGGGCCTGGGCCAGCCGGAGAAGCAACTGACAATTGGTTCCATGTTCGCCTTGTGGAAGGCTGACATTGCTTGCTTATAAAAAACAAAAAATGGATCGTGGCATTCGGTAAGGTGGGCATCTACATCGGGTCCCCAACTTGACGAATTCAGAACTGTGTTGACAAATGGGAGCTCAGAGGAAATTGCGGTGGCGTGTAATGGAGACATCTTTGAACTGATGGAGGAGGTGATTATGGCCCACTTAGTCTCGGTGGCATTAGTGAACACGACTGGCCACTCTCACCTCATCATCACATATGTGTATGACATCATGAGAACTTCCACAAATACTGTTTTGTAGGATGAGTTGCGTTTGATTAGAGCATGTTTTCCCAAGATGGCATGATTTGTGGGCGGTGACTTTAACGTCAGGCACTATGCAGAGGATAGATCGAGGGGGAGAGGAGCACAGGATCTTGGGTCTGGCTTGTTTGTGGAATTGGTGGAGGAGCTTGCTCTGGAGGTCCTATACACAGCTAATTGTAGATACACATGGAGGAGTTCGTTATCTCAGTTGTGCATCTTCCGTTTCCTTCTATCGGTTGAAGCTCTAGAGATATTCAGCTTGGCTACTGTCACCTCATTTCCAAGGTTAAGATCGGACCATACGTCGTTGTGCCTTGACTCATGTAGTGGCAGAGGTTCCTCATCATACTTCAGGTTTGAGCAGTGGCGGTTGTTGAAGGAGGATTTTCGTGACATGGTTAGTGCTTTTTGGATGGAGTTGGCAATGGAGGGGTCGGCTATAATGAGGTTTGTGTTGAAATCAGGGGCTTTGCATCACATACTCTCGAGTTTTAAGAGGGAGACTCGGTCTGTGCTCGGACAGAGGAGGATTCAGGTGCTGAGTAAGATGGACTGGTTGGATCAGGTAGAGGACGATATGGAACTGGACGAGGAGGAGCTTGTGAGCGAAGGGGTGATCCAGGAGATCTTGGAGAAGGATCAAAAGCAGGAGTTTGAGTGGAGGCAGATATCATGACAAAGGTGGTTGAAGGAGGGTGATGCAAATACATGATTCTTCCACACGGTTGCTAGCTGTAGAGGCGGAGAAATATGATACATTCGGTAGAGGTAGGGGGAGAGGAGTTCCTCAGGGAGAATGCGATAGCGAGGACGTCACATATTATTTCAAGGACGTGAACAGGCAACCTCCACGATGCGGATTACGTGGTTGGGGTTGGGAGTGAACGTTATTTCAGAGCATGATATGGATGCTTTATACAGGTGATTTGGGACTTTGGAGGTCCGGGAGGCTGTTTTTGGGCTGAACCCAGATAGCTTCCCATGACTGGATGGCTTCCCTGTCTTCTATAGAGAATTTTGGGATTTGATTGCTGATGAGGTTGTGAAAGTGTTGGTGGAATTTGAAGAGGGAAACTTTGGTTTTGAGCGATTAAACTGTTCGTTCATTTTTATGCTTCCAAAACAGGACATGGTGACAAATATCGAGGATTTCATGCCCATTAACCTTTCCAATGCGATTTACTTTATTGTGGTCAGGGTGTTGGCTAACTGTCTCGCCGTCTCAGAGCGCTTTGCTGCCAGGCGACAACTTATGGATAGTGTTGTCGTTGCATCTGAGATTGTGGTAGATTGGCATAGAAGAAAGCTAAATGTGTTCTATGGAAGGTGGGCTTTTCGAAGGTTTATGATTGTGTGGACTGATGATTCATTTGGGTTCACTGCACGGGAGGGATTTTCCAGATAGGTGGATATCTTGGGTAAAGAGGTGCGTTACAACCACATCATGCGTGGTTCTTGTGAATGGGCAACTGAAGGGAGGCTCTCCCAACCTCAACGAGGTGTTCACCAGGGTTGTCCGTTGACACCTCTACTTTTTGTGCTGGTGGCTGATGCTCTGACGTTCATGGTTGATTGTGCGGTCTCAGGGGGTCTCTGCAGTGGTTATTCAAAAGATGGCATCTCTATACCCATCCTCTTGTACGTTGATGGCATGATTCTTTTTATGTAGGGGAGCTGACAGTTGCAAAGGTCTCTTAGCGGCGCTAGACATGGTTGGGACAGTGTCTGGACTGAAGTTGAATAGGGACAACTCAAAATTCATTCCCTTTGGTATGGTGGAGGCAGAGATTTATTCCTGCACGGGATGGTTGTGCACTCCTTGCAGGGGCCTGCGTTGCGATACCTTGGCGTACCTCTTGTGACTTGGCGGATGCACGTCAATGACTGGTTTTTGGTGATTAAGAAGTTGGAGCAGGAGTTGGCCAAATGGAAGCCTGTATGCTTGTCCAGGGGTGGCAGGTTTTTGATGATGCAATCGGTTCTATCGCTGATTCCTATCTTCTAGATCGGTGCTTGTGGGTGTTAGGAAAAGGGTTGACACCATCATGATACAATTTTTCTGATCATCATCTAGGCAGTCATGTGGGTTTCGTTTGGTGGACTGAAATTGGTGTCTTGCCTGAAGGAGGATGGTGGACTTGGAGTGCATAGTTTGGAAAAAATGAATAAGTCTTTGCTCGGCAAGTGGGTTACACGGATTTGGGGTGACTGCGACTCTCTAGTTTGCAATCTTGTTCGGAGGATCTATGGGCATGGGCTTTTGTTCCCTACTCATGCGTATCTAGGGGTTGCACCTTCATACTTCTAGAAGGGCATATGCAACGTGGCGCATGAGATACAACATTACTTGAGACCCGTGGTTGGAGACGTCACGTGTTTCCATTTCTAGACTGATGGCTGGAGCAAGGGCAGGCCTGTAGCTACAAGGTTCCTGCAGCTCGTGGAGATGGCGGTACATCCAAATATCTTAGTGGCTGAGGTCTAGGTTGGACATTCCATCTTTCCACAGTTTAAATACAAGCTCTCAGATCAACACTTGGAGGAGCTCATGATTTTGCTGGTAGAGCTCGATGAGGTGGTTGGGTCGACGGATGGATGAGACTGCTGGATATGGCGTGATGGTTCCTTTTTAGTTGGGAAGGTGTACAGGGCGATGAGGGGACCGGTGATTTATGACCCTGGAGGGTGTGTGGCGGATTGTAGGTGAAATTCGAAGTGGAAGGTCCCAACCTGTGTGGAGGTGTTCCTATGTCTCTTCAGGAGGGGTAGATTGCTTATGAGAGACAAATTTGCCCTGTTCATTCGGGGGGTGGACCAGGAATGCCCAAGATGTCAAGAGGGTGTGGAGGATGCCGACCATCTCTTCTTCACTTGTGGTAGCTCTACGGAAGTCTAGAATTGATTCGGGAATCAGGCGGTGAGTGTTGATAGTGTATCGAGCTTTTCGTGTTCCATTAGGGCAGATTGGAGCGGCACGGAGAATGAGAGATCAAGGTGCGTGGCAGTCATCTAGGCACTTTAGCTGGCCCGGAATGGGGTGATTTTTAGTTAGGACTGCTTCTACGCTAAGAACGTTGTGGCACATGTAAATGCAATGGCTGAGAGTTGGACCATGTAAATTGTACTTTATTTCATAACTGTATTAGGCATGTAATAAACGTTGGTGATAAATGGTAAAGTTTTTGGGCATACACCTATACGGTGCAAGCCCTTTTTTATTTTTAAAAAAACCTTTCTTTTATAAGAACTGAAGATGCAAAGTTGGATTGAGTTGTTAATGAGGTTTTTGGATGGAAAATTTGTGTTGTTTCAGTGAAAGGAAAAATGAGGCAACACATGTAAGGTGATTGGGCATGACAGGAGGTGGGTGAGGGAATGATGAAATGGGGAATTGCAAAATATGGCTAAAAAATTAAGAATTTTTACTAATTAGGGTTTTTTTGCCAATCAAATTAGAGTCTAATTAAATAAGGGTTAGGTTAATTTAATTTGCATCCAATTGAGTATGTTGTGATTTTATTTAAATAATGAGATCGCCTGATTACTTAATTAGTTGAGTTAATTTAGGATCTCAAATTAGGATTTGTTTTCTTTTCATTTATTTTGTAATTTCACTCCTCTTATATAAGGAATTGTCCATTATTTTAGCAAGTCAAACTATATTAAAATTTGGAGTACCTCCAATTATCCCCTCTCCTTTTCTTCGTCTTCCATGCACTTCTTCTTTACAATCTCATGCAATCAGCATGTCTTCTCTTCCTCCTCTCTACAAATTTCTTCATCGCTAATTTTTTTTCTCTTGTCAGATTTTTTAGTTTGTACTAGTTTGTCTCAGAGCACGTTGATGGCTTTTTTAAATTGGCTTGTGGCAACCAAGAGTTCATAGCGACGTTTTCTAATCCTTTGATATCGACACTTCCTATCGCGGTGAGGCCCTACTTAACGTACGAGAAAACTTTATTGTTGTTGTGCATCAATTGGTATCAGAGCACGACCTACATATTGTTCTCATTAGTAATGCAAACCAGTGTTGTAAAAGTCGCCCGATTGGCCTGACTATTAGGTCCGACTAGTCTAGTCAGTGGGGTGGCCGACCGAGTACCGACTAATTCCGATCAGGCACACTAGTCGACCAATTTTTGCTTGTAGATACCATATTTTTTGTTTTTCATAAGCAAATTTATTTCAATATGCTTAATGTTTTATTTAGATTCAATTACTTCTTTTATTTAATTATGATAGTATAAAAATGTACAAAATCTATGTATATATATAAATGGGTTATATGTTTAAAATAATCATAAAATTCAAAGCCGATTAAAGTCTGACTAAATCCGATTAGTCGTCCGACTGCCGATTAATCCTTAGTCAGTGACCTGACCGACCGAGTACCGACTACCGACTTTTGCAACCTTGATGCAAACATGTATGGATATATCCGTATTCGATCCTCCAACACATCCTTTTTATACAGATTTTGACATCCGTATCCGAATCCGTTTTAAATTGGATACATATATGGATATCACTTTGATATCTGTAAACATCTGTATCTGTATCCGTATATATGTTTTCATATATAAATATAGTTATAGATTTACTTTTAACGATATATATCATAATTGTATGCTTATATCACTATTTCCTATAATTATAATGACATAAGCACATTTAAATATATATCATGTGGATTCCATCCAATGCATGTATATTAAGCTAATCTATTGAGTGTTTCTAATATTATTTGTTGGTGGAAAAAGTTATTTTATTCTTTCAAAGAACCCTAGGCTCTCTTATATAGAGACAACCCATGGGTAAATTACATAAGATGCAACCAAGAAAATAAAATTAGCATAAATGGTACACCGACTACAGAATTATCTCTACACTCCACCTCAAGATGGAGCATAGATATCAATCATGCTTAGCTCGGAAGAACACTTCTGGAATGGTCCTCTGAGCAATGGCTTGGTGAAGATGTCTACAGTTTGCTCCCTTGAACTAACATGTGAAGTAGAAATCAGGATCTTCTGGATCATATCTCTAGTGTAGTGGCAGTCTACCTCAATATGTTTTGTTCTTTCATGAAAGGCATGATTATTGGTAATGAACAATGCAGCTTGATTATCACACTGTAACTGCATGGTTAGAGGTACATTTATATGCAAGTCTTCTAGTACAGCTCGAACCCACATCATCTCTGTATTTGTTTGTGCCATGGCCTTATATTCAGATTCAGCACTAGATCTGGCCACAACTGTTTGTTTCTTGCTTTTCCAAGAAACCAAAGAGCTGCCCACAAAAACTGCAAAGCCCGAAATAGATTTCCGATCCTTAGGGCATCTTGCATAATCCACATACACACATGCCGAGATAGATAGATTTGTTTCCTTTCTAAACAGCAATCCTATGCCTGGAGACGACTTTATATGCCTTAGTATACTATCATATATATGACATCCATATGTACCTGTCTCGGTTGTTCCATGAACTGGCTCACCCGACTGACTGCAAAGGTAATATCAGGTCGAGTTATAGTAATGTAAAGAAGCTTACCCACCATTTCTCTGTACCTTCTCCTATCAACTTCCTATGTATCATTATCATATAATTTCATGCTGGGATCCATAGGAGTACTTGAGGGTCTACACCCAACCATGCCCGTCTCGACAAGCATATCTGTAATATATTTTCTTTGGGTCATCACAAGGCCCTGTGCATTCCTGGCAAACTCCAACCCCAGAAAGTATCGTAGAGTACCAAGATCCTTCGTAACAAACTGACGGCCCAAAAATGCTTTTGCCATCTTTATCCCCTGAGTATCATCTCCTGTAACCAAAATATCATCAACACACACAATGATGACAACCGTACCTCTAGGAGTCTTCTGGACAAACAATGAGTGATCCACATTTGATCTCTTGAATCCTTGTTGTTCCATTAGATGGGAAAGCTTCTGAAACCGCGTCCTTGGGCTTTGTTTAATGCCATATATTGCCTTATGAAGTCTACACACCATATGATTCTCCCCCTCAGCAGCGAACCCCAGAGGCTGCTGCATGTAGACTTCTTCCTGCAGATCGCCATACAAGAATGCATTCTTAACATCAAGTTAAAACAAGGGCCAATCACTTACCACATCAACAGACAAAAGAATACGAAGAGTGGAATGACGAGCAACTGGAGAGAAGGTATCCATATAATCCACATCATATGTCTGAGTGAAACCTCGCGCCACTAGCCTTGCCTTGTAACGGTCAAGACTACCATCTGCGTGATACTTAACGGCAAGGCTGCAAAAGTCGGTAGTCGGTACTCGGTCGGTTGGGTCACTGACTAAGGATTAATCGGCAGTCGGACGACTAATCGGATTTTATCGAACTTTAATCGGCTTTGAATGTTATGATTATTTTAAATATATAACTCATTTTTATACATATATTTACATAGATTTTGTACATTTTTATACTATCATAAGAAAATAAAAAAGTAATTGAATTTAAATAAAACACTGAGCATATTATAATAAGTTTGCTTATAAAAAAAGCAAAACATATAAGAATATGGTATCTCCAAGCAAAAAATTGGTCAACTAGTGTATCTAGTCGGAATTAGTCGGTACTCGGTCGGCCACCCCACTGACTAGACTAGTCGGACCTACTAGTCGGGCTAGTCGGGCGACTTTTACAACCCTACTTAACGGTGAATACCCATTTGCAGCTAACGACAGATGCTCCTGAGGGAGCGGTAACCAAACTCCATGTACCCCGTGACTGTAGGGCAACCATTTCCTCCTCCATAGTAGAATGCCAACAGTCAATCTTCAAGGCATCATGATAATTCCGTGGTATCTCCACGGAAGACAAAGCCACAACAAACCTCTGAAAGTCCCCTGTGAGACGATGAAAGGAAACCTGGGAAGAAAGAGGATATGATGCACACACGCGTTTCTGCTTCTGTATAGCAATAGGGACATCCAGCTCATCAACCACGGTACTCGTCGGTTCACATTCCTCTTGCAATGATGAACCCTGCACATGCACACTATCCGACCCATCATTAGTAATAATATCTGGACATACCTGAGGCGTCCTGGATGATTGACGTGCAACATGAGCAGGACCCGACTGAGGTGTATAATATTTAGGTAATGGCGAGACGGGTGGTTTTGATGGTGGTGGTGGTGGGGATGATGTTGGCGTGACAACAGGAACGGGGATGTACGTTGGTGGACTTAAAATAGGAGGAGGAACATAGACCTCGTCATTAGATGTGGATGAGGCCAACTTGTCACCTGCAGATGAGAAGTACATAACAGACTCAAAGAATGTAACATCAGCACTGGCAAAGTATTTCCTGTTTACAGGATCATAGCAACGGTATCCCTTATGAGTCCGAGAGTAACCCACAAAGACACACTTGACAGCCCTAAGCGAGAGCTTGTCAAGTTCAGGAGAAAACTGATGAACAAAAGCAACAACACAAAAAACATGAGTAAGTGAGAATAATTCCTTGTCTGGAAAAACAACAGAAGAGGGATTTTCTCACCAAGTATCGAGGATGACATACAATTCACAAGGTAACAAGCTGTAAACCTGTAAGGACGGCATCTCCCTAAAAATAAATAGGTGCACAACTCTGGATAAGCAGGGTTCGAGTAATATCAAAAAGATGACGATGTTTTCTCTCCGTGACTCCATTTTGTTGAGATGTATATGCACATGTAGTTTGAAGAATAGTACCTCTTGACGAAAAAATGTGAGAGAGAACGAGTGCAAAAGTCCAAAGCATTATCCGTACGAACATATTTCACATTAGAGGAAAAAACATTTTCACTTCATTTATAAGATTTCTTATAACATCCCCTGCTTCAGATTTATTCTTTAATACAAATACCCACGACAAACGAGAGAAATCATCAACGACTACAAGATAAAACCTGTGTCCCTGGTGATCAGGAACACGACTCGTACCCCAAATATTGAATTGACATGAAGTATTCAAAAGGGGAGCTACTGCTCCGATACTGACGACTAGGGAAGCTAGCTCTATGGTGCTTTCCCAACTGACAGGTCTCACACCGGAAGGAAGAACTCGGAGAAATCTGAGGCAAGAGATGACGCATCTTCTGAAGAGGAAGATGACCAAAGCGTAGATGCCATGTATATGGAGAGACTGATCCGACTGAGTGAGAGGAGATGCCATGTAACGTCCTGAGCTTAGGTCCCCGGTCCGTTATCGAGGAAGTCTGGCCCTGACAACTTGTTGAGTTCGGGCCCAATTGGACCCGTTGACAACCATCCAAAATGCTTAAGCCCAAGTTGTCAAGTAGTAATCCCCACCACTTATAAACCACACCCACACTTTGTGAGTTTTTAGATGTGGCACTATGTTTGGGGGTATGGGTGTTATAACCTCACCCACTTATATTCGCAACGTCCTTGTTACGACATGGTCCATCACTTATTCCCAGTGACAGTGGCACTTGCACGCTCCGGGTAGCCATTTCCTCCTATCTCTTTGTAGGAGTGGCTCCACCTCTCGGGTAGCTCTTTCCACTATCAGCGGGAACCCGCTCTGATACCATTTGTAACATCCCGGGCTTAGGTCCCCGGTCTGTTATCGGGGAAGACTGGCTTAGACAACTTGTTGGGTTCGGGCCAAATTGGACCGGTTGACAACCACCTAAAATGCTTAAGCCCAAGTTATCAAGTAGTAATCCCCACAACTTATAAACCACACCCACAGTTCGTGAGTTTTTAGATGTGGCACTATGTTTGGGGGTATGGGTGTTACATGCCAGCATAGGAATTTCGGACTAGACGATAAAGACCATCCTGCTCAGAACCACAACCAATCACCCTGCCCGTTAGAATGTCTTGAAATATAAGAGACGATGGGTCAAATATAGCGCGACAATGTAAATCCTTTGTAATCTGAATAATAGAAAGTAAGTTCATCGAAAAATCGGGGGTATGTAAAACATTCTGTAGATGCATGGAAGGCGACAAAGTGATCTCCCCCTGTCCAATAATGGGTGAATGAGTCCCATTAGCTATTACCACTGACTGCCCTGGTGGAATTTCCTTGTATGACGTAAGTCTATTTCTATCGTGACAAAGATGGTGTGTTGCACCGGAGTCCATAATCCAATCTGACACATCAGAACTATGACATGATGGAAAAGCACAAGCACTACCTAAGGTGTTAGCAGTGGTAGAAGTACTGGCAGACGCTGAAGCAGCAATATCCGAAGAGCCTCCTGGAGAATCTGTAGATATGGGAGGCATAATATCTCGCAACGAGCTCCTCGAACCTCTGATCCGAAGTAGATGCCGACGGAGATGCAACATGCTCGGCTACTCGCGCTGAGGCTGGAAATCCATGCTTAGAATAGCATGTATCCTCAGCATGTTCTGTGCGATGACAAAAGATGCATGGCTGGCGAAAACGACCGCCTCGACCATGAGGTCCACGACCACAGAATGAAGAAGGACCACCTCTCCTTTTGGAAGAAGCCATCGCCGGGGGGGGGCACCGGAAGAGAAGGGGGTGGGTGGCGACTGTGAGGGTTTTAGGGTTTTGGCTCTGATACCATGTTGGTGGAAAAAGTTATTCTATTCTTTCAAAGAGCCCCAGGCTCTCTTATATAGACGGCCCATGGGTAAATTACATAAGATGCAACCAAGAAAATAAAATTAGCATAAACGGTACACCGACTAAAGAATTATCTCTACATTATTCACATGGAAGGACATATCGATATCGATATCGTGTCGATATCGATATATCGGTGATATATCGCCGATATATCGCCGATATATCGCTATATATAGGAATTTTTCTGAAGAAAATGCCTGAAATCGGATATATCGATATATCGATTTCGATATCGGTCCCATGTCGATATCGATATATTGGCGATATATCGCCGATATATCGGGATACGGCCTTCCATGATTATTCATATGCCATAAGTATCCATTTTACATTTGTATCCGTTCTTTGAGGATATGGTTACATAGCTTTCATATTTGTCAATATCCGTTTCCGTATTCGTATTTAAAAATGGATAAAGATATTGTTGGAGTATTAGATAGTGCGCCCATTGTGTTGTAGCAGGGTGAATGGATCCTGGAGGAGATCCATTTACCCCATCCAGTGTTTAGTCCCATACCGCCTAGTGGTGGGACTTGGAGGCTCTGGAGAGGCTATATAAGGAGCCCCAGACCTCCTGTACTCATTGAGAAAAAGGAATGAAGTATCTGCCCCTTTGAGGGCTTCTCCCGTGGTTTCATCCCGCTCCTCACGGAGTAGGGTTCCACGTAAAATCCCGCTTGTTCTTTTCGTTATTTATCTTTATTCCATGTTTATGCTTTCGCTTCCGATTTTCTAACATGGTATCAGAGCGGGTCGATCTTTGGGGATTTTATCGGGTTTATTTGTGTTCGAGTTTCGAATTCAATTCTATGAATATTGTTGAAGCCCTATGCTTGTTCTTGAAAGATTTCTTGAAGATTATTGTATATGGATTTCTGTTCTAGGGTTTTTTGAAACCTTAGATGCATTCCTAATCTAGTTCGAGCAACATCTGCGCTGCCAGGCTTCCAGAGATACTAGCAGCGCAAGGATTCAGGCGGAATCCTCCCCTTTGAAGCCGCGCTCTTTCTCCTTCGCGGACGATCAAGTTCCGCACTCCTCCCAGGGTTCCAGATCTCCAGGGTGATAAGCCCCAAATGCCGCGGTACAGTTCCAGGCGGCATCAACCCTCCAGCCGCGCATCTCCGATGGAGGCAGTTCCTTCCGCGGATCTCCAGGTCCACGCGCACGCGCCTTCAGCACCCCTTTTCTCTCATCTTGAACGACATCCAGGGCGGCGCTTCTCCAGGGCGATCTCGCCTTCACCACCTCCAGGCAGAACCCCCCATCCGCGTGCGCGGGCTCCAGGCGATTCCTCCGCATCGCGCAACCACAGGCGCTCCCTCCCAACATCGGCAGTGCCATGTTTTCCAGACTCCCAACGCGATCCAGGCGCGGCTCCAGACTCCCCACGCGATCCAGGCGATCCTGGCGAGATCGCGTTGTTCTCCCTGATATCGCGCGCCTTGTTCTCTATGCGGTGCCGCCCCTCCTGTGTTCCTCACAAGGGCGACGCGGCCTCCTGCGCTCCTCCCCGACTTCCGGCTGGATCGTGTCAGATCTCCTCCTTGCGTCGAGCCCCATCGCTCCGGGATCGTGCATCTCCCGTGGGGCGGCGTGGGGGGTATTTTGTGGGAGAAGAAAGGGTTCCCGTGTTGGGAACCCTAATTAGGTTGCAGGAAAAGAAAAAAAAATCGGCTGCATTTTCGGCCTGGGCCCGTGAAGTTCAAAAAAAATGCTAATTTTGTATGACCCAGAGGGGGGCTGCAAGCATTAAAAAAAAGGAGAAGAATATTGGGCCCAAAGGTGGGCCGAGAGTTAGTGAAAAAAAGGAGAAAGAGAGGCCCAGCAGAAAAAAAAGGGAGAGAGATGGCATTATTAAAAAAAATGAGGTTGTTTTTTTGTTTCGGCCCAAGAGGGCTGATATGTACGAAAAAAAAGGCGCGTACAAGAAAAAGTCATACGCATAGTTAAAAAAAAGTGTGAAAAGCCGAAAAATAAATGTCAACGGCTTAAAAAAATGTGTTTTATATAAAAAAAGAATGACGGCTTAAAAAAAGAATGATGATGAAAAGCCGCAAGTTTCATGTTCTTGTTGTTTACCCCCTATTTATCTTGTCTTCTCCCAACTTAGTCGATGTCAATTTTCCGACAAGTATGGGAGAAAGGGGGAGTATATATGTAGAGTCACAGGTCTTATATTCTAGATCCAGATTCAGATACCAGTATCCAGACCATCCAGTTGATCAGACTCTGCAGTTCGGTTTCAGACTCGACGATCATTGTTTCCGAGTCTCCAGTTTCAGACACGCACGAGTGTGCGGTCATTTTCAGATGGGCATATGTTGCCATCATCAGTTCGAGGTCCCCATCATTCTTGTTGTTGTCAGGCCAGAGTTTTCATGTGAGCCATAGGGACTCCAGAGCAGAGGACCATTCCCTTGAGGGCAAGGGTTTTCATGTGGTATCATAGGTACATCAGAGCAGTGCACCATTCTCCGAGCCAGATGGGAGAGACCCAGTTCTCCGACGAGGAGACTTCAGGCGCAAGTTCAGACTCGATGGTCAGATTCCGAGTCTTCAGTTGACTCACACTCTAGCCCGTTCGTCTTCCTCACTTGCACGGCATGAGAAGCAACGTCCTCGACTGTAGCAATGTGCACGTTGGGTTGATATTGTCCGTAGTGTCCTGTAGCGTTGAGTTGAGTCTCTTTATGTTTGTCCAAGCTAGGGGTGCACATGGATCGGATTTTGGCTTAATCCATGTCCAATCCATACATAGCGGATTTTTTATTTTTCCAGTCCAATCCAATCCATTAAACGTGCAAGTCCAATCCAATACATCGGATTACGGATTGGATCGGATTGGTTCGGATTTTTAATGTTCACTTAATCTATGATTAAGTTTGTAGCATAGTCTACCTCGAAGTTTGAATCATGATTCTAACATGTAGATTATGGATAAATGTAAAGTCGAGAATAGTTAATTTTTGGAAAGCAATTTGACTTATTTTTTTTGAAAGCAAAAACATGCTTGTTGTAGATTTATTACAAACAATCATTGTATACCTAATTAAAAATAACATACTTGTGGTCCGTGGAAATCATATAAGAATCACGATGACTTTGAATAAAATTGCAAGTTTGTATATATAAAATAAGAACTACAACCAACCTGCAACTAACCTGCTTGGCTACGTGGTGCGGGAAAGATGACCCTGTGCAAGGGAGGTTTGGGACAAGAACCGTGGGCGACTACATGGTGGGGAGGTATGTATTTGAGGTTCCTAACTTCTCGTACGCGAGGGAGGTCTGGGAGAGCCGAAGACGAGGTCTGGACACGCATGCACGAGGGAGGTCGAGCTATGCGTGTGTATAGTTGGAGACAAAGGAGGCATAGATGATGACGAGACAAAATCCGACTGGGGATGAGATATGGCTACACTCGTGCAAGGGAGGTATGGGAGAGCAGAGGACGAGGTCTAGTTGCACGTACACAAGGAAGATCTGGTTGCGCATGCGCACAACTAGGACAAGGATGACATCTGGCGAAGATGCGTGCATCTGAGGGTAGAGATGTGTGTGGCGCAGGTGAGTGTTTTGTTTGGAATGGGTCCCGAGTGGATTTAGGTTTGTGCATTATTATTGAAGGATGTTTTGTTTGAAAATTGGAAGGATTTGAAGGGCATTGCGGGTAGGTATTACTTTTTTCTAAACCAACTAGTGGAGTGAGGTAAGGGGTTTTCTGACTAGTTGTGTGTGGTCAAACTTGAATTGGAATAGGTTAAAGTTATAAAGAGAGTAGCATGGATATTTACACATAGCTTTCAAATAAAATTTAATATATAATATACTTTAATAAGAATAAATAAATTAGTATATATTATTTATTTATTAACGGATTAACGGATTGGATCGGATTGGATTTTGACAATAATCCGATCCAATCCATAGATGAACGGATTTGTAAAATTCTAATCCGATCCGATCTATTAAACCTATAAATCCAAACCGATCCAATCCAGTGACAACGGATTGGATCGGACTACGGATTTTATCCGATCCGTGTGCACCCTTAGTCCAAGCTGAGCATTGCATGCTCCAGCTTGAGGGGGAGTGTTGGAGTATTAGGTAGTGCGCCCATTGTGTTGTAGCAGGGTAAATGGATCCTGGAGGAGATCCATTTACCCCATCCAGTGTTTAGTCCCATACCGCCTAGTGGTGGGACTTGGAGGCTCTGGAGAGGCTATATAAGGAGCCCCAGACCTCCTGTACTCATTGAGAAAAAGGAATGAAGTATCCGCCCCTTTAAGGGCTTCTCCCGTGGTTTCATCCCGCTCCTCACGGAGTAGGGTTCCACGTAAAATCCCGCTTGTTCTTTTCGTTATTTATCTTTATTCCATGTTTATGCTTCCGCTTTCGATTTTCTAACAGATACGATAACACCTTCATCGTACCCGTATCTGTCTGTTGCATCCAGTTCTCATGATCTGATGATCCATCAACATATTCGAGGAATCATCGAAAGTCCCCTCTAAAGAGTCGTCCAATAGGTGCAAATGATGAAGAACTGAGAAGAAGTGTTATCCACGGTGTTTTTGATTTATTCCAATCTATGAGACCTGCCGACATCTCCCAAATGGTGGCACAACTGCAGTCTCCCACGTCAAAACCAACATTGACACAATCACCATCTCCTATGGTAAAATCATCGCCAACCCCGGACCCCATTATAGCCCCCAACACAAACACCCTCGACGTAGTCAACTCCCTTTCCACACCCACACTCGTGGGCTACCAATATTGTCCCATCGAATGAGCACTTGTGGCCCTCAACATTGCCGTCGCCGCTGCTCTGTAGTCGAGTTGTACCACTGCTGCTAGCGAGTTGGGTGCCAACTATGAATTCTCGATTTAT
This sequence comes from Ottelia alismoides, assembly GCA_037367405.1. NCBI lineage: Eukaryota > Viridiplantae > Streptophyta > Magnoliopsida > Alismatales > Hydrocharitaceae > Ottelia > Ottelia alismoides. The sequence goes on along the minus strand of JAZKJV010001037.1, from coordinate 1,111,591 downwards.
TATGCCTCCCACATCACCTCTTTCACCGATTTCCTCATTGTAACCACTAGCCTGGTCGGCATCTAAGATTAGATGACTGTCGTCATTGCCAATGATGAAACCCTAACACCAACACCCGTCGCCGGCACCTTGGTGGAGAAGGGGGAAAACCTTAACGAGAGTTGGTGGTCTATCACCAATCAAATCCCCTAAAATAAAGGGTAAATGTTGTTTTGGAAAAATTATAAGCAACCACTTCCTTCAAAAGTGCTTTATCTAAAGGAAAAAGTTGGGAAGAGATTAAGAAGCAACATTTATTCTAGTGAAAGGATAAGAAATTTGCAACAAAGACCCTCTTCCAACAAAAGTTAAAAAAAAATATTGAGGATGGGAAAATGATCGACAAATTATTGGTTCAACTACGAATAAATCCCATCATGCATTGCAACAGAAGATTTAGCAAGTCATCAAGATATGAGTTTTTTTATGAAGAGAGAGATGATGCAACGTGGAATCGTGAAATAGGGCTAAATAATTAGGGATTTTTATCAATTATGTTTTTTCATCTATCCAATTAGGGTCTAAATTAAGGTTAGGTTAGTCTAATTTACGTCCGATTGAGTCTGCTACAATTTCTATTTTTATTTAAATAATGAGATCGCATGTGATATAGTTGGGTCAGTTTTGGATCTCAAATTAGTATTTATTTCTCTTAATTTTATTTTGTAATCTCACCTCTCTTATATAAAAGGGGTTATTGGTCTATTGTTTTAATCAGTCAAGTTATATTGAAATTTAGAGTTCCTCCAATTACCCGCTCTCCCTTTCTCCTTCCTCGTGCTTCGCCGGTACTCCTTTCTTGCAACCCCGTGCAATTTGTTTAATCTTCTCTTCTTCTGCCCTTGAAATTTCTTCTCCACTAAAAGTTTCTACTATCGGATTTTTTTTTAAATTTGCGTCAGGAAAGAGGGGGTACCTACTTCAATGGTTTGGTGGTAGAGCAGTGTGCCTACCACCCAAATGACCATGGTTGAAATCCTCCTTTGAGGAGGGTTGCGTTAGGTGGCCGACAACTAGCATAAAAAACAATTGGATCATGATCCCTAATTTAATTAGACCCTAATCGAAGAGGCTAGATAGCATCATAAGATGGTTCTTTTGGTCGTCCTCTGGACAGTCAAGTGGGTTGCCATTGGTGGATTGGAAGTTTGTTTCGTGTTCGAAGGAGGATGACGACCTTGGAGTTCGTAGTTTGGAGGAGATAAATAAGGCGCGGCTCAACAAGTGGATCGCTTGCATCTGTGGGGAGTGTGACAGTCTGGTTTGCACGCCACTCAGGAGGATCTATGGCATTGGATCATCGCCCCCTGACCCCGAGGATCTTGGGCATGCTCCCTACTATTTCTAGCACGGTGTCTGCGAAGTGGCTCAAGAGATTCATCCCTTCTTAAGATCGATTGTTGGGGACGATATTGGTTTTTGTTTCTAGACAGATGATTGGAGTGAGAAAGGTGCGTTGGGGGTAAGGTTCCCGTGTCTTATGACTTTGACTATTGACCCAAAGTGCTTAGTGGAGGATGTGTGGGATGTACATTTCTTCCCCTCAGTTTAGATCTGAACTTTCTGATCAACGATTGGAGGAACTTTTGGTGATGCTTACGGAACTAGATGGTGTGGCAGGGACTGTCGAGAGTCGGGACAATTGGACATGGTATGACGGGAGTTTTTCTGTTCGAAAGGCATACAGGGCCCTAAAAGGCCCAATGATTTTGGCCCTGGAAGGTGCATGACAGATTGCAATAGAATCTGGAAGTGGAAAGTTCCAACACGCATAAAGATCTTTATGTGTCTCTTCAGAAGTGGAAGACTGCTGACAGAGGACAGACTGGCTCAGTTTATTTAGGCTGGGGACCCTGCATGCTCTCGATATTAGGCTGAGATTGATGATGCAGATCACTTGTTCTTCTTATGTGGGGGCTCCATGGAGGCATGGGAACTTTTGGGGAATTATACAATATGTCCTGATGGCATGTCTAATTTCTGGGGTCCATTGTAGCAAACTGGACTGGTCAGAAAGAGAGAGAGAGAGATCTGGATGTGTGGTTATGATTTGGGCGATTGGGCTCGTTAGAAATGGTATGGTATTCTGACAGGATAGATGTCATGGGGAGAATATTGTAGCACATGCTAGGGCCTTAACTGTGAGTTGAAACTTGTTATTTTGGGTCGGTTTGGTATCGGTCTACAGTCCTATAATGATTTTCGATGATTAATGGTGAAGTTTTTGAGCCTATACTATGGAGGCCTTTTTCCTTTTAAAAACACAATTGAATCTCTCAATATGGATTTGATTAGAATCCATGTAGCCGACCCTACTTAAAGTGGGAGAAGGCTTGGCCATTTTGCATTAGGAAAGAAAGGGAGCTTTTGAGGGGCGGGTAATGGAGCCGAGGTGGGTTGGTGGCAGGGACATTTTGTTCAAGTGAGGTTAGATCGAGATCTTGAAATTGGGTTCGAGGTGCCTGTCATGATCCAGGTGGGAACTTTGACCTAACCATGATGCTTAGGTAGGGTTGGGTTTTTGGGTTTTGGCCTTGCCCAAGTGGTGGATTTGAAGGTGGGATCCACGTGTGGAGGCAACCAAGGTTTGAAAGAACATAAGGCAGAACAAGGCGGTTTCACAAGAAGCAAAGCGAGGCGTCGCCTCGAGGCGGTCGAGACGTAAGCCTCAATTTTTTCCGTAAAGATTGTAATTTAACTTAATATTCTATATTAAAATTAAGAAAACTATGTTATAATACATCTTGAAGCTTGTAAGCAAGTAGAGGATTTTTAATTCATTATTGTCATAGACTTGCAGAGCAAATGTTACTATTAACTACTAGTGCTAGAATTAAATGCAAGAGTCACAAGACAAAATAATGAGTTCCATGTTTCAATTTCTAATTCTAGTCTAAAAATGAAAATTTAGAATGCCCAATCCATATCCTTGACTCCTAAAGATCTTCTCCTCATTGCCTTGAACTCTATGATATGCATCAAGATTATGACTATCATCCGTCGATCTATTATTGCTCGTTGGATCATCCAAAGAATCATCCATGTACTTCAAATTTGCTTCATTGTCGTCTTCGTCGCTAACTTCGTCGCCACCATGAATCTCATCAAGATTGATCAAGTCTTTACATGTATTATACAATGCCATTGTTAATTATATCGTATTTTTATACTAACAAAAATAACTTTAACATCACATTTACTTTTCTTTCTCGTCTTCCTACGAGAATCATCTTGTGCTTCCTCAACTTCTTCACCATCCTTCTCGAGAGGAGTATTTGCATCAAGCTCTTGGTATGCATTGTATTCACAAGATTGAAGCTCTGATACCCATTCATCACTAGAATCCATATCATCCAAACATAGGGTATCTTCTATTGTCATTTTCTTGACCTCCCTATGCTTTAACTTCAAGTCGAACATCACGTAATATGGGGGGCATGAAAGACTTTATGAGGAAGGTGGATGTCATGAATTGTGTCTAACCGGGATATGAGGGGCATGCAAGTCTTTATGTGGAAGGTGGATGTTACGAACGTGCATGGTACTTAGGACCGGGCCTTTCCCTGGAGCATGTTGAGGTGGGGATTTTGGATGATGTGGCTAGCAAGGACGAAGGGGTGAGTTATGATGGTTTCCGTCTCCATGCTAGTGAATGATCAATCAAAGGAGGGATGGGTGCAGCATGGGACAGGTATAAAGCAAGATTACTCATTGGAACCAATGTTGTTCGTGTTGGCATTGGATGTGTTGGCTTTCGCTGTCTCAAGCTTGTAGCGAGGGCTTGTTCTTGATTTTTTTACATGTTACATTGCTCCAATGTACCCACTTAAATGGTATGGTGGTAGTGCAGTGTGTCTACCACTCAAAAGACTAGGGTTCAAATCCCCCTCTTGCAGGGGTTGCGTTAGGTAGTCGACGACCAACGTAAAAAATAGTCGAATCTTTCAACATGGATTTGAACAAGAATCTATGTAGCTGACCCTACTCATAGTGGGAGAAGGCTTAGAACTTTTTTTACATCGCTCCAATATGCAGACGATACTGTCTACTTCATCCAACATATATAGCAACATGTAAGTCAGGTTAGGGCAATATGTTACTTGTATGGTCTATTGTAGTGGGGAGGAAGATGCATACTGTAGAAAATGAGAATGTGGAAGCATAGTCAGAGATAAAAGGATAAATAATGATAAGAAAACCGTGATTTTATGTGGAACCCTACTCCATAAGGAGTGGGATGAAACCACAGGACTCTCAAGGGTGTGATCTGTATATTTCTTTCTTTCAACATTTACATGTGGTGTGGGGCTTCTTATATAGTCACACCAGTAAGAATAAGTCCCACTCACAAACGATGTGAGAATAAACATGTGGATGTGGTAATTGGACCCTGTAGGGGTCTAATTACCCATCCATAGTCGTACACTCTAGCACTCCCCTTCAAGCTGGAGCATACAATGCACATCTTGGGCAATGAGAAAGAAATCACTTCCTCACACAATACAAGACACTATGAACAATAACAACTCAGCGTATACTCTATTGGTTTTATGCTGTGGATGTTATGTCTCATGCCGTGCTGGTGAGGATGAACTAAAGGGATGCGTGTGATTCGTGTCTCCTCGTCGAAGAACATGTGCATTGTACCACGTCTGTCCAAGACACTGGAATTGAACTGCATCTATTCGTTAGAGGATGATGTTTCACAACTGCTCCATCTGTATCTCTGAAGATGGGTCTCTCTCATAGGGACCTCGAAGTGGGCTTTCTCTCATAGGAACCTCAGAAGCATCTCCTACTAGATTTCACAGTCACTGGAGAATGGAGTATGGAACTGAGACTCCTTGACAAAGAACTGATCTCTCCCACATTGGCTCAGATAATGTGATCTTTTCTCTGGAGTCCTTATGGAACTCTCTGTATCGAGCCTCTTACATAGGTCTTTGTACGAAGGTGCGAAGGGATATTTCCCTTTTTTTCATTACAAATTACAAGCCCAATTGGGAATGATATTTAGGGTTTCCACATCTCACGAAGCAGTGGAAGGGTTTCATCAAACTTGACTAAGATCGAAGAAGATGCACACGTGTTTGGAGAATGGGTGCTGCGCTTGTGCATGAATTGGGTTTGTGTTGCTTCCACGAGACTCATGCAACATCGCCATCGCCTGTGCAGGAATCAGTGGCTGCATCACCACTAGGTTTCCGGGGATCCCTCTAGGGTTCCACCTGAGATCTTTTTGTGAGGAGAAGATGCACAAGACCTCTTCTCTATCACGCATACACAGATGAGTTTTTTTGTAAGGGATGTTGGCATGGAGGACGTGTTCTTTTTCTATCTTCTTCTCTGACTTCTTCGGATTCCCTAGAGCATCACCACTTGCATTGGAAGGTCTGTTGTGCCTTGGCCGTGATGAGAACATGCCACTGCCTTGGAGAAGGGGGGATCGATGCTGCTTGGAGAACCCTCCACAGAACATACGACGATCTTCAGTTCAGAATTTAATGGTTGTTGGTTGCGACCTTCGTGCTGTGAACAACTAGGGTTTCATCAGAACCCTACCAAACATATGTGGAACATAATTTTCTCGAACACGAACATGAACATAATCAAAGGACATAATAAAATATTTTAAGAACAAATCACTAAAGTCGAACCCTGTCTGATACCATGTAGAAACGAGAATACGGAAGCGTAATCAGAGATAAAAGGATAAAAAACGATAAGAAAACCATGATTTTACGCAGAATCCTACTCAATAAGGAGTGGGATGAAATCATGGGAGAAGGCCTCTCAAGGGCAGATATGTATATTGCTTTCTTTCAACAGTTACAGGTAGGTGTAGGGCATTATGTTGAGGTTACTGTTTCTTTGCAATAAATGTTAAAAGCTTCACAAGATGTATTTTTCAAGTGGGAGTTCTCTGATTGGATTTACTGGGCATCACTTTTTAAAGAATATTGAGACGTTGTCTCTGGTAAACATAGATTAGCTTTCCTCCTCTCCGTGTTTCCTTCTTTTTTTTCAAAGCATAAAATATTTTTTCTATTTTTCCAGGAATAAGGTTACACTGCTAAAGTTCGGCATGGTCCCTCCTCTTGTAGAGCTCCTGAAATCTGAAATAAGCAGACTCCGGGAATTGGCAACTGCTGCAATTCTGTCACTTTCAGCATCCGATAGCAATAAACCGGCTATAGCTGCTTCTGGTGTAGCCCCATTTCTAGTTCAGATACTTGTTACAGGAAGCATGCAAGCCAAGGTTGATGCAGTCACAGCTTTGTACAACCTCTCGACTTGTCAGGACAGTGTTGATCCTTGTCTTTTCATGGGATCAGTTCCCCCGCTTCTCTCTCTCCTCAAGGATTGCAAGAAACAATCTAAATTTGCTGAAAAGGCCACTGCTCTTCTTGAAATATTGTCCAGTTTCGAGGAAGGAAAGATTGCAATTACCGAGTTCAATGGCGGCTTTCTGACATTGGTTGAGACTGTAGAAGATGGATCTAAGCTCAGCATGGAGCATGCTGTTGGAATACTGCTCACCATGTGCAAGAGTAATAGGAAGAAGTATAGAGAACTTATTCTCAACGAAGGGGCGATCCCCGGTCTCTTGTTATTGACAGTACAGGGTACTGAAAGTGCCAAAATGAAAGCTCGAGAACTTTTGAAGCTTCTCCGAGATGATTCCGGACCCAAGAGAGTGACCCCTGAGGTTCTGGAGACTATCGTTTTTGATATAGCTTCAATGATTGATGGTCCAGATAAAGCAGCTGAAACAGCAGGGAAGATACTTAAGGATATGGTTAAGCGAAATATGGAACTGACTGTTGGCCACCTTCATGTAAATCGACAGGAAGCACTCATGCAAACTCAGTGATCTGTGAAGCGACAATCTTTACGTTGTTAACTCCGAAGGAACATAAGTGAGGCCTGGCTGAAAATGGCTGGTCCACTGTGCATTACTTAATTCGTTAGGTTCCTTATTCTTTTAAAGAGAGAATTTCCATGTAAGCGGCTTCTCGTCCCTTGTTCCTTTGTAGTCATAAAATTGTAATATCAATTGCAATTCATTTGAACAGGGGTTGTCACTATAGCCACAGTGCTGTAAATTGAGTTTGTGTGCTATAGTTGCAACTGGATAGTTAGGTATGAACTCCATTTTTTTAAGAAATTGTAACTTCTTTAAAACTGCTAATACATGAAATCTGACGCATCTCTCCGTGATCAATTCAAGACTGTGTTAATACATTAGTGTAAAGGACTTTGGTGTTTGTAAGTTGCAGGCCCGTCCGTTTGGAAATTGAACATGCAGATGTTAACTTATAAGAAAGTTGTATAAAGCTATATAACCTTCTTGAGTAGTACCAGAATAAAATAGTATCTTCTGGGTAACATTTTCTTGGCTATACTATTGTTACGAGATTTTTACCCCTACGAACCCTGCATTGAAGCCTCTGCGAACAACGAGAGCTAAACCCAGCCAGATAAGGGCAGCAAAATCATTGCATGTTCATCCCCTCGAAGAAAAAATATATAAAATAATGGGGCGAGTGAATTGCCTCTTTCCCGTGGAAGTACGGCTCGACCCACATAATTACCTCAACTAGGATGTACCCCGCGCTTCGCGGTGGAACGAAATTGAGTTGATATGATTTACAAAAACACGAAGTTTTACTATTTCCTTTTAAATATTAAAAATTGATAAAAAAAAAAGTTTACATGTTATGAACATATTTAGTTTATATTTTTTGAGGAAAAAATAAATGCTCTGTATTTATGGTATGAATGGAATAAGTTCATATAAGACAATTGCATATAACAACCACTATTGAGGTATTGAGGAATACTGAATTGCTACAATTATATTGCAGGAAAATCTTATTAAACTAAAATAATTATACAGTTGCATGGAGTCAGTTTAATATTGATTTAAATCTTAACTGATGTTTTCTTATAACGAATACATGAATAAGTTAATAAGTTATCGTAAGTTAAATAATAGAAGTAAAACTCACTTTTGCAATTTCATATCTCCCAATTGGTCAAAGATGGCTAGGGTCGGGGCTGAGAGCCTCCTGCTCTCGGTTCGCCTGGCAATGGTTTACGATTATCGACACTGTCAGATGTCAGAGTCGGACCAAACGACAGAGGATCGGGCCAAGAAGAAGGATCAGTCCTCCGTCAAACTCCTTCAATCGAGTTGCTCCCGCAATAAGCAATTTCCTCGATTATTTTGGAATCGGAACTCGCAAGTGTGCACAACATATCACCATTAAAAATGAAATAATTCCATCTACTTGATCAGCCAAAATTGGGTTAATCTCTGATTCCAATCATGAAAATTGCATCAATTATAAAATACTGAACATCTAGGCATTACCTTTAGTCTGAAATCCAGGTCTCACAGATGAGGCATGTAACTATATCAGTCTGATTCAACATACTCAGAAGAAATACTCTCGTTCAGGCTACGAATCCCTTCAGATCAGTTGAATTGAATAGAAAATCAAAGAAATATAGCCTAATTAATCCAATATGTGATTTATTCCAGTTTGGACAATAAGGGATAGAGAAGGGAAAACACTCGTTCTTGAAACCAACCTTTTTAAAACCAAAGTGCCGGGTGAAAAAAGGGGAAGATCTCTCTGTTCTTGGTTCTCCTGTAGATGGATGCTCTGTTCTTTGGTCAACAAAATTGGTTCTGCAATTCCCTTTTTATGTATCACATTTCAGGTAGCTATTATTGTCATTGATATTTAAGAGCCCATTTGGAGCTTTTTTTTCCTTTTCATGACATGATTTTTTGATACAGAATTAAAACATGTATTAAATGAAGCATTTTCAAATTTCGAGAGAGGATTTGAGTTATCTGTGCAATGAGGTAATATCTACATATTAACATTTATTGTTTGTTCTTATTGTTCTTAAAATTTCCAAAAAAGAAATTACAGCTTAAAATTTCTCTAGCAAGTTGTGTCTCAAAAAAGCATTTGTTTTGAGCAAACATACTCTTTTCCATGAAGAGGATATTAGAAATATCCATCTCAATGGAAATTTTGGCAAATATTGCCAATTGTTGCATATTTATCCAACTACACAAAACTGTATATGGAAACCATATATGAATTTTCATAAAGAATTTCACTTTCCGTTTTTAAGAAATTGTCATATTCAATCACTGTCAAACACACGTCAATTGTCATATTCAATCACTGCCAAACACATGCCTAAATTTTCATTTTAGATATATGAAATGTGCTGGAATTTTTGTCTAGGATTTGCATTATTCACGTTTGTCATTTTTATTTGAAATTTCTAGTACGATAATATGTATATCCCTATTTATGTTACAACTTTATTCTCAAAGATGTTTTTTCCAAGCAAGACCGCTCTTTTCCCTTGATAAGAAATTTAGGAACAACCATCTCAATCAATATTCCGACCAAACAGTCCCTGCTATCGGAGATTGTCCAAACAACTCAAAACCATTTTTGTGAACCATATATTACAATTCTTAAAAATTATCATCTTTACATGAACTTTGCATTTTCGACAACATCCAAAAAATCTTTGCATTCTCGTATTCTGCCTTCCATCTAATATTCTAAACTTCCAATAGGATAATCTTGATGTTCATGTGTTTTGTCTTGCAAGATGTGACTTGGTGTTTTTGTAGATGAGATGTGAGTGATTCAGCTTTCAGGCCAACACTGTGGAGCCCATTACTCTTATGCTGTGAACAAGTGCTTCCAGATGAAAGACATGTAGCTGGTGTCTGTGACTTTGCGGGCACAATTACTATCTCCTCCATTTAACCCTTCTTCTCTCCTTCTATCCATAAAAAGGGAGAGAGATGGGAGGAAGGAGAGAAGAAGAGCCAGAGCACTGCCACTGCTTCCCCACCATGTCCAGCTTCGACCCATTAGACGCATCTCCTACTTCATAATGGTGACATTGGAGGGTGGTATCCTGACCTCGGTGACTCCTTCCCTTACCCCTTCCTGGTGGCAGTGGAGATCGGAAGCCTTCTCCATGATCTTCTCCTCCGTGTGCTTCCCTTCACCTCAACTTTCAAGCTTCCATGTCCTGCCCTAAGTGGCACTGGTAGGGCTCCCCATGCATGAGGTGGGGTTCATGACATGTGTGCTGCTGCCGAGGTTGATGGCGGGGCACATGAGAGAGGACGCATTGCGGGTTCTGAAGGGGTGCGGGGGGAGGGGGGTGGTGGTGACGGCGTGGCCAAAGGCCATGGTGGGAGCCATCATGAAGGGGTACTTGGGAGGGGAGGTGGAGTTGGTGGAGAGCGACGTGGAGGTAGAATGCAGGATGGTGGTCAGGGTCGGGTTGTTGGATGACACACTAAACTAAAGAAGGAGCTCATGGATGTGCTCTTTTACGATGTGGAGTGACTTGAGAGGCGAGAGGAGCGACGACATGAAGGCTGAGGTGGATGTCGGGAGAAAAATTCGCCTGTACAACCATTTGGGATTGATTTTCGCCCTATACGGCGAGGCTTTTTTTAGTTAACTACCGTATGGGAGCCGCCTCTTGAGAAGGCGGCTTCCACTTAGCAAAAGCCGCCTCCTCAAGAGGCGGCTTTGCACCAAAGCCGACTCTTGTAAAGGCGGCTCCAAATGCAGGCAGCCAGAAAACAACAAGCCACAGTTTTATGTGGCTTGTTGTTTTTCGAGCTATCTACGCAACATTTGGATCTTTAAAAATTACATGCTTAAATAAGAAATCATAAATGATTAATTCAATAGAAACGGCTAGGTTTTAATAAAGGTAACGAGGTTCGAAAGTTACAATATTTACACAAACAAGGTACAACAACCATACTACAAAAAAGGTCCAAACAACAATCTCTACTCGTATGAACCCCTAAAAAACAACAGTAATCCAATAACAACTCATAACATCACATGCGTCTTCTCCTTCGAACATATTGACGCTGTGCAGGTGCTTGTTGAGGAAGTGTCGTAGTTGGCTCAACTGAAAAAAAGGACAATAGATTGTCACGATCAATGTGCTCAATTTGCGAGAATTCTTCATCAACCACTACATCATAGTCCAAAGGAGGTAATGGTGAATGGCGATGCGATGGTCCAGGTTCGGTATGTGGCCTCTCTCTCATCGGTGAAGGTGGAGTTTGTTGTATTCTCTCATAGTCACGTTCAACATTAGGAGTTTGATATTCCACCCCCGAAGCTTGTACGTCCTCGACATGAGGATGTGCTCGTCCTCCTCATGTTCTGCGTACATGTCCATGTCCTCTACCACGACCATATCTCTGTGAAGATGTACCTTCGGTCGGTCTTCCCTCTCCATTGTCTTCATCATCGTGGAGTACATCTCTGAACTGTCGCTGGATAGAGTCATCGAGAAGGCGTCGAGTGTCTGTCACCAATCGGATCACATCCTCGTTAGGTCCCACAAGGTGAACAATCTCATCTAATCGTGTCACCTGCAAAATGGAAAAATATGACAATATCTCCACTACAGAAAAATGAAACGTTCTCAACGGAATTGATGCTAACATACCACCATATCGAGTACGCATCCATGTCTCCCTATAAATCGTCGTGTGATGCAGGTACCACACCATGTAATCCCCAGATACGTCATCACCTCCATGGCCAATTGGTGTGGTAGCCAACATATAGTCACGTCAATTGTTCCATATATGTACATAGTTTGCATGGAACTGTATCCAATCGACCGACATCTTCCCTTGAAGATCAATGTTGTGAAGATACGTAGATGTCTCGCACTGGCTTGGGATCTCGTGGACCGCACCGAATTGGCGTAGGACTCTATCGGGCACATACAACTCCACGATACATAAATGAATAAGAGGTACTCTAGCAGTGTATAGATCCTGCTCGTCTAGGGAATATGGAGGGAGAGAACTCATAATCTCAGCGGTGTATGGTTCCCATATAACCTGTCACATAAGAAGTGTCACCGAAAAAAGTAAATAAGGTAATAAATGCTAGTTAATTCGTTACCTGATCAGGAGTCTGGAGATCAAAAGCATCCCTGTAAGGTCGTACAACATGGGTAGGCTCTGATGTGACGTCAAACTCTGCTCTCCAGCGACAACCTAATGGAGTACCGCGCCACAACGGACGTCTATGTACCACAGGCGTGATGTGAGGAAATCGCTCCTAGGCCCATAACTGTAGGAGAATAAGTGAGCCACCAATCTCTAATGTTTCCGCCCTCGATGCCACACACATGTTTCTGTATAGGTAAGCTAAACACGCAGATCCCCAGCTATAAGCTCCACATGCCGATAAGTCCTCCAAAAGTGGTAAGTAAATCAAAGACACCTCGTTCCCTGACTTGTCAGGAAAAATAATCCCTCCAATCAACTGCAAAATGTAAGAACGTGCGTGTCTGATGACCATATATGCGTCTGCATCTGCAGGGAGTTCAGAGAAGTGTTCTCGAAGCCATGTCATCCGTAGGCGAGCACCATCAATATCCGGTCTATGTGGTCGAACGTCTAGCAATCTCTCACAAAGATCCGCCCATCTCGACGAAGTAGTCTGTGCAATCACGACAAGCCCATCTATCTTCAAACCCAATAAGACGGTAACATCTTGGAGAGTAATGGTCATCTCCCTATGACGTATATGGAAAGTATGCGTCTCCGGTCTCCATCTCTCTACTAATGCAGTCAACAAATGCCAATCCAATGAAATAAACTCTACCTGCAGCACCCCAAAAAACCCACGGTGTATATGTGCTCCACCAATCTCTCATCTAACTGTGACCAACGAAGTGCACCTCCGTGTCTCCTACAATGTAGCCACCTAGACACCTGTAAAGCCACAATGGGAAAGTATTTAGTATAACAAAGGTTAATATCGTAAATTAAAAAATCTCTCAATACTTACATCCCCCAACCAAACTGCACGTGAACGGTGCTCGCGTTGATGGCGAAGAACTGAACGATCAGTTGGTCCTGGCTCCATCTGGATTAAAAATTAAACGGATAAGAAAAAAAGATATGAAAAGTAACCAATACAATTATAGTATGTTTTCAACACTAGGGCGGCAACTGGCAAACACCTTGCGTCTTTCAAAACAACATTATAACTCTGGGAAAAGTTAGTAGTGATATAGCCGAATCGGTATCCACCGTCGAACGCTATGGTCCACTGCTCATTCCTCATTACATAGGGCTGCACGAATACCAGGTGCACGATCAGATAACAAACATATGGGTCCTGGACGATCCCTAAAAACATGAACACACAACCTCTCCAAGAACCACGCCCAACTGGGTTCATCCTCCTCGTTCACAAATGCAAAAGCTAGAGGAACAATGTGATTGGCAGCATCACATCCACATGCAATAAGAATCTTCTGCTTGTACCTTCTGTACATGTGGGTCCCATCAACACTAATTACAGGCTTACAGTGCCTGAAGGTATTGATACAAGGTCCAAAAGCCCAGAAGGCCCTCTCGAACACTAAATCAGAATTAACAGCAGTAGTATCCAAATCTGTAACAGTACCTAGAATAGAAGTTTCAAATGCTCGAATAGGTATGGCAATTCATTGTAGGACTTGGCCCAGTTCCCATAGACAATCTCTATTCCTTTACGTCTAGCATCCCAGACCCTTCTGCGACTGACCATGTAGCCATAATCCTCAGAAATCATGCCCTGTAAAATTGCAACTCTTACGGATGGGGAAATTTTTATCTGGTTAAGAAACTTCTGGGCCATGAAATTGCAATCAAGTTGAGGATGATCTTGATTAGCTATGCGATGCAAACAAGTGTGGGGTACATCCACCTTAAAAATCACAAATTGACCATTTAGTGGACGCCTGTGACCTCACAAATGCCATTTACAACCTCTCTCTTTCTCATTGCTGTAGACAAAACCGACTTATCTGACTCGTGCACATGAAAATTGTAATGTCGCTTGATGTGAAACATCTTGACGGAGTAGACCAAGTCATCCTTCGACTTAAAGGTCATCCCGTTCCTCAGCTCCTCTGCAAGACTAAGTCCCTCTCCAGCATCGTAGGCAACAACATCTTGTATGTCATCATCGTACTCAAGATTCGCCAAATAACTACTACCATTCGCCTCCATTTTGTGAAACAACTTCAAATCAACGTAATGTGTACGGTCGAGACGGAACAACGACACGATCTTCTCCAACAAGACATCAAATTTCATGTTCGGAGCTAACTTCAACAGTTTCATACGACCACCTTGATAACTTGTGTCCTTTCCGGAGGTTATAATCATTCCTCCAAAGTGACAAAAGCACAAAATATCCATGGACATCCTATATGTAGCGAGAGACGAACACATTATATACAATCTCAAAATAGGGTTACTAATATGGATGAAGGACTCACCTTATGTCACTGTTGATCAACCCGATGATGGGTGAAGATGACCTAGGTAGCGGATGACTGGACGAAGGAGGATTCGTCTGATGCAAGAGGCGACGACGGCGGAGGCGGCGCTTTGGGCGCGACGGGCACGCGCTGGGAGTGTGGACGACTCTGGAAGTGCGGGGGTGACGGGGTGGCTGCGCTTCATGTCTAATATTAAGAAGAAGCCGCCTTTACAAGAGGCGGCTTTGGTGCAAAGCCGCCTCTTGAGGATGCGGCTTTTGCTAAGTGGAAGCCGCGTTCTCAAGAGGCGGCTCCCATACGGTAGTTAACTAAAAAAAGCCTCGCCGTATAGGGAGAAAATCAATCCCAGATGGCTGTACAGGCGAATTTCTCTCTGGATGGCGGTGTCTCGTGAAAAGTCGGGGCGAGGAGACCACTCGTTGGGAGAAAGAGATCGAAGAGCAGCATTAGAGAAGGCAAAGATGGAAGGGGAAAGAGTCCAGGTGACGTTAGCTGAGGAGAAATGATGATTGACGTGGCAAGAGTTGAGGAGAAAATCTAACTTTAACTAAGGTATATAGATGTGCCAAACCTTGGGAAGATGAAAAGCTACCCACCTGATAGACGATTTGGCAGCTCCAGAATCATTGTAAATTATCTTCTCTTCTTATATTATTTCCGATCCCAGAAACTTTGCTCGGTGTTACCCAAAAACCCTGCCATCATCCTCCCTCCCCCCTTTCTCTTCCTCTCCCCTCTAGACTCCGACGACGACGAAGGGAGCGGTTCAGAGACAGCATCGGAGAAGCTCCAGCGATGTTTTGAGCTCCGTGACAAAGGTGGAGGCAAAAGGGAATGAGGTGGACAAGAATGCGGAGGAGATCGGTGTAGGCTCCAAGCAGAGTGGGTGGTTAGTGCGTGTTCGCGGCCTCCGCTCCTGTTCGAATCCTCTGGAACGACCATTGGGGTGCTCGAATGCTGGATATTGTTCTAAAAATCTTTCATCAGAGAAAAAGGGGCAGCTAATTTTGACGCGATTGGTTTGAAATGGTCGGCGACTTCATCGATGGATGCACATTAACTCGATCTAAAAAGTAATTGATAGGTTTGTTTCTGAAAAGTGATTTCTTATTCTATGCATTAACTCCATCGTAGGACTTGATTGTTTGTGGATTGTGTAATCATTGTTTCGATTTGAATCAAATCGAGAAGAAGCACTTTCATTTGCAGGTGCGTCATCTTCATCCCCGTGAGGTAAGCTCAGGATTTTTTCCTCTAACCTCGAATCCAAGGGAGGACCATCGAGGTATATTATGGAGCCGTAGAACTATATATCGTTTCAAATCCAGTCCTCTCCGTCAAGTTGCTTCATCTTTCCTGTCTTGATCGAAGATTCCGAGTATCTGAAAGCATCTGCATCCAAATCTTTGCCGTCAATCTACACTTCATCGACACCGTGATCTGTCATGTCTCAACTCAAAGTTTCATCTCCGATCAACCTCGGTACCACCGTTGTAAGACCTTGACATTTATATATGTGCTAAAATATAAAATGTGGTATAGGTATTGTATGCTCATAGAAATCTGATCTCGATACGGTTCGAGATAGTATTTTTGATCAGACTCTTATACATTTTTGTTTGATTATTTCGAATTTCAGACATGATTTGGTATTCAAATTTAATAAACGAGTAGTCTATTGTGTAGTATTCGTTGAGACCTTTCCAATGGTATCAAGAACATTGAAATCCGACATCGGATGAGAGAGACAATCATTTTACGATCTTGGGTCAGTAAATGGACCTGCACTCGAACTGGATCCGAATCTGGATCCGTCTAACCGAACCCGAGTATAAAAGGGGCTTGGGCTGAGTGGACTGCAAAACCTCATTTTTTCAAGTTTGGGTCGCCGGAGCTCCGCCTTAGAGCTCGCCGGAGCGCTGTCGGACCATTGTTGGAGCGGTCGATCGCGAAGCTGAGGGTATCGATGTGAAAAGCACATCACGTGGGGACTCGTTCCTCATCTTTGTAAGGTACGGATTTCCCTTCCTTACTGTTGTTTTCCGCTTTTTATTCCATATGGGTTAGATTTCAATTTCGTGTCAGGTCACATTGGGGCTGTGCGGGATAGTGCATGCAGAGTGTCAAAATGGTTATAGGTTCCATGCAACCGTTGGAGGTTGATCAAAATCGACTTCCCAATTGGATCATGCTGTAAAAACTTTTAGATTTAAGTTTAAGGATCAAAAGTTTGTGAGTGATCCCATTTAGAAAGTTGCCTTCTATTCAGCTTTGGTTTATCGAAAACATGAGTATTCTATTTCGTGTGTGTGTACATATTAGGAGACATGCTGAATGGTCATACCCTGTGGCTGTGTTGTGTCACTTGTGTGCCATGTGGTTGCAATAAAATCAAAATCTACTGCAGTCTTACATAGAAAATCTATACATAGTGCTATTCCATTCGTCCAATCCCATGCTTCCACATCTTGTTTTATATCAAAATGCGTATGAGCGATTTGGAACATCCAGTTATATTCTTTATTTGGAGTTAAGTTTGGATCAGATAACTCCTTTTGATTTGATGATAGGGATAGAGGTAGCATTTGTTGAAGATGAAATTTTACGAGTGCATTCTGATATGACACACAAATGGAATCAGGAACATCTGGAACGATGTGGTAGCTTGTTAGCATTCATTCATAATACAACAAAGACTTCCTCTGCAGATCAAAATGGAACTGCCGCTTCTTACTCTCATGATCCAGCAGTGGCGATACTAGTAACAGTGCAACTCATATTCTATATTGCAGGTCCTTCAAAATGCACATATATATGAGGTCCATTCTATGTCCATCCTCCGAATTCGGATGCTTCTTTCTGACACAACCTATCGCAGACATGGAATAAATAATCACCATGCCATGTGGGCAATGTTCCCAATTTTCCTACTGTTCAAGATATTTAGCGGGGTTATTCCTAAAATTTTACCTATGTTGTGCTTCGAGCATGTTTGTTTTAGTTTTGACTTTAAGTGGGTAAATGTATAGTGGTTGCAGATAATTGATCCACTTAACATTGTCGTATTAATATTTTGAGAATGGAGTGGTTTTTCTTATAAGTCGTTATATGAGAAAGACTGGATGCATATATCTTGGGAACTTCATTTATCAACGAAGATCTAGATCCTCCAATGAACATCAGTGCATAAAGATATTTTCTTCCAGTTGTTTTGTAAGTACATCATCTGTGAAGTGATAGAACAAATCTTGCAGTGCTACATCTATGTACTGAACAGAGTTTTACTATAGCTTTTAGTTTAGTGAAACTTTATACATGCCCTTCTCTCATAGAAATGGAATGTATATTCTCTTCTTTTTTTTCGATGCCTGCAGAAATGAAAAAGGAGTCTCATTTATTTGACCACTTGACCTTTTTGAACTTCATTTTTTCTTGATCCTTTCACAACATTTATTTTGCGCTTTGGATGCATTTATACTTTGGTCTTTCTTGATAGGGTTTTATCTTCAGTGAGAATTCCACCAATTGGTTAATTGACAATAAGTTGTTGGTTGCATAGCATCATCATCTTTTGTGACGTCTATTGTACTCTTTACCTATTTTGATAGAGTTTCATTCAAAGATCATAGGAGAGGCCTGAATTGCATAATTGAGACTAGATTGTTGGTTGCATGGAGTTATCATCATTTGTTATGTTTACCAAACTTCCTGCCCATTTTGACAGAGTTTCGTCTAACGATTCTAGGCCTCTTTGTAAAGGATAGGTCCAGAAGATAATCAAACTCCCCTTGTTATAAGGTAAGTACTTATAAATCAAATTAAAAGAACAAGAAACCAAATCAATTTATGGTGTTCTTCCTTAAATTGAAGCATACATCATGCTCATGTTGGAAGTGTAGTGACCAAAATAGGTCTTGAAAATTAGCAGTGAGGCCCAAACTAGGACGATGTATTTGGTGGGAATGGTATAAAATTAAGTAATACTACCTGGTTGAATTATCCAGGAATCTAATTGCTTTAATGGATCAAGTGACCTATGTGATCTATATTACTATGAAATCTTTGAGGTGATGATGAAAGTGATGTGATATTGATTATATCTAATTTGCGTCGCGGATGCAGTCCCCGCATGCTTTGTGTGTCTAAACGAATGTCATTTCTCATGTTGAGGTTTCACACACGGATGGAGTTTCCCGTGTTTCCTTGGGTAGTTGGAGATAGCAACCGCAAGGGATGAGCATGCACCTTTGGGTCCGTGAGCAGACGACTATATGACCGCGACCCCATCACTTGCGTTGGTTGGGAGACATGTATTCCAACTGTGCCCCGAGTAATTTCGGTGGTTGCACGACGTTGTTCGAGGACGCGTGGCTGGTAGTCTTGTCTTCGCTTTCGATCATAGGATTAATACGGGAGGTCAATTAAAGCCGATCACTCGAGTTGATTTCTTGTATTGGTTATATGAAGGGAGTTCCAGGATGTGGTTAGTGAAGGAAGTGCTTTTCCGATTTGCCCCGTAGCCGGAGAAAAACTGAAGGTAGTCGTAGGACTTTCCGACTACATTGATGAGTGTTAAATCTGATCTTATGATCAAATATTGAGAGTGTTAAATCAAATCTTATAATCAAATCTTGAGCTCTACCTTGTGCACTACAGTTGTGGACTTTTACCGACGAGTAGTGGATATTAGTGGATCATGTTACCAATCAAGAATCTTTTTTTTATTGCAAAAAGGGTGAGCTCCCAAGATGGGAGTCGCCACAGCCACAAATTCATTAATAAACATTGGAGTACATTAGATTGAGGCCCAGAAATTGTAAAGGGCCCTAGAGTGTGAGAGCATATTCTTGAGACTTAAATCTATGGTTTTTAAAAATTAGCTCATTCCGCCCAAGCCAGATCGCCCAAAGCACTGAAAAGGCCTTAGCACAGTCATCCGTCGACCCCAGGCCCATAGCGCGAATCGACCTCCAAAAGGCATCAAAGCTGCTGGCATCCACCCAATGAAGACCCACGTCCCGCCAGGTCTGAGCCGACGTTGCACACCCGAAGAAAATGTGCTCTGCATCTTCCACTACACCCTCACATATGTCGCAAAACGTATCTGCCAAGACAAACAGCCTCCCCCTCCTTGCTTTGTCACACAAACGATTTCTCCTCAAACACCATAGAAAGATCTTCACCCTGCATGGGATCCTGGTTGCCTAAATAATCTTCATGTCCGCACACATCACTTCGTCTCGCTCTACCGCTTCCCCACTCATAGCTTCGTATGCCTTCTTAACTGAGAATCTCATCCCAGACCAAGCAAAATGGTCAGCCACGACAGACCACTCCCCAGGCTGGGGAACCTCCGCAAGCAACCTCAAGAAATCCTCCAAGCGTTGATCCAATAGATCCGAGACGAACCGTGGGGCCCAAGAGCCAGATTCCGCCACCTCAGCCAGATTCGCATCTCTATCCACCGCCAGAGCCAATAGCCTCGGGAAACGGAACCCCAGAGCACCATCCCCCGTCCAGTCATCCAGCCAAAATCGGAAAACCTGACCATTCCCGAGCATCGGGTGCAGATTAGGAGCAACACACGGCAAGACGGCCCAGATCCCAGCCCAAAGGGGAGATTCACATCTCCTTCTAACCGCAATCAACTCACCCTTTACTCCATATATGGATCTCAAAACTCTTGGCGCCAACGACGACAAAGGTCCCCAAATCTTAATCACCCACTTGGTCAACAATGCTTTATTCATGAATTCCACATCACGGATCCCAAGGCCCCCATCAGAAATCTTCTTCGTAACATCATCCCAGCCAACCAGGTGCAAGTCACGCCTCTGCTGCTTCCCATCTGACCACAAGGACCTCATGAGAGATTCAACCTTCGTTCTGACCCCAGCCGGCATCAGCCTAATAGAAAAGAACACTGGAATAACAGCAAGAACATGCTTTAGGAGGGTCAACTTCCCTCCCCTAGACAAAGTGACCGCCTTCCAACCTGCCATCCTCTCCTCCATTCTGCACAGAACGCTGTCCTAATCAGACTTCCGAAGTCTTCCATCCACCAACGGTAGGCCTAAGTAGGACAAAGGGAGGCTCTCCAAGGGACATCTCGCCCAACCAGCGACCCTGCCACTCTCGACATCATTTAGCCCAAAGGTAACCACCACCGACTTCTATCTGTTGATCTCAATCCCAAATAGGCTTCTAAAGATGCCCACCAGCCAGATAGCGTTGCGATTCTGGTCCTCCGTCCCCCCCCCCAGAAAGATAATTGTATCATCGGCATATTGAAGCAAAGGGACAGATATATCCATCCGACGGAAGCCCTCACACCACTCGGCCTCTACCGCCCGCTTCAACAGAACCACCAAACAGTCCGCCACAAGGACAAAAAGCATAGGAGCCAACGGGCAGCCCTTACGGACACCCTGCTGAGGCTGAAAAAACCACCCTCGGGCTTGCCATTAACCAGAACCGAGAAGGAGGAAGTAGTGACACGTCTCTTCATCCACTGAACCCACATCTCAGGGAACCCCCTGTGTCTAAGGGAGGACCATAAGAACTTCCAACGGACACAGTCATAAGCCTTGGCATAATCAATCTTTCAAAGAGCACCCTTTTTCTTCTCGCGCTTCCAATCAAGGTAGATTTCCGACGCCACGACAAGACTGTCAGCCATATGCCTGCCCGGAACGAAGGCCGACTGCTCCTCAAGCCCCACCTAGTCCAACACCACCTTGAGCATGTTTTCCAGAACCTTAGCCACTACCAGGTATATGGCGTCGGAAATAGAAATTGGCCTAAAGTCCACCACCGATGTCGGATTCGCCCTTTTCGGAAGGAGAAAAATCAACGCCCGATTGACCTTCTCGAAACCTCTGTTACCATGTCTGAACTCGTCGAGAACCTCCAACAAATCGTCCTTCAGAAGATCCCAAAACTCTCGGTAAAACAGGACGGGAAAATCATCAGGGCCAGGAGCCCCATCTGCATTCAAGCCCCACACCACCCGCTTTACCTCCTCCTCAGAGAACTCATCTACCAACAACTCCACATGCCCCGCATTCACCGAACCCACACCAACACCCGACCAACCACATCCATCTCCACCCCCTGCCTCTTACGCGAGCACTCAACAAAGTGATTCCGCAAAGCAACACCAATCTGCTCCTCCCCCGACACTCTGGCACCCCGAACCTCATTCTCATGCAAGAAGTTCCTTCGCCTTTGCCCAGACGCCATCGAGTGAAAGAACCTAGTGTTGGAATCCCCCTCCTTCAACCACCTCTGCCTCAACCTCTGCCTCTAGTGAACCTCCTCTTTTCGGTCGTCCAGCATGATCTCCTCCAGCAAATTCAGCCTCTCCGCCGTCTCTTCCTTATTCAAGCCCCTCTCATTGTCTAGTCCATCCAGTCTCGCAACACCTGCCGCTGCTTTACCCCGCCTGGCCCTCCGACGAGCCCTAACCTCTCTACCGTAAGCCGTAAGGAAGGCTCTGAGGACCTTCAACTTAGCTGCAAATCGAGCGACCGCCGAACCCACCAAGAACAACCCAACCATTGCTCAGCCACGAGATCTCTAAAACCATCCTCCATGAGCCAGGAGTGCCCGAATCGAAAGTGAACTGCTGTCGCCCATCTTCATCGGACGACCAAAGAATAGGTGTGTGATTCGAGTACGCCTAAGGCAAAGCCCACGCCTGAGTCAGAGGAAATGCCTCCACCGTCGCCGGTGACAGCAAGAAACGATCAAGTCTAGAACGCGACCGCACATTCCGCCAAGTGTAAGAGCAACTAGCCGCATCGAAAACAGATAGGCCCAAGGAATGGACCACCCCTCTGAAGGCCTCCAAACCTGCATCTCTTCCACCGCCCAACGTGGTCGGTCCTTAGGGAAAAACATGACATTCAAGTCACCACCAATAATCCAGCTACCTCCCGCGGTACCGCTGCCCAGAGCCTCCACCTCCTCCGCCAGGGATCCCCTCTCGGGCCCAGTCGGCCCATAGATGTCCGTGACCAAGAACTGAAGATCATCTGCCCTCCTTCTCAAGCTCACCGACAGGCAGGACGATGTCATATTCACCCCCAGCAACTCAAACCTCTCAGTCAACCAACCAGTCAGGAGATCACCCGAGGCACCGAGACCCGCCAATTCCACCAGCTCAAAGCGAGTCCCATCACCCAGCTCACGCCGTATCTTGTCATCGCACACAACCAATTTCGTCTCCTGCAGCAGGAAAATATCTGCCCCCACCTCTTTCAGCAAATTCCTCACTCCCAACCGTTTGTCGGGGCGGCCCAACCCCCTGACGTTCCATGAAAGAATCTTCATTAAGCAACCTGTCGCCCACACTGCTTCGGAGGGATTAATCCCAACCTTGGAGTGACATTTGGGTCAAGCACCCCAAATCGATTTTGAGACTCCAATTGGCCGCTAAGAATAGGAGACACACCGCGCGAAGACTCCCCCTGTGCCAAGGAGGCACACAGAGCTGCGTGCCTCTTCCCTATCTTAGATCTCAGGGACCCACCCCGCGAGTAAGCAGCACCATACTTGGATCCCCCTCCACTGGCATGTGTTGTGATTCATCTCCCCAAAACATCCGCGTACGCCCCTCCTAGAACGCGCTCCCCAAACTGTTCCACTGGCACCGGCCTCTCTGCGGCAACAGGTTTTGTCACCAAAGGTTCCTCAAAATCAGACGAAGATCCATGGAGCACGGCCCTAGCACGAGCTTCCGGACCAGCCCGATCCCCCATCTCCGGACCACCATCCACATGATCAACAAGGGGCAACTCCAAAGCCACCTTCTCAAGGGTACCAAGCATTTTGAGGTCGCGGCCCATGGGGTCTGGGAGGGCAGCCAATCTGCCAACCCGAACAGATGACGCATCCGAGAGCTCCCTAGCCGAACAAGGGCAATCGAATCCACGAGCCCAAAATCCAAAATAGAGCGCCCCCCCACCAGACCTTGGGTCGGATCCCCATTTATCTCTAATTCGGAGGCCTCCAGCGGATCAACTCTAAAACCCTACCTGACAACCTGTTTGGGTCCTACGGCGCTTCCAAAATGTTCAAACTCGAATCGTCGATAATTTTGAAATCTCCGGGTAGCAGAAACGACACAGATCTCGGGCCTCGAGTCTCGCCGAACCGTATCCCCCGTACATGACACTTCACCAACCCCGGTTTCCGAGCCTTCTCAGCAGCCTTCGACAACGGCTCCACCTCCCCACCTCCAAGGCCACCAGTCGATGCCTGAGCCACCGGGAGGGGGTTCTTCAATCGAGTAGACAATGCCGACTAACCACCCGCCATACCGATCACCGTGTTCAGCGTAAACCCCAACCTCTCACCACCGGAGAACCCCACAGCCTTGGGGTCAGATCCCACAGCAAGCAGCTCCAAGAACACGAAAGCCCCTTCGAAGGGGATCTCCCACCAGCCTAGCTTCTCCATGCCAAACCCTGCCACCGAAGGATAATGTCTAAAGAGTCACCAAGCAGGAAACCACCATTCTCGATCTCAACGACCTCAGCGATGTCGCGCATCAATTCCCGGCACCATCGCAAGTCCCGTGCCATGAAGGGTAAGCCCCTTACCCGAACCCTCTCCAGAGGCAAAGGTCTCACCGTGCCATCCCGAGACCTTAGCTTCCGCCACCCACCGCAACAACGTTGAGCCTTCCCTCGACCCACGAAGCAGAGCCGCATCCTCCGCTGGCTTGAGGCCCCTCGTCAGTACGCGCCAGGGGGTAACCAGAGCGACATCCTTAGCGAACCGAGCCCTCGAGACCAGCCCCACATCCGATGAAGCTAGAAAGAGCGCCTTCAACCCTCACCCCTCACCGATGAGCAGTCGACTCCCATTCTCCTGCATCGGGCAACTCCTGGCTGATTGAGCAGAACACCCGCAAAGGAAGCACTTCACCAGATCTCTGCATTGTCGATCCCAATGATCCAACGCACAACTAAAACAGCCCCGCCCAAATGGACAAACCCCTCGCCTTCGGCTGTCGACTTTTGCCACCTTCACCCGCCCTCGACGCCTATGGTGGCGGGGCACCAACCACCCGGATTTCGGTCCTTCCATCCCTTCTACTAAACAAGAATCTTATCTCATCAGGTTGAACATTAGATCAGTACAGTTGAAATATGATTAATTCAGAGGACAAGAGAACTATCAATGAAAAGAGAATGATAATCTCGAAGGAAAGTGGGGAGGTTAGTAACAGAAAGTGTTGGGAACTTAGTTAAGGCACTTTTACTTCACACATGCCTACAGAGGCTCCCAACCCTAATACAATGTATCTTATAGTCATAGCACGAGACCCTTGTTGTCAAGAGCACATGTCATTTCCATTTCTAATATTACATTTTTCCCTACCATCGCGGACTCTTACCGATGAGGAACATATCTAAATGGATCATGGTTCAAATCAATTATATTATCTCGTGTGTAGCATATGGAACTTAGTTAGGGGGCACATAAATAACAATAATAGTTCTTGAATCATTTCAATGTGATAACCTAAATGACGGAGACACATTGTAGGTTGTTCACTTCCCGTTGAGTACTTGCTAGTAGTCATTTTGTTTCCTATGGGTAGTATTTTCTTACGGTCACTGTTTCTTTTGCACAATTTTTCCGTTTAGTTGTTTTATATCTGTAATGGATGCTTTGCTAATAATCCTATTTGCGTGAAATTGGCAAATTCGCAGGAGAAGAAGTCACAACAGTAGGCGGTTTGTGGGTTGATGTTCTGGCAGGTAAAACTCTCGGTGCAGTAGTTTGATCTTCTTTCGTTTTAGAGCTTGTACATATTTTGAGAGACAAGATGTGCATGTACATGTTGCTATACATTTTAGTACATTTTACATCTTTTGTGGACATTGATTATGAATGGAAAAAATATAGTAATTGTTCTTCCTTCTTACTACTATCTTGCATGTATTATACAACTTGATATTTCGAATGTAGAATCGTATGTTATGTATGTATATTGCTGAGTATCTGGACCCTAAGGGCGCGACAACTGCCCTCGAAGAACCACACGCCCTTAATTTGATGGTCTGAACCAGAAGCTCCAGATCTCGTTACGGGGACAGAGAGGGGGAACGAAGGTCAGAGAGGAGGTCTCGACGGAGGCTGAGGGTCGATCGGTATGGTAGAAGGGCATTGGTCGAGGATGTAGGTGGAGATCGGCGTTGGTGGGGAAATGGAGGTGAGGAGGTAGGTGAGGGGGAAGAAAGGAAGGAGGACATACTTTATAATTTTGATAAACAAAATGGGTAGTATGTAAAGTTAACGGAATCCGGTTATTTTTAACAGCCACATGGATGAGAGTTAACCACAGGATTTGTGGGATAAGAGTTAGCAAGTTTATGGGATCGATGGGGATGATAACGATATCTACAAAGGTTGAGACGGTAATTTACAATGATTATAGGGTTCATGGGGTAAAAATCCCTTTTGTTATTGATCAGTTTCTTTTCTCGTCTGAATGTATTTTTCAAAGCAGGAACGTGTATTTGATTCCTCAGTGAACTGAATGTATGTTTACAATGCAGATGTTAACTGAATGTATGTTATTGATCCCTCAGTGAGATTACGCTGCAGATTTTTTATTGGATTGAGCTCGTGCATTTTTTTTGTTGCCCAGGTGAATTAGCAGAGAGAGTTGGCCATCTCAAGGGGGAAAAGTGCAGTCTGCATACAGCAAACCTGAAAACTCTACGGCCTTTTCCAGGATCATGTATATATAATAGAGCTTCATACATGATGTATGATGCTGCACTTTTGATGGGCTTTTTTTAAAGATCTTGCTGAAATAAATAAGGTTTTTTTTGAAGGTCTTGCAGGAATGGGCAAGTTAACCAGCCTCCTGATTTACAAGAAGCTGAAGTACTTCCCATGCTTTCACATGGAGGAGGATATGTAACCAGGTGCCATCTTATTTCTTGATATGTACATGTTTCTGGCTCCAGAAACTTGACGTCGAGAATGTCTGGTGTGGATGACTTGGTGCGGTTGATTGTTGAACGGATGCGAGTTAAGCTAGTACTTTTTATATCAATAGATTTGGATTACCTACCTACCTCGAGAAGCCGCATCTGTAAAGAGATGTATATTCATCATGGAGAAATACAAGAAAACAGAGTGATTCTGAGAGCTCTCAAAGGATATCCAAAATCGCGTTTCATTTTGTATCTAGAGCCACGACACCGTCTTGTTTCCTCTATTCCAACTTTGCCCATTAGACCCCGATTAGTGTTCGGTTCCATCACTCCGAGAAACGTTTGATAAAAGGACCATGACCACTGTGCTACAGTGCTCGAGGCATGCGTCTTTAGGTATATAAAAAAGTTTAGAATGCCATATATGGGGAGAACGGCCTCCGCGACTGCATGGTCAAGCCATCGCTTCCGATAGTTGGGGTGAGGTCGGGTCTCACGGGAGACCAAAACCATCGGGCGTGGGGGAGGGGGTGGACGATGTGAGTTTGTTCACGTCTTATAAGTACATCCTTCGGGAGGGGAATGGAGATCCGCAATCGCCATTCAGGTGCTAATACGTCTTTTCTCTCTATATCTCTACAACAAGAAGGTCAACGACGACGTACCTTGCTGCTTGCAAAGGATCCCTACTTCTACACGTAGGGAGATGTTTTCTACTAAGGTGTTGTCCATGCTCCATAGCTCATATATGTGAATTCCTCTTGAGAAAGTTTGTTGAAATTTTTCTTGAAAATGATATCATGACGACTAACATTGACGAATAATAGTCATTCAATGGGGTGAAAGGGATGAAATCTAAAATTAGGTTTGTACTTGTCTTTTTTCGAAGAAATCCTTATAACACGCAAATTCCTTTCTGAATGCAAAACATGGGGAAAACAGGGCTCGAACCTGCGATTTCCGGTGTGACAGACCAACATTCTAACCAATAACACATGTGTCCCTATACCCTTACAAAATTCATTGTCTTATCCTTTATTGCACTTATGCCAATATAATAGATTAACGGAAGGCAATATTGTGAATTTTGTAATTATTGCAAGAAAAATGATGGTATAAGTGTAATTGTGAAATCTCAAATGGACACAAGTGAACAAAATCATTGAAAATATTGTGTAGCAAAATTTTGAAGAAACCAATTAAAAAGGAATATTACAAACTACTAACAATATTTAGTAGTTATAAAATCAGAGGTGTGAAAGAAAGAAAGTTTTGCTACATGCCGAACAAAAGTTGATAACTCATTTATCATTTTCTATACACATAAGACTAAAATTTGATAACATACTGTCTTTAAAAGAATTTAAAAAAAAGTAATAGAGAGATTAAATACATTATTTATAGGAACCGTGGTCCTTTGCATATTAGATGAAAAGAAGTATAAAATTTTACATGATAGTTTATTGCAACCATATTTTAGCAGCTTTTCGTATGATCCTAAATTACGTGGGATTGAGTTCTACACAAAAGGTTAATCTCGCCAATCACCCTTTTGAAAAATGCGGATCTTTGGCATAGGTAGAGTGAGATTTCCCTTCCATGGGAAGCGACTAGCCTAGAAAGAATTAGGGTCTCAACCTCCTCGAATACAACTCGGTTGTCGAAGTAGAAGTGTGCCAGTTCAAGGTGCCCTCACTAGGACAATATGTCTAAGGCCACTACCTTGTACTAATGTTCTCATCTTCAAAATTAGATTAGTCAATAGTAAACTCACTAAAACTACGTGATAACTATATGGTGAGCCATCAATGAGAGCCATGTGATCTCAATCTAACGATATCTTCGCCAAAAAGATATATCAATCACTCTATTTTATTTTGAATTTGAATTTCATTTAATAACATCAATGTTGTTTTAAGCTCCTTTAATTTTGGATTTTTTTTCATTAATTCCTTTATTTGTCGATTTCCAAATATGTTCTCAACGAAATATGTTAATGCATATATTTGTCGACTCTAATGAGTTTATGTAGAATATATACATTCAATTTTGTAATTCGACAATACAAATCTTTTACACTCTCAATCAATAGTTTCAAGTAATGAGTATTCATTTGTAAAATTTGTACTGTCCTTTGTAAACTACACTGCATGATTGTAATATAGCATTTACTTTCATATGTCATTTGCCAACTTTCTTTGAAAGTAACATCGGTAAGTTTTTGTAGTGTTTTCACGGTCCTTTGTAAAATTCACGCTCCTTTTCTATGTCTTTGTATGTAACATGCCATGCTTACAATATTCATATTGCCTTTGTAAAGTTTGTGCTCACATTTTAAAATTTGTATGATGGTCTGTAAAATAAAAAGCATGCTAGTAATTTATCAATTATTTGATATTTGTAAAATCAATGAATCAACATTTAATTATAATGTCAATTATGTAAAAATAGTATACTAAATTGTAAAATAGATCCTTTGCGCACATCGAAGGAGGATGTGGAGGAAGGGGTCGACCTTGCAGGCGATCCGCAAGGCGTCATCGGAGTAGCTGAACTCCTCATCGGAGAGCTCGAGGAGGCCCTCAAAGAGTCTGTGGTTGAGGTAGTTGGCCTCCACCGCGAAGTGCTCTACCTCCATCACATGTTGCCTCGGTCTTCAGGCTACGCCCCTCATCCGCCTTTGTCGCATGCCACCTTGAAGCGCTTCGCCTCTACCACACACTGCCTCGGTCTCCATGTTGTGCCCCTCCTATGCCTTTGTCACATGCCCACTCAAAGTGCTCTGATTTCGAAGTGTGTTGCCTTGGTCTCCATGCCACACCCTCCTTCTATGTCGTGTGACACCTCGAAGCGTTCCTCCTTTACTGGGTGATGCATTGGTCTCCAGGTCACACCCCTCCCCCACTGCGTACCACCTCAGCCTCCAGGTCATGCCCCTCCTCTGTCTCTGTCGCATGTCACCTCGAAGAGCTCCGCCTCCACTACGTGTTGCCTCGGTCTTCAGGCCACACCCCTCCACCACATGCCCCCTCAGTCGCCATGTCATCGCTATGAGAGAGAGATAAAGAGATGAATTTATGTTATATATTTGTAACACTTTATATTTAGAATGTGACAGAACAAAATAGGTTTTCAAGAATTAAAATAATATCTTTAATATGACATTAATTTCAATCACGTAATTAAAAATAGAAGGATGAAATGATGGCCTACCATGGAAGTGGTAGGATCTCACATTATTTCAAGTTTCTCACACGCATATACACACATATAGAGAGAGAGGAATTATTCAATGGGTCATGTGCCCATCAGGTATGTAATGAGCATCGATTATGGACTGTATAATCGTCATAGTAGGGTTATTGTCATTCAATCATTTTAGTTGCTTGATAAAGATGTTTCCTTTTTAAAGGACGTCGGTTTTGGCAAGAGGAAAACATTGCTGGAGGATTTTATAATTGCTATATTCCGAATATGTGCATTCAAAAAAGATACGGATGATTTGTGGAGAATGATTGAAACCAATACTTTTTGTGCAAAAGAATGAATGAGGAAAAATGATCCAAAAGTGAGAAATGTAAGATCATCGCCTATGAACTTACAAGAATTCGTGTTCTTTGTTCTTTTGTAACTTTTTTTCACACATTTGAAGAACATTAAGTTTGTTATCTATGGTAAATGATGTGATGTAAGTTCAATCTTTGTAAAGGATTGATATGGAATGTAAGTTCAATCATTTGTGATTTTTCGTTAACATTCATTGATATGAAAGTTAACATCATTTATTCCCTACGTTTATAATGAACTAAATCTTTACAAAGGAATTCATGTACTAATACACTATCAAATGAAAGTTAACATCATTTTGCGATGTTTTCTATTCCCTGCGCTTGAAAGGTTAGACATATGTTCTCTATTTGTTTCTATAAAAAGATATGTTCTCTTTTTTGTAAATTACAAATCTCGAATGTTTTTTGAGGTTTGGTTATTTCTACCGTTGTCTAAGTAACAATCCTTAAATATTTAGCAATCCGCGCTCTCGAATTAGTAAGATTTCTTTGTTTATTACTAATTTAACTCAATATTACTTCATTAATTTTACTTATTACTAACATCAATTGCTCATGTTACTAATGCTCTAATCATTAACGTGATGCCGATTTACTAATGTCTCTTTCGTAGTTACTTTTCAATTCAATACAATTATTAACATCAATTACCATATTGCAATTGTTTTTTAATATTTCTACCATGCACTACAAACATTTTCAACAAAAATTATGAATTATTTATTTACGATTATATTATTCTTAAAATTCAATGTTTTATTTTTACTATTTCCTATTTAATTCCTACCAGTCTCAACTAACGATCTACTGCCTTGGTTTGTAGGTATGTTAGATGTCCGAATACATCTTATAATTCATGGATGAAGACGTAAAAAAATAAGACGTTAAGTATGCCAAACACGAGAAAAACAACTTAGACAATAATATTTGTAATAACAAATCACATGTGAACGTCAATGACAAATATAAGAATATGTAACTTTGCATGTTACATGTGTAACATTGAATGAATTAATTGTAACTGAAAATATTTTAAGAATCAAATGATCAGTAAGTTCGGATTCATTTGTGAGTAAATTATAATATTACATCAGTAAATTCGTGGACTTCGATTTATAAAGCAAATCACAGTAAGTTCTCAAATGTATTTCTACAAAGTACTATCAGTAACATATAAACTCACATTAGTAAAACACTCCATTAAATAAGTAAATGATACAATTTTGATGATATTAGAATTAATTATTAAATATATATACCTAATATGATCCATAATTTGTAAGTAATTAATAACTCAAAGTTAGTAAGTTACCCAATGATATAATTATTTCACTCAACTACATTAGCGATTAACTTCACCAATACATTTAAACCAGTAACATACACCTATCAAATGCAGTAATTCAGTCATACATATTGGAAATAAACAAAGATCCATCAGTAATAATACACATCTTAGTAACCTTATCATTTAATCGGTAATTCTCAACTCTGTTGTTTTTTTTGGATTATAATCTCTCTCTTTGCAGATATCAAACCTATCAAAATGGAAATAAAGATTATATTATTTTGAATTGTTTCAAATAAGTAACTAATGTGACATATTTTCATAACTGACATCCTATACTTTAAGGATTTTAGATAACATTAGAATAAAATTTCAAGTCTTGTTTGCATATAATATTAGCTTCACAATAATAATTTACTTGAGAACTATATATATTATTTGAGTAATGCTCATGAATTACTAAATTATGTACAAGGTAATATTATAGATATAAATTATTGATCATTGTACTAGTATTACTGATTTCACAACAAATTTTTGCTTGAGTACTATATATGAGGTGGGGGAGTAAGTAGCTCATCTGCAAATAACTTCCATGTTCATCACCTCTCAGCCATTCTTTTGCCTTGGAATTTGAAACTGCATAGGCTCCAAGGCAGTGCCACTTGCATTTACTCATCCCAAGGTAGAATCAAAGATGGATGAGAGGTAATGAACACATAATTTCCTACAGCTCATGAACATACTCCATTTTCCCTATATGTATATGTATATATTATTAATCAAATGTATAACGAATGTTTGGATCTTAATCTTCTACATGAAATCGAGGATTTGGATTATTATTTCCAAAACTATCTTCATTTTTCAAGGACACGATATAATTGAGAATATAAAATCGTCAAGCATGTTAATATCCTTCCAAAACTGTCCTCCTTCGAAATAGCCTAAGTTGTGGGCTCACCAAGACTGTAATGGGCACATGGCCCATTGGATAAGTTACACACACACCACACACACATATGAGAAATTTGAAAAGAGGTGATATCTTTCACATGGCATGGCGCGACACCTCTTAAGAGCCTTTCAATTAGGATCAACAACGGTTAATGAAACCACCTATGAAATAACCTCTCTATTTTCCATTTTTAGAATCAATTAATTATCTCGTCCTTTTCATGCGATTATTTCATGTTAAATATTTCTAAATATAGTATTTTCCTATGAAAGGGAATCTCATCTTCCTTGTCCTCTTTATTTCTAAAATTTATCATGCATCAATGCTACTATTTTCCATGGTGGAGGCAACATCGAAGGCGTGATTTGCATGAATGTTATTTCTATTTCTAGTCCTCTTGTTGATATGTACATTGTCCTATCATCAAGGTGGGTATGTAAATTGATCTAAGCCAAGATTTTTCTCTTGTTTATTTGATTCTGAAATATAGTGAAGAATAATATTTTTTTTCTTATTTATCATTATCATCTTTTCGGTTAGATTTAAGAAGGATAAATTTTATTACCGAACTATTGTACTAAATATGTATTTTTTAACAAAAACATAGTTGACATATAAATTAAGTTACTATTTTTGAATTTGAATCCTATTGATTTTTTTCAAGTATCTTATACAAGAAGAGCATTCTCTACATGGCTTATGTGTGTTTAGTTAATTGCTAGTTGCTAACAAGCTCCAAGGAAATCTTACATAATGTTGTTTTTTGCAGGACAACAAGCGATATTTACAAAGGGATTGCATATTTTACAAATTAAGTGTAAATTTTACAAAAACTACCATAATTTTCCGTTGCATCCTCGAAGAAATATTGATAGAAATTACGAATCATTATCTTACAAATATGCAATTCGTTGTATAAAATCCATAACAAGTTCACAAAAGAAAGATATATTTTATAAAAAATCTGATCGTTTAAAAAAAACATCAATTACGGACGAAATACCAAAGTTTTGGATTATATATTTCAATTCCCCAAATTATTTTCCAACAAACACATACAATTCACAAGAATGTGATGTATTTTACGCAAAAAAAAAATTGGATGAAACCTCATTCACTATGGATGAAATACCAAAGGAAATGTATTAAACATCACGTAGTTTAAAATAACCCTCTAAAATTAGTATGTTTCCACATCTATAGTAATTAATTTGTCTATAATTTAATCATTACATACATTAAAAAATATAGTTACGACGTCGGGCGTGGGGGAAGGGGGCGGACTAAGCGAGGGCATTCACGCCTATATATAGACCTCCACGAGAAGGAGAAATGCATCAGTTCCCAGCCTCGATGTTGGGAGCCTCCACCCCAAATCCCTCTCTCTCGATCTCCCTCTTTCCCTCTCTCGCAGCCAAAGAGTAAAGGGTGTACCTCGCTGGAGTCCCTTGAATTATTAATATATCAAATTACTTAATATCTCAAATTACTATTTTCAGATCATCTTAATTTAGCATTTTTCAATATCTTATAATTCTTTTTTAATATTAAATGGAGTGTGCCAACCACATCATTCGCAATACTTTCTACATATTGTGATGGTATGATGTAAAATGTATTATTATTTTTAACTTTTAATGGATTTTTGTAAAATGAGAAAATAACAATATATCATTTATTTTTAGTAATATATCAATTATTATTCATAAAAAGATAACATGTAAAAATACATATAAATTTGTAAAATCAATGAATCAAAACGTACCTTATACAGCCAATTTTATAAATTAATAGACCACAATGTAAATTTAACCATCACTTTCACAATAATTGTGTTAGTCCTGTTTGTGGCTTTTAGGACATGGTTAGTAGAGTTGACAATCGTAAGCTTAGGCATTTGATATCTGCATTCGACGAAATCGATGTGAGTTGAAATAGCAGGAAGCTTTCAGATGTGATAGATTATATGAGATCGATTTAATTTGAATATTTATGGTTGATCATCTGAAATCAAAAGATTTGATTGAAAATTTTGCATGGATTTGCATGGATTGAATATCGCAAACATGCATGAAAAAATAAAAATATAAATACCTGACCAATATCACGAATGCCTGCAATGTTGGCGCAAGGAATATATGCATTAATCGATGAAAATGAGTCATCAATTCATGCGGAAAGAGAGCAGTAAAGAAGCCACAAAGATATAGTTCGTGTGGTTGTTTTTTTAATTTCCCAATCGCTTGATTACCATTCTAGGAAAACTCTTCCAAATGGAGTGACAACCAAACTCACGTTGAAGGATATCATTTTTGTTAGTTATGCATATTCCAAAAACATAAATAACAAGGTTGTTTCGGAGGTGGTTTTGGCTGAAAAAAGTGGTTTCAATTGCAGCCACTGATGATGAAAGATCAAATGGACGAAAAGGGGCTTTTCCAAAAAGGCAAGGTGGCACGTCATCTGAAACTTTTCCTATATATAAGAGAGAACGAGAGGAAACTTCATATTAGTTTTCCTATATATAAAAAGCTATTAATATCATCCATTTGATTCTGCACATTATAAACAACCCCCTACCTTTCTTTTGGGGTTTTTTTTATCGGTTATACCCCTCTGAGATATTGCAATAATAGTTATGCCCCGCTTTTTTTTGAAATATCAGTTGTACACCTACCTTCTTGCGAAATTCACAGTTCTAACCTTCCATTAAGTTAAAATAGGGGCATAATTGACTGTGAATTTTATAAGAAATTAGGGGCACAACTGATATTCCGAAAAAGGGAGGGACATAACTGATATTGCAATATCTCGGAAGGACACAACTGATAAAACCCCTTCTTTTACATATCATGTAACTGAAGATACTTATTACAACCTGGCTATTGAGGAGACCTGAACATAGACTTGTGGAATTTGAGGACTGTTGAGTTTTAGATCATATTTCCAATGAGGTTTCGAACAACTAACAATCCAAAGGTCTTAACTGAGCTCTAAATTTTGATTTTGTGAAGACAAGTTTAAAAGTTATAATCATTTAACTTTCATTATTTTCTTTTTCTTTATTTTTCTCTTTTGCATCACTTAATCTTCTAATAAGTATATGCTATGGACTAGCAAAGGTAAGTATATGGGTGATGAATAACCATTCATCTATCTTTAATCTTCCATTTTATATTTAAATTTCTATCAAAATATTTGTAAATAACAATAACTTGTACAAATTAACATTCTTTATTCATCTGTAATTAGTACACAATTGTAGGTATTTAAATCAAAATAGAAGAATAAAGAAAGAAAATAAAAATAAATGAAGTATTAAAGATTTTGAATGACCCTAAACCCCGAGATCAGGTCAATATTGACTTGGTCAATAAGGAATAGAGTAGGGGGAGATAAGGGCCAAATACTGTATATAGAAACCCTAATTTTAATTCTTCAAAATACCTATTTTAACACTATTTTATTACATAATCTATACACATCAACTAAAAAATGATCTACATGAAACTTGTACATAAAAATACATAGAAAATTATAAAAATAATTGCACATAAAAATAATGCACTATGCAACTGCGACACAGAGATGAAAAAGTCGCAAACCAATCTTCACAGATCAATATCTTCTCCATTTGAAATCAAAATTCATAAAACTCACCTCTAGTGTATTGAAAATTAAATTAATTATTTAATGAAGGTAATTTCATTAAAAACAAAAGTTAAGATACAAAAGCTGACCTTTTGGGTTCACATTGTACTATATACCTATATATTTTATTCATATAATGTATTCTTTATTTATACTCTTATTATATTTTTAGATAGTTGTATATATTATTTACAATGCATTTAAAATATAAATACACAATAAAAAATAAAAATGCATCCAAATAAATAATATAATATAATATACAAGTATACTATACCTATAATGTATATATGCACACTTATTTATGTATATAAATAAAATTAAAAAATAAAATAAATATATATAAATATGTATTTAATTATATTATAGATATATAAAATATGTAAATATGGTAATTATTTAAAACATACAATAAAAATAAAGTAGGCAAAACATAGGTAAATATACATATAGGTATACTTGTAAAAATTAACACATACCAAATAAGGTTGTAAAAATAAATAAAAATCACAAAAAATAGTTGTTAAATTACAAACATTTTTATATTTTAAGTTTTATTTAATAAAATCATCTACTAATTTATTTTTATTTTTCTTTTCATTTAATCT
Source organism: Ottelia alismoides (assembly GCA_037367405.1). Classification (NCBI taxonomy): domain Eukaryota; kingdom Viridiplantae; phylum Streptophyta; class Magnoliopsida; order Alismatales; family Hydrocharitaceae; genus Ottelia; species Ottelia alismoides. The sequence continues at coordinate 1,075,133 of JAZKJV010001037.1, read as the reverse complement.
CTGGTATATCGTTTTGTGTTGACGTGGACCAATCAGATTCCAGGACTGTTGACCTCGGGTCAACAGCTCCCTCGCTCCTAAATGAGGCTCTGACAATGTCAGAGCCCCATTTCTCTGCACCTTTTTCTGCTTGATATAATCATCCGATCGTCATGCACTCTTAACGAAATATGTTGATCAAATCTCCCTAATTCACGCCCAAGTTTAAGATCCGATCTATCTTCATCGATTTGGGCAAAATTTCAATCGCAAATGAGTCCTTTGCCTATGTTATAAAGAGTACCCTTCGGTTTTCATTCTAATTTTAATCTCTCTTTACTGATCGTAACCCTAGGAATCAAGCTCTGGAGTGGGTCTTTCGTGACAGGAAGCATCCCCAATGACAAGCGAGGAGAAGGGCATTTTGAGACGATTTAAACCATCACTCGAGCAAGCTCCGGTGGTTATGTCTCCTTTGTTTTTCGACTAGATGAGGTCATATCTTTAGCTTATTTAGTTCTGCAATTCGATGCTTAGCATTGACAACCACTTATTTCCTTAAAAATTTCATCTAAGTTGACAAAAATCTAAAATATCAGTTGGTTGGAGGTCAAGAGCTCCAACCCTTTTTCCTACCGTTCAAACCACTTTGTTTCTGACTGGTATCCATCTCATCATCTACCCCTACATGTTCTACATCATGTCATCCATCTGAAACACCCCAGATCTTGCAAATATCGGGTGATCCATCTCCATCTACTGTCTTCGCCGGAGACCCACTACCATCTCACCCATTTTTGAGCTTCAATTATGTTTTGTCGGTCAAAGGAGTACCCTCGAGTCCATGTCCATTTTGTGCTAATATAGACCTCGAAGAGCTCCAACTGGAGCTGCTAAAGGACCTGGAAGGCATTCTCATGTGATCCATGCTTCGAGGATCCCAAATCTCTCTAAGCAAGATCTGGAGTCATATGGACACCACCATCTAGAGCGGAGCATCCCATGAAGCTATTGTACATGATCTCAGGCTGATCGATCAACTCAGGAGCGAGTTTCGGGTGCTTGAAGGTGAAGGATATGGTATGATACTTAAGCGCATCACGGAAGCGTGAGGATCGCATCGTATGCGATCGGGAGCGACTAGTCGTACTAGTAGCTCGATGCAGCAGAAATTAAAATTTTTCATGTGATGAAACCACATATGATCTAAGAACACTTCTCGGATTGCTTCGTCTAAATCACAAACAAGTAATACGATTACCTCTTGAAGTGTGGTTGCGATCGAGTCTCTAAACGAAGAGACCTCCTGTCTCAAGTCCGATCTGACGGAGAAGACGCTTGCGAGCATGTTGATGAAACGCGTGATCCTCGCAATCCATGTTAATGATCCAAGCGGAGAATCTCCTGATCTCGACATACGAGATCCAACGTCTTCTTCACGAGCGAGGCACACCGAAGGAGATGGAGATTCACGAGCAATCGAACCGGTAGCATAACAACGGCGATGCGGCGATGGAGACTCTCTCTAGGGCATCCATGGTGGACGACCATGAGAAAGGAAGAGAGAGGGTGTTTATAGAGAATGAGAGAGAGAGAGCCTTGTGTTTTTCATTAGCATTTTAAGAGCAAGGGGTGCCATTCTATTTATAATATTTTGGGATCCATGGATCTTAATCCATGGGTAACACAAATCCAATGGCTCACGTTGATTTGTGTTTCTTTTAATAGCTAAGATTTTTGTTGGTAAAAACCAACAACAATTAATTTAATTTGGTTAAATATATATTGATAAATCAATATGATTTAATCCCAAATTAAATCAATCAAGCATGGATATTATGGAATGAAGATTGCCTCCTTTCATAATATGGGATTTGGTGGCAATCTCATGTAATCTCATGATCTCATGAGATTACATTATTCCAGGGAAATCTCCAAGATTTACAACAACACTTCTTGTAAATTATTCAACAAAAATAATCTATAATTATTTTCTGAATATTGCAATCTTACCATTGGAAAATTGTGAATTACATTCACAACCCAAAATAAATGTGAGTTACATTTTCAGATAAATGTCCAATGTGAATCTGATTCACAACAATATTTAATTAACAAATGTAAATTACAAATTGCTCTCTCTTATATATTATAAATCACAATTATAATATATAAGATTAATATGAATAGTGCTATCCACATTATTCATATCCATGATAATTAAATCACATTTAATCATCTTGGATCTCTATTCTTATGTGCCCAAATAATATGAATCACATTCACATTATTCACATCTTTTATAATCAAATCACATTTAATTATCTAAGATAACTCTCTTTATAATATGTATCAAATTCATATTATTCATGATAATTAAATCAAATTTAATTATCCATTTTCTCAATGCTCTGATACATATATCAACAATAAAATTATCATGAACTCTTTCAAGGATAATGCACTTTCTCCGCGGATACTTGGAGATAAGGACAGGATGATGGTATTGTTTCACGTATAGTGGCTTGGATATTAAGATCACATCTTAAATCCAGATCTCGGGCCTCCCATAGATGCTTGATTAAATCAAGACCGCAAATCTAATCTTCTCATTGCATCTGAATCACATTCAGATCAATGTCCAACATTTGAACCAAGATAAGATTACTTCTCTACTGAGAGGAATCACTAAAATCCAGACCCGTTTCATCACTCCCTAGGAATCGAAGCGTCATGGTTATACAATCGTTTATGATCACATCACCCTCAGGTATTCCGAATACCTGTACATCCTGCATACTAGTAGACCCAGAATAATCCCGAAGTATAAGATCAATTTTACACTGTCTACTTCAAGGATTTATCATTAAGTTTCTCATTCGATCATTGGGAGTCGGTATCGATCATATACTTTCCAAAAGCATATATCATTCCAAAAGTATATATCAAACCTTACAAATTCAGTCAAGCTTCCAAAGCGAGACGACCGCGCGCAGAATTTGATTATTCCCAATATCTCATGAGTGAGCTCATGTCTTCCGGTTAAGTAAATGAACTTGTATGATCCCTTTGAGAGATCGTATTACTCGTATGCCCTTGTATGCACACCAGCGCGCCGGTGTATAGACCTTGATTAGGTCGTCAACCTATTGGTCTGCCAAATGTACATACTCAGATATATAGTAACACATCTGTCTTCGGTCAGAGGATGCGTTCCTATATCGTGACAGCATATGACATAGGACTTTGGTTATCTCGATCTCATTAAGTCAACTCTTTGACCTAACTAATCTGACACCTTTGAATCTCTATTCCTATGTAGAGGACCTGCATCAAGAGGTCAGTTAGATATCAGCCTAAATGAGAAAGGATGGTCATCTTCTGCTCAGGCTGGAGATCATCTCTTAACAATCATTTGACGGTGCTTAATGAGTCCTCAATCTAACTCTTTAGATATTCATCATAGCACCAGCCTCTATTATTCAAGATGGCCATGGTACATAACCCTAATTGTACTAAGGGACCTATTATGCAAATTACTTATTCTTCATTTCAGATCAAGGAATGATATTTGCAATAACATTTATTGCATAATGGCTCGCTGTAGGCTCGCATGTCCAACAATCTTCCACTAGCCCAAAGAGTCATTAATGGGCTAATCATTAAACCTGCACTCATGTGACAATCATAGGCTATTTAGAAAAATAGCCAAGTAAGCTGATCAATCACTATGTTCCCAAGAGACTACGCGAAATCCTTTTACGACACTTGAATATCCCCCAGTAACAGTGCTCACATTCAATGTGAATGTTGCATTTTATGCAACCAATACTAAATCATGTCAGTCATAGTGTCCTTGACACTACATCTCAAGTATTATTATAACCAGTATGTAATTTCTATTATCCTTATCAGAATACCCTTATTCCCGGAGATCTCTATCTCCTAAGGAATTCGTAGTTAATACCTTTTAGATCTCCATCTATAAAGTCTTAATTTCTTGAAGATAAGACTTAGAGATCACTATCTCTAAAGTCTTGTCATCTTTGAAGATATTGTTATTACTGCAATCAAGTGTTTTATCACCATAATAGGATTAGTAACAGTTTACCACTCCTACTGTATAGCAGACATTTGGCTTTCGTACACACTCGGCTTCTCGGAACTGATGCACAAGGGAAAGCAGTTTTAGCATTCACATCCTCAACTCTTTGAGGTGATATCCCTTTAGATAGATCAGTACCATATCTTGAGGGAAAGAAGCCTTTCTTGGAATTTTCCAAAAAATGGAATACGTCCAAGATATACCACTAATGTGACGGTCCTAATACCCTCTTTCTTTGCTTCTGAACAACTTCAAAACTAAGATCTAAGAAGTATTCTTGAGATCATATCTCAAGGTATAGAACAACCAAATTATAAAACACTTATTATCATCCTTATATCATTCCAAATGATTAGGATATTATCTACATTTAGCATGATGAAGACAATGGCACTCCCACTAAGCTTCACATGGTTCATCAAGATTCTATCTGAAATTATAACATTTATAATTTCTTCAAATCCGATGTTCCAACTACAAGAAGCTTATTTGAGTCCATAGATGGAGTTTTTTTAGCTTGCATTCCTTGATTTCCTCAACCATGAAGCCCTGAGGCTACTTCATGTGAATATTCTTGGAGAGGTATTCATAGAGGAATGCGATATTGACTTTAATCTTGAAGATGTCAAAGTCAAGTTTTGTAGCTATAGTTTGCAATATTCTGATGGGTTTAACCATGGTCACTGATGAGCAAGTCTCATTGCAAGCATTGTCTTCTCTTCGGTGTGTAGCTCATGGCTATGAGTCGTGCTTCGAAGGTCTTTACCTTCTCATCAGGTTCCCTCTTTCTATTGAAGATCCATTTACACCTAATAAGTTTTACCCTTATAGGTGGATCCTCGGGGATTCATATACAACACTTGGATATGAAGTCTTCTTTAGACTTTATTGCTAACATCCATCTTTCCATGTCATGATCTTCAGAAGCTTCATCACATAAAGTAATATCATCATTAAATTTCTCAGACACATGGAATCCATCCTCAAACTCATTTGAAGAGGTATTTTATTTCATCTTTAATTGTCCTTTTGGTTTCCGATTTCAGGAGCCTCATTATCGATTAAATGAGTTCATTCACTTCATTTCCATCTTGATTCTTAAGAGAGTCATCTTCTAAGAAGCATATTCTTAAAAATGAGATCTTTTAAGAATCTCAAGGTCATAAAGTAGGTATCCAATACCATCCTTTATTTTCCTAATGAAGTATCACTCTCTAGTGCTAGATTCCAGCTTACATGCATGGAACCTTATTAAGTATATATATACTGTAGTATCTACTACATATATACCTTGGAAACTAAGAGGTAATTATGCTAATATTCATCATTGAACAAATCATGTCATACATGATCCAATTGTATCCCCCACAACTCTATTGATTTTAGGTGTATCAGGAGGATTGAGATAGGAATGATATTCCTTTCTTCATAAGGTATTCCTTGAATTCATCTAATAGGTACTGACTACCTAGGTTAGATCAAATTCATTTCTTCTTCCTTCAAACTTTGGTTCTAAACCAAAACTGTGAAATCTTTGAACATTTTAAAGGTTTCTAAAGTGAAAGGAAGAAAACTTATATCACAAATAATCATCAATGGATATCACATATCATTAATGTTTGCTTTGATATAGATGATCTACATACATCAATATGTATGAGATCTTGAATACCTTGACATCTTGCACCATTCCTAGAGAAGGGTACATTGACATTTTCTACTTTTGAATACAATATTCACAAGTATGTAAGATTTGAAATTTTAGACACTCTAAAGTTTCATTTCTTACTTATCTATAGATCTCATCAATAGACTTATGTCCAAGACTCGATGCCAGATCATTGTCAATTGATCTTCATCCTCCTATTGATCTTATAAGGTTTAATTTTTAGTGTTAGAAATGTTAATGAACCACTCATTAATTTTATAATTTAATAGAGTCAACTAGATGCTAGATTACAATTGAAATATATCCATCATAATCTTTTATGATAGGTCTATTACAGAATTCATGTTTATTTCCAACATTTAGAAATACAATGAGTGTATTCTAATATCTAGGTCATAGAGACATTCTCTAAGACTAATAGCTCTCCTACTGAAAATATGAAGTCTATCTATCCAATAGAGATTGTTGCAACAATTGCATCAATATCCATGTTGATGACTATTAAAACTTAAGATCAAATTTCTAGTCTTCTAAAGCATATGCAATCAATTGCAAGTGTTATTAGAAGAATGAGATACAATTTTAGATTTTGATCTTATCAAATAAGAAAGTCATTTTCAATGATTAAATATAGATTATCCCGATGCACTATCCGAGTCCTTCTCTAAGGATTCTAGATAGACTAGATAGTCACACTATCAATACATCGGCTTATTGTAGTATTGGCATTCATCCAACTATTTGGATGTCATATGGAAGTCACAGATGTACAATCAACTCTTTTGACTTTCCTTCTTACTTAGGTCCAACCCATGCTTCCACTGTGCTCCCTTTTCTATAAACAACCATTGCTTAAGACGAAGGATCTCTTATGTTGAATTCAAAAGATTTCAATATAAGAGTATTTCAACATTTATATATGCTTCATTCAATTCATACAATATGAATATTGTGAAGCTTCATGAATGACCAGAGTATAGACAGTAGAATGATGATACTCATCGTATCTACATCCATTTAAACTCTTAAAACATTGGTTCAGGTAGGTACTCTCTTATAGAGCCACCATTCTGCATGATGCAGAGAACCATGTCATTCATGATAAAATGTCAAGAGCACATATGCATGCCAAAATATCTTCTTAGATTTTATAAGGATTATTCGACAATTACGATAATCATCGAACATGTCACTTCCAAAGTATATTCGATGAGAGATCAAGACCGTAGAGACATACAAACCCTAGGGTTGTAGTTCTATTGTCTATTTAATTGTCATTCCTCATTATTATGAGGAAGACTTGCACATTGCAACCACATACATTATTTGTCCAACTGCAAGTACAATATATTGATCATGGATCCAATCCATGATAGTTTATTGGTTATTATTGAGTATAAAATTGAGTGGGTTTAATGAAGGATTATCTGAAATAAGAAATTTACGTAAACATATATAAACATATATTTTACTTTGATTTAGGAATTTTATATCAAAGTTGTCTTGCCTTGTCTCATTCCCTTAATCTTTCAATATAAGAGGTGTACTTACCATCATATCTCAACAAGATCTGGGATCTCCTTCCTTATCTTTGTCACATCCCAATAATATGAGAACCTGTAACTCGGATAACAAGCGGGAACATATTCCGCCTTGCAAGTTCAACTTATGTTCCCAATTCCGTCTTTAACACCCGGTCCCACCACCCCTAAGGCACCGTTTGTTTGATTGGAAAGGAATTACAATGGAATGGAATCAAGCCAAGAATGGAATTAACAATGGAATGGAAAGGAAAAAGTTTTTCCATTCCATTGTTTGGATCTTATTAGGAATTGAAAATTTATTATGAGACATGTTCCTTTCTTTATTTGGAAAGGGAAATGAATAGAAAGAAAATAACATTCCTTTGATATATTTCGTTAAGTGGAAAAAATAATCGGTATTCTCAGACTTATTTTTTCATATAATCGATATATTTCATATAAAGAATCAATAATCAAATTTAAATGTAAACTACTTTGATTTTATTTCATACAATGGATATATTTGATATATCCATATCAGTATCCGCTACAATGTTTTATTACCACATCTATTTCCATATTCTAAAGAAATTGAAAATGTCATGGGTATTCATATTTGAAAATAAAATAAAAATACATATCCATGTCTGTATACGTGTCCACTAAAATATAACCCGTGTCCATATCCTAAAAAACAAAAGATGGTATCTGTATCAATATCTATTACTGTAAAAAATAAAACATGTTTCCATGTCCATATCCGCTTCCGTAAAAAAAACATCATCCATGTCCATATATGTATCCGTAGAAAAATTAAAATCCATATCCATATCTGTATATGTATCTTCTAGAATATAATCAGTATACATATCTTAGAAAAAAATGCATCCGTTTCCATATTCATATTAGAAAAAAACATATATCTCTGTCCATATTCATATCTGGAAAAAAATAAAAAAAATATCTGTGTTTGTATCTGTATCCGTAAACAAATCATATCTGATATATTTTATCTTTCTGATAGATATATTTAATATATATGTATTCGATCAACTGGAATATCTTGTAACCATATTTGTATCTATATCCAAAAAAAATAAATTGTATCTATACCTGTATATGCAAAAAATATCACATATCCATGCCAATATCCATATGTGCATATATTTGTAACTTATCCAATCTTTTGCATCCATATATTTGTATCCATTCCAGTGTCCATATATCCATGTCTAAAAAAAATCATATCCATGTCGATGTCCAAAAAATATCCAAAAAAGGAAAAACACATATTCATGTCGATATTAATTAAAAAATATTGAAGAAGAATACATTCATTAACATTGGTACGGAATGGAATCCCAATTCCTAGGGGGTACCTAGGAATGGCAATTCCCATGATTGAGGAAATCAGGTTTCCTTTGTAATCGTTATTCCTGCATAAAGTTGATCTGACAAACAAAGGAATGGAATCGAGAAAGGAATGACGATTCCATTCCCCCCTCTATTCCTGCATAACAAACGGGGCCTAAGGTAATGTTGAACCGTCATTAATTGAACCAACCATCAACGGGAATACAACTCGCTATGAGCAATTCAATATCGCCCCAATAATATGAGGACTCAATATTGGGGTCACTACGCATACGTTCTTACTCTTTCGAGAAGCGAAGAGCCCGATCCAAATGGATTGCATGTAGGAACCGCCACTTCGGACAGGCGTCTCCTGCATACAATATCTGGCGACGAAACCCATCGCCTTGACAGGAGACCATGGATGTCACTTATGTGATCCTTCATATCATATTCAAATTCTAATTAATCATCATGAATCATATTCATTATGATTAATTCTTCCAAGGGAAATAACATCTCTATTAAAATTAGAATGTTTAATTTTAATTGGATTCCAATTAATCTAATCATATTAAATTAATGATCTAATTAATATCCAACAAATAGTCTTTATTATTACTTGAATTATGGTATTATCTCAAATACGTATTATTCTGAATTTTAATAATTAGATAAATATACCGTGATCTCTCTTGCATTATCAAGTCCCTACCCGTTGTCATGGCCACTACCGACGGGAGTGGGACAGACCGCACACGGTGCAACCTACTACCTCAACGCTCCCCAACTAGACACCATATCCATCTCGGGAAAAGATAATGCTAAATTGATCATTGTGTACTTGAGATTATAATCGGTCTTTCAATCGAAGTTATACCATATATAATAATAATCAAAACATTTTTTATTAACATTATAATGAGATTTGCTAAGCAAATCTTAAATCCTATTCAAGCAACATTGTTTGTTGGAAAGTGGATTATGTAACCAATTGCGATCTAGATCATATCTAATCAATTATTGGTTAGGCAATATCATTTAAGGAAATAATTATCATCAAATATTTCACAAATATTTATCTATAATTACTCCAGGAAATTAAACCATTTAATGTCACTAATTAATTAAATGACAATCGCAAGGTTCTTGATTGGGAAAGTAATTTCCAGCAGTGACTCTTACTTACTAAAATTAACATATCTCAATCAATTTAAATCCAAATTAAGCAAAGTAAGTTTATAAAGTTTGATAATTTGATTTACAACAGAACTTAAGTGATTTGCATGCATTTCTAGGCATTTCAAATCCGTAATTAACTCATTAATTACGTTAAGATTCGCAGTCCGCGAAACAGTGGATACATTGTCACTAATTAGATCATAACTTGAGCAAACGGATTCGAAATCACGCAAACTCGGATCCTACGATTTCCTTATTTAATGGGGAACAAAATTCAAATTTTATTTTCGTGTTTAAATAATTTAAACAGGTCTGAAAATAATCACAAAATAGAGATGCAAAAATGAAATGCGATAAAACTTTCGCAACCCAAACGAACCCAAGTCTGCTTAGGTTTATGGATCATATCCGAAACCTTCGACCTATGGCTCTGATACCACTTGAAGGATATGGTATGATACTTAAGCGCATCACGGAAGCATGAGGATCACATCGTATGCGATCGGGAGCGACTAGTCGTACTAGTTGCTCGATGCAGCAGAAATTAAAATTTTTCATGTGACGAAATCACATATGATCCAAGAACACTCATCGGATCGTTTCGTCTAAACCACAAATAAGTAATAGGATTACCTCTTGAAGTGTGGTTGCGATCGAGTCTCTAAACGAAGAGACCTCCTGTTTAATTTCAATCCGACGGAGGAGATGCTTGCGAGTGTGTTGATGAAATACGTGATTCTCGCAATCCATGTTAATGATCCAAGCGTTGAATCTCCTGATCTCGACACACGGGATACAACGTTTTCTTCACGAGCGAGGTGCACGGAAGGAGACGGAGATACACGAGAAATCAAAGCAGTAGCATAACGACGATGTTGCGGTGATGGAGACTCTCTCTAGGGCATCCATGGTGGACGGCCATGAGAGAAGAAGAGAGGGGCGTGTATAGAGAATGAGAAAGAGAGCCTTGTGTTTTTCATTAGCATTTTAAGAGAAAGGGGTACCCTTCTATTTATAATATTTTGAGATCCATGGATCTCAATCCATGGGTAACACAAATCCAATGGCTCACATTGATTTGTGTTTCTTTAAATGGCTAAGATTTTTGTTGGTAAAAACCAACAACAATTAATTTAATTTGATTAAATGTATATTGATAAATCAATATGATTTAATCCCAAATTAAATCAATCAAGCATGGAGATTATGAAATGAAGATTGCCTCCTTTCATAATATGGGATTTGGTGGCAATCTCATGTAATCTCATGATATCTCATGAGATTACATTATTCCAGGGAAATCTTCAAGATTTACAATAACACTTCTTGTAAATTATTCAACAAAAATAATTCATAATTATTTTGTGAATATTGCAATCTTGTCATTGGAAAATTGTGAATTACATTCACAATCCAAAATAAAATGTGAATTACATTTTCAATTAATTGTCCAATGTGAATCTGATTCACAGCAACATTTAATTAACAAATGTAAATTACAAATTGCTCTCACTTATATATTATAAATCACATTTATAATATATAAGATTAATATGGGTAGTGCTATCCACATTATTCATATCTATGATAATTAAATCACATTTAATCGTCTTGGATCTCTATTCTCATGTGCTGATGAATCCACGATTCATCGTCTTTATTCTTTTATTTTAGCCTCTTTTCCTTAGTCAAATACCTGTAAATACCATTAATTCCATAAAATTACTATTTTGCATGCATTTGCTAAAATTGCATTTTTAACACTTTTTGTACATAAATAAAAGAATAAAGAAGAAAAGAAAAGGAAAAGGATGTGTTTATGCAATAAATACAGACTGACTCGAACCTCGAAAGAAGGTCAAGAGTTGACCTGATTGATCAGGAATAAAGTAGGGGGAGATAGGGTCTTCTGTCAGAAAACCAAAAATATCTTGTAAATATTTTTCATTTATATTTGTACAAAACTTACATTATTTTATTTGTACATAATTTAACCTTAAATTAATTATTTTTGTAAATAAAAGTTGTAAAAAAAGGTGTTGTAAAAAATAATAATAATTGTAAAATAAAATATTGTATATATTACAAATAATTACACCCAGAAAAAGCCGCAATGCGATAATTGAAACATCAATTCCGGCTCCATACGAGCTCAAATTGAATCAAACTCACTTCCATCATACTATAAATTAAATTATCTTTCAAATGGTTATGGTTTCGTATTTTTTGGAGTTACGGTTAAAAAGTTGGTTTTCTGGGGTATATTATGCAGTTTACCCATATATTTATGTATATTTATTTTTATATATAATGTATATATTTGTAAATATTATTTTTAATAAAAATAAAATTTAAAAAAATAAAAATAAAAAAATCTTTTATAAAAATTATTTCCTTATTTGTACCTATGTATATTGTATTATATGTGCATGATATATGTATACAATTAACTTCCTTTTATAAAATCCACCAAAAAATTTAATTATCTAACTTTAATTAATTAATTTAATGTAATTACGAATTTTATATTTATATTTAATTATTTAATTCATTTATTTGATTTGATAACTTACCTTTTATATAAGATTTGATTTTATTCCTTTAATGGCCACCATTAAGGTGGCTAATTCATTTTTGGTAATTACTTTATTTATTTAATGAATTTAATTCCGAATTTCGAAATTGATTATTTATTTATTTTATTTATTTAATTATTTTATTTAAATAACCAATAATCACTTTCCTTTTTTTTGTAGATACTTTCCTTTTTGTTTTTCTTCTCTTTTTAATGGGCTCCTCCTCCCTCATTCACACTTGATCAATCTTTGGAGAGAAGAGCCCAATCTCCGAGAGTTTCTTGTTGCAGAAGGGTGCCCAACCTCTGATCCAGTCGGTGACAGCGATTTGAGTGTCGTCGAGGCCATCACGGCGTGTCCGATCCCAAAGTGAGATCCGATTTTAATTTTCGTCATTTTTGTAGGTAAATTGTAGGTCTAATCTTTTTGCCCTCATTTTAATAGATTTTAGATCCCCTTAAAAATCACAAAAATTTGTCATCACACACATTTCCGACTCGAAACCGATTTTTCATCTCAGCTCGTGATCCCTCCATCTTCACGTTCTACCTTGCGCAATCTTCCACCTTCGGTCACGCACGGTGACCGAAGTCACGGATCTATCCTCATTTCGCTGATCCGAATCCATGCACATCCTCTATTTGTTTATAAATAAATAAAAAAATAAAAAAAATGCATAGTTGTTTTTCTATCTAATCTTTGTTTTGCAGGAAAAAATAAAAAAATATCTATTTTTATTTGTCTCTAATCTTTATTTTGCATGTCCATCTAAAAAAACTAAAAAAAATATTTTTTTATTCTCTATCTTTTCCTGTTCACATTTTCTTACATAAAAAAATAAAAAAAACTTTTCTCATCTGTTTTCGATTACAGTAAAAGAATAAAAAAACATATAAAAAAGAAGTACAAAAAACAAAAATAATAATAAACCGCCGGCACCGCGTCTGGTCAACCGTCGAACCCGCCGCGCCCCCTCCTGCTCCGGGCGGCCCGCGCCCAACCCTCTGCTCGCTCACATGGGCAATACTCCGGCCGCCCCTCCGCCGAAACCACCGCACCACCGCGGCGTGGCCACGCATCGTCCTCCGCCGCGACACCTTCCAAACCTCCAAAGCCCGTGCGCCGCCAACCCGTGTCCTCCCTCCTCCAGCAAACGCGACCCCCACCGCGGAGTCCTTCCGTCTTCAGCAACCGCGGCGTGGCCGCGCGTCGTCCTCTCCCATCCGCGGCCGCGCGACACCTTCCAGACCTCCAAAGCGCGCGGTCAGCGGCCCGTGAGGCGCCCCCGATCCGCCGTTGCGCGCCCTCGGAACCGCCCCGCCATATCTTGCCGACCGCCGTGCCCGCCTTCCTTCCACCCTCGACCAGCCGCGCGGGTGCCGTTTGCGCCGCCGTTGGTCCCCACTTCAGCTCGACGCCGCAGCCTCCGCATTGGCGGCAGCGACTCTTGTGCCTCCTCTCCCATCTTTGAAGAAACAAAAGGGAAGAACCACAGAGAACCCTAGGGTTTAATAAAAAAAGAGAAAGTGGACAAATTGCAGATCTACCCCAAAAGGTTTTTGAAATTACAGAAATATCCTCTGAAGTTCTGACAATTGTAAGAAGCCCTCTACTCTCCAAAATAAAAATTATGTGACGGGCACATGTATTTTGGGAAAAATTACGAGATGCTTCCCTCTGTTTATTAATTTTATATTTTGCTAGAAAATTTTTGAATAATTACGTTTTAGTCCCTATACTTTCAGAACATAAACTTTGCATGTTATTTTTGATGGAATAATTGCTATTATGCTCTAAAAATTTTGTAATAAATTGTGTAAGCTCCTGCTATGTGCCTTGACATTGTATAAAATTTTCATAGCATTTTGACTTCATTTGCTATATTTAAAAAATTCAAAAACAGTGATTTTGTGTCTGCTCGAAATTGAAAAATTCATAAAAAATCGAAAAAGTGTCTAAAAAATCAAAAAAATTACTGTAGGTGTGTTTTGGTGTGTTTTAATTTCTATCCAATGTTTGTGTTTTTTTCACTTTATAAAACTCCAAAAAAATATAAAATACGGAAAATCTTACAATAAATGTAGAAAATTCTAAAAAAAATCAAAAATAGTAATTTCAGTATCTGATTGTAGATATTATTTTGTAGTTTATTTTAAAAATAAATTCCAGGCATTTTGAGCATCAAAGGACTTTTTAATTTGCAAAATACTCTTGACTGTGAATAGTTTTCTATATTTTGCATTGTTTGATTTTTAGAAAATCATAAAAACATTAGAAAAATCCAAAAAAATTATCAAGAATATTTTAAAATATATAAAACCCAAAAACATTTTCATTTTAATTTTCTGAGCATTTTTGACCTTTTTGAAAAATACAAAAACAGTGCGGTGTGTGTGTGTGTTTTTATTCCTTTATTCCTCTTTTAAAAAATTAAAAAAAAATCAAAAATTCAAAAACTACTAAAAATTAACTCTGAAATTCGACTACTTAGTTTTTCAAACATGCTCCTTGTGTTCGACCCTGGTCGCTATACCAGGTAAAAAGAATAGCGAAAACCACTAACATTGAATTTCTTGATTTTATGGGTGGTAAAAAATATTTTTCCGTTGACCAAATTGATCGATTAAGGACAACGACATTGTGATTTATTTTCTACCTTAGTCGCATCGAATTTTCGAGTCATCAGAATGGCGCCGTTGCCGGGGAGCACGGCTTTGTAGTCATTTTTCTATTTTTGTCTCTTTCTATATTATAATTGTTTTCTGACCTTCTCTCTTTGACTTTTGTGCGAGGTACTGCTTGGAAGACTTGGAGTTCACTTTTTGCGGATCACACAGGAGGAAGAGCAGGGAGGAGAAGATTTTATTTTTTGAGAGAGAGAATAAAAATTTTATAATAATTTAGGACTTTGGACCTGTGGACTTTGACATTTTTCGGGGTCTGTTTCGCCAAGTGCCGGTGCACTTGGGGGACCTCACTGTTGTTTTTCGCTAGTTTTGTTTTCTCGTATTTTTTTATTTATTTATTTTTGATTCACGCAGAATTTGGCCCATAGACTTAGGATTTTTATCTTGTTTGTGACGTAATTGATTAAGGTCCCAGCCTAATTATTTGCCTGCACCTATAGATCGATAACTGGACTTAATTAATTAAATCACAAAGAAAAAGCTAATCTAAGTTATTTGAGAGGTCATGTGCCGCTAGAGGCCGTATACAGCGCTGGCAGGATCCGTTGTGGCGGACACCGATCGGCGTCAGAGACCGGACTCCGACCTCTCTTGTTAACTTATTAGCTAGTGTGCTTCACGTGTAGAAATCTTTCGCCTAAGGCCATTTTTTTCATGCATCATATATGTAGTTTAAATTTCTGTATTTAAATTTATGCGCGGATCATATTGCATGTAGAGTGCTGGAGTAAGGTACACATTTTCTATCTCTGCATGCATCATAGTTTTTGACCGTGCATTGGCATTTTCGACTTCCTTCCCCTGTTTCTTGGACTCAAATGAATCAAAGAGGAAATCGGAAAATTCGTTAGGCGTTGTTTATTTCTTAAAAAAATCTAAAAAAAGTGAAAGCAATAAAATCTGGGACTGTTAATGCAAACTTGACCCTAAAACCCACCTCATTTAAAAAATATTTGTTTTGGGGAGAGTCATCCCCTCATTGTTTGGTTTGCTTGAGCGAGAGAGTGACCCGAACACTAGGATAGAGCCACACCTGAACTTCCGTTAGACTACTGGTCTTAGAGTTAGTCGTTCTCCAGTGAGGATCTCTCCGGTAACCGGTAAAGCGGACCGTGACGTCCTTAACAGAGCGGGTTGATCGGGTAGCCGGTAAACGGTCCGCAACTTGTACTGGCTGGGAAAGATCTAGCTTTGGGATTGGGCCAGTCTCTTGGGAGCATCGCGGTCCTAACAGCTCGCTTAATCGCTCTACAAGATTGTTTTATCACCTAACTTAAAATTGACAAGATTAACGACCGATCCTTTACGGTCAGCAGCTCGTGTTGAGTAGGTGAAATTGGGGTTTGACTTCTCATCTTGTTTGCTTACCAGATCTCATCCACATTCATCCCCGCATCACAATGATGGGAAGGAGATCCCTTAGGTTGCCTCTGGCAGCACCGCTATCGAGCACTCCTCCCCATTCATCTAGGGTGGTTTCGGAGAGCCCAGACTCTCTCTCCGAACCTGAGTTCACTACCATCCTGTCCCCCCTCGACCACCCTTCTTCTACCAGTCCTGAGATACCTGTGCAGAGAACCACACAGATACATGTTAACTTGATGGCACCTAAGCCTGGGTCTTTTGCCTTTGCAGAGACTCACAAGATGGCCAGCAGTAATGGACGAACCGATGAACAACCCCAGAGTTCCACTTATGTTCTAGATCAGGGCACCATCAACAACACCTTGTTAGCCTCCTTAGAGACGATGCAAAGACAGATTCGGGATCAAGGAGCATTCATGGCAGAGGTTCGTCAGGAATTAGCACAGATGCGAGCCGACAGAGGAGAGAATAACCGAGCAGGCGGTGGAGATATTCCAGAGTTTGGAGGAGGATCAGACGGAAACCCGGAGGACCAGCCGGAGCAAGCTAGACAGCCACAACCGATGAGGCATTTGCACAACCCTGCTGCAACTCTGATCCATCGATGGATTCAGCTCCTTGAGATCTTGGGTGATTTCAAGCTTCCCCCCAGACCATTCAGTTTTTGCCCAAGTTCCATGGGCTAGCCACTGAAGAGCCGCATCTGCACCTGCAGGAGTTTGAGATGATCTGCAGCACTGTCCACGACAGATACGTGGACGAGGACACTATCAAAATGATAGCATTCCCTTTCTCCATGGCCGACAGAGCAGTTAATTGGCTGAAGCATTTGGGGAGATTTGTTACCACTTGAGAGCAGCTCCAGACCGAGTACTTAAACAAGTACTGTCCACTCAGCCGGACCAACGCAGCACGAGCTCTGATCAACAACTTCTCCATGATCCCCAATGAACCATTTAATGAGGCGTGGGACCGATTCCGTGAGCTCATTGACCGGTGTCCACACCATGACATATCCAAGCCCAATCTTGTCCAGAGCTTCTTTTGTGGGCTGACACCGGAGCTGCAGGGGCTTGTCAACGCTTCTTGTGGGGGTTCCTACTTCGCCAAGGACGAAGACCAGGTCTGGGCCATCTATGAGGAGATGGCTGAAAACTATACAGTGATGTCCCAGACTAGGCTTTACGCTCAAGCGAAACCCCAACCCCATGCCGTGTCCTATCATAGGATCTCACGGGTTGATGCGGGTCCACCCATTTCTTCGTCAGCAGCAGCACCACATGCAGAATCTTCAGCTGCTGACATGGGCATTATCAGTGAGAAGTTGGACCGCATTGAGATAATAGAGAAGAAGCAGTGCCAAGGCATGACACAGATAGATCAATTGGCACAGACTCTTAGTGACCTAAAGACCCACATCTTGTGTCTCCAAGAGGCACAAGTGGCTTCTCAGCCTCGTTCCAGGTCACGAGCTGATCCCACCAGCAACAGCTCTTCCCAGCACTCTGCCCAGTACCATCAGGTTCATCACGTTCAGGCAGAGCCGGTTCAGCAGTTACAGCAGCACTACTCTCAGCCACCACCATCTCAGGACACTCATATGGTGGTGTATCATCCAGATCAGCCACTGGCAGCTCTTCCCCCTTTCCCGTACAAGCAGGAGCCGTTGATGGAAGTCAACGGGATTTGGTATGACCGGCAGCAGCCCGAGATACGTCGGGATCATCCTGGATTCAGATGGTCCAACGGAGGTACCTCGTCCCAGCAGCAGCCTCTAGCTCAGGGTGGACAGAGCAGCTAGCAGCAGCAGCAACCCCATTACTCCCAGCCACAACAACACTTCCAGCAGGGTCCTTGTCCTTACCATCAGGGACAGCAGTGGAGGCAGCAACAGCAGCCTCAACAGTATTCTCAGCCTCCCCCTCATTTCCAGCGAGGGAACCCATCTGGTTCTCATGCACCTGTTTATGAGACCCCGGCCCTTGATGACCTCGCCCGCTTACTCACTGACCAGCAGGTGTCCTTCCGGCGAGAGATGGATGAGTTCCGGCAGGAAATGAGGGAGATAATCAAGGGAAAAGCCGCTATACCCGCTCAGATTGAACCTAACCCGAACAATCTGAAGAGGAAGTCTGAGCAGGTACAGTTTACAGAGGTCGCCACTCCTAGTGATATTTTGAGTGATATTTCTTCCTCCATATTTGATGCTGCTTTTGTAAAACATAGGAGCGGTAGAAGGCCAGCCGGCAGTGCCTCGTCTGAACGACAACCCATTGACGGTTCCAGAGCGTCAGACAAGGAGGATAGCGGTGCTGATGCTGCTAATGATGTTGATGACGGTGGTGCTGACACCACCAAGGATGGTGATCCAGTCGGCGGTACTGATGCCGTCATTTTTCCAGATGCAGTTGGTGGTACTGATGCCACTATTAGATGTGATGCTGAGCCAGAACGCGGTGCTGATGCCGCGAAGACAGATGCCGTGGGTGGTGCTGATGCCACCATTTCTAGTCCAGTTGTGTTTCCTCCTTTCTATGTATCTCAGGACATTATCAAAAATAACAAAAAATGAATAAAAGAAAGGTTTCTTCATCTACTCAGAGTCCATATGTGTTGCATGATCACTCTTGTATGGACTCTAATCCTTCTAAGCAACAGTAACCTCTTCCCGACCCTCTATCTGAGGAGGGTCCAGCTATTCCCTTTCCTCAAGAACTCCGCTTAGGGCAAGGGAAGAAAACAAAAAATCCAAAAAAATCACAACAGTTAGAGTTCAGCCAGTAGATGATTGACAAATTCCATATCCAGCTGACTCTACAGGAGGTATTAGAGCACATCCCTCTCTTCCAGAAGCACTTGAGAGAGAAGACCACTGTACATAGGAAAAAGAGGAATGCAGAAATCTATGTGCTTACACGTGTCACTTGCTTCGCTATACATAACAAATTACCAGCCAAGAAACCTGATGCAGAAGCTCCATATGTCAGATGCCACATTCATGAGCAGCAATTTGATCGTACTCTATTGGACAGTGGTTCTTCGATTAACCTCCTTCCGGCTGCCTTACTCGATCGATTCGAGTTTGGCCCTCTTAGACAGAGCAGGACGGTCCTTCGGTTTGCTGATAGATCTGTAAAGAGGCCAAAGGGGTTACTTAAGGACGTTGTCATCACAATTCAGGGCATGAAATTCCCCGTGGACTTTATTGTACTGACATGGAGATCCCTGAACGTGTGATCGACGCCCCTATCATTTTAGGAAGACCATTCTTGGCCACAGCCAAGGCGGTGATCGACCATGATAGTGGAAAGGTATACTTTCGCATCGAAGGTGAAAGTGTACAAATAGAGACAATCGAGGAGACCAGATCTAAAGATTCAGAGTGCTCAGATCAGATGACCGATTTAGAGCAGATGACAGATGCAGAGCTAGACATCCACCAGGAGTGTGACTTTGTGATTACAGACGACGAAGCAGTTTGGGCAGATCCCGCATCACGAGCTCTTGCCACATCTTCAGACAGTGACGATTCACAGATCATGGCAAATGAGAGTTCGGAAAGCACACTCATGGCACAGGATACAGTAGAGGTTGATTACCATGATCAGGATAGCGAAGACGATTTTATCTCATGCGCTTCAGATTCAGATTCCTCAGACACAGACACCGACTTTGATTGGCAGGAGTTCGATGAATATTTACCGTGTCTGGTGCCTACAGAGCCGGCAGTTAGGATGGAGAGTGAGCCAGGACAATTGACAGATATACCAGCAGAGTCATCTTCGTCAGATTTACCATTGCTGCGAGAGTTCTCACACATAGAGCTGGTGGCATTCACTCAGACATTCCAAAAGCTAGATTTACCAGCTCCCACTTGTCCAGAATTGAAGACCTTACCGCAGAGCATGAAGTATAGGTTCCTTGCAGGTGAGCCAGATATGTTCCCAGTCATTATCTCAGCGGATTTGACTGAAGACCAAGAATCTCGTCTGATGGAGGTTCTTGAAAGAAACCGCAAGGCAATAGGATGAAGTGTGGCTGATCTCCAGGGGATAAGTCCGGCCCTGTGCTCTCACCACATTTATCTCGAAGAAGATGCCAAGCCCTCGCGTGAGTTCCAGCGAAGGCTGAACCCGAATCTTCGAGAAGTGGTTATGAAGGAAATATCTAAGTGGTGGAGCGCCAATTTTATCTACCCCATCTCCGACTCTAAGTGGGTTAGTCCATTGCATGTGGTACCCAAGAAGACGGGTATCACCACAATTGTGAACGAATCTGGAGAGGAGATAGCCACCCGAGTACCCACTTCTTAGAGGGTTTGTGTGGACTACAGACGATTGAATCAGGCCACCAAGAAGGACCACTTCCCACTACCATTCATAGATCAGATCATTGAGAGATTAGCTTGAAAGAGTTACTATTGCTTTCTGGATGGGTATTCGGGATACAATCAAGTGGCTATAGCGCCCGAAGACCAAGAGAAAACAACGTTCACCTATCTGTTTGGGATGGATGCTTTTTGACGGATGCCCTTTGGATTATGTAATGCCCCGGCTACATTCCAAAGGTGCATGCTCTCTATTTTCTCGGACATGGTTGGTGAATTTCTAAGGTCTTCATGGATGACTTCTCGGTCTATGGTGACATTTTTGATGCATGTCTTGATTACCTAGACCGAGTACTTCAGCGCTGCATTGAGGTCAACTTAGTCTTATCTTGGGAGAAGAGTCACTTCATGGTGACTCAGAGGACGGTCCTTGGTCACATCATCTCCAACAGGGGCATGGAGGTCGACCCGGCCATGTGGATATCATCAAGAAGCTCAATCCATCGTCCAATATACGATAGTTGCGGTCTTTTCTGGGGCGTGTCGGTTTTTACCGACGGTTCATACAGAACTTCAGCAAAATTGCCCGACCGCTCACAGATTTGTTGACGAAAGACACTGAGTTCCTTGTAGATGATAAGTGTCTTGCATCATTTGAGACTCTCAAGAATCTAGTTGTCGAGGCTCCTGTCCTTCAGCTGCCTGATTGGTCTCTTCTATTCGAGATCATGACGGATGCTTCTGATTTTGCCATAGGGGTTGTGCTAGGACAGAGGAGAGATGGAGCGTCTTTTGCCATTCACTACGCTAGCCGAACAATGGATGCCGCTCAGTGGAATTACATAGTAACAGAAAAAGAGATGCTAGTTGTAGTATTTGCCTTGGATAAGTTTCGATCTTACATTCTTGGATCTAAAGTGACTATCTAACTGACCACACCGCCATCCGATACTTAATGGCAAAGAAGGATGCCAAAGACAGATTGACCAGATGGATCCTTCTACTCCAGGAGTTTGATATAGAGATTAAGGATAAACCTGGAGTCAAAAATGTTGTGGCGGATCACCTCTCCCGTTTAGAGAACCTTGAGGATTCGGATCATATTACACCTATTACAGAGACTTTTCCAGATGAGGCGATCCTTGCAATCACCTCACTTCCATGGTATGTTGATATTGTGAACTATCTTGTCACGAAGAAGGTCCCACAAGATTGGCCCAGACAGCGACTTAAGACCTTTCTTGCAAAAGCCAAGTCGTACCATTGGGAAAATTCCACTCTTTATCATGAAGGAGGGGATAGCATCTGGAGACGGTGTATTCCTCAAGAAGAGCAATATAGTATCCTCACCTATTGCCACAAGCTTGAGGCAGGAGGACATCATTCTGGGAGACGGACAGCACAGAAGGTGCTTCAATCCGATCTTTGGTGGCCCACCCTCTTCAAGGATTCAGATGAATTCGTGAAGAGGTGTACTGACTATCAGAAAATGGGCACTTGTGGACAGAGAGATATGATGCCGATGCAACCCATTCATTTCTGTGAGGTTTTTGACGCATGGGGCATCGATTTCATGGGCCCATTTCTTAAGAGTCAGGGATTTGAGTATATCTTGCTTGCTGTAGATTATGTGAGTCGTTGGGTTGAGGCCATCCCCGCTCGAACCGCAGATGCTAATACCGTTTGCAAATTCTTGAGGAAAAATATCATTTCATGGTTCGGGGTACCTAGAGTGTTGATATCAGACGGGGGGACTCATTTTATCAACGACAAGGTAAGGGCCCTTGCTAACGAGTTCAGCATAGATCATAGAGTTGCCACTCCTTATCATCCACAGATGAATGGTCTTGCTGAGGTTTCTAACAGGGAGATTAAGACTATATTGCAGAAGGTAGTCCGCCCAGACCGAAAGGATTGGTCACAACTCTTGGTCGATCTTGTGGGCATATCGGACATCCTTCAAGACTCCATTGGGTACATCTCCATTCCGACTCATTTATGGCAAGCCATGCCACTTACCAGTTGAGCTGAAGCATAAGTCACTATGGGTTGTTACTGAGATATTTTTGGATCCAGAGAGTGTAGGAGATCAGAGAAAGGTAGAATTAGCAGCCCTGGAGGAACTTAGAGATACAACATTTTCGAGTAGCCTGCAGTATAAGGAACGAGTGAAGATATGGCATGATTCTCACATCAGCCATAAACAGTTTGAACCGAATCAGAAAGTATGGTTATTCAATGCAAGGCTAAAGCTATTTCCAAGGAAGTTGCAGAGCAAGTGGAAGGGACCATACTTGGTCCGGAAGGTGCATGATAATGGCAGCATTAATATATCTGAGATGTCATCAGAATCCACCTTCCGAGTTAACGGTCAGCGTCTGAAGCCATATCTAGATCATGATCCGCTGATTGTCGATGTTGCCCCGATTCATTTTGCATGAGATGTGGCTTTTGACTCACATCATTTGCATCACATGCCTGATTTTCACTTTCTCTCGCAACTGTATAGATCCAGATGTCCATATTACACATTCTTTTGTCTAACACCCCATTTCTATCTTATGATTATGCTATACTTAGGGTGTACTTTACCCTAAGTATAGGGGGGGTGTCAGACTTGTGATTATTCTTTTGATTCTTTTTACCTCTGTTTTGTTGTCTATACTTAGGGATATTTTACCCTAAGTATAGGGGAGGTAGACTCTGTATATCCATCTCATCGGTTTTCCCTTTGTGTACAGTCTGTTATACTTAGGATTACTTGATCCTAAGTATAGGGGGATCACCGACTCCTGTTGTTTTTATTCTTTTATTCGTCGTTGTAGTATACTATTCTTTTCACTTTTCTATACGCAGCATGAGTTATGTCTTTTTTCCAGCTCTTTGATCACTATGAGGACATAGTTCGAGCTAAGTATAGGGGGGTGTCGTATATATTGTATATATACTTTAGCTATAACTCGTACTTTCATATTATTAATATGGCTAAAATACTGTGTAAATACTCAAAAAAAACTTGTAAAAAAACTAACTAACAAATAAAAAAAAGAGATGCAGATAATTCCTCAAAATTCTTTTTGTATATACTGATTAATAAATCAGGTTAAATATTTTAAAAGTA
This sequence comes from Ottelia alismoides, assembly GCA_037367405.1. Classification (NCBI taxonomy): domain Eukaryota; kingdom Viridiplantae; phylum Streptophyta; class Magnoliopsida; order Alismatales; family Hydrocharitaceae; genus Ottelia; species Ottelia alismoides. The sequence goes on along the minus strand of JAZKJV010001037.1, from coordinate 1,051,246 downwards.
TTTTGAAAGTAGTTTGAAAATCTATTTGAAAAATCTTTTGAAAACTATTTGAAAAATGTTTGAAAAATATTTTCAACCTATATAAAAAAATATTGTGGTTTGTAAAAAAAATTTCTTTATGTGAAATAAAATTATTTTGTAAAAACTATTTGCAAATGTTTGGAAAATGGTTGAAAAATTATTTTGAAAATCTATATATATTGTTTGAAAAATGTTTTCAAAATAGTTTTCAAATGTGTGTAAATGTTTGTAAAATCGTGTGAAAAATTATTTTGGACTATAGTTTTCAAAATTATTTGTAAAATTATTTTCAAATAAATTTGAGGAATATATGCATCACAAAAATAAAGAAAAATGAATAAATTAAAAATTAAAAATTAAAAAATTCCAACTGTGTATATACCTGTATAAGTTTCTCATGTTGTAAATCCTTTCATCTTATTCTTGTGAACTAATCAACTCACTCTTGTGTAAATATGTATCTTTTCCCTTATTAAAACAATCTTGTATATATTTATATATACTACTAACTATTTGCATAAAAAAACTTTTTGAACGTGCATCATCATTTTTCAAAAAAAATCATAAAAATTTCAAAATTTTAAAAATTGTTTCACAAAAAGATTTTTGTTTTCTTTTCCTTGCATGTACATACTTTCTTGCATTTGCATTTGCATGAGCTCAGGATGATTTTGACATTTAGACTAAGTCTGGAATAAATTTGAAGAATGGAGCTTAGTTGGACCTTAATGCACTTAATTTCAGAGGAACCTTATAAGATTTGGAGTTAAGACTCTTCAGGTCCTAGAGACTTAATTCTTTGAGTTCATAAGACTATGTTCACATGTCATCTTGATAAGTCTAAGTAGAATATTTAACAACACACACATGATTCTTTCAGACCGTGGCTTACCTTGGACAATGCACTTTACACGTAGCTCTTCATGGATGAGGTAGTGAGGGGGCAGAATCTTTTGGCTTGGGGTAGCATACGAGGGTAGTACATCTAGGCGGAACCTCTCGTCCTCCTCTAGGGAGGGAAGTGCGTCTCAACCTAGTCTGGTGATGTTGAGGTCTAAAGACAGGAGCTGGGGGGTTGCAATAATGCTTCAAAAGAGGGATAGTCTACTGGCTCAAGAGGAAAAACTCCTTATGTACATGCTGCACCTTGTATATATTCAAAAAAAGGAAAAAAATGCAAAATCTCCAAAAGTAGACAGGCCTGATAGAAAAATAAAATGCCTGCCGGAGTGTATATACAAGTGGAAAAAAAAAGAATAAGTGCTTCAAAGGCATATATTTGTGAGCTTGCAGCGGGTGACATGGCTACACTGGTCATGCATCCAAGGATAGGTAACTACACTGGTTACCGTCCATTCTCTTCTCCATCCCCTCTTCTTGAGCTGGTTGCACTTGAACTTAGAAGGGAATATCCCCGCTCCTCGAGGAAAGAGTTGCCAGATTGGGGGATTAGAGTTACCTTGTTGAGAGAGATTGTTTCTTTGCTACTTTTGAGATGAGGAGCTATATTCACTTACATTGTACAAGTAAGGATTCATAGTCATAAGAATTTGTGCATGTAGACTTGTTCTGATCTGACTGTTGAGGAGACCTGAATAGGAGTTTTATGGAACTTAGAGGTTGTTAGGTTTTAAATCCATTTCCCATTAAGGTTCCGACACACTAATAATCCAAAGGTCCAACAGAGCTCCAGACTACATTTTTATAAAGATAAAGTTGAAAGTCAACATTGTTCTAACTTCTTTCCTTTTTCTTTTCTTTATTTTCATTTTCACTTATTTTCCAAATAAGTGCTTGCTAAGGGACTAGCAAAGGTAAAGTATAGGGGAATGATGAATCCACGATTCATCGCCTTTATTCTTTTATTTTAGCCTCTTTTCCTTAGTCGAATACCTGTAAATACCAATAATTCCATAAAATTACTATTTTGCATGCATTTACTAAAATTGCATTTTTAACACTTTTTATACATAAATAAAAGTATAAAGAAGAAAAGAAAAAGAAAAGGATGTGTTTATGCAATAAATACAGACTGACCCAAACCCTGAGAGAAGGTCAAGACTTGACCTGATCGACCAGGAATAAAGTAGGGGGAGATAGGGTCTTCTGTCAGAAAACCAAAAATATCTTGTAAACATTTTTCATTTATATTTGTACAAAACTTACATTATTTTATTTGTACATAATTTGACCTTAAATTAATTATTTTTGTAAATAAAAGTGGTAAATAAAAATGTGTTGTAAATAATAAAAATATTTGTAAAATAAAATATTGTATATATTACAAATAATTACACCTAAAAAAAGCCGCAATGCGATAATTGAAACATCAATTCCGGCTCCATACGAGCTCAAATTGAATCAAACTCATTCTATCATACTATAAATTAAATTATCTTTCAAATGGTTGTGGTTTCGTATTTTTTGCAGTTGCGGTTAAAAAGTCAGTTTTCTGGGGTGTATTGTGCAGTTTACCCATATATTTATGTATATTTATTTTTATATATAATATATATATTTGTAAATATTATTTTTATTAAAAATAAAATATAAAAAATTAAAAATTAAAAAAATCTTTTATAAAAATTATTTCCTTATTTGTACCTATGTATATTGTATTATATGTGCATGATATATGTATATAATTAACTTCCTTTTATAAAATCCACCAAAAAGTTTAATTATCTAACTTTAATTAATTAATTTAATGTAATTACAAATTTTATATTTATATTTAATTATTTAATTCATTTATTTGGTTTGATAACTTACCTTTGATATAAGATTTGATTTTATTCCTTTAATGGCCATCATTAAGGTGGCTAATTCATTTTTGGTAATTACTTTATTTATTTAATTAATTTAATTCCGAATTTCGAAATTATTTATTTATTTATTTTATTTATTTTATTATTTTATTTAAATAACCAATAATCACCTTCCTTTTTTGTAGATACTTTCCTTTTTTGTTTTTCTTCTCTTTTTAATGGGTTCCTCCTCCCTCATTCACACTTGATCAATCTTTGGAGAGAGGAGCCCGATCTCCGAGAGTTTCTTGTTGCAGAAGGGTGCCCAGCCTCCGATCCAGTCGGTGACAGCGATTTGAGCGTCGTCGAGGCCATCACGACATGTCCGATCCCAAGGTGAGATCCGATTTTAATTTTCGTCATTTTTGTAGGTAAATTGTAGGTCTAATCTTTTTACCCTCATTTTATTAGATTTCAGATCCCCTTAGAAATCACAAAAATTTGTCATCACACACATTTCCGACTCGAAACCGATTTTTCATCTCAACTCGTGATCCCTCCATCTTCACGTTCTACCTTACGTAATCTTCCACCTTCGGTCACGCACAGTGACCGAAGTCACGAATCTATCCTCATTTCACGGATCCGAATCCATGCACATCCTCTATTTGTTTATAAATAAATAAAAAAAATGCATAGTTGTTTTTCTATCTAATCTTTGTTTTGCAGGAAAAAATAAAAAAAGTATCGATTTTTATTTGTCTCTAATCTTTATTTTGCAGGTCCATCTAAAAAAACTAAAAAAATATTTTTTTTTATTCTCTATCTTTTTCTTTTCACATTTTCTTACAGAAAATAAAAAAAAAGGTTTCTCATCTATTTTCGATTACAATAAAAGAATAAAAAAATATGTAAAAACAAAGTATAAAAAAACAAAAAAAATAATAAACCGCCGGCCCCGCGCCTGGCCAGCCGTCGAACCCGCCGCACCCCCTCCTGCTCTGGGCGGCCCGCGCCCAGCCCTCTGCCCGGCCACCTAGGCGACACTCCGGCCGCCCCTCCGCCGAAACCACCGCACCATCGCGGCGCGGCCGTGCATCGTCCTCCGCCGCGACACCTTCCAGACCTCCAAAGCCCGTGTGCCGCCAACCCGTGTCCGCCCTCCTCCAGCAAACGCGACCCCACCGTGGAGTCCTTCCGTCTTCAACAACCGCGGTGCGGCCGCACGTCGTCCTCTCCCATCCGCGGCCGTGCGACACCTTCCAGACCTCCAAAGCGTGCGGTCAGTGGCACGTGAGGCGCCCCCGATCCGCCGCTGCGTGCCCTCGAAACCGCCCCGCCAGATCCTGCCGACCGTCGTGCCCGCCTTCCTTCCACCCTCGACCTGCCACGCGGCTCCCATGCGCGAGCCGCGCCCCAGCCGCGCGAGCGCCGTCCGCGCCGTCGTTGGTCCCCGCTTCAGCTCGACGTCGCTGCCTCCGTGTTGGCGGTGGCGGCTCTTGTGCCTCCTCTCCCATCTTTGAAGAAATGAAAGGGAAGAACCATAGAGAACCCTAGGGTTTAATAAAAAAAAGAGAAAGTGGACAAATTGCATATCTATCCCAAAAGGTTTTTGAAATTACAGAAATATCCTCTGAAGTTCTGATAATTGTAAGAAGCCCCCTGCTCTCCAAAAGAAAAATCATGTGACGAGCATATGTATTTTAGGTAAAATTACGAGATGCTTCCCTCTGTTTATTAATTTTATATTTTGCTAAAAAATTTTTGAATAATTATGTTTTAGTCCCTATACTTTCAGAACATAAACTTTGCATGTTATTTTTGATGAAATAATTATTATCATGCTCTAAAAATTTTGTGAAAAATTGTGTAAGCTCCTGCTATGTGCCTTGATATTGTATAAAATTTTCATAGCATTTTGACTGCATTTGGTAGATTTAAAAATTCAAAAACAGTGATTTTGTGTCTGCCCGAAATTGAAAAATTCATAAAAATTTGAAATGTGTCTAAAAAATCCAAAAAAATTACTATAGGTGTGTTTTGGTATGTTTTAATTTCTATCCAATTTTTGTTTATTTTTCACTTTATAAAACTCCAAAAAATTGTAAAATACGGAAAATCTTACAAAAATTGTAGAAAATTCTAAAAAAATCAAAAATAGTAATTTCAGTGTCCGATTGTAGATATTGTTTTGTAGTTTATTTTAAAAATAAATTCCAGGCATTTTGAGCATCAAAGGACTTTTTATTTTGCAAAATACTCCTGACTGTGAATAGTTTTCTATATTTTGCACTGTTTAATTTTTAGAAAATCAAAAAAACATTAGAAAAATCCGAAAAAATTATCCAAAATATTTTAAAATATATAAAACCCAAAACATTTTTTTAATTTTCTGAGCATTTTTGACCTTTTTGAAAAATACAAAAACAGTGCGGTGTGTGTGTGTTTTTATTCCTTTATTCCTCTTTTAAAAAATTAAAAAAAAATCAAAATTCAAAAACCACTAAAAATTAACTCTGAAATTTGACTACTTAGTTTTTCAAACGTGCTCCTTGTGTTCGACCATGGTCGCTATACCATGTAAAAAGAATAGTGAAAACCGCTAACATTGAATTTCTTGATTTTATGAGTGGTAAAAAATATTTTTCCGTTGACCAAATTGATCGATTAAGGACAACGACATTGTGATTTATTTTCTACCTTAGTCGCATCGAATTTTCGTGTCATCATGTGCCCAAATAATATGAATCACATTCACATTATTCACATCTTTGATAATCAAATCACATTTAATTATCTAAGATAACTCTCTTTATAATATGAATCAAATTTATATTATTCATGATAATTAAATCACATTTAATTATCCATTTTCTCAATGCTCGGACACATATATCAACAATAAAATTATCCTGAACTCTTTCAAGGATAATGCGCTTTCTCCGTGGATACTTGGAGATAAGGACATGATGATTGTATTGTTCCACATATAGTGACTTGGATATTAAGATCACATCTTAAATCCAGATCTCGGGTCTCCCATAGATGCTTGATTAAATCAAGACCGCAAATCTAATCTTCTCATTGCATCTGAATCACATTCAGATCAATGTCCAACATTTGGACCAAGATCCGATTACTTCTCTACTGAGAGGAGTCACTAAAATCCAGACTCGTTTCATCACTCCCTAGGAATGGAAGCATCATGGTTATATAATCATTTATGATCACATCACCCTCAGGTATTCCTAATACATGTGCATCTTGCATATTGGAAGACCCAGAATAATCCCGAAGTATAAGATTAATTTTGCACTGTCTACTTCAAGGATTTATCATTAAGTTTCCCATTCGATCATTGGGAGTCAGTATCGAACATATACTTTCCAAAAGTATATATCATACCTAAGTGTTGATCATATACATTCCAAAAGTATGTATATATATATATATATATATCAAACCTTACAAATTCAGTAAAGCTTCCAAAGTGAGACGACCGTGCACGGAATTTGATTATTCCTAATATCTCATGAGTGAGCTCATGTCTTCGGGTTCAGTAAATGAACGTGCATGATCCCTTTGAGAGATTGTATTACTCATATGCCCTTGTATGCACACCAGCACGCCGATGTATAGACCTTGATTAGGTCGTCAACCTATTGGTCTGCCAAATGTACATACTCAGATATATAGTAACACATCTGTCTCCGGTCAGAGGATGCGTACCTATATCGTGACAACATATGACATAGGACTTTAGTTATCTCGATCTCATTAAGTGAACTCTTTATCCTAACTAATCTGATACCTCCAAATCTTTATTCCTATGCAGAGGACCTGCATCAAGAGGTCGGTCAGATATCAGCCTAAATGGGAAAGGATTGCGATCTACTCAGGCTGGAGATCATCTCTTAACAATCATTTGACGGTGCTTGATGAGTCCTCAATCTATCTCTTTAGATATTCATCATAGAACCAGCCTCTATTATTCAATAATTGAATCAACAGATGTATGATCATCAAGATGGCCATGGTACATAACCCTAATTGTACTAAGGGACCTATTATGTAAATTACTTATTCTTCATTCAGATCAGGGAATGATATTTGCAATAACATTTATTGCATAATGGCTCGTCGTGGGCCCGCATGTCCAACAGAAGGATGGGGGAAGACCCGTTGTTTCCCATTCTTCGTCCCATCCTCTCTATCATTGGATCAGGAGCAAGTTCCAGGTGCAACAATGGCCGCCAGATCTTGTAGTGCCTCTACAGTCAATCTAGATCCGGAATTTAATCATGTCCGTTGATAGGCAAAGCGGTATTAAGGGACATGAGCCGTCAGATCAAGTTAAGGGGTTCACCCTCAACCGTGGATCCTTTACGCCCTCACGTATCGCATGCACATATAAGGGGTATATTGCATATTCATCCCCTTCTTTTTGTAATTTAGTTTTAGCCCTGAAATATTTATCTATTTGTAAATTACTTGTAATATTTGCATTAGGACCCTCATACTTTCAGTATTACCACTTTAGTTCTGTCCAGCTCACCTCACGTGTCCATACACGTGAGGTGTGGATATTTTGGAAGGACATCCTTCTAGGTTTCCTTATTTCATGTTAGTCCATTAATTTGGGAATTAAGTGAAATGTTTGTGGAATTTGCGTATTTGTTCTTAGAAGTTATTTAATTTGCAAAAATGCCCCAGCCAGTACGCATTTAATATGAAATATTTAAGCAAATTGCTTGAATGACCTTTGAACTTTGATAGTATATTAGGAAATGAATTTAAACTTCTTGAAAATTGCATTTACATTCCTATTGCAACTGAATCATTTTAATTTGTATATTTTATGTGTTTTAAATAGCATTTTAAGTCAAAAATTTGTAGAAACTTTATCTTAATTGTCTAAAATCTTATTTTATCTCATATAATTTTCTTGGAGCAAATAATTTTGTTTTTCAATTTTTAAAAATACAAAAACATTGCTTATCTACCTGTTTTAGCTTGAAAAATTATAAAATGTTCAAAACACCTCCAAAATTTACCAAAAAAATATTTAGTTGTATCTTATAGTATTTTAACACATATCCAAAAACCACTAAAAATACAAATCAAAACCCTAAAAATTACAAGACCCTCTAAATCTTATAAAAATCATAAAAAGTCCTCAAAAATTCAAAAATTATAGTTGTCATGGATTTTCCTCATTTCTTCTTTTTTCTAAGAAAATAATTTTGGGGCATATCTGATCTATTAGATATTTGTTATTTCCATTTCCATCTCCTGATTTTTTTGTTTTATCTTAATGTGTGTATTTCTTTTTTAAAAATTCATAAAATTCTCAAAAATACACCAAAAATCACAAAAAATCTAAAAATCACAAACATGTTTTGTTTTGAATATTTTTACTTTATTTTATATTTTAAACTTTCAAAAAAAAAGTTAAAAGTTCCCTTTATCTTATACCTATATATTTGTATATCCATGTTATATATATTAGTTATTTGTATATATTGTATATGTATTATTTAATTTAAAATCATTCAAAACATTTGCAAAACTAAAATTCAAAAAAATATCAAAGAAATTAAAAACCCAATAAAATATTACAAACATAGAAAAAATGTAGGTAGATTATTCATTTTGCCTATATTCCCCTATGCTCTCAGTGGTTCGACACTCTACATATTGCCTTGTACACACATTTTTGCAGAGTTATAATAAACTTTATCTCACGTATTTGTATGTCTTATTTATCTCTATGGGTTGATTATTGATGAACACGCTTGGATCGGGTACCACGCATCATGAGAGCGGCCGATAGGACGATTGCCGAATCTGACTTGTCGAACACCGCATTCCCTCCAAGACTGGACCTTGGTACCTAGTCTGAGCGAGTCAACAATAGGCTGTTGTAGAGTTGTACTAGTTGATGTTATACTTTTGTAGCTTATACAGTTTATTTTGTCATGTAAAAATATATTGTAGACTCTATTAAAAAATTGTAAAATTTTGAGAAACCATGAATATATAAATGTTATTGGAGCATTTATTCTTTATTATTACTGCTTTACATTTTGAATGTTAACCATGGCGTATGAATGCGACCATTATTGAGTATCTGGATATTAGGGAGTTAGTCTGACGCTCTCGCCACAGGGCAAGGCGTCATACTGCATGTGTGCGTGGTTGAGATGAGGACAGCAACCGATGGAGATGTGTTTGGCCGAGGGTGGAGGTGTGCGACACAAGTGGGTTTTTAGTTTGAAAGGGATCAAAGAGGGTTTAGTTTTAGGTATTTTTTTAAGAATAGTGCTTCGTTTGGAAATATGAAGGGCCTGAAGGGCACAACGTTTGGGTATTACTTTTTTTAACTAACTAGTGAGGTAGGGTAAGGGAATGCTCTAATGATTTCAAATAAAATTAAATATGCAGTATGCTCTAATGATAGAAAATGGGTTATTATATATATATTTATTTGTCCATTAACGAATTAACAAATTGATCCCATCAATAAATTAACAGATTTGTAAAATTTCAACCTGATTCAATCCATTAGACTTATAAATTTAAACCGATCCAATCCAATGACAATGGATTGAATCCGATTGTGGATTTTATCTGATCCATTTGCACCTCTAATTGATACAATTGTTGATGCAAGAAAATGAAAAAAAAGAGAGTATAAAGCAGCACTGTGTAGCCTTGTACGGACACGTGTGTGTTATTAAAAAGTATTTCTATTACCTTTCTCAAAACATAAATTCATATGCAATGCACAAGTTGAACTAGTTCTTTCTTTCGTGGGCATGCACTAGCTCTTTCTAATTCCAAACGCAAAGAGGAAGGATGAATATTGTGTGTAATCACAAGGTGGCGAGGAACTGACCTTAGGCAACTGATGAGATGGAAGAAGATCAAAGTGTGGCTTGAGCTACCAAGGCAAGAAGCAAAAACCTGTTGAATCCCAACTGCAAACTCCCCAATAAAGAACAAGGGTTCGTAAGTAATATCAAATGTGTATAGGATCAAATGTGTTAAATTGCTTAAATGAATACTAGTTTATTTATTATTCTTATGTATGAATAGAATAAAGATGGATGGGAGGGGAGAAGGATTTTGTCAGGAACCAATGAGATGGCCCAGTGCACTCTCAGGTAGAGTGACTGCTAGCACATACGATATTGATTACAATAAACATACTCTATACACCCCCACCCTCACCCTTTATTTGATTTGATGGACACGTCCGACTTGGTTGGTACTTGATAGCACAGATCTACTGCGTAGGCCAACTGTAAAGGTAAGTACGGCTTGAACAGCTCGATGAAGATCGAGCAGTTCACACGATCATCCCTTACCATGTGAACCGCTCGATCTTGATCAAGCGGTTCACACTACTCCCTCTTTTACAGCGGGACTCCGTAGTACTGCAGAGGAACCGCGCCCGGTATTTAGACTTCCCTGCCCCTCGATTGTGAACCCCATGCAAAATCCGAACCCCACTTGTCCACTTTTTTTATTTTAAGACTGATTTTGGCGACTCGAGTAGTTGCTTTATTTCATCAAAGAAAAAGATACAAGAGGGGCCCTTCTAGGGGATTACAAAAAAACCATGGAAGTTCAGATATTGATATGTTCAGAAACACACCAATACCCTCCCTTATACTACCTGGTGTAACATACAAAAAACCATCTTACAAGTATGTGAACAGCATCCCTGGACTCCACAAGTAGAGCAAAAGTGAGACAACATCATAGGTGACTTCTTGCTTAAGGAGTCCTCATATTCAAGAACATTCTCCTGGAAGAGAAGGCCTATCTCCACCATGACTTTAGAGCACTTGCTTCCTCAAACATTGTTGTTGCTTCATCCAAGCCAAGATACTCGTCAATGGAGTCACCAATGCAACTGAGAGCACTAATGTTCTGCATGAAAATCCAGGAAGGATAACCCGGATTGTTGAACTTCTGTTGAGGAAGAACAATACTTATTCGTTATCAAAGTAATTCCTCCATGTCTTCTCCTTAGCTTTTCTACTTTTTGGGGTCCTTTTTTTTACCAATTCAAAAAGATTTCTTTTTGAAAAATCAGCGTATTTTGAAGAACTGTTGCCTTTATGAGGTTCACTATTAGTTGTACCTGAATCCACCTCTACACTTCTATTGCCATTAAGAGCATCGAAAGAGTTGGAAGTAGGGATAGAGATTTCAGCATTACTGGGGTCAGTATTTAAGATACAAATCATCTTCCCCTCGTTCCCGGCATTCTGAAATCTCCTTGGTTCTCCATCCTCATAGTCTTCTCATTAATATCGTTATCAATGATCAGCTCCTCCAGTTCCTCTTTAGTATCTTTCTGAAACTCTACATCTGGCCTTTTTCCAACTGTTCATCAACTGTCTGATCCTCAATCACTGCTCCCATATGTGCCAGACCCGAGTGATGGCTCCCTTCCTTAGAACAAGAAGGCTTGTCTGTATCTCTAAAAGATGAATTTTCCATGGTCATGTTCAATGTGATTTGCTCAATGACTCTTTCAAACAGCTTATCAACTATATTCTGATCCAAACTTTCCTTATTGGCATTATTCTCCTGATTTTGTCCAGCTTTAGTGTTCTCTGGTTCCATGGGACCATGAATAATCTGTCGATTCATGTTTTTCTCAGAATTTGCAATGGGCAAGCTTTGTTGCCCATTACTTGAGGAAGGTATGGCACCCTCACCCTGCAGATCCATAGATTTCAGCTCACCTATGTCAGCATGTTTCTCCTTGTTTGAATCCCTCCTGACCCATTTCTGCCTCGGTCTTGGAATTGATCTCCCAGACAGCATTCCTTTATCAACCTCCTCATTGATACCAGTCTTCCCCTTTTTATCATGATTTAAATCAGACTGTTTTTTTCCTTATAAAGCAATCCCTTTGATCATGCCCAATAAGATTACAGAAGTGTCAATAGCTCGGCAAATTCTCATAAACAATATTTTGGATAAAATCCTTATCTCCACATCTGATCACCACATGGTCAAGCACTGGTTCACTTACATCAATTTCCACATTGACCCTTATGTAACCAGGTCTAGTGAAATTGGTGACATCCCTATCCACCGAAAGGAACCTTCCAATTGGCTTTACAATAAAACGTAAATCCCCTTCATTCAAGAACTGAAGGTTCAACTCTAACAGGAACATTTGGAGATGAGTCCCCAGGATGGAAGTACGGGGACCATCTAATCATAGACATCCAATTGTTGCTAAATTTCCAAATATTACTAATGTACATTCTCATATAGTCATTCATGTCTTCAAACTTCATTATAATGTGTTTCGCATCTAACGCACCAGTCTACACATTGTTCTCAAATTTCATCTCTTTGCGGATAACAGAGTCAATTTCTAGAAGTTTTGGTCTGAACCTTTGAAAAATTTCAATGAGGCACATCTCAAAGGGCTTGCACATTTTGATCATTTCCTCCTGCGAGAATTCGACCACAGCATCCTCTCCCTCAAAATAATGTTCTCTAATTTTCACAGGAGACCCAGTTTCGGTGGGACAACCTTGTCTCTCATCACAGAAGCGTACGATCTCAGAGCAGGTTTCACACCATCTTTAATGACCGGCCCACCCGCTATTACAACCCCTTTATTAATAATTTTCGGGGGAGTGATCTCAAGAAAATTTTCCTCATTTTTCTCTACCAGAAAAGCAGAACAGCTCTAGCGAAAACAGTACAGCAGCAGAAGCCCCACGTGTCGAAATCAGATAGGTGGAAAGAATTACTTAAAAATTAACATTCACGTGTCTCAATCAGAACAGCAGCCTAACAACTCACTATTGACGTGCCACTTCTAGATAGGCCCCTCATGATTCATGAATAGCAGGACCCACAAACAGAAAAAATGAAGTCCCAATCAGAAAACCAGATCAAAACCTCCTCTTGTTTCCATAAAAAGAACCGAACTCCCGAATAACAGTAAGAACAACAAAGTGTCCAGCAGATCATAGTACTTCAGCACAACAGTAAATCTCACAGAAGAATTTCCCCACAAGATCTCCAAAATCATAGTAAATCCAGATATCCAATAATAGCAGAATCCTTTCAACCCGATTCAATCAACAATCCGGCATGCACCAATCGAACAAAGTCGAAAGAAAGAACCAAAATCCGATCCCAAAAAGTAGATGGAAGGGATTCAAAAGAGTCTAAATCCACCATTTTAATCAATGAATTCCTTCAAATTTGAGAAATATGACTTGAATTCGCGATTCGGCCCACTTGTCCACTTGTGCGAATGCATTTATTCCAAATTGATTTTTTTTGATATTGTAAATAATGCACTATAAAATTAAAATGGACAAAAATCCTGACCAAGCATTACCAAGAGTTCAATAACAAAGTGAAAAATTACAAAATTGCCACTAAACAAGTGTATTAAGTTGTAAGTGTTATGACATTTTTGTATAATGTTGGATAACCTTTGAAAATGCACTATGGTTAACACTGGACCATCAGCGTTCTTGCCAGATCCGTCAAACTGCAACCGTAAGGGGCTGTTCGGTACGTGAATAAGGGGGTGGAATAAGGGGGAATAAGGGGATGAGTCGATCGCGAGGTGTACGGCTATTCCGCCCCCTTTCTCGCCTGATGGCTATTCGCCCTCTCCCTTATTCCCGACCTCCCCGCACCCCTCCCCCGCCCGCCCATCCCGCGCCCCTCCCTCCTGCAATGTCCTCGATGCTTCCCCACCATTGTTGCGGGTCCTCTGGGACCTGCCCTCCTCTGAGCGGCTGATGGTAGGTGGCTTTATGGTCGACCCACCTACGGACCTCATCCGTGATCTACGCCCGAGGTATGTAAGCTTTCACTGTTGGGGTGTGATGGGTCACACGCCTGCTTCTTTTGACCATAAAATCGGCCACTGTGGCCTTGATCTCTCTGCGGGAGCCATGGATTCCATGGAGTCTAGGGTTTCCAATCACTATAAAATTGGTCGGAGGCTGAAGTCCAATGGCTCCTCTTCCACTACTGCTGTGAATTTTGCACTGGGATTGTGCATTCACATATCTTCTAGCATTTGGTGGATCACCAGGTACATTCTAAACCCCTCCTTCGTCTTGATTCTGCAATGAAGTTGCTGAGTTGTTACATATCGCCTTATGTTGCTCTATGATGCTTGATTTGCTATGGCTTATGATCTCCTATCTGGCAGATGGTTGTCAGTGATGCATGTGTCTCCAAAATCGTTGATGTGAATTCCTTTGATTCTGGTCCGAGAGCAACCTATTAGGTGCTCTTGGATGTCAATTTCTTGGCTGAGCAACCAAACGGTTGGCTGTGAGGGGTTGGTCACCTCATGGCTGTTGTATGATGCTCTGTGATGCTTGATTGGTTATGATGACGGGTTTGGAATACCCATGCCTGCATTTGGTGCTTGAGGATGCTAATTTGTTGGATGAGAGCTCCTAGTTGGTGCTCGATGGTGTCCTATCTTGTTTGCTTTACCTAATGGTTGTTGTGTGTTGCTTTAACATAATTGAGACAAATGTTTTTGTTAATGGGATGAGAGCAACCTATTTGGTGCTTGAAGAGTCCTAAATTGCAGCGTTTAAAAATGTGTTTTTTTCGTTCGGCTTAATGAATGATTAGTCGTGCGTTGTAGGCGGCAATCGGAATCGGTCAAGAAAATACCACAAATAATTTTTTTCAATTTTTAATCTCGTGGTTTTTATGTTTATTTTACTTAGGCAAGTCCCAAGGTCGATCACAAGGAGGCAAATGAACAACCTAGAGTTATGTCTATCGAAGTTCGTGTTCGGTTTTCGAGGCGATCTTTTTTGGAATTTTCAATGCAATAAAGGGTGTTACATGCAATTTTGGCCTATTTTAGGGACTATAATATCAATTACGTTCAAACGATGTCCGAAAAATATGAAATTTGGCCACAATGTAAAATAAGATGAAGTGAGTGCACTGTAATGTTTTTGGAATTTTTGGATGCAATATGAACTTTTTATGGATTTTAAATGCAAACAAAATGATTCTTAATATTTAATTTTAATAAATATTAAACCTACTTATTTTCAAGAAATAAAATTATCTAAGATCTATCACTAGGTGATGGATCTCAGAAAAATTCTAAACCTTGAAAATGTGGGGTTTATTACCTATTAAAAATTAAATACTAAAATATGCAAAATGATTTTTACAGAGCAAAATATGCATGCAAATACAAATCTTTTTTGGCACAATGTTAAGCACAATTAACTCTACAATGTGCGATTTTTCAGAGATTTTTAGAGTAATGGTTAATCAACTATCAATTTCAGAGCAAGAAATGGGTAAAATACGACAATTTCCACAAAATAATTATTTGTTAATTAACCATTCATCACAAAAATGCTCACAAGATGTCAAACATTAGAGAATTAATTGACAAACAAAATGCTATTTTTGATTGATAAAATAATGTAGAGAAGATGTTCAAAACTGAGGGGGAACACAGGGGTATAACTGCAATAACTATAAATAAATAAAACTACAGAGGACTGAAATGTAAATACCTATAATTAGGGGGTACTCTGCAAAATTCTCAATAGGTCACGTGCTATGCACGTGACCTCTGAGTGGCAGGTGCTGATGGCGAATAAGGGGGTCCTCGGGGGTGTTCTTGCAAATGACCCAAGGTCACGTGCGACACACGTGACCCGTGGGGATGAGTACTGAAGGTCGTTCCCCACGCACGTGCGTGGCACGGGCTGGGGCCTCGGGCTCCGAGCCCGGTCGACGGTGAGGTGGTGAGGCGGAGGAGCGGCCGACCAATGGCGGAGTAGCCTCCAGGGCGGTTGTGGTGGACAAGCGGCGGAGGTGCAACCCAGGTGGTTGACGGTGTTGCACTGCCGCTTGCGGAGGTGTTGGCGTTGATGCAGCTCCGGTGTTTGTCGAAGAAGATGACCAGTGAGGCAGAGGCGAGGCGAAGTCGTGGTGTTGGTGAAGGTCGGTGAAGAAGTGTCGTCGAAGCGTGTGGCTGTTGATGAAGGCGGAGAAGTCGTTGACGGAAAACGACGCGGTTGTCGATGATGAGCGCAAGGTCGAAGAAGAACGACGGTCGGAGAAGTAGTTGGAGGTCGGAGGTGGTTGTTGTCGATGAAGTGGTTGATACTATGGAGACGATCGGCGTGGGCTCGACAGGAACCTAAAGCAGGGGCAGCAAGCTCGGCGCTGCGACGAGGGGGTAGGGGGTTCCTCGGATCTCGCCGCTAATGGAGGCTCGTCGGCGCTGTCACCGCCTCGAGGCCTACCAAGGTGCAATCGGCAGATGAAGAGCGAGGAGGGGCGGTTGTCGTCTTTAAATAGGATATAGTTGCTCGGCCGGCGATGGAAGGTGAGGGCTCGATTTGGGATGACGAGATGCGCGAGGAGGCGGCGCGAGGTGATGGGGAGACGCGGATCGGAGATGGGGATCCGATTGGAGGAGATTGGCGGCGAGATCTGGATTGGGCGAGATACGCGGAGGAGGTAAAATCCGCGGCGGCGAAATTTGGGGGACGGCGGCGTAGCTTCCAAAGGGGGGAGGAAGAAGATGCACAGGCACCGTCCAATCGAGTGCGATCGGACGACGTCTGTAATGCCACGTGGCGGCTTGAGGCGAGAGAGGTAGGGCGCACGTGCGGAGCACGTGCCTTGGAGGCACGTGCGACGCACGTGCGTCCATTTTAATTTTTTTTTAAATTTTTTTTATTTATAAAATGATTAAAAATAAAGCCCAAAAATGCTGACACATGGCGGCACCAGGTGCTGCCACGTGTCAGCACCAGAAAATTCGAGAATAAAAGATTTGTAAAATCAATAATAAATAGTAAATGACCTCGGATCAAAAAAGTTTCTTCACGAAAGTTGTTCGTCTTGATGAGATCTATAACTTTCATGAAGACATCAAAACCAAAATCGATCATTTGCACAAAGTGGTATTTTTGGGGTATCCCATGTACATAGAACACCTTGATTTTGGGGTTTTGTAATTTTTTTGTCATTTTTAAAATCAGATAAAAATCCAGAAAAAAATATGGAAAAATCAAAGACAAATAAATACACTTTAATCTATTTTTTTGGATTTTTATGAATTTATAAAATATATACATAAAATAATCGGTCAAAAACCGCTAAAATACATAATATACAAAAGAGGCCCAAAACCCAACTTTCACATACGAGCTCCGATTCACTTGAACTTGGTCTTGTTTTGAAGGTAATTGAATATGCATTAGTTCAAAAGTAAATAGGATCAAATCAGACACTGGATGGGGAAGATATAGGGTTTTTTTAGTCCGGGAAACCTGAAATTAGGGTTTAGGTTTTTGGTCCACTTATTTGGGTTAGTTATTTTTTTGTATTTTTCCTTTATTCTTATTAGTGATATATTCACAGTGGAGGTGGTTTTGGGTCATTCGGAGTTAGCATGAATGAGTTAAAAAATCTGGGAAGTTAGGCTATTTACAGGTCACTTTTGGCTTGAATTTTTGGCTTCTTATTTTATGGAGAAAATTATGCTAAATGCAATTCTTATGAAAACATGCACTAATGCTAATTATGCAGAATAGATGCAAGAATGCTGTTGATTTTGAGGGATTTGAGCTTAATAAATGAGATTTAGAGTGATGAATACGAGATTCATCATCCCCCTATACTTAAACCATGCTCGTCCCTGAGCATCAAAAAAAATGTCATGAGGTGAAATGCGATTGGGTTCCATACCAAAACCATGAGCTAAAGGTGAAAGTGAACCTAAACTCAACCTTTGGATTATTTGTCTGTCGGAACTTCTGTGAGACTTAGAATTTTAAAATCAACAGCCCTCAAGTTCTACATATCATTGTTACAGTTTTGGCTCAGAAGTCATCTTAGATCAATCCTCTTCCCAAAGCATACCCTATGAACATTGAATAACCGACTCTTGTGTGTGAAAGGTTTTAGCTCTTCCCACCCAGAATGCCGGACTACCGCGCAAACCTCATGTCCAGTAACTCGTCCTCGGGGAGTCAGGTATTTCCTTCTAAGGTCTGTCGCGATGTGTTCACAATCGAATTGAGGGGAGAAGATAGAAGAAGGGGAAAAGAACTGGGGGGTGGCCAGTGTAGTCACCTCTCCTTATGAAGATGGCCAGTGTAGCCGAGTCTCCACCAAGATCTGCAGGTTTTCTTGAAGCTTGGACCTTTTTGGTCAGATATTTATTTGGTAGAATGCTTCTTTGTATTTGGAATTTTTGGTGGTTCTGCTTAGATCTTGTTGTGCCCCTACGGATATAGCATCTTTTTGTTTCGTACATTTTTTAAGGTCTTGGAAAAAATTGTGCCCAGCCATCCATCCCTTTTCCGAAGCTTTATTTCAACCCGTACTCTGGTCTTTAGATTTCCACGCTACCAGAGAAGAAACTTACACAGTCTTCCAACATCGAGTCTGAGTTGAGCTAAGTGCATAGTGCGAGAGTACAAATTAATTCCCTATTCCAGAGTTGTACCCAGAATAAAGAGACCAGGTTAGACACTAAGAGTCAAATGCTACACATTGTCATGTGGAACTCAAAGAATTAAGTCAAAGACCCGAAGACTCTAAAATCCTATTTCTCAGTGAAGTTCCTCTGAAAATTAGGTGGATTAAGGTCAAGTCCAGACCACTCTCGGTTTCGGCTCATAACTCGGTTCAGAACCCAAAGACTTTTCACATGTGCAAATACGATGCTTGATGAAATGCAGGTGTGTGAAATGCAGACATTTTTTTTTGAATTCTTTTTTATGCAAAGTATTTTTGTTGTTTGTTTGTTTTTTATGCAAAAATGAATAAGAAGCCATTTTTTCAAAAATTTTGGGTACAGTCAGTGTTAGTGGCAAAACGTTTTTTTTTCTTTTTTTTGTTTTTTTTTGTTTTTTTAAAGAATACACATCCCGTAAATACATATAGACTTAGGCGTAAGTACGAGATATGGATAAAATATATACAAAGTATATATACAGACACCCCTATACTTAGCGAGTGATGTGTACTCAGAGCACAAGAAGCGTAAAGAAGACATGGCTCAGGCTAAGCGTAAGAGAGTGAAAAAGGAAAAAGAACAAGATTTACAGAATCGCCCCCCTATACTTAGACTGTGAATAGTCTAAGTATAGAATAAGAGCAAAAAAGAAAAAAATGAAGCGGTCGGGGTATGTGAATGAGGAGAGTATATACATGTGGGCGTCGGTTCCCCCTATACTTTGGCTCTGGTCAGCCTAAGTATAGAAGAAGGGTGGAGGCGAGTCGATCTGGAGGAGTGTGATGGGGGAAATGGAATATACAGATGGCATCGGTCCCCCCTATACTTAGGCCTTGGCCTAAGTAGAGGAAGAGGCTGTACAAGGAGACCGATGTGGTCGGGAGGGAGGGTGGGTAGCCGATGATTAAGGCGGTTTTCGGCTAATCTTCTTGTGAGCCAGCGGTGGGAGATCGTAATGAGTTGGAGATGAAGCATATGATTCCCAACTATTATCAGTGTTATCCTCAGAAAAGTCATGATGGATAGTGGACGAAGTGTTTGAGTCAGATGAAAGATATCCATCATCGGAATTATCCTCAGAGGAATAGTATTTGAAAGTGGACATACTCCAGATATTCATGTCTTTTTGTTTCTTCAATTATTTCCTCAAGATTTGTTCCTTTTTAAGATCAATTGGTTTGTCCTCAGATGAATATTCAGATGCTCCAGTCTCAGTCAGTTCATAAGAAATAATTCCAGTGTACTTGTGGAAGGTTGGAGCATCAGCTTTTGATGAGTAATAATTAGGAACGGGAGTTGTCCAACGAGAATCGAATTTTGGATCCTTGCGAAGATATGGCTTTAGAGCTGCCGAACAGACTTCACTCATGTAGACTGCCTTTTTCGGACCTGATGAGGGATCATCAACCGATTCCTCTTCCGAAAGATCAAAGGTGACTTTCTTTTTCTTGTTTCGTGAAAATATCGGTTCACTTGAGTATCTAGATGAATAGCCATTGGAATTCTTCTCCTTGGTCGGTTTTCGGGCTGCGTGTTGGTTCTTAGTGTCCTGAATGTTGGCGCACTCTCGATTTGGGAGGATTTGGTCAAGATAATCAGAGTAGGTTGCTTCAGGGTGCGACCATGCATATGTCTCAGGATCGTAGTAGAAGGATTTGTCTATTTTGAGATCCGCGCGAATTGAAATACCGGGGAGAGTTTCTAAACCAATAGTCTCATTAACAAAGGCATTCTCAAGTGTAGCAGCGGGGTAGGGCTCTTCTACTGTTTCATGGTTGCAGTTGTTGGAGACTTCGTGGGTTACCTCAGAAAATCGTGGTTCCTCAAAGACTGTGTCAGATCGAAGTGTTTCCAATGCCGTAAAATTAATTTCCCGGGTCTCACAATTGATAATTGCCTTAGACAATGTTAAGAATGGCTTTCCGAGAATAATTGGAGACTGGGTGAATTCTCCTTGATGCTCAATATCAATGATCGTGAATTCCATTTTGAGTGGAGCACCTTAGAATATCATGATGACAGAAATGATTCCTCTCGGCCGCTTTATTAATCGGTCCGCCAATTGAACAATCTCTCATATTTTTCTGATTGGTCCGAGTTTGAGTTCGTGGAATACAGAGGTCGGGAGGATATTGATCGGTGAATCATCATCAATTCGGGCATGGGTGAAAATTGTGTCTTTGATTTCGCAGTCAAATCTGGGCAACCGCTTCACTATGCGGCTCTTGGTTTTTCTCCTCAACACCAAGGAGGAGGCCATTGACAAGATATGTCTTTCAGTTCTTGTTCTAATCCTTCCCGACTTTTTGACGATTAATCTGTCCATTAGAAATTTCTTAAGGTCAGGGAAGTGTTCAATGACCTTTATAATGGGAAGTTCAAAAATCAAGTATTTTTCCAGTGCTTCCCATAAAGCATGATCCAAATTCCTCAGATCTTCATCAGATTCAATGTTTATGAGATTTTCTGGATTTTCGATTTTTTTGGTGTTTTCTAATATTCCAATTTTTTTGATATTTTCTGTGTGGTGTGGTGATGTGGTGTCGTCCATAGATGAGAAGGGGATTTGATGTTCAGGGTAAATGTCAGAGGCATAGTCATTTCTAGGGGAATAATAAGCAGAAGTGTTGATGTTAGAATCATCCCTAGGTCTTTGAATATCCTCAAAATTTTCATCATGGGATCCAATCATTTCCTCATTTAGTTTTATACCCGATCCACCATAGAATGAGATTACTCGGTCGGCAAATTTTTGAAATCTATCCTCCATCAATTCAAATCTTGTTTTTATCCTCGAAACATTATCCTCACATTTTTGTTCATGATCAATCATGGGAGTACTCAGATTTTGTTCAATGATTTCATCTTCCATTTTTCTGTACGTGCGGAGAGGAGAGTTTCTTGAAATATCCATTATATGATCATTTTCTGAAAATTCCTCCTCAAAAATTATGGAAGGAGGTTACTAATATGGTACAGGCATGCGTATTTGATCTGAGTAGAGTTCATTCCTTTGATCATGATTGGTCAGATTTTTGATATTGTGGAGTCAGCATACAGGGTTTATGTGTGTCTAGGAGGTCAATCCAGTTCTCTGTATGAGTATCATGTCTGACGAGGGGTCTGTCGTGGTCAATCCAACGCTGATGATCATTAAGTGTATGTCTTTCCATCTGGATTTGGTTTCTCTGCCAATCATGAGACTTGAAGGGATTTTGATCTTGAAGTGTTTCATTGGCGAGAAACTGAGAATAAGATGGTTCAGTCCAAGATGGTAGGTGGTTATGTATGGTCGGATGATTTGAAAAAGGATTTAATGAGGGGGCCAAAGTCATTCGCGGGTGAAAGTTTCCCACAAATGTTGGAGGACTATTGAAAGAAGAGGATGTAGTTGATTTGGGCCAAACCGAGACAGATTTGTTTTCATAGTGATGTTCGGTCATTTTTGAAGGAGTTGAGAGAAATGATGGGTTGGATCAGAAATTTGGAAAAATTTCCATGATGAGATTAAAATCAAGAGATGAGAGAGATGATTGTATGGGACAGAAAAAGGAAATTTATCAAATGTGCGGCTATTGATCTTGAAATCGCTTCACGCACACCAATGCAAACACAATTCAAACCCCAGGTTCACCAACTCACACAATGAAGCCGTAAGAGTTCGGCTATTATCTTTTCAATTTTAATTGGTGACAAAATAATCTTGGAAAATATTTAAGCGAGTTGTTAGGTGCCGAAATTTTCGTAATGACTGACCCGAATTCTTCGACTAGTTGCAACTACTTTCAGCCAGTATGGGAGTAAGTACGGACCGTAGAACGGTTACCCGTTACTTGAGGACGGAGCCTTACGCAATGTCCTCTAAACCACCCACTCTGCTAAGGAAATCCGGACCGTTTACCGGCTACCCGTAGATCCTTACTGAGAAGTAGCTAATCGTTTTTGGCAGAATCAGTAGTCAATATGAAAATCCGAATTTGGGCTCTAGCCTTAAGTGTCGTCTCTTGCTCACTTAGAAAAATAAAAATCATCCAAGGTCGGGGTTGCTCTCCCGCAAAAATTCTTGATTTTATGGGTTATTTAGAGTATGCTATATTTAGCAGTCCCAATTTTATTTCGGTGATCACTGAAGAATTTAAGAGAGCAGAAATACACGTCTACCATCCAGTCCCAATTTCCTTTTAAAATTATGTGACAAAACAAGAGGGAGAAATTCGGGAAAAGCCAATGCACGCGAAAAATGATGATGTATGCTCAGTTAGAAGACTTACAGTGAATCCTCACATTCTTCATGTGGGATGATAGACAGAAATTTAAAATTATTCTATATGAAATGCAAGCCGATGAAAAACCACACCTAAGTAAAAAGTTCTATTAGCGAGAAAGAATTGAGTTAAATTTGGCTAAGTTGAACGATCTATGTGCGTCTCAATTAATAGTGTGGCTTAATCCTACGAGCACAATCAAAAATTAAATTGCTCTGAGAGCCGTATGTGCAGGTCTATCCTATTCGCCACTCAAGTCGGGCCCCACCCTCACCGGAGAATGAAACAGACCACGACACACCACAGAGGAAAGTTAGAGGTCTTATTACATACGCGAGAGTCCAAACGGACACCGCTGTAAATAAGCAATTATTTACAAAAATAAAAATTGCAGGAATTAAAAACCTAGACTCTACACTCTCTCACGACTCGACTCGATCTTAAATTAATTACAGATTTTAGGAGGTCGGTGAAGATGCCTCGGTTTCTTGAAAAACTGCTCCACGTATGCCGTGTACCTCGCAAGAAAAATAAGAGAGATAATGTAAGAGAGTGACTCAAAAAATGATAAAATAGACAAAAAAATGCTAAAAATAAATGGGATTTACAATGAAAAATTCGAGGGTCAGACTACCCGAATGCGGAAAACCGAACAAAAATTTTCAAGACAAAAAAAAACTAAGTCGTTTGCCTCCCCGGCAACGACACCATCTGACGAGTCCTAAATTGCAGCGTTTAAAAATGTGTTTTTATCATTCGGCTTAAAGAATGATTAGTCGTGCGTTGTAGGTGGCAATCGGAATCGGTCAAGAAAATACCACAAATAATTTATTCAATTTTTAATCTCGTGGTTTTTATGTTTATTTTACTTGGGCAAGTCCCAAGGTCGATCACAAGAAGGCAAAGGAACAACCTAGAGTTATGTCTGTCAAAGTTCGTGTTCGGTTTTCGAGGCGGTCTTTTTTGGAATTTTCAATGTAATAAAGGGTGTTACATGCAATTTTGGCCTATTTTAGGGACTATAATATCAATTACATTCAAATGATGTCCGAAAAATATGAAATTTGGCCACAATGTAAAATATGACGAAATGAGTGCACTGTAATTTTTAGGAATTTTTATATGCAATATGAATTTTTTATGGATTTTTAAATGCAAATAAAATGATTCTAAATATTTAATTTTAATAAATATTAAACCTACTTATTTTCAAGAAATAAAATTATCTAAGATCTATCACTAGGTGATGGATCTCAGAAAAATCCTAAACCTTGAAAATGTGGGGTTTATTACCTATTAAAAATTAAATACTAAAATATACAAAATGATTTTTACAGAGCAAAGTATGCATGAAAATGCAAATCGTTTTGGGCACAATGTTAAGCACAATTAACTCTACAATGTAAGATTTTTCGGGTATTTTTAGAGCAATGGTTAATCAACTATCAATTTCAGAGCAAGAAAATGGGCAAAATACGATAATTTCCACAAAATAATTATTTTTTAATTAACCATTCATCACAAAAATGCTCACAAGATGTCAAACAGTAGAGAATTAATTGACAAACAAAATGTTATTTTTGATTGATAAAATAATGTAGAGAAGATGTTCAAAACTGAGGGGGAACACAGGGGTATAACTGCAATAAATATAAATAAATAAAACTGCAGAGGACTGAAATGTAAATACATATAATTAGAGGGGTACTCTTTGCAAAATTCTTAATAGGTCACGTGCTATGCACCTGACCTCTGAGTGGCAGGTGCTAATGGCGAATATGGGGTCCTCGGGGGTGTTCTTGTAAATGACCCAAGGTCACGTGCGACGCACGTGACCCGTGGGGATGAGTACTGAAGGTCGTTCCCCACGCACGTGTATGGCACGTGCTGGGGCCTCGGGCTTCGAGCCCGGTCGACGGAGAGGTGGCGAGGCGGAGGAGCGGCCGACCAATGGCGGAGTAGCCTCCGGGGCAGTTGTGGTGGACGCGCGGCGGAGGTGCAGCCCAGGTAGTTGACGGTGTTGCACCGCTGCTTGCGGAGGTGTTGGCGTTGATGCAGCTTCGGTATTTGTCGAAGAAGATGACCGGCGAGGCAGAGGCGAGGCGAAGTCGTGGTGTTGGTGAAGGTCGGTGAAGAAGTGTCGTCGGAGCGTGGCTGTTGATGAAGGCGGAGAAGTTGTTGGCGGAAAATGACACGGTTGTCGATGATGAGCGCGAGGTCGAAGAAGAACGATGGTCGGAGAAGTCGTTGGAGGTCGGAGGTGGTTGTTGTCGATGAAGTGGTTGATACGGCGGAGACGATCGGCGTGGGCTCGACAGGAACCTGGAGCAGGGGTAGCAAGCTCGGCGCTGCGACGAGGGGGTAGGGGGTTCCTCGGATCTCGTCGCTAATGGAGGCTCGCCGGCGCTGTCACCGCCTCGAGGCCTACCAAGGTGCAATCGGCGGATGAAGAGAGAGGAGGGGCGGTTTTCGTCTTTAAATAGGAAATAGTTGCTCGGCCGGCGATGGAAGGTGAGGGCTCAATTTGGGACGACGAGATGCGCGGGGAGGCGGTGCGAGGTGATGGGGAGACGCAGATCGGAGATGGGGATCCGATTGGAGGAGATTGGCGGCGAGATCTGGATTGGGAGAGATACGCGGAGGAGGTGAAATCCGTGGCGGCAAAATTTGGGGGACGGCGGCGTAGCTTCCAAAGGGGGGAGGAAGAAGATGCACAGGCACCGTCCGATCGAGTGCGATCGGACGGCGTCTGTAATGCCACGTGGCGGCTTGAGGCGAGAGAGGTAGGGCGCACGTGCGAAGCACGTGCCTTGGAGGCACGTGCGACGCACGTGCGTCCATTTTAATTTTTTATTTATAAAAATGATTAAAAATAAAGCCCAAAATGGCTGACACGTGGCGGCACCAGATGTTGCCACGTGTCAACACTAGAAAATTCGAGAATAAAAGATTTGTAAAATCAATAATAAATAGTAAATGACCTCAGATCAAAAAAGTTTCATCACGAAAGTTGTTCGTCTCGATGAAATCTACAACTTTCATGAAGACATCAAAACCAAAATCGATCATTTGCACAAAGTGGTACTTTTGGGGTATCCCATGTACATAGAACACCTTGATTTTGGGGTTTTGTAATGTTTTTTGTCATTTTTAAAATCAGATAAAAATCCAGAAAAAATATGGAAAAATCAAAGACAAATAAATACACTTTAATCTATTTTTTTGGATTTTTATGAATTGATAAATTATATACATAAAATAATCGGTCAAAAACCGCTAAAATACATAATATACAAAAGAGGCCCAAAACCCAACTTTCACATATGAGCTCCGATTCACTTGAACTTGGTCTTGTTTTGAAGGTAATTGAATGTGCATTATTTCAAAAGTGAATAGGATCAAATCGGACACTGGATGGGGAAGATATGGGGTTTTTTAGTCCAGGAATCCTGAAATTAGGGTTTAGGTTTTTGGTCCACTTATTTGGGTTAGTTATTTTTTTTGTATTTTTCCTTTATTCTTGTTAATGATATATACACAGTGGAGGTGGTTTTGGGTCATTCGGAGTTAGCATGAATGAGTTAAAAAATCTGGGAAGTTAGGCTATTTACAGGTCACTTTTGGCTTGAATTTTTGGCTTCTTATTTTGTGCAGAAAATTATGCTAAATGCAATTCTTATGAAAACATGCACTAACGCTAATTATGCAGAATAAATGCAAGAATGCTGTTGATTTTGAGGGATTTGAGATTAATAAATGAGATTTAGAGTGATGAATACGAGATTCAGCAGTGCTCGGTGATGTTATTTTGATGGTAGAGAGCACCTTTGTTGGTGCTCGGTGGAGTCTTATATTGTGTTCTTTACCTCGAGGCTGCTGGCTGCTGTGTGTTGGTTAATGATGATGGCTTGATATTTTTTTCACTTAACTGATGGCTGATGGTTCATATTGATTACTGACTCCAGTACATCATTGAGGCAGTTTTTTGTGATAGGGCTGGGAGCAACCTATTTGGTGCTCGAGGATGTTATTTTGATGGTAGAGAGCACCTTTGTTGGTGCTCGATGGTGTCCTATCTTGTTTGCTTTACCTCATGGTTGCTGGGTATTGCCTTATGATGACGGGGTGATATTGTTGTCGCTTAACTCAAGGCTGAAGATTCATAATGATTCTTGACTCCAGTACATCATTGATGCAAAATGTTTTTGTGAATAGGCTGAGGGCAATCTATCTGGTGCTCGAGGATGTTATTTTGATGGTAGAGAGCACCTTTCTTGGTGCTTGATGGTGTCCTATCTTGGTTGCTTTACCTCACGGTTGCTGTGTGCTGCTCTATGATGATGGGTTCATATTGTTTTCACTTAACCGATGGCTGATGGTTCTTACTGATTCTTGACTCTAGCACATCATTGAGTCAAATTTTTTGTGAATTGGCTGAGAGCAACCTATTTGGTGCTCGAGGATGTTATTTTGATGGTAGAGAGCACCTTCGTTGATGCTCGATGGAGTCCTATCTTCGTTGCTTTGCCTCATGGTTGTTGTGTTGGTCTACGATGATTGGTTGATTTTGTTTTTACATAACTGAAGGGTGATGGTTGTTATTGATTCTTGACTCCTTTATTTTGGCAAAATATTTGGCGAATTGGCTGAGAGCAACCTACTTGGTGCTCGATGATGTTATTTTGTTGGTTGATAGCACCTACTTGGTGCTCTAGGATCTCATTACATGTGTGCTTTACCTCATGGTTGTTGACTGATGCTCTGTGATGCTAGGTTGATAATGGTTGCATTGCATTGGACTCATGGGTGATGGTTGTTACTGATTCTCGATTCCAATACTTAAGTGAGGCAAATTTTTTGTTTGAATTGGCTGAGAGAAACCTATTTGGTGCTCGATGATGTTATTTTGTTGGTTGAGAGCACCTAATTGGTGCTCTAGGATGTCATTACCTGTGTAGTTTACCTCATGGTTGTTGACTGATGCGCTGTGATGCTGGGCTGATAACGGCTGCATTGCATTGGACTCATGGGTGATGGTTGTTACTGATTCTCGATCCCAATACTTGACTGAGGCAAATTTTTTGTTTGAATTGGCTGAGAGCAACCTATTTGGTGTTCGATGATGTTATTTTGTTGGTTGAGAGCACCTACTTGGTGCTCTAGGATGTCATTACCTGTGTGCTTTACCTCATGGTTGTTGAGTGATGCTCTGTGATGCTGGGTTGATAATTGCTGCATTGCTTTGGACTCATGGGTGATAATTGTTACTGATTCTTGATTCCAATACATCAATGACGCAAATTTATTTTCTAAATTGGCTGAGAGCAACCTATTTGATGCTCCATGATGTTATTTTGTTGGTTGAGAGCACCTACTTGGTGCTCTAGGATGTCATTACCTGTGTGGTTTACCTCATGGCTGTTGACTGATGCGTTGTGATGCTGGGCTGATAATGGTTGCATTGCATTGGACTAATGGGTGAAGGTTGTTACTGATTCTTGATTCCAATACATCACTGAGGCAAATTTTTTGTTTGAATTGGTTGAGAGCAACCTATTTGGTGCTCGATGATGTTATTTTGTTGGTTGAGAGCACCTAATAGGTGCTCTAGGATGTCATTACCTGTGTGCTTTACCTCATGGCTGTTGACTGATGCGCTGTGATGCTGGGCTGTTAATGGTTGCATTGCATTGGACTCATGGGTGATAGTTGTTACTGATTCTTGATTCCAATACATCATTGACGCAAATTTATTTTGTGAATAGGCTGAGAGCAACCTATTTGGTGCTCGAGGATGTTATTTTGATGGTAGAGAACACCTTTCTTGGTGCTCGATGATGTCCTATCTTGGTTGCTTTACCTCACGGTTGCTGTGTGTTGCTCTATGTTGATGGGTTCATATTGTCTTCACTTAACCGATGGCTGATGGTTCTTACTGATTCTTGAGTCTATTACATCATTGAGGCAAATTTATTTTGTGAATTGGCTGAGAGCAACCTATTTGGTGCTCGAGGATGTTATTTTGATGGTAGAGAGCACCTTCGTTGGTGCTCTAGGATGTCATATCTTCGTTGCTTTGCCGCATGGCTGCTGTATTGGTCTATTATACTCCTTTATCTTCGTGCTCAGTTATATTCGTTTATTTTGGCAAATTTTTTTGTGAATTGGAAGAGAGAAACCTATTTGGTGCTCGAGGATGTTATTTTTATGGTAGAGAGCACCTACTTGGTGCTCTTAGATGTCGTTACGTATGTGCTTTACCTCATGGTTGTTGACTGATGCTCTGTGATGCTGGGTTGATAATGGCCGCATTGATTGGTGCTTGATGGAGTCCTATCTTGGTTGCTTTTACTTGTTTCCTTTACGTCATGGCTGATGTCAGTTCTTAACAGCCCTTACTTGTTGATGCTTTGTTGCTGCTGTTGTACTATGCGATTTTCTTGGTACACTATTTGCATTTTCTGATCCTCTCTGAAATAGTTTGGA
This sequence comes from Ottelia alismoides, assembly GCA_037367405.1. Classification (NCBI taxonomy): domain Eukaryota; kingdom Viridiplantae; phylum Streptophyta; class Magnoliopsida; order Alismatales; family Hydrocharitaceae; genus Ottelia; species Ottelia alismoides. The sequence continues at coordinate 1,022,189 of JAZKJV010001037.1, read as the reverse complement.
CGTCATGATACTACCATGAGACCCACTCCACGGAGTTCTTAGCTGGGAAATGGTTTCTTGCGTTGCATTCGACGTCATTGCAGTTGACATCTTTTGACTTGAAAGTCCTTATACTATAGGATGTTCACTGCCGATGCGGGATCTTCTGCGGTTCACATTAGGGAAGATGATTCCTCAGTCCATCGCGTGAAGTGGACACCCGCTATGGATGAATGTCTTCTTCAATTGTTCAAACACCACTTTGATGTTGGCGACTGGGTTGAAGGATCTTTCACATCACCAGCGTGGCACAGTATAATTGAGAAGTTCAACATGCACACTGGGAAAAACTGGGATAAGGCGAAGCTCCACAATCGATGGAAAACCATCAAGAAGGATTACACTGCATTCGTATACCTGATGACAAAGAGCGGTTGGGGATGGGACCCACTAAGTTGTACTGTTGTCGCACCTGATGAGGAGGCATGGCTCACGGTGAGTAACTGCATGTGCACGTACTTTATCTCCGCATAAAATTCAGTACCCTCTCATCAATTTATATTGCACTCAGATTGACAAGGCGTACAAGCCATATCGGAGGAAGTCTTTCCCCCACTTCGGTCTCGTTGAAGCAATGGTCGGAGACTACACTGTGAAGGGTACATTTGCCTTCTCTTCACAGGCAGCACCCCCTGGTTCGTTTGCTGCTTTTTTTGAGGGTGATGCTGGTACGCAACAAGCCTTTGAGGACGACCTCGAAGGGGACACCGATGCCCCTGAGGTCCCGGAACCAGGAGAAGGTGGTGGCCCAAGTACCCAACAAAGTCGGAGGAGAAGACGCCAGGATTCAGGCGCCCAGGCAACAAGCACAAAGCGTTCACGCAGTGACGGTGCCCCATTACCCTCACAGCTGTTGGGAGAGGACATCGTCCGTTTGACGATGCAAATGTTGGAGCTGCGAAGGGAGCAGATCCAAGCGTGGACTCTGAAAGATCCACACCAGGGGGTGGAGGAGCTTCTGGATGAGCTTGAGGCCCTAGTTCCGGGCCTACCTGTCGAGGCCCTAATTCGTCTTGCCCATAGCCTTCGGGACCCATACAAACGTATTATCTTCAACTGGGCCAAGTCTGTGCCTGTGAGGTTAGCTGCGTGGGTAAGCCTCCAGTTATGCAAGGATTAGTTGATGCTCACCTCGTCTGTCCCAGAGTGGTTGGAATGGTAGTTTTTCATTTTTTTAGTTGTCTACTTGGTCTGTTGAACATTAATTTCTTCTCTTAACTTTAGATGGCATGTAATAAGTAACTATCTTGGTGGTCTTTTCTCTTTTGCAATAGGATAACTTCGTAGCTTCCGTACATGTGTTCTACATTAATTCCCTGTGAATGTTGCCGGCCTTGTATGATTGAAACTCAATATGAAAATATAGGTTTTCTACAGGTCCGATGGAGGGAATGGCAGCAATCACCGCGATGAGATATAATTTGGTCATGTTGAATATGACATACCTGCGTGCAGTCCTAGAGGATGACGAGGAGAACCAGATCGATGGAGTCGGCTACATCCCCAGAGTGCCACATCACACGTCAATGCGTACAAGTCATGTCTGGATCGGGAGATGCTAAATGGACACGTTGCCCGATCATATTCTATTTTCCGATTGTACCCCGATACCATACTACATTTATGCACCCTGTTAAAGGATCGAGATGGCCTAAAGGATTCGAGGCACCTCAAGGCAGAGGAATCCCTCTGCATTTTCTTGTATTATCTCGGCCACAATGCAAAGAATCGTGTGCTTTCTGAACATTTCCAACACTCTGGTGATACAATTTCCAATCACCTAAAGGACATTCTCATACGCATCATCTCCCTCAGAGATCAGTTCATCCGATTCCCAACAGATAATTGTCCGACACCAGATGTTATTCTGAATAATAGGAACTTTTATCCTTATTTCAAGGTACTCTTGCATGATGGATTTTTCATGCAACAGATTTAATTAAGAATATGTATTTTAATTAACCATTTTGCAGGATGTCATCGGTGCAATCGATGGCACGCTTATCCCGGCAAATGTCCCTGCGAATATCGCTCCAAAGTTTCGGAGCATGCACCAAACCCTAGCACAGAATGTTATGGCGTGTATGGACTTCAGTTACAGATTTATATACGTCGTCGTCGGATGGGAGGGGTCAGCTGCTGATATGAAGGTGCTTAGGTGGGCTTTAGACGATGGAGGCTTTCATGTACCTCCGAGAAGGAAGTTCCTACTCGACTGTGGATATGCAAACACGGAGACCTTCCTCACCCCATACCGTGGCGTTATTGCACACCTACCCCAGTTTAGGGCACGAAGGGGACACGGATATCGTCGTCCTGAGGAGTTGTACAATCACAGGCACTCATAGCTTCGGTCCTATGTCGAACGAACATTTGGGATCATGAAGGCCCGCTTCAAGGCAATAACTGAGCGACCGTTCTACAGCTTTGAGAAGCAAGTTTTGGTTGTCATGGCATGTTGCATCATCAGCAACTTCATCCGTGATGTCCAGGGCGAGGATCAGATATCCAGTGCATTTACTCTTGAATCAGCACAAAGTGGGTCGTCTGTAGAGCCCAGTCCGAATGACGAAGAATTTGACAACACTGCCGCAGGTAGCGACGTGAGGGTTTCTGAATAGGAGATCCGAGCTGGAGAGTTGTTACGTGATGCTTTGGCAACGGCCGTGTGGGAGAATGCGCAGCGTTGATTTTGTTTCAATTGTGTATATCTTTTCTTACCATTGTTCTGCCTCCACCAACTATTTCGTAATACCTTCATGTAATCTCCATATTGCATCATGCAGTATTGTACACCGAACGCCTTCGATGGATTTCAATCATGATTTCTTACCCACGTACATCTTAAATTTATGCAACGTCCCTATGATGATTCCACCGATATAAATTAAGATTTAATGATGCGGTGTTGATCATGGCTGAGCAGCCACAGTAGTGGTGTGGCTTAACCGACGTCACTATCATTGTTATTTTCGATGTGGAAATTCAATTCTGAGGGAAATCAAATATATAATGTCATTCTTATTTTCTGATGTTGTAGTTTTCATATTATCATGTCTATTTCCTTCTTCCTTATTTCAACACATATCAGGTATATTTCCATATTGTCGACCGGTTATTGACAAGTATATGCCACCTATAGTGAGACATTATATCTCACCACTCCAAATAATAACCAACAGCTTTACCTAACTTTCAAACCTTATTCCTTAACTCCCAAAACCTAGCCGAACAGAGAATAACCCTTATTCCAACTTATTCTCCTTATTCCTATACTCCAGCCGAACGGAGAATAGACCCTTATTCCCCTTATTCTCCATCCTTATTTCTGCTTATTCTCCTACCGAAAGGGCCCTAAGGGTCACTCGAATCCGTTTACCAATATGCTCGGTTGCTGACGATGAGACTTTAATCCATGGTAATAAACCAGAAAGGTAGCAAGTGGACTCCAACGGAATAGAGAGGAGTCGGCAATAATCCTCCCAAACAGACCCTGCAAAATCACAATCAAAGAATATATGATTAATAGATTCGGGTGCATTACCACAAATGAGACAACTAGTGTCAGAGCATAAACCAATTGAGGCAAGCTGATCCCTAGTTGAAAGTTGGTTCTTAACAACACGAAATAGGTAGCAACAATGCTTGGAATCAACACCTTTGGCTCAGACCTCGGATGCAAAAGGCACAACGGCACACAGACGAACGACCTCACAGGAAGTAGTGAAAGAAAAAGTACCTATGGGAGCAAACCCACTAAATAGCGGTGAAGAACCTAAAATCATCTGTAGAGCCACAGATATACCATCCAAGATGAAATGCCAGAGTTGAGAAGCATTGTAGCTCTTTGCAACCAACCAGAAGGGCTCATAGGAGGGATATCTTTTATGAATAAAACTGGCCATAAAGAAGATCTCATAGGAGAGATATCTTTTATGAATAAAGCTATCCCATAAAGAGTTATCGGCAGTAAGGATGCACTAGATCCAACCCAAATGCATGGCTTCCTTCAAAGTCTTGAGAGACTGAAGTCCGAGGCCACCCTCATCCTTCAGCAAGCAAACAATATCCCACGACAAAATCATGCCTTTTGCAATTCCAAAGGAAATCCACACACAAACCATTGATCTTCTGGATAGTGGAGGATGGAAGAATGGTCCCATCACTCCAATACAAGAGGACACCATAAACCACCGAACCCAACAATTGAATTCGGCCCGCGAAGGAGAAGATTTTTTATTTCCAACCACATATAAGATGATGATTTTTTTCCACTAATGGTTTAACCAGACCCTCTCGTCCGCAGGAAGAACCAAGAGGAATGCCAAGGTATGTGGTGGGGAGAGAATCTCCAAGGAAACCACCATCCAGATTAAGGGAGAAATCTCTCTTACAATTCTTAGAACAAAGGTGTTTGGTCTTATTGGCATTGAGGCGCAAACCTGAGCAAGATTAGAACAAATCCAGAGTATCTCTAAGGCTTCTCAGTGAATCACGCGAGCCTTGGCAAAAGACAAGCACATCATCTACAAAAATAAGAAGCGTGGGCGCTCTCGAACGATCGCACCTCAAGGCTTTGTGGTCCCCTACGGACATTACCAGATTGAGAGCGAGGAGAGAGTCTCCATGACAATTGTGAAGAGCAAGGTACCGAGGGGATCCCCTTGCGACAGACAACAAGTTCCCCTTACACATGTCATAAGGACAGCCATTGATAAGAATAGAAAAGGAAGCGGTAGTAAAGCATTGCTCCATCCAAGAGCACTGAGTGGGGCCAAAGCCCATGTCCTTGAGGCCGTGCAATAGGAAAGAATGTGAGATCGAGTCAAATGCCTAGGAGATGTCAATCTTAAGACAGGCCCTCTTGCTACCTGACAATATATCAAAATGATTGACAAGTTCTTGTGCAAGTGTGATGCTATCTCCCATTGTCCTTCCTTCAAGAAAAGCAGATTGATTGGACAAAATAAGTTGGGGTAACACTTCTACCATTCTTCCATCCAAGATCTTAGAGAAGATCTTGTAGATTACATTACAACAAGAGATAGATTGAAAATCACTGAGAGAAGATGGGGAAGTACTTTTCAGAATAAGAGTAAGGAAAGTGTGGTTAACCTGACTTACCACATTCCACCCTTGATGCGAAAAGATCATAGCATTGATAACATCTTTTTTAATCAACTGCTAATGGTGCTTAAAGAAACCTGCATTAAAACCGTTAGGGCCTGGGGCCTTGGAGGAGGTCAAACCTCCTGAAAAGAACATTCAAGCCACACTGAAGGAAGAAGGATTTTCCTTGGCAGAGGGGGAGGATGTGCCCCTAAAATAGAAGAAACTGAGACAAGACTTTCAAAGTAATTAACTGTAGAGGACGCAAGCTCCGAAGGTTGGTCCACCAAAACCGCTGATGAGTCCAGTAGGCACGGGATAGAGTTGTTAGCACCATGAATTTTTGTTGAGCATTGGAAAAAGACAGTAAAGTGGTCACCCAACTTAAGTAAATCAACCCTACTTTTTTGTTTCCAAGCTAATTCCTCATCAGCATCAAGAGACTCAATGTGAGTCTTTACATCAATTTCAAGCTGAGCCAAATGAGCATCTAACAGATGCAGTGCCAGAGCATCAAAACAGCAACAAGGAAAAATTCAACCATCTTTAGATTGGCAACAACATTTCCATTATCAAGAGCCTGGGATTTAAGGCATGTCTTAACATTCCACACTATGCCTGCGACCACAAACAACGGATTACCAAATATTGGTATCCTCCAAGCCTTTACCACGACCTCCTCACACCCTCCCTTTTGATCCAATAATCAAAGAAATGGAATGGCCGCACACGAGCAGGAACAGACGGTATGGAGACTATCAGCAAGAGATGTTCACTCCTTGCCAGAGGAGAGTACTGGAGCTTAGCAGCTGGAAACAATTCAAGTCTAGCGATGACTCGATTGGGACCAATAGAGCTATTCATCCATGACCAAGAATTACCCCACGAACTGAGTTCAAAAGTCCCATCTCATTCATGCATTCATTAAAGTCATTATTATCTACATCGCTCGAAGCACACGTCCCCCTAATTTCTCCGAAGAGAAACGAAAGACACTAAAATCTCCAACTATAAGCCACGGTAACGTAACAAAACCAGAGGCATCCATAAAGTTCCATCATAGTTTGCTGTCTTTCTGCAACACAATTAGAGCTAGGCAACTGTTAGAAGGATAGTAAGACCTCCTTTATTTCTACAGGAGACTGATGGTGGACCAGTTCGCTAGAAATGCCATAGTAAATGAAGCAGAATTATTCGGACGAATCTTTGAATCAAACCAAGCAAACCAGATCCGCGCCCTTGAATCTCCAAGTATAAGCCACAGTAACGCCCTTGTATCAGAGGCAGTCATAAAGTTCCAATTAGCATTGTTCCAAGCAAACAAAATCCTACCAAATTGAAATGTTGTTCCGCTTCTTTGAATCGCGAAGGAACGCCGATAGACCATCAATTTTTCCACCAGTGCTCTCTCTAGTTTTCACTACACTTTTATTTTTGAGATTTTTACACCACAAATCGTATAAACTTTATCAATTACCCGCTCACCCTTGTATACTTCAAATTTATCCCACAAACCCCGTAAACTTGATCTGTTTTACACAACAAACCCGTTTGTCAAATTAACTCTTCTCAAGTTAACCTTCTTGCGTTAATCTTGAGTTAATCAAACTACTTGACAAACCAACATTCAATATGTCCTTCCTCTCCCTTCTTCTTCTCCCTTTCCTCCATCGCTTCCCTCACATGGATATCTTCCTCCTCGGTGTACCAGGGCAGCTCCTCGATGACGGTGAGGTGGAGCGATGTCTGCTCAACGTCGTTGGTCTCATCGATCACCGTCATTCGTATCTCGACGATCTGGGCGTCGAAGTTCACCTCTCCGATTGTCCCCATCATCTTCGAACCGATCTTCCCAGGATCCAGGTCCCTTCTCTCAGCCAGGAAGAGCTCTGTGTCGTTGTGCCTCCCTGTGACCTGCTTCATGTACTTCTTCCCCACCTGATTTGTCCTCTTCCCCGAGTTTGACAGCACCAGTGCCAGCACGTTGCTCAACGTTCCTCCGCATCCCCACTTCGAGAGAGCTCTTGTCGTGGAGGGGACGTGCACTTGGGAGAGGAGAGGACCGTCTTTGAGAATGTGAAGCTCACGCGGGATCCAAAGACTGAAAGTCTGAAACGATCCACGAGGAAGACTACGTATTTCTCGTGTCGGCAAATGCGAGGAAGGAAAATGGTAACTTTTTCCTACCGTTGATTTCGTTGCTTGCGTGGTTGTTTGGATTTAGTGCAGGAATTGCTGGAATTTTAATATAACTATGGACTTATATGTGTCTCTATATAGACTCAATAATACTGTCAATTTTATTTGCGGTTCAATATAAAGTAGTGGTCAAATAAAATTTGAAATCTATTTTGGGGCATAAGCATATTGACATGGGACATACTATGCAGAGATCAAATGATAATTATCAAATCCATGATAGGTAGAATGATCGTTGTTCAAATGAGGAAGTTATTGAATGGATCGTGGTCCCTATTTGAACTCCCATCATCATTTTACGGGAGCTACATCCAATCTCTTTATCGGGGTTTTCTCTTCAGAAAGTTCACCACGAGGGAGAGAGAAAGAGGGAGGGAAATTGGAGGTTGGAGGCGTCTGGCTTCTCCTTTAGAATATCCGACCTTCCTTTTGAGTGCCAACCATCCAATCTGGTATTCCCTAAATATTTATTGTTATTATTCTCAACTGTCATTATTGTCATGCCCTTATTTCTAAAAACCAATATGGAAATGCTTTAATCAATTAATTGTGATTGACATGCATGGAATTAATGCTTATTTAATGTTTGTTTTATACACTTTTTTACATTCACGTTATTATATACTCTTTTCACATTCACATTAATACCGACCAAATACCTCTTTGAATATTAAACATATTGCTCTTGTCATCTTAGCAAATGCTTGATTAATGCACCTTTTAATATTAGCTTTATCAATATGAAAATCACATTGTTATCTTATTTGATTTACATATACCATGTATGTATAAACAAAAGGAAAATCACATCTCTCATTGATTTGATTTGTTTAGAGTTTTCATAATTCTTTACAGTAATACACATCAGGTTATAAGTTTCCTTCAATGGGTTATGGGCCCACGGTTTTCTGATGAGGTATTTTTGTTACTAAAATAAATAATAGTTTTGAATATAAGAATTCGATGTACATTAGTTGTAACAATATGTCATCAAAGTGACGGCTGTTGTTAAAATTGTTCTGTGATGAAATATAAATGGTTATGAATTGGTAATTCATACGGATAAATATTTATCTAAAGGAAAGTTGATATCCATATGAATTACGTATGCAGTTGTAGCATTAAATATGTGATGATTATTTGGTTATCATGCAAATATTAAATCCACTAAAAGATAGATTTATATTTGGCATGTTATTATCTACAATATTTATTACTACATCAAGATTCATTCACAAGTTATAAATGTTATCCAAAGATAAAACAATAATAGAGCGGTAGATATCTTGAGATGGTATTTTCATATATTAAATATTTTAATTTTATTGCAGTTATATAAGCATTTTGTCATTTTCAAATATGAATTCCACCAATATTACTACCACTGTCAATTCGATTCCATTGTTAAATGGCTCAATTTTCAAGATATGGCAAGAGAATTTATTGACTGGGTTACGGAGCTTGATCTTGCTATAATGATTGATTCATCTTCACCACTTATGGATAAAAGTACCTCTGATGAAAAGAGAAATAAAGAAAAGTGTGAGAGTTCGAATAGCATGTGCATGATGATAATGAAAAGGATCATTCATGAAGCACTCAGGGGCACTATGTTTGAGAAAATAAGTATTGCTAAAGAATACCTCGCTGGCGTTGAAAAATGATTTGCCAAGAATGAAAAGGCTAAATTGGTACATTCTTGTCAAGTCTGATTTCAATGCGATATAGGAGAAAGGGAAACATCGGTGAGTATACCATGGAGATGTCTCATCTTGCTTCTAGTTGAAAAAACTCAAACTTGATCTCTTTGAGGAGTTGTTTGCGCATCTAGTTCTTATATATTTTCCTCTTTCATTCAATTGGTTTAAGGTGAGTTATAACTCTGAAAGAGACTTGATCTCTGAATGAACTCATTTCATACTATGTTTAGGAAGAGGAATGGTTAAAACAACATAAGACATAAAGTGCTCAACTTGCCACCACATCTAAGGGAAAGGGTAAGAAAAGGAAACATGAAAAGGAAGTTGTAGTTATAATAACTCACAAAAAACAACAGAATAAGAAACCATCTACTACTATTTGTTTCTTTTGTGGATATGAAGGGAAAAAGAAGAAGTGCACCAATTATCATGCTTGGCATGCTAAGAAATGTACTCTTCCTAGTTTGATTTATTCGGAAATTAATTCGACTTCAGCACGACACACTTGTGACTAGATCATGGAGCTACTACTCATGTTAGTGTCTCCATGTAGGGTTGTCTAAGCTTATCAAAAATCTACTGAAGCTGAAAGATACCTCCATGCGAGGAATGAAAAATCAGTAAATGTTGAAGTAATAGGAAATTTCGTATTATTGTTGAATAGTGGCTTTTACATTGATCTAGATGAAACTTTTGTTGTATATTCTTTCATAGAAACTTAATTTCAATTTATCTTTTGGACAAGGTTGATTATTAAATTTCTTATGAAGATGGAAAACTAAGTTTATTTCAAAATTTTATTCTTGTTGTTTCTGATTTCTTATCTGAATTTAATCGACTTGATTGCTTGAATTTTGTTTCCTCATATAGTAAGTCTTTTCTTTCTTGTATACGAGCTATGGAATGGAAAATTACAGATATGTGTTCAGCATCATTATGGTATAAATTGATTAGGGCACACATCTAGGCCAATGATAGAAAGACTTGTGTCAACTGAAATTCTAAATCCCTTAGATTTCATATATTTTGGTGTGTGTGAACTACATAAAAGGGAAACAAACCAACAAAACGAGATTTAAAGCCTAGGTCATTAGACACTTTGGAACTTATACTTACATATATTTGTGATTTATAACCTATGCTTGCTTGGAATGTCCAACAATATTTTATAACATTCATAGATGATTTTTTCATAGATGGCTACTTATATCTCATTCATGAAAAATCTCAATCTATGGATGTGTTTACAAGTTTTAAGACCAAAGTTGAGAATTAACTCGGTAAAGGATTAAAACATCAAATTTGATTGTAGTGATGAATACTATGGTAGATATGATGGTTCATGTGAACAATGTCCATGTCCTTTTGTGATATACTCGAAGAATACGGTATCATCCCATAGTACACCATGTCAGGATCACGGACCATGAATGATGTAGATGAAAGACAAAGCAGAACACTTACAAATATGGTAAGGAGTATGATTTATCATTCTATCTTGCTAGAATCTCTTTGGGAGAAACACTTAAGATTGCAACATATACTCCAAGTAGAGTTCCAACTAAGGCAACTAATAAAACTTCATATGAGCTTTAGACGAGCATGAAGTATAGTATAAATATTTTCATGTTTATGGATGTCCAGCTGAGTCAAGGCCTTACAAGCCAAATGAAAAGAAACTGGATGATGAAAGTTACTATTTTTTGGATGCTCTGAAAGACCACGTGGGGTACAGATTTTATGATTTTGCAACTAAGTCTATTTTAGAGTATGGTAATGCTTGATTTTTAGAGGATGTTGAGTTTGTGAGGGGAGATAAAGGTGAAAACTGTGTTTTTGAAGAGGAATATGTTGACATTGCCATATGTGTTATTGGACTTGACAGGGATCACATGTCTATCATTTCTAATGCCACAAACATTCAAGACAATGTTTATAAATAACCCATCATGAAATTATAGAGGAACAAACATCAACACCTCATGAATCTTTGCCATTAAGAAGATCCATTAAAGAGAGAAGAAGCGCAATAGCATGTGAATATATTGTATTTCTTGAGAACAAGATGTTGTAGACATTGGAGTGATGGAAGACAATCCTATCACCTTTCAACAAGCCATGCAAAGTCTTAACTTTCTAAAATAGATAGATGACATGAATGACGAAATTAAATCCAAGAAGGATAACGATATGTAGGATCTTGTCTCATTGCATGAAGGTGTGAAACCTAGTGGTTGCAAATGGATATTTAGAACCTAGAGGGATTCAAAAGGTGATGTGGAAAGATATTAAAGCCCTCTTGTTGCAAAAGGTTTACACAAAAGGAAGGCATTGATTATAAATAGACTTTTGCGTCAGTTTCTTCTAAAGACTCTTTTAGAATTATAATAGCATTAGTTACATTCTTTTAATGTAGAAATGCATTAGATGGATGTCACTACAACACTTGTCAATGGTGATATTGATGAAACAATATAAACGGTGCAATATGAAAACTTTATGTTGGAAACCCCAAAGAATATGGTTTGTGAACTCAAGAAATCCATATACGGACTCAAACAAGCTAAAAAAAGATATTTGAAATTTCATCATGTGATTATCTCTTTTAATTTTGAGATGAATTTGGCAGACGGATGTATATAATATAAGCTTTGTCAGAGTAAACATATTTTCTTGGTATTATATGTTGATGACATCTTACTTGCTAGTAATTATATGAACCTATAACAAGACACCAAGAAATTTCTTGCAAAGAATTTTGACATGAAAGATCTTGGCATGCTTCTTTTTTCAGAAAAATATATGCTTGCATATAGGGGATCGGACCAACTTGAGATCTTTGGTTATGGCGACTTCGATTTTGCTGGATGTCAAGATAACATAAAGTCCACATCATGCTACATCTATCTACTTGTCGGGATGCTATTTTTTGAAGAGTATTAAGCAGTCTCTTATAACTTCTTCCACTGTGGCAGCTAAATTCATAGCATGTTACGAGGCATCTAACCATGGAATTTGGCTATGAAATTTTGCCATGAGAAAGTGTACAATTGATGATATTGAAATACCATTAAAGTTATTTTGTGACAAAAAATCAACGATCTTATGATCCAATAACAATAGAATTTTGATAAAGTCTAAACATATAGGCATCAATTTTGTGGTTATTAAAGAAAGGATATAAAGTTAACAATTATCTATTGAGCATATCGATACAAACTTCATGATTGCATATCTGCTTATTATAGGATTGCCACTTAAATTGTTTCATGATCATACCATGAATATGAGTTTCATTTTGGTTAAGATATTCATATCCAGTGGGAGTTTTGTAATTTTGAAAATGCTTGTAAAATAGTTTTTGATACTTTAGCATTTTATTTTGGGTAATATGGATAATGTTTTGTATAAAGAATTCATTATTATTCACCAAGCATGATCTCAATTAAGCAGACTAGTTGGGAATTGATACACTAAGATCACAATGCATATAATTTCCAAGCTACATACCCATGTTCTTACCCATTTTATTAAGTGTATTGACATACATCACCATTAAATGTCTATGGTTGTAGCATAACTATTTTGATCCTATGATTAATATACCCGGTAGGCATGATTTGCGGATAAACATTAAAGTGATGACAGAAAGGTCGAGCTTATCCGGATATTATGTAATTATAATATATGCACATATAGTCAAAATGAGAGATTATTGGAATTTCAATCCAACGATGGACTTATATGCGTGTAAATTTAGAATAATAATATGGTCAACTTTATTTGTGGTCCAATAAAAGGAAATCACCAAATAAAATTCAAAATCTATTTTGGAGATAAATATTTTGATTGACGACATGGGATATATGTATAGATCAAAGGACAAATGATCAAATTCATGATGTGTAGAATTGATAATTATTCAAATGAGGAAGTTATTGAACGGGTCGTGGTCTCCAAAGAAACCGTACACATCCTCTCCATATTTGAATTCCCATCGTCATTTTAGAGAAGTTACATCTAATCTCTTAATTAGGATTTTCTTATGTGAAAGTTCATCGATCGAGAGAGAGAGAAGAATGAAGGTTGGAGGTATGTAGCTTCTCCTTTGGAAGATGTGACCTTCCTTTTCAATGACAACCATTGAATCTGGTTGGTATTCCCCATGTTTTTATTGTTATTATTCTCAGCTATCATTAATGTTGTGCCCTTGTTTCCAAATACAAATATGGAAATGTTTTAATTCATTAATTGTGTATTGATATTCATGGAACTAATACTGGTTTATAATGTTTGTTTTATACACTCTTTTCACATTCACAATATTGCATACTCTTTTCACATTCACTACCAACCAAATACCTCTTTGAATATTAAACATGTTGCTCTTGTCATCTTCTTAAATACTTGATTATTGCCACTTTTAATATTAGCTTTGTCAATATGAAAATGGCATTGTTATCTTGTTTGATTTACATCTACTCGGTACGTATAAACAAAAGAGAGATCACAATTTTCAATGATTTGTTCACCTTTTCCATAATTCTTTAAAGTAATACCCATAAGGTCTTAAGTTTCCTTCTGTAATTGCCTAAAGGTAGAGTAATTACTTAAAGGTAGAGTGTTGGTGGAGGACACCTTTGATTTCGTTGATTACGTTGAGAGCATCAAACCTTTTGTGGTCTCCCTCCAGCTCAAGGGCTCCAATTACTCTATTGTTTTGCATGCAGGATGTTGTCTAGAAATTTTTCTTAGGGCTTTTGATGTGTGTTTGGAATTGGGCAATGTCGATAACATGGAAGCGGATCAAGCAGCTAATGGGAACAATACCATAATGGTAAGTCTCCGAGGAAATATTTAGACTAGTAATAACATATTGACCCAATTTAGAACGCATCAAATCAGAAGATCTGACTGATCTCTGACATTTGGGAATGGATTGGCTTGATCGAAACACTAAAATTTGGGTGAAAATCGTGGGATCGATTGAGTAGGTTGTGGCAGCGGCCTGATGAATGGGAGTTTGGAGATCGAGATCTTGAAGATGGTGCAAGAGGAGTGTTGGGTGGAGGAAGAAGGAGAAGGGTATATATGGTTTGTAAATTTTATAAACAAGAAAGGTAAATATGTCATATTTTTTACAGATTTTGTTCACTCTTAATGAACAAATGGATGGGTATTAGTCACATGGGTTTTGGTGTAAGAGTTAGCAAGCAATTGGGACTTAGGTGATAATTTCAAGTAGTACAAGACTGGGAAGGTAATTTACAAAGTTTTTAAGGTTCATGGTATAAAAATCCCTAACTTTTTTTGCAACCCACCCTCGGCCTTTCCTCCACGTTCTCCTGCCCCCAGCCCTCCATCACCCTTGAGCCCCCTCCTCTACCCTTTGAACACCCACCCTCAACTCCTCCTCTGCCCAACATCTCCTTCCTCGACTTCCTTTGCCTTTTGCCATATGCTCGCCCACAATCCTTAAAAAATCTCCAAGGAAGAGGGTGAGGCAGATGCATGGGCAACCAATGGTGGTGCTAGCGGTGTTTACAGGGTAGGTACCTGACCCGTTCATTTGTTGACCTATCCCGTTCCATTATTATCGAGTTACGAGTTGACCCAATCCATTCCAATATGTACATGTATCTAAGGGATATCCGGTTCATTTGAATGGGTAATGGGTACCCACAAGTATCCATATAACATCTTTACCTAGAAAAATGATCCCATAAATTGTCCGCATCATCCGTCTATTTACATTTACAGAAATAGCATGCCATTAAGTTGAGCAAGTCATTTTTAAAAATAATCATCACATTCTTGTATGATTTGGCAATTTTAATAAATGTCGAAGATGTGATGGAGATATACATGGAAATCAAAAATAAAAATACGTATGAATTATAATAGGTAAGTCCCTACTTGAGAGGAGTTTAATTACGTATTAGACACCGGGTCAACTGCAAGAGTCAACAACAACAACAAAGCCTTTTCCCATATTAAGTAGGACCGACTACCTGGATTCTTAGCCTCCATTCAGATCTAACTTGGGTCATTCTCAGGCTTAGATCAAAAAAACTAAGTCGTATAATCTCATTCCAACAGTTCTTGGGCCTTCCTCGCCCTCTCTTAATAGACTCAACATCAAAATTCGTATCTTCTCACCGATGCATCAGCCGACCCCTTTGCAAATGGCCAAACCACCTTAAACGATTTTCTCGCATCCTATCCTTGATCGGAGCTACGCCAACTTTCCTTCTGATTGCATCATTCTGAATCTGCTCTTTACGTATGTGTCTACGCATCCACCTTAACATTTTCATTTCTGCTACTTCCATTCTCTGCACATGTCTATGGTTCACAGGCCAACATTCAAATCCATAGAGCATAGCAGGTTTTACATCTGCTTTGTAAAAATTTCCTTTACTAAAGGAATTTTCTTATCAAAGAGAATAGTAGATGCTCCTCTCCACTTTAGCCAACATGCATTTATTCTATTTGTAATATCTCCATCAATATCCCCTTCATGTTGCAAAATAGACCCTAAGTATCTAAAAGAATATCTCTTCTGAATGTTATCGTCACCAGTCTTCACCTCGATTCCTTCACCATTGCTTCCATCCAAAGTGCACTCCATATATTCAATCTTAACCCTACTTATACGAAATCCTTTAGTCTCCAATGCATGTCTCTAGACCTCAAGCTTCTCATTTACTTTATCTCCACTCTCATCAATCAACACAATATCATCAACAAATAACATACACCAATGTATCTCATCCTGAATATGACTTGTCAACCACAAGAGTATTCAATTGAAATATTTTTAGTGATTTCTACTGTAACATTATTTATATCCGCATATATATGATCGAGTATCTGATTCACTACCGTATATGTTCATTAATAATTATTGCAAGAACCTGCAATTGAAAACATTTTTAATGATATCCACGGTAAAATTATTTATATCCATGGGTTAGGCTCATGTTCGATTTAGCATGGTATTCGTTTATTCATAATTTATTGCATGAGTGTTCAATTGAACATTATTAATGATTTCTACGGTGAAATAATTTATGTTCGTGTATGCTTAGGCTTGAGAGTGCAATTTTATTATCGTATTCTTTATGTGTATTTTATTGTGAGAGTAGTGTTCAATTGAAACATTACTAATGATTTTTACGGTCAAATTATTTGTGTCCACTGGCAAAGAGGATCGTGTATTGTATCCATTTATTCATATTTTGGTATCTGCATCTATATTCATTTCAAAATAAATTGGATACTTTCGTTTGCACTTAAATTTAAGATAATCAGTTTATATTTCTTTTAATAGTCATAACAAACTGAATCAATTTTATATTCATATTCATTTTTAGTATATGATACTACATTTTTCATGTATATTGATATCCATATTCTTATTGTAAAATATATACCAATAATTCAACAATTATATTTGTAGCAAATTTAATATTTTGCATTCATTCCAATCAATGGGTGGAGTGGAAACTTACAATCATGTATTCAATGGATATCCACTATTTCACGCCATTTTTTTGGATGGGGCACTGGTCATGGCATAACGAGTATCCAACCCGGCATTTCCAAATTGGTAACTATGAGTTTAGTGTCAAAATGTAAGAGTCAAGCTGGGTACCCGCTTGACCCAGATATTTTGAGCAAGAGGTGATGGCATAGAAGACACATGGATACGAAGTGCCGAAGGCAGTACTTTGAGAATGGATTGTATCACTAAAAACCACCACGAGGGAGACTAGGAGAGTGGCGCCCTTTGTGACTATGTATTGTTGGTCAACATATGGAGGTTGGAGCAAGATGGTAGCAATGGGCGAGGAGGCGGTCAATGATGGAAGGTACTCGACCTTGTTTGACCGAAGATGATGGAATGGTGGCGATCGTGGTAGAGATGTCATGGTAACAGTGGTTGCAAGGTGGCTTCTATCACAGGGGTAAAATCTCAACTTTGATTATTGAGACCAACCTGTGCAGCGTTAGATTCTCACAAGCTAACCAGCCTTCCCCTTTGCGTGTAGATCTATACCAGCACACCGAATAACCACGCCGCTAGAATACTCAAATACAAGCACTCAGGCACAAGGATACGAGAGCAATGGCACTGAATCCTCTTTTTATTAGCAAGAGACTCACTCTGAGTGTGTTGTTTACAAATGAGCTCTATCCATCCTTATATACACAAGGCGAGGGTATACGAAGGGACACCATTATTACATGTACAATGCATGCAAGGACTCTTCGCCTTCTAAGGAGACCATTCGTCTTCCGAGATGACTCTTCACATGCCTTGGCTCTTCATCTTTCATGCAGTCCCTACATCTTCTACAACCGACGCTGCATCGCCCGCTCCGTCAGCATGCCATGTTGTCTGCCTCATTAGCACACCATGTCATCATCCCACATCATTAGTGTGTCACATGCTCTTATGTAGGATGTTGCAACTCAAGCTCTATCAAGTGTTCGTCGAGCACTTGTGTTGTGCCAAGGGAAACCTGCGGTCTCCAAACTTCGTGCGGTAAACCCCATCCTTAGTTGTCTATAAGATAAGATGAAGTCCTCCGGAACTTCAATGTGTGGTCATCCAACCACATAGGCATGCAATACCGATATTGCACGCTATTCCCGTACCTCGAGAGTTGGGGGTGTTACATGCCTCCCCCACTTGATCCATCAGGCATTCGCGACTGATCCTGCATCTTCAAGAAGTCCTCGATGAGGTCCTCGAACTGCCACAGAGTTGTATCACGTTCCCAGCTTGCCTCCCCCTCTAGGAGTCCCTTCCATTTGAAAAGGAAGAAGATCCTACCATTCTTCTTGCTCTGGCCCTCCACACGCCCTCAAGAATCTTCTCAGCTACCTTCGTATGTTGAACTCGGACGTTAGGAGGGGCATGTTTTGATGCCCTCCTGGTGTTATCTTCTCTGTCTTCATGGCACTCTTTCAGGAAGCTGACATGGAATATGGGATGTAGCTTCAGTCTCTCTGGAAGACATAGTTGATAGGCGAGCGGTCTCATGCATCGAACTATCTCAAAGGGTCCAGTAACGAGGAATGAGCCCTTTGTGCACCATCTTCTTCAGTATTTTCTTCCAAATTGGGGGCTTAAGATTGAGCAGCCCTTCTCCCCAACCTGGAACTCGACCGGCCTACGGCTCTTGTCAGCCGCCTTCTTCATCTTGCGTTGAGCGTGAGCCAATGCATCCTTCTCTTCCTCCCACCGATCCTGACTCTCCATTGCAAAGCGATGTGCGGTAAGACACTGTCCTTGGTTGTTCTGTTTAGCCACTCCGTACGGTGTCACGGGTTGGCTACCCATCACAATCTCCAACGGACTCTGGTCTGTAGTGGAGGTCTGCTGCAAGTTGTACCAAAATTGGGCAGTATCTAGTAAACTCACCCCAATTGTGTTGATTGGTCATCGCGTAATACTTAAGGTACTTTTCTAGCAAGGTATTGATCGCTCTGTCTGACCATTCGTCTGCGGGTGGTTGCTGGTAGAGAATTTGAGATCGGATCCTAACATCTCAAATAAGGTCGTCCAGAATCGACCTTTGAACCGAGCATCACGATCACTCATGATATCCAATGGTATGCCCTAGGGCTTCACCACGTTCTGCAAGAACAACTTCACCGTGGTCTCTGTCGTACACTCTTGGGGTGCTGGTACGAAGATCGTGTATTTGGAGAAGCGGTCAATTACCACCATCACCGCATTATTCCCCTCCACCTTCGGGAACCCAGTGATGAAGTCCATGGACACGCTCTCCCACGGATGTAAAGGAATGGGAAAGGGCTCCAACAGTCCTACCGTCTTTTTTCTCTTTGTTTTGTCTTGTCGGCATACAAGACAAGTGTGTACGTAGACTTCCACGTCTTCCTCCATCTTCGGCCAGAAGTAGCTTGAGGAGAGGAGTGTCAGCGTGCGCTCCACTGCTGGATGACCAGCCCACTATGTATCGTGTGCTTCTTTCAGAACATCTTCCTCAAGCTGCCACTCGAGGGGACATAGGGTCTCCTGCCCTTTGCATAGAGGATGCCTTCATCTATCTAGAATCTCCGGACTTCTCCATCATTCACGCGCTGCACCAGGCGTGAAGTAACCGGATCCTCTCGTATATTCTTCCATATGCGCTCGAGCATGTCTCCATACACTCGGGTGATCGATGCAGTCACCCCAACCTTCGACTTTTCTGGTTTGCTCTTCCTCGAGAGAGCATCTGCTACCTGGTTTGTCCGCCTAGGCCTATAGAGAAGCTTGAAATCGAATTCGACAAGAAATTCTTTCCATTGCACCTGCTTGGGAGTTAGCTTCTTCTGTGTGGCAAAGCAGCTGCTTGCCATGTTGTCCCTCTGTACCACGAGCTTTGATCCGAGGAGGTACTAGCACCATGTACTCAGATAGTGGACCATTATAGTCATTTCATTCTCGTGCACAGAGTATCTCCTCTCTGTTGGATTCAGCTTGTGGCTCTCGTACGCCATGAGATGCCTATCTTGCACCAGTACACCTTCAAGTGCATAGTCAGACGCGTCGGTGTGGACTTCAAAAGGCTTCTCAAAGTCTGGAAGTCGCAGAATAGGTTCTTCCGCCATTTCCGTCTTCAACTTATGGAATGTCGCCTGGCATTTACACGTTTATCTCGAAGGTTGATCATTCCGAAGAAGGTCCATCAGGGGCGCCGCCTTCTTGGAGTATCCCTTGATGAACTTCCTGTAGTAGTTCACCAATGCGAGGAAGGTTCGCAGCTCTGACACTTTTATGGAGATTCCCCACTCTTCGATTGCCCGAGTCTTCCTGGTCTCCATGCATATCATGCCTCAACCCACGATATGCTTGAGGAAGGAGACGGTCTCCTGACTAAAGGCACACTTTTCCAACTTCAAGTATAGTCAGTTATGCCTCGGCATCTCAAGCACCATCCGCAGATGCTTGGCATGCTCCTCTAATGAATCTGTGATTCATCACTCTTAAAGTTGAAAATAGAGCTTTGTTCTCGAGTAATTAGAGGCATATTTCCACCTATATTGCATAGTTAGCATTCAGGCATGCATGGATAACATTGGCATTTTAGCATTTACATCTGCATTAAATAAGAAGCCAAAGTCATTTGTAAAAATCACTCACTTGTATGTATTTTATACTAACTCTAAACCCCATAAATTCACTCTATATTGCATATATTACTAACAATAATACAAGAAAAATACCAAAAAAAGGGCTAACTTGTATAATTGACCACTAAAATCCCAATCCAAGTTTGAGACCATGGATCTTAAAATACAGATATCTCTCTCATACAATCTCCAATTCAGGTCTACTAACTTTTAAAATAATATGCATTCAGAGATCTTTAAAATGAGACCAATTTCATTTAAATCGGAGCTCGTATGCAAAACTTGGGTTTTGAGCCCCATTGTATACTTGCACCTTTGTATTTTGTCACTTTATTCGACCTCGTTTCTATTTTTGGTCAACATGAAACTTATAGATCTCATTGAGATCTACAACTTTCATGTTTTGAGTTTTTCCATATTCGGCCATTTCTCTCTCTTATTTCACATTCTTCCTCAGCCAATCTGATTGGGCCACGTGGTGCCCTCTAGTTGCGCCATGCGGCCCGCCCATAACGCGCCATACCCCCTTTTTTCCCGCCATTGGATCACCTCTTTACTCTTCAGATCCCCACCGTTCTTCCTATAGTCGTTTCCAGCCACCCGATCAGTGCCCCGATCAAATCTGGACTGCTCACCAGTGCCTCATTTTCAACCGCCGCATGTCATCACCCACACCACACGATCATCTCCTAGCGCCTTAATCTGCGCATTCATTTCTGTTGTGATTCTAGCCCTTCGATCTCTTCTTGATTTCATCTCACCCGTCCGCTTCCGCTCTCCTATGCACTCAACACGTAGCACCTTCCTCGACTACTTGATCATACTACTGGGGGATCTCATCCACACCATTCGTCTCTGCCTTAACCTTAGAGCGCCATGTGGCTGCATCTCCACCGCCAGATCTTCTCCAGTACACCTCCATCCGTGCCGTTCATTCCCGCTCAAATCTTGACCCTCCGATCCTACCCCAGATCTCATTACAGTCGTTCCTTTCTGCACGCACATACGACCGCCACGTGGTGCGTCCTTCACCCATCGATCCCCACTTTAGATTCGATCTTCACCGTCCTTCAGTACAACGTCCACATTTCGCCACATGGCTCGACCACCGCCCTTCGATTCCATCACCCCGATCTAACCCTACCCGCTCCCTCATGCCCATCTCCTGGTCGTTGTATCGTGAGATCCAACGACCACGACATCGTCTTCCACCTCCGACCGTCTCCCTCATGCACGTCGCCCCACCTCGCGTCATCTCCTCCCCCTTTCTATTTTCCGCGCCACTACAACCACCATCTCCACCCATTGATCACCTCGTGACGAAGCTCGTATCTCCCTCATCCTCGCCAGCACCCACGCACACCATGACCCCCTTTTCCCCCGCTCTACAAACCCCACGAACACCACTCCTCCATCGCCTGGATCTCCACCTTCTTCCTATAAATACTCCATCTCCTGCGAACTTCAGCCCCATCCGCCCTTACAAGAGAGAACCTAGAGCTCCCCTCAACATATCAGTGACAATGATTTGGGCTTAGAAGTGAGCGACGACAAGTTTCCATCTCCGGCGAGATCCACGGCGTAGCCACGCCGTGCCAGCAGCTTCTCCAACGAGCTGCGCGAGCTCGGGCATCTACCGACCCTCGAGCGACAACCGGAAGCCTCCTCCGAGCTTCCAACCCCACGTAGACTCCTCCATTTCTCCTCTGATCTTATTCCTCTTTTCATTCGATTTCTCTCCTAATTTTCTCGCCTTCCTCGCTTGATTCCACCCTCCACCAACTATCGCATGAGCTCCGCCTTGGAGCTCTAATCTTCACGCACCCATTCAGTCACCCTAAGTACGCATCGAGTTCCCCTTCTGACCACCGCTCCGCCGATCACAGCGGAAGAACACCACTGTTGGTCATCACTTCGCCCCTCAAGCATCACTACACTCACCGCACTCCCACGAGCGCGAGCACTCGATTTCTGGCAGTCTCTAACCCTGCAGGCACATCTTTCATCATTGGTCGGACATCACGCTGGAGCTACTTCAAGCTCCATCGTCCCCGGCCTACAGGCAACATCAGTCACTTCCAAGACCTCCAGCGTCTCCCTGACGCTCCCACGATCATTCCCACTTGCTCAGGAGTCCCGAAGATCAGCAACGAGCGAGATCCAAGGTGGCGGAGCTTCGGAGGCTTCGCCGGAGCACAGCCACGTCCGCTGCAAGAGGTAGCGGCCCGGAGGAGGATGAAGCCCAGCTACCGTCCGATCGTCTTGATCGGACGGTCCCGATCGAGCCACATCACCTGCTCCAGCCTCCATTGGATGAGGTGGATATAACGGCCCATACTTTCCCACGTCACCCTCGCCAACAGCTACAGATACCGTTGGATCCATCTTGATCCAACGGTCAACATCACGCACGTCAATACGCTCCAGAAGTCAAAGCCACTGTTGGATCATCTTGATCTGACGGTTCCCGATCGGGCATGTCTCCAGCTCCAGCAGCCGTTGGATCATGAGGATCTAACGACCCATCCATCGCCACGTAGCTCCCTCCGAGCCTCTCCCCCGACCCTTAGGCTCGGAGCTCCCAAAGCTAATCCGAAGCTACGTCCAAACCTCCAGAGCATCCGAGCCACCGCCCGAGACTCCGATGCCTCCCGAGCCTAGCATCTCACGTGTCTCTCACATGAGGTTTGGGTAATTTGCACTGAGACCCCTGTAAGTTTCCAAAATTGCATTCCAGTCCCTACTAGGAGCAGCATGTGAGGCGCACGTGTTCTTGTAGATATTTTACAGGCATACCCCCAATAGTATAAGTAATTGCATATTAGACCTTGTACGCATGTTTTAATTTAAGCAATTTTAATTTCTGTTTGCATTTCAATCACGGTGTTTGCATGCACATTTAGGCATTCATTTAGCATTATTTTAAATTCCAAAAATTGCATGTTGTAGTTAAACTTGTGCTTTATCTTTGTGACACGTGTCATATTTTTATAAGCATTGAAGAATTTACTATATTTATTTTTGTGGAAATTTACATAGTTTGCCCACCGTGTGTTTTTTTATTTCATATTAAATTATTTATTGCTCCGAAAATCATCATAAAATCATCATAGATTTAACTTAAGTTGTTCTACACTGTAACCAAAAATCAAATCATTTGCATGCATTCCGAGGCTTGAATAAATTAATTAGTCTTTTGCTAAATTGATTTTTAAGAGTCCAATTTCCATCATTTTTTAGGTCTATCAATTTTCTTGGATTCCTCTCACACAGAACCATCTAGGATAATTTTTATATCTAAAAATAACGTACTTTGGTATTTATCAAAATTAATTTTGCAAAAACTATCCTGCAGTCATATTTAATTCATATTTAATTCATTTAGAGTCTAAAAATTCCAAAAAAAATTGCAGTAGCTTAATTTCATCGTATTTTATATTTTGGCCAAGTTTCATTGTTTTTGGACTTACTTTGACTATCTTTCAAATTTAACCCTTAAAAATTGGCTCGAATTGCATTTTCTTTTTCTTAATTGCATAAAAAATAAAAAAACATCAAAAATATTCTCCTGAAAATCTGACATCAAAATTTACTTCAAATTAACCTAAGGAGAAAGCCGCCTCCCTGAGTTCAACCTTGGGCTTGCCCAAGTAAAATAAATTTTCTACTTGCGTTTAATTGAATATTAATATGAGTAGTTTTTGAATAGTCTTGGTTTACCCGACTACAGCGAACGACACATTTAATTCGATCATTAATCCGGTTGAATTAGGTATGGTAGATGAAGGCTCTTCATCCTCCAGGGTCCTGTTGTACACTACTATGTCATCCAAGTACACTACAACAAACAAGTTGATATACTCGCGGAAGACATCATTCATCAGAATATAGAAAGTTGCGGGGGCATTAGTCAACCCAAACAGCATTACAAGGATCTCGAAAGACCCATAACACATAACATATGCAATCTTCGATTCGTCTCCCTCCTTGATACGAACCTGGTAGTATCCTGACCTGAGATCCATCTTTGAAAAATACTTGGCCTGGCCCAAGCGATCGAACATGTCTTCAACATTAGGGACGGGGTACTTGTTCTTCACCATCACCTTATTTGGTACGCGATAGTCCATGTACATCCATAAGCTTCCATCTTTTTCCTTCTGGAATGACATCGGTGCTCCATATGGGGCCTTGCTCGGACGCATCAAACCATCGTCCACCAGCTCCTTGAGGTGCCTCCGCAACTCCTCTAGATGTGCAGGGGGCATCTTGTAGGGTGCAAGTGCAGGGGGCACCGTACCTGGTAGTAGTTCGATGGCGTGATCCACGTCTCACTTCGGTGGAAGCTCCTTGGGCAGCTCCTTTGGCATCGCGTCCTTGAACTCGTCCAATATCTTCTGTACTACCTTGGAGCATGGTTGTATCTCCTCACCATTTTCTTCGACACTTACCGTAGCCAAGTACGTTGCCACCCCTTTCTTTAACCTGTTGCAGACTTGCATCGCGGACATGGCTCCAACCTGTCATTTCTTCTTGATAGCCCTGATGAAGCAGGGGCTATCTGTAGCCGCAAATAAGACTCCTCCTAGATAAGAAGTCACAGATGCCTTTGCCTTATTCAAGAATTCGACTCCCAAAATAACTTGGAAGTTGTCGAGAGGTACCACGAGGAAGCATACCTTTCCCTACCATTCACCCAACTGGATAGTGCAGTTTTTCATACCTTCGATCTGCAGCGACTCAGAGTTGGCAAGCTTCATGCGATACTGGCTCTTCTCTAGGGGAACTCCCAAGCCCCCAAACTCTTTGCTGGAGAGAAAGTTGTGTGTCGTTGCGGTGTCTATCATGGCTGGAAAGGTATTATTGTGCACCATGACATCGAGGTACACCAGCTCTGGATCCTCATGCTCCGCCTCCATTTTCACCTCTTTACCCAACTTTAGAGGACACAAGCAAACGTTTTGCAACAACTTGAGGTTCTTCATGTGTGCCTCTTCATCTGAGTTCTCCTCCTTGGTCATGGAGTTCAGCTTCTCTCGCTTCGGATACTCCCGTGCCCGTTGTAGCCCGTCGTAGATGAAACAACCCTTCCCCTTAGGTTGCTCGGCCTTCTTGGAGGATTATGCTCCCTCCCTTAAAGTTTAGATCTTGTGGAACTTCTTGAAATTACCCTTGCTTTTCTCTTTGGGCTTGCTTTTTGCCTTCTCGATCTCCTTCTTATCAGTGGTGGGTTGGACTTTGTTTCGACCACTGCATTCACAACAGCGATGGCCATCTGGAGGTCCTTCACTCCTTGCCTCCTAAGCTCCGTCTGAGCCCAATTTTGGAGACCCACCATGAAATTGAAAAGTTTATCTTACCTTTGATATCCAACAGTAGTGACTAGAACTGTCATACGCACTCCCGTATGATTCCCGTCTGCTTCAGCCTTCGAAGTGCCTCCCTTGCTACCCAAGCAGTGTTGGTGGGTAGGAATTGCTCCTTTAACTCCTTCTCCAACTCATCCCAAGACGAGATATCTGATCTTCCTTCGGATGCACGGCTCCTCTACCATAGTTCGCATGGTTAGACAGGTACATCACCGCCAATTATACCTTCTCTGCCTCAGGAGTCTTGACAGCTTTGAAGTATACCTCTATATCACACAAGTAGTTTTCCAAGTCTTTGGTACACTGTGTACCTGAAAATGACTTGGGCTCTAGGACCTTTGGCCTTCTTGCATCATTGGATCCGCCCCCGTTCGTGATCGCCTTCTTGATGATGGAGAGGTCCTCATGTAGCTCTTGAATCAGGGACTCGAGATCCTCTACCTTCTCTCCGAATGCTTTCACTACGTCAGCCGAGCATGGACTCTTGCTGATGAAGCCTGACAATCCCATGCGTGCGTCATCCTCCAGACAAGCTAAGCATTGGGCATGAGTACCCAATTGTGACTGGATCTCCATCACGACTTCCTCCAAGGAAGCAATGTGATCTCCGGTGTTGGCACCATTTCTCGCTCTGATACTAGTTGTCACAAGGGTAAAATATCAACTTTGATTTTTGAGACTGACCTGTGCGGTGTTAGCTTCTCACAAGTTAACCAGTCTTTCCCTTTGCGTATAGACATACACCAGCACACCGAATAACCACGTCACTAGAATACTCGAATACAAGCACTCAAGCACAATGACATAAGGACAATGGCATCGAACCCTCTTTGTATTAGCAAGAGACTCACTATGAGTGTGTTGTTTGCAAATGAGCTCTACCCCTTCTTATATACACAAGCCGGGTGTATACGAAGGGACATCATTATTACATGTAAAATTAATGCAAGGGCTTTTCGTCTTCTACGGAGACCCTTCATCTTCCGAGATGACTCTTCACATGCCTTGGCTCTTCATCTTTCATGCAATCCCTTCATCTTCTACAACCGACGTCATGTCACCGCTCTATCAGCATGCCATGTCATCTGCCTCATCGGCATGTCATGTCATGATGCGACGTCGTTAGTGAGTCCCACGCTCCTACGTTGGATGTTGCAGCTCAAGCTCTATCAAGTGTCGTCGAACACTTGTGTTGTACAAGGGGAACCCGCGGTCTGCGACCTTCATACGGTAAACCCCATCCTTAGCTCTTTGTAAGCTAAGGTGAAGTCCTCCAGAGCTTCAATGTGCGGCCACCCAACTACACAGGCGTGCAATACCGATATTGCACGCTATTCCCGTATCTAGGGAGTTGGGGGTGTTACAGCTGTGGCATTCGATGTCGACAACGCCTTGAGCTGAGTCACGAGTACAATGGCCGTGAGCTCACAGGCAAAGGAGATTGTTGAAGGGTACATGAGTGATGAGTTAATTCCTAACCAAACGTTAGTTTAAGTAAATCATAGCTTGATTTATATAATAAACAATACAATAATAGAAGGGCATAAATGTTAGCTGTGGAAAAGATACGAATGAATTGTTATTGAAAAAAGATAATGGCACAAGTGTAATTGCGCAATCTTTGAATGGCACAAACGTAAAAATCCTTTGAATTAATTGTTAATATTCACACAACACCTCAGACCTTAAAAACTTTACCAATTATTTAATAACCCTTTGTATTCTTCATATTTATCCCATAACTCATGCAATCTTATCTGTCTTACACCACGACCCCTGCAAGAGTTAGCCATGGGGGTCATCGTGTAAAAATCCATCTTTATTAGAGTAAATTACATAATAGATCCTCAAATATGAGGCATGTATCAAATAAGGTCCCAAAAAATGAAATGTATAGTAACGGTGAATATGGTACATGTATCAATGATGAGTAATTCAAAGGTGAGTAGAGTGAAATACGACACAGTATGAGGATGTTGTGCAACTTTTCAACCTTTGATCCCGAATTATGATTTTAGATTTTTATGCAATTTTTTCTGAATTGTATTTTTTGGTATTTTTCTTGGAAGGTGTTAGTAATATCTACACACCGGAGTTGGGTTTATGTCAAATGGAGCTAGTACAAAATTATTAAAAATGTAAGAAGTTTATGCATTATATGATTATATATTCACCTTAGCTCAATTTCTCACCATTTTATGTGAATTTCTCTATGATTTTCAAGATGAGTTAATTTCCTAAAATTATTCCACTTTTAGTGCATGAGATGATTTTGTAAATTGACTGAATCAAGTGGGTTCGAATGTATGTTGTTTTGGAATTTAGGATAAAATTCTAAAGTGAATCAGAGATTCATCAACTCGCCAAAGGAAAAAGTGAATTTGGCCCAATCAAAGATGAGAAGTTGAATAAACCAAGGCACACACATAGTAAAAGTGGTGCATATGGTCACCAATGTTAGACATGAGAAGAATGAATCCATCAGTCATGAAACATGTTTGCAGACACGTGAATGAATTGAAGCTTCTTCAAGTGTGCAAGTTTGCTTGGTTGACCAAAGGTATATAAATTTACGAAGACACTGTGTAATTAATTTTAACATCTGTATATTATTTTGGCAACCCTCATCAACTAATGGCTTCATTATACGGTGGGATTTGGCATATTTTTGGATTCACGAGGAGGATGGGAAAAATGTCCAACTTTAGGAGGCCGTTGCAGAAAAAGGAAAAAAGCGGAGGAAATTTCTCCAAATGGTCCATCGCATCCAATGAATTGAGGCACGCTTAGTTCACGTGACCATTTCAATGTTCATCAATTTAGACCAGTAAATTTAGTTCATTTCCATGTTCATCAATTTGGGAGATTGGACGTCATGAAGTTAGCTGGTGAGGATAAGGAGAATTAGACGTCGTACATATTCATCTTCTTCACGCAAATATGTTCTTTTTTGGGTGGATGGTCGCATTTCTCGATCAAGTATTTAGATGTTTTAAAAATACAGATGAAGGATGGATCGGTGGCTTTATAGGCAGCACGCTATTTTTGTTTTGCGTAAAGATTTTACTTCTGTATGTGATAGTTAAGCGGAGCATGTAATTAACAATTATAGGTATATAGATCAGAATATGTATCAGAACATTAGGGGGTGTTCGGTTCGAGAATAAGAACGACAAGGATGAGGAATAAAGAGAATGAAGATCTATTATCTGTTTGACTGGAACGATTGGAATAGGGAGAATAACGTGTAAGAAGGGTAGATAAGGTGGAATAAATATATGAAAAAGCGTGGAATAAGGTGAAAATAATGGGATGTGGATGAGAGTAATCATACTCTTGAAAATCATGTCAGGCGGGGAATTGACCCCTTATTCCAGTGCTTATTCTTCAAACGAACATCGTCTTAGAGTGTATTTGGATAGAGTGTTATCTTGAAATGGATAACTCTCCCAAAAAAGGGTTATTCACCGGATAACCCTTTTGTATCTTTTGATGTTTGGATAGTGGGTTTTATTATTGCGAGGATTCGTTGTGATGTGATTGTATTAAAGTTTGGAAAAATGATTAGAAGTTTAGTATTCTATATTTTTTAGATGACAAGATGGTATGCTATATTTTTTTGTGTGAAGGGATGAAAGAGAAATGTGTGATTTGATGTATGAAATGATAGAGTACGTAGTTTTCGGGTGGATCCCACGTGATGGAGAATAAAAATCGATGGTGAAACCTATGTGTTAGAAATGGAGGTTTTGAGGAAAAATCTTAAGGAGAATATTCTTAAAAGGGCGGGGGGGGGGGGGGGGTGTAACACAATTTTTTTGGAGGATAACCTCCTATCCAAACAATCCCTTAGGTGCAAAGATCATAATTCGGTTTGGTAGTTAAAAGATATGGTTCTTCTATCCTGGTTGTTTAACATGTAAAATGCAAACAAAGGATGGATGATATCAGTGTATCATGGACTGAAATCTCACGAAATTTCGCCGAAATTTCGACGAAATTTCGGTTTCGATGGGTATCGGGTCTCGAAACTATACTGTATATCGATTTCCCCGGTTTCGGTCGAAATATCGCGAGATATCGCCGATATCTCGGCTCATCTCGATATCTCGGCCGACATAAGGAATCTTTGAATATAAAAATCAGGCAAATGTCGATACATACCGAAATATCGCCCGAAACCTCCCCATTTCGACCGATTGCGTGCAGAGGATGCTCTCCTTCATCTTCCAAGACCTTCTTCCTTTGAGGTAAGCCAAATTATGATAAATCTTCTTCAAATTCATTAATTTTTTTAGAGATTTCACTGTTAGGATGTTGATGTAGCTAGGCATGGTGTTTAATTTGAGAGATTTCCCCCAAAATATGTATAAATTTGGAGCAGAAAATTGGGGCTTTTGTGTTTTTTTTGCACAATAGTGCTAGCTATGATCATTGTATCGCAGATCTGAAGTTAACATGAAGTAAAACATTGTTGGAGAATATTTTCTTGGATCTATGTTAGAAGAAATTGGGGCTTTTGAGGTTTAATGTGGAACGATATTGAGTTGTGGTATTATATATTCAGATCTTGAGTTTTTGGAGTAGAAATCATAGTTAGGAAAATTTTTTGGATTAATAAAAATTAAAAATATAGAAAATCTGAAAATCATTTGTTAAATATTTACGTTTTTGTTCATGTTTTGTGTCAATTATGTAGTCTTTCTTGAAAATGGTCCCCTAATTTGTAGATCTAAGATCCTAATGTATAGATCCAAGGTCTTTTTCCTGTAAATCAGAAAAGTAGGTGTTGGAAATATTAAATATATAATAATTCCGAAATTAAAAAATTAAAATAATTTGCATATTCATAAGCAGTTGCATTGTATGCCAAGTTAATGTTTGTTCTTGATTTTCCTCGCAGATTTCGACGTTCATATTCACCATGGCACAGTCTGACACATTCTGGTTTCGGTTCCGGTTCTTAATTTGGATATTCACCATGGCACATTCAGCTTCTGGTTCTGGATCTGACAGTTCTGATGATCAGATGGAAGAATTCAGTGGGGACATTGGCTGGAGGTATGCGTCTTCTTCTGATGGAAATAAGGCGAAGCCGCAATGCAATTCCTGTGGGAAGAAGTTGGGAGGAGGCGGGATCACAAGGATGAAGCAACATCTTGTTGGCAATGCGCTGCATGAGAGAGAAGGTCAGAGAAGCGGTTGGGAAGGGATCGAAAGCATGGTTGGACATCATAGACGAGCGATGGTCCAAGATGCTCTCACATCCTCTTCACAAGGCCGGTATGTATTATGTAAAAATGTTTTTTTCCAATTATTTAAATTTCTATAGTTGGACATCTTAAATGAGCTTGTTCGTGACTTTCTGTGCAGCTTATTACTTCAATCCTAAGTACCACTACAAGAATGGACTTGGTACAAATGGTGACCTTCTCTCAGCCGTACAGATTGTGGTGGAGAAGCTTGTCAAGGACGAGAAGTTACAGATCATGTGCATGAATGAGGTACTATCCTCAATTTCTACCTATATTTTGAGTCACAAGATATTTGGGTTGAAGTTTGAACCTTTTGTGCGTTGTGCAGGTTAAGTATTACCGAGATGCATTGGGTTCCTTTGGTCGGATTACTGCGGTCAACGGTCGTGGCAATACTCTTCCTGGTAAGGACGGAGGCAAATAAAACAATTACTTGTGTGTACATTTATTTGTACTTATGATTTCTGTCTTTTCCTTTTTTTGCAGCCGAATGGTGGATGTTATACGGGATGGAAGCTCCCAACCTTCGAAGTGTGGCAGTGAAAGTGTTGTCTCAAACCGCATCTGCTGGCGGTTGTGAGAGGAACTGGAGCACATTCAATTTGATACATTCGAAGAGAAGGAACAGGTTGGGAGAAAAAAAGCTCAATGACCATGTCTTCGTGCATTACAACTTGAGGCTGAAATTGAAGCATGCAACGGAGGGACATGACAAAGATGACTATACGGACCCTATTGACCTTGCATACATTTTCAAGATGCACGATGACGATGCTGATGAGGAC
Source organism: Ottelia alismoides (assembly GCA_037367405.1). Taxonomy (NCBI): domain Eukaryota; kingdom Viridiplantae; phylum Streptophyta; class Magnoliopsida; order Alismatales; family Hydrocharitaceae; genus Ottelia; species Ottelia alismoides. Next base: position 990,582 of record JAZKJV010001037.1, on the reverse strand, counting down.
GCTCTCCAGAGGTGGATGGATTCCAATGGTACCCCAGTTCTCGATCAGCCAGGTGGAAGACTGAATGAAAACATAAGCCAACAAATGGGAGCAGACGTTGGTGACTTTTTGGCCAGATCCGGGCGGATTACAGACCCTGTTGGAGGGTTGGAGGGCGAGATTGATGCAGCTGTTGATGAAATTCTCTCCAGTAGCTCCAAATCCAAGTCCCAGTCAAAGGATGACAGTGGAGATAATGATGATGATGATGTTGGTCGTGCTGGACCTGGTGGTGGTGGGGAGTCAAACTCAGGTGGGTCAGGAGGGAGTGGTCGTGGACCACAAGCTACCAGACTTGAGGAAGGCCTACAAGCAGGACGTGAATATATGGAGAGACAACGGAACACACACGGACAATTTGTTCCAAGTCCGAGTCCAGGGCCTACGGATTACGACTACGGTCGAGGCCATCGTCCAACCGAGACCGACAGCTACATGGAAGATTTGACATCATCTGTAGGTTCTTTGAGCTTCATGGATCTTGACAGCCCATATCGCGGAGGAGCACAAAGTCCTTTAGGCGGATATGGATCGTCGCACGATGAGAGATCATTTGGCATCTTCCCGGAATACTTTCAAGCTCCTCCTCCAGGACCTCCTCCTCCTCCTCCTCAGTACGCACCTCTAGCATATTCATATGGTTACCGTGGATATGGGGGATACAGTAGCGGAGACAACTACCAAAGTAGCCAACCTGAGCAGAGCCAGGGCAGTTTCTTTGGGGGTGACAGCTACGGTTTCTTCCCTGAGTACTACACGGCAGTTCCTCCTCCTCCTCCGCAGAGATCTTCTCCTACTCTGTCGTCATCGTCCCGAGGATCTCAGGGCAGTAGTTCGCAACAGCCTCGTCGTGCCACTCGTGATACCGGATCCAGTGCTGCTTATCCTCGACTCGGGATGCTCATAGGCATCGATGACCACCAATACAGGCAGTATGTCATGGATTACAAGGCTATGTACTCGTACATGACATGGGAGAACTACTGCGAGTTCATAGAATCTGCGATGCGCTATGGGAGACAACAAGGAAGGGGGGGCATTCAGATCCACCACGGAACTCCTGGTTCTGAACAAAACATGTCACCAGGGCATGTACTATATTTTAATCTTTACTCTTTTATTGCATTTATCAGAAATATGCATGTTCTTATTAATTTTAACTTGTTGTAAACTTGTAAGTTGTATTGTATTTGTAAGACTAGACTATTACTCTTTTTTATTATGTATTAACAATGTTACAACCATGGTTTCAACTTTTATATACTAACTGTCTTATGAGATTTCGGTCGAGATATGTTGTATAGAGGGGTGGAGATCCTCAATTGCAATGATATGGATAAAATATGGGTCATTTCGACCCCATATCGATCGAGACATGTTGCTTGGGTTCCAACAATATGACCACCGATATGACCGATATGGCCGATATGACCGATATGTCTACATATAGGGTATAGATGATCAATATGTGTGAAATAATTGTGTATTTGTATGTTATTTATTGTTCTAATAACCTGGAATATCGAAATTTTCAATAAAATTGGAAAAAAATCGGATTTTTTAGCCTTTTCCGACGTTTCCACCGAAATCGTCGAAATTTTCCCGAAATTTCGGCGAAACTTCGGTATTACACCTTACCGAAACGAGATCGAAATCGAAATTTCGAACCTTGCAGTGTATCCGTCACGAATACAAACAAGTACTAGATGATGCCATTGCAGGGACATCATGACTTTACATTCCATATATCTGTCATTATTGCTGCAATTATAACCCCTCATGACAGTATTCTTCTCAATAGAAAACAAAATCTTTAACATATTCCTCCAATACACTTTCATGTACATTTCAACCATATTATCCTCTTTCACTGATTTAACTTCGATTTCCTTTTTCTCTGAGCCACGTCAAGTACACGATTAATCCATCCATTGAAAGAAATCACGAATTTTAAGTGACAAGTGAAAATTCTTGATCCTTTGCTCCATGACTTTTCAAATGTTTTCAGAGCAACTGCAAATTCCACACACGACGTTGATCCCATGGTTGGTTCGTATCTGTAATTGTAGAGTAAATTACAAAAGTCTCTGAACTATACACATAATTTCAATGTTATATCTGAACTTTAAAAAATAACAATGTGGTACTCGAATTTTTAAATTTATCTCAATGTGGTCCTTCACTATAGAAATTTAGTTGCTTATTTTGTCATTTTAACCTTAAATTTCAATAGTCAATGACCAAATGAGTTAAATTTGAAAGTTCGAGTACCGTATTGTTACTTTTTAAAGTTCATGTATGGCATTGAAATCATGTGAATAATTCATGGACTTTTTTGTAATTTACTCTATATTTTATGACCGTGTCATTATCGAATTCAAAGAAAATGTTTAAGGTGTTATGAAGTAGTAAACTACAAAGATGTTTAAAGCGTAATACCAATATATGTACTAGTGCATAAATAATTTGAAAATTAATATTGATAGCTTTTGCACATGAAGAAAAACCTGCTATGTATGCTCCAAACAATTGGTCTGGTGGTAGAGCAGTGGCTTCCACAAACAAAAGACCAAGGTTCGAATCCTCCAACCCCTCTTCTACCAAAAAAAAGGTAATGAAAGATGAGGGTAAAGGTATGACCCTGACTATCTAAAAAAATGCTCTAATGTATGCTGTACTTGCTTTTTTTCCCCTTCAATACAAGGAGCACTTGGGTGAAGGGACGTACTTCCAACGACTAGATTTTTGATAGGTGGAAATGGATTGACAAAAAAGGAGATTTCGTCTCCACAATCAACAATCACATCGGCATTTTCTGTAACGTCCCGGGCTTAGGTCCCCGGACCGTTAGCGGAGCATTACTGGCCTTAACAACCTCTTGGGATCGGGCCCATGCGGACCCGATTAACCACTCCCAAAATGCTTAAGCCGGGTTGACAAGTAGTAAGCTCCTCACTATTTATCCCACCCGGGAATTTTGTATTCCACGATGTGGGACTATTCATTATTTTGGGAGGTGTTACAATCTCCCCCACTTATATTCGCAACGTCCTCGTTGCGACATGGCACATCACTTCTTCTCAGTGACATGCTCTGATACCACCTGTAACAGCCCGGATCCTCGGTGACCAGCGGAAACATATCAAATGCCACGTCAAATCCGAGTGTTACTCACAAATATCAATGATATCACATGTAATGGAAGGAACCATCTTAACATTCCTTCATCCATAAAAAGTTATACATCTCTAATACATATCCAAGATCTTTCGTTCCAGTGGGCACAATGATATCCTTCCTTCAGGCCTTGCAATAACTTCCAACTGCCACTAAATTTTTCTTTACACTGACCTGCAATAAAAACACAAAAATACATGGTATGAGCTTAACGCTCAGTATGTGTCGAGAAAAGGTCAAGCCAGCTAGCGAAAAATCAAGTCTCCTTATGCTATTACAAATAACTCCATGCACGGATCATTAGCTGGATAAATATTTTCCACAATGAATCTTTGAAAATCTTCTATATTCCCCAACTTGGAATAATATTCACATCATAAGTTATCCACGGATTCGTTCCGTGAATACGATCTTAATCATAACATAATATGCATGGATTTCACTATGTTTCTCTTGCCCAAATTTACAATATCAACAATTACATAAAGATGGTTACATATATGGAATTGTGTGTTACACCCATACACCTATTGCTATGAGTTTTCACATGTAAGCCCTTATTGTATCCTAGCAAAGAGTTTGGTATTGTTTGCATTTCCAACATCATATCATATGCTTTTCATATAACCTATCATACACGAAAGTAGTACCATGGCATATTTATTCACAAAATATCCTTATGTTATTTAAACAAATACTTGACCGTTATCATACAATAGCATCATATGGATCACTCATAAATATAGGTATGCAGGCAAAGAATGTTCTTTTTATGTACATGCATCTCATATCATACTTTCATGTATGACCTTAGGGTTTAATCATATTTGCACTTATGTCCTTAACATTAACATTATTGCAAGTATGCCCATAACATGAACCTAATCACACGTAGGTACTTAGCATTTCATCTAATTGTACACAGACACTCAACAATTGACATGAATGCATATTTACGCTTAACATTTTACATGACCACACATATACACTTAACATTTCACATAAATGCACTTATACACTTAACTTCTAAATAAGCACTTGGCTTCCTCATAAGCACTTAGCTTATTCATGATAAATTTGTCTTATCTCATAATTTATTGGTGGCTTTGGTGGCTTTTACCGCTGGCACAAGCGGTCACTCAATCATTACATAGAACATGATGACATCAGCTGAGTCAATATGTGGACTTTCCACTAGGTTCCACTGAACCTGACACCCCCGGAAGGTGTTGCCCTTTAGGCTCTCGATAAACGGACTCTAGAGGTGGCTCCCACCTTAGGTGTAGCACTTAGCTCCGCACACCATTTAAGTGCCATTATTCATTTAACAAAATTTCAATTCTTAAAACACAATTTCCTTTTTCACACAACATTGATTCATATGAACATTTCGGTTCCATACATAGCTTATACACTAGCGTGCGCACATGCGTGCGTGCACACAAACACATTTTCTTTCCTTTCCACTAACTGATGGTTTTCAAAATGATGAGAACAATTCCTCCTTTTATTTCAGTCAGTGTTTATAGTCAAATGTAATGATTTAATAACCATATCAATGATCAGTTATACAATATGCCTAAGATGGCATCTTATTAATGGTAACTATGAACACTTGACTTTTCCAGCAATAACAAAACTATAAAATCCTTATTTAATTGCATTTGAAATTCTAAGAAATAATGTACTATAGTTACTGCATGTTTCCTTTCATATCACTATTGTATATGTTGAGATGTAATAAACATCATTAACGGTTATTATTATGTAAAGCATATTTAGGGACATGTATTTGTATTACAAGCTAAATGGTATACCTACATACATTGTATATTATACATATATACAAATTTAACACAATATATATAATATATCATATAATACTTCCCCTCTTGACTTAGACGTTGCAATGGCCACGCCCTCCTCTTCTTAATATGTCCTCTATTTTGCATTTATTTACAAACCTTATTATACATCCAAGAATGGAGTTTTCCAACCAACCAAGTTATAACATTAGATTGAAAGGGGTATATGCGTAACCTGCCCCAAACCAACATGTGGATATCTAAGTTTCATCATATCATATTTCTGAAGGTTATAGGCATTCTTTCTCTTTGCCTGATGGTGGACATTTCCCACCAAAGGATCAGTCCAATAATACCACTCACTGGTAAATAGCGCAGGACTTCTTCGTGAATCTCCTCCTTTTGAATATTGAACAGGAGTCAGGTACTTTCCCATCTCAGTACTCCAGCAGCGAGTGACGAAGCGATTGAAGGACTAGACTAATGGAAATCACGAATGGAAGAAGTCTCCACTTTCCATGTTTGGCGTGGCCTGCCTCACTTGTCTTTTTTCTTTCATCAAAAGAGAAGAGATGCCGGAATTCGGGCCCCTAAAAGCATGCGTGAAATCAGAGGGCTTTTCTTGCTAGATCTTTTTTTCATTGCAACGTAATAATGTTAAGAATAGTTTCCATTATTATTGATCCACCACAATTTACGTATGCTAACTATACAATTGTCGACCTAAGTGCGTAGATGTACATATGAATGACCATATGACATAAAGGCTGTAAGGTTTAACTATCTAGTGAGATAAAAAAACAATAACGGTAGAACTATCAACATATATATACATATATATACCGGTGTTAGACAATTAATGGGATTTCGCACAAAATATTCAGTGTGGCAATTCTAATATACGCATGAGTATGGAATCATCCCGAGTTTTTCTTCTATTCTCAGTTCGATAAGGTCTGTCATCAATATATGATGGTTTTCTGATTAATTGACGAAATCAACGATGAAGGCCGCAGAAGCAATTGTTGAAAAGAAAAGACAGTGGGAATTCATACTTTTATCGCTTTATCCTAAGGGTTCAACACATACAATTTCTTAGGTCTTGAGGAGGAATATACAATATTGTTCTATTTATTCCTTTACTTGTGTATCTAACCGATAAGCTAACTTGATATAAATTTCCATCAATAATACATGCAGTCATATGTAAATCATAATTTTCATCATGACATGATATCGTATAAAGCCTATGTGTTCGACACATACCTCTACAGCATGAAAATAAGAAGATGATTTGTTCACGTGGGTTGAGACCGCCGCCGATCACATTGATGTGCCTCCGATCTTGCCGGATCAAAACTCGACGTCGACAGAAGGGTTGTCACCGTCGCTCACTCCATGCGCCTCCGATCGCGGCTAGCCCCACAACCCGAAGATGATGTCCAGACACGATGATTGAGGTTGTGCAATACCTTGGCCAAGGAAGAGGAAGGGACTATTTGTTGGACTCCTCTTCTCTCTCTTGCTCTCTCTCTCTATGCAACGTTACATGTAAATCCATGCAATTAAAGAGGAAATAGTAAAAGTGGCGCACGTTCTCCACTCATGCACGAAATATCCCTCTAAAAATAGAAATTGCATGGCTAGAATAATGGGTGAACAAGCCATCCATAACCGTCAAGCCTTCTCCCTTTTTATTACCTAATAATTGAATATGAGCCGTTACATTTTCGTCCAATAAAAGACCGTGGCTCAATTTTGTACTTGGATGTTAAGTAACACATGGCTATGCCATGCAATTGTTAACAACTATTCATGATTTTACGTGTAATTTGCGACAATAAAAGATCCAACGCGTAATTATGAAATTATAAAAGATTATTGCGTGTAAGAATATCTAATTTTATAAGAAAAAATCAAACATGTTTATTTAATTAAAAATCATTACATATCTTTTTTAAAAATCCATTTATTATGAACTTTGAGTCTAGTTTATACATCTTCATCTCTGTTTCCAGACAAAGGAATCGTTAGTGTCGAACTAAAGGGGTTACTGATGCAGTACCAAATATCTGCATGGCAGTTCATGCAAGTGTGCCTTTGAATGATTTATCCACCAATCCCCAGTCCCCACCAATCACAAAACCAGATCCCCGTTCTTCCCCTCTCCCGGGAGAGTGTAGAGAGAGAAAGCAGTTCTTTTCGCTCCTCTCTCTACACACTCCACTGTCCATGGAGTTGGTGCCCTACTCCTCCCCTTCCCAGTCGAACCTCCTCCCGAGCTGGTCGGAGATGTTCCGCTCCGCCTCCGTCCGCCGCCCTTCCGCTTCCCCTCCCAACAACGATGACCAGCAGCCGCAGCAGCAGAAGCAACATCACGACCACGGGCAAGAGCAACAGCAAGAGCATACCCCAACCCTGGATTCGCACGCTCGCCTAGCCCTCTACATAGCCATGGCCCACGCGGGGCTTGCCTTCTCGGTGCTCCTCCTCTACGGCCTCTACTGTCTACTCCAGGACTTCGTCCGGCCCCTCCAGTGGGCCGTGCTGTGCTCCATCCCCCTCCGCGAAATCCAGAACGCCATCGTATCCTTCTGGTTCGAACCCCTCCAGCACGGCCTCACTGAGACCTTCCTCGCCATCCCTTCCGCCATCTTCCGCGTATCGGCCTCCACCCTCATCGACATCCGGCAGGTAAGACACCAACGTATTAGACGCACTCTGTAATCATATGGAATCATGTGATATCGTGGATTGTGGGAGTATGATGATCTCTTTCTATGTGAATATTCGGAATTAGACTGGAATTTAGTGCAACTGGAAACACTCTCACAAGATTGAAATGCTGTCCAATCTCAATGGCTTAAAGTGTTTTTTTTTCATAGAACTTGCATTATGAGGTGCCCTGGTGCCGGAGACTGTTTATGTCTTACATTTGGAATAAGTTCTTGCATTCTTATAGGCTCGAAATTTGGAGGACTTTTGATGCAGTCTGATTTTCATTAGTTTGTATGTCAAGTTTTGTATTTTTAATCTGTGTTTATAAATTCAAAGGATGTGTCTTATGGAAGTGTCTTTTAAAGAAGGATTTTGTGTTTTTTAAGAGATGCATCTTTTAAATATAGGGTTTTTATCAGTTGTACCCCTATGAGATATGTAGGGTTTTTATCAGTTGTACCCCTCTAAGATATTTTAATATCGGTTATATCCCTCATTTTTTTGGAATATCAATTCAGCCCTGACTTCTTCCACAATGAGCACTTGTGCCCCTCGGGTTAGTTGCCGTCAACTCCCATCCCAAACAGTCGTCTTTGGGGACACATGGGCAATTAGATAAAAAATAAAGGGTAGAAATATCCTTTTCTTCCCCTTTTCTTCTTCTTCCTTCCACTCTTCCTCCCTCCTCCCCCTCGAGCCCTCCTCCTCTCCCAACTACCTCCTCCTCCGCCGCCCTCCACTCCAGGCCCTCCTCTTCCGCCCCTCTAACTCCAACGCATGGCCTCAAATTTCAGCGAAATTCGGTCGAATTTCTATTGAATATCGATATCCTGTCGAAACCAAAATTCGACCGAAATGGCCGAAATGACCGATATATGGGGGGCTTAGTACAAAAAATGACCGAAATGACCGAAATTTCGGTCGAATTTCGACCGAAATTCCACTGAAATTCCTTTTCGGTTGGCCACCGAAATGGTGACCGCAACCGATATTCAGGGCCTTGCGTCCAACGCTCCTTGGATCATCTGTTATCCAAGGGTTGTGGCTCTTTGCTCTTGTATGGTTGGAATCTAAGGGTGCTTCAATCAGATGGTGAGGCTTCAAATGACCTTTCAATAGTTGAGATCAAGAGGAGAAGGGGACAGTCGATGGTAGTTGTAGGTATCCCCTTTTTGCCTCTATTTTCTTTGCGAAGTACAACTGCTCACCGACGATGCAAGATGGGAATGTGTATTGTGCTGAATTTGTCTAGATGCCGAATGAGGAGTTCGATCGGAGGAAGGGGTGCCGAGCTTCTTCTAGATGAGGCACATGATTTCCCATGTCTTCCCTGACTTAGGCAACATGAGCTTGGCGGTGAAAGCGAAACCTTGATTGGGTGTAGATGTAGAGGATGGAGGTGGTAGGGTGGTGCTACAGTCGAGATGGTGTTGGGGTCCTTGGGGTGTTCCTCTGTTATCCCATTTAATGCTTCTAGAGATTAGGAGGAAGAAGATTGCAAAGGTTGAAGTTGAGGCCCCTTTAACGGAAAGAGAACTGAGTTGCTGTATGCCGTGGCACTCCTATGCTGTTTGACTTTTGCTGTTGCGTCGTCGAGGATCCATGGATGGGGGCCAATGTACCAGTGGATTGCGAAGGGTTGATGCAACGACTGGAGAGTGAAGGTGGTCTATAGGCATGACTCATGCGGATTGGGCACGACACGGAGTAGTTCGATGATCGAGGAATGGGATTCATGCCTGATCCTTTCTGCGGTTCGATATGACAGGGTCCTTGTGGTGCTGCTCATCAGTGACATGCGAGTGGAGATGAAGACTCGAAGATCTCCTCGATCCAGTTGTCAGGTGTAGAAAGGGAAGGATGAATGATTCACTCCCGATGTCATAATGATAGAGAGGAGCGCGGTACTCTGGTGACGAGGGCTGGAGAGGAATAGATCTCGTAGGGTAGAAAGGAGATAAAGAGACACAAAAAGTGGTGGTGAAGATCAGATTTTATCGACCGGGTTGGGTTTCCAGATCACGACATAGGAAGAAAGTAGGCAGGGAAGAAGAACTGTAGCAGAATGGAAGAAAAAAAGAAAGAAGAAGATGATAAGGGCTGATGAGAAAGAAAGGAGGGAGAAGACATGTTTGGACAGTTATGCCCCTCTTAATCGTACCATGATCATAGTTAAGTTCACTCATTGCCGTCTAAACTAAAGGAAGGACACAAGTGATAGAACAATAACAGTTAGAAAATGAAGAATGCGGAAGCGTAATTGGAGATAAAGAATAAGAATGATAAAGAACTTTGGGATTTTTACGTGGAACCCTACTCCCTAAGAAGCGGGATGAGACTACAGGAGAACGCCTTAAAGGGCTGATGTGTTCATTGAACTTTCTCTTATATGATACAATGAGTCTGGGGCTTCTTACATAGTCCCCACCGACTCTCCAAGTCCCATAAATAGTAGATTTGGGGCTAAACCATTGGATGAGGTAATTGAACCCTGAAGAGATCCAATTACCCATTACAACATGAGTGACACATATACTCCACTCCCCCTCAAGCTGGAGCATGCAATGCTCAACTTGGACACATAGAAAGAAATCACTCAAACTCACAATACAAGACATTGCTAATAATATCAACTCAACGCATACACAATTATCGGTTTCTGTGAAGGACGTTACTTCTCAAGCCGTGAAGATGAGGAGGAACAAACATGTTGGAGTTTGAGTCGAACTGGGACTCCTCATCGGAGAACATGTGCTATGTACTGCACCTGTCAGAGTCACAGAAACTGAACGAGTCTCCTCGTTGGAGTACTCTGACCTGCCACATGTAGAAGACTGTGAATCATGTGGACAACTGCTGTATCTCTGAAGGATCGAACTGAAAAAGTCGTGGAAACATCCTCGTTGGAGTCCACGATTGCTGAAGAATGAAGTCTGAAAGTCTCCTCGTCAGAGAACTGGGTCTCTCCCATAGCGGCTCAAAGAATGGGATCTCTAATCTGGAGTCCCTATAAAACCACATGAAAACCCTAGCCTACAATGGCATAGAGAATGTGATCTCTGCTCTGGAGTTCCTATGGAATACATGAAAACTCCGAGACCAAAAACAAAGATGAGGACCACAAAACTGATGATCGCAAATACGTGTGTATCAAATTGAAGACTCAGAATGGCTTTCCGAAAATGATTAGAGACTGGGTGAATTCTCCTTGATGCTCAATATCAATGATCATGAAGTCCACTGTGAGCGGAGCACCTTGGAATGTAACGATGGCAGAGATTGTTCCTCTCGGCTGCTTAATAGATCGATCAACCAGTTGAACGGTCTCTCTTATTTTCCTGATAGGTCTGAGTTTGAGCTTGTCAAATACAGAGGTCAGGAGGATAATATTGATTGGTGAATCGTCATAGATTCGAGCATGGGTAAATATTGTATCTTTGATTCCACATGAGCAACCACTTCACTATGCAGCTCTTGGTTTTTCTCCTCAACATCAAGGAGGGGGCCATTGACAAGATATGTCTTTCAATCTTTGTTCTCATCCTACCCGATTTTTTCAACATTAATTTTCTCATTACAAATCCTTTCAGGTCGGGGAAGTATTCAATGACCTGTATCAAGGGAAGTTCAAAAATCAATCTTTTCTCCAGTGCTTCGCTTAGAGTAGGAACCAAATTCTTCAAATCTTCTTCAATTTCAATTTTCATGAATTTTTCTGTTTTTTCGATTTTTTGGTGTTTTCGGTGTGGTGTGGTGATGTGGTGTGTTCCGTAGATGAGAAGAGGTTTTGATTAGCCGAGTAAGAATCAGAGTCCCAGTTATTCATAGGGGAATAGTATGCAGAAGTGTTGCTGTCAGAGTCATCCCTAGGGTGAACGTAGTCTATGGGTTTCTGAATATCCTCAGGGTTCTCAACATTAGATCCAATCATTTCATCCTCCATTTTCATACCCGAGCTTCCATAAAATTTAATGAGCCGGTCAGTAAAAATTCTGATTTTTTCCTCCATTAATTCATATCGCTTACTTATCCTCGAAATATTATCCTCCAAAGAATTTTCAGGATCAATCATGTGAGCAGTCTGTGTGGGTTCTTGTTTTTGAATTTGAGATCCAGTCATTTCATCTTCCATTTTCATGTGTGATCTGGGAGAAGATGCTCTTGGAATATGTAATATATAATCTTTATCTTCTAAAAATTTCTTCAAAAAAATCATGGAAGGAATCTGCTCGATGCGAGGGCCACTATCGGTCTCATACTTTACATGTTGTGACTCGGGCATGTATTGTTGATTTGAGTAGAGTCCATTCATTTGGTCATGATTGGTCGGGCCCTTATACTGTGGAGTCAACATACAAAGTTTATGTGTGTCATTATCTTTAGTCCATTCCTCTGTATGAGTCTCATGTCTTAAGATGGGATTGTCACAGTTAATCCAAGATGGAAGATTATCAGGTACGGGCCAATCCTCTTGCTCTGTTTGGATTTCCATTTTATTTCCAATGGTCAAATCAAAGTGTGGATTTGTGAAGTATTGACCTTTCCAACAATATGGTGAGGAGAGATTGAAGTCAGTTGGAGTTGTTGTCTCGACCGATCATTTGCCTCAAAAGTGATTTGATCTTCAAACGGTTCATGAGTTCCGACTAGAAATGGGTCAATCCAAGATTGTAGTTGCTCATTTGTGGTCAAGGGTGGGGGATGTGGAAGATGTGAATAAGTGTTAAATTCGATCTGATTCATCCTGTGGTTAGAGTCTCCCACGAATGAAGGATTGACATTTACATAGTATGAAGGATTGATTGTATGATCACAATATAGAGGATTGACATATGAAGAAGTGGAGATCTCAGTCGGCTGTTTGCTTGTATGATCCAAATATAAAGGATTGTCATTGATGGAGTAGATCAGATTTATAGAGAGGGTTGGATTTATTTGTGGGTGAGAGTCTCCTGTGAAAGTTGGTTGATGTCTGATTGGAGGGGGTTTTGGGGCTTTGGGTCTGACTGAGACAAATTCGTTTTCATAGAATAGATTTGGCGGGTACTCGGACAAAAGTCGCATAATTTTCGAAGGTGGTTTAGTAATTGACATAACGGATCTTGGTTAAAGATGGTTAAGTGCTTGGGATAGAAGAAACCCTAAATTTTTCAGATCAAGAAAGGAGAGTGATGGCACAAGTGTGCGGTTTTTAAGATCGGTTCACGCATATCAATGCAAACACAAATCAAACCCCGAGTTCACCAACTCACACAATGAAGCTGCAAGAGTTCGGCAATTTATCTTTTCAATTTTAGTTGGTTATAAATTCAATCTTGGAAAAAATTTAGCGATCTGTTAGATGCCGAAAAATTTTCTTAAAGACCGAACAGAATTTTTACAACTAGTTGCATCCACTTTCAGCCAGTATGGGTGTAAGTACGGACCATAAAACGGCTACCTGTGTTACTTAAGGACGGAGCCTTATGCAGTGTCCTTTAAAACACCCACTCTGCTAAGGAAATTCGGACCGTTTACCGGCTACCCGTAGATCCTCACTGAGAAGTAGCTAATCATTTCTATAGAATCAATAGTTAATATGAAATTCAGATTTGGGCTCTAACCTTAAGTGTCGTCTCTCGTCCACTTAGGAAAATAAATGAATCCAAGGTCGGGGTTGCTCTCCCGTAAAAATTCTTGATTTTGTGGGTTAATTTAACCGGCTTTGTTTAGCAATCCTAATTTTAATTAGGTGATCACTGAAAGATTAGGGTGAGCAGAAATACACGTCTACTGTCCAATCCCAATTTCCTTTAAAATTTACATGACAAAATAGAAGGGAGAAATTCGGAAAAGGTCGATGCACGCGAAACAATGATGTATGCTCAGATAGAAGACTTACAGTGATTTCTTTCAATCTCAATGTGGGATGCAATACAAGAATTAAAAAAATAATCTATATGAATGCAAGCCGATGAAAACCGCACATAACAGAAATTTCTATTAGCCGGGAAGAAATGAGTTAAATTTTTGACAAAGTTGAACGATCTAATGTGCATCTCAATTAAAATGCAGTGTCGTCCTAGATTCTACGAGCACAAACAATAAATCTAGAAGCTCTAATAGCCGTATGTGCAGGTCTAACCTACGAGCCACTCAAGTCGGGCCCCACCCTCACCGAAGAGTGAAACATGCCACGACACATCACAGAAAAAGTTTGAGGTCTTCTTACACACGCAAGAGTCCAAACAGACACCGCTGTAAATGAGCAATTAATTATAGAAATTAAAATAACAGAAAAATAAAACCTCGACTCTACACTCCTTCACGACTCGACTTGATCTTAATTTTAATGCTGCTTTTCGGGCGTCAGTGAAGATGCCTCGGTTTTTGTGAGAAACTGCTCTATGTACGTTGGGTACCTCACAAGAAAAATAAGAGAGTATAAGAAAGTGACACAAAAATTAATCAAAAATAAAATAAAGAAATAAATACAAGAAATAAAATAAATGCAGGAAAAGTTATGGAAAATATACAATAAAGATCCGGAGATCAGACTACCCGAATGTGGAAAATCGAACACAAAATTTTTAGACAAATCTAAGCCGTTTGCCTTCCCGACAACGACGCCATCTGACGAATCGCGTAAACCCTAACTTAATCTGCGTGAATTATCGTTTAAATTTGTCATTTTGTTGTAGACGGAAATTCGGAATCAGTCAAGAATTAACCACAAGAACTTATTTAATTTTTAATTAACGTGGTTTTATGTTTATTTTACTTGGGCAAGTCCGAAGGACGAACTCAAGGAGGTAAAAAAACAACATAGAATTTTGTCTATTAAAATTCATCCACGATCTTCGAGACGGTATTTTTTGGTATTTTTAATGCAATTTTGGAATGCAAAATGCAAATGTGGCCAATTTAACGGACTAAATTGCAATTTCAATCAAACGATGTTAGAAAATTATGAATCTTGACTGAGATGTAAAATATGGTGAAATGAACAAACTATTTTTTTGGAAATTTTGGATCCAAGATAAATATTTTATGAATTTATGAATACAAACAAAGTATTTTTCAATAATTAATTATAATAAATATTAAAGCTATTTACTTTCAGGAAATAAAATTATCTTGGATATACAATAAATGCAATATCCTAGAAAAATCTTAAATCATAAAAATGATGAGTTTAATACCTATTAAAAATTAATTGCTGAAATGCACTAAACAATTTTTATTGAGCAAATTATGTATGCAAATGCAATTCTTTTTGGGCACAATGTTAAATACAATTAATCCTCTAATTCCTGATTTTTTTGGCAATTTTTGGGATAATGGTTAATTAATTATGACTTTTTGAGCATAGATTAGGTAAAATATGTCAATTTTCGCATGAATAATAATTATTAATTAAACACAGAAAATAAAAAATTCACAAGCATGCCATAATATAGAGAATTAGTTGTAGAACAAAATATCAATTTTTGAATAATTAAATGATGCAATAAACATACTAAAAATAATATGAGAAGTTAAGGTTCTGTTGCAATGTTTACAACAATGAATTAAAATAACTAAAGACTGCAGAAGGAGGTCTAAAAAGTAATTACCGAAATCCAAGGGGGGTTTCTGCAAAATTGCCAGAAGGACACGTGCAATCCTCTAGACGACGAGGCCTGACTGGAATTAGGTGGACCACAGAGGTGGATTCTGCAATTTACCCAAGTGGTCACGCGCATAACACGTGACCCTTGGGTGCTGGATCTCGACGTGAATCGATGGATCTCCAGGGGCTGTTTATGCAATGTTTCCCCGGAGGCTGGTGCGAATCACATGCTGGGGGGCTGGTCTTCATGCTCTTGATTCTTCCGCCCAGCGGACGAGCAGAGATCCGCGTAGTGGTCGCCGCTGGCGGAGCTTCTGATGCAGCGTAGGAGTGTCGGCTCTAGTGAGCAATCGGGGCGGAGTTTGCCCCTTAGTCATCCGGCGGAGCGGCTATTCCAGCTGGTGGCGGTGAGTGAACGTTCCTCCAGCGGTGAGGAATGTCGATGAAGAAAAGCTCCTGGAGGAAGCGTTTGGCGATGCGGGGGATTCCTCGTCAGTTTCTGAAGGCGATGATGCGGCAGCGACGGGGTGGAGTTGCAGGACTTTGAACGCTGGAGCAGACTTGTGGAGTGGTTGTCGGAGGTGAAGTCATGGCGGTGGAGGAACTATGGCCTCGACAGCGTAGGAGTTGAAGGTGGAGTTGATAAAGTGGATGCACATGTGGAGGGATTGTATGCGTGGTGGTGGAGATGAAATATCGTAGCTCGATGGCGAAGAAGGCCGGAGCAGAGCAGCTTCGCGCGAGGACGATGGCAGTGCTGCAATAGTGGGATAAGCCCTCGGACCTCGCGGAGGAAAGAGGAGATGACGACTTGTCACCCGTAGCTCCTCAATCATCGTGCAATCGACGGATGCTCGTCTTCAACGGAGCGGCGAAGCTTTATAGGCCTGGTGAAGGGGGTGCGATGGAGATGGCAAGTGGGTGAGGGGATACGGTGGTTGGGCGGCGATCTTGACGAGGGAGGCGAAATCGCAGGGATTTGATATGTGATCGAGCCCAAGATGGAAGGCGGCGAGATTTAGATCAATCGGAGATGGCAATGGGCGAGACACACGGGCGTTTGACGCCGTGATTTGCGGGGAGGAGGCGAGATACGCGAGGGTGGCGACGTCGCTATTAGCGGAGGAGGCGAGGTTCGCGGAGATTGCTGGGTTGATCTGAGATGAGATTCGACGAGGATCTTGGGGGATCCGGGATGGAGGGTGGCCGCAAGATACGCGGGCGGGCGGCGGAGTGCTCCCGATCTGGAAAGGGAGACGAAGGTGGACGACGCTCCTCGGCCGTCCGATCGGCTGAGATCGATTGGCTGAGGATGTGCCACGTGGCATCTCTTTTTTTATTAATTATATTTTTTTAATTTTTTATTAAAAATAAGTATATAAAAAGCTAAAAAATGGGTGACACGTGGCGGCTCCAGGAGCTGCTATGTGTCAGCCCCAGAAAAATCAAAAATAAAAATACAAAGATAAATAGAAAAGAAATAGCGAACGACCTCGGATCGAAAAAGTTTCTTCACGAAAGTTGCTTATCTCGACGAGATCTACAACTTTAATTAGAGATTAAAATGAAAATCGATCATTTGCACAAAGTGGTATTTTTGGGATGTCCCATGTATATAGAATGAATACCTTGATTTTTGAGTTTTATAATTTTTGTCATTTTTAGACCAGATAAAAATACGGAAAAAATATGATAACATCAAAGATAAATATTTACATATTAATCTATTTTTTGGAATTTTATTAAGTTAGAAAAAGAAGAAATAAAATAAAATACGAAAATGACAACTTTTGTACAAACTGTTAGTGAAGACACAGACTCAGTTAGTTTCTTTGATTGCAAGCTCATTTTGAATTTGAATGTTTGCGCATTTTAATAAAACTTTTATCAAATAAAATAAATGAAAAAGAAATAAAATAAAATGAGTTAATTATGTACATAAAATATTAGGTCAAATACCGCTAAAATACAAAATGTACAAAAGAGACCCAAAACACAACTTTCACATATGAGCTCTAATTCAGTTGAACTTGACCTTGTTTTGTAGTTATTTGAATGTATATTAGTTCAAAAGTGAGTAGGATCAAATCGAACACTGGATGAGGAAGATATCGAGGTTTTAGTCCAAGAATTCTGCAACTAGGGTTTGGGTTTTTTTGGTCCACTTATTTAGTCTAGTGATTTTTTTGTATTTTTCATTTATTCTTGTTAGTAATATGTACAGATTGGAGGTAATTTTAGGTCATTTGGAGTTAGCATGAATTAGTTAGAAATCAGTGAAGTTAGGCTTATTTACAGGTCAATTGGGCTGGGACTTTTGCTTTCTTATTTTGTGTAATAATGAGTGATAAAATGCAATTATTATCTATACATGCATGAATGCTAAATATGCAAAATAAATGAAGAAATGCTAATGAATTTTAGGGATTTGAGCTTAATTCATGACTTTTAGAGTGATGAATATGAGATTCATTACCCCACGATGAGGCTATTTGCTTTCGAATGCCGTCGTCGCTGCCTGGAACATCGTTGGAGAATGATCAGTGGCTGCCGCTACCTGGGATGTTGCAGTTGGATGGGGCTCCACCTGGGTCTGCACACGATGGGATGCTGAATGGAGGTGCACCACTTGGATGTCTAGGGTGCCGCCGGAGAAGAGAGCACCTTATGAAGAATATGCGAAGGGGCTCTGCCTGGAGCTTTTGGATGTGTGTGGATCGGCCTGGAGCTTCTTGCTGATTGCGGTTGCCTGAAGGAAGGCCACCACATCCTACTCCTCCTCCTCCTCCTCTTCTTCTTTTTGATCTCAGTTGGTGTAGACTGGCATCTGGACTTTATTGGCCATGGTGCGCGCAAAGGATTGCGCCGCCAAGTACTTCGGCTGGATATGAAGGCGAAGTTGTGCCATCGCCAGAGAGGGAATCAAGATCTAGGGTTTATGTGGGGCTATTGGGAGATAGGTGCCGGCACAAGGAGTTGCTGGAGGCTGACTTGAGGGAGATGCCACCACGATCTGGACGGCTCGTCCTTGATCATTGCTGCAGAAGTCGATGCTGCTGCTGGGTTTGCGTTGCACGAGAGCACCACCATGCAATAATAATGAACAAATCTTCATAACTTGGTGTGAACTGTGCAAAATTAGGGTTTGGAGAAACCCTAATGAACTTGAACGATACATACTGATAATCTTCAAAGATTAAATCTTCAAGAACAAAACACCAAAATCGAATCTCGAACAAATGCTGAAAATAACTCCTCTAGAATCGAACCCGCTCTAATAACATTTAGAAAACGAAGAATGCGAAAGCGTAATCAGAGATAAAGAATAACAATGATAAATAGCACATGGATTTTTATGTGGAACCCTACTCCCGAAGGAGCGGGATGAAACCACGGGAGAAAGCCTCAAAGGGATGATGCGTTCATTGAACTTTCTATCATTTGGTACAATGGGTCTGGAGCTTCTTAATAGTAAATGTGGGACTAAACCACTGGATGAGGTAATTGGACCCTGGAAGGATTAAATTACCCATCACCACATGAGTGACGCATATGCTCCAAAGTAATACGTTAGGGACGCGACTGATATTCCAAAAAAGGAAGGGGTATAACTGATACTGCAATATCTAAGAGGGGCATAACTAATCAAAACCCTTAAATGTATTAGCTCTATGTAAGGCTATCATGTGTAATGGAAAAACATGAATGAACGATGTGATTTTTTGTTACCATTATATTTGGTATCTTTTCTCCCCGTTGCTTTTGTTGAGATATTATTTATCTTTTATTCTTTTATGTATTCTCTATTATTTTCGTTTTCTTTATGTGATTTGCTCAGCGTGGTTCTCCTTTATATAAGAACGCTATAACCACATGAATAGAAAACTTATTTTCTTCACTATGGTATTAGAGTGGTGGTCCTAGACTGGAGCCTGTGCCCTAGATCCAACTATACCTTCCAACCCATCACGCACCGACGCCGCCCAGCAGCAGCCGCTGCTGCCCAACAACAACAATAGTCGATGCCGTTAACGCCCAACAACAGCAGCAACCGCTTCCTGCGATGAACCACCTGCCCCACCGCGGTCCATCGGCCTTCCGAGAGACGATCTAGTCACCCTGTACTGCTGTTCCGTGGCATTGCCTCCATTAAACAACCGTCGGTCGTCTTGTAGGCATCCTTGCCATCTTGAACCACAGTCCAATGGCCCTGCCATCAATTTTGACATGATTTTCACAGTTTTTAGCCCGCTTTCGGAGTTTTTGGCTTGATTTCGATCTGAAAAGGGTGAAATGGGACCGTTGTGGTCTTTGAAGCCCTAATGAGGGCATCTTTTGTTTAGGGTTGGTTGTGGCATGAGTCCAAACCCACAATCACCCCTCTTGATGTCTGTATAGACAATCTACTGTATGTCTACAGTTTCAGCTATCTATCTAGGATGTCAGAAAACAGAGTTGATACCCCATCCACAGGTACCCTTAAGGGTCCGATATCTATTGTCAAGATAGATGGCACAAACTATGAGTTGTGGGCGATGGCGTTCATGAATCTACTGTAGAGTCATGGTAAAAAGCATATTCTAACTCTGGATGAGCTGGTGGATAAGACTTCGACCATTTCCTTGTGGGAGGCAGATAATGCTTATGCTAAAGTATGGCTATCTAGTGCCATCTCTATTGAAATAGCCAATGATATCTTAAGTCAGCCTACAACAAAGGCAATATGGGACATTCTCGCAGCTACATACTCTCAAGCGAGGAATGAGTCGAAGATTTTGCAACTTCAGCATGATATTTTCACAACTAAATAGGGTGATTGTCCTTTTCACGCCTTGTATACATCTCGTAGGGTTATGTTCGAGCGACTCCATAGCTACATACTTCTGACGACCTCACCAAAGTAGCATAAGTCCTACTGAGATTCTGTTATGATTGGGGTATTTCTGGTTGCCCTTAACCCTGAGTATGACTCAGCTCGCTCTCAGTTACTCACAGATGCTAGGATGAGTAGACTGAGCATTCCCCCTGCCACGTCTTTTCGGACGCATCGGTTATGGCATCTTCTTGTGGTAGAGGTGACTCGTCTCCATTCAGAGGATGAGGCATACGAGGCAGAGGAGGTCCACACCCACATTAGCCCTGTTGATACTATCACCAATCAGACCACTTAGAGGACACATGCTACTCTAAACACAACTTTCCACCATCAACCAGTGTTGCCGAGTGGGTTCAGACTGCTCCTGATTATACCGATCATCGTCATGATGACTTCGTTGCTCATTTGAGAGAGATCATGCCACTACTCGTCGAATCTTCTAGTACTGGCCCATCAGATGTTGCTGCTTCTGCCTCTAATAGTACTTCAGGTGTTACTCATGCATTTGCTGGTCGCTCTAGACTAGATCCTTCAGAATGGATAATGGGCTCTAGAGCGTCTCATCATCTAGGTGGAAATCACTCACAGTTCAATACCTACAGTACCTCATAGCCAGGTAGATTATTGGTCATTGCTGATGGGACACATTCTCCTATAATCGGATAGGGGGTGGTTCATTTGACTCCCTCTATGCGTCTACAGAACGTTCTTCATGCACCTGCCTTCTCAATGAATTTATGGTTATCAGTTAGAGATTTACGTTGTTGTGCTACTGTTGGAGAAAAAGAATTGAACTTGTTGATTATTGAGACCCTAGGGCTCTCTTATATAGGAGAAAAGCCGTGGATAAATTACATGAGAGGTACATGAAAGAAATAGAAATGCGACATAAATATAAAGAGATAAATATTTGAACACCCCCTCAAGCTGGAGCATATATGTCTATTATGCTCAACTTGGAACATCTCTGAAAAGGGCCTCTAGGAAGGGCCTCGGTGAAAATATCAGTTGTCTAATTGCCAGCAGGAACATGGGAAGTGGATATGAGACCCTTATGGATCATGTCTCTGGTATAGTGACAATCGACCTCTTTATGCTTGGTTCGTTCATGAAATACATGATTATTGGCAATCAAAAGAGCTCCTGGATTGCCACATAAAAGTTGCATAGGAAGAGGAACCTCAACAGCAAGATCAGTCAAGACCAACCTAACCCACATCATCTCTGTACTCCCATGTGCCATTGGCTCTGTACTCAGATTCTGCATTGGATCTAGCAACCACTGTCTACTTCTTGCTTTTCCATGACATGAGAGTGCTCCCCATGGTTCGAAAAAATGCGCCTCCAGGTGCAAAGGCGCTCGAGGTGAAACGAGGCGGTGACAAAACGCCTTGAGGCGATCGCCTCGGACCCCCTGACAGAGGCGTGTGCCTTGGATGCCTGAGGAGGTCGAGGCGAGGCGAGGCAGTGAGGCGGGGCGATGCGCTAGGTGAGGCGTTAGAGATTTTTTCAAGCATTTTTTAAAGAAAATAATGACTTCTATTCGCATTTTCACATGTTTATAAGGCCTAGTTGTTGAGTATATATTTATGCAAGATGAATGCTTAATTTTGGCCTCTTTCATATTCATATTTGCTATTAAAATGTCCACTTATTTCAGTGAACTCTTACTATTACACCCTTAAACATATAAGAAGCTATGCGTGAATTCGAATACATATATAAGAAAAACTTTTGGGACCCCTGTGCTGGTAGGGTATGGTAGCACAGGGGGACATCGGACCATTCCTCATCTGGGTTCAGTAGAACATACGGTTAGGATTCAAATCATATGATTCATATCAACAACTTGGATATCTTTAATGACAACTATAGCCAATCTTTTTATGATAAATATTTTAGTGATGGTTATAGCCAATGATTTCCTTTGTACTGGTAGAAATTTTAGTAGAAAGGTTTATGGCATTGACATATCTTTTTTTCATGTTCTTATCTTCATAATATCATAATATATTACATTTTATATATTATATGTTTGTTAGATTATATTTTTTCACCAATAAATATATTTATTATACATTTTTATTTTCCTACACAAACTGAGGCTTACGCCTCGACCGCCTCGAGGCTACGCCTCGCCTCGCTTCCAGGGAAACCGCCTCATTCCACTTTTCGTTTTTTCAAATCTTGGAGCTCCCAAAAAAATAGCAAATCCAGATGTGGACTTCCTGTCTCTAGGGCATCTTGCATAATCTGCATATGCATAGGCTGTCACATCAAGAGATGTACCTCTATTGAATATAAGACCAATACCAGGTGAATTCTTTAAATATCTAAAAAGCATATAGACTGCATCCATATGAACCTTCCCGGGCTGCTCCATGAACTGGCTCACCTTGCTCACAATAAAAGATATGTCTATCCTGGTGATAGTAGCATATAGGAGCTTCCCAACAAGCTCCCTGTATCTCCTCTTATCTACCTCCTCAGTGTCATCATCATATAATCTCATGCTTGGATCCATAGGGGTAGTAGTAGGCTTGCACCCTGTCATACATGTTTCTAGTAGAAGATCAATCACAAACTTCCTCTGGGTCATCACAAGACCACATGGGTTCTTGGAGAACTCTAATCCAAGGAAGTATCGAAGATTGCCAAGATCCTTGGTCACAAACTGCTGACCTAGGAACTCATTGGCCGCTTGAATGCCCTACTCATCATCACCCATGACAATAATATCATCGACATAGGCAATAATAACAACAATACCTCTCTGTGCCCTCTAAACAAAAAGCGAGTGATCCATAGTGGATCGTGCGAACCGCTGGTGCTCTATCAACTCTGAAAGCTTCTGGTACCAAGCTCTCGGACTCTGCTTCAGGTTGTAAATCACCTTGTGGAGCCTACACACCTTCTGAGACTCCCCCTGAGCAACAAACCCTGGTGGCTGCTGCATATAAACCTCCTCCTGTAGATCTCCATATAGAAAAGCATTCTTCACATCAAGTTGGTAGAGGGGCCAGTCCTGTGAAACAACAACTGATAGAAGAATGCGTAATGTCGAATGTTTGGCCAGTGGAGAGAAGGTATCCTAATAGTCCACCCCATAAGTCTTGGTGAACCCACGCGCTAGCCTACAAGCCTTGCCTTGTAGTGTCCACACTATCATCTGCCCGCTGATTCACCGTAAAGATCCATTTGTACTGCACAACAGAGACACCTGGAGGAGCAGTAACAACACTCCAGGTACCACGAGACTGGAAGGCGACCTTCTCCTCCTCCATGGCAAGTCGCCAACTGCTATCCTGTTGGCCTCCTAATATGTTAGTGGGATAGTAACAGCTGAGAGGCCCGTAACAAACCTCTTGACTCCTCTGAAAGATGGTCCAAGGAAACATGCAAAACAAGAGGATAAGTGGCACAGTTACGATGCGGCTTCCTCAAGGCAATAAGTATATCGAGGTCATCAACCTCTCTGTCCTCAAGTATCAGCTCCTCCTGTATAGTATCCTGTGGAACAAGCATATCACCAGTGCCATCAGTAGAAACAATGTGTTCATTACATACCTGAGGCGTACTGGATGATGGGGAAGGCGCATGAACAGAGGGGCGAGTAGAGGACCTACGAATGTAAATTCGTGGTAGGAACTGTGTCAGGGTAGACGGAGGTGTAGGTGGTGGAGGAGGTGGAGGTGGGGGTGACTGAGACTCAAGTGGAGTTGTTAGTGGAGATAATGGAGGTGGTGGAACAAAGACATCCTCACTAGAGTCAACATTAGACAACCTGTCATATGTAGGAGAAAAATACATAATAGGCTAAAAAATGTGACATCAACACTCACATAATATTTTCTCCCTACAGGATCAAAACATTTAGTACCAGAATAATCAAGGAACACACATTTGACAGATCTAGGAGAGAGCTTGTCACGACCAGGAGTAAAATTATGGACAAATGCCACCGACCCAAAGACCCTGGGAGTAAGGGAGAAGAGGTCCTTCTCGGAAAACACAATCAAGAAAGGAACCTTTTCTTCTAGGATAGTGGAAAGCATGCGGTTCACCAAGTAACATGCAGTAAGAACCGCATCATCTCATAACGAATGAGGAGCTCGACTCTGAATCAAAAGAGTCCTCGTGACATCCAAAAGATGACGGTGTTTGCATTCAACAACACCATTCTGCTGCGAAATGTAAGCACATGATGCCTGATGAACAATCCCAAGAGCATGGAAGGACATATCGATATCGATATCGTTTCGATATCGTGTCGACATCGATATATCGCCGATATATCGCTATATCTAGGAATCTTTCTGAAGAAAATGCCTGAAATCAGATATATCGATATATCGATTTCGATATCGGTCCCATGTCGATATCGATATATCGGCGATATATCGCCGATATATCGGGATACGGCCTTCCATGCCCAAGAGATATGAGAAAGTCAGACAACTGTAAAGTAGAAAACTCCAAGGCAGTGTCAGTGAATGAACTTGACATTAGCAGAAAAAATGTTCTTAGTTGCAATAAGAAAAGATTTAATGACATGACCTGCTTCAGACTTATTCTTTAACAAGAAAACCCAAGATAATCTAGAAAAATCATCCACAGCAACCATATAGAACCGATGTCCCTGATGATCGGGAACACGACTAGGACCCCATATATCAAAATAAACCAACTCAAATAGCTGACTACTGTAACAACTCTGACAACTCGGGAAAGAAGAACGATCGTGCTTCCCAAGCTGACATGCCTCACACTCCAAGGTAGTACGAGTAGAGATCTGAGGTAGAACATGACACAGCTTCTGCAGAGGTGTTAGAGTATTTGGAGCATGCGTCACTTATGTAATAGGTGAGTAAATGAATCCCTCCAGAATCCATTTACCCCACCACTGAGTTTAGTCCCACATCTACCAGTGGTGGGACTTGGAGGCTCTGAGGAGGCTATATAATAAGCCCCAGACCTCCTGTAACCATTGAGAAAAGCAATGAAGCATATGCCCCTTTGAGGGCTTCTCCCGTGGTTTCATCCTGCTCCTCATGGAGTAGGGTTCCACGTAAAATCCCGCGTTCTCAATTTCTTTATCTTTATCCATGTTTTCGCTTCCGCTTCCTATTTTCTAACATGGTATCAAAGCAGGTTCGTTTCTCGAGGATTTCATATTCAATATTATTGTTCGAGATTCGATTATCTGTCATTTATTTGAGATTTATTCAAGTTTTATGTGGGATCTAGGGTTTCTATTGAAACCTAATGATTCAATCAAGATTCGATGGGTCGTATTCATGATTCAAGTTCTTGAGTTTTTCTGAAGCGGCACATCTGATCAACCATAACTGCCATCATGTTCATCGCCAGGCGGCGAAGGCCGCTGTCTCCTTCACAGGCGGCAACCCAGTCTCCGTCGGCACATCATCCTCCAGTTTGGGACCTCTCCTGCATCGCTTGCCCTGTCGGGCGTCCTCTACTCAAGAGGCACAAGATCATCCACCAGGCGGCAAGGAGCCTCCAAGTCCAGGCGCTTTCTTCTTCAGCAAGGCGACGCAAAGTGCAGGCCTCCAAGTTCCTCTAGGCGGCGCCTGATGCTCTCCTGCAGGTGCTCCTACTCGCGTGTACCTAATCGGGCTTGAAGCCCTAGCAGCTCCACACGGCCGCATCTCATCGTCAGCGACTCCGAGGCGATGCTCCTCGCTGTCCGAACGACATCACCTCCTCGTCGTTCTCGCGCGACCTTCTCCAAAGCAGTCCTTCAGCCCCTCCCTCGCGCGAACTACAGATCCCAACATCGGCGCCATCCTCCAGCAATATTGGTGCCGTCCTACAGCATCTACAGGTCCCGCTACCTCTTCCAGGCGGTGGAGCGGCACAACACTCCAGGCAACGAGCCCGGGCACAGATGCTTGTCTCCCCTGTCTGGCGCACACCCTCCAGCGCGTCGTGCGGCAACGCATCTCCCTGGTAGGCCTCCCGCGCGTTTCTCCTCAAGCGGCGCATTTATCTCAAGCGGATAGGATCCCATCGGGGAACCCTAACGGG
Organism: Ottelia alismoides; assembly: GCA_037367405.1. Lineage (NCBI taxonomy): Eukaryota > Viridiplantae > Streptophyta > Magnoliopsida > Alismatales > Hydrocharitaceae > Ottelia > Ottelia alismoides. The sequence goes on along the minus strand of JAZKJV010001037.1, from coordinate 964,328 downwards.
CGCCTTTATCTCCAGCGAAGGGTTCCCAAGCAGGAACACTAAGTAAGGCAGGCCCAAGAAGGGCCGTACAACAAAAAAAATAATGTTGATGGGCCGAGTTTGAGGCCCCATTCGGGCGGAGTGTTAAAAAAAGGATTTTGAAATGGCAGTCGAAAAAAAAGAAAGGCTGTAAAAAATATATATATATATATATCATTAGTCTGCTATTGAGCCCATGTGGGGCCGATGATTATAAAAAAAGCCATACAAAAAAAGAAGATGGCATAAAAAAATAGACAGGAGAGAGAAAGCCACAATATTTCAAAAAAAGGGGGCGATGACATTTGTGTTGACCCTATTTGGGTCAAGATTAAAAAAAAATCTAAAAAAAAGGCGCGTACAAGAAAAAAGCCGTATGCATTTTCAAAAGAGAGAGAGGGGGGAGTTTATTAAAAAAAAGAATTTTTTTTGCAAAAGCCGAAAAAAATATTGTTGAAACGGCTTATAAAAAAATTTGATGGCTTATTAAAAAAATGAAGAAGAGCCGCAAGAATTTTTTTTGAGAATATTCATGTTTTCCTCATATTTATGTATTATCTTATCTTCTCCCAACGTGGTCAACAATGTCATCTCGACCAGTATGGGAGAAAGGGGGAGTATATGTAGAGTCACAGGTCTTGCTCTAAGATTCAGATGTCAGATTCTCCAGACCGGTCAGATGTTCAGACTCTACAATTTTCATATTCAGACTCAACGACGACGCATGCCAATATTTGTCATTCTTGTTAGTCGACCAGAGTTTTCATGTGAGCCATAGGGATTCCAGAGCAGAGGACCATTCCCTATGCCATTGAGGGCAAGAGTTTTCATGTGGTATCATAGGGACTCCAGAGTAGAGTACCATTCTCTGAGCCAGATAGATCCAATTTCACGCTCCAGCCCATTCATCCTCCTCACTGCACGCCATGAGAAGCAACGTCCTCGACTGCAGCAGTTGTGCGCGTTGGGTTGATATTGTCTGTAGTGTCATGTATTGTGAGTTGAGTTTCTTTCTGTTTGTCCAAGCTGAGCATTGCATGCTCCAGCTTGAGGGGGAGTGTTAGAGTATTTGGAGCATGCGTCACTTATGTAATAGGTGAGTAAATGGATCCCTCCAGAATCCATTTACCCCACCACTGAGTTTAGTCCCATATCTACCAGTGGTGGGACTTGGAGGCTCTGAGGAGGCTATATAAGGAGCCCCAGACCTCCTGTAACCATTGAGAAAGCAATGAAGCATATGCCCCTTTGAGGGCTTCTCCCGTGGTTTCATCCCGCTCCTCACGGAGTAGGGTTCCACGTAAAATCCCGTGTTCTCAATTTCTTTATCTTTATCCATGTTTTCGCATCCGCTTCCTATTTTCTAACAAGAGAAAGGTGTCCAAATCGAAGATGCCATATGAAAGGAGAGACAGACTCATACAAAATAGTAGCAGCATCTGCACACAGAGGTTAGACCAATCTGTACATCCCTCTCTGTTCACGGCCACATCCAATCACCCCGCCCGTGAGTATGTCCTGAAACACAAGAGAAGAAGGATCAAATATGGCATAACAATGTAGATCTTTTGTAATATGACTAATAGACAAAAAATTCATCTGAAATACTGGAGCATGTAAGACATTCTGCAGACACATCGATGGGTAGATGAACCCCATTAGCAATCACCGCTGATCTACCAGGAGGGATAGATCTGTAAGAAGTAAATTGAGTCCAATCTCCACACATATGATGAGAAGCTCCGGAGTCCATGATCCAATCAGTAAAATTTGAATGGCTACAACTGGTAAGTGCATAGGCAATACCCGAGGAACTCGTTGAAGCTCTGACATCAGTTGCAACACCTGAAGATCCTGCTGCTGGGCCAGGCAGTGTAATCATCATCTCTCTCAATCTTGAGACAATATCATCAAACCTCGCGTCACGAGGAGCTGGAATAGTCTCTGTCTGCTCTGCTACACATGTATATGTTGAATAACCATGTTTCAGATAGCATGTCTCCTCCGAATGTCCTGGACGGTGGCAATGTGATCATGGGCCACTGTGTCGTCCTCTTCCTCGACCACGGGATCTGTGCCTGCGAAACTGTGAAGAACCCCCTCTGCCACGGGCAACTGCCATCGTAGAGGGAGTATGAGTCACGATAGTAGATGAAGTAGTGATCATGCTCAACCTCTTGTAGACCTCCTCCGTCAGGGGTATCATCTCTTCAGTAAGTAGTTGAATACGTGCTGCATCGTACTCAGAGTCAAGGGATGACATAAAGAATGGTTGTACGCGTAGACTCATACAACCAATCTCTCCAATCCTTATTGTAGTCTAGGGCCGGAAAACGTGATTTAAATGTCCGAAATCACGTATTCCAGTCAAGATCAGACCCTCTAGCCGTGCAAATGGTGGCTGGGACGACTAGCAAGAGGCGGCCGCTGGTTGGACGACCTGCTAGGACTGCAGGGCCAACCGGTGGTGCTGCTGGGAGGCTGGAGGGGCCGCTGGTGGCGACAAGGGCGGCTGACGAGCCGCAAGGGCCACCGGGCAGGCCGCTGGGGCGGCTGAGCGATCGGGCGAGCCGCTGGGGGTAGCCAAGAGAGCCGCTGGGCAGGTTGCTAGGGGCAGCAAGCGCTGACGGGTACCATGTTGGAGAAAAAGAATAGAATTGTTTATTATTGAGACCCTAGGGTTCTCTTATATTGGAGAAAATCCTTGGTAAATTACATGAGAGGTACATGAAAGAAATAGAAATACGAAATAAATATAAAGAGATAAATATCTCAACAGCTATATTTGACCCAACTTCCCTTGTTTTTCAGGATATACTCATGGGCATGGTGATTACATGTGGTCGTGAACATGGAGGGCTATACATGTTGACCCAATCTCCTTATGCTGGTGCCACCTCACTTTCTACTGAATCGATTTCTCCATGTACTTGGTATATCAGATTTGGTCATCTTCCTCTACAGAAGATTTGTCGCCTCATTCCTGTCATCCCTACCAAGTCTAATTTCCAACGTGAACCATGTCATCTTGGAAAACATCACTGGTCTAGCTTTCCAAGTCGTCAAGGTCTTAGTAGACAGAGTTTTTTTGAGTTGTTTCATCTTGATATGCGAGGTCCGAGTCGTATTCTTGATTATCATGGACACATGTATTATTTAGTTTTTGTGGATGACTTTTCGAAACTATCATTGGGTATTTTTGTTAAAGAATAAATCTGATGCTAGTACGTTGATTCGGAATTTTGTGATTGAAATGAAGAATATTTTCTCTGCCTTTTATTTAAATATTTGTTTTGGTAATTCTCTTGAGTTCTGTACTACACAAGTGCCTCATTTTTTAGCTCATTTGGCTTTATTCATCAGACTTAATGTCCCTATATCAACAGTGTTGTCGAAGCAAATACCGTCACCTTAAGGATATCACCAGGATTCTCTTCATACAGAGTCGGGTTCCTCATTCCTTCTGGGGTGACGCTGTGATGACAACATGTTATCTTATCAATCGGATGCCCTCTACCATTCTAGGTGAAAAGGCACCCTTCTCCCTTGCTTTTCTCGAGAAGGAGCTTTTCTCTCTTACGCTACGGGTTTTTTTGGCTATGTGGCATTTGTCTACCTCTTGCATCCTCGCCGTGACAAGCTCATTCATCGAGCTGTCAAATGTATGTTTGTTGGGTACTCTCGTATGCAAAAGGGTTATCCGTGTTTTCATCGTGTAAGAGGAAATTACTATGTCAGTGTTGATGTTACCTTTTTTAAGTCCATATTGTACTATTCTCCTACATGTGACATATTGAGTCCCTCTGAGTCTGAGGATTCGGTTGTTCTTCCACCTCTACCTACAAATGTACCTCAAACTGTCCTCCATGCTCCAATGCCTTCCCCAACATCCAGCACACCTCAGTTAAATTCTGAAAATTCAGTTTCAACTAATGGCACTGGTGGTGTGCATGATGAACAATGGCGTTTACATGATGAGCATGCAAATGTACAATATGAACCAGAATCACCACAGGAGAATGGTCTGGGGTAGTCTATTGCCTTGCGGAAAGGCAAACGTTCTCGTGCACGATACCCCCGCTGGTCTTGTATCTCTGGCGTGACTTTTGTCAGATTTCAGGCAATTTATTGTGGGATTATCTGCCATTGAAATCCCACGCACATATCATGAGCTTCTCAAGGTGAGCCAATGGCGCCTAGCCATGAGGAGGAGATGTCCGCTTTACAATCCCGTGGCATGTGGAGGATTGTTACATCTCTTGCAGATGTGTCGGTTGTGGGATGCAAGTGGGCGTTCACTGTGAAGTGCTGAGCAGATGGCATTATTGATCGCTACAAGGTAATGCTTGTGGCTCGTGGGTTCACCCAAACCTATGGCTTGGACCATTAGGATACTTTCTCTCCAGTAGCTCGGCATTCTACACTCTAGATTCTTCTCTCTGTTGTAGTCACACGGGACTGGCCTCTATATCAGCTTGATGTGACAAATGCGTTCCTCTATGGTTACTTACAGGAGGAAGTCTACATGAAGCAGCCACCTGGGTTCACTACTGCGGGGGAGTGTCAGAAGGTGTACATACTTCATAAGGCAATCTATGGCCTTAAGTTGAGGCCAAAAGCATGGTTTCAGAAGTTCTCGGATGTTATAGAGCATAAGGGTTTCGTGAGATCAACTGTAGATCATTACTATTTGTTCAGAGATCTTAGAGAGATACAGTTGCTATACTGGTTTATGTAGATGATATCATCATTACAGGGGATAATGTGGAGGGCATTCAAGCAGCTAAGGCTTTCCTTGGCCACCAGTTTGTAACCAAGGACCTTGGCAGTTTACGTTACTTCCTTGAACTGAAGTTTGCCAGGAACCGGTGAAGCCATGTGATTATCCAGAGTATATTATGGACCTTCTCCTTGAGACATACATATTAGATTGCATACCAGCCGCTACTCTTATGGACTTGAGCATGTAGCCATATGATGATGACACTGAGGAGGTAGATAAGAGGAGATACAATGAGCTCGTTGGGAAGCTCCTATATGTGACCATGACCATGCCATATATATCCTTTGTAGTGAGCAAAGTGAGTCAGTTCATGGAGCATCCTAGACATGCACATGTGGATGCGGTCCATATGATTTTGAGGTGTATAAAGACCTCACCTAACACTGATATCTTATTTAACAGAGGCTCATCCCTTGTTGTTACACCAAAGGCATTGCGTGACATTCTCGCAACTACATACTCTAAAGAGAGGAATGGGATGAAGATTTTGCAACCTCAGCATGATATCTTCACAGCTAAATAGGGTGATCGTCCTCTTCATGCCTTATATACATCTCATAGGGGTATGTTCGAGCGACTGCATAGCTACATACCTCTGATGACCATCATGACCTTACTAGAGCAGCATAAAGCCTAATCGAGATTCTGCAATGACTGGGGTATTTCTGGCATCCCTTAACCCTGAGTATGACTCAACTTGCTCTCAGCTACTTAAAGATGCTAGGCTGAGTAGACTGAGCATCCCCTCTGCCACGTCTTCTCGAACGCGTTGGCTATGGAAGCTTCCTGTGATAGAGGTGGCTCGTCTCCATTCAGAAGATGAGACATACGAGATAGAGGAGGTCTACACCCACGTCAGCCCCGTTCATACTGTCACCGATCAGGTCACTCAGAGGACACATGCTACTCTAAGCACGACTTTCTACCATCGTCCTGTGCTGCTGAGCGGGTTCGGACTGCTCCTGATTCTACTGATCATCGTTATGATGACTTCGTTGCTCGTTTCAGAGAGACAATGCCACTATTTACCGGATCTTCTAGTTCTGTCCCATCAGATGTTGTTGCTTCTGCCTCCACTAGTACTTTAGGTGCTACTCATGCATTTGCTGGTCGCTCTAGACTAGATCCTTCTGAATGGATAATGGGCTCTAGAGCATCTCATCATTTATGTGGAAATCGCTCATAGTTCAATACCTATAGTCTCGCATAGCCAGGAAGATCATTGGTCATTGCTGATGGGATACATTCTCTTATAATCAGATAGGGGGTGGTTCATTTGACTCTCTCCACACATCTACATAACGTTCTTCATGCACCTGCCTTCTCAATAAATTTATTGTTTATCAGTCAGAGATTTACATTGCCGTGCTATATTTGACCCAACTTCCCTTGTTTTTCAAGATATACTCATGGGCATGGTGATTGCATGTAGTCCTGAATCGTGAACATGGAGGGTTATACAGGTTGACCTAGTCTCTGTATGCTGGTGCCACCTCTCTTTCTGCTGAATCGATTTCTCCGTACACTTGGTAACTTAGAAGATCTGTCATCTTCTGCTACAAAATATCTATCATGGGCATGGTGATTTCTCCGTACATTGTGTCATCTTCCGCTACAGAAGATCTGTCACCTCATCCCTGCCATTCTTGCTAAGTCCAATTTCCAATGTGAACCATGCCAACTTGGAAAACATCATTGGTCTACCTTTCCTAGTCGTCAAGGTCATAGTAGTCAGAGTCTTTTTGAGTTGTTTCATCTTGATATGTGGTGTCCGAGTCGTATCCTTATTATCAGGGACACATGCATTTTTGTGGATGATTTTCCAGACTATCAAGGGTTTTTTTGTTAAAGAATAAGTCTGATGTTAGTACGATGATTTAGAATTTTGTGATTGAAATGATGAATATTTTCTCTACCTCTATTAAATATATTTGTTCTGATAATGCTCTTGAGTTATGTACTACACAACTATCTCATTTTTTAGCTCACATGTTATTATTCATCAGACTTCGTTTCCCTATACTTCTCAGCAGAACGGTGTTGCAGAACGCAAACACCGTCATCTTCTGGATATCACCAAGACTTTCTTCGTACAGGGTTGGGCTCCTCATTCCTTATGAGGTGATGCTGTGATGACACGTTATCTTATCAATCGGATGCCCTCTACCATTCTGGGTGAAAAGGCACACTCTCCCTTGCTTTTCCTGAGAAGGAGCTTTTCTCTCTTAGCCACGGGTTTTTGGCTACATGACGTTTGTCAACCTCTTGCATCGTGACAAGCTCGCTCCTCTAGCTGCCAAATGTATGTTTGTTGGGTAATGACGTACCCAAAGGTTTATCGGTGTTTTGATCGTGTAAGAGGAAATTACTATGTTAGTGTTGATGTTACCTTCTTTGAGTCAATCATGTAATATTCTTCTACATGTGATAGATTGAGTCCCTTTGAGACCGAGGATGTGATTGTTCTTCCACTTCCACCTACAAATGTACCTCAAAATGTCTTCCATGCTCCAATACCTTCCCCAAATCCGACATTACCTCAGGTAAATTCTGAAAATTTGGTTTCAACTGATAGGACTAGTGGTGTGCATGATGAACAATGACATTTACATGATGAGCATGCAAATATACAGTATGAGCCGGAACCACCACAACAAGAGAATGATCTGGGGTAGGCTATTGCCTTGCAGAAAGGCAAACATTCCTGTGCGCGATACCCCCTCGCTGGTCATGTGTCTCTAGCGTGACTTTCGTCAGATTTCTGGCAGTTTGTTGCAGGATTATCTACCATTGAAATCCCACGCACATATCAGGAGGCTCTCAAGTTGTGCCAATGGCGCCTAGCCATGGAGGAGGAGATGGCCTCTTTACAGTCTTGTGGCACGTGGAGCATTGTTACAGCTCCTACAGATGTGCCAGTTGTAGGATGCAAGAGGGGGTTCACTGTGAAGTGCCGAGCATATGTCATTACTGATCGCTACAAGTAGAGGTGAAAACGATCGGATATGGATACGAATATAGCTATAATCATATCCTTATCTATTTTAAAATACGAATATGAATGCATATACGAATATTGACGGATGTGAAAAATGTGTTATCATATCCTTAAAAACGAATGCGAATGCAAAACGAATATGAATCGGATATGAATAATAACAGAAAGTTTCAATAGATTAACTAAAATATACATTTTTAGGATGGTTATAAATAAAAGAAATATACCATATATAGAAATTTAACAACAATTTTATCAACAATGGTGAATGCAATCGTAAAATATTGTTACACACAATTATAAATAAATCTATTACTTTACTTATGTACGAAAACGAATATACGAATACGAATGCCAATATTAACGAATGTCAAAGTGATATCCATATACGCATCCATTTTAAAATTAATACGCATACGAATGTTAAATAAGTATAAAACGAATACGATAACGAATCGGATACGGATATATTCACATTCATTTTCATCCCTAGCTACAAGGCATGGCTTGTGACTCGTGGGTTCACCGAGACCTATGGGTTGGACCATTATGATACTTTCTCTCCAGTAGCTCGACATTCTACACTCCAGATCCTTCTCTCTGTTGCAGTCACACGGTACTGACATATATACCAGTTCGATGTGACAAATGCGTTCCTATATGGTTACTTACAGGAGGAAGTGTACATGAAGCAACCACTTGGGTTCGCTACCGAGGGGGGAGTGTCAGAAGGTATGCATACTTCATAAGACAATATATGGCCTTAAGTAGAGGCCAAGAGTATGGTTTCAGAAGCTCTCGGACGTTATAAAGCAGAAGGGGTTCGTGTAATCAACTATAGACCATTCACTATTTGTTCAGAGATCTCAGAGGTAAACTTGCTACACTGGTTTATGTAGATGATATTATCATTACATGGGATAATGTGCAAGGCATTCAAACATCTAAGGTTTTCCTTGGTCAGCAGTTTGTAATCAAGGACCTTGGCAGTTTATGTTACTTCCTTGGACTGGAGTTTGCCAGGAATCGAGAGACCTTGTGATGACCAAAGAAGTGTGTTATGGATCTTCTCTCTGAGATGGGCATGGCAGATTGCAGACCAACCACTACTCCTATGGACCTGAGCTTGTAGCTATATGACGATGACACTAAGGAAGTAGATAAAAGGATATGCAATGAGCTAGTTGGGAAGCTCCTATATGTGACCATTACCAGGCCATATATATCCTTTGAAGTGAGCAAAGTGAGCCAGTTCATCGAGCAGCCTAGACAAGCACATATGGATGCGGTCCATATGATTTTAAGGTGTTTGAAGACCTCTTCTGACACTAATATCTTATTTAGCAAAGACATACCCCTTGCTATTACAGCTTGCGCAGATGTAGATTATGTGAGATGCCCCAATGACATGAAGTCTACCTCTGGCTTTGCTGTGTTCATAGGGAGCTCCTTGGTGTCATGGAAGAGCAAGAAGACAATAGTGGTCGCCAGATCCAATGCAGAATCATAATACAAAGCCATGGCACATGCTACTACGGAGATGATGTGGGTCAGATCTGTTCTTACCGACCTAGCAGTTGAGTTGCCTCTTCCCATGCACATCTAATGCGACAACCATGATGCTCTTTTCATTGCCAACAACCCAACCTTCCATGAGAGGACCAAACATATCGAGGTAGACCGTCACTACACTCTAGAATGATTCATAAGTGTCTCATCTCCACTACTCACGTTAACTCAGGAGATTAGGCAACTGACGTGCTCACTAAGGCCCTAGCAAGAGGTCCTTTCCAGAGTTGTTGTTCCAAGATGAGCATGATCGATATCTAAGCTCCGATGATGCAGCGTGACCCCAAATTATGGGGCCACATTTATTTAATTAAATAATTATCAATTTTATTTACATTTTTAGCGGTCGTATTGGTCTAATTGAATAATTGAGTTCGCATGTGATCTCAACGTTGATTTCGTAGATGTTAATTATAATTGTTGGTCAATTAAATAAGTTAGAGTCCAATTAAGTTAGTTAGAGGTCAATTAGGATTAAATTAGTTGTAATTTGAGTTATTTACTATTTTTGTAAACCCTCTCTCCTATATAAAGAGAGGGTAGCCCATTGTTTTAGTCAGTCAAGTATGAAGTAAAATTTGAGATTGTTATCTCTATCCCCTCTCCCTCTCTCACTCCCTCCACGCGATCTCCGCGGTTCTCCTCCTTCAACCTCTCGCATTCCCGGCGAGTTCTCTTCTCCAAACCCCTCGTTCCGACGAGTTTTTCTTCCTCTCAACCCCTCCAATTTCTCTTCTCAACCCGTCTCATTCTTCTACCAAAAATCCACCATACCAAAAAATATATTATTTTGTCGACGCCGATTCCAATCCGCATCAACTGGTATCAGAGCATGGATTTCGAATCGTTCCTACGATTCGACGATCCGATCGACTATTGGTGTGCGAAGTTCGGTCTCCGCCGTCCATCTCGTGATTCGCGTCGCTCAAAAAAATTCCATCAACGACTTATAGCATGCATCAAGGTGCATGCATGGTTGGACGCTCAAATCGACGAAGATTCGCCGGTCGACAACCGAAATCAGAACGTTGTGCCTGCAGTTCAAGTCGATTTCAGCCATGAAAGCGAAGGTATTCCCAGTCTTAATCTCGATTTCGGTGAGACAATCGTGGAACAAGACAAGGAGGACATTGGACCCATATTCGATGAAGATCCCGCGGATAAAGCATGCCAAAATGTCGATTTCTTCGCAATAACAGTTGCTGTCCCGGCGATTTCAGACCCAACTCCGTCGCCGGAATCGACCCCGCTGCCCCCGGCGACCATCCCGGCACCCCCCCAGGCCGCCCAAGTACTTCCCCTGCCCTCCCCGGTCCGCGCGGCCGCCAGCCGCACCCTACAACCGCCGCGCCTCCCCTCCCGATCCCCCTCCTACCCCCTCCCGTGCGCACCCAACGCCCCGAACCCTCTCCTGCACCGCCGCACCTCAACCCCAACCCCACCCCTGCTGCAGCCGACCCCACCCGCAGCCATGAAGGACATATCGATATCGATATCGTTTCGATATCGTGTCGATATCGATATATCGCCGATATATCGACGATATATCGCCGATATATCGCTATATCTACGAATCTTTCTGAAGAAAATGTTGAAAATCGGATATATCGATATATCGATTTCGATATCGATATCGTGTCGATACCGATATATCGGCGATATATCGCCGATATATCGGGATACGGCCTTCCATGCCCGCAGCACCCCAATCACCGCACCTCCCCTCCCCGCAACCATCTCCCCTCCCGCGCGCCACCGCACCCAGCAGTCCCGCGCTGCCAGCGCCCCTCCTACCTCTCGCGCCGCCCACCATCGCCCTCTTCCCCCAGTTCTCGCCGCCCCTTCGTCGACGCCACGGTGGCCGGCTCGCCGCTCGACGCCGCCCCTTCGTCCACGACACGGCGCCCTGCTCGCCGCTCAACGCCACCCCGAGTCGCGCCTCCAAGAAGATCTCGTCCCGCGCGCGTATAGCGAAAACCCTAACCGGGTTTGCGAGTTCTACGGGATTTCAATCCCGTGGAATGTGGGAATTGGAGTTAAATGGGAAAAATTGCAGAAGAAAAACCCCAACTTCCGCTATTTACATAGAGGTCCAGGGCAATATGAAAAGAAAGAAAAAGAAAGAGGTGCGAAAATTGCGCCAACGCCCCCGGCGGCCGAAATATTTGAAAAACAAGGCTGCAATTGGAAAATCAGGGGTTATTCCTTATCCAAATAGGACTATCATCTTGGGTTCTCCCTATTTAAGGACCCCATGGCTCCAATTTTTAGACACATCTCCCCTTCTCCTCTCTTTGTGCCATTGCTTCATCATGGATTATTCAAGGGCCATATTCTCCATGTCGCATCAATTCTTTGAGCACCATGGGAAGAAGACGACGATCGAGACGACGCCACCGTACGCACCGCATATGTGTTTCAACCACGGTAGCCGCGCCTCTCCCGCCCGCACATGGATTCCGCCGTTCACGCCCCACATGTTCTTCCAGCAGTCAATTGAAGCCGCCGAATCATCCTCCAAGCTTGCCGTTCACGCAATTCGTCAGGAGCCGAATTTTTAAAGCGGTGGAGAGTTGATGCAGCGTGACCCCAAATTATGGGGCCACATTTATTTAATTAAATAATTATCAATTTTATTTACGTTTTTAGCGGTCGTATTGGTCTAATTGAATAATTGAGATCGCATGTGATCTCAACGTTGATTTCGTAGATGTTAATTATAATTGTTGGTCAATTAAATAAGTTAGAGTCCAATTAAGTTAGTTAGAGGTCAATTAGGATTAAATTAGTTGTAATTTGAGTTATTTACTATTTTTGTAAACCCTCTCTCCTATATAAAGAGAGGGTAGCCCATTGTTTTAGTCAGTCAAGTATGAAGTAAAATTTGAGATTGTTATCTCTATCCCCTCTCCCTCTCTCACTCCCTCCACGCGATCTCCGCGGTTCTCCTCCTTCAACCTCTCGCATTCCCGGCGAGTTCTCTTCTCCAAACCCCTCGTTCCGACGAGTTTTTCTTCCTCTCAACCCCTCCAATTTCTCTTCTCAACCCGTCTCGTTCTTCTACCAAAAATCCACCATACCAAAAAATATATTGTTTTGTCGACGCCGATTCCAATCCGCATCATCCGACTTGAGGGGGAGTTTTGAGATATTTATTATCTTTTGTTTCTTTTATATATTCTCTATTTTTTTCCGTTTTCTTCATGTAGTTTGCTCAACATGTTTTTCCTCTATATAAGAGAACCCTAGGACGACATGAATAATAACAACTTCTTTTCTTCAACGGAATTCTTTTTCCTTTTAAACCCTCTACTCCAATCCTCCCCCCATTTCTTCTTCTCCCTCATGCAGCTTGGTGTGCTTCTTTCCTTACCATATTTCTTTTCTTCTTACCTCTAATCCTCTCCTAAAAATCACTTTATCCCTTAGGTGTCTTTCCTCCCACCATAGGAGGCGTGGAAAGTTCCCACGCAATCTTGGTAGCCAGATTCTTTTTGCAGATCCTGCTTCTCTGGAAATCACTTTCTCATGTTCATTGCAGCTTGGCGTGCTCTACCTCACCCTCATCCCATTTCTTACCTGCCTACATCCAATCTTTCCTCATTTAACGTTCCGATTTGCATTAAGTTCAATGAAGTTTCTTGTGAAAGAAGTTGGTGTGTCCTTGGAGGCTCGGAACATGGATGGATTATAATGGAATCTCCATACTAACTGTATCAAATAACGCCATTCACCAGAAAATTGAAGCCTTGAAGCATGATCCTCGCTAAAAAGTTGGGGGATAAATACCACTTTGAGCTTTATTAGTTTAAACATGCTAAACTCCTGAGTGGATTCTATTTTGATAAGTGTTGAATATGCAATCCGTCAAACATAGTTTATTTGACAGAAATTTAGCGTATACCTTGTAAATAATATGAACTTGGATCTTCTAATTTCGATTGTCACTTGTAACTAGGCGTGCTTCCGGGCCTTTTCTCACCGTCAGCAGCAAGAAGCTAATGCCACTAACAATGAGGAGGGTGAAGTTGGGTTTGAGAAACTGGTGCAGTGGCTCGTGTCTTTTGGCGTCTTCATCATTGCGTATGAAAGGCTTGGTCCTGGTGCCATTGCAATCTTTGTGCTTGTCTTTCTCTTTGCTGATCCAAAGGTGGTAGCTGTCGTTAAAAATGCTAGTTTTAAAAGCATTAGGTCCAAATCACGGGCTGCATTTTTCACAAGGGGGATATTAGAAAGGTTGAAGATCATTGTGGCCATTGGGTTGATAGTCTTGATGATTGCTGGGTTCCTAGTGGGTGGCGTGTTCTTTTCCTACAAGATTGCAGTCGAGAGCAAGGATGCAGTTATAATGATCAAAACCCACGTACAGAAAAGTAACTATGCTGAGAAAATTGGGGTTAAGCAATGGTTGGAAAGAAATGATGTTCCTGGCATGGTTGAACAGTACTCTGGAAAGCTGTATGATACAGCGTGGGAACAGATTGATACCTTGGCATTGCGGTATAACTTGACGGATGTAGCAGATGGGTTCAAGCAATTCATCTTGACAAATCACCCAGTGGACCCCTCTGCACAGTCCACGTCTTTGTCGATCTCTGCACCTCATCCGTATACCGAGAAATTGCAGAATTTGAGTGTCCTTGTGAAGAATCGGGAATGGGCAAGCATCTACACGGAACTGGACTCTATATTCAGAGAGCTGCTTATTACCAGAGAGGACTTGGTGGAGACAGCAAAAGGCTATGCTTTCCAAGGAATAGAGGTCTCTAAGAAATTGTTGGCAAGCAGTGGTTCTATTGTCGGAGGAGGTGCTAGTATGTTATTTTCTATCAGCCTCTCCATGCTCTCTGGTGCTGCTGAAGTTTTCAATTTTGTATCACAGTCGATGGTTTTCTTTTGGGTCCTGTATTATCTCATTACGTCAGAGTCTGGAGGTGCTACTGAACATGTAATATACATGATTCCGATCTCCCATACAGCCAGGTTGAGATGTATTGAGGTGATCAATCGTGCGATTAGCAGCGTTCTTTTGGCAACTGCAAAGATAGCATTCTTCCAGGGCTGTCTCACATGGCTGCTGTTCCGGTTTTGTTCTGTACACTTCCTCTATGGCTCGACTATCATTGCTATCATTGCTCCATTGCTTCCCATATTTCCTTCTTGGCTGTCTTCTCTCCCAGCTGCAGTTCAATTGATTGTAGAAGGGAAATATATATTGGCTGTTGCATTGTCCATATTGCATCTCACACTCATGGATTTTGGTGCTTCTGCAATATCGAGAGATACTCCAGTTCACAGTGCATATCTCACCGGGCTTAGTATTCTTGGTGGAATGGCATTATTTCCCTCGGCATTCGAGGTAATTTTTCTATACCCTGCTATCATCTTCCAATGCATTTCAGTCTAAGAAGAAAACACAATGCTTACGGTCTACTGCTATATAAATTGCAAAAACGGCAACAATCTATCTTTCCTTAATTCCAGCATATAGTAATACTATATTGACTTGTATAATCCAAGCAATCAAACTCACAAAGATCCAAGAATTCATGTGGAAAATTCTTCTCAATGAAATGGAAAAAATCACAGGAGGGGAGATCCTAGTGTTCATAGGTAGTTATGATTATCTTCACTTGACTTATAATTATAAATATATAGATTAGGACATATTAGAAAGAAACTGTTGGGAGACGGGCAACAAGCTGCGCCGCCAATCCCTTTTGGATGGCAAATCCATTCTTCGGAACACAATATCCATAGACCTGGGAACCATAACATTGCTATGCATAATTTTCTGGACCCTCTTAACGAGCTCTACAACTTCAGACGCCAAGAACTCAAAGGTATCAAACCCAAAAGTGATGAAGACATGTTGATTGTCAATACAAGCCTTCTCATGTTTAACAACTTTGGTTGAGGCGTATCCCGCAGTAAAATCACTTTTTATCAGACCAACTAACGGAGACACTCCAGTTAAATCAACACATGCCTGTTTTCCTCCAGCCCAACCAAAAATTAAAACATCTGCTGGTCTGAGTGTGGATCTCCCCTCGTGTGGATCAGATAAAAAATTTACAGGTGCTTCTTTCTTTGATGCAACCCCAGCCTTCTTGAGAACATTAAGAGGACATCTCAGACAAGATCATGTCTATATTTAAAACCTGGGAGTTCACGACAATGAACGGCATGCTCTCCAAAGGAGTCTAGGCAAGATTTGTGGCATATTGGGGATGCCTCATCTGCTGGGAATAGAGGAATCATAAGGCGATATCTGAGAATAGTACGATACTCAATAGGTGACATATGCATTCCAAGACCATAGCTAGAAGAAAATCTTGAGCATGGTCAGATTGCAAGCATCGAAAAATTACCTTTTGTCTAGCTGTCATGTCAAATTCAACCTCAATTTCTTTGGCAATTTTGCTAAAAAGAGAACTCGCCAAAGCATTCTGGGCTTTAGGGGGGACGGTATCCTTGTTAGCAAAACATGTAAGATCTAAAGATGGGAGTTTGACACGTAGGCCCTCCAAGGCATCTAAAAAATCAGAATCAATATCACATACCCCACTGTCTCGTAAAATGTGGTCTTGAAGCACCCAAGATTGAGCTCTAGAGGCCACAAAAGCATATGAAGAAGCCTCAATAGCGGAGTGCAGTCCTAAGCCACCGAGCTTGATTTATAGGGATGCCACCCGCCTTTGAAGGTCGCCAAAGAAAGGACCTCTACAAACTACAATGTCCTCAATAGCTCCGCGTAGTCCTCTGTCAAAAAAAGTAGCAGCTTGCTCCATGCATGTGGGTTGACATGCTCTTAAGCCAAACATGAGCTTGGCTGAACCCATACAAGATCATAGTAAAAAAAGTTCACTTTGTGGGTCATCCAACGGGGGGAGTAATTTCATTAATTCAACAGCTTTGGTGGCTCTCCTCGTAGCCAAGTCTTCAACAAATCCTTTGTCCATGCTCACTGCACCTCCAAGCAGTTTCACTCCTAGCACGTGCCTTCCAATATCAGTAGGAAATAGTCTTTTGCGGACCTTCTGTCCATCACATGAAGGCTAGAAAAGCTCAGTTTTCTTGATATTCAGAATAAGTCCCAACTCAGGGCCTCTGCGTTGTATAATGTCAAGCACCTTGGCCACCTCTAATGTGTCCCCGATGATAGTCCCGTCATCAAGATACCAAGTATGAAGGAGTTTAGAATTGTCTCTAATCTCATGAATAAGCGGGTGCAATGCAAGAGAAAAAAGAAGTGGACCGAGGGGATCACCTTGCTGCACTCCGGTAGTCGATCAAATATGATTGTCGCCGATATATAGTCTGGCAGCCTAAGCATACAGAAACTCCACCCATGAAGAAATAGATGGACATCGCCTTCGAACTTCCCAGAGCATCGAAGATCTATCTATCATGTTGAAAGCATTAGAAAAATCTACAGTGAGCATAGAGATAGATCCATCACCATGAAGCTTGCTCAAAAGCCGATTGGTGCTGTGTAAAATGACTTATGCTCCTCCAGATACACCAACCCCAAATTGAAAATCATTGAGATACTTAGGGTTCGTTTGGTTGCAGGGTTGGGCAGGGTTGGGTTGGGTTGGGTACTATTCACAGGGGTATCCTCTCCTCACAGTTTACTATTCACCCAGCCCTGTGAATAGTACCCAACCCTGCAACCAAACGAACCCTTAGACGTCTCTTTGCCTACCCCTTTCATAGCAACCTTGGATACTAGGCGTCTCTAGATAGTGCCCACTGCAATAGGGCGTATGCCATTGTCAGGTTTGAGTAGTGGAGTAAGAGGTGCAGAGGCTACAAACTCAGCCAAACTCAAGGGGCATCTCCCGCATAGCCATAAGTTAACCACCATGGCGATCGCCCATAAGAGATCAGTGGCAATGGCAGACCCCTCCCCACAAAGGGCGTCTAAAAGGTGTTGAGCTCTCAGACCATCTCTGCCACATGATGTCCCTTTAGGGAAGGATTTGATAGATTGTAAAATAACATCTGTATCAGCTGTAAGAGGAGTCTCTGAAACCAAGATACCTGGCAAGGAAAGAAGCGGCTTATATGGATGTTTAGCCTCTAAATGTTTCATAGTATCATAAGGAGCCACTCCTGAAGAGCATAAAACCCTTGAGGCTGCTAAAAAGTATCCATCTGACACTTTACGAAGGCATTGCCTAATGTTGGAGTGTTGATTCTCTTCTAAGGAATTCTTCTGATAAGGCCAAGCGTCCTTGGTGTACCACCTTTCAAAATATCATCCACTAGCTTGGTGAAACCATCTGCACTGCCTCATGTAGTCAGTGAGCTCAGAATAAGTCGTTGTAAAGATTTTCTGTTGCTAGATCTTCTATCCTGCCTATTCGTAGGCCTGAAAACCTGTAGTGTGCAATGAGGAAGAAGTAACAATCTCACCCAAGTGGATATAGATCCCGGTCATGCGATAACCTGGTGTAAAGCTGTCTTCAGAGCTTGTGAGAAAGCAAGACGGCAGTTGGGAGGGATACTCTTGATTGTGGTGATAGGAGCTTTGAAAATACGATCAAGCAGTAGAGCATCGACAACTAACCCGTCAGTGACAGCAGGTACGACAGGTAGAAGAGGTTTAAATAAAACGGGGTGCGTTTTGAATTGTTGCTTGTAGTGGAAGTAGAACACAAATCAAACACATGGATAAGCAACCACAAAATAATCATGACACAAGATTCACCCTTAACTAGGTTACATCATCGATGGCGGCGATAAATCTCTCTCTCTCTCCCTCCTATGTATATATATATATATATGGCGGACAGTAGTACATAATAATTGAATAGCCCTAATCCTAAGGAGATTTGCGTAGCATCCGTGTTTGGACAGATCCATATAAATAAGCGGGTTCTTTTATCCCCAAGTTTGCAAAAGTCAGTATTTAGTCGGTCTGTTATTGACCAATGATTAATCGAAGTCAGGTGATTTCATTTTCTTATTATTATGTATAGTTAATTGAAAGCATCATAATTAGCTACTAAACCTAGTTGATGAAATAAAAAAAGAAAATTTAAGAAGGATAAGCTTTCCTTTTACAAAAGAACAAAAAAATTTGTTACAGAAGATGACTCAATGTTTAAATCAAGGGTTTTTATCAGTTATGCCCCTCCCTTTTTGAGAATATCAGTTGTGCTCCTGACTTCTTGTCATTCTATCACTTGTGTCCCGTATGTTAGTTGCCGCCCATCCCCAATGCAAACAGACGTTAACTTTAGAGACACATCGGGATTTAAACTTAAAAATTAGGTTGAAAAATCCATTGTCTTCTTCCCCCTTCTCTTCATCCTCCCCAGCCTCCTGCTCCTCCTCTAGAACCTCCTCCCCCCACCCCCGCACCTCCCCTTTTGCCCGGAGCTCCTCCTCCCGCCTTCGCACCTCCCCTTTGCCCCCGCACCACCCTCTCCGCCCCCAGCTACTACCGCCGCCCCCCACCTCCCACTTCGCCCGGAGCTCCTTCTCCTGCCCCGTAGCTCCCCTCTGCCCCACACCTCCCTCTCCGCCCCAGCTACTCTCGTCGCCCCAGCACATCCCCCTCTGCCTGGAGCTCCTCCTCCCGCCCCTGCGCCTACCCTCTGCCCATGCACCTCCCTCTCCGCCCCCAGCTACTCCCGCCATCCCCGCACCTTCCCCTCTGATCCAAGCTCCTCCCTCTGCACCTCCCTCTCCGCCTCCGCACCTCCCTCTCCGCCCTGGCACCTCGCCTCCGACCCAGCTCCTCTTGCCGCCCCTGCACCTCCCCCTTCGCCTCGAGCTCCTCCACCCATACCTCCCCTCCGCCCCCAACACCTCCCTCTCCGCCCCAGCTCCTCCTGTCAACCCCACACGTCCCCTTCCACCTCGAGCTCCTCTCCTGCACCTCCCTCTCCATGGAAGTCCAACACGTGCGCCTTACACTCGCATGCGGACGTCCATGCAAGGGCGCAACTGTAGGTGTAGTAGAGGAGCTGCGTAACGGGGAGTACGTGTGACACGAGGGATCGTATGTGCTCCTTCAAGCCTTCGTCGGTAACACATATGAGGAGGAGGAGGAGTAAGGGGGCAGATGAGGAAGGGGAGGAGGCTGTGGCTGAAACATGGACCATTTAGCATTTATTTAGTTAAAATAAATTTTTGATTAATTGATTCATGAAAGTTCATTGAAAAATGCAATAAAATTTACCATTTGATCCGCAACGAGTGATATTTATGTGAAAATGCAAACATTTTAATGATTTGATGGATGCATGAAGGTGTAACTAAGAGAGAGATATTATGAAGAGAAAGGAAGAAGAACAAATGGAGGAAGAAGAAGACGACGAAGAAGTTTGGACAATAATACCCCTCTTAACTGCACCATGGTTTGAAAAAACCATGGTTAAGTCAATTCATTGACGGTTAAACTAACGGAGGGGTACAAGTGATAGGACGACAAGAAGTCGGGGGCACAACTGATATTCCCAAAAAGGGAGGGGCATAACTGATATTGGAATATCTCGGGGGATCACAACTGATAAAAACCCTTAAATCAAATGCATGCCAAATCACAATTATACATTAACAACAAAGCCTTTTACCATATTAAGTAAGGCCGGCTACATGGATTCTTTACCTCCATTTAGATTTATTTTGGGTCATTCTCGAGCTTAGATCCAAATAACTAAGATCCCTTGGGATAATCTCATTCCAACACTTATCGGGCCTTCCTCGCCATCTCTTAGCCGACTCAACATCTCAAATCTCGCGTCTTTTAGCTGGTGCATCGATTGTCCTCCTTTGCAAATAGTCAAACTATCTTAAGTGATTTTTCTCATCTTATCCTCTATCGGAGCCAAATCACAAATATAAAGAATTGGCGAAGCCTTCTCCCACTATAAGTAGGGTCGGCTACATGGATCCTTTCTCAAATCCATGTTGAAATATTCGATTATTTTTTACGCTGGTTGTCGGTTACCTAACACAATCACCACAAGGGGGATTTGAACCCTGGTCTTTTGAATGGTAGACACACTGCACTGCCACCGACCAAATCACAAATATAATTAACAAAAATAAATTATACATGGAAAGCATGAATCCTCTTCCTCATTAATTGGCATCATAGTTGAGCTCGAACTCAAAGCTTTCATGCTATGTTAATTAGAACTAAGTGAATCCTGAACAAGGACAAACCTCCTCATCTTGAGCATATAGGTTCCACATCACAAATCCATTCACTTAAATGTGCACATTTTAATGAAGAAAGTAGATCTCTTAATTATTAGAAATGGCATTTGTTGAGACTGGTCTCAATGTTGCAGACGTCAGTATCTGGTATTCAGTTTTCTGTGACCCTGAATAGATAATAGACGATATTCGAGCAATTTTCCAGAATTATTCGGTTAGTATAGCATTTCTTAATTATTTTAAATATATAAATTATATTTAAGAAAAAGGTTAAATGTATATGCTTCATGGGAGCATATAAGAGTATGCTCCCACCCATCTTTTGATGCAGTCAGGCCCAACCAAATTCAGCAACAAAAGAATAATTCACATGGTTCTTCTATAATATATCAAATCCTAAGGATCTATGTGTAAATGTTATTTTTATATATTTATGGACGGTGCCACTTCTTGTATAAGAGCACCACCCAAATTTTTTGTTTGGAAACTGTGGTGCAACCCCATGAAAATGCACCATTCCCTTTGTCTTGTAGGGGCTCTTATATGTTATAAAATGAGAGGGAGGGACATCAAGACATGGACATCAGAAGAGCCTAAGAAACCCATACAGACTTATCTCCCCCCTACCCTTCTCTTCCTCTCCTCCCTGTCTCTCTCTCTCTCTCAACAACCTTCCCTTCTTTTCTTCCCCAACTTCAGCCTTTTCCTCTCTTTTCCCCAGTCCAACCTCCTCTCCTTTCCCCTCCTTTCTTTCTCTCCTCTCCAGCTTCTTTTCTTCCTCTACTCCAGCATCTTCTTCTTTTATTCCCTAGCAGCTCCTCCATTTCCGCCCTCCCCACCGCCAACATCCACCAAAGCCCCCCTTCAGCCACTGTCGCCCAACGCCCCTGTCGAGTGTCTCCCCTCTCTACTTGTGGTTATTATCATGGCCTCAAATTTCAGCGAAATTCGGTCGAATTTCTGTCGAATATCGATATCCAGTCGAAATCGAAATTTGACCGAAATGACCGAAATATGGGGGTCCTAGTACAAAAAATGTCCGAAATGACTGAAATTTCGGTCGAAATTCCATCGAAATTGTGTTTTGGTTGATACCGAAATGGTGACCGAAACCGACATTTAAGGCCTTGGTTATTATGTTGTTATTAAGTACCTGACGTTGTCATCTTTTGTATATTTTATTCTATTGTGGGTGTTTGAAAACATGAATGCGGAAGCGTATCAGAGAAATAAACATAAAACATGAAGAACACGAGATTTTAACATGGAACCCCACTCCCTAAGGAGCGGGATGAAACCACGGGAGAATGCCTCAAAGGGCTGATAGTCTATTGCTTTTCTCATCTGATACAGAGGGTGGAGGGCTTCTTATATAGCCCTCACCGAGTCTCGACATCCCACAACTGATAGATATGGGATTAAAGTTTTGGATGGGGTAAATGGATCCTGGAGAGATCCATTTACCCATCTCCCATATAAGTGACGCATAACCAAATACTCCAACACTCCTCCTCAAGCTGGAGTATGCAATGCTCATCTTGGACAAACAGAAAGAAAACTCAACTCATGCTACAAGACACTACAAACAATATCAACTCAACGCGCACAACTGTCGGCTGCTATCGAGGATGTTGCTTCTCATGTCATGCAGGTGAGGTGGACGAACGGGCTGGAGTGTGAGTCAAACTGAATCTCCTCGTCGGAGAGCATGTGTTCTGTACTGCGCCTATCAGAGTCACTGCAACTGAAATACGTCTCTACACAGAGAACTCTGGACCGCCACAACAATGTGGACAACTGCTCCATCTCTGAAAGGGTTAAAAAGAGCATCGCTAATTATCCATACGTAGATCTCTGAAGATGGGTCCTCTCTCATTGAGACCTCGAAGTGGGTTCTCTCTCATAGGAACCTCGAAAGGATCTCGTACTGGAGTTCACGATCGTTTGAAAATGGAGTCTGAAGAAGTCTCCTCGTCGGAGACTGGGTCTCTCCCATCTGACATAGAGAATGGTACTCTACTCTGGAGTCCCTATGAAAACCCTAGCCCACATGGCATAAGTAATGAGATCTCTACTCAGGAGTCCCTATGGAACTTATGAAAACCTTGACCGAAACATAAAAGATGGGGACCACACAAAAGATGGCAAACATATGCACATCTGAAAAGACTGCATACATGTGCGTGTCTGAAACTGAAGACTCGGATCCAATCTGACGTCGAGTCTGAATAGCTGAACATCTGTAGAGTCTGGAAAATTTGGTTGGTCTGGAATCTAGAACAGACATGTGACTCTACACAATACTCCCCCTTTCTCCTATACTGGTTGGAATGACAAACCTCGACCAAGTTGGGAGAAGACAAGATAATGGGGGATAACATGAATCATGCATTTTTTTAAAATAAGTTGTATCCTTTTTTTTGCTTTTCATCTCCTTTTTTTTGTAAATATTTTGCGTACGACTTTTTATTGTACGTGCCTTTTTTTTCTAAAGATCTTTTTATACACGCGGGCCAACTAGGCCCAAAAACATGCACGCCTCTCCCCTCTTTTTTTTTAAAATAACTCTCAGCCCAAGTCTGGGCTCGAACATACAAAGCATCCCCTTTAACTTACGGCTGAAATCTCAATTTTTTTACTTCAGCCTTTGGGCCCCCCTTTCTTTTTTTAAACATCGGCCCTTCAGAGCTTTTAAAGCCCAATGAAGGGCTTTCTCTCCCTTCTATCGACATAGGGTTTGTCCACGAGAGAACCTATCTGCACCGCCTTCTCCCTTCAACACGGCAAAGAGATGGAGATCGCGCGGCCTTGGTTCCTGCAGCTTGGATTCGAGATGGTGATGCGGCTTGGTACATGCAAGGAGCGAGATGCCACTGGATGCGGTGAGCGAGGAAGGTGCTGTCGCCTGGAGGCTGCGACCAGGAAGAGAAGGTTGACACGCCGCCTGCGAGAAAGAGCTAGGGCTTGCCGTCTAGATTGCGGCGGCCCGGGGGTGCGATGCGGCCTGGTGGCGCGCCGTAGAGCCCTGAGAAGCCACTTGGGGGGGGGGGGGGGGGTTCAAGACAGGGAGCCCTTGGGAGAGGGGGGGGGGGGGTTCCGCGCCGACAAGGAGATGCTGCGTGTAGATGGAGCCCTTGCGGCGCCCCTGATGGGGCTACATCATTCGCGTCAGCGGGACTGGAGGCATAAACTAAAGAGCGATGGAGTTGATTCCGTCGTCTAGGATTAGGGCTTGCGTGCGACCTCGATGGAGAAGAAGCCTCCACCTGGGAGGTCTGCTTGGAAGATGCGGCTGGAGGCCCATGCTGCATGCAGGAGCTCTCACGATGATGATGCTTGAGAGGGGGCGCTTTTTGTTAGAGATGCAGCACCTACACTTGGGGCCTGTTTGGTTGCAGGGTTGGGCAGGGTTGGGTTGGGCTGGGTTGGGATGGGTGAATAGTAATCTGTGAGGAGGAAGTATCTTTGTGAATAGTAACCAGGGTTGGGCCAACCCTGCCCAATCCTGCAACCAAACAGGGAGGTCCCCGCCTTGTGTGCCGATGATCTGGGGCTGATGCCGAATCCTTGTGACCTAGGGTTCGAGGAAACCCTAGATGCCAAAACTTGGCAACGATCGTGATCTTTGGATCTTCAGAAACCTCAATGATGACGTTTAAAATATGCAAAAATTAGGGTTTCAATAGAAACCTTAGAACATGAACTTGAACAATCCCAAATAAAAGAATCTTCATGAACATAACATAAAAATCTAATCTCGAAAACGTGGACAAAATAACTCTTCGAGAATTTTTCCTCGAGAATGGAACCCGCTCCGATACCATGTTACAAAACATAAATGCGAAAGTGTATCAGGGAAATAAACATAAAACATGAAGAACAAGAGATTTTAACATGGAACCCTACTCCCTAAGCAGCGGGATGAAACCACGGGAGAACGCCTCAAAGGGCTGATAGTCTATTGCTTTTCTCATCTGATACAGAGGGTGAGGGGCTTCTTGTATAGTCCTCACTGAGTCTCCACATCCATAACTGTAAGATGTGGGGCTAAAGACTTGGATGGGGTAAATGGATCATGGAGAGATCTATTTACCCATCTCCCACATAAGTGACACATAACCAAATACTCCAACAGTGACTGTGGGTTGAAGTTTTGGTCAGAGTTTGCTACCTTTTTCCTTAGAAGACTGATTTCCCTGATCCATTATGCGGTTCACTCTTTTATTTAATTACTTTGCCATTGCAAGCTTTTGTTCTATTTTATTGTATTGTTAAATGTGGGAGACAAGCTTTAGACCGTTCCAATTTCCTCCTTTGCAACAGCAAGTATCCTTGAAAACGACCAGTTAGGACTTCTGTTTTGGTATTAGCTCGGGCCTAGGGTTCAATAATTACTGAGCATATCCGCATAATCCTTGCATTTAGTTGATTAAAAGCATTGGGTATGTCACATGCATATGCATCCATTAAATTAGCAATCTAACGAGATTTTGGATTGCATCAAAGTGGTATCAGAGCAAGCAAACTGATCTATGAACAGAAAAAAATTTATCATTTCATTTTGCACATGCATTGCATTTCTTTTTCTTCTCTTTTGTGTGTTTCGTATTTTTTAATTTTTACAAGTGTTTGGCTATGCCAACCATCTTTATTTTCTTGCTTGTTGTACGGCTCTATCGATCGCTTTTTATTTTCCTGCTTGTTGTTCAACTTTGCAAACTATTTTATTTGTCTTTATTTGCAAGTACAAGTTTTGATACTTTCATTTCGTAACTTTGTGAAAAAAATCATTTTGCATTGTTATTTTATTTCTCGACTAAGCTGTGAATTGCGAAGAAAAGAGGAAAAAACTGTCACATGTCTTTGTTTCTTTCTTTCATATTGTTTTACGTATTAGTTTTACCTTGCAAAAAACGTCCAGTTTTGCATTTTGCATCCTACCGTTGGCAACTGATCGTTAATGGCTCGTCAACCTAGCCCTCATTCCATGGCACGTCTGGAAGTCATGATAACAAGTCTTGGTAGTGGGATCCATCGTACTAGCACCCGATTAGGAAATATAGAGAGAACAATGATTAGGGATACCCAACAGTTGGAGGTCATGATACCAAACAAGACAGAGAAGCGATATAAACATGATCACATCTTAAGGGTTTCTAGGCAATCACAAAAAACTCGAGATCTTAGTTCCCATGACCGTCGATGTCACTACAAGATCAAGTGGTAGTTGATCCTAGGCCAAGGAATGTCATAAAATCCCCAAATCAGGAGTCACTGCACAAATTGAGTAATAAAGATAGAAAGTCCCATGAGCAATGAGAGGTGAAGCAACCTAAAGAACACATGCCATGGAGTCACCATCCTAATCAATTACATAACTTTGAATGGGACCACACCATGTTGATTAATGTGGATAAATCTAATGGAAGACATGATCTTGATGTCTTCTTATCATGTATGGATCAATTGGATTGTTTCTTCGTGCGAATGGATCTGTCGAGTGAAAATAGGGTTCGAGTTACCGCATTGAAATTAAAGGGACACGCCTTACTTTCGTGGAAGCGCGACTTTAAGAGGAGTGCCACCATCATGTAAAGAAAAAGTTCGTTCTTGGACCAAAATGCAACATAAGCTACGTGACCAGTTTCTACCGAAAGAATACCAGCATAACTCTTACCACCATCTTCAAACCCTTCGCCAAGGAGCATGTACCATCAAGGAATACACCAAAGAATTGCAGGTCTCGGTAGTCCAGAATAACCCAAAGTAAAGTGACTCTCAACCCATACATGGATCGCGAGCAGATAACTCAGTCAACCAATACAATTGTGACGATCGTACAATGGATGTGGCCCATGATAGAGCTACTCGGATTGAGACTGACTCAACTAAAAACATCACTCCACAGTCAACACCCACGATCACCCCTAATGTCCTGACCACCACGCTAAACATATCCGCTGGACTAAGTAGGATTGGCTCATAGTCAATCATCAAATCAGTTGTTTTGAGATCTCGCTCCACTCCTGTAGATACCCTCGCCCAACCCCGATCTGCTCATGCAAGAACAAGAATCCTTGGTGCTCGGCCTACCATGGGATATGACCCCTGCTTCAGGTACCCGCAAAAGGGTCATATGGCAACAGAGTGTCTCGATCCACACATAAAAAACACATACTTGTGCATGATAAGCCAAGGATGAGACCGCCCCCACTTGTGAGGTTGAACCTGAAATGATGATTGAGTGTTCAAATGGCACGAAAGATTATAAGACTAGCAAGGTTGATGCAGTCACTAGTGGATCTTTCCCCTTAATCAAACTCAACAACCTTGAAGGAGAAAATAGTGCACCAACGAAATTTGTTCCAAAGTTCATACTAGCACTTGAAAATGAGGGGTAATGCTTGGATAGAGAAGAGCACCTTCCACACCCTATGTACTTCCAATGACCGTCTTGGCTCTCTATTCTCCAGTGGATGGAGTATAAGAAATTTTGTAGTCAAATAGAGAAGAGCACCTTCCATACCCTTTTGCAGGTCGTCAGATTGAAGACAATTTGGTGTTAGCTGCAAAGATCATCTGCGATTGGAAGCGTAATGACAAGCAGGCGTTGCTTTGGAAGGTGGACTTTGCGAAAGCCTATGATTCTCTTCATTGGCATTTTCTGTGGGCATCATTGTATAGGAGAGGCTTCCCGGCAATCTAGATCTCTTGGATGAAGCGCTGCATCACCACGTCATCACTTTATGTTCTGGTCAATGGTCGCCCCAAAGGGGGCTTCTTTCAACCACAGAGAGGGGTTAGATAGGGGTGCCCATTGGCCCTGTTGCTTTTTGTGGTTGCTGCTGATGTGCTGGCTTGCATGGTCGGTTGTGCTCAAATGAGAGGGATTGTTTCTGGTTATAGATGTGGCGAGGTGGTCGTCCCTTTGCTGCAATATGCAGATGATACTATTCTATTCATTGAAGGCGGCAAAGAGGAGGCAAGGGGCATAGGTATTACACTTGAGATTTTTGCTGAGATGTCTGGTCTTCATTTGAATCTTGGCAAGTCCATTGTTATTCCTTTCAGCATGTCGGAAGAGGAGGCTCGGTCCTGCAGCTCAGAGCTGGGCACGGCTTATGGCTCCCTTCCCATCAGCTATCTTGGTATCCCTCTTTCGGATGGTAAAATTAAGCTTTCGAATTGGTTGCCGTTGGTTGAGAAGGAGAGGACATTGTCTGGCTGGAAGGCAGCTCTATTGTCACATGGTAGCAGGCTGGTGTTGATCAAGGCAGTACTCTCCGCGATCCCGGTGTTTTTTTCTCTTCCCGTATGATGTCGACGGGCATCATAAGGAGACTGAAGCATTTGATGCGTAGGTTTATGTGGAGCAAATTTGGCCAAGAAAGGCACGGAGTTTACCTGGTGGATTGGGAGACCATTGTTCAGCCAAAGAAGAAAGGGGGCCTTGGGATAAAGAGCTTGGAAACACTCAACGAGGCTTTACTCCTTAAATGAGTGGACATGATTTGGGGAAAAGATGAGGGTTTATGTTGTCACCTGATCCGTCGCTTGTATGACATCTCCATTGCGAATCCAGATTTGCAGCGGCAGGGCCAGAGGAGGTCTGCGTTCTGGAAGGGGATAATGAAGGTTCTACCACATTTCCGTGATTTGTTTTGTCCGGTGGTGGGGAATGGTGGCATTTTGGATTCTGGGTGGATGACTGGACGAGCGATGGACTTCTCAACAACTGCTTTCTGCGTCTGTTTGCCTTGGCTGCTGGCCCTGATGTCAGGGTTGCGGGTTGCTCAGATAATGGTAACTGGATGCCGCTTTTCAGGGCTGCTTTCTCGGACCAGCGCATGGAGGAGTTTCTCCGTCTTCTGGATGTACTTGGTCAGGCTGGGAGACCCACTACTGGGGCGGATCATTGGATCTGGAAGGATTTGTTGTTCTCGGTTCGGAAGGCATATGGCATAATTTGTCGTCCGCCTCCGTCTACTTCGGCCTCTACAATTCGCGACTGTGAGCTCATTTGGGCCTTGGGTTTGTCGGAGAGGATTGGTTTCTTCCTTTGGCTTTTTAGAAGGAAGCGCATTATGACTTGTGATCGCTGTTCAAGGCTATTCGAGGTTCTCTCCGATAGATGCTTACTCTGTGGTACTGAAATTGAGACGTTGGAGCACTTGTTCTTCCGTTGCCGAATTTCCTCTCCTATTTGGAGTGAGGTGGGTTTGGCTGGTTGCATGGTTCGAAAAGGCTAGCCTCGAGGCGGTCGAGGCGTACGCCTCGAGGCGAGACGGTCCCTTTTAGCCTCGAGGCTTATGCCTCAGACCAGTCCTGTGAGACGTGCACCTCGAGTGGTCGAGGCGTAGCCTCGAGGCGGAATGCCTCGAGGCGTTTCGTGAGGCGTTTTTGCCTTTTTTGAAGTATTTTTTATTGTTTTAATGTTTTTCTTAGTAGTTTGAGAAGCTTATCAATATCTGTTTATTTAGGATAAAGATTATATAAGATGAATGCCTAAATATGTTGTTTATTTCATGCCCATAACTTCATATTTACAATTAATGTATCCAACTATTTTGGCAAACTCTTACTATTTCACTCTTAATGAATGAATTCATAAATATTAAATTAAACAATACTTGTAACTTAACAAGATTTGCAATATATCAAGCAAAACAAAATGCATAAGGTTCATGGTTTCTCATGTTGCCTTATATTATTTATTAGACATAACATAAATTTCTTTGACATATATTTAATCGAACTTTTAATTACAACAATATTTCAAAGATTTGCTCGAAATGGATATGATCATGATTTTTCGTGCGATCATATATTATATGTTAGACACATAACATAAATTTCTTCGATGTATACTTAGTCATACTTGTAATTACAACAATATTTCATAGACATATATGTATTTTTTAATTCTTTCACAATATCTATAGTCAATGAATTCCTCTTTGATTGGATGAAAATGTGTAGAAATGTATATGATGTTGTTTTATCTTCTATTTTGGGGTTCTTATCTTTATTATTTCATCATATCTTGTAGTGTAAATTATTATATACTGGGCAGAGAACATATAATTACATATATATACATAATTGTAGTTTTATACATATTTTTCTATATAAACTAAGGCTTACACCTCGACCGCCTCGAGGCTACGCCTCGCCTCGATTCCAAGGAGACCGCCTCATTCCGTCTTTCGTTTTTTCAAACCTTGGCTGGTTGAAGCCCTGCGACTTTGATTCTTTTGGTCTTCAATATACGGGGCCCGCAAAAGGCAAAAAAGAGAGACATTAACTCTGGTGGTGGTTCTATGGGCCATCTGGCTTGCCCGCAATGCCTCGCTTTTCTCAGGGATGCATTTTACTGCGAGAATGTTTGTAACCATTACAAGCAACTGCTGGATTCCTGGCTTTTGTAACTGACTCTGTTTTCTTTTTAATTATTTAATATAGTGGGGCGGACACCTAAGCGTGATTCCCCCCTTTTATTGGTTTCAAAAAAAAAGAAATTTTGTAGTCTAAGAGACAATCGACGAATAAGGGGCGTACACACAACCGTTGGATCAATGCCATAAGGTGGTTTTGTTTAATATAGGGATCCAAATACCATATCAACATCAATGCCTCACTAAAATTTCCCCTGCCCCGACCTATGAAGATGATGTATGTTGTCACATTGCGGCTTGGAAGTGCATCACTTGTTGATGGGACACTTTTGGCAGCTTGGTATAGGTACAAACCATGAAGGGATGAAGAATACCAACATGATGAATAAGACACGAATCACCCTTCAATATCGACCATATGCTCATAATCCCAAGCAAATGATAAGCGACCGACGTGAAGATCCCAAATGGATCGCCAAAACTCTATGATGGTCAAGACTCCTTACCGTACACACAAATCACATGAGATTTTTGGTGCCTCTACTTTCCAACTTCATCCCCGAGAATCATTGGTCAATTTTGTTTTCACTGGTAGAGAGATTGTGTACAGCCTACAATCAAGAAGATCATGAAGTTTCCCTGACCTTAAAAGAATATGTGGATGTCAGGCCTAAGAAATCCCACCTCTACGAGACAAACCACCCCATGTGACTCCTGTTCCAGAAGCTGGCCTAACCCATATGCCTCATTATCAGATGGCATCAAAGAGTTAAACGCAGAATTCAGATCCTAACTCTCCTCGGACAATCCTACACGTCATAAAGAGGATATCCCTATGGACCATGTAATCATGCTTATCCCAACCGCTAGGATGATTGTCTTTGAGTTTGTCATGGCTAATCCGATTTCTAAAATGGTATATTGTGTCATGTATATGAAATCCTTGGATTCATCTCATAAAATTGGTTCATTTTCTAAGGAAGTAGCCCGCGTGCATTGCATACCTCATTCTTTTTTGGCTAATAAGGGCATCAAGTCATTGCCAAAGTCGGGCATGCATTTATACTATAACATTGCATACCATTTCCAAATTAATGGTCAAACAATAGTAATAATCGGATCTTTGGGACACTTACTCCATTGCCTCGCAGGAAAACAAACTACTAAATGGGACTCGGTTCTTCTTTGTGCAGAATTTTCTTGTAATGGTTCATCTTATCAATCCATTAGGAAGTTTCCTTTTAAATGTTTTTACAAATTTCCAACTCCATATGTCCGTGATCAAGTCTCCATAGTTCAATCCGAGTGGGTTGGTGCAATTATTGACCGAACGGTTAATCCTGTCCATCAACTCTACCACAAAATCTATACCAAATCCCGAATTACATCAACCACATTCCCAAAACAAGACAATACCCACATGAGAAAGATGGGATTCAGGGAAGTAAGTTCGATTATGGACTATTTTCAGGAAGAGTGTTTTCTCGAGCGAACCTACCAGAAATTAAGCCTAAACAATATTGGTCATTTCAGAATCATCAAGAAGATGCAAATGCTTATGCAACGAACTTCCCGCCAGATATCAGAACCTCATCGATATCAGATGCAACTATACTAGAGCTTCCACATATGAAATCATCACCAATAATCACCGCAACAACATTGGATTCAGATACTGTTGACGAAACCCTTGATATCTGCAAATCGGCAACATATCACAGTCTCACCTGACAGTGGAAAGAACGTCACTTGGAGAACATTTTGTGGATTGAAAAGCATGAGTTAAGAGAACTTTACGTTGACTTCCCGCAAAGTTACTACGATGCTATCTTGCCAGAGCAAGATTCTTCTCAACGGGGAGAATTGATACAGTCAGGCCCAACCAAATTCAACAGCAAAAGAATAAATCACATGGTTCTTATGTAATATGTCAAATCTTAAGAATCTATATGTAAATATTCCTTTTATATTTTTATGGACGGTGCCACTCCTTGTATAAGAGCACCGCCCATTTTTTATTTAGAAAATAGTGGTGCAGCCCCATGAAAATGCACCGTTCCCTTTGTCTTGTTGGGGCTCTTATAATGTTATAAAAGGAGGGGGAGGGACACAAGACAGGGACATCAGAAGAACCCAAGAAACCCATACGAGTATATCTCCTCTCCCTCTTCCATTCTTTTCCTCTCCTCTCCGTCTCTCTCTTTCTCAACAATCTTCCCTTCTTTTCTTCATCAACTCCAGCCTTCTCCTCTCTTTTCCCCAGTCCAGCCTCCTCTCCTTTCCCCACCTTTCTTCCTCTCCTCTCCCAGTTTCTTTTCTTCCCCAGCTCTAGCCTCTTCTTCTTTTCTTCCCCAACAAATCCTCTATTTCCACCCTCCCCACTGCCAACATCCACCAAAGCCCCCCCCAGCCACTGCCGCCCAATGCCCCTGTCGGGTACCTGGTGTTGTCATCTTTTGTATATTTTATTCTATTGTGAGTATGGGTTGAAGTTCTGGTCAGAGTCTGTTACCGTTTGCCTTAAAAGACCGATTTCCCTTGTCCATTATGCGGATGCAGTTCACTCTTTTATTTAATTACTTTGTCATTGCCGGCTTTTGTTCTATTTTATTTTATTGTTAAATGTGGGAGACAAGCTCTAGATCGTTCTGATTTCTTCCTTTCTTGGGAAGTGCGGCAGCAAGTATCCCTGAAAACGATCAGTTAGGACTTTTGTTTGGGTATTTGCTCGGGCCTAAGGTTCAATAATTAATGAGCATATTTGCATAATCCTTGCATTTAGTTGATTAAAAGCATTGGGTATGCCACATGCATATGCATCCATTAAATTAGCAATCTAATGGATTTTTAGATTGCATCATCTTTCCTCATTTTTTTAATTTTTTAAATGAAATCAATACAGGATTTACTTAGAATGATAAGTAGAATATGTGCTAGAATGATAGGTAGAATGTGTTCCAAAATTCATGGAAAACAAACATTTCTGACATGTCTATTTGGAAGGGGTCAATTTCAACAATTCTGAGATCGTTAAAATTTGGCAGTCTCGATAGACATGATAGAAGTCTCAAATTAAGTTGAATTTTGATTGACTCCATGGTGATATATGCTGATCTAATTTTCCCCAAGATTCGTTTCAAAAAAGTAAAAAATATGACAAAAATGGGTGAGAGCATGTAAGTTCTATGCTCCCAGGGAGCATATTTGATGCAATTCATGCCTAATCTTGAGGAGTTATATGCAATTTTCTGCAACAAAAAAATTATCCAAGAGTTCTCTTGTCATTATAAATCTCTCTAGGGCTTTCTTGTATTTTTTTGTCATTTTCTTTGGAGTTAACAGTTTAGAAAGGGCAACACACATTCTATGGTGCAACCCATGCAGTTTTGGTTTTTGTTTTGGTATTTTTAAAGGGGCAGCCCTGTTATAAAAGGGGCACCGAGGGAATGGTAGACGGAGAGCACAAAACCCCAGGAAAACCCTTATGGGCCCTTATTTTTCTTTTTGCCGACTTCCTCTTCTCCTCTCCCTCTTCTTCCTCTCTCCCCTAAGCTCCAGCTTCTTCTCACCTCCTCCCAGCTCTCTTGTATCCTTCTCCAGCTCCTCTCATCTTCTCTCCAGTCTCCACCAATCCCATAACCTCCCAGCTCTCCCTCTCCACGAGTTTTCTTTTATCTCTCCCCAACTCCCTTCTTCCAAGTTCCAGCCTTCTCCTCTCCTTTTCCCAGTCCAACCTTCTCCACTCTCCCTCTCTCCCAACCCCAACACCTTTCCCTCAACCCTCTACTTTTCACCCCAGCAACCCCTGCAGCCTCCCCTATTTCTTCCCTAAGCTTCTCCCCATTTCTTTCTCCTTTTCACCTACTACCTATGTCAGCCTCGCCATTACCATAAGCACCACCGTTCCCCTCCATTGCTATAACCTTCCGCCATCATAGTCCTTGTTTGAGCTTATGTTTATTTTTCTTTGAGTTTTTGTTTAACTTGAGTCTGTCACATCTTGTTCCAATTGCTTATAAATCAAAGTTAAATTTTTTATTTTCATCATATTCGTGAGTCGTGAATCTGTAATATTTATTTCATTTTACTGTCCATTTATTCTTTATTGGAGCCATTTGTTTATTTACCCTCAGGTATCGCTCAAATTATTTTTCAGTGAGGAGTCATTTATTGATCAAGGGATGACTGTTGTTTCGTTTCTGGCTTTTGAGAAGATTCATCTTGACATATGGTGCTAATTTTCCTACATCTGAGAATAGTCTGTGCTTTCCTTTTGGCAACCTGTGTGCTGGCAACGAGCCCTCCCAAACATTTGATTATTATTTTTTGTTTAGGTATCACATTAATTCATAGCCCCACCGTGACAAAACGCGACATCGGAATAATCATGCATTGGGTGACTATATATGATAATACCTCATATTTATCATATTCCTACCTTTAGATTAGAATATAAGGGTAATCGGACTGTATCAAAGTTGTATCAAATTAGGAGATATGATGCTTGGTTAAGAAGGGGCATATTTCATACCGTATGTACTTCCAATGACCGTTGTGACTCTCTAATCATCAATAGAGGAAACATAGGAAATGTTGTATCCCAAGAGGCAGTCGACAAGTTGGGGGAGCTAATACAACCTTGGGATCGACTAAGTAGTGCGATAGGGCTTAAGAAAGGGTACCAACCACCAAGTCAGTGCCTCATCAAATTTGTCCTTGTTCTGACCTATAAGGATGAGATCTGATGTCACATTGCATCGATGGAAGTGCTACACCTGTCAATAAGATAGCCTTGGCAATTTGGTCGAGGTACAACCCATGGGAGGATGAAGGATACTGACATAATAGACAAGACACAAATCACCTTTCAACCTCGATCTCATACTCATAATCTCAAGCAAATGACCGATACGAAGGTCCCCAAATGGATCGCCAAAACTCTATGATGATCAAGTCACCTTACTGTACACACAAGTCACCTGAGATTCTCGATGCTGCTACTTTCCAACTTCTGCCCCAGGAGTTACTAATCACTTTTGTTTTTATTGGTAAAGAGATTGGGTACGATGCTACGAACCTTGGTCAAACGGATTACGAAGTTTCCCTGACCCTAGAAGAGTATGCGGATGTCATTCCCAAGAAACCTCCACCTCTACAAGACAAACAAACCCACATGAATCATGTCCCTGAAACTGGCATGTCACACATGCCCCATGATCGAATGGCATCAAAGATTCAAATGCAGAGTTAGAACCCTCACTCTCCTCGAACAATTCCTACACGTCATCAAGAGAATATCCCTATGGACTATGTTATCATGCTTATACCAACCGCTAGGATGGTTATCTCTGGGTTTGCCATGATTGATCTGATTTTAAAAATGACATATTATGTCATGCGTATGAAGTCCTTGGATGCATCCCATAAAATTGCTCCCTTTTCTAAGGAAGCTGTCCACGTGCATTTCATCCCTCATTCATTTTTGTCTAATAAGGGCATCAAGTCATTGTTAAAGTTGGGCATGCATTTACACTATAACATTGCATATCATTTCCAAATTAATGGTCAACAGAAGCAATAATCAGATCTTTGGGACACTTGCTACATTGCCTCATAGGAAAACAAACTACTCAATGGGACTCGGCTCTTCTTTGTGCTGAATTTTCTAGTAATGGTTCATCTTATCAATTAATTAGGAAATATCCTTCTGAATGTTTTTACGAACTTCCAATTCCATGTGTCCTTGATCAAGTTTCCTTGGTTCAATCCAGATTGGCTGGTGCAATTGCTGACCATATGGCTAATCCTACCCATCAACTCCACCACAAAATCTACACCAAATCCCAAATCACATCAACCACATACGAAAAACAAGCCAATACCCATGTGAGAAAGAGGAGATTTAGGGAAGGAAATTAGATTATGGCACAATTTCATGAAGAGTATTTTCTCGAACGAACCCACCACAAATTAAGCCCAAACAAATTTGGTCCTTTTAGAATCGTCAAGAAGATGGATTCAAATGCTTATGCAATGGACTTCCTAGAGATCAACACCTCATCGATATCAAATGTTAATAGAAATACAACTATACAGAAGCTTCCACAGATGAAATTGTTACCAACATTCACCGCGACAACAATTATTCAGATATCATCAAACTCAAAGACATCCTTGATATTTATGAATTGGCGACATATCATCGGCTCGTACAATGATGGGAGGAATATTCCTTGGAAGTCAGTTTGTGGATTGAAAAATGTGAATTAGAAAGGTTCGCCATGACCGCCTGCAGAGCTACTACAACACAATGTTACCGAAGCATGATTCTTCTCAGCAAGGGGAATTGATGCAATTCATGCCCAACCTTGAGGAGTTATATGCAACTTTCAGCAACAAAAAAATTGTTCAAGAGTTTCCTTGTCATTATACATCTCTCTAGGGCTTTCATGTATTTTTTTGTCATTTTCTTTGGAGTTCACGGTTTGGAAAGGGCGACATACCTTCTATGGTACATCCCGTGTAATTTTGGTTTTTTTTGTATTTTTAAAGGGGCGGCCCTGTTATAAAAGGGGCACTAAGGGAATGGTAGATGAAGAGCAGAGAACCCCAGGAAAACCCATTACGGGCCCTTACCTTCTTTCCCTTCCCCGACTTCCTCTTCTCCTCTCCCTCTTCTTCCTCTTTTCCCTAAGCTCCAGCTTCTTCTCACCTCCTCCCAACTCAAAATTCGCATAGGACGTATGCCTCGAATCTTATTCGCCGCATACGGTGAATATTTTTATATTTAGTTAAGTACCGTGAGAAAGCTGCCTTTTCAAAAGGCGGCTTCCATTTGAGCCAAAATCTGCGATCCAAAGGTGAATACACACAAGATCCAAAGGTTCCATTTGAACAGGAAGCCGTCATTTGAAAAGGCGGCTTCAATGCACCGCACCAAAAGCCGCCTTTTCAAAAGGCGGCTTTGTCTCAAATGGAAGCCGCCTTTTGAAAAGGCGGCTTTCTCACGGTACTTAACTAAATATAAAAATATTCACCGTATGCGACGAATAAGATTCGAGGCATACGGTATGTGCGATTTTTTCTCCCAACTCTCCTCTATCCTTTCCCAGCTCCTCTCATCTTCTTTCCACCAGTCCCATAACCTCCCAGCTTTCTTTCTCCACCAATTTTCTTCTATCTCTCCCCAGATCCCTTCTTCCAAGCTCCAACCTTCTCTCCTTTTCCCAAACCAACCTCCTCCAATCTCCCTCTCTCCCAACCCCAACATCTCTCCCCCAACCCTCTACTTTTCACCCCAACAGCCCCTGCAGCCTCCCCTATTTCTTCCATAAGCTTCTCCCCATTCCTTTCTCCTTTTCACCTACAGCCTATGTCGGCCTCGCCATCACCATAAGCACCACCGTTTCCCTCCATCGCTACAGCCGTCCACCTTACAGTCCTTGTTTAAGCTTATGCTTATTTTTCTTTGGGTTTTTGTTTAATTTGAGTCTGCCACTTCTCGTTCCAATTTCTTATAAATAAAAGCTTAGTTTTTTTTATTTCTAACATGTCCGTGAGTCGTGAACATGTAATATATATTTCATTTTACTGTCCATTTATTTTGTATTGGAGCCATTCGTTTATTTACCCCAAGGTATCGATCAAATTGTTTTTCACTGAGGAGTCAATTATTTGATCAAGGGTTGACTGCTTTTAAGTCAATTCACTTGTTTTTGGCTTTTGAGAGGATTCATCTTGACATATGATGCTAGTTTTCCTACACCTGAGAAGTCTGTGCTTTCCTTTTGGCAGCCTGTGTGCTGGCAACTACCCCTTGCAAAGACCATTTGATTATTGTTTTGTTTGGGTATCGCAGGAATTCTTAGTGCCATCGCGACAAAACACGACATCGGCACAATCATGCATAGAGTGATTATCTATGATAATACCTCATATTTTGCATATTCCTATCTTTATATTAGAATATAAGGGTAATCAGACTGCATCAATATTCCTTTTTCCCTTGAGAAAAATGTCTAATATTTACATAGATATAGATATCCCGTCCACGATTGTACTTTAAGATTTCATTACGAGGGATATTTAAGTTATAATTTTATGAGACGATTCAAATGAATGTGGAACCTAGAATCACAAAATTATAACTATGACGAATATGGAAAGAAATTTAAGAACCAAATGTTTGCAACATCAAACATAAAATTTGGATTTGACTACAAAACTATAAACATTAATCAACTATAAAACAATAAAGAATGAAAAAAGAATTGGATTTGACTTAACCTACTTGTGAGGGACCCAACAATGTGGAATCTAGGTGATGAGGGCGATGTGAAATTGGATGCATCATTGTCGTGTGCAACAACTCGTCACAAGGGAATGGAGGCACCTTCGCATCGGAGCAAAGGGAGGCTGTACTCATGGTTTAAGATATCACGATATATGAGCGATATATCGCCGATATATCGGTATCGGTGAGATGTGAGTACTGGGTATTGATATATATATATATATATATATGTGTGTGTATATATACATATATCCTTTTCCAGGATATCAACCGATATCTCATGAGATATCAATGATATATCACCACATTGAGCCATATCGCTAAAAAATGATTGCTTTTAGTACAAAATTTACCGGATATCAACCGATATCGCTGATATCTATTTGTATCAATGATATTACCGTTGTAAGCGTGATTTCACTGCTTATTTTGCTACTCCTAGTATTAAAACACATCGTTATTTATACATTTTGTTTCGAGTACTGTGAGACATAGATGGTTTTTCAATTGGTGAACTTCGCCTCCTTTGGGCAATAGAGATGAAACAAGTCTAATACTGATCAAGTTAGAATCACATGTCCATAATATATCTCAGTAGTCAACACTCAATTGTCAGCATTGACAACCAACGATATGTGCGATATAATGTGTATTAGTGTGCTAATTACACCTCATTCTTGCATATAAAATAATTTGTATGTTATTTATTATTTTAATAAATACAACAATCTTAATTCATGAAAAATCATTTTTTGCACCATTTTCAAGATTTCCATCGATATCATCGATATGTCCCGATATATCCCTGATATATCCTTTTCTGTACGGACCGATATGATATCGATATCGATACTTCAAACCTTAGTTGTACTCCAGGCGATGAAGCTGTCGCGGATTTTACGTCGGACAACGAAGCATCTAGGGGTTTAGGGCTATTACAAGTCAGCGAGTGAATGGTGTGGGATGATTACTATTCGACATGAGCTTTTAGATCGATTACATGGGTCAAATTCGTACATGGATACAACCGAAAGTTTTTTTAAAGATCCCCCTTCAAAGTGTTTCTTTAAAGATCCCTCTCCCGAAAAATCAGGCCTAATATTCTGTTTGGATGAATAATGATTGACCGACTATTGCGACAATGAATAGTATTAAAATCCGCATAGATGAAATCAGCAGACCACTTAGTCTCTAGCTTGCCTAATTTCTTTGCATTGATTTAAAGCAACATTAGAAGCATCATTACGAATTTAATTCAAGCAATATTACTCTATAATGAATTAATAAATTTATTATCGAGTTAAACATACTCCTATTATGCTCACATTTAGAAGTTGAATCTTAGTATCTTACTATAAATGATATGTCTTACCTCTGTAAAGCGACCACCAACTAACTGTGAAAGTATAAAAATTGTTAAATTGAAAAACATCAAGACATGTCTTAAAGTTCAGCGAAATGTCGACAGTATTGATGTTATTTCGGTTTCCCCAACTGGTCGAAATCGATATCCTAATCCTTTTTTTACCTATGATGGTATACCACCAACAATGAGATTCCTTTGCCTTTTTAAAGGCAAATGTGGTCATATGTCCCCTATTTTGTTCCTTCCCATCCAACGGGTTTCTTTCCTCATTTCAAGCATCAATGAGCAATTTTAAGCACCTAAATCTTTGCCTCACATATATCTACATTGTACTTTCTCTACTCTTTAATTTGTAAGATGCGTGATACACGAGTCTAATTCTTCATTTTTATCATCATTTGGTGTGAAAAAGTGATGATTGAAGTCGTCAATCTTGAAGTATTGTTAAAGATTTGTTGATATTGTTGTTAATAACGATATTATGCAATTACTCATTATTCTTGTGTCAGATCCGTTGTGCTTAGGTTAATGTTTGTTATT
The DNA here is from genome assembly GCA_037367405.1 of Ottelia alismoides. NCBI lineage: Eukaryota > Viridiplantae > Streptophyta > Magnoliopsida > Alismatales > Hydrocharitaceae > Ottelia > Ottelia alismoides. Next base: position 924,188 of record JAZKJV010001037.1, on the reverse strand, counting down.
AGATCTGCACTTGGTTTAGACATTTGATTTGTTGTTGGCATGATTGCATGTATCATCACACTTACTTTGAGGAGCAAAACTTATGTCTTTTGATAGGGACAACGTGCCTGCTGGATTTGGAGGGGACATGGGAGAGAAGTAAGGCAAATTATAGAAAAAAACTTGAGTAGGAATAGTACATCAACCTTTTATAAGCGCCATAGCTATTAACGATTAGAAACAAAGCCTCAATGCCCGAGAGAGGTTAGGAATGGAGCAAAGGGTATCTTGGGAATATAATGGTTGTTAGTTCTGTGGATGCATCTCTGCACATGTAAAGGATTGCAAGTAGGGCTGAGCATTGGGTTTCGATTAGGTTGCTTGGGCTTTGAACTTTGCCCAGTAAGGATTTCGGGATGGTATGTGGGTAGCCCAACCCACATGCCCACGGAGTGGCCCACCATAAGGTCGTTTGCTCGTCCACTCGAGTGGGTGTCTTAGTTATATGCAACTAAACCTCATATGTTCAAAGTTGATCAAAAAATGGGTTTTTTGTTAGATATGTCAAGTCCTTTGTGTACTCTCCATAAGATTATTTTTTGACTTCCAGATTCTCATCCAAACACAAATGGTTCGAACTTAGCCTAATCCACGCATATATCCAAACACGGGTAGTCCAATTTGAGAATCATGGGCGCGACCAATACTCGACTTATGACTTGTGAGTTAAGCTCGGGCTTGGGCCTTGGCTGTAAAAATAATGTAGGCCTAGGCCTGACCAATTTAACAACCAAAAGTAATGGGCTTGGATTGAGTTCAACTGGGTCTAAGACAACCCGATGCTAACCCTAATCACAAGTTTATACATAAGCTCTTGCAAGATGTCATCAAAAAGGTCAGGGTTGAGAACATAGTGTAGGTGGTGATCGAAAACGAAAGCAACTTCAAGAGGGTCTAATTCAATAAGTACGAGAGTTATTGTACCCCATGTCTTACACATTACATTGACCTTATCTTGAAGGATTTTAGGAAGAGGAAGACTATTGTGAATGTGGTTGATCATGTACGATCAATCATGATGTCCATTTACAACTATTGTAGAGTCCTGGTAATGATGAAGAGCATGTATGAGCATGTCATTGTGAGGCAAGAAATCATCAAATTTGAACCAATTTTGTAACATTACAAATGATGCAATAAAGGCAGATAAGCCTGAGGATGTGTTGTTCACAGAGTGGTTTGAGATTCCTGAGGTGCAAGGAGATCAAGGTTGAACTACAGAAACCTTGGTCAACTACCAAATTTTTAGGATGATGCTGTCCATGCAATAAGGAAATCAGGTATGTCGACATTGAGGTACATGGTGATAAAAAGCCAACCATGGGGGTCATCTATGAGGCCATGCGAATGACGAGGGAGAATGTGGAGGGAGTTGGAAAATGGTCTGAAATGTGGTTGGGCATCATACATGACATGACATTTGGACGAAAATTTTGTCACACCCTCTTCATCATTGCTGATATGTAGTATCATTATATGTTGTCATGTGTCAAGTTGTGGCGAACCTAGCTTCATCATTTCTGATAGGTATGCAGTATTATCTAAATCCAAGGTATAGCTACAAGTATAAACTCGACATTCGTCTGGAAATTTTGACGGCTCTTTGAGTTGTAGTGGAGAAGCTGGTGAAATCAAGACTCAAGAGACATGCATACAAGTTGCATGAATGAGATATAACATATTAATTAATTATTTATTATTTACAAAATAGTAAATCTCATTGTAACTATTAAAATATGCAGGTTAACTTGATAATTAATGTATCTTGCTATTATCATTTTGTAGATAAAATATTTCAAGGAGGCTTTGGTTTTTTAGGAAAAGTGTCTGCAATAAGAAGACAGAGTAACACTCCTCTCGATACGTATAGTTCCACCTTATAGCTATATGCTTACAAAGTGCTATAAGTTACATAATACATCCGCAATGGAGGTCTAAAACAACTTCATGTGTTTTTGCAGTCGAATGGTAGATCCTTTATGGAATCGATGCTCTCACTTCTGACAAGTAGCTATGAAGGTGTTGTTGCAGACCGCATTAACTGCAGGATGCGAGAGGAAATGGATCACATTCAACCTCATTTACAAAATTAAACAGAATTCTTTGGAGATAGACTAGTAGCATGATCTCGTTTACGTACATTATAATCTCACATTGAAGATGAAACATACAAGGCAGTGGTTTCAAGATTCTTATGATTAAGATGTCTTATAGAAGTGGCTAGATGATAACGATGCTCCTTTGCTTGATGAGAGAGGAGGAATGCCAAAGACACAAGTTGCTTCACAGGTGGCGGTAGATGTCGAAGATTACATGGCAGATCAGGTCAACATCCATACCCTATTGGTGGGTTAGAAGATGATGTAGTTGATGAGGGCTTTATCATATCCAAATTAAAATCGAAATCAAGATTAGATAGAATAGATGCTGATGATAATGATGACGCAGTTCAAGATGCTTACGGCAAAATGTCATATTTCGGTGAAGAACATACTAGTGGGTGGGTTGCAGTTTGATGGACTATAGGCAATATATATGCCAACACACTAACATATATCAAGACTATATTCCAAATCTTTTATTGAGGTCCAGATCCTACATAACTGATGTGTTATTATCCACATCCTGCACACCCGTACCCGTAATTGTTTTTTTCACAAACCATCACTAGGATTACATAATGATGGAAGATTTGATATCTTCACTTGGATCCATGGGAGTTAGAGGAGATTCCATTGTGAGTGGTGCAAGTTATGGAGGTACATCAAACCATGGAGGTCGTGGAGCTACATCAAGCACTTGTGGTGGTGGAACTTGGGCGTTCACGGAATGAATCATATGATTTCTTTTCTCGTCATGGTTATGGTTATGATAGTAGCGGGCCTGGTGGCTATGGTGGTACCTCATCACATAATTATGCATGATATGGTACGGTGTATGACATATTGCAATATTTCCCCTCGTTACTGTCTCCGGCTCAACCTCCACAAATGTCATGTGGCCCCTGTCCTCCCACTCCAACTTTGTCGCACGGTTCTGAAGGTACATATTCTTTACGTCGACCTCCTCATGATTCTGCCTCCTATATGAGAAGATATCCTCGTATTGATTCCTTGCGCATATCAAAGTTTTTTTTGAGTTGAAAAAGGAGGAAACATCCGGAGGTGCTCGCCCCAAATTATATTAGAAAGCTAAAGTTAACATGAAAAATTTAAGCCAGATCTCGAGAAGAGATCTAGAGAGATGAATTACATTATGACCATAAAATCTATCAGAACGGAAAATGATCCCATTGCATGAGAGCCAAATTGCCCAGATCATGGCGATCGGGCACAATAACTCTGCCATAATCTTGAACTGGTCAAATATATCTGCAGTATTTAAGTATATTCAAATCTTGATATATACATCATGATATATTTAGTATTCCGACTACCAATTAGTCCTTTTTGGTGATGATTTTTTGTATATTCAACTCTTGATATATTTATTTATACAATCAATGCATTCTTCATGAAGATATTTGCTTCACATATTTTGCATTGTATGAAAGTAGCATAGATTCAAAAAATATGCCATGAGATGCATGAGTATTAAGCCTTCCTTTGATCTTGGGATAATATCATCCATGCATATCTTATACGATAACTCGACACCGTTAACTCTTGTTTGGTCTTTTAAGGCCCACCATAGATAATGCCCATGGATGGCTTCCTATATCCGCTGCATCAACCACATGTAATAAGCGAACCAATGGTTTAAAAACTCGAATTGCAAGTGTAGTTTGATTCCAAAAAGAAGGGCTCAATGCTATGGAGTTGCATCGACCACAAGCATTCCCAATGCTTACACATCTTACATATTGAAATACTTTGAAATTTTGAATAACTCGAAGTTCAATCCCTTATTTGGTTGTCTCTTTCAAGGGTTTATCAATGGATTTCTTCATTGATCATTGAGCGACAATATTAATCACATACTTTCCAAATTAATATATATATTAATATTTTTGAATCCTTACCATATTTCATATAGAAGATGACCATCGATGGAATTGTTTGTGACCCAAATATCTCATTAGTGAGCTCCGATAATCCGCTTCAATAAGCATGAATCTGTATGATTCCTTTGAGAGATCATACATTATATATTCCCTTGTATGTACATCAACTTGCTGGTATATAGATCTTATCATGCCATCAACCAATTGGTTTATCAAATGTATATGCTCACATATATAGGGATTTTATCCAATGAGCCATGTTCGTATTAGGTTCCTAATGAGACACACAGTCCTCCCTTTGATCTTCATTGTACAGTTTTACTCATCCACGCCTATTTCTAGAATTAGAACTAATCATCGAGCCTACAACAAATAATTCCGTATTTATGTCTTATTTTATTTCCAATTAGAAAAATAGGTAGATATTCCCACCCTAGTTCCTTATTCCATATTGAGAAAACAATCTCTCTCTTGTCTCTGAAAACCTCAAGAAGCTTGAAGATGAAGAAGACGAAGAAGCTTGAATTTTGACAGTAAGTTCTTCGTTGCATTCTTTTTCTTAGCACTGGTCCTGGAACGGTTAATTATAGGTAATACGATGCCGTTAGTAAGTTAATCTCTGCACAATATTCATAATTTCAGTAACTAATCATAACATGATCACTAATATGAACTATAGTAATAGGTACTTGTTGTATGGACATTAGTAATTTACATTCTCAATTATATAGTAATAATTCAAAAGTACTAAGTAACTGTAATCTCAGTAACCAATCACAGTGAGTTCGGTAATATGGACATCAATATTCAGTACTCGTTCGAATAAACATTAGTAATTTAGTTACTCAATTATTGTTGGACATGCTAGCCCACAATGATCTATTATGCAATAAATATTACTCCCTGATCTGAAATGAAGAATAACTAATTTGTATAATAGGTCCCTTAGTTAATTAGGGTTATGTACCATGGCCATCTTAACGATCATACAACTGTTGATTCAATTGCTGAATCATAGAGGCTGGTGCTTTGATGAATATCTAAAGCAAGGCCTTAAATGTTGGATTTCGGTTTTGTTTCAGTAAGCCTGAAAGAGAATTTCTGTAGAATTTCGGTGAAATGGCTGGAAATTGAAGAAATTACTTGAAAACTCATTTTTTTCTAAAATTAAAATTTCTAATATTCTTTAACTCAATAAATAAGATAAAAATACGCATTTTTTGTTAATAAAAAGATATTAATATGATATGTTACATTAAATTTCCATCCAATCGCTCCAACAGTTAGAACAATAGTATATTGCCCAGAATCAGAACCAGTTTTGGAACTGAAATTAGAAGCCATTAGTTTCACCTCTTGAATATGAAGAGAATGGTGACAAGTGGAATAATAACATAGAATATATAGGTCAACAAAGAGTACTAGCGAAATGAAATCATATGTAAGAAATAGAAGATCGAAATAATAGCTTAGAACTTGTATCTAATCAAAATACTTTCAACCTAGAAAAGTATTTAATTTTAGAAATAAAATAAGACATGCACATACACAAACACAAATCTTTAACATATATGTGTAGTAGACGCATTGTATAGCTTGTGATCGTAAAGTATATGCTATACAAGACACAAACAAATCAACTAACACCAAGAAACTGTATAGTATTCACAAGCACAATCTATATCCGACCTGATAATAGGCAAATGCTTACAGTCACAAGACTTGAAAGGTTGCTAACAACTTAGCTCTCACATAACCATATGTAATCCTTGTAATAGTGAAAAACCACAAGATAACAACGACTTAAATTTTGGATTTCGGTTTCGTTTCGCCATAATGTTCAGAAAGAGAAATTTCAGAGAATTTTGGTGAAATCATAGGAAATCTTGGAAATGACTCTAAACTTGATTTTTTTCCAAAAACTAAGGTTTTTAATATTCACAAGTCAATAAATAAAATAGAATGTACACTTATTTGTAAAATATAATTGTAAATATAAGTTTTGAAGTAATATTATCGTCATTTTTTAAGACCAATAATATTATCGCCATAATCATCACATATGTTGATATATATTTTTTTGACTAAAAAAGGGGGAGCCCTCCCAAGGCGGGAGTCACCACACCAACTCTTTCATTAATATCAAAAAGTACATCAGTTCGAGATCCAGAAATTGTACAAAGCATTACAATACGCGAGCACATTCTCGTAATAAAAGCGTTGGACTTTGAAAATGCAATCATTCCTGCCGGCCCAAATAGCCCATAGAACAACGAAAGGCCTTGAGACGTCGTCCGAAGACCCAAGACCCACCGACCGAATCGATCTCCAGAAATTCTCCAAGGTCGATGCCTGAACCCATGGCCTTAAATTTCGACGAATTTCGACCGAAATTCGGTCGAAATTCGGTTTCGTGGCGATACCGATATCGAAACCATGTATAATATCAGTTTCTAGGATTTCGGCCGAAATTTCGGTCGAATTTCGGTCATTTCGGTCATTTCGGTCATTTCGGTCCATTTCGGTCCATTTCGGTGGAAATTGTTCACAGATTTCTCGGATTTTGGTGGAATTTCGGTTCATTTCGGTCCATTTCGACTGAAATTGTTCTAGGTCATCATATGTCATGCCTAGGCCATTTATTGATATTCATAGGTACTATTTGGTCACTAAATGAAATTTATAGGTCACTATTTCAATCACCATTGCAATATAAGCCACTATTTCAACCACCATTGTAATAAATAAGGCCATTAAGGGTCCTCTTTAAACCCAATAATTATAATGAATTATAATGTATATGTTCTCATTCCATCTCACAACTTCACAAGTCACAATTCACAACCTAACTTAAGTCTTGGAGAGCCAAGTTTCCAAATTCCAAGCAAGGTAAGTATTTTACCATATTTTTTCATAACACGTCTTTTTTTAACATACTTCGAGATGCCAAATATGTATTTTTTTCATCTTTGAATGCTAACTTCAGAGTTCAGAATCTTCATAGTTAGAATCTTTATATAACCATCTTGTTATCTTTTCATAGGCCAACTTGACTGTAACTATTAGGTAGGGCATTGCATATTAACAAACTTCAGAGTTCTTCTTTTACTTGCATATCTTTTCCGGGCTTTCCTAGGCCCTACATATTATTACATTACATTGCATCATTTTAGCTCACGAGACACTAGAAGATTGTTCTTTTCTAGGATTCTCTTGTTAATTCTCTCTACTATAAGGAGTATGTGTCTGTACGTGTGGTAGGTTGTTAATAACCTTCCAAGTCTTTGACTGTAACTATTTTTCTACTATTAGGCTGGACGTAGATTGTGCTTATGAATGCTACACAATTTTTTGGTGTTAATTAATTTGTTTGTGTCTCGTATAACATACATTTTACGATCACAAGCTCTACTATGCATTTATTTTGGTATACATGTTAAAATATTCGTGTTTGTGTATGTCTTATTTTATTTTTAAATAAAAGTATTATTACTCTTTTGAGAATTGATAGAAAAATTGAATGCCAAAATTTAACCGTGTACTGAAATATGAAATTTCACTCTGGACGGTCATCGATATGATGACCGAAATCATTCTTTTAAGGTACTAAACATTATAACATCTTATTATAAGCAAAAAAACTTGTATTTATGTCTCTTTTATTGATTAAACAACATTACAAATCTTAAATTTTGAAAAAATGAGTTTTCAAGTCGTTTTCCCAATTTTCGGCCATTTCACCGAAATTCCACCGAAATTCCACCGAAATTCCTTTTCTGGGCTTACCGAAACGAAACCGAAATCCGACATTTGAGGCCTTGCCTGAACCCAAGCCAACCCCAAGGAACCCCAGACATGCTCCGAAGACCGGCACCCGAAGAAGATATGCTCCGTGTCTTCCATAAACCCCTCGCATCTATCACAGTTCATGTCTGCCACGCCAAAAAGCCTTCCCCTCCTCACTTTGTCACATAGACGGTTTCTTCTCAACCACCACATGAACACCTTTACCCGAGTAGGTATCTCGGCCGCCCAAATAACCTTCATGTCCGCACAGAGGTCGACGTCGCGCCCCACCCCTCAGCTTCCGGTAGGCCTTCTTCACAGAGAATCTCCCATCCGCCTACACAAAACGATCCGGCTCACCTGACAATTCTCCCGGAGGGGGAATCTCGGACTGCATCCGCAAGAAGTCATCCAGCCGTTGATCCGACAGATCCGAAAGAAAGATAGGGGCCTACGACCCCGAGTCCGCCACCTCCGCCAACCGCGACCCCCTGCCCACCGCTAAGGCCATCAACCTTGGGAAACGATGCCCCAACGCCTCCTCCCCTGTCCAGTCATCCAGCCAAAACCTGAAGAGCTGACCATTCCCCATCCTCGGCCGCAAGAAAGATCTGATCTCCGGCAGCACAACGCAGATCCCCCCCCACAACGGTGACTCAGAGGACCTCGTCCCGGCCACCAACTCCCCAGTGACTCCGTAAATCCTCCTTAGAAGCCTGGAGACCAACGAATCGGAGGAGCCCCAAATCTTCACCACCCACTTGGCAAGCAAAGCTTTGTTCATAACCTCCACATCCCGGACCCCCAGGCCCCCATCAACAACCGGCCTAGCAAGATCCTCCCAACCGACTAGATGCAGACCCGGCTTCATCTGCCTCCCATCCGACCAGAAGAAAGACCTCATTAAGGCCTCCATCTTCCTTCTAACCCCAACATGCATCAAACGCGTCGAGTAGAAAAAAATCGGAATGGCAGAGAGAACATACTTCAGCAGGGTAAGCTCCCACTTTTGGACAAAGTAATTACCTTCCAACAAACTAACCGCTCCTCCATTCTCCGAAGAACACAGTCCCAGTCCGAATTCCTCATCCTGTCCTCAACCAGAGGCATCCCCAAATAGGAGATAGGCAATCGCCCCAGGGGGCACCTCCGTCCAACCAGCGAGCCTGCCGCATTCCTCGTCATCCATCCCCAACGGAACCACCACCGACTTCTGCCTGTTAATCTGCAGACCCGAAAGGCACCCAAACAGATCCACCAAAATAGCAGCGTTGTGGTTCTGCTCCTCCGACCCCCCCAGAAAGATCACCGTATCATCGGCATACTGCAACACAGGAATCGAGATACCCCCCAGCCAGAAGCCCTCGCACCACTCCGCCCCCACCGCGAGACATATGTTGATATATAGAACAACGTGTTGCCTAGAGTCAGAATTGAATACTAAACTGGAAGTAAAAAGCCATGATAATGATGAGGAATAACAATTAAATAGACAATAGGACGACAACCTTGGGTTCATATATCTCTATAGTCTTGATCTCTCATCGAATGTGCTTTGGAAGTATCATGTCGATGATGATCGTAATTATCGAAAATCCCTATAAAATCTAAGAAGTTTTGGCATATATATGTGCTCTTGACATTTAATCATTATTGACATGGTTCACTGCATTATGGAGAATGGTGGCTCGATAAGAGATGATGTACTCAAAATGTTTGAGTACCTGCATGAATCAAAAGTCTTTAAGAGTTAAGATGGATGTAGATACGATGAGTGTCACCATTCTACTGTGTATACTCAAGTCATTCATGAAGCTTCATAATATTCATATTGTATGAACTGAACGAAGCACGTATAAATGTTGAAATACTCTTATATTGAAATCTTTTGAGTTCAAAATAAGAGATCTTTTGTCTTAAGCAATGGTTGTTTATAAATGAAGGGAGCGCAGTGGAAGCATGGGTCTGACCCAAATAAGAAGGAAAGTCAAAGGGTTGACTGTACTTCTGTGACTTCCATACATATGACATCCAAAGAGTTGGATGTATGCTAATACTGCAATAGGCCGATGTATTGATAGTATTACTATCTAGACTATATAACATCCTTAGAGAAGGATTTTGATGGTGCATCGGAATATTATATATCAACATATAATCATGGAAATTGACTTGCTTATTGGATAATATCAAAGTATAAAAATTATATCTCATTCTTCTAATAACACTTGCAATTGGTTGCATATGTTTTAGAAGACTAGAAAATTTGATCTTAGGGTGCGTTCTTGTATCGGGTTAAACCACCCCAAGGGTGGTTTAACTCCCCTACCCCATATTTTCTCCCTCCACGTGGGTCCCACTTTTTTTCTTTTTAAAAAAATTAAATAAATCATTTCTCCATTATCAATCCCATCAAAAAATAATATACTATACCATCATATCATATAAAAATTATAACTACTCCACTTCTACTCACTTTTTCAAACTCCAATACAATCACATCACAATAACTTCTCACTTTTTCAAACTCCAATACAATCATATCACCCCAAACCCACTTCTAACCCACCCCCAGTTTAACCCTCTATCCAAACACCAAAACCAAAAAATGGTTACCTGCAACCAGTTTAACCCACCTAAACCCACTATCCAAATACCCCCTTAAGGTTTAATAGTCATCCACATGGATGTTGATGCAATTGTTGCAACAATCTCCATTAGATAAATAAACTACATATTTTCAGTAGGAGAGCCCTTAGTCTTAGAGAATGTCTCTATCCTATATATTAGAATACATTCATTGTTAATTTCTAAATGTTGAAAATGAACATGTATTCTGGAATAGACCTATCATAAAGAGTTATGATGGATATATTTCAGATAATAATCTAACATCTAGTGGACTCTACTAAATTAGAATATTAATGAATAGTTCATTAATATTTCTAAATACTGAAAATTAAACCTTAAAAGATCAATAGGAGGATGAAGATCATTTGACAAAGATCTGGCATCGAGTCTTGGACATATGTCTGTTGATGAGATTAATAGACCAATAAGAGATGAAACTTTAGACTATCTGAAATTTCAAATCTTACATACATGTAAATATTATATTCAAAAGTAAAATGTCCGATACACCCTTCTCTGGGAATAGTGTAAGATGCCAAGGTATTCAAGATCTTATACATATTGATGTATGTGGATCATTTATACCATAATAAACATTAATGATATCTGATATCAATTAATTAGTATTTGTGATAAAAGATTTCTTCCCTTCACCTTAGAAACATTTGAAATGTTCAAAGATTTCACAATTTTAGTTTAGAACCAAAGTTTGAAGGAAGATGAAAATGAATTTGATCTAATCTAGATAGCAAGTACCTATTAGATGAATTCAAGGAATACCTTATGGAGACATGGATACCATTCTTATCTCACTCATCCTAATACACCTTAACTCAATAGAGTTGTAGGGAGATGCAAGTGGATCATGTGTGACATGATTTGATCAATGATGAATATTATTAGCATAATCTCTTAGTTTTCAGGTATATATGCAGTAGCGACTGCAATATATATCCTTAATAAGGATCCATGCAAATCTGAACCCAAAAACCCTCGTAAGTTATGGTTTGGAACCTTGCATAGTGTTGGACACTTGAGAATTTAGGGTTGCTTGGTCCATAACTTTGTCATGGATGCAATTAAGCTAGAATCTAGCACCAGAGAGTGCTACTTCATTTGAAATATAAAGGGCGAGTTGGATACCTATTTTATGACCTTGAGATTCTTAAATGATCTCCTCTCTAAGAATATGATACTAAGAGGATGACTTTCTCGAGAATCAAGATGAAAATGAAGTAAAGGAACTCATTGAATTTTGAGTAGATAGTGAGGCTCCTGAAATCGAAAAATAAAAGGACAATTAAAGATGAAACACTCATACCTCTTCAAATTAGTTTGAGGGAGGTAAGACCACCTAAAAGTATGGATTCCATGTGTCAGTTAAGTCTGGCAATGATCTGACTTCATTTGATGAAGCTTATGAGGATCATGACATGGAACGATGAATGTTAGCAATAAAGTCTAAAGTAGACTTCATATACAAGTGTTGCATATGGACCCTCGAGGATCCACATATAAGGGTAAGACCCGTTGGGTGTAAATGGATATTCAAGAGAAAGAGAGAACCTGCTGAGGAGGCAGAAACCTTCAAAGCACAGTTCGTAGCCAAAAGCTACACATAGAAAGAAGACATCGCTTGCGATGAGACTTGCTTTCTAGTGACCATGCTTAAACCCATCAGAATATTGCTAATTATAGCTACACAACTTAACTATGACATCTACGAGATCGAAGTCAAGATTGCATTCCTCTATGAATGCCTCTCCGAGGACATTCATATGAAGTAGCCCCAGGGCTTCATAATTGAGGAAAGTAAGATGTGAAGCTCAAGGAACTCCATCTATGGACTCAAATAAGCTTCTAGTTGTTGGAACATCATATTTAATGAAATTATAAAGGTTATGATTTCATACGAAATCTTTATGAGCCATATGAAGCTTAGTGGGAGTGCTATTGTGTTCATCGTGCCAAGTGTAGATAATATCCTAATCATTGGGAATGATATAAGGATAATAATTGTTTTATAATCTGGTTGTTCCATACCTTGAGATACAATCTCAAGGATACCTTTTAGATCTTAGTTCTGAAGTTATCCAGAAACAAAGAGAAAAGGGTATTGGGATCGTCACATTTGTAGTACACCTTGGACGTGTTCCATTTTTGGGAAAACCCAAATGAAGGCTTCCTTCCCTTAAAGATATGGTACTAACCTATCTGAAGGGATAACACCTCAAGGAATTGAGGAAGTGAATGCTAAAACTGCTTGCCCTTGTGCATCCGTTATTAGAAGCCTTGTGTGCTAGATGTGTACAAAAGTTAGATATCTGCCATGTACTGGGAATAATAAACTGTTACTAATCATAATATGGAGATAAAACACTTACTTGCAGAAACAAAAATACCTTCAAAGATGACAAGACTTTTGAGATAGTGATCTCAAAGTCTTATATTCGAGAACTTAAGACTTTATAGATAGTGATCGAAAAAGGTCTTAACTGTAGATGCCTTATAACTTGATCTTGGCCTTAGAAGATGGAGATCTCCGGAAATAAGTGCATTCTAATAAGGATAATAGAAATTACATACTGATTATAACGATTATTGAGTTGTAGTGTTAAAGACACTATAACTGCTTTAACACGATCGAGTATTGGTTGCATAAGATGCAACATTAGATGCGAGCATTGTTACTGGGAGATATGCAAGTACCATAAAAGGACTTGGCGTAGTCTCTTGTGAAAAGAGTGACTAGTTATCTTACTAAGTTATTTTTCTAAACAACTTATGATTGTCACATGAGTGTGGGTTTAAAGATTAGCCCATTAATGACTCTTTGGGCTAGTGGGAGATTGATGGACATGCAAGCCTACAACGAGCTATTATGCAATACATATTATTCCCTGATCTGAAATGAAGAATAACTAATTTGCATAATAGGTCTCGTAGTACAATTAGGGTTATGTACCATGGCCATCCTAACGATAATACAATTGTTGATTCGATTGTTGAATCATAGAGGTTGGTGCTTGGATGAATATCTAAGGAGTTAGATTGATGACTCATCAAGCACCGTCCAATGATTATTAAGAGAGGATCTCCAGCCTGAGTATGAGATGGCAATCCTTTCTTTAATGGGCTGATATCTAACCAAGCTCTTGATGCAGGTCCTCTGCATAGGAATAGAGATTCAGAGGTGTTAGATAAGTTAGGTCAAAGAGTTGACTTAACGAGATCGAGATAACCAAGTCCTATGTCGTATACTGTCATGATATAGGCATGAATCCTGTAATCGGAGACATATGTATTACTATATGTTTGAGTATGTACATTTGGCAGATCGATAGGTTGATGATCTAATCACGGTCTATACACCGGTGAGCTGGTGTGCATACAAGGGCATATGAGTAATACGATCTCTCAAAGGGATCATACATATTCATTACTGAACCGGAAGACATGACCTCATTCATGAGATATTGGGAATCTAATTTCATGCACGGTCTTCTCGCTTTGGAAGCTTGACTGAGTTGTAGCATGGAAGGTTGTATAGGTATTGGTATCGATATCGGTACTGTGTCAGTACGATATATCGTCGATATATGGACGATATATCGACGCCATATTGCCGATATCGAACCGTTTTCATGAAGAAAATGACCTACCAACGCTAAATATCGGTCATATCGATGATATATCGGTCACCTGTTGATATCGATATATCGTCGATATATCACGATACGACCTTCCATGATTTGTAGGTTTGATATGTGCTTTTGGAAAGTGTACGATCAATACTCGATATGATATATGCTTTTGGAAAGTATATGATCGATACCAACTCCCAATGATCAAATGAGAAACTTAATGATAAAAACCTTGAAGGAGACATTCTAAATGAGATCTGAAACTTGGGGTTTTATTCTAAGTCTTCCAGTATGCATGATGTATGAGTATTATGAATACTCGAGGGTGATGCGATCATAAACGATTGTATAACCATGACGCTTCCATTCCGAAGGAGTGATGAAACATGTTTGGATTTTAGTGTCTCCTCTCAATAGAGAAGAGTAATCTAATGTTGGTCCAAATGTTGGACATTGATATGAATACGATTCAGATACAATGCGAAGATTAGATTTTACGGCTTTGATTTAGTGAAATATCTGTGGGAGGTTCCTGAGATCTGGATTTGAGATATGATCTCGATATCCAAGTCAATATACGTGGAACACACAATCTCCCTGTCCTTATCTCCATGTATCCGCGGAGAAAACGCATTATTTTTTAAGGAGTTCAAGAATAATTCAATTGTTAATAATGTGTCTGAGCATTGAGAAAAATTGATAGTTAAATGTGATTTAATAATCATGAATAATATAAATTTGATTCATACTATTTGGCCATATAAGGACAGTTATCTAAGATAATTAAACGTGATATAATTATCAAAGATGTGAATAATGTGAATGTGATTCATGTTATTTGGGCACATGAGAATAGAGATCCAAGATAATTAAATGTGATTTAATTATCAATGATATAAATTATGTGGATAGTACTTTCCATATTATTTATATATTATAAATGTGATTTATAATATATTAGAGAGAGCTTATTGTAAATAGTATCTTCAAATTAAGTGTTGATGTGAATTGGATTCACATTGGAAATTAATTGAAAATACAATTTACATTTTGTTTTGGGTTGTGAATATGATTCATAATTATTTAATGGCATGATTGCAATTTTAACAAAATTAATTTGGAATTATTTTGTGAATTAATTTACAACAAAAGTTGTTATAAATATATATGAAGGATTAGAGAAGCCAACACCATGCATTTAATGGATGGTGGAAGGCCACCCTTTGACTTTTTAGTTCAAATTAAATTATGTTGATTATTCAATATTTATTTTAGCCAGTGTAAAAAATAGTCGAATCTTTCAACATGGATTTTAAAGAATCCATGTAGCCGACCCTACTTATAGTGGAAGAAGGCTTCACCATTTTTTCTATTCAATATTTATTTAATTTAATCTAAATTAATTGTTGTTGTATTTTTATAATAAAATCATGGCCATTGAATAAAAACACAAATCAATTTCAACCATTGATTTTGTGTTTCGATTGGATTGGAATCCATAGACTCCCAAAATACTATAAAAGAAGATGCAACCCTAGCTTTTCTTATACATACAATAATTATATGCTCTCTTCCTCTCTCTCTCTTTACATGCCAAGTCTCTCTCTCTCTCTCCTCCTTAGAGTGGTCGTCCACCATAAACCCTAAAGAGGGTTGTCTCGTCGCTACGCTGTTGTACTGTCGCTTCGGCCGTTCGTGGATCTCCGTCTCCTTTGGTGCATCTTGCTCGTGAAGAAGACGTCGGATCTCGTGAGATAAGATAAGGAAATTGACCGCTTGGATCATCAACATGGATTGGGAGGAGCACGCGTTCATCAACGTGCTCGCAAGCATCTCCGTTGGATCAGACTTGAGACAGGAGGTCTCTTCCTTTAGAGACTCGATCGCAACCACGCTTCAAGAGGTAATCCTAATACCCCTTTGTGGTTTAGATGAAACAACCTGAGAAGTGTTCTCGGATCATGTGATTTCATCGCTTTATTTTAAATTCCGCTGCCTCGAGCAACTAGTTTGACTAGTCGCTCCCGATCGCATATGATGCGATCTTCACGTTTCCGTGATGCGCTTAAGATTCTTTCCATAACCTTCAATTATCTAGTAAACGCTCAAAAGTATTAACTACAATTTCAGTAACTAATCATAATAAGTTCAGTAATATGAACATTAGTAATCAGTACTTGTTATATGGACATTAATAATTTACCTTCTCATTATTAGTAATTCAAAAGTATTTCAGTAACCAATCATAATGAGTTCAATAATACGAACATCAATATCTGGTACTTCTTCATATAAACACTAGTAATTTACCTTCTCAATTATCTAGTAATCATTCAAAAGTACCAAGTACTTATAATTAATGAGATTTGGAATGTTTCAAATAAGTAATTAATGGGACATATTTCCATAACTGTCATCCTATACTTAGGGATTTTAAATCAAATATAATTTTAAATCATGTTTGAATATATTACTATCCTCACAACAATAATTTACTTGAGAACTGTATATATACTACTTCAGTAATGTCCATGAATTACTGAACTCTGTAGAAGGTAACATTATGGATGTAAATTACTGACCATTGTTCTGGTAATATTAATCTAGCAACAAATATTTACTTAAGTACATAATATATTACCAATCAAATGTATTCTTCTAAACGAAATTAAAGATTTGAATTCTTCTTTCCAAAACTATTTTCCTTTTCTTAAATACACAATACAATTGGAAATATAAAAGCATGAATGGTGCTAATATCCTTCCAAAATCGTCATTTGAAGTAGGCAACCTTTCAATTGAAAATACACATGGATGGCTTACTTTTGGTGCTCCAATGGCTTACTTTTGGTACAAGGCCCATTGGATAAGTCCCCCCATATATATGTGTGTGGAAACGAGAAGCTACATCGACGAGTTCTTCCAAATAAATGCACCGGCCATTTTTCATTGGTTTTAGATTTTTTTTGCAGGAAACCTAGGGGGATTTACTTACTCTACTGAGTGGAATATGTGTTTAAATTTCATGCAAAACAAACATTCCTAATATGTCAATATAGAAGGGGTCATTTCAATAATCATAAGATCGTTAAAATTTGATAGGCTCGTTGGATATGATAGAAGTGTTAAATTAAGTTGAATTTGGCGCGAGACCATGGTGATATATGATAATCCAAATCCCCTTAGATTTCATTTCAAAAAAAGTAAAAAATCAATGAAAAAATGGTCGGGTGTAGCTAGTTGGCTACACCTGCCGGTGTAGCTTCCCCGACCTGTCCGTGACAATATACGATACAAGTTTTTAGTATATCGATCTCATCAAGCTAACTCCTTAACCTGATTCGTCCAGTACATCTGAATCTCTATATCTGTAGAGGATACGCATCAAGAGCATCAATCGGATATTACTCTTTAGAAAGAGTTGTCACATCTTCTGATACTGAAAATCTTTCTTGAATATCACTTTGCGATGCTAGTTGTGTTGTCAATCTAACTCTTTATATCTACTACCCTACATCAACCTCTATAATCGAACTCTTTAGATCAACAAGTGTATGATATCATAATAACTATGGTACATATTCTGAAATGTAATGAGGGATTTTGCTAATACAAACTTAATTATGTTTTATTTTTGATAATGGAATGATATACTTTGCAATAACTTTTATTGCACAAATTTCGTCATGAACTTACATGTTTAAAATCTTGACAATTTTTTTATTTATCATAGTCATGGAATGCTAAGCATGAGAACCCTTTTTAGAGAGTATATTATACTAACAAGTTGATTTAAGAATATATTGAAATCTAAACATAGACGTTAATGATTGAAACACAAGTTTAGAATTAAGTATACTATTTACTAAAACCCTAAAGCATAAAATTTCAATATAATGCATGTCCAGAGAAAGATTATAAAATTTAGAGTACTAAAGTTCAGCATGAAATTTATACACGGTATATCAAATCTAAGTAATAACCTTGTTGATTGAGGGTTGCTGATTGTGGCACCATGAATGGCGATCAATGGAAGCGAGCAAATGACGAGAAGAGTTTCAACGATGGTGGTAATGAAAAGTTGCTGGTGATGGTGGTGATAGACAACGATGGAGGTAACAAATTGTCATCGACAGAGGCGACATGATGCCAAAAAGAGTAGTTGACGAGTGTAGACAAGAAAGAGTTGCAAGTGGAGCTAGGAGTGATGGCAAGAAGATTTTGTGTGGGGGGGGGCGAGGTGGTGGGGTCAATTGCAAGCAAACACGGGCTTTTGGGTCAAGGCTTTTGGTTTTTTTAAGGATGGGGTTTTAATCGGATTTGGCGAAGCAAGAAAATGCCTGGAGATTGGAGGAGTATCGTGGTGCCTCTTTATAAGAATAAAGGAGACATTCAAATTGTTCAAATTACAGAGGTATCAAGCTGATGAGTCACACTATGAAAATTTGGGAACGTGTGATCGAAAGAAGGCTGAGGAAAGTTTCCAACATAAAAGAAAATCAATTTGGATTCATGCCATGTCGCTCAACTATTGAAGCCATCCATTTGCTGAGGAGAACAATGGAGATTTATAGAGCTAAAACGAAGAACCTCCATATGATCTTTATTGATATGGAGAAGGCTTATGATTCTGTCCCACGAGAGATATTGTGGAGAGTTTTGGAGAAGAGACAAGTACATGTCCTATACATTAACCTCACAAAGGACATGTATGATAGGGCTTTATCTTGTGTAAGGATCCCGTCTTGGAAGACTGACTATTTTGACATCAACATTGGTTTACATCAAGGTTCAACTTTGAGTCCATTTCTTTTTACTTTGATTATGGACGAGTTAACAAGTCACATTCAGGATGAGTTACCTTGGTGTATGTTATTTGCTGATGATATTGTGTTGATTGACGAGACTAGATATGGAGTAAATGAGAAGCTTGAGGTCTGGTGACATGCATTGGAGACTAAAGGATTTCGTATAAGTAGGGCTAAGACGGAATATATGGAGTGCACCTTTGATGGAAGCAATGGTGAAGGAATTGAGGTGAAGATCAGCGACAATAACATTCGGAAGAGAGATTCTTTTAGATATCTGGGATCTAGTTTGCAATAGGATGGGGAAATTGATGGAGATGTTACTAATAGAATAAATGCAGGCTGGCTAAAGTGGAGAGGAGCCTCTGTTGTTCTCTGTGATAAGAAAATTTCTTTAAAAATTAAAGGAAGGTTTTACAAAGCAGTCGTGAGACCTGCTATGTTGGCCTGTGAACCATAGACATGTGCAGAGAATGGCTGTAGCAGAAATGAAAATGCTAAGGTGGATGTGTGGACACACACACACACACACACACACGTAAAGATCGGATTCGGAATGATGCAATCAGAAAGAAAGTTGGTATAGTTCCGATCGAGGATAAGATGCGAGAAAATCGCTTAAGATGGTTTGGTCATTTGCAACGAAGATCAACGGATGCACCAGTTAGGAGATGCGAGTGTTGGGATGATGAGCCGGCTAAGAGAGGGCGAGGACGGCCAAGAAGTGTTGGAAAGAGATTATACGAAGGGATTTTATTTTTTTGGATAGAAGCTCGGGATTGACCCAAGATAGATCTGAATGGAGGCGAAGAATCCACGTAGTCGACCCTACTTAATTGTGGGAAAAGGCTTTGTTGTTGTTGTATGGGGTTTTAATCGGAGTTGCTAATAAGGTTGAGTACCCGGTAGTACAATGTCGGCTAGGCCGACTAATTGGGATCATGCCGCCTAAGCATTTCCCAGCCTATCTCTGCAAGGTTTCTAAACCTAATACAATAAGGATCCATAAAAAAAACCTAGACTCACCCTATGCTCATTGATTGAGTAATGAGACTCCCGTGAAGGTAGGTCACTTGCCAGCATTAGGCGATGTCACTTAACGAGCTATGCCATGTATTGGATGAACAAACTAGTTAGGATTCTAAGGCATCTCGACACATATGTAGTCACTCAAGATTAATAGATCCTTATCCACGATCTATTAACCCATATAACAAATAACATGTCAATACTCCCCCTTAATTTGGGCATAAATACCGTACATGTCTAACTTGTCCACATTATACTAAAAATTAGGTGTCTGAAGTCCCTTAAAAAGTCCTTTGATGATGACAACACCGTGTTCTTCAGTTTTTATATTTGTTAGCACAAGTTCCTTCCTATCGATTCTTCTCTTATGAAGCGATGATCGATTTAAACATGCTTGGTTCTATTATGCAAGGCATGGTTATTATATAAATTTAAATTATTTGATGAGGCATTGTTGTCACATGATAATGTCATAGATGACTTGAAATTTATCTAATGTTTGTCAGACTTATCTTGAGTCAACATCTTTGTAACTTTTGTTGCAACATCTATGTATTCTGCATCAACACTAAATCTTGCAAAAACACACTAAGTTTTGCTCCTCCGATCCTCGTACGGTTCCTGCCCATATTTATACAATATCGAGTGGTAGTTGTTTATGTATCAGTGCATTATGCCTAGTCTGCATCTGTATGGTTCTTAATTGTGAGCTTCACATCCTTGATGCAAATGAGACTTTTTTTTGAGAAAGACAAATGAGATGTTTTTCGAGGCTCTTCTTTATGTAGCACGTGATATGTTCTACAACCTTCATATGTACGTTAGGTGTTGCACACATGAAGTCGGGCATGGTCATAGTGAGATAGATCCACTTTGCTACGAGTTTGTGGTATGGTTCTTGAAGTTTCTATCATGTCGTTCTCCATCCTTGATGGTCAAATTGTGATTTCATCAATCAGTAGAGATGTGGGTTCATATCCTAACTTCCAGTCTATTTTAAGTATTTATCTAGAGTAGATAAAGACACAGGCCTCCATTTGACCTTGTCATTTCAATGTCTAAAAAATATTTTGGTTTTTTCATGTCAAATTTCGTTGAAAATTTTACATTTAACCGTGTAATCTCCTCCTCATTATGCCTCATGATGATAGTGCCATTAACATAAGGAGAGCCTCTTTTTTCACTCCACTTGATAAACAGTGTATAATCTTCATTGAATTGGTGGTATCCTGATTTGATCATCATCACTATAAGTCTCCTCAACGGGGTCTTATGAGATTATTTTAGCCTGTGTAAAGCCTTCTTCAATATGCAAATTTACTTGACTTTTTTACAGCCCGGTGGCATTACATGTAAACTTTTTCTTGGGGATCTTCGTTCAAGGTGGCATTTTTTATGTCAATCTGGTTAAGCTATCTAATCCCAAAGTATGACTGAATAGAGAATAACTATTCATATTTGCTACTAGGACAAATGTCCCAAGATAATTGATGCCATACTTTTGATTGAAAACTTTTGCAAGGACTCCAACCTTATTTCTTTCGACTTCTCCATTTGCTTTTACTTTATGGTATAAATCCACTCAGAACCAATCCAATGGACCTACTTGGAATGTTAACAATGCGCCATGCACAGTTTTTGTTAAGGGCTTCAATCTCCTCATGCATAATCCAGATCTATTTACAATCAACATCGACTTTAACATCTCTGGAGTGAATAGATGAAGTATGTCTAGCTATTGTTGTGTTTAGAGTAGACAAGATAGTATTTTACCTATCTGGTACACTCATCATATATGGAGGGATGTTATCTCTCTTTGATAATACCTCTATGCAATGCGTTCTTCTTCTCCACCACTAGTTTGCTTACCAATATTGTGGAGAGAATAAACCAAGATACATTCCATCAAGCCCTAGAGCTCTCTTATATAGGAGAAAAACTCTATGGGCAAATTACAGAAACAATAAAGATAAATAACATAATTATTCTAACACACATTCCATCAAGCCCTAGAGCTCTCTTATATAGGAGAAAAACTCTATGGGCAAATTACAGAAACAATAAAGATAAATAACATAATTATTCTAACACTCCCCCTCAAGCTGGAGCATATATGTCTATCATGCTCAGATGGAACAACAGTGATGGAATGGACCCCTAGCAAGAGCCTTGGTGAACATGTCTGCAATCTGATCTCCTGATGATATATAAGATGTCGAAATAAGCCCTTTTTGAATCAAGTCCCGTGTATAGTGACAATCTACTTCAATGTACTTTGTCCTTTCATGGAAGGCTGGATTATTAGCTATAAACAAGGCTGCCTGATTATCACATTTAAGATGCATAGGAAGAGGTACTTCAATAGTTAAATCAGTCAAAACTGATTTAACCCACATCATCTCAGTACTACCTTGGGCCATTGCCCTATATTCTGACTCTGCACTGGATCGAGCAACGACAGTTTGTTTCTTACTCTTCCAAGCTACTGGTGAGCTGCCAACAAATACAATAAAGCCTGAAGTAGACTTTCTCTCATTAGGACACCCAGTATAGTCTGCATCACCACATCCTGTGACGGATATAGAGGTATCTCTTCTAAACAGAAGACCAGCACCTGGAGACGACTTCAGATATCTCAGGATCATAAAAACAACATTCATGTGAGCCTGCCTGGGTTGCTTCATGAACTGACTTACCCTACTCACAGCAAAGGATATATCAGGTCGGGTAATAGTAACATACAATAATTTCTCCACTAGCTCTCTGTATCGTCTCTTGTCCACCTCCTCAGAGTCATCATCATAAAGTTTAATATTATGATCCATAGGAGTAGTAGCTGGTATACATCCTGCCATACCTGTCTCAGATAACAGGTTAGTAACATACTTCCTTTGTGTCATTACCATGCCTTACTGATTTCGTGCAAACTCCAATTCCAGAAAGTAACGAAGTGTACCCAGGTCCTTAGTAACGAACTGCTTGCCAAGAAAATCCTTGGCTGCTTGAATGCCCTGCTCATTACTGCCAGTGATAACAATATCATCAACATACACTAAGATGATCACAATACCTCGCTGGTCTCTCTTTACAAAGAGAGTATGATCTGCTGTAGATCTGACAAAGCCCTTTTGTTCAATCAATTCCGAGAGCTTCTGAAACCAAGCCCGTGGACTCTGCTTCTGGCCATATATGGCCTTATGAAGACGGCACACCATACTAGACTCCCCCTCAGCAACAAACCCTGGTGGCTGCTGCATATAAACTTCCTCCTGCAAGTCACCATACAAGAAAGCATTCTTGACATCCAGCTGAAATAGGGCCAATCATGTACAACAACGACTGCAATAAGAATCCGTAAGGTAGAGTGACGTGCCACTGGAGAAAACGTATCCTGATAGTCCACCCCATATGTTTGGGTGAACCCACGGGCAAACAACCTGGCTTTGTATCTATCAACTGTACCATCAGCTCGATGCTTAACAGTAAATACCCATTTGTTGCCCACTATCGACGCACCTGGTGGAGGATGCACAATACTCCACGTACCTCGCAACTGCAACGCCGCCATCTCTTCCTCCATAGCTAGACGCCACTGACTGATCCTTAGTGCCTCTTGATATGAACGTGGGATCTCTACAGCTGATAACCCAACAACAAACTGCCGAAAGTCCGTAGATAAACGCTCCAAAGAAACCTGAGATCCAAACTCCATCCCATATTTAGGATTCATCGTCCGCGCATGCTTCTGCCTCCGATGTGCAATAGGGATATCTAGATCATCAACTGGAGAAGTGGAAATACCATCAGCACCCTGTACATCCATCTGCGCATGCAAATCACCCGTGCCATCAGAAGAACTCAAATTACAGAAACAATAAAGATAAATAACATAATTATTCTAAGACACATTCCATCAAGCCCTAGAGCTCTCTTATATAGGAGAAAAACTCTATGGGCAAATTACAGAAACAATAAAGATAAATAACATAATTATTCTAACAAATATCAATATCGATGTCCTCGACATTGCTTACTGAGTTAGAGCATGAATCAAAACCACTGGAGAGAAACTCAGATAACCTATGGAATGAACATGCTTGGATTACTTTCTTGTTTACAATTCTGAACTTGAGTCTCTTGTTGCTTTTTCATGATTTAACTTTTTTGCACTCCCAATACCTGGACATCCTTTGACGAGTTGGAAAAGATGAGTCCAATACTCCTAGTGGTTATAAGTAGGGATGCCAAAAAAGCTTGAGGCCGGCGTGCCTGGCTCTAGCTTGTTAGTTGAGCTTGAATTAAAAATTCGAGCTTGATTCCGTACCCACCCTTTTTCTCAATAAAATGTTTCCAAGAAAATACATAGCACCATGCAATATTTAAACAATGGCTACATGTAGCTCAGTTGGATAAATGCGACTTTCTCAGCTCGTGTTCAAACCTATCCTCCATAGGTTTCAATACAGCCATGTTTTCTGTTGTTCCTTTCATGTGTATGCAAAGTCTAATATCACAGATTTCTATTGGTGCATCATGACTCCTATAGGTGCTTGAGACGAGCATCATTAAATGTTGGTTCGTCTCCCAATTAAAAGAATTGAAGCAATGCTTTAATGTTGTCGAGTATAAGAAGCGATGGAAGGAGCTCATTAGGGCTTACATTAATGAACTCTGTAAGGCTTTAAATCTACCGAGCTTAAATGTGTAGTTAATGTACCCATATAGTAAATTAACATATTTCAGTGCTCTTGAGTTCAATTAGCAATAGCATGGTTCAAGCTGATTGCTTGTGCTAAATTAAGAGCTCGATCCTGGACAACAGTCCTGATGGGTGTCTTTAATTAAATACCAAGGAATGAGCAAGTCCCTCTCCGGAACATTGATAGTTTTTTGAAGAGAAATGGGATGAACCTCCTTTAGAGACCCATTCTAAAGAATATATTTTTAAATAATTATATACAAAATTACAACCGCCAACTCTCACAGAGAGCGCTAGCATCTTCAAGCACATTCTCTGAATAAAATCACTCCTCTTTGAAGAGAATACCATTTCTTCCCGGCCAAATGGCCCACACGTGCGCACAATCTCGGGTCCTCCCTTCAACTGAACCTGTCCAATTTGAACAAATGGACTCCCGGAAAGACTCAAAACTATCCCAACGCAGTCCCGATAACTCAGCTCTCTCCCACGTCTCCCTAGACTTTGGGCACCTAAAGAAGAGATACTCAATATCCTCTACTGCCACATCACATCTTGCACAAGCCTCCTCACCTCTGGGGAAGATCCGGGCTCGCATGGCACCCGTCATTAGTCGTCCTCTCCTCAGAGATAATTTCCATCCCCAGATTCTAGCATGGTCTCGAGCAATGTGCTCATTTAAACTCTGAATGATCTATGTGACTTTTTTGATGCGGTGACATTTAAATATTTCACATATTCTTTGTAACAAGGCCCTAAATATCGGTTTCGGTCACCATTTCGGTGACCGACAGAAATGGAATTTCGGTCGAAATTCGACCGAAATTTCGGTCATTTTAGTCATTTTTTGTACTAGACCCCACATTTCAGTCATTTCAACCATTTCGATCGAATTTCGATTTCTACAGGATATCGATATTCGACTGAAATTCGATCGAGTTTCGCTGAAATTTGAGGCCATGCTTTGTAAAACCAAGCCAACTAGTGTTTACAGTAGAACACCCGAATAGTAGATTGTTAGCTTACCCAACACTCATATCTTAGATATGCTGTAGGTGTATGCTGTTGCCATAATTTTCTTAGCAATCAACCCAATTTACTGGCCACTTTCGGTTGCTCCAGCTTAGTTTAATTAGGAGAGGGTGACTTGTATCTAGATCTTTAATCGTCAAATAAATAATTTATAGGGAGCACTATTTGATGTCTACAAAGTTGTTGAAGGAAAACCTTCTCGCAATGACAAGCTGTTGCCCATGACATCAAGGGCTTGAGTCCTGGAAACAACTTTGTGAAAAAATTGCTAAACGGGCTTGAGTCACTATTATCTATCGCAAGTTAAGGCTGTGCACACAAAATACAAAGTAACGATCTTTCTTTGGACTTGATATCATGGGAGCTTTTTGCAGCTGGCTGCCAACGATTTATACAAATTTGCTACACGGGTACCTACGAAAACGTTATGTAGAGCATACACTACATTCTTGTCTCATCTGAATTAGAAAAATAATCTAATATTGCTGAAGACATTGTAGTGGACTCCACATATTAGAAACTGGGATTTTTCTCTGAATTAAAAGTGAGACCCTTCATTATGAACGGAGAATGTAGCAGCTGGCTTGACATATTCCTCCCAACAAAGCCCAAAAAAATCCTGTCCTTTTGTAGGGACAATATAACCATGGTTGCTTGTCAGATAAGTTGCTGTATTGCTGTATCACTTCTGCCTTATGATCACGATATCTTTTTGCAACTTTCTTATTGAAGCTTTTTCCTGCTAAATCGACCAAGTCGTTGTCCTTGCCTCACAAGAAAAGGAAGAGTCATTGGCACGTCTTGACAAGTGGTTTAGTCGAATAGTCTATTATGGCAAAATAAAGTGCAGGTTCTTATGCGTGTTATTCCTTCCAGGGAGCAATTATGGGGCCGCTTATAATGGCAGTTGTTGTAGCTTTGAAGAATCTCTATGCTGAGTTTGTGCTTGGTGATGCAAAGGAGTGAGTTTTGTTGGTATTTTCCGGTTTTCTTAGTTCTCCATTCCATGGAATTTGATCCACATAAAGATATGATAGAGTAATCAGACAGAATACCAACATGTATGTGGTAAATCTTTATTTTCCCTTCATTACTTTCACTGTAAAAATGTCATCTTTTTTTTCTGTTTGAGGTAAGTATTCCTTCCATGCTTGTTTTGTCAGAGGAGAAATGTAAATTTATTGTAACTTAAATACATTGATGTAAGGTGCAGGAGTTATGCAAATCACCATGGAAATGTACAACTGTGTTTTGTAAGTTACTGTGCTATACAAGATGTATGTATTCGGATCTTAATTCAACTCATCTGCAAATTTAGTTATTTCATGCTATTGGGGCTCCATTATTTGTGTTTCCATCGCGAAAGACATAAGAGTTGTAATTGGGAACCTTTATTAAATCTGCAGCTAATGCATTTTTATTTCGTTCGTATGCATCTTCTCTTTGTTTCCCGAGCCTCTAGTGAATTATAGACAGAGTTGGAAAAGATCAAATCTTTGATGATTCCATCATAAATGATTGAATTGCGAAAACTTCTGGATAGGTATCCTACATATGAACTTAATTCTTTATGGTTAAAGAATCTATTTCTTGTCGCTCCGGAACAATTAGGAGATTGGGCTAGAAACCTGTCGTGTAACTAGATTGTTTATGATGTGCATTCAAGATGGATTTATAGGGGTGGAAATATGGGTCAAAGGAAATGCGATGGAGAAGACGTGGCGGGAATAAATATATTTGCATTTCCATCTCAAAGGCATACTTTTAACTTATTTTCTACCACAAATGTAACTTAATGACGATAATTATTAACATTTTCATTGACTGTTGTTAAGGGAGTAATATTCCATGGTTGGATGCCAAGATTTCTTTTTAATCATGTACTTCTGTAGATATATATGTTTATGGAGCGCACTCTGCTAGTGCAGCCCACCAAAAATATTTTTCATTGCAATGAGGAATATCATTTATAAGCTAACTTTATTCTTCCGGTATAGAATTCATATTGAGATTACATCAAACAGGAAAAAGACAAGCTCAAAGGCTTTCTCGTGAAAACCTGAAATCGAAGAAATGTCTGAGAATTGTATGTAGTACTTGTCGTCAAGGTTGAAATTGACAGTCAATATTTTGTCAATCAGTTACTAGTTAAGGACTAATCGGTAGTCGAGCGACTAATCAGATTTAGTTAGACTTTACTCGATTTTGTATTTTATAATAATTACTATACATGTATATGTATGTGTGCATATTTTATTTTTTATACAATTACTCATATATTTACACTTTTTATATCATCAATAATGAAATAAAAGAAATATTTGAATTCAACAATCAAACATTAATAATCTTATATTAAATTTGTTTTAAGAAAAAGCAAAAAAAAAGACTAAGAAAAACAATCTATTAGTCAACCTAGACGATTGACTACACAGATTGACTAGTTTATTGATTGACTATTAAGTAATGGTCAATCGACTGCTCTACTGACTCGACTAGTTGAATCAAATAGTCGGGTTAGTTGGTCAATTTTTGCAACCAAGTGACACACAACCTAAGTCTTCGTGACTCGGGATTTTTCGTTAGCTGAGCCAACCGATTGCTTTATTATAGCTCGAGATATTTGTATATATCTCAACTTCTTACAAAGCTTGCATGTTTAACAGTTTTGGATCAAACACCAAAGTCAAACACTACAATGACACTGCGCCAACGTCGAGAGTGGACAAGCTCCGACTGACCTCTGACTTCATTGGATAAGGTTACTTTGCGGATATAGGAACAACATGCAAACTATTAAATCTAAAACCAAAAGATCTTGTAGAGAGAGGTTATGGAAAAATATGGAAATCATATTTTGCAATATTTTTCAAAGTAATATCATAAATAATTCTCAATGAATAAGCATATCGATATCTCAATAATTATCAACAAAGATAATTGCATATAACATCAGAATATATGTGCAACTAAATAATATCTTAATAAGCACATGTGAATAATACTGTATCAAAATAATATCAACAGAGCTATAGCCTGCCAAAAGTATTTCAACTGTTATCAGAAGAACTAAAGGACCCAGAGGTGATTAGATGCAGATTACTGAAAGCTTTTCGTGAAAAATATCTTCAAAACTATTCTCTTAGAAATGTCAAAGAACTCGAAGAATTGTAAAGAGAATAAGTGAAAAATGTTCCAAGATTATTTTTATTCACTTGTAGAGAATTAGAGTTAATTTTGTGGCTTCAACATTAGTATGGGTTCCCTTTTATAAGGGTCCAAGAAAATACGGTTGTTGAAAACAAAAAATGAAAAGAAATGAACAAAATTTGATATCAATGATCGATCATCTCAAGTTGATCGATTATCTAACAGCCGTTGGGGTACTATATTCAAAATATGATCGATTAGACAAACAAGGCGACCGATCAGTCTTGGTCGATTAAGTAAGACTGATGGACTGATCATGTCTAGTCGATCAATGAAGAATGGTGGTCGATCATCTGAGAGTTCATTGACATGTTCTGATTTGGAAAGTTCTGACAATAACTTGATGTCACAACTTTTCCAAATACAATATAAAATACAACATTATAACTTTGATTCAATAAATGGACTTGAGTTTTGCAATGTGACAACCTATAGTTCATAATTGTTGAGTCTTTGTCATCTTTGTTGAATTATCCTGCAATACTGTAAATAAGTATACAAGTGAGCTACTGCGATATATGTGTGTCATATTTAAAATGAAATTGGAGATAAACAAAGAACTAACAACCTCTCTCTTGTTAATGATAATAAAATATTTAAAAGCTTTAAAGAGTTGAATCCTTCTAAAGAAACTTGCAAATAATTAGAACAATTATGAAAATTTGAATTTGAAAAAGATTTTAATTTCTTAATTTAATTTCTCCCCTTAATAAAAGAATAGTAAATTTTTTAATTATTTAATTGGAAGGTTTGTGACAAAAAACTTTTTAAAGTTTTCTCCCTTAACTCATTAATCTCTCCATAGTACAATTTAATCTTCTTAATAGTACATTATTCTGTTTAATACTTTATTCTCCCCCTTTTTGTTATAGATAAAAATGTTAACACGAGAAAAACTAGAGAGAAAATCAAATGTAACTTTCATTGATAAAGGGATGGAACAATTACAAATGTTTGTAGCACAAACTAGTTCCATACATAAAAACTAGAAAGAAAAACAAAGAACAACCAAGAAGGGAAGCAATAATATCGACAAAAAGTTTAGAAAAAAATCAGGGTCATGATCATTATCATCTGTCATATCATTACGAAATGAGAGTTGTAGCTAAACTCAGGAGAGTCGGACCTGCAAATTCTTCAATATCTTCTTCTTTATGCCAGGGCATCACAGTTATCTTTCCTCAGGAGGAAGACAATTCGATCGTTGAAGGGAGAGGACATGGTTTGGCAGTGGTAGTGTGAAGAGCCCTAATAGGAGAAGGGCATCGTATAGGTTGCTTGGGGTAGGGTCTAGTCGGAGGAGGGTTCAGAGCAAGGCTGAGTTGTTGAACATCTTCCAAGAGTTGTAGATGACCTCAATATGTGCATTGTCAAACTACAAACAATCATTTACTAAAAGCACCATGTTGATGTTGTGAGATATCATCATGTTAGCATTCTCCCGAATCTTGTGAAATTTTAGAGAATGGATGTTGATCAGATCCTACTCGTAGAAGTCATGCTCGAGGGGGAGTTGGTAGTCTTAGTAAGCCCAAAATTTTGTCATCATATGATGTGTTAGAGTGGATGGGAAGAGGGACATAATCACGAAAATGTTGAGCATGAGTAGAAAGAACATGAATTGTTTTAGAGGGAAGAGGAAGATGAGGGTTGCTAGCGGAGTCTGCTAAAACGTATTGCCTTAGTACTAAAGAGCCTGACCTTCTTGACATGCTTCACAATCACATAGAAGTAAGGCAGGATGTGGGGGACTAGGATAGCTAAAGAGAGGTTGTTCACGGGCAGAATCGTCATAATAGCCAAAATGAAGTGACACCTACTAAAAAGGTGACAATTGAAAAGGTATAGATCATGACGAGCATGTCGTTGATGATTGAGTTAGATTAATGGTCTTGTTCCTTAAAAGAGAAGGCAAAATTGAGAAAATGAGGGAGGACCTTCAAATAAGGAGCAGCTAGAGGACGTTGTGCTACTAAAGCATGCAACACCATAAAGAATCATAACATTAATCGTGATCAAGACATTCCATAATGTCACTTTGGATTACAGAATTATCCACCAAGAAAGTGCATGAATGAATAATGGCCCGGAAATAGTAGGTCGAAGAATCCACGATAGAGAACAAAGAGATAGAGTTGACAAGAGAGTGAGGTGAATGGGATAGAAGGAGTTGGAAAATGTAAGAATATGGTATTGATTGAAGATGTTACCATATTATGGGAAGTGATCTTAAAAACATTCTAGAAGATTGGTCTGCAAGCCGAGAAGGTGAGACACGAATAGGTGAATATATGATCTCGGGTAAAGGAGGAATGGGTTTCCCTAGAAGACGATCATCCCTTCTTGGATCTCTTGTGAGCCATTCAGGTCTAGTACATGTTCCTGAAGAGGATTACATCATGTTAAAACAAGTAGCTTTAAAAAGAAATGAACTAAAACCGGTTGGTTAAATTGATCAATTAGGTTGGATTTGATGACCGATCAGGGTTGTCGATCAAATTGAGTTTGATGATATCGACCATGAAAGAGAGGAGATTTAAAGATTCTCTAGAGAGGAAAGAGTTATGGTTTGGAGTCTTGATCGTACATCTCTTTAAATAGAAAAGCGAGAGGCAGTTGTTTGAAATAGTCAAAATAAGTTGATCTGATGAATCACTGAAAAAGAAAGTTCTAGGTGTCATGCACCTCATAAGTAAAGGTCAGAGCATCATGGCACAATTTTCTAAAAAGTTATCCAACATAAATTTATATTTGTAAATGAAAATTCAAATACACCCATAAATGATCCTTGAGGTCTCCTGGGTGATCGATCATGCATGGTCAATTATGCTTCCCGATTGATCAATCATGGTTGATCGATGAGAAGTCTCTAATGATCGATCAACAATGCATTTTGAGAAATCATTTTTTGCATGAAATTATCTCAACAAATGTCTCTCAAACAATACAAACCTAATTCTCTTCTAATCTTATTAAACTAGGGCGCATCTAACGATTTAGTTAATATGTTTACTAGTTTCCTGTTTGTGGAAATGTATTCCATACATATTTCCCTTGTTAGAATATTTTCATGAAAAAAATACATTTAACATCAATATGCTTCATTCTAGAGTGATTAAACGTTTTTGCTAGGTTGATAGAACTAGTGTTATAATAAAGAATACGATTTTGGCTAAGGTCAGACCAAAATCAGAGAGAGTGTTTTTCATCCAGAGTGGTTGGGAACATGCTAAAGAGCTCGCTATGTATTTTGCTTCAGTAGTAAAAGGTGTTACATGAGTGTACTTTTTAGAAAATCAAGATAAAAGGGCACTCCCCCATGAATTGGTAGGTGCGACTCGTATATTTCTATTAGTGTAATTGCCAGCATAAATTACATCTCTATATAAAAATTGATCCATGCAATGCATTGTAGGATAAAATAAACCTAAATCTTGAGTAAAAATAAAATAACTAAAAATCATTTTTATGTCTTTTAGGTGACTTTTTTTAGGTGTTGACTGAAAACGTGCTGCTAAATAGGTGTTGAAAAGTATATCGGATCTACACAAGGTCAGATAGAGAAGAGAACCAATAATACCTATGTACAGCTTATGGTCTACATGTTTTCTTGATTCGTGGAGGTCAAGATGTGTAGTAGAGGCAATTAGGGTTGACTTTCTCGAGGACTTTTCCTTTCCAAATGTTAAACATGCGAGCCCACGACGAGCCATTATGCAATAAATGTTATTGCGAATATCATTCCCTGATGTGAAATGAATACTAAATAATTTTCATAATAGGTCCCTTAGTACAATTAGGGTTATATACCATGGCCATCTTGATGATCATACAGCTGTTGATTCAATTATTAAATCATAGAGGCTGGTGCTATGATGAATATGTCAAGAGTTAGATTGAGGACTCATCAAGAACCGTCAAATGATTGTGAAGAGAGGATCTCCAGCCTGAGAAGAAGATGACAATCCTTTCTCTGAAGTCTGATATATAACCGACCTCTTGATGCAGGTCCTCTGCATAGGAATAGATATTCGGAGGTGTTAGATAAGTTAAGTCAAAGAGTTGACTTAACGAGATCGTGATAACCAAAGTCCTATGTCGTATGCTGTCATGATATAGGCGTGCATCTTCTGACCGGAGACCGATGTGTTACTATATGTCTGAGTATGTACATTTGGCAGACCAATAGGTTGATGACCTAATGAAGGTTTATACACCAGCGAGCTGATGTGCATGTAAGGGCATATGAGTAATACGATCTCTCAAAGGGATCATACAGGTTCATTTACTGACTCGGAAGACATGAACTCACTCATGAGATATTGGGAAGAATCAAATTCCGTGCATGATCATCTTGCTTTGGAAGTTGACTGAATTTGTAGGTTTGATATGTGCTTTTTAGAAAGTATATGATCAACAACTGGGTATGATATATGCTTTTGGAAAGTATATGATCGATGCCAACTCCCAATAGTCGAATGAGAAACTTAATGATAAAACTCTGAAGTAGACAGTGTAAAATTGATCTTATACTTCAGGTTTTTATTCTGGGTCTTTCAGTATGCATGGTGTACATGTATTAGGAATACATGAGGATGATGTGATCATAAATGATTGTATAACCATGACGCTTCCATTCCTAGGGAGTGATGAAACAGGTCTGGATTTTAGTGACTCCTCTCAATAGAGAAGTGATCTGATCATGGTCCAAGTGTTGGACAGTCGTCTGATTGTGATTCAGATATGAGAAGATTAGATCTACGGCTTTGATTTAATCAAACCTCTATGGGAGGTCCACAAGATTTGGATTTGAGATGTGATCTCAATATCCAAGTCACTATACATCGAATAATACAATCGCACTGTCCTTAGCTCCAAGTATCCACGGAGAAAGTGCATTATCCTTGAAATAGTTCAAGATAATTTCATTGTTGATATATGTATCTGAGCATTGATAAAATGGATAATTAGATGTGATTTAATTATCATGAATAATATGAATTTGATTCATATTATAAGGAGAGTTATCTTGGATAATTAAATATTATTTAATTATCATGAATAATATGAATTTGATTCATATTATAAAGAGAGTTATCTAAGATAATTAAATGTGATTTGATTATCAAAGATGTAAATAATATGAATGTGATTCATATTATTTGGGCACATGAGAATAGAGATCCAAGATGATTAAATGTGATTTAAGTATCATGGATATGAATAATGGGGATATCACTATCCATATTAATCATATATATATGTGATGTATAATATATAAGAGAGAGCAATTGGTAATTTACATTTGTTAATTAAATGTTTATGTGAATTGGATTCACATTGGACAACTAATTGAAAATTAATTTACATTTAATTTTAGGTTGTGAATGTGATTCACAATTTTCCAATGGCAAGATTGCAATATTCACAAAATAATTATGAAATATTTTTGTTGAATAATTTACAACAAGTGTTGTTGTAAAATTTGAAGATTTCCAAGGAATAACAATCTCATGAGATTGCATGAGATTCAACCTTCCATGTTGGAAGGGTGGACGGTCACCAAATCCTATAATGAAAGGGTACTTGTCCACTCTATTACTTGGGATGGTGTAATATCCATTCCAATTATCTTCATGTTTAATTGATTTAATTTTGGGATTAAATCATATTGATTTATCAATATATATTTAATCTAAATTAAATTAATTTTTATTGGTTTTTACCAATAAAATCTTGGCCATTGAAAGAAGCACATATCAATCTCATCCATTGATTTTGTGTAGTCCATGGATTGTGATCCATGGACTCCCAAAGTATTATAAAAGGAGAGACACCCCTTGCTCTTCTTAAGATTACAACACAACATATGCTCTCTCTCTCATTCTCTACACGCCCTCTCTCTCTCTCTCATATGTCGTCCACCATGGAAGCCCTAGAGAGAGTCTCCATCGCCGCAATGTCATCGTTATGCTGCCGAATCATTTGCTCGTGGATTTTCGTCTCCTTCGGTATGCCTAGCTCGTGAAGAAGACGTCGGATCTCGTGTGTCGAGATCAGAAGATTCGACGCTTGGATCATCAACATGGATTGCGAGGAGCACATGTTTCATCAACACGCTCGCAAGCGTCTCCTCCGTCGGATCGGACTTGAGACATGAGGTCTCTTCGTTTAGAGACTCGATCGCAACCATACTTCAATAGGTAACCCTAATACTTGTTTGTGGT
Source organism: Ottelia alismoides (assembly GCA_037367405.1). Classification (NCBI taxonomy): domain Eukaryota; kingdom Viridiplantae; phylum Streptophyta; class Magnoliopsida; order Alismatales; family Hydrocharitaceae; genus Ottelia; species Ottelia alismoides. The sequence continues at coordinate 889,080 of JAZKJV010001037.1, read as the reverse complement.
TTAGATGAAATGATCCAAGAAGTGTTCTTGGATCATGTGGTTTCATCGCATGAAAAATTTATTAAATTTCCGCTGCCTCAAGCAACTAGTGCGACTAGTCACTCCCGATCGCATACGATGCGATCCTCACACTTCTGTTATGTGCCTAAATATCTCTCCATATCCTTCAAGTGGTATCAAAGACAGGTTGGAGGTTTTGGATGCGATCCATAAACCTAGGAAGACTTGGGTTCGTTAGGGTTTGCGAAAGTTTTATCGCATTTCATTTTCGCATCTCTGTTTAGTGAATAATTTGGGCATTGTTTAAATTATTTAAACATGAAAAGAACACTTGGATTATGTTCCTCATTAAATAAGGAAACCATAGGATCTGAGTTTGCATGATTTCGAATCTGTTTGCTCAAGTTATGATCAAATTAGTGAACATGTATCCACTATTTTGGGGACTGTGAATCTTAACATAATTAAGGAGTTAATTACGATTTTGAAATGCCTAGAAATGCATGCAAATTATGTAGATTCTGTTTTAAATCAAATTACCAAACTTTGGAAACTTGTTTTGCTTAATTTGGATTTAAATTTATTGAGATATACTAATTTTAGTAAGTAATGGTCACTGCTAGAAATTACTTTCCTAATCAAGATCTTTGTGATTGTCATTTAACCAATTAGTGAAATTAAATGGTTTAATTTCCTGGAATAATTATGGATAAATATTTCTGATATATTTTATGATAATTATTTCCTTAAATGACATTGCCTTAAGCAATAATTGATTAGATATGATCTAGATCACAATTGGTTACACAATCTACTTTCCAACAAACAAAGTTGCTCGAATAGGATTGGGGATTTATTTAGCAAATATTCTTTTAATGTTAATCAAAAATATTTTGATTATTATTATATATGGTATAACTTTGGTGGAAGAACAGATTATCATCTCAAGTACACAATGATCAATTTGGTATTATCCTTTCCCGAGGTGGATATGGTGTCTAGTCGGGGAGTGCTGGGGTAGCAGGTTGCACTGTGTGCGGTCTGTCTCACTCCCGTCGATACTAGCCATGACAACGGGTAGGGACTCGATAATGCAGGAGAGATCACGGTGTATTTTTCTAATTATTAAAATTCGAAATAATACGTATTTGAGATAATACCATAATTCAAGTAACAATAAAGAATGTTGGTTGGATATTAATTGGATCATTAATTTAATATGATTAGATTAATTAGAATCCAATTATAAAATTAAAACACTCTATTATGAGTAGAGTTGTTATTTCCATTGGAAGAATTAATCGTAATGAATATGATTCATAATGATTAATTAGAATTTTAATATGAGATGGAGGATCATATAAGTGACATCCATGGTCTCCCGTGAAGGCAAATGGTTCCGTTGCCAGGGATTGTATGTAGGAGACGCCTGTCCGAAGTGACAACTCCTATATGCAAGCACATCTGGATCGGTCTCTTCACTTTTCGAAAGAGTAAGGACGTATATGTAGTGACCCCAATATCGGGTCCTCATATTATTGGGGCAATATTGGATTACGCATAGCGAGTTGTATTCCTGTTGATGGTTGGTTCAATTAATGACGGGTCAACATCACCTTAGAGGTAGTTGGCCCACGTGTTAAAGACCGAATTGGGAATGCAAATTGGACTTGCAAGGCAGAATATGTTCCTGCTTCTTTTTATCCGAGTTACATGTTCTCATATTATCAGGATGTGACAAAGATAAGAAAGGGGATCCCAGATCTTGCTTGAGATGTAATGGTAAGTATATCTCTTACATTGAAAGTGATTAATGGAATGAACTTTCAGTGTTGACTAAGCAAGACAACTTTGATATAAAATTCCAAAATCAAAGTAAAATATATATTTATATTTATTTATGCAAATTTCTTATTTCAGATAATCTTTCATTAAATCCACTCAATATTATACTCAATAATAACCAGTAAAATTTAATGGATTAGATCCATGATCAAGATATTATACTTGCAGTTGGACACATATTGTATATGGTTGGAATGTGCAAGTTTCCTCATAATAATGAGGAATGACAATTAATTGACAATAGAACAATAACCCTAGGGTTTATATAAATTTATAGTCTTGATCTCATCGAATGTACTTTGGAAGTTACATTTCGATGATGATTATAAGTGTTGAATAATCCTTATAAAATCTAAGAAGATGTTTTGGCATGCATATGTGCTCTTGACATTTTATCATGAATGACATGGTTCTCTGCATCATGCAGAATGGTGGCTCTATAAGAGATGATGTATTCAAAATATTTGAGTACCTACCTAAACCTAAGTCTTTAAAAGTTAAGATGTATGTAGATACGATGAGTGTCATCATTCTACTATCTATACTCTAGTCATTCATGAAGCTTTAGAATATTCATATTGTATGAATTCAATGAAGTATGTATAAATATTGAAATGCTCTTATATTGAAATCTTTTGAATTGAGTATAAGAGATCCTTCGTCTTAAGAAATGGTCGTTTATAGATAAAGGGAGCGTAATGGAAGCATGGGTTGGACACAAGTAAGAAGGAAAGTCAAAGAGTTGATTGTACTTCTGTGATTTCCATATGACATCCAAATAGTTGGATGAATGCCAATACTGCAATAAGCCGATGTATTGATAGTGTGACTATCTTGTCTTTTTAGGATCCTTAGAGAATGATCCAGATGGTGCATCTGAATAATCTACATCTACATATAATCATTGAAATTGACTTTCTTATTTGATAAGATCAAAGTTTAATACATGTATCTCATTCTTCTAATAACACTTATAATTGGTTGCATATGTATTAGAAGACTATAAAATTTGATTTTAAGCTTTGATAGTCATCCACATGGATATTGATGCAATTGTTGTAACAATCTCTATTGGATAGATGGACTTGTTATTTCAGTAGGAGAGCCCTTAGTCTTAGAGAATGTCTCTATGACCTAGATATTAGAATACACTCATTGTTTATTTTTAAATGTTGGAAATAAACATGAATTCTGTAATGGACCTATCATAAAGAGTTATGATGGAGATATTTCAGAAAGTAATCTGACATCTGGAGGACTCTACTAAATTAGAAAATTAATGAATGGTTCACTAACAATTCTAATACTGAAGATTAAACCTTTAAAGATCAATAAGAGGATGAAGATCATTTGATAATGATCTGGCATCATGTCTTGGACATATGTCTATTGATGAGATCAATAGACTAGTAAGAGTTGGAACTTTAGATTATCTGAAATTTCATATCTTACATACTTACGAATATTGTATTCAAAGTAGAAAATATCCAAAGCACCCTTCTTTGGGAATGGTGTAAGATGTCGAGGTATTCAAGATCTCATACATATTGATGTATGTGGATCATCTATATCATAATAAACATTATGGATATGTGATATCCATTGATGATTATTTGTGATATGAGATTTCTTCCCTTCACCTTAGAAAGCTTTGAAATGTTCAAAGATTTCACAATTTTGATTAACCGAAGTTTGGCGGAAGATGAAATGAATTTGATCTAACCTAGGTAGCTTGTACCTATTAGATGAATTCAGGAAATACCTTATGGAGATATGAATATCATTCCTATCTCAACAGAGTTGTAGGGGGATATAATTTTTTTATCATGTGTGACATGATTTGATCAATGATGAATCTTAGCATAATTACCTCTTAGTTTCCAAGGTATATATGTAGTAGAGACTACAATATATATCCTTAATAAGGTTCCATGCATATAAGCTGGAATCTAGCACTAGAGAGTGCTACTTCATTAGGAAAATAAAGGATGGTGTTGGATACCTACTTTATGACCTTGAGATTCTTAAAGGCTCATATCTGAGAATGTGATTCTTAGAGGTTGAGACTCTTGAGAATCAAGATGGAAATGAAGTGAAGGAACTCATTCAATCTTGAGAAGATAATGAGGCTCCTGAAATCAGAAACTAAAAGGACAAATAAAGATGAAACACTAATACCTCTTCAAATGAGTTTGAGGATGGATTCCATGTGTTAGTTAAATCTGACATGATCCAGCTTCATATGATGAAGCTTCTGAAGATCATGACATGGAAAGATGGATGTTAGCAATAAAGTCTAAAGTAGACTTCATATACAAATGTTATATATGGACCCTCGAGGATCCACCTATATGGCTAAGACCCAGAAAGGTGTAAATGGATCTTTAAGAGAAAGAGGGAACCTGATGAGAAGGTAGAGACCTTCAAAGCACGACTCGTAGCCATGAACTACATACCGAAGAGAAGACATTGCTTGCAATGAGACTTCATATTCAGTGACCATGCTTAAACCCATCAGAATATTGCTAACCATAGCTACACAACTTGACTATGACATCTTCATGATGTGAGTCAAGATTGCATTACTCCATGAATACATCTCTGAGGATATTCATATGAAGTAGCCCCATGGCTTCATGGTTGAGGAAAGCAAGATGTGCAAGCTAAAGAAACTCCATCTTTAGACTCAAATAAGCTTCTTGTAGTTGGAACATTAGATTTGATGAAATCATAAATGTTATGGTTTCAGATATAATCTTGATGAACCGTGTGAAGCTTAGTGGGAGTGCTATTGTATCCATCATGCTAAATGTAGATAATATACTAATCATTTGGAATGATATAAGGATGATAATAAGTGTTTTGTATATTGGTTGTTCCATACCTTGAGATATGATCTCAAGGATACCTCTTAGATCTTAGTTCTGAAATTGTTCAGAAGCAAAGAATGAGGGCATTGGGACTGTCACATTTGTGGTAAACCTTGGACATATTCCATTCTTGGAAAACCCCAAGAAAAGCTTCTTTCTCTTAATATATGGTACTGACCTATCTAAAGGGATAACACCTCAAAGAGTTGAGGAAGTGAATGCTAAAACTGGTTGCCCTTATGCATCAATTACGAGAAGTCGAGTGTATGCTAGATGTGTACAAAAGCTAGATGTCTGTCATGTAGTGGGAGTAGTAAACTGTTACTAATCCTACTATGGAGATAAAACATTTGATTGCAGTAATAGCAATATCTTCAAAGATGATAAGACTTTAGAGATAGTGATCTCTGAGTCTTATCTTCAAGAAATTAAGACTTTATAGGTGGAGATCTAAAAGGTCTTAACTACGAATACCTTAGGAGATATAGATCTCCAGGAATAAGGGTATTTTGATAAGGATAATAGAAATTACATATTGGTTATAATGATTATTGAGGTGTAGTGTCAAGGACACTATGACTGACATGTTTGAGTATTGGTTGCATAAGATGCAACATTCACATTGGATGCGAACACTGTTACTAGAAGATATGTAAGTGGCGTAAAAGGACTTGACATAGTCTCTTGGGAACAGAGTGACTAATCGACTTACCTAGCTATTTTTCTAAACAACTTATGATTGTCACATGAGTGTGGGTTTAAATGATTAGCCCATTAATGGCTCTTTGGGCTAGTGGGAGATGGTTGGACATGAGAGCCCACGGTGAGCCGTTATGCAATAAATATTATTGCGAAAATCATTCCTGATGTGAAATGAAGAATAAATAATTTGCATAATAGGTCCCTTAGTACAATCAGGGTCATGTACCATGCCATCTTGATGATCATACAGTTGTTGATTCCATTATTGAATCATAGAGGTTGGTGCTACGATGAATATCTAAAGAGTTAGATTGAGAACTCATCAAGCACCGTCAAATGATTGTTATGAGAGGATCTCCAGCCTGAGAAGGAGATGGCAATCCTTTCTCTGAAGTCTGATATCTAACCGATTTCTTGATGCAAGTCCTCTGTATAGGAATAGAGATTCAGATGTGTTAGATAAGTTAGGTCAAAGAGTTGACTTAACGAGATCGAGATAACCAAAGTCCTATGCGTATGCTGTCATGATATATGCACACATCCTCTGACCAGAGACAGATGTGTTACTACATATCTGAGTATGTACATTTGGCAGACCAATAGGTTGATAACCTAATTAAGGTATATACACCGACGAGCTGATGTGCATGCAAGGGCATATGAGTAATACGATCTCTCAAAGGGATCATACGTGTTCATTTACTGAACCAGAAGACATGAGCTCACTCATGAGATATTGGGAAGAATCAAATTCTGTGCACGGTCGTCTCGCTTTGGAAGTTGACTGAATTTGTAGGTTTGATATATGCTTTTTGGAAAATATATGATCAACACCTGGGTATGATATATGCTTTTAGAAAGTATATGATCGATACCAACTCCAAATAGTCGAATAAGAAACTTAATGATAAAACTCTGAAGAAGACAGTGTAAAATTGATATTATACTTCGAGTTTTTATTATAGGTCTTCAAGTATGCATGATGTATATGTATTAAGAATATCTTAAGGTGATGTGATCATAAATGATTGTATATCTATGACGCTTACATTTATATTGAGTGATGAAATAGTTCTTGATTTTAGTGACTCCTCTCAGTAGAGAAGTGATCGGATCATGGTCCAAATGTTGGACAGTGATCTGCATGTGATTCAGATATGAGAAGATTAGATCTACGACTTTGATTTAATCAAACCTCTATGGGAGGTCTGCAAGATATGGATTTGAGATGTGATCTCAATATCCAAGTTACTATATGTGGAACAATACAGTCGCCATGTCCTTATCTCCAAGTATCCGCGGAGAAAGCACATTATCCTTGAAAGAGTTCAGGATAATTTCATTGTTGATATATGCATCCGAGCATTGAGAAAATGGATAATTAAATGTGATTTAATTATCATAAATAATATGAAATTGATTCATATATAAGGAGAGTTATCTTTGATAATTAAATGTGATTTAATTATCGTGAATAATATGAATTTGATTCATATTATAAAGAGAGTTATCTTAGATAATTAAATGTGATTTGATTATCAAAGATATAAAGAATATGAATTTGATTCATATTATTTGGGCACATGAGAATAGAGATCCAAGATGATTAAATGTGATTTAATTATCGTGGATATGAATAATGTGGATAACACTATCCATATTAATCATATATATTATAAATGTGATGTATAATATACAAGAGAGAGTAATTTGTAATTTACATTTGTTAATTAAATGTTGATGTGAATTGGATTCACACTGGACAATTAATTGAAAATATAATTTACATTTTATTTTGGGTTGTGAATCTGATTCACAATTTTCCAATGGCAAGATTGCAATATTCACAAAATAATTATGAATTATTTTTATTGAATAATTTAGAACAAGTATTGTTGTAAATCTTGGAGATTTCCAACGAATAATACAATCTCATGATATTGCATGAGATTCCACCTTCCATGTTGGAAGGGTGGACAGCCATCAAATCCTATAAGGAAAGGGTGGTCGTCCACTCAATTACATGGGATGGTGTAATCTCCATTCCAATTATCTCCAAGTTTAATTGGTTTAATTTTGGGATTAAATCATATTGATTTATAAATATATATATTTAATCTAAATTAAATTAATTGGTGGTGGTTTTTACCAACAAAATCTTGACCATTGAAAGAAGCACAAATCAATCTCATCCATTGATTTTGTGTAGTCCATGGATTGTGATCCATGGACTCCCAAAGTATTATAAAAGGAGAGGCACCCCTTGCTCTTCTTAAGGTTACAACACAACATATGCTCTCTCTCTCTCTCATTCTCTACATGGCCTCTCTCTCTCATATGTCGTCCACCATGGAAGCCCTAGGGAGAGTCTCCATCGCCGCGGCATTGTTGTTATACTGTCGGATCATTTGCTCGTGGATCTTCATCTCCTTAGGTGCGCCTAGCTCGTGAAGAAGACGTCGGATCTCGTGTGTCGAGATCAGGAGATTCAACGCTTGGATCATCAACATGGATTACGAGGAGCGCTTGTTTCATCAACACGTTCGTAAGCGTCTCCTCCGTCAGATCAGACTTGAAACAGGAGATCTCTTCGTTTAGAGACTCGATCACAACTACGCTTCAAGAGGTAACCCTAATACTTGTTTGTGGTTTAGATGAAATGATCCGAGAAGTGTTCTTGGATCATCTGGTTTCATCGCATGAAAAATTTATTAAGTTTCCGCTGCCTCGAGCAACTAGTGCGACTAGTCGCTCCCAATAGCATACGATGCGATCCTCACGCTTCCGTGATGTGCTTAAGGATCTCTCCATATCCTTCACTAAATTCTTAAAGATCTCCTTTATATACTTTTGTTGTGAGAAGAATATACTATCTTTTGTCTGTGTAACCTTTAGCCATGGGAAGAGTTTCATTTCTTCCATTATGCTAATCTCAAACCGTTTATGCATATCTTGAGAGAATTCTTTTCAAAGGGTTACACTAAAGGGACCAAACAGAATGATATCAATATAAATTTGTACGACTAAATGTTTAGATAAAACAAATTTAACAAAGTGCAATCTGCTTTTCCCATTTTAAAACTTAAGGTGAGTAGAAAATTTTTAAGTCTACCATACCACGCTCTTGGTGCTTACTTAAGTCCATATAAAGCTTTTTGAAGTTTGAAAATATGTTCTGGTTTAGAGGAGTCTTCGAAAACTGGTTGTTTCTTGATATAGACTTCCTCTATGATAAAGACATTCAGAAAGGCACTTTTGACATCTATATGATATGCATTGATTTCTTTCAAACAAGCAAGTGCTAACAACATTTTGATTGACCTAATCCTTGCCACATGAGCATATTTTTCGTCAAAATTGATGCATTCTTGCAGAGTATATTCTTGTGGAATGAGTCTTGCCTTATTTCTGACAACATTCTCTGATTAATCTAATTTTATCTTGAATGCCATCTTGAACCTTATAACCATGTGGTTCTGAGGTCTGGTACAAGTTCTCATATCTGATTCCTTTTAAACTAGATATGTTCCTCTTGCATTGTCATTAACCAAGATTCATCGTTGCAAGTCTCATCAACATATTTTGGCTTAATTAGGCATACATACACAAAAAGGGCAAATGCATTGAAGTGTGATCTAGTTTTGAATTCCCTATAAGACATCTCCAATCACCAACTCATTGGAATGGCCTCTAATAAAACTTTTCTTGGGTATATCATGAGAATTCTCTTTCTCAGGTGTACTTGATGGATCATCTAGTTGAGCTTCTTTCTCATTTCTATTTCCTATAGTTGAGGTGATTTTATCAAGTTCTCATCAAATGAAATGTTAACTTCTTCAAGCTAGTCATTGTTTTCTTTATGAATAGAATGTAAGCTTTGCTACATATAAAAGTATCCTAAAAAGATACCTTCTCCACTTTTAGGTCTAAACTTGTCAATATTCTCCTTACTACTAAGAATAAAATATTTACATCCAAATACATGAAAATAACCGATCCTTAGTGAACGTCCATAGTATAGCTCAAAGGGATCTTCTTTAATGCTGGTTGAATTGAAGTCATGTTTAAGACATAAAAGGTCGTATTTACAGTTTTTGCCCAAAATTACCAAGGCATGTTATATTTGCATAGCATTGTGCATGCACATTCATGAAGAGTGCAACTGTTCTGCCTAACTACGCCATTTTGAGATGTTGTTCTATATATGCTTGATCCTAGCCATTACACAGTCAAAGAAATCTCATTCTCGAACTCCCCTTTGTGATCACTTTTTAACTTAGTGATGGTGGTTCCTTGTTTGTTCTGAATCCGCTTGGCTATCTTTTTGAACTCTGAAAAGCTAAGTCTATGGAAGAAATGAACAAAACCAAGTGAACTGTGAATAATCATCTACTATGACAAAACAATAACGATATCAACTTAAGCTTTCATATTTTGTAGGTCCAAATAAATTTAGATGCAATGTTGCAAAAGTCAATCGACTAGCCTGACTAGTCGGTCCGACTAGTCAAGTCAGTGGGGGTGTCCAACCGAATATTGACCACTCGATTACTAGTCTATCGTTCGACTATTCAACTATTTTTTTGCATGTATAATTTTTATTTTTTTTCGTTTTTTTTGAAGTAAACATAATCTAAGATGCTTAATATTTGTTATAAATTCAATTATTTGTTTTATTTCATTGTGAAAGTATGAAAAATGTACAAATCTATATGAATATATAAGAAATTATGTATATATGAGTTATACATTAAAATAAATAAAAAATTCTAAACTTACTAAATCTGATTAGTCGTCCAACTGTCGGTTAATCCTTAGTTAATAGCGCAATCAATTGAGTATCAACTACCGACTTCTGCAACCTTGCCTAGGTGTAGAAGCTTTAAAGGTCTAGAGGTGATGATGAACTATTTACCTTTTAGGATTGTTCTACAGAGTTTCCCTAACTTAAGTACTAAACACATGTTCTTGCAGGATAACTTAGGTAAGTTTTTAACTAATCATGTTTTCTAAGCTATCGATTGGTTTCATACGATCTAATCATTTAAATGATAGAAATGGTTCTCCTGGGATGCCATCATGTAATCAAGAGATGAATAATCATTAAAACTAAGCGGTATATATTTTTGTGCCAATCTCCCTTAAGAAAAACTTCTTTTATGTCTTTTTGACAACTTCAAAGCATTATTTAGAAAATAAAATTTTAAATACTTTGTCACATATATGAGAAGCACTAAAAAGTTTGTGTTTTTTGACATCTGATAAGACTGACACGATTAATAGAAGTGAAGGAGTTTCAAATCATACATTCGCCAATGATTATACCCATGTGGTTATTTACCAACATAAACATTCTACCAACTTTGGCCTTGATAATGAGGAAGAGGTCTTTGTCTCTAGTCATGTGTTTGGAGCATCCGTTGTCCATGAACAATTTGCCACATCTTTCTCGCTTGATATCCTATAAAAAATATGACCTGGTCATGTACCATCATTCATGACATCTCTAGTTGTATGATAAGTTCTCTTTGGTTCTTCAAAATAATTGGTCGAACCGTTTGGTACCCATTTTTCTAGTTCTTTGAGTGTTAGCAAGGTTCCTTGGATTTCTTCTTGGTTCCAATACCTTACTAGATTTTTACTTGATTAAGAGAAACTTGTTAGTTATGTGAACCCAGGACGAACATTCCTACAATAAATGTTATTGTAATGTTTGATTTATCAATACAAGTTATTGATTTATTTCACTCCCTGTTTGAGATTAAATGAATGAATGCACTATAAAGTCCCTTAGTACAATTAGGGTTATGTACCATGGCCATCTTAATGATCATACATTTGTTGATTCAATTGTTGAATCATAGAGGCTAGTGTTTGGATAAAAATCTAAATAGTTAGGTTAAGGACTCATCAAGCACCGTCAAATGATTATTAAGAGATGATCTCCAGCTTGAGCAAGAAATGGCAATCCTTTCTCTTTTGGATGATATCTAACCGATCTCTTAATGCATATCCTCTGTACAAGAATAGAGATTTGGAGGTGTCAGATAAGTTAGGACAATGAGATGACTTAGCGAGATTGAGATAACAAAGACTTATGTCGTATGCTATCACAATATATGCATGAATCCTCTCTTCAAAGACAGATGTATTGCTATATGTCTAAATATGTACATTTGGCAGACCGATATGTTGATGGCCTAATCAAGGTCTATACACCGACGAGCTGGTGTACATACAAGGACATATGAGTAATATGATCTCTCAAAGGGATCATATAGGTTCACCTGTGAACCAGAAGACATGAGTTCAGTCATGAGGTATTTAGGATTGATCAAATTCCATGCATGGTCATCTTGCTTTGGAAGCATGGCAAGAATTTGTAGGTATGATATATGCTTTTGGAAAGCATATGATCGATACCAACTCCCAATGACATAATGAGAAACTTAGTGATAAAACCCTGAAGATGACATTGTAAAATTGATCAATATCTCCAGGTTTATTCTAGGTCTTCTAATATGCAAGATGTACATGTATTAGAAATACCTGAGGGTGATGTGATCATAAACAATTGTATAACCGTGACGCTTCCATTCCGAGGGAGTATTGAAACATGTCTGTATTTTTGACTCCTCTCAGTAGAGAAGTAATCTTGATCCAAATGTTGGACAGATATTTGAATGTGATTCAGATGCAATGAGAAGATTATATTTACGACCTTGATTTAATCAAGCATCCATGAGAGGTCCCTAAGATATGGATTTTGAGATGTGATCTCAATATCTAAGTCACTATATGTGGAATGTACAATCGCTCCGTATCTATCTCCAAGTATCTACGGAGAAAGCGTATAGTTCTTGAAAGAGTTCAAGAATAATTCCATTGATGAATTATGTATCTGAGCATTGAGATATTGATAACTAAATGTGATCTAATTATCATGAATAATGTGAATATGATTCATATTATTTAAACATATGAGAATGATGATCCAAGATAGTTAAATATGATTTAATTATCATGAATAATGTGAATATAATTCATATTACTTAAATACATGAGGATGATGAACCAAGATAATTAAATGTGATTTAATTATCAAGGATATAAATAATGTGGATATTACTATCCATATTATATATATATATTATAAAATGTGTTTTATAATATATTAGAGAGAGCTTATTGTAAATAGTAACTACATATTAATTGTTGATGTGAATTAGATTCACAATGAAAATTAATTAGAAATACAATTTACAATTTATTTTAGGTTGTGAATATGATTCACAACTATTTAATGGCATGATTACAATATTCATATAATTAATTTAGAATTATTTTTTGTAAATTAATTTACAACAAAAGTTGTTGTAAATATATATATGAAGGATTATGTGAGATTTTATATCTCACAAAATTAGTAGGTCCACACTTTCCGCTTATGGATGGTGGATGGCCACCCTTTGACTCATTCTCAAGGGTGGTCGTCCCCCCTATTTTAGGAAGGTGGGTGACTTCCTTCCTAATCCTTCTATCCTAGTTGATTTAGTTCAAATTTAATTATGTCGATTATTCAATATATTTAATTTAGTCTAAATTAATTTGTTGTTGTATTTTAACAACAATATCATGCCCATTGAATAGAAATAGAAATCAATCTCAACCATCGATTTAGTGTTCCACATGGATTATAATATATGGACTTTCAAAATACTATAAAATAAGAGGAAACCCTAGCTCTTCTTTTTACACAACAATTGAATACTCTCTCTATCATTTCATACTACACGCCCCATCTCTCTCTCCCTAAGTGGCCATCCACTTTGTGCCCTAGAGAGAATTGTCATTGTCGCCACACCGTCGTGATGTCTCTTCGACCGCTAATGGATCTCCATCTCCTTCAACGCGCCTCACTCGTAAAGAATACACCGGATCTCATGTGATGAGATCAGGAGATTTACAGCTTGGATCATCAACTCGAATTGCGAGGAGTACATGTCTCATCAACGCGCTCACAAGTGTCTCCTCCGTCGGATCGAACTTCAGATAGGAGATCTCTTGCTTTAGAGACTTGATCGCAACTACGCTTCAAGTGGTAATCCTACATCTTACTTGTGGCTAGATGAAATGATCCGAGAAGCGTTCTTTGATCATGTGGTTTCATCACTTCAAAATTTTTAAATTCTGCTGCACTGAGCAACTGGTGCGACTAGTCCCTCTGATCGCATACGATGCGATCTTCACACTTCCGTGATGCACTTAAGTATCTCTCCATATCCTTCATTAGCATGGTTTCTTCCTTTGTTAGAAGTGTCAGAGTCGCTTCCATAAGAGCTGGAGGAGTCAAAGTCAGAGGAGTCCAACGTCGCTTGCAATGCCTTCCTTTTCAGATGCTTGTGATGGTGTATGTGGGGTCCTTTTCTTCGATCCTTTTCTACTCCATTTCCTTTTATAGGACTATGATTGCTTTATTTCTTGATAGTTGATCTTTTTGAGTAGAGGGTTGCCCTTTTTGAAGTGTCCCTTTTCTCTTGCAGTTGAAGCACTAAATCTCACTTTCCTTTCTTTGATCATCATGCTTGATGAATTTCTTGAACCTTCTGCTGAGAATAGCTATATCATGCTCAGGGCTTTTATATGCTTATATGGTCTCTGTAGTTTGAAGAGCTAAGTTCTTTTTCTTGATCTCGGCTTCGACTTTGTATGTCTATTGTTTTTCTACTTAATAAGATAAGAGTTTACTTATGAGTTCATCTATGGGTAGAGTATTTGTGTCCTTTGCTCCCCAAGTGTAGTAACAATGGTACTCTAGTTAGTAGTGAGAGATATAAGTATCTTCTTTACTTGATATACTTTTGTAATCTCCCCGCTTAGACTTAGAAAACGTTGCTAATCCCTTAGAACACAACAATGTATATATGTCTCGAATGGATTATCTAGCATTCATTTTGCATAATTCATACCTTTGTTGGAGTATTGATTTGCATCTCTTTTACTTTTTTAGTTACTTCATAAGTAATGCTAAGTTTGTTCTAGATCTCATATGCTATCTTACGTGTTGACGTTGTATTGAATTTTTCTTTTGTGATAGCACAAAAGATTACATTCAGAGCTACTATATCTTATACTTAGTTTCAATGATATTCCATACTTCATACTCAATAGATTCAAGTAATATTTGCATTCTAACGTCTAGCAGTTGTAGTTGGTCTTATCAAATGAAGGAGGCCTGATAAGGGATCGACTTTCATAATTGTTGCTTGATGAAGCTACCATATGTGTTGATAATGCTTTACTTTGTATCACTTGAACATGCACTTATACCACTTGTCAATTCCTTAGGATCGGTATACTAGTTGGGTGGTTGGGGGAGAGGGATGAACGGTAAAACTGATGGTAGAATATAACCTTGCGGAGCAGACTTGAGCACAATACAATCAACCAATCAATCAAGCACACTATATAGACTGTTATCGTGAAAACCCAACCGGGTGAAAATCCCGAACTAAGTCTTCCTGACTCAGGATTTCCAGTTAGTTGGGACAACAAACTGTTTTGCTATAGCTTGGGATATTTACATGGATACCTCTATTGTTTACAAAGTCAACACCACAGATCTGGCACTTCGATAACATTGAGGGTTGACAATCCTATTGTCCTCTAACTTCTTCGGATAGGGTGCACTTTGTGGATCCAAGAAGAACCTACAAACTTTCGGATCTAACATCAAAAGTTCTTGCAGAGAAATGTTATAAATATAGTATGGAAATAATATTTCATAGTAATATCATGAACAATGAATGAACACATCAATATCTCAATAATTAGCAGCAAAGATAAGAGTAGATAGCAGTAGAGTACATGCACACACAATTATATCTTAATAAGAACATGTAAATAGTAATATATGAAAAGAATAATATCACCAAAGCTATAGCCTACCAAAAATTTTCTAACTAATATCATAAGAAATAGAAGACTTGGAGGAGACTGAATATCGATTACTATCTTTTGAACTATTCTATCAGAAATATCAAAGAACTCGAAGAACTGGAAAGAGAATAAGTGAAAAATACTCTTAGATTATTCTTCTTCACTTGTAGAGAATTAGAGTGAATTTTGTGCATGCCATCATTGGGAATGAGGTCCCTTTTATAGGGTTCTAAGAAAATATGATTGTTGAAAACAAAATAAGAAGAAATCAATAATATTTTATATTAATGATCGATCATGCAAAATGGGGTGATCAATCACCTCAAGTTGATCGATCATTCGATCATTCTGTCAAGGTTATCTATCATTTGAAAGTTGCGAGGGTCCTTACTAAAAATATGATCGATTGAAGAAACAAGGCAGTTTATTAGTCCTGGTCGATCAAGACTGATGGTCGATCATGTCTGGTTGATTAGTGAATAATGATGGCCGATCATGTCTAGTCGATCCATAAAAATGATGGCCTACCATGTGAGAGTTCATTGACATGTTGTGCTTTGAAAAGTTCTTACAGTATAGCTTGAGGTTACAACTTTTCCAAATACGATATAAAATACAACATTATAAGTTTATTCAATAAATAAACTTTGAGCTTTGCAATATGACAATCTATAGTTTGTAATTGCTAAACATGTATCATCTTCATTGAATTGTCCTGCGGTCATGTAGATAAGTATACATGGATAAACAACGAGCGATTGCGATATATGTGTGTCATTTTTAAAATGAGATTGAAGATAAATAAATAACTGACATGGGCTTCTGCGCGCTCTTATTGTATGATTTCCTCTCTTGCTCCTGCATGCGTATCCTCGTGCAAGTGGATCCTCTAAGGTTCATAACTTTTATGTAAATCATGACAATTGCGTTCTTTATTTAAGATCATCCTCCTTATCACATATTCACCACAGAAATCAAGACTACTTAAGCAACAATGCCACTTGTCTCTACTCCTTAGTTATATATGACACCTCTATCAAACTAAAAGGTGTTGAAAATATGGAATTTTGTTTTGAACTTTTAAGGTGTTCGCTGGTGGATTGAAGAAGATTTATGTCCTTTTTGAAGAATCCTCTCAAGGAAGGTGACAAGGACTATGATAAATGGTTACGAGGTTATATTATATCATGAATTGGCTAACCGAAAATGTTGAGCATTTGATGTTTTTTTACAAGGAAACTACAAATGTAATATATGGGGAGCTTGCTTGGGCTTATTCCCAATGATGACCAAATCTATTTTGTAAATATTTATACATTGATTTGGTCAACATCTCAGGGAGATTCTCTTCTTATGTAATATCATACTTATATGACAATGCTTTACGAAGTGTAAGCTATCTTACAACCAACATTCCGTCCTAGCTATTAGCCATGTGAGCCCTGGGCAAATTATTTCTATAATAAATGTTATTGTAATTAAGTATCAATACAAGTTATTGATTTTCACTCCTTTTACGAGATTGTAATTTGTCGATATTAATGGGTCCTTTAGTATAAATAGGGTTACGTACCTTGACCATCTTAAATCATACAACTGTTGATCCAAAGGTTGGGTCATAGAGGCTAGTGCATGGTTGAATATTTAAAGAGTTAGATTGAAGACTCAACCGCATCGTCAAGTGATTTCAAAAAGGATCTCCAGCCTGAGAGGAAGATGACAATCCTTACTCCAAAGGTTGGCACACGACCAACCTCTTGATGCAGGTCATTATCTAAGTCACTACACATGACATATACAATCGCTCTTAATTTTTGTCCAAGTATCTGCGGGAAAAGGTATACTGTCGTTGAAAGAGTTCAAGAATTATTCCATCAGAGGCAGATCTAAATATTATGCAAAGAAGAGAAATTCTGGATGATTAAATTGGATTTAATTTTCCTGGATAACATTATCCTAGATGATGTCATGTATAATACTCCAAGAATAATGTGGATAAGACTCCAATTATTCTTACATATGTATATAGAGGAATCCAAGATAATTAAATTGGATTTAGTTATCCTAGATAAGATTAATGTCATTAGTGCATTCTATGATAACTGAGAATAGTGTGGATAAGATCCAGATTATCCTATTGAGATTTGATTATGAATATGATTCACAAATTTAATATTATGGACCTATGAATATGATACATATTTGTTGGATGACAAGTCTGTAATCGTCACAAACAATTTAGTATTATTTCATGATAATTAGATCTCAAAATTAGTCAACAAATTGGATATTTATTTGTTAAAAGATTACAAACAAATAAAGAGAAAAAAATAAAAGGGCATAAAAAGGGGATATCTCCATGGTGGGATCCACCATGGTGGCTGCCCCCACCTTATTTGCATTATCATCTTTTATTTTTCCTTTTATAATCTATTTGATGTTGAATTTATTGAAAGATTAAGTGAATAAAAAGTTGATATTATTTTATCAACTCTTATCTTCATGTTGTTGAGGATTACAATTAATCATGGTCATCTAATTGACAATTAAAATTGCAATTATAACGGTCCAAAAAAGAATAAAGGAGAGGTAGACCTTGCCTTCCTAAGACAATTAGAATACTAATAAGTCTCTCTCTCTCTCTCTCTCTCTCTCTCTCTCTCTCTCTCTCTCTTTGGCCATCCTTCCTACTTCATCGTAGTCATCCCCCTGCCTCAAAGTTGTCCCCCTACGCCTCAAGGTTGTCCCCTCTCAGTGGTCGTCCCTATCATGTTGCTGCTTGACAGGTCTGACCAATTTCATGTAGAGGATTCTCCTCTTCAGTGGTCGTCCCTATCATGGTGCTGCTTGACAGGTTTGACCAATTTCACGTAGAGGATTCTCCTCTTCCATGCTTCATGCTCTTAAAGATGGAAGATGATTTCATTTGATGAATTCAGGAGCAAGGAGATTCTAATCGTCTTATTGAATTACATGAATAATACAATTCATCCATGTGCCTGCAAGTACTGTCTCTATTGGAGTGAACTTTAGATAGGAGGTCTCTTTGCTTAAATACTCAATGATCGCATTCACCAATCGATGTATGTTCTAATATCTTGTGGACTTAATGAAAAGGATTGAGAATGTTGCTGCTATACTGACTCATGTGACGAGACTGTTTTGATCGAATATGATTTGATCCTCACTCTTTCATAGTGTGCAAGACCGACTACCTCCCTTCACTAGCATACCTGAGAATATGCAAGCAATTTTTTTATTGGATCAAGATAAACCATATAGCTTAGAGAAAGCACGAACTAGAACATAAGAGCTTGCTCTACCCATGGGTAGATATTTCATAGTAGCCTCATTAGATCGTATATCTCTCTTGGCATATCCAAATTAAACGTATGAACATTGTCATATTTGGCTGACTTTAATAGCTTGTTGATGCATTGTCTACCACCCTCCATAGAGAATTCTACACTTGTTGTCCTTAGTAGGCAAGGAGGGTAAGGCTTTAGGTGTTGTAGATATATGCAAATATTGTGTTTATGACAACAAACGTGGACACATTTTCTTTCATATTTATTGCAATTGGTAACATTTGGTCAACCCCAAGTAGAATCAAACTTTGTTTGGTTCATATGGCTACTGTACTATTGACACAACCCATGAGACCAATAATAAGCCTTCCTACAACAACAACAACAAAGCCTTTTCCTACTATTATTTTATGTACAATTATTTTTATAGATTTCTATATATTTTTATGTACAAGTTGCATGTTAATCATTTTATTATTTGAGATATACAAAATGCAAAATAAAATAGGGAAAATTGCTATTTAAAGAATGAAAATTAGGTTTATATGTATAGTACATTGTCCATTATCTCTTCCTACTTTATTCCATATCGACCAAGACAATATTGACTTAGTCTTGGGATTTAGGATCATTCAGTGTCTTTGATACATCGCTTATTTTTCTGTTCTTTTCTTTATTATTTTATTTTGAATTTAAATACAAGTATTTATGTATTATTTACATATGAATAATGGATGTTAATTTGTATAATTTATATATATTTACTTGTGTTTTGATAAGGATTTAAATGCAAAATAGAAAAATAAAGGTAGATGAATGGCTACCCATCAAGAAACCAAAGAGAAAAGCTCTTCAGGTAACTTGAAACTCTTCCAACTCCGATTCCTCCCGTTCTTCTAGAAGTGACATGGACACCTTCTAGGGTTGGTTACATAGATTTTTTGCCTCCATTTAGATCTATTTTAGGTCACTCTCGAGCATAAATTCAAATAACTAAGATCCCTTCAGATAGTCTCATTCCAACACTTCTTGAGCCTTCCTCGCTCTCTCTTAATCGACTAAACACTTCAAATCTCGCATCTTCTAATTGGTGCATCAATCGACATCCTTTGCAAATGGTCAAACCATATTAAGCAGTTTTCTCTCATCTTATCCGTTATCAGAGATGCACAAACTTTCCTTCTGATTGCATCATTCTGAATATGATCTTTTCATGTATGACCACATACCATCTTATCATTTTCATTTTTGCTACCGTCTTTCTCAGCACGTGTCTATGCAATAATGAGCCTCCCTATATTGTTCAGTTATCTTGGTCTAATTACAGACAAGTGGCACTTCTTCTTCTTCAGGGTTGCTCCTCCCCCACCATTGATTTTGTTATGTCTAATCTTGCTACTACTTTAAATACTGCAACCCATTCTACCTCTACCTTCACTCCATCTCTCCAGTGGATTATTGACTCGTGTCTCTAATCGGTTGTCTAGTTAAATTACCTCTCTTATTGGTTCTCAGCCTTATATGAATATACGGTTGACCAAGTTGGCTAATGGATCCCACCGACAGACTTTCTACTCAATTGTGTCAAGACAAATCTTTAGTCATTATTTATTCAATATAAAATGCGGCACAATTTTAAAATTTAAATTAAACATCTAAGATGATGTTGTATAGTGGTCACGTATATGAATGTCGAGCTCGGGGAGGCTAGATGCTATGTAGATTATTAGTGAGGTGCATACGTCTTTATACTTGAGTGACGATATTTTTGTGGTTTCTATTTTTTTATTTTTATTTTGATTTTATTGAATATTTTTTGATTTATTATATCAACTAGGAGTAGATGTTTGTATTTATTTTTCTATTTTCAAATAATTTGTTTTATTTTCAAATTTATGAATTTTATTTTACTTTTAGTTAGGAATCAAGCAAACAATGTTCTAAGATTGAAAACTTAGACTTTTATTAGGTTGAAAACATGGATATGTAATATCTATTATATATACATTTTAAAATTAAAAAAATAGAAGAAATTGAAGGACACGAAATTTGTTTTATATTTTTCTAATTTTTATTTATTTTGTTTGAAATTTCTAATTTCTATGTTATTTTTAAGTTTTATTAGAGTTCAAAACACATTATTTTGGTTTGAATCTTATTCTATAAGTAGAATGTGGTAAAATTTAGCCACTTTAACTTTTCTCTCCGAAAATAGGTTGATATTTGATAAAATATTCTTATTGTTCAACGTTTTTCTTAATTTTAAAACTTATTTAAAAATAGAAGCTATAATATTTTTGACTTCAATAGGAACTTGCTCATCAGTAGAGGTAAAGGGCATACAGTTGATGAAAAAATTGACAATAAAGATCGCATATCTCCAATATGTTGGGGAAACATGATAAGGTGTGGGCATGTCTAGGATATGTTGATGTTTGCATTCAACAACCCCATTCTGTTATTCATATGAGCATAGGTAGTCTGACGTAAGATCCCATGAGAAGATAGAAAAGACTACACATCATGATAAAGGAATTTTCGAGCATTGTCAAACATAATAACATTGATATAGATACCAAATCGAGTATTTATTTCACTTATAAAGTGAACAATAATGGGAAAACATCAAACTTAATTTTCAATAAAAGATCCATGACACACAAGAAAAGTCATCTACAAGAACAAGATAATATATGTTTCCCATACGATCAAGATACCAGTCAAGTCTCCATTGGTTAAGGTGAACAATCTCAAAAGGATACTGAAATGGATAATATTGGATGAAGAAAAAGAATTGTGGTGGTGCTTCTCCAGTTGGCAGGTCTCACACTCTAGGCTGACAATGGGAGAGAGATGGGAAAGGACTCGACTTAGTTTATGGAGAGAGAGAAAGAGAGGAGTTAGACGACCCAAATGCTCATGCCAAAGAGCACTTGAAGAAGTAGAAAAGTGAGTTCGAGAGTAGGCAATAATACTAGATGCATGTACTAGATGGTAGACATTCCCTTCTTCATGGCCCATTGATAAATATCTGATTTATCATCTTAAATTGAATTTATTATCACTCTTACTTAAAAAAATTCAATAATAGTAATAATTAGTAATTAACTTCTGTAATTAATTAATACTAAATATATGTATATAAATAATTATATTAATGTTTCCTTTATTTTTTATGTTTGTTTAATATTCAAAATTAACTGAAAACTGTATATATTTAATTTAACCTTAAACATAAATAAAAACACATAAAAAAACAAAAGGAAATAAAATAAGTATTTTTATTCACTTAAATAATACTATGTATTATGATGTATTTTGACTTCGGGTTGTACATGAAAATTGTAGATTCCAAAAAGATCTATAAATTTTATGTTGAATATTTTTTTGTTTGAGCTAATTTATTATTTATTATTTATTTTATAATGATTTGCATAATTTCTAATTATTTTATTGGGCCACGTGACTCTCTCTGGCGGAGCCACGTGACCTGCTTCTTTAGTCTCTCCTACCATTATTCTTGGTCGTCTGATCTTGTTGATCATGTGTGGTTGATCGCATCAGATCTGCTCTTTTGTGAGAAATATGATCTTCATGATCGGACGCACCAGAGCCGTTAGCCTCTGCCCCATTCTCAGTCATCAGATGCACCTGATCAGATAGTTAAAATGTCTCCTTCTCCCAGACGCACCCCTTTATCCTATACCTCGTTAACCGCACTACTGTCCAACTATTTAATTATCCCAACTACTCCGGCTAACGCCCTGACCAAGTACCACATCCATGACATAGCCCTATCATCCTTTCATCACTCCAACCCCCTAAAATCCTAGAACCCTAACTGATCGAGCAACCAGCGGTGGTTGAAACCACCGCCTGAGTTGCAACTTCCCCCACCTTCCTCGAACAAAACCCATCTCCATCCTCTTTCTCGAGGGTCTGCCACTTTGTGATACAACTTCCTAGTTTCTTCCTTCTTTCTTTGACAAAGAAACCAAGTAAAGACAAGCCACGACAGAGTCCAAGCTCCATCGAGATCCAAAACTTCTCTGATGCAATGACACTCCATTGCTACTTGAGCTTTGATTCCTTAGCCCCGAATCGTCAAGCGACGATAAAGGATTGAGAATTCTCAACCCCATGCATCTTCTTCAATCCATTATTCTTTATGAGATCTCCAGGCTAGTCCCCCGTGCCACTTCTTGTTGATTTTCTCAATTTAATTCATATTATTTTATTCGTCATTTTTTTCATTTATTCACTTAAAAAATCCACAATTGATCTACCCTCCACGCATTTATCTATGTGATTTCACTCCACCGCTCCATGTTTGTTAGCACTTCGCCCCTTTCTTTTCCTCGCAAAGGAGAAGAATCCATTATGATTTAGTTCCTTCGCCGCCTTTACAACCCTCCATATCACCTCACTTCATCTCTAGAGATTTCCCTTGCTTTGTATTTCGTGTTACTAACATTGTAGGAGACCGAGTTTCACTAATCAGAGCTTCATCGGAGCAATCTTGAGTTGCTCGATCTCCGAACAGTCTGAATAAGACACAATACTCCAAGCAGCACTTCGAACTCCTCGGAGAGTCTTCTTCCACGCGAGGCCAGAAGCGACCTCCTCCGACCCTCTGAGATAACATCAGAGCACGGTGAAGCATTTGGGTGCTCGTCAGAACACATGCCTTAAGCCGCCTCCCAATCAGGAGCACCAGCTGTCATCTCCTACCAGATACCATTCGATTGGACAGCTCTGATCGAGGATTCACCCGAGTTACCAACCCACATCGTAGCCTCATTCCACCCGATTCGAGTCCGAAGCTATGACCTTGCGCCACACATACCGAGCTTAGAGTGCCGAACCTGGAGTCTCCTGCAACGCACATGTAGCCTGGGCAAATTAACAAATAAGCCTCATGCTTCTTTAAATTCATGTTACACCATTTGCATGGATCATTTTGCATGCCAAGTCCAGACGGGTTTTTGTATTTACACTCAAGTCCCTGCTTGGATCTATTCGTATTTTCTTTTATGCTCCTGTCTTGAAACATAAATATCTTGAGAAATATATATCCGTTTTATGTGAAATTGGTATTGTTGGAAAGATAATTAAATTCTCTATTTTGCATTCAATACTATGATTGGGCACATTATGCATTAACAATTAGCATATTATGTTCTTTGCTCAGGTGCTTAATAACGTTTATTTAATATACATTGAACTCCAAATTTACTGAGATTCTTAATTCTTACATAGAATATTGGAGATATATATTAACTTGCTCATCATTAACTTCAGGGGTATTTGCACATTATTATGCATGTAATTTATCGTGAGTTGTATATTGCATCCTGTTTTATTATATTAACCTGATTGATTCATCACGCGGACCAATCATCCTCTCAGTTAATATTCCTAAAAATACAAGAACTAGCATCAAATATAGTCTGTAGTTGAATTCCTTGCAAATCCGATTGATAGATAGAAGACTGGTTGGAAATTCACGATAAAAAAGAACATTGTTGAGTCTGGTGTTGGGGTGAGATGGACATTCCCTTTTCCATGAATAGGAGGAACCTACAGTATACGACCTAGGTGTAGAAGGAACCGAAGTCATTTGAGACTCAAGAATTTCAAACAGGTCCTCAAATGGCGTGGGACAACCGGTCACAACTGATGTAGAAGAGTCAGTTCCCCAAATATGGGGATGGAGGCAACTGTATCCATCAATTATTTTGTTTTTGATTTTTTTTGGCTGAGCAAACATAGTTATATGCATGGACAACGATAAACGTCTAATGGAAGATCACTTTAATGTGAGTGCATGTTGTCTACAGGATGCAACCTATTCAAATGTTGCATTATATATCAAAGTTCTCATTTAGGACTACCACATACTGTACATCACCCTCAATAGTGACCATTCAAACAGTAGGGGCTAGATAGCATGCTTGTCGTAGCAGACAGCTGCATAGTTCCCTATTTTGTAGCAAAAAGTACACTGAATGGTGTTGCATCCTCCCTATGGTATGGAGTGGCTACGACCATGGCCCATGTATGGGCCACGGACTCCTCACCCAGATTGGGCAGCAAATGCAGAAACCTTGAAAGAACGCTTCAGGTATGTCGTCGACCTTCTTGTTCCGTGAGCGAACGAGAGAGAGCGAGATGGTAGTGGTAATAGGGAAGAAGGGGGCTCCCGTTGGCGAGCTTCTGATGGTGTTTATTCCCCTCCCCATGGGAGGTCTTTGATAGGGCGCAAAAAACCCTCGCCACGTCCGCCCCCTTCAACCACGCCCCCTGCGGTTGCGGCCTCCGAGAGATCCGTTCGTCGCAACCGCCGGCTCCGCAATAGCCGGCGGCGGTTATTGATCACACGGTCATTTGGACCTGTTCTTCATCTCCCACTTGACCGTAGTGGTCAATGACATATATACTCCCACTATTCGTGTAGTATATACATGGAGATTTATCATGTGAGGATCTATGAAACCTCTTCCTTGACTCATACATTCCTGAGTCCCATTAAACCAACATGTTTAATGTATGTTCCTGCTACTATTCCCTTAGTAAGGGAATCAGCCAACATGTCACTGGTAGGTATGTAGGTTACCGTGATTTCTTGCTTCGCCACTATATCTTGTATATAGTGATATTGGATCTCAATGTGTTTTCCTTTAGAACTATTAGCCCCACTATTGATCAAGCTTATCGCAGCTTGATTGTCACAATACATTTCAATTGGCCCTTTGATCAATTCGAGGCTTAGGTTCTCTAGAAAACGCCTGATCCATACAGCATGAGTGGTGGTCATGCTACATGCAATGTACTCAGCCTCCTGTGTATGTCGAGATACACATCCTTGTTTCTTGCTACCCCAAGAAACAACTGCACCACCAAACATGAACAGATAACCTGATGTGGATTTTCTATCATCCACATCCCCTCCGAAATCAGCATCGGAGTATCCTACTACCTCAAGCGATTCTGCTTGATACACAAGTTTCAGATGTACTGTCCCTTTCAGATATCGAAGAATCCTCTTTACAGCTTCCCAATGTGCTGGACCGGGATTGCTTTGATATCTACTGACTGAGCTTACTGGATAAGCTAAATCAGGTCGAGTACACATCATTGCATACATTAAACTTCCTACCGCCTGTGCATATGGTACATCTAAAGGTTTCTGCCCCTTTCCGGGACACTGACTCTTACTGAGTCTTTTTCCCATCACAAGTGGTGTTGGAGCTGGAGTGCTATTCTGCATTCCAAATCTCCTTAATACAGTATGCAAATATCTTTCCTGACTAAGGGTCAATGTCCTTGAGTCCCTGTATCTTGTTATTTGAATTCCAAGAACATAGGATGCTTCGCCCATGTCCTTCATCTCAAATTCATTGCTCAATTTCTGTTTGATTTCATTGAGCATTTGTATGTCATTACCTGCAAGCAGAATGTCATCTACATACAATGACATGATTGCAAACCTGCTCCCACTCTTCATGACATACACACAGTTATCCAATTTATTTGAAACAAATCCAAATTGAATAACTTTCTCATGAAATTTGAGATACCATTGCCGTGAAGACTGCTTTAAGCCATATAATGACTTTCTTAACTTGTAAACCTTTTTCTCCTGACCTTCAACCTGAGATCCATCAGGTTGTCGCATATAAATCTCCTCCCTCAATTCTCCATTAAGGAAGGCCGTCTTCACATCCATTTGGAATAATTCCAAATCCATATATGCGACTATGGCTAAGATCATCCGAATGGATGCAAACTTAGCCACTGGAGAGTAGGTTTCCTGGAAATCTATTCCAGCTTGCTGAGTATAACCCTTGGCAACTAATCTGGCTTTGTATTTATCGACAGTACCGTCAACTCGGTACTTTTTCTTAAATACCCACTTACATCCTATAGATTGCCTACCTTCTGGCAAATCACATAATTCCCAAACACCGTTTCGTTCGATTGAGTCCAACTCATCTCTCATGGCGGCCGACCATGATTCCGACTCAGATGAAGCCATAGCTTCATTAAAGGATATGGGATCTGTACAATCCGCGACATCCTCATCCACGGTGTAGCACGACGCCTCGCATCCATAGAAATGGTAATCTTCCATCCATGCGGGCCGTGTTCTGGGTCTCTTGTTGCCGATTATACTCGTGGGTTGTGTGGGTCCACCCATTTCCTCTAAAGGATCATCATGTTCCATAGGTTCATTCTCTACATTTGGATGATCGATATCATCCTCAAGTTCTTGTCTAATGCTCAAGTCGTCTTCATTGTCTGGTAAGACAATCAGAGGATCTGATTCATCTATTTCATGCTCCTTTTCTTGATGAATTTCAAGGAAAGTAGCATCACGACTTTCGATCAGACCCTTATTTTCATGGAAGAACCTATACCCTTTAGAATGTTCACTATATCCAATAAACTTGCACTTTAATGTCCTGAAGTCTAGCTTGTCTCTAAGCTGACTCGGTACCAGAACATGTGCTACACATCCCCATTTCCGGAGATGGCCTAACTCGGGCTTTCTACCATTCCATATTTCATATGGCGTTGATTCTACGGACTTGGTGGGAATCCTATTCTGTATATAGTTCGCAGTCAACACTGCCTCTCCCCAGAATTTCTTCGAGAGTCCTGAGTGTGAAAGCATACACCTTACTGCATTCATCAAAGTTCGATTCTTTCTTTCTGCTACACCATTCTGTTGTGGCGTATATGGCATTGTAGTCTGCCTACGAATGCCTGCTTGAATGCAATAACCCTCAAATTCCTTTGAGGTATATTCTCCACCTTTATCTGTCCTAAGAGTCTTGATTGGTTTTCCCAATCTTGTCTCCACTTCTGTCTTATATCTCTTAAATGTTTCAAGTGCTTCCGACTTTCTTCCTAAGAGATAGACATAGGAGAATTTCGAGTAGTCATCAATGAATGTTATAAAGTATTCCTTATTTCTATGTGTGCTGACGCTCAGTGGTCCACATATGTCTGAATGGATCAAACCTAGTAACTCCGTTGACCGAATTCCGGTTGAGAAGGGTCTTCTCGTCATTTTACCGGTCAGACAGTGTTCGCAGGGCAATGTCCTTGCACCCGTGATCTTAGGCAACAAATTTGCCTTAATCATTTGATCCATTTTAGAATTTCCTGGATGACCCAGTCTCATGTGCCACAAGTCATAATCAGACAAACAACACACGGAATAATCAGAAGAGACATTCATTGATTCACTAGAAGTTATTACAGGAAGACAGAACAGGTCATGCTCGGGCACAAACTTTCCCATCGCATAGACCTTCTTATTCTTGCCTATTGAAACACGCTTATTATAAAATCTAACTTTGAAGTCTTTCTTGAGCAGCACTGGGACAGATATCAGGTTCCGACATATCCCTGGGGCATATAGTACATCATTCAGTACCATAATACTATCTCCCAGGTCAAGTCTGTATGTCCCAACACCTTCCACGTCCAGGTAGGTGTTGTTCCCCATGAAGATCCTCTGTTCGCCTTTGCTCAGCTCCTTGAAGTCCACCAGGCCCTCCTTCGTCTTCGCGATGTGTCTGGTTGCTCCAGAGTCGATCCACCATCCATCACTGTCTGTGATGACGGAGTTGCATTCCACGACAGCCGCGAATTCCATTTTCTTTTTGCCTTTATTTTCAGGTATTTTAGAATTTCCCGGCTTCTTCTTATTGGGGCAATTGACCTTGAAATGGCCATATTTGCCACAACCGTAGCAAGAGCCGCGTGGGTATTTGCCACTCTTTCCCTTGAAATTTGCCTTGGAGGGGCCTAGTCTATTCTTTGCGTGAACGGCATTTGCTTCTTCTTCTTCCTCGACCTCAAAGATCTCAGCTTTTGATCTTTGTTTGGAGAGGTCCTGCTCAATCGCCAGCTGTGCAGGTAGGTCCGTCACAGACTTTATGTTGCCGTTCATTCTCAGAGATGTGGCAACCATGTCGAATGACGGAGGGAGACTTCCTAGTATGGTTGCGATCTGCATCCTCTCCGGAATTGCGCAATCAGCAGCCGCAAGATCCTTGGCCATCACGATCATCTTATTCACGTGCTCGAGGACGCTTTCAGATTCCTTCATTCTACACGAGTTGTACTTGTGTAGAAGAAGTTGGACGCTCACTTCCGATTTGGAGTGGTATTTGTCCTTCACCGCGGTCCAGAGCTCGTAAGCTGATTCGCAGGTCTCAAAGACCCGAATCAGGTTCAGATCCATATGGGTCAGCATAAAGCTCCTAGCCCTATTATCTATTTTCTCCCACTGTTCGCGGGACCTAATTTCATCCACAGTTGGATTTTCAGATAAAGTTGGGCCGGGTTTGTCTATGATGGTGTGTATGCTATCGTGTAGCAGGCCATAGTAGATCTTTCTACTCCATAATTCATAATTGGTACCATTAAGGTATTCAATTTTCCCTACCTCAGTGGCAATAGTCTTGCTTGTCATATTTGTTTATCTAAAGAAATAAATGTAGGATTGTGTGAGATTGAATACTTTTACTTGAGCAATAATAAAGGGCTTAGAAATTGTGCTATTTTACTAAAGATAATCAATAAAAATGAAAACAATCTTAATAAGAACTATAGCTAGCTTTAAATTTTTTAATAGCAAAGATAACCTTTTTATATAACGAATGTGAACACTTCAACAAACAAAGAAAATATTATTAATTAATCATTATTTTTTTTAACCAATTAATCACCAATCCAAGTTAATATCAATCCTTTATCAAGATTGAAGTAGAAAAAAAATTTTTTTTAAAAAAAATATGAGAGAACCCTTCCTTAAAAAAACTTAATTACTTAACCAATTCCCGTATAAATGCTCACCCCCACCAAAAAAAATTAATTAACAATATCAAAAAAAACTTTATTTTAACAAGCATGGACTGTAAAAAAAATAGTGTATTCAAAATTTCACAAAAAAAAGACAACTAATTTATTTTAAACGGAGAAGAATTAATGCATCCCCTTCCAAAAAAAACAGTGAACGGTAAACAAAAAAAAGGTAATTCAATGAAGTTTTTTTTTATCCCGTGATCCTGGGGATGATATTGAGCAATTCAAAAAGTAATTATTCAAAAAAAAACTTTGTTTAAAAAACTACAAAAACAAATAAATGTTTCAAAAAAAAATTTTTTTTTAAATAATCACGTGGTGTAAAAAAGACTTTACTTCAGTAATAAAAAATTTACACAAATAAAACTTTACTTTGGTAGGGTATATAACCGATCAAATAAAATATGCATCAATCAACAAAACAATTCTCTTTTTAATCCTTAATTAGATTTCTTTTCCAGTTGATGTTTGTTTAAAAAAAACACGATTCCAGATTGAAACACAAAAACGGATAGTGATAATTAATGCACAAGATATTAAAAAAAAACAACAAATGGTAAGGAAAGGTTTCACGTGAAGACCCCTTGGAATGAAAATATGCACAGACCCAACAAAAATCACGTGAACACCCTTGGAATGAGAGTATGCACAAGGCCCCAAAAAAAAAATTCACGGGAAGGCCAAAAGCTGAACAAGTCGCGACAAAAAAAAATATACAGTACAACCTTTACAAAAAAAAAGAACCCGCAAACAAAAATTACCTCGAGTTAGACCCCGTGCTAGGGTTTGCTGTCTTTTGGTGGTTGCGGCAAGCAGTGATAAACCCGGCGCCGCTTGCCTCCCTGCCTCAGTTGCCGGCGTTGGACAACGACGACTATGAATGGGGTTCGGATCGGGAACAAACCAGCTCTGATACCAGTGAAAGAACGCTTCAGGTATGTCGTCGACCTTCTTGTTCCGTGAGCGAACGAGAGAGAGCGAGATGGTAGTGGTAATAGGGAAGAAGGGGGCTCCCGTTGGCGAGCTTCTGATGGTGTTTATTCCCCTCCCCATGGGAGGTCTTTTATAGGGCGCAAAAAACCCTCGCCACGTCCGCCCCCTTCAACCACGCCCCCTGCGGTTGCGGCCTCCGAGAGATCCGTTCGTCGCAACCGCCGGCTCCGCAATAGCCGGCGGCGGTTATTGATCACACGGTCATTTGGACCTGTTCTTCAAACCTTGTCCTGGACCTCAGTAGTATTGTTGATGTGAGAGATTGCTAAACGACCCAGAGTGTTGTGGGCTTACTCCATAGTAGGCAGAGGGGCATCGACAATCATCTGGTCCTAAGAAACAACATAGCTTGGGTCAAATCCTACAAGGAGCACCATCATTTCCATGTGTGGATTGTACTTTGTCTATGCTGGGTAGGTACATCTCGGACTACAAGCATTGTATCTATCTAAATATTTCAAAAGAGAGGGATACTCTCCTAATTGGCATCTTTCCTGCTTGAGATTCGTTACATTGAAGTATGTTTGGAACATCTTGCTCGAGTTCTTCTCTTGACAATATGTGGCTTTCAGAAAAGTCCACATATTGTAAGCAATCGTATAATAGACCAGTTCATTTGCAGTAGAATTGATGACACTAACCATGATCCATGAGCTCACCATCCTAGTGCTTTTTACCCATGCGACATACTTTCCTGTCTTGACAACATGCTCTGACTTAATCAAAATATGCTCCTTGTTGTATTCGTTCTATCATGAGGAAGATCTGCGACCATTTGGGGTAGTTGGTCTCATCCATCATGGGGATCGAGCAAAGTGAGGGTAAGCATGCACTCCCCCCCCCCACCATCTACATGAGATGACACTTCTGATTCTGGCATCTTTGATTATGGTGTCAAGCTTGCTTATAGAGAAATAACATAGATGATGAATACTTCGATCGCATCATGATGGATATAATCATAGTTTATTGAATTGGAGTTCTGAAATAGAATGCACACGAGTTAGCTTGTGGAGGCTTCCTTTCAGCGCATGTGAGGGCCTAGAAATCTGGACAGGGTTTGAGTGGTGGTGGTGGTGGAATAGCATTTAGTGGTGGGAGGAGTGGCTAGGTGGCTAGAGGATGTGGCAACATAAGAGTCTGTGGTTGGGGGAGTCGTGCAGTGGGGTCGGTGGTGCTCGGGGGTTTGGGCGGTGGTGTTGGGGGATCGGGGTAGTGGACTGGAGGGCATATGAGGATGGGGATAAGGGGAGGTGGGGGGTGAGGGAGTCGTATAGAGTGCTAGAAGGTCGGTCTGGAGGGCGCCGGCGTTGGTTCGGTGGGGAGGAGGGGTTGTCCGTGGGGTTTATCTCGAGGGAGGAAAGTCACACGAAGGAGAACAAGGTGAGGTGTGGGCTGGTGACGATGTTTTTTTGGGGGCAACCGCTCTGATGCCAAGTTGAATACTAGAATGTGTTTTCAATAATAAGACTAAGAACCCTTGGACTCCTTGTAAAGGTTGAAACCTAGGGTTAGTCTTGCAACATGAGGTGTCCTAGCCTCTTTAGGGGTTCGGACACACTAGTCTACTCATAAGGGGATCAACACATGTACTCCTTACATGCTTATGCATTAATAGCACAAAACTTGACTACTCAAGATGCATTAATAAAAGGAATTAAAAAGCATTCACATAGGTCCCTGGAGGGGCGTTTTAATAAATATCATACAATGGTTTGGTATTTCTCAGTAATACACCTAGGACGGGCATGCCCATGATTAACTGGAGGACCACGGATTTTTGTGCAAATTCACCCTTTAAGCTTGTGTGGATTGGATTCGATTGTAAGATGTTGAAATATCGAGGATCTGCTTCCAAATTGTCCAGTCTTTGATTGAGTTGACTGGACAGGTGTCGGCTACTCATTCTTCTTCTCCAAGCTACCTCAATGTGTGCAGTGGATTCGGCGGTACTACGCCTCGATGAGTCTTCATGTCTCTACTGAGGGATCTGCTATTCACATCGAGAAGCGGTGACCACGAACATCTTCATCTCTTCTTTTGCTACAAGTAGCTTCCAGAAGTTGAAGTGGACAGACGTCAGATGTCAGCTCTGGCTAATGATGGTCTTACTATCTACAGACCTCAAATGGTCTTGAAATTCCCCTTCTTAATAAATCACATGCAATAGCTGGTTACAAAATACAAGACCAAGCAACAAGACGATAAAGAAAACATGATACCATGTGTCGAGTGCCTGGTGAACCTAGACTTGCCTCAATTGGACTTATAAGTAATCATTACGCCTAAAATCAACCCTCTCAATTTGCTTGTATCCACCCACATTAAGGGCCCGTTCGGTAGGAGAATAAGCAGGAATAAAGATGGGGAATAAGGGGAATAAGGGTCTATTCTCCGTTCGGCTGGAGGATAAGAATAAAGAGAATAAGGTGAAATAAAGGTAGGTAATGTGGGATAAAGATAGGAATAGGAGTGAAATAAGATGAAATAATGAGGAATAGTCGTACCACGGGGAAGCGTGTTGGGGGCTTATTCCCCTTATTCCATTCCTCCTTATACCCCAAACGAACAGGGCACAGTATATATTACAACAAAGAACTTGAAAGAACTGAGCTCACCTATGCTTTATTACTCTGATCTCCGACGAACTTCAGTGAAAAGAAGTGGTCCTGTATGGATCATACATATTATCTAAATTAGGGTTTAAGATGATTGATTTTTGGTTTATTTTGATATTTTTATCTGTAAATTATTTACAAGTTATAAAAAGAATTAAGTTAAAAAGAGTTAAAATAAATTCTACAAAATTATTAACACTTATAAATAAAACAATTGTATGACCAGTCTCGAAAGTCGCTCGCATCTTTAGTCTTAGGCCCTGTTTGGTTGAAGAATAAGTCCTGGAATAAGAGGTCAATTCTCATCCCGACACGGTTCCCAATGGTACGACTATTCCCCATTATTCCATCTTATTTCACTCTTGTTCCTATCTTTATCCCACCTTACCTACCTTTATTTCACCTTATTCTCCTTATTCCTATCCTCCAACCGAACAAAGAATATACCCTTATTCTCCTTATTCCCCATCCTTATTCCTACTTATTCCCGAACCGAACGCACCCTTAGAATTTTGCTAGAATTTTATAAACTAATATTTATCGTTAATGGTTATCAATCTAGGATGTTATCAATAATATGAATTGGGGTTTAAATTTTCTTTCGTGATTAGATCTGATTATTTATGATAAATTTAATATTTAATACACATTATTAATAAAAATGAAAAGAAATTAATGTAAAATAATTCAAGATGAAGTGTGGATAATTGTTTTAAATTTTAGATGCAATGCGCGCATGTATTTTAAATTGTTACATATACATATCCTTAGTTCTTTTTGTAATTTTTCTTCTCTCTCCCTATTTGTTAGATTGTCGACCATGTCAAACTGACTTGATCTCTAGGATAGGTGATGAACCCAGGTTCATCCACCTAAGAACCAAAGACTGAGTGAAATACCTTAACAAACACATTCATGCATATACTAGTATAATACTATTATAATTCATGTCTATGATAAAAAGTATAAATCAACATTGAAAAACACCTAAGAATATGCAAAAATAAATCCAAAAATAAATAAGAAAAGTATAGATTGTATCTGTTTGGTTTTAAATCTCAATTTCAATTTCATTTCAAGATGGCGAAAAAACAAAATAATTTTAAATTTTCGACGAAATTTGGCCCATTTTTGCCAAAATCGGCCAAGATTAGTGAAGGAAGGGTTCATATCAAGATTTCGATTTCGATTTCGATTTCAGTGAAGTATCAAAACTGAAATTTCGCAAAATTTGGAACACTGGTTGACTAGCCAAAGAGAGAAGAAGAAAATAGGTTTGCAAGGTCTAGTTCTGACTCACCTAGAGATTGGGGTTGCAAGTCTCGGTTGACTCAATAAAATGTAGGAAAAAATGGGGAAATAGGGATAAGATGTTGTTTTGTACATAAAATAATAGAAACACACTTGAATATAAATATACACAAACTTCACCATGTGTATCTATTTTGATACAACGCAAAATGTCTTAATTCCTTTTAAATTAATTTAGTAAAATAGATAAAAAAATAATTAACACAAAAATATCAACTTGCATAGATGACAAATGAAATTGGTTCATTTTCTCCATTTCTTCTTGACTATATTTGGAGCATATAAACTCCGAATCTAACCCATTTCCTTTTAAAGTTCATCGTTTAAAATACTTTGAATCTTATAAATACTTTAAACTTGAGCGGAACTCATTTGTTAAAAGTTGGTTCAGAGACCAATTGTACAACTATGTTCGGTTCTTGTATCTATTGTACAGATTATACTTACATAAAGGTTTCTTGATTATTTTTACTTTATCCCTTGTATATTTATTTTTTATTAAAAATATGAAAACCACATAACATTACAAATTCAAAAAGCATCAAAATTGGCCCTCTAAATGCATGTCTGTTTAACCTATATTCTAACTTAATTTTCTTTTTCTATTTTACTTCACAAAATTAAAAATCAAATAAAATATGTTTACCTAACTTATATTATATAATACTATTATAAAATATAAATATGGTATAGTTAGTTAACAAGAAACGTAAGAAAAAATAGAAATCCTAAAAACATTATTTTATACCTATAAAAATGAGCTAAAATCCCTATTATCTATTTTGAGCTTCAAATGCCAAAACTTCCATCTTAGAAATTATAGATCGTTAAAATTTAAACAACTTTAGTTTTAAAAAAATATCTTGAAATCATTTATCATTTTTTAGGTATTTTCTTTTGATTTTCTGAGTATCCATTTTTGTGATTGGGCATCATGGCCCAGTCTTCCTCCACCTTTTAGGTCAACGAGACCTCTTCTCCACTCTCCAATGGATGCTGTTAAAGCTGAAATTTTGTTTCTGTGTTTTTCATTGGGCTCCCTAATCCTCTTTATATAACCAGAGGATTAGGGTTAGGGTTTACAGAGAGGGGACACCACAAGGGACAAAAGTCTAAACAACCATCTTTATTTTACTTTATTCCTAACACTCTCCTTCAAGCTGGAGCATATAAATCACACATGCTCAGCTTGTTACAACATTTCTCAAACTGGACCCGTGCTAGCGGCTTGGTAAATATATCTGCTGCTTGCTCCATAGATAAGACACCTTGTGTGCGTAACAACCCTTTTTGTATGAGATCTCTTGTATAATGACAATCGATTTCCACATGTTTTGTTCGCTCATGAAACATGGGGTTATTTGCAATGTAAATTGCTGCTTGATTGTCACATCTTAGTTCCATAATATCCTTAGACCTTACATGGAGATCAGTTAGTACGGACTTGACCCACATGAGTTCGGCAGTTGCGTGTGCCATGGCTCTATATTCACTTTCAGCACTTGACCGTGACACTACAGCTTGCTTTTTACTTTTCCATGTGATAAGGTTTCCTCCCAGATATGTGTAGAAACCTGTGGTAGATTTTCTGTCTTGCAAGCATCCTCCGTAGTCCGCATAAGAATAGGCCATGAGATTGAGGTTGTCGTCCTTGTGAAATATTAGTCCTTTTCCAGGGGACTGCTTGATGTATCAAAGAATCATCATGCATGCCTCAAAATGATTTACAGTAGGAGAGTCCATAAACTGACATAGTCTTCCTACTGCCAGACCAATATCTGGACGAGTAATAGTGAGATAAAGCAGCTTTCCAACTAGGCGTCTGTATCTACCAGCATCCTCTGTTGCTCCTTCCTCGAATATTCGTGCTTTAGGGTCCATAGGGATATGTGCCGGTTTACACCCAAGCATCCCTGTTTCTGTTAGTAGATCAATGGTATATTTTCGTTGAGACATAACCAACCCATGCCTTGATCTAGCTATCTCAATCCCCAAGAAATATCGCAATGGTCCCGAATCCTTAATCACAAATTGCTCTGCCAGGTGTTTTTTTACTCTGGCAATCTCTTTATAATCATCTCCTGTAAAAATGATGTCGTCGACATATACCAGCATTGCTACTGTGCCCTTCGATCCCTTTTTTACGAACAGGAAGTGATTGAATGACGACCTTGTGAATTCAATAACATGTAATGCTTCAGATAGTTTGTGAAACCAAGCTCGAGGACTTTGTTTCAACCCATAAATTGCCTTGCGTAACAAGCATACCTTCTGACACTCCCCTTGTCGCTCGAATCCAGGTGGTTGTTGCATATAGACGACTTCATGAAGATCACCATATAGGAAGGCATTTTTGACGTCCAGTTGATGTAAGGGCCAATCTAACTGAACTGTGACAGCAAGAAGAATTCTTACCGTTGACAGACGAGCGACGTGTGAAAATGTATCGAAGAAATCAACGCCATAGATTTGTGTAAACCCTTTAGCGACCAAGAGAGCCTTGTACCGAGCAATAGAACCGTCGGGGTTGTACTTTACAGTGAAGACCCATTTGGAGCCGACAATTCGGCTATTTTCAGGAGAATCCACCAGTATCCAAGTATTTCTTGATTCAAGAGCTGACATCTCCTCCTGCGTTGCTTGAGACCAACGGGAATCTGTTAGGGCATCAATGTGGTTCTTCGGGATAGCAGTGTTTGATACCGCCTGCGCAAAACTCTTGTAAGCTGGGGTAAGCTTGGATAGGGATACTGCTGTAGAGATCGGGTGCTTTGTTCGATAGATGGATGGACACTGTCGAGCGAGTCGCTGTTGAGCAATCGAGAGATCTGCTGGGGCATCTGTAATGACATTAGTTTCCATGTTTTGAGTGGGGGAGCATACCCGAGGAGGTGGCACTGGCTCAGAAGGGGAAGTGGAGACTTGTTGAGGAGTTGGAACTGGTAGGGTGGAGGTGGGGGCCCTTGTTGAGATGTTTGGTGGAGGAATATTAGTGGTTGATACTGACAAATAGGGAATTGACTCGGAGAAGGTGACATCAGCACTAACAAAGTGTTTACGTAATCGGGTGTCAAAGCACCGATATCCTTTTTGATGCGTAGCATATCCTAAAAAGACGCATTTGATTGCTCGTGCAACTAGCTTATCTCTGCCATGTGCAGGAAGATGAACAAATGCAGTACATCCAAAAACCCTCGGCTACATTGGGTAGATGGGCTTTCCTGGAAAAAGGATTTTAATGGGAATTTGTTCGTGTAGAGTTGTAGATGGCATTCGATTAAATAAGAAATGTAGCAGTGAGGACAGCATCACCCCAATAGAGTGACGGGACATTGTAGGCCAGAAGTAAAGTTCGTGCGGTATCAAGAATATGGCGATGTTTACGTTCAACGACACCATTTTGTTGAGATGTGTGAAGACAGGTGGTCTGGTGTACAATACCTCGATTAGTGAGGAGGTTGCAAGTCATTGGATAAGAACTCTTTTCCATTATCAGACCGAAGGGTTTTGATTATCCGGCCGAATTGAGTTTTTATTTTGGCAATGTATCGAGTAATGATAATAGTGGCATCGGATTTATTTTTCAAAAAAAATATCCAT
Organism: Ottelia alismoides; assembly: GCA_037367405.1. NCBI lineage: Eukaryota > Viridiplantae > Streptophyta > Magnoliopsida > Alismatales > Hydrocharitaceae > Ottelia > Ottelia alismoides. The sequence goes on along the minus strand of JAZKJV010001037.1, from coordinate 851,013 downwards.
GATACTCTTGAGAAATCATCAATGAGGACAAGATAATAACGATGACCTAAACGATCAGGGTACCTACTAGGACCCTAAATATCCATGTGGACTAAATCAAAGATATTCATATAGTGTTGATTACCCGAGGAAGGAAAAGTAGCGCGATGATGCTTCCCAAGCTGACAAGCTTCACAGTTGATAGTATTTGTTGAGGAAAGGTGTGGTATAAGACGACTAAGCTTGGAAGCTGAAGGATGACCTAAACGTTGATGCCAAAGGATGGCGGATGACTGACCAACAAAAGTCTTGGAATATGCGACCACAGCAGAGGGATGTTCAAGGTGGTAGACGCCCCCTTCTTCATGGCCCGTACCAATCGTCCTCCCAGTCAGTATGTCCTGAAAAACACAAGTAGCAGCGTCAAAAATTGCTCGACAGTGAAGCTCCTTGCATATTTGACTCATCGAGAGCAGACTAAGTTGAAAATCTGGATCTAAAAGAACATTATTTAGTTTTATTGTGGGTGTAAGCTGCACATCCCCGACTCCTTTAACCGATGACGATCTTCCATCAGCGACTTGAACAGTCTTTCCTGGATGGGTTGGGCGAAGTTTTTGAAGGAAGCGTGGATTACCACACAAATGAGTGGAAGCCCCCGTATCGATGAGCCATTCCGAGTGATTATGATGGCTAGCTGAAGCAAGAACCGTACCTGTCTAGGCAATTGCGGCAATATCTCTTATTGTTGTGGCCTCATCGGGGTTCAACTGTGATAGCCGTTGCATGAGATCCTCAAAGTCTTTTCGAGGAATTTCGATCGATCCTCCTTCGATATTCGTGGTAGCAACTTGAGCCGATGGTCTTGGACGTCCATGTTTGCAGTAGCAGACGGCTTCAGTGTGCCCTAATTTGTGGCAGAATGAGCACTGTGCTGGTGATCGCCCTCGTCCGACCGAGTGACGTTCACGACCCCTGCCCCTTTGAAGACCTCTGAAGCCTCTTCCTGAAGCCGCAAGGGCTGTTGTTTGGCTCATAGTTTCAGTAGAAGGAGTCGGAGGGGTCGGTAGTCGGCACAACGTGATGTAAGCTTCCTCCATAGTTGGAAGAGTAGGGGAAGTGATCATCTGATCTCGCGGGGTTGCAAATGATTGATCTAATCCGCCAAGGAAGATCATGGTCGCCATACTCTATCGATGTTGTCGTTGCGTGGGACATGTACATAGAGGAGCACACACATTATAGTTTGCAACAAGGGATTTTACGACGGAGAAATATTCTGATAATGGACGCCTGTTCTGACGCATATGCATCAAATCATGAAATGATTGATACATTTTGGTAGAGTTTTTGTCTTGTCTGTAGGTGGCCAACAGGGATTTCCACATGTCGTATGCAATGTCATAGTAGACTAACTCCTGTGTGATCCTATCAATAACGCTAACCATTATCCAAGAGCTTACCATGCCATTGTCTTTGATCCAAGTAGTATATTTTCCAACCTTGGTGGTTGATTCTTCTTTGAGGATGATGTGTTCTTTATCATAACCTCAAACAATCATCAGGAACAGGCGAGACCACATGGAGTAGTTGGTGGCATCTAACTTTGGGATTGACCCAAATGAGGGCATTTTTGAATGACCTCCTCCATCAATATCCGATGTAGCACCCTCGGATGCCATAGATGCACTTGTCGTCAATCTGTAGCAAGTACCTAGCGCACTCGTATTGTGACGTCGCCACCTATTTTGTTTTTTTTGTTTTTTATCGTGCTTTCTCCTCTTATAATGATAGTCTAGTACAACACACGCATGATACATATATGTGTGAAGAGGTGCTGGATCAGGATCATCGTGCTGTGGCTCGAGTGGTCGTCAGCATCTGGCGGAGTACATGGGCCTGACAGAAGAGTGAAGAGTGTGTGGACTTGTACGTCTAATCCGACGTCTGGGATCTGCTCCTGGGTTTTGGGCGTAGAGCACCCTCCTTAGAGATGTAGACTGAGAGGCCAAGAAAGTCGAAGAACCTGGCGACTATTGTAGTTCCTGGGATGAAAGCCGCCAGGGGTTGAGGATCACCGAGTGCAGAGATTGCCTAGGGCAGGGGTTCGCCTATGTTGACGAGCGGAAGGAGGTCGTGGCACGGTCTGCTGGATCCGGTGGCAACTGACGGTTGGGCGGGGGATCGGAAGATAGTGATGGCGTCAGGCGGCAAGCTTGAGGATGGTGCAGGCATCGACGAGTGGGAGGAGGTCGTGCTGAGCGGGAGGAGGCGTGCTGAGAGGAGGCCGTGAGGGCGGGGGATCTTGCTGGCGTGTTGGGAGGGGGATGTCAGACGAGGAGGCACGGGCAAGGGACACGGGGATGCGGGCGATGGGGCGATGGGAGGGGTGGTGGGGCGATGGGGCGATGGGAGGGATGCGGGCGAGGAGGCGATGGGGCGATGGGAGGGGCGATGGAGCGATGGAAGGGATGCGGTCGATGAGGCTATGGGGGGAAGTTGGCGATGGGGCTATGGGAGGGTTGCGGGCGATGGGCCGATGGGAGGGGCGGTGGGGTGATGAGAGGGATGCGGGAGATGGGGCGATGGGAGGAACTGGGGTGAGGTCGAGGGCGAAGGCGCGATGGAACTGCAGAGGTGGGGAGGCGGCGCTCCAACCGAGAGAGGGAGGGGGGAGCGTCGCACAGATCCCTAGGTCAGAAAGCTAGGGCTCCGATACCATGTTAAAGCTGAAATTTTGTTTCTGTGTTTTTATTAGGTTCCCTAATCCTCTTTATATAACCAGAGGATTAGGGTTAGGGTTTACAGAAAGGGGACACCACAAGGGACAAAAGTCTAAACTACCCTCTTTACTTAACTTTATTCCTAACAGATGCATAAGAATCAACTCAACCCTCCTTTGTGTAAGTTGACCTCATATCAGTTTTACCCGCTACCTTCTCAATCCTACCTACTCATCTACTGCATACCATCCTCGACTCTCCATTCGTGTCGCCTGATGATCTTGACCTCCTTGCTATCAGCCCCATCCTAGCTGACCACCTCTCCTCGTGCAGAGAATCCTGCTGACCTCATTCTTCGTCTCCACTAAAAGCGTTGCAATACCGATTTTTCAGGCCTATCTGCTAAATCTCAGAGAAGAACTCTAGCTCTAGAGCTCTAGGAGGGTCATAGCATTCGGTAGCCCTGTGTCGAGCCACGACGAGTACCAGACCAAGGTGCGATGTGATCCGATGGCCTTTGTCGTCACAATGAAATCTAAAGCTTACGCATCTTCGTGATGTTTGCCTGTTGTTGTTGGCCACCACCAGTGGAGTTCACCGGAGCATTGCAATCACTAGGTACAAATACCACATCCTCCGTCATCGTCCACTAACCGTTCAACCATTCCTCATTCGTGTTCAACCGCCATATTCCAGGTGACCCTTATTGTTCGTCTTTTCCTTCCTCTTTCTTTCGTAGAACCATTCCTTTGTCATAGAACTCATCTCGTCTGTTCAAACCACCACGCACGTCTTCCTCTTGCATCCACTCACCTCACGCCTAACGTCCACCTCTTTGCCTTTCTCCTCGCAGCCTTGTCAACCTCGACCAAGAACGTGACCTGTGGACTATCAACCTAATCCTTTGCATGGCAGCGGTCCGACAACCCATTTGCATCCCCATTTTGTTGCCCTAACTCCCAATCAAGTACTGGTGCTCGAGTCCTTCCAATCTCCTTCGCAGGATCAGCAGTTGCCGCTGTAAACTATCCATCGGAGCTCTGCCTTACCATGCCTAAACGAGAAGGAGAAGGGGCGGAGAGGGAGGAAACTTCTGTTCAATCTCCTAAACCCTGAAAAGAACTCAGGCGCAGAATCATCACGTCGATCACCATTGTCTAACTCGTATCAGGCCTTGGTCGCAGGAATATGTACGGGCCTCCTTCCAAGAGCGTAACGTGGCATTTTTTCATTGGTCGATCGTGCCCGAAATCGAAAGAATCCTAATCGTCCATTAATGCCGAGTCTTTAGCATGCTTCACGCACATGAGGTTAGTTTTGTGAGATAGGATCGTCTGCTCTAGCAAGTGCTGCAGCAGACTCTGCAGGGTCGGGAGCCGCTCGATCGAGCAGGCCAGGGTCCGAATCATGTAAATTCGTGGGAATTGCTCAATCAAGATCGAGCGGCTCCTGGCCCTACAGTAGAGTCTACTGCAGTCCTTGCTACATCAGACGATCCAATCTTTAGTTTTGTAGGCATACCTCGATGTTCTCCCATTTTACAACCATGTCCCTGCCTCCAAGAGATATCCAACGTGGCTCGTGAGCGATTTGCAGCCATTCCCTCCGGCATTTTACAGAGGAGTTCATGTCTTTCCATTTATGCCCATCGATTCAAATGCTAATTTTTTTTCATGTTTGCTCCAAAAACTATGAATCTAATCTGATGTAATGCCAAGTCCTTAGGAACTAAGTGTGGGTCCTCTCCTTTTCCCCGCCTGGGTACTATTAGTGGCTTAGATTTTGCTAATGACTTGGTTGTATTTTTGCTTTGTAGTCTGATTGCTTTTTAGATAAAATAAATGGTGAGAGTGTAGACAAAGCTATGAAGCCAAATCAAAGCATAAAGCATGATTCCAAAAGCGAGATACATCTTGATGCATCTAGCTTTTAGAAAATCTCAAGGCTCAAAACTAAAGAATAAAAAACTCAATACTCAATTCTAAAGCTAAAATGCATTCATAGAGAAAATTTGAAGTCTTTGAATGTCAAGAACAATTAAAGAAGACTCAGGGATATTTTTGCATGTTTTGTCTAGTCTTGTGATTTGCATAGTTTATATTTGTGTTAAAAAATAATCTTATAGTAGTTACATATTATTGATCAAGAATTAAAATAAGGCAGAATCATAATTTCAAAAATCAAAATTTTGATATATAATCAATCATCTTGGCACCCAGATCTATCACCTTTGATCAATCGATTTATGATCCTGATTGACCAATCTTCGAGTACTATTACGCTTTAATTGATCAATCTTTTATCATGATTGATCACCCCTGATCGATCAACTTTTAATCATGATTGATTACTTTTTAAATTACTATTCAACGATCATAAAACGAGGTCCAACCCTTTCGACATAATCAATCAATTTTTCGATTATGCTCGATTAACCCAAATAACCTGATCAATCAACTCTGATTTTTTGAATATTATAATGGTGGAATTTCCATTTTCGCTTACCAATGGCTCTTTGAGGTACAACACTGTATATAGGTACCTGATGGTAATTGTTTGAGACACACAAAAAGAAACATCCTCTCAAAAGAAAAAAAATGCTATATTATGCGATACTCAAGTTCTATTTGCAATTTTGCATTCTCGAGATCTCTTTAATTTAAAGATTTCTAACTATTCAACTTCTTTGTGCTCTTTGTGTTCAGTAGCGATCATCATCCTTCTCAAGAAAATTTCGTGCTTAAAGTTTTGTAAACTGGTGAATTCAAGTTTTATTCCTAAACTATTTCGTCTTCAGTATTTTGTAAACAAGTATCCATATTGTTGGGATCCTTTTCTCTGAAAGAGATACAAACTTCCTTGGTGAATTGTCCAACGAAGAGTATAGGTTGTACGAGAAATTATGCTAGACTTAGTTTAAAGTAGCGTTGGAATAGTGGAAGCAAGCTTTGTCGAGAGAGAATGGAAGGAATCTTAAAACATGGTCCTAGGTTGTGGTTTTCACCTGCTTGGGTTTACACGTAATAATCATTGTACATTTGTATTTTGAATTTTCAACTCTACTTTGTGAATTATCTTTAATTGTGTAATTTTAATGTAATATTGTATGTTATTGATGAATCCATGATTAATCGCCTTTATTCTTTCATTTTGGCTAAAATCTTTGGTGAAATACATGTAAATATCCACCAATTCCAATTAATTATCATTCTAAACATAAATATTAATATTATATATTTAACACTTATTTTTACCAAAACAAAAGAATAAAGAGAAAAAGGAAAATAAAAAGAAAAGAAGGATGTATTTGTAATATACAGATTGATCCTAACCCCGAGACCTGATCAATATTGACCAGGTCGACAAAAGAAATAAGTAGGGGGAGATAAGGATCATAACCTATAAAAATATTCAGAAAATCAAGATCAAAAATATATTTTACCCATTTTTTACTTTGTAAATACTTCACCTATTTTATTTATCATCAAAACAACTTCAAATAAAAACACTCCTTTTGTAAAAGTTGTTCGTAAAAATATATATTATTTTTAAAAAATATCATAAAAATATTTTGATACAAAAATAAAATAACCATAATGAACCAAAAAGCCGACTTCCAAGGTTCATATCTATTTATAGATAATTCCAAAATGACCAAACTCACTTTTTAAAATATATTTTGTACATAATACTATTTATTAAAAATATCAGAAAAATATTCGGATAAAACCGGTGAGTTTCGACTTTTTGGACCCGTTGTATATATGTACTATATGTAGAAACTTTCGGGATTTTTAATTAAATAACCGTAAATCGTATTAACTTAATTCTTTTTCCTAAATCATTTAAAATTATATATACAAATAAAAAATAAAAGTAACTTAAAATATCAATAAAATCCGGAGGCCCGAAGCCGCTACTTTTTTCGTCCGAGCCTCATAACTCGGCGTATCAACTCCGAATTGAGCAAACTCGGTCCCTAAAATTATATTTTTCAATTATCTACAAAATGACACTAGTTTAGCTAAAATCGGAGTTAATACGAAAAACGCGGTTTTCAGGGCCGTATTGGTATATTGTACAATAAGCCGTAACTTATATTATTATTTAATACATTAACCCTTTATTTTTATTTATAAATAAATAATATTTCTTTTATTTATTTATTTAAATATTTATTTATTTAACTTATTAATTATTTACTTAATTACATACTTAATTATTTAATTAATACCTAATTACTTAATTATATACTTAATTACTTAAGTAACTAATTAAATAATTTATTAATTATATTTATTTATTAATTAATTATTTAATTTTGAAATTATATTTAATTTAATTTAATTATTACTAAATTACATTGAGTTTATTTTAATCTCTTTACTTCTTTCTTCCCCTCTCTCTCTCTCTCTCTCTCTCTTCCTCATTCTCTCTCCACCTTTCCCAATATCCTTCTTCTTCTCCCGTCACCTTCTTCCCCAACCCATCTTACCCTTCTTCTCTCCACCAGCTGCCAACAAACCCAACGGCTTGATCGTTGGGCCGTTCTTCCAACAGCCTCGCGGTGCCGCCACCGCCGGCGGTGACCGGCTCCACCTCCGTCTATATATAGCCGCCCCTCTCCCATGGAGCTCCCATTCGCCATTATTATCCACTGCATCTCCCGAATCCTCAGAGCGAGAGAGCGTGCTCGTGACAGGGGTGTGCTTCACCATTGAGCTGCAGCGGAGGTTGAGAGGAGGAGAACCGGCGAGATCATCACCGGCGAGCAGCTTCGTTTCCGTGTGAACGAGCCTCCTCGTGCGCCGACGAGTCGAGGCATTCCGCCGGAGCTTCTACAATTCTAACCCCCAAGAGCTCCAGATCACAGGCGTCAATATCGGAACTCCATCGTTCCGAATCCACCACCTATAGATCCAGGTTCTCTTCTCTTCCCTGTCTACTCTTACATCCTTTTCTGTTTCTCTTCTCTCTAAATTTCTCTATTCTCTATCTCTCCCTCCATACTTTGCTTCTCAATTCCATTTCCTCTGCGATTCAATTTAACGCACTCAATATCCATCCACTTTTCGTCATTTTCATTTGTGATTCGCCATTCCCTGGTTATTCTCGGATTGAAGATTATATCTCTCCATTATTCATTTCCGTTGAGAGAAGAGTGTTAAGTATCTGTCTAGTTATTGTTCATAATCTGTTGCCGAGGCATACGTCCTCGAGTTCCATTTGTATTTGCAGAAATCGAGACATCCAGTATTAGTCCACTCCATAACGAACATATTCGGATCTGATTGCCATAACCGCCATTGACCGAGGTTGATCCCGCGGATAAGAGATCCGATCGTTCATCTCCTTCGTCAGAGGTGTTCGATCGAGTAACAGGAGGTCAAGCTACATCGGTTGTAAACTTGTAGCGATCATCAGCAAGGACGGATTTAGAGGGGGGCAAGGAGGGGCAAGTGCCCCCCGTAAATTTTAGGATTAGATAATATATTTATATGTATTTTTTCCTATGAATTTTTAAGGTAAAAATAATCATAATATTTCATAATTATAATGCTTCATTTGGATTTTTTGAAGGTAAAACTCGTACATGCCCCCTTCATTTCTTTAGAAAAAGTTCAATAATTTTTACCAATAGATAATATGCCTTTTGACATAAAATTCCTACCAAAAATAATAGATTGTACCTCAAATCAACCTATATTGGATAATTTCTTCAATCGATCAACTTATAATAGATCCCTACCCTAATATTATTAGTTATCTACTTTTTTAGAATCGAACTATAGAATGGATCGATCTTTCATCCGATCTCATCATCACTTATACAGATTCGAGGTTTAATTCACAATATAAAAAATAAAAATTTTAAAAGAATTCATTTATTGTCAAGTCTCAAATATTATTCATTGGTCCTATTTATTATCAAGTAAAATGGTCAAATGGACATATATTCTTGGTCGGCATATTTTTCTTCATAGACATTAATATTTCTTGTTATTGATAAAAAAGTATAGAATTAGGCATTTTATAGTTTTGATTTGATACGTATTTGGTACAAGTGTAGTTTATGTTGAAATTAATCAAAATCTATATACGGAATTTAAAATAATTAAAATACTTAATATAACTTACTTTTAAAAAAGGTATAAATATCATTCACAAAAAATCTTGATATTGTGGAACATATATAATATCAATTTATATAAATTGAATAAAAAATATAGTTGATTATAAAATAAGTTCAAAATTGACTATTATTATATAATGAATAAGTTCAAAATTGATGAAAAATATACGTGAAAACTATAGATATAATTTGTCCCTAACATTTATTATTATATAATGAATATGATTGTACTGTAATTGATAGATATTTTTTTAAAACTTTGTGCCCCCTCCTCCAAAATGTTCTGGCTCCGTCTCTGATCATCAGTATTGAACCGCAGAGCGGAGAACATTTGAAACACAACTGCCCACGAAATAATAACAGCTCCAGAGGTGTAGATCTGCAAATCGATTCATCTGGAAGTCATCACCGCTTGGATAGATACAAGTTACGAAGAACTCTGATTATATCCACCATTTGACCAAACTGAAAAGAGAAATTCCAGAATCGTTCATCGTCTTCAAGCCCAATCGCTATCATCTGGACCCAGCAAAACTTCATCAGACAGCATCTGAACATCACCCGATCGAAAACTCCTCCATCTCCGTGAGAAAGGGGAGAATAGACGCTTGAAAGCACGATCACAGTGATCACCAACCAAAATCATAGAAGCAGTTTCGCTGCTCGTTCGCACATCCTTTGGATGAAGCACATCACTGCGAACAACTGAGGTCGAAGAACATAGCACCAAAGAAGCCCCACCGCTCACTCCCTTGAGCGGTGCACGCGCGCCTCACGTGCGAATCCATGTATTTGAGAAAAATTGCAAATTGACCTCACACGTTTTTAATATTTCGTTCAGATTCCTTGCAGGTGGAAGATCCGTGGACAGCAAGTGCTATTTGAAGACTTTATATTAAAACCCCTGGATATTCACGAATTAACAAACAAGATCCAAGTATTGAAAAGACACGTGATTGGCAAGTGGTCATTGGAGATTTGCATGCATACACCTGCAATTTCCGCAGATTGCATCCATACCCCTACAGTATACATAATACTATATGTACCCTACACATATTAAAATACCATAAAAATTTCTAAACACTTTTAAAAAATATTATAAAAATTAGTTACAGTATATTTCACCATGTTTTGCATAATAATAATCCCAAAATAAAATAAAAATAAATAATAAAATCAATAAAAAATATAAAAATATTTTTTATTGATTTTATTATTTATTTTTATTTTATTTTGGGATTATTATTATGCAAAACATGGTGAAATATACTGTAACTAATTTTTATAGGATTTTTAAAAGTGTTTTGAAAATTTTATGGTATTTTAATGGTAATTTTTATGGTATTTTCTTGGACGAGTTGACAAGTCACATTCAAGATGAGTTACCTTGGTGTTTGTTATTTGTTGATGATATTGTGTTGATTGACGAGACTAGAGATTAGGGGTGTAAGAAAATTCTCAAGTTCGATATTCGCTCAGGTTCGGCTCGCTAAAAGTTCGATTCAGATTCGGTTCGGAAATAAACGAACCGAATCTGAACACAAGTTTAGGCTCGATTAAATAAACGAACCAAACCTAAAAATCATAGGTTCGCTCAGGTTCGATTCGTTAAAAGCTCGATAAACATACACATACACATATTTACAAATCCTTATCCGTAGAAGTGGACTTATTTTGAGATGAGTGGTTTTTATCCCAAGGTATGTGAATTTTGTCTAGAGATAACTAGATATTTACGGGATAACTAGGTTTTATCTCGGTATAAACTATCCAAAAATAAATAGTCACATCGTGTTTACAACATCTAATCATCTATGGTCTAGTACTTTTGCCTTCTTTATCTTCAAATCAACAGAACAAGTACAAACATCACTTATCGAATATCTCCGCATTATTCTTATTCCTTATCTCCATCTGAATATATATAAAATATATTATAATTATACTTTTTTCAAAGAGACGAACCCTTATTAATCTAATTTTATCAAAAGATGAAGATGAGTTAGATAAAGAAAAAACATAAATGAATATTTATTCTAACTGAAATACACATATATATTTCCATTTCTCTTTTTTTCACTCCCTCTTATTATATAATTCTTAAGTTCGATATTCGCTTAGATTCGATTCGTTTAAAAAGAGGTTCGATTCGGATTCGGTTGGAAAATAAACGAACCGAACCTGAACACAAGTTTAGGCTCGATTAAATAAACGAACCGAACCTAAAAAATATAGGTTCGCTCAGGTTCGGTCCGTTTACACCCCTACTAGAGATGGAGTAAATGAGAAGCTTGAGGTTTGGAGACAGGCATTGGAGACTAAAGGTTTTCGTATAAGTAGGGCTAAGACAGACTATATGGAATGCACCTTTGATGGAAGCAATGGTGAAGGAATCGAGGTGAAGATTGGTGACGATAACATTCAGAAGAGAGATTCTTTTATATATCTGGGATCTATTTTGCAACATGATGGAGAAATTGATGGAGATGTTACTAATAGAATAAATGCAGGCTGGCTAAAGTGGAGAGGAGCCTCTGTTGTTCTCTGTGATAAGAAAATTCCTTTAAAAATTAAAGGAAAGTTTTACAAAGCAGCCGTGAGACCTGCTATGCTTTATGGTTCTGAATGTTGGCCTGTGAACCATAGACATGTGCAGAGAATGGTTGTAGCAGAAATGAAAATGCTAAGATGGATGTGTTGACATACACGTAAAGATCGGATTCGGAATGATGCAATCAGAAAGAAAGTTGGTGTAGCTCCGATCGAGGATAAGATGCGAGAAAACCGCTTAAGATGGTTTGGTCATTTGCAAAGAAGGTCAACTGATGCACCGGTTAGGAGATGCGAGTGTTGGGATGTTGAGCCGGCTAAGAGAGGGCGAGGACGGCCCAAGAAGTGTTGGAAAGAGACTATACGAATGGATCTTAGATTTTTGGATATAAGTCCGAGATTGACCCAAGATAGATCTGAATGGAGGTGAAGAATCCATGTAGCCAACCCTACTTAATTGTGGGAAAAGGCTTTGTTGTTGTTGTTGTGAATAAAAAATATAAAATACACAAAAATTTATTAAAACTTGTAAAAATCATAACTCCATAAATACAAATCACCTAAAAACGCACGATATATCATTTTAAAGGGAATTTCATCTACTTTCTACAGAAAATACAATAAAAATATTTCCACATTATATTCACATTTAAAAATCTAAAATACATCACGTTTTCAATAAATACTTACTTTTTACCTTAAAAAATAAACCAAACACCATAAAATCATAAAAATCCTTTGAAAATTCATAAAAACAGTAAAATAAAATTAAATCATAAAAATAATAAAATTAAATCCAAATAAAAATTAAAACATTTTCTAAATAATAAAAAAATCATAAAATAATTAAAAACTTACAAAAACAATATAAAATTCATTAAAATTCAAATAAAAATCCTTAAAAATTAAATAAAAATTAGGAAACCCTTTTACCTAAGTTTTCTACCGATTCCCCTTAGTTTTAAATAGTTTGTCTCCCTGAGTTCGACACTCCCGTGCTTAATCGCTATACAATTAAGTTTAGGAGTATAAATAAAATAGAAGATTAACTAACCCTTAATCTTTTCTGACAAAACCCACTCGGTCGATACGACGACCGAAATCTTTCTGACTCTTTTGCAAGTTCATAAGACAAGCAGACCGAGTGACGAGTTTTTCAGTTATACAATTCACACCTCATCTTATGTCAAACTCTCGTCAAGGGAATATCATGCATCCCCGTCAGGTATGACCAGTCAAAGAAAGATGATACCTTCCCCCAGCCTTCCTAGATGACGAAAAGAGTTAGATGAAACTTAGTTAAGTGTTTCATCAGCATATTATGAAAATATTTTAATTTAGTTTTTTCATGCTTACCATAATTAATTATTTTGATTTTCAACTAGCTGCTTCAACTATAACTTCAACTCTATTCAGTCGATGGACAAGATTCAACTTAATTGAAATAAAGTGAATGAACAAACAACTCATAAAAATAAATACTTTCTAGATTCTGAGTATTCCACGGTTCCCCTGCATTGTACTAGCTTCATATTTTTTGACGTTATGGATAACTAATTCGGTATTTTTTAAGAAAGCGTGGCATTTTGGCTTATTTAATGTTGTTAAAATCATTAGATCATCACTTTGCCTTGAATTTTGTGTATTTGGTAGGTCTGATATTTGTAAATCAAAATTCATTGATAAATATTATCATATGTGGCCTCTAGAGTTTTGGAAATAATATTCTTTTTCGATTATTTAAGCTTGAAATTATAATATCTTGGAGAATTCGAAAGAATCTCTTGTAGCTCTTCTTTATTGCTCCGCACGCACGCATACATATACACACACATGCTCAAATGAGGCGGGTCTTTCCCAAGTCAAGAAAAGCCAACGTCTAATTTATAATTTCTTATATCATGGATTTAATAATATATAATAACATCACATGTACATTAAGATGAAATTGTGAAAACGTTGTAATCTTGGACGGAAATGTTAGTTACAAATGGAAAATAAATTTTACAAAACGATTTGTTCATCATTTTTGTTACAATATACAGTTTATAATGTACAAACTTGTTATAATTTTTTACTAAAATAGTGATGGTTTTTAAAAATATTAGGTTAGATACACCTCATTTGAAGGACCCCATGTGCGTGTATACTCTAATCAAACTCGAATAATTTATTGAACAAAAGTAAATAAGGTTTACGCCACTTTGTTAAGATTATCAAACTAAATTTGAAGCTCATGCAAAATTTTTTTGAACTGCAATCATATAAACGAATACATGTATATTCAGTTCGAGGAGCAGCCCTAGCTACAACCATTTTGCTCATATTACAATAAGGATTAAGACCCTCCTCTTTAGCAATAGGCAAATATTTTTTTCTTAGGTTTAATGGGGTTACCCCACCCTTATTTTTTTATGTCTTAATGTATTTTCTGAATACACTTGCAGGATTTAGTCCACTAGATGATAACATGTTGTCATTCAAATTTCATGTAAAACACACATTTCTAGTTTGTCTATCTATAACCGATCAATTTCAGCAATTTCGAAACTGTTAAATTTGACATTCTTGATGGATGGTACAAGAGTCAAATTGAGTAAAAATTTGAATGGCGATATTGTCATCTAATAGACTAAATCTCCAAGGTGTTTTCAGAAAATACCTTAAGCAAAAAAATTAAGATGAGGGTAGTAAAGTTCACTCCCTCCGAGGATAGCCCGTTAAACACTTTTCTTATTGTCTACGCTCCCATCAAATACACAATGCAAGCATGCGTTATAAAGACACAACGAATGCATACACGCATACAACGAAGGAATATACATGTACACTCACAATGAAAGCGTACACAAAAATAAAGGCACACACACATGGGCACGCAAAAATCAAGAAAATGGAACGGAACGATTGTGCGTCATATATATAACTAGAATTTAAAACATAGAGTAATTTGCTTGATAAGAGAGATCATTGAAGATACATACGTATGCAAAACACATATAATCAATATATACATAGGGAAATTTATCCAATGAGCTCTAAGAGTTGAAATGAGCCCATTCCCACTGGATTAGCACAATTTCAATCTCTTAATTTTAGGATCACGTCATATTATTTGGTGTGTATATAAAAATGGTATTTTCAGACTTTCTAAATTTTAGCATTCGCTAATGTTTCTGTGTGGTGTTTGATTTGATATTTCGAACGCATTCTTGTCGATCTCGCTTGACGACGAAGCTTCTGAAATTGTAGGATGTTCGTTCTTCGAAGGTATTTTTGTTGAAGTTTTTTTTAATCGATCGTTCATTTGTAAAATTTATGTTTCTTTTTTTGGTTCTTGAGTTATCATTGTTGATTCATATTTTGATCTCAGTTTGATCGTAATGTATCCGAAGACATTATGAACGATGCTTCCCTATCCTCGGTGGATCGTATCATGAATGAAGTTCATATTAGGAGTGACGATGGATGACCTGCAGATGGTTTACGATTCATGATTTGTAGTCAGAATTGACTTTTTTCCAAGGCATTTTGATTTCATATAATTTAGTAATTTACGTGCGACTATCAGTAAGACTTGACGTATTACAAGTAATAAAATAAGTTACTTAAGTAAAGAGGGGATGGTTTGATAGTAATTCAAAACAGATAATACAATAAGATTGAGAAAAACATCAGTAACATGTAACAAATTGTAAAGTAAGAGAAGACAATTAATCAGTAACTTCGAATAATTATAAAAAACACGAGACCAGTAACTTACATATTGCTATCAGTAACACTCGACGCATTGTAAGTAATTAAAAATATTATATAAGTAAATAAGGGACGCCTCAGTAACACTTGACGTATTACAAGTAATAAAATAAGTTACCTAAGTAAAGAGGGGTTGTTTGATAGTAATTCAAAACAGGTAATACAATAAATAAGATTGAGAAAAAGTATCAGTAACATGTAACAAATTGTAAAGTAAGAGAAGACAATGAAATCAGTAACTTCAAATAATTAAAAAATACGAGACCAGTAACTTACGTATTGTTATCAATAACACTCGACGTGTTGTAATTAAAAATGTTATATAAGTAAATAAGGGACGCCTCAGTAACAATCAAAATGAGTTCAGTAATATGAATATTTGTAATCAGTATTTGTTATATGGACATTAGTAATTTTTAACCTTCATGTTTGAATATAATACTTATCTCACAACAAACTTACTTTATTTATGAATATGTACTACTTGAGTAAAATGCATGAATTACTTATTTCTGTAATTGATATATGAACAATATTAAGTATAACGTCAGTAACTAATCATTCTGTAACTGTAATTTCAGTAATTAATAACATTAAGTCAGTAATATGGACATGAATATTCAGTAATTGTTCATATAAACATAAGTATTTTTATCTATTCAATTGTCTAGTACATATTCTGAAGTACTAAATAACTATAAATTCAGTAACAATCATAAATGCGTTCAGTAATATGGATATTTGTAATCGGCAATTTTTGTATGGACTTTAGTAATTTATGTAATCAGTAAATCAATTTATATAAGTAATTTATCTTTTCTAATCTATACATGGAATGATCATTCCATAAATAAACAGTATGCAGCAATAATTTAAACGTGGATTTTTTTTATCTTATTAAAACCGACCACCTATTTTTATGGAAATGATTTAACTCGAATTCTTATTATGTTAATAATGCAAATCACATTGTTATTGCCAAAACCGTCTCCTACCAAATAGATACAACCTATACATGTGGCAAGACCATGTTTGGTGCTCACCACAACTCAAATTGCAAGGGGCTCTATGGATAAGCCCCCCCCTCTCTCTCTATATATATATATATGTATGTATTATATATACATAGAGAAAAATGGGGCTGCTCCTACCCCCATTTTCCCCCAAATTCTTTTTTTTTTTGAAAATAAAAATTTGTAAATTTATCATTATATCCCTCTAACATTCTATTAAAATTTCGTCAGAAACAGAGACTCCTACGGCCTCCATACAAACAGGGTCGATTTAAAAAATCCTGCGACCGTTAAAAAATGACGTCTGGATGGAGGGCCTCCTCTGTTTCTGAAAAAATTTTAATAGAATGTTAGAGGGATATAGTGATGAATATACAAATATTTATTTTCCAAAGAAATAAAAAAATGAGGGAAAAATAAGGGTGGGAGTAGCCATGTTGGCAACTCCCAGGGAGCAACCCCATTTTTCCCATATACATACATACATACATACATACATACATATATATATATATACATATATATAGGGTTGTATGGGGCTGCCCCCTGGGGACAACCAACATGGTTGCCCTGTCTTATTTTTTTGTCAAATTTTTTATTTTTTTTGAAAAATATCATCATGCATATTCATCCCTATATCCCTCCTATATGTCATTCGAATTTCGTCAGAAACAGAGACTCCTACGGCTTCCATCCATATAGGGTCGATTTAAAAAATCCTACGACCGTTAAGAAAATGACTATCTGGATGGAGGCCGTAGGAGTCTCCGTTTCTGACGAAATTCGAATGTCATATAGGAGGGATATAAGAATGAATATGATATTTTTCCAAAAAAAAAATTGTGAAAAATGAGGTGGGGGCAGCCCCATTTTTTCCTATATATATGAAAAATGAAGGTTGTTCTATGTAACAGCCAAGCTGGTTGTTACACGGAGCAGTTTCGCCTTTTTTTCAAAAATTCCACCATGTATATTCATCTATATATCCATCCTACATGTCATTCGAATTCCGTGAGAACAAAGACTCCTATGCCCTTCATCTAGAACAGAATTTTAACAGTCTGAAATTTGCTGTAATCGACATGTTCTAGATGGAGGGCATATGAGTCTCTGTTTCTGACAAAATTTGAATGACATGTCACGTAACAGTCAACTTGGCTGTTACACGAAACGACCTCCACGTCCCCCTTCCCTCTCTCTCCCTACACACACATACGCACGCACATACGCCTGTAAAATAAATAAATATTTTTTATATTTCTTGATGAACTCATGTCGAATTTATCGAACTTATTATCAAACAGTATATTCATACTAATTTCCAAAAAACAAACACACACGCACACAAACATATGTGTATATAGAGTGACCATGTGAGAGCAAAAAGATCTGAGCATGAGAGTAGTGATTCTGGACCACTAGATTCTGTCTTCTCTCTCCTGGTTGAATCTAGTGGTCCAGAATCACTCCTCTCATGCTCTCACAAGTTTTGGCTCTCATAGGATTAACCCTCTCTCTATATGTGTATATATATACGCATGCGTCTCTAATATAAATAAAATATTTTTTATATTTCTTGACGAACTCATGTCAGATTTATCAAACTTATTATCAAACAGTATATTCATACCATGGAATGAAATATCGCGACGACATGGGACCGATATGGGCACCGATATGGCGATATATCCCGATTTCCAGGCATTTTTCTTTCACAAAGGCCTGTCGATATAAGCGATATATCGTCGAAATATCGTGTATTGATACGATATTGATATCGATACGGCCTTCCATGATTCATACTAATCCCAAACACGTCCTTTTGGCGCATTGCCAATATTTTCAACATTCCAAAATAAACAAAATGTTGTGACCCCACAAAGCGTCAGTCTGAGAGGAAGCATCTGCGAGAGATCCAACTCTCATTTTTAATGGATTCAGATTTACTGAGTTGGAGAAGACTTCACCATTTGTTTTAATTTTGCATGTGAATAAAAAGGTTTCCATTAATATCAAAATTGCAGACAATTCAATGCATTTCACTGATTAAAAAAAAAATACAACTCAGCGTACAAGAACAAATGGACTCCGAAGAGGTAAATGCTGTACAGATAGGAATCCATATCGACCGTCTACTAACCATGGGCCTTCCATTTTCTTGACCGGGAAGACTGTCAATTGGCTACTGGGAATGTAAGATCTAGCTTCAGCAGAATGTAATATAGATATCATAACTGGTTTTCCGTCGTCATTTGATTTTGCCATCGACAAACGGCTTCACTTCAAATGCTCCTCGGGCAAAGCCTCTTGCTACCTACTCATGTTAGCTATAATTATTAATTGCTCTCAGATTGTTTTGCATAAAGATAGATAACTATATTGGAATACCAGATACTATAACTCTACCGCAAATACCTCAAAGCAATCGAGACCCAAATGAATAGAAGCTGGTGCTAGATTCCAGTACAATATGTATACATGAAACTTACTGCATCTTAAAGTGAAGGCATGATATACACAAAACAAAGTGATCTTCTAAAGTTTTTCAGTATTCCTAGAGTGGATTCATATTTTCTTGTGATTGCTCAGAAGGGAATGCATTATAACAGGGCAAGGATGGCCAGGATTTTCCGATGACGTGATGGGGTGTGTTCAGTGTGGGGGAAGCTCCTAAAGATACCAACCATCTACTATTCCTGTGCCCTGAATACAGGCGGATGCGGGATATGGTGAGTCTGCCTGACCTGTGATGAGAGGATGAGGCCGCATTAGGGGATTCGGTGGGTAGCAATTGGAGCAGCTCTAATGGAGGAAGATTAAAGGTGTTGTCTCATGCCTGGGCATCTGGCTAGAATGTAATGATCTTCAAGAATGAAAGATTTTAATCTGAGAATATAATTGAGCACATGAGCAGGGGGAGAGTGAGCCCGGGGAAGGGGAGGGGGCTGGTCGTGGATGGCTTGTCGGTGCTACCTGAGGGTCGGGTGCGAGAGTGGGCCACCGGCTTTGTGGAGGGAGAGTAGAGGTTGGTGTCATGGCTTTGGCGCACCCCGCCTCGTTGCCGCTGGTGGCGGAGGGCATCTTGTGCCTCCAATCAGGCGGTTGTGTTGTTTCAGATGCGGTCAGACGACGCACGTGGCGCTGCGATGTGTGGCCCGCGCACTGGTATGCTTCCGATGTCGTAATGAGGGGCATCTTCGGAGGACCTGCCCTTCGTTTTCGATGGAGATGGAAGTCGATCAAGTGGAAGTTGGGAGGCCAAAGGCGAGTTTCACACAATCTTTGGACCCGATCAATAGGGTTTTGATCATTGAAGGGATTAAGGCTGACCTCCAATCGGTGCTTGCGATTCTGAAGAGAGGACATGCGGTGGGAAGTTAGGAGGATGTTGTGTGGCTTTTTGAGGTGTTGCTGTGTGTTAGAGCATGGAGAAGGATGAGGTGCATGAGTTCTTGGTTGGTGGTGTGGGTCTCTTCCCCAAGAAAGTGACTAGGCTGAAACCCCAGCTTCATGATAGGTCTATGAAGGTGTGCTTGAGAAGGCTGCTTGAGGTGCGAGCGCTCCCACTGAGGTGTCGTGGGTTGCGGGATGTTCAGGAGGCTCTGAGGACGATGGGATCGTGGAAATGGTACTACGCACTGGGTAGTGACCGGAGGAGAGGTGGCAAGTGCTGGTCCAGTTGAGAGGTTCTACGAGGGAGGCACCGAACTTGGTTGACTTCCGAGTTGGAAAGACATCTTCTCATCTTGAAGTGGCAGAGGTGTTTGGTGAGGCAGACCGGCGAGAGGCGGAAGGAAGCTGGAGGCACAACTGGTGATGAAACCCGAGAGGGTACTGATCTAGGTAGGGGCTTATGAGCTGCTGGAGCGGACAAGGCGGTCGATGGGGGGGTCGAACGTCAGAGATGGTTGGCGCGATGGCGGGATTGGAGCCGTCGAGATCGTTGGTGCGAGATCTCTGGATCTCGGGGGCGGTTACTTAGCAATATTTGCGGAGGAAGGGCCCATAGATTTTCAGAGATCACCTAGTTCAAGAGGGACGATTTTGATTTTGAGTAAAGATTTTAGGTCCGTTGGTAAACAGATGTTGGCGACTGATAGGGCATGTAAACAAAGACGCTTGGCTCTGAGCGACGGTGTGCCAAAATCACGGGGATTTCGCATCACTCCTCATGAGAAAGAAGAAAGGTGAAGGCTCGTCTATGGCTAGAGAGGGAGTTGGAGGACTAGTCTGAGGCTCTTGGTCAGTTTAAAGGGAGATAAGGTTTGGGCGAGAGGGAGGTCGGCACGGCTTGTTCGATTTAGGGCTCGTAGGTTGTTCATGATGTTGTTGCTATTGTTGTAGACATTCATGCGCGGGTTGTGAAATGTCTTGGGGTAGTGTTGCACGTCGTTAACCCTCCGAGTGGATCATGAAGATTGTTAGTTGGAATGTGCAGGGGTTGGGGGATAAAGAAGGGTGAGTTGTCAGTGGGCTTTTGTTGTCTTGGTAGGTCGATGCGGCTTTTCTGCAAGAGTCGAAGTTGGCGGATTAGGGGCAGAGTATGTGGAGGTTTGTGGGAGATCACCGATTTTTCGACTTTAGGGTGGTCACTGCAGTTGGAAGCGATGGTGTGTGGATGTAGCTTGAGACGGGGATATCTTCGAGGAGCTGGAGGATCGTGTAGGCCATAATTTGATTTATGTTGATGCAAATCGGAATTTTGCAACGAAGATAAATAAATAAATTTTGAAGGTGGAAGAAATTGGAGGGGACGGGAGAGAATTCTCGCTGGATGTGAGGGTTTTGGGGAAGAGAATCACGGAGATCGCATGGAGGGAGAAGAGATAGGGAGAAAAGAGATAAAATCTCAATTTTAATTGCACTTGAATTGTCTTTAACAAAGGACTGCCACCCCCTTTATATAGGAGGAATGGGATTACAAAAATAAAAAGGAAATCAAAACTCAAATCTAACTTATCCTAGTTGACTCTAGCCGACTAATTAATTGGTTCGAGATCACACGCGATCTCGATATTAAATAAAAATGCAACAGACTCAATAAAATGTAAAAATAATTTCACTCTAATTAACTAAAAACAATTAAATCCTAATTGATAAAATTCAACGAAAAAAATACTCGACCTAGATTTAATTTAACGGACTGAAAATAAAACCCTATTTATTTGGATCACGCTGCATCAACTCTCTGCCGCTTTGAAAAACTCATCTCCTGATGAGTGGCTTTGTCTCCGACTACGGTATTGGAGATGCCTTGTTGAATCTGTCGAAAAATTTAATTTTATATATTTCTTCCTTACTTCCGCATTACGTTTGAAGTTCTTCTCAATTGGAGGGCGTCCCTGCAAATTTCCTACCCTTCATCGAAAATAATCACTTAAGCTCCTTTGATTATGGATGAATTGACAAGTCACATTTAGGATGAGATACCTTGGTGTATGCATGGCCTCAAATTTCAGCGAAATTCGGTCGAATTTCTGTCGAATATCGATATCCAGTCGAAACCGAAATTCAACCGAAATGACCGAAATGGCCGAAATATGGGGATCCTTGTAGAGAAAATGACGAAATGATCAAAATTTCTGTCTAAATTCCACCGAAATTCCATCGAAATTCTGTTTTGGTCGATACCGAAATGGTGACCGAAACCGACATTTAAGGCCTTGGGTGTATGTTATTTGCTGATGATATTGTGTTGATTGATGAGACTAGAGATGGAGTAAATGTGAAACTTGAGGTTTGGAGACATGCACTGGAGACTAAAGGATTTCATATAAGTAGGGCTAGGACTAAATATATGGAGTGCACCTTTGATGGTGACAATGACGAAGGAATCAAGATGAAGATTGATGACGATAACATTCGGAAGAGAGATTCTTTTAGATACCTGGGATCTATTTTGCAACATGATGGGGAAATGGATGGAGATATTACTAATAGAATAAATGCAGGCTGGTTAAAGTGGAGATGAGCCTTTGTTGTTCTTTGTAATAAGACAATTCCTTTTAAAAATCAAAGGAAAGTTTTACAAAGCAGCTGTAAGACATGCTATACTCTATGGATCTGAATGTTGGCCTGTGAACCATAGACATGTGCAGAGATAGACATGTGCAGAGAATGGCACTAGCAGAAATGAAAATGCTAAGGTGGATGTGTGGACACACATATAAAGATCGGATTCGGAATGATGCAATCAGAAATAAAGTTGGTGTAACCCCGATCGAGGATAAGATGAGCGAAAATCGTGTAAGATGGTTTGGTCATTTGCAATGAAGGTCAGTCGATGCACTAGTTAGGAGATGCGAGTTTTGGGATGTTGAGCCAGTTAAGAGAGGGCGAGGACGGTCCAAGAAGTGTTGGAACGAGACTATACGAATGGATCTTAGTTTTTTGGATATAAGTCGGGATTGACCCAAGATAGATCTGAGTAGAGGCATAGAATCCATGTAGCCGACCCTACTTAATTGTGGGAAAAGGATTTGTTGTTGTTGAAGCTCCTACTGACTTTAACATTTAAATAAAAACTTTTGTGGGAAGGCGTGGCTTGTAATTTTTAAAACCATTCCGAATCCCTAAATTTATGGGATTATCTCTTTGTGGGAGATAAGTTAGGAGTCCGTGGGACTCCTTCCTTCTATTGATGTCGGTGGCGTCGTACACTACGGCTAGGATTCCATCGGCATCTGCGACACGTGATCGCACAAGGGTGGCAGTGTGCTATCACGCAAGGGCGGCGATGCGTGGTCCCCCAACGATAGTGGCGCATGGGGTCACAAGAATAGTGCCGACGGGGGCTTGCGGTTTGCTTTTGGTAGTGTCAGGTAGGGTGGGATCGGGTGGTGGCACGGCAAGTGGGAAAGGGGGCAAAAAGAGGTGTTGCGGCGATGCGGGGTCGAGGTGACGAGGGCGACATCGGGTAGAGAAGGGGAGGTTGGTGGAGAGGGGTTGTAGGGGAGTGTATTGAGGCAGCGAGCGAGCGAAGATGGCAGTGGCGACAACATTGAGCAGGAAAGGGGAAGGAGTCGACTGCAGTACGGGGTCGAAGGAGAGGATGGAGGAGAGGGGGAGGATAGGCGACGGTGGAGTGGGGAGGACAGGCGACGGTGGAGTGGGGAGGGCAGCATTGATGACGGCTTGGGAGGGGGTGGGCGGCGGCACATGGAGGAGGTAGAGAGGGTCGGGGAAGGTGCTGGAGAGAGGGAAGAGGATGGTTGGTCGTGTGGAGGGGAGGAAAAGGTGGGCCGCAACGGCGCTGGGAGTTGCGCCAAAGGTGCGGGAGTGGCAGTAGAGATCCGTCAGGTGGTTGTGGATGGCGTTGGGGTCAATTTCTCCACTGACTGCAGGTCTAAAACTGTCTAGACAGCAAACAGATTGTTGATGACAATGATTTCTTCTTGCTTTTCTTCTTGAAAAACCTGGACAGAAGCTTCGTAGGCACGGGGTGGTGTTTCACCGACCTTTTTGGCAGCGTTTTTGACGGTGTTTTCTGCTAAGTGTCGCGTCAATGCTTCAACATTCCGCAGCTCACACATCATTGTCGCCAAAGCTTGCATTTGCACATACTTGGAGCATATCAGACAAGGTTTGTCTAACATCAGCACGCCATGCACGGTCCGATGAGCGAGAACCTTTGGATTTATGCTAGCGTGAATGCCTGGACGGATCGACAGATCGTGAAGACGATCTGTAGGCCATGCTCTGATACCAATTGATGCAAATCGGGATGTTTGCAACAAAGAAAAATAAATAAATTTTGATGGTGGAAGAAATTAGAGGGGAGGGGAGAGAATTTTCGCCGGATGCGAGGGATTTGGGGAAGAGAATCGCAGAGATCGTGTGAAGGGAGAAGAGAGATAAAATCTCAATTTTAATTGTAACTTGCATTGACTTTAATAAAGGACTACCATCCCCTTTATATAGGAGGGTGGGATTACAAAAATAAAAAGGAAATCAAAATTCAAATCTAACTTATCCTAATTGACTCTAACCGACTAATTAATTATTTCGAGATCACACACGAGCTCGTTGTTTAAATAAAAATGCAACAGACTCGATAAAAATAAAAATAATTTGATTCTAATTAACAAACAACAATTAAATCCTAATTGATAAAATTCAACGAAAAAATTACGCGACCTAGATTTAATTTAACAGACTAAAAATAAAATCCTATTTATTTGGATCGTATTTGGATCGCGTTGCATCATCTGTGGTGCTGACTCTGGAGAGGATAGGATCTTTCTGTCCTCAATCTATGGGACTTCTGGGGCCATGTGTGACTCCGCTTTGTGGAGGGAGTTACGGTCGATCATAAGGGATTCCCGAGCATCTCATGGCTTGTTGGAGGTGACTTTAATGTGATGCTTTTTGGTTCAGATAGTCCTGGAAATAAAGGGGACTAGATCCAGGGTCAACAAAGTTTTTAGATTTCGTTGGTGTTTTGGAGCCGGAGGTTATGGATGCCACTAATGGTCGTTACAAGTGGCGTAACAACTCCTTGAGGTCCCACCTATATCATTTTCTAGATTTCGCGGTGCTACCGGAGATGTTCCATCTCTCTTCGATTCGTTCCTTTCCAAAAGTAGATCTGATATACGCATGTTTTGCTGGGAGTCGGGTGAGGGGTTACTCCCTCGCTCTAAGATCAGACTTGAGAAGGCCTGGTTGTTGGATGGTGGATTCAGGGAGTTTTGGTGGTTGATGTTGGTGGTGGGGTCAACGGCTCAGAGGTTGTCCCGGAAGATTGGGGGTTTGAGGGGGAAGTTGATGAAGCATGGGAGGGAGTTGTGGCAAAAGCGAGGAGAGCAATGTTTGGTGGCAGAGGCGGAGATTGCGCGTTTGGATGGATTAGAAGACGAGTGCGATCTTAGTGTGGAGGATCGATTGGCGAGATTGAGCAGCAAAGGCTTGTGGACGTGGAAGACAAGTGAAAGGAGGTCGAATGGCGAGAAAGCTCAAGGAAAAAGTGGATGAAAGAGGGTGATGCAAACATGAAGTTCTTCCATGCAGTTGCTAGTGGGAGGATGTGAAATTTGATTCACGATCTGCAGGTCAAGGGAGAAAGGATTCAAAGGAAAGGGTGATTGATACGGCTTTTACATATCATTTCTGGGAGTTTAGTAAGAAGTTGCTGACGACAAGGGCTAGATGTATTGGTAGACGTGCTCAAATCTTGAGGGTGGATCAAAGAGAGAAGCTTTATTCATATTTCTCAAGAGAAGTAGTGCGACGAGCTGTTTTTGATCTCAATACAGAAGGGTGACAAGGGTCAGATGGTCTGCTAGTCTGCTTCTACAAGGAGTTCTGAGATGTGGTGGAGGATGGCATGGCTTTGATTTGGGAGTTAGGGATGTGAACTGGGGTTTGTAGAAGTTGAACAAGTCATTGATCTTCTTGCTTCCGTAGAAGGGACAGATTAGGTGGACAAATTTAGGCCCCCATTGCATTGTCCAATGCTATCTACCTTACCATGGCTAAGGTCTTGATTAACTGGCTCAGGGGTGTTCTTGACGATCTCATTTTGCTAGCTCAGATGACTTTCATTCCTAGTCGTCAGTTGCTAGACGGAGTTGTTATGACATCGGAAATTGTTTCTAACTGGGAAAAAGGGAGTAGAAGAATTTTTGTGGAAGATTGACTTCAAAAAGGCGTATGACAGTTTGAGCTGGGGGTTCATCTGGGCATCTTTAGTTCGAAGGGGTTTTCAAGACATTTGGGTCGATTGGATGATGATGCAGCGTGGACTCGAATTATAGGGCCGTCTATTTATTTAAATTGTAGCCATCAATTTTATTTACGTTTATTTAAATTGTCGTGTCTTTAATTAAATAAATGAGATCGCCTGTGATCTCACTAAATCAGTTAGAGATTTTTGAATTTCAAATTAGGGAGTTAGTCGGTTAATTAGTTAGAGTCAGTTTAGGATAATTGGTTGTCAATTTAAATTAGTTTACTATTTTTGTAAACTCATCCCTCCTATAAAAAGGGATGAGAGTCCAATGTTTTTAGTTAGTTCAGTATGTTATCAATTTGAGATTTATTCTCTCTCTTTATCTCTCTCTCTTCTCCCCACGCGTGATCTTCGCGTTTCTTCTCCCTCAACCCCTCGTTCCCGACGAGTTTCTTCTTCTCAACCCCTCTATTTCTCCACCAAAATCCACCGCCAAATTATTTTATTTATCAACGACGCGCCAGTTTTCGATTTTGCATCAATTGGTATCAGAGCATGGCCTACAGATCGTCCTCACGATCTGACGATCTGCACCGACATTCGCATCGGCATGCATCAAGGGACTATCGTTCGTCCGAACGAAAACGGCGAGCCGACGACGCCCACAACGAGAAGATGAGAGGCATGCTACTTGAGATACAAGCCAACTTCGAGTCCATGTTTCGAGATCTTAGGGCTGACTTCGAGTACCTATACGCCAAATCGAAGCCTCCAACCACCGACCCCGAGGTTGAAGACGAGAATCTCGCCATCAACGACGAAACGGCCGCTGTCCAAACCGTTTCAGAGGAAGAAAGGGCCGAAACGCTTGCTGTCCAGAAGGTTTCAGATCAGCCCCCATCACCAACGGCGTCCCCGATGGCAGCCCCAGCCCCCCAGCGGTTCCCCAGGCCGACCAGACCCTCGCCACACCCGCGCGACCCCCTCCCGCAACCCCGGCGACCCCAACCCAGCCCCCAGCCTCGCTGGCACCTTCCCCCACCCCCGCAAATCCTGCGGCCCAGAACCCAACATCCCGGGCCCTCCCTCCCCTCCCTGCGCGAGCCAGCCCGCAACCCTCCTGCGCGCCACCGGCCTCCCCTTCCCTGCTACCCTCCCTTCCCCATGTTCTTTCCCCTCCCCAACCCTACCTCTCCCGCCCGCCGCCTTAACCTCGACGAACCCTCCCTCTCCGCCACCCTCTTGCCCCGCCGCCCCCCTTCCTCCCCAGCACCGATCCTCCGCCCCCTCCACCTTCGTGCGCCAGCCCAGCACCCTCCCCTTCGTCCCCGCACAGGCACCAAGCCCTCAACGCATCCCTCCTCGCGCCCCCATCGATCCCCTTCCGCCACCCTCCTCCGTGTCTCCTGTCTGTCAGAGCCCTTCACGCCATCACCGCCACCTTCCCTCCCCGTGCACCCGCCTCTTCCCCCTCCCGCGTGTCCCCTGGCCGTGTTATACGCGCACGACGATCGGGCGAACCCTAACAAAAGGACCGCTGGTTTCGGGATTGGAATCCCACGGCATGAGGGATGGGATATTATTTGGGGAGAATTATAAGGAAAACCCCCCTTGCTAGAAATTTTTATTCAAAGGGACATTTCAAGAGGCCCTCTGCCAAAATGCCCTTAAATGAAGGGGTACGAAAATTGCAGGGACGCCCTCCAATTGGAAAGAACTACAAACGTAATGTTGAAAAAGATCTAATTGCAGGCTACAATTTCAAAGACGATTTCTCCAAGCATGCAGATCCAGCAATTCGTCGAGAGATGAATTTTTAAAGCGGAGGAGAGTTGATGCAGCGTGGACTCGAATTATAGGACCGTCTATTTATTTAAATTGTAGCCGTCAATTTTATTTACGTTTATTTAAATTGTCGTGTCTTTAATTAAATAAATGAGATCGCATGTGATCTTAATAAATCAGTTAGAGATTTTTGAATTTCATATTATGTAGTTAGTCGGTTAATTAGTTAGAGTCAGTTTAGGATAATTAGTTGTCAATTTAAATTAGTTTACTATTTTTGTAAACTCATCCCTCCTATATAAAGGGATGAGGGTCCAATGTTTTTAGTTAGTTCAGTATGGTATCAATTTGAGATTTTTTCTCTCTTTATCTCTCTCTTCTCCCCACGCATGATCTTCGCGCTTCTTCTCCCTCAACCCCTCGTTCCCGATGAGTTTCTTCTTCTCAACCCCTCCATTTTCTTCTACCAAAATCCATCGTTCAAAAAATTCAATTTTTATCGCCGCGCCAAAATCGATTTGCATCAGATGAGGAAATGTATTCCAATTTACCACATCTTCATGTCGGTTTGTTCGTATGGTTCAACCGATAGTATGATACAAATAAATATGAAAAATGCTACATCATATCTTTAGAAGATTTATGTACTCATGTCATTTCCAATAACACTTATAATCCTATTTTTTTACAATTACATTTGTGCTACTGGAATACATCTTGTTACTTGGTGAATTAATATTTAGAAAGCAGGGACATTTGGGTCATTTAGAGGAGTAAACATGATACTTCTGAAGAGAGCAAGGTGCATGCACTCTAATGATGGACTTGGTAGAGCATTCTGGGTTGAAGTTGTGAATACATCTTGTTACTTGATGAATTAGCATTTGCTATTGACTGTAAGACACCCACAAAGATAAGATCTGATAATCATGTTGATTATTCTATTTTACAGTGTTCAGAAAGGCGGCCCAGGCGGCCGCATATGCGGCGGCGGCCCCCCTACCGCACCGAGTATGCTATACTCGGTCAATATGCGGGTCTGGGGGTATACTCGGCCGAGTAAACCGCATATGCGGCCGCATATGTAATAGAGGTAACTATTTGCTTCTCCGCCATCTTCTCGACTTCCACATGGGTTGCTCCTCCGCCATCTTTTTCTCCTATGCCAAGGTTTGTTGATTGATCTATTTAGCTCTAATCTCTCTATTTTTTAAATTTAGCATCAACAAATATCTATTTTTTAAATTCTCCAACCATAGCTCTAACTTCTACATTATCTCATAACTGCATAAATATCGAATAAATTACATGTGTATCTTAGATCTTTTTAGGATAAAATGAATATATATGCCAGATTTGCATGGAATTTTTAACTGCACAGAACAAATTACATATATTTAATTTAAATGGTTGAATTTTTTTAATATTTGATTTTGAGTAGACAAATACACGATTTACTAAAATATGAAGGTTCATAGTTGTGTTTACTAACAATGTTACACTTCAAAAAAAGATTTCCTTCCCATTTGGACAAGGATATCCACCATTTTTTCTTTCTTCAATCATTTTACAACATTTTTACTCTCTCCACCGTTAACTTACATGGATGACCTTTGAAAATGCTTTGGTTGATATCACATTGTACAATAAAGTCTTCCCTTCGTATTTCTTCCATGTTATATTTTTTAAACATAAATATCTAATGTTTGAAATTATTATTATATTTTTAATTATTTTTAATTAAAATAATAGAAACCGCATAATCCGCATATACTTCCGCATGTACTTCCGCCTACCCGCTTACTCGCTCCAGACCGCCTGACCGAACGAATACCGCATACCGACTTTCTGAACCTTGCTATTTTACGAGTCTTTGGTTGTGCTTCCTATTACAATGTTAGTGAAGGAAAGCTAGAATCAAAGGCAAAGAAAGATGTGTTTACAAAATATGGTGCATGAGCAAAGGGTACATAATCGGGTCCCCTTTCGAGCGTAGAATTATTGTTAAAAAGAATGTTACATTTTCCGAGAATTCTATGCTTCACTCGAGTAGTGAATCTGTTGATGCAGGTACATGTGACGATGTGTACAAACGTGGCATTCGAAGTGACACCAAGTAATGATCATGCAATTGATCACAGCATTCCTGATCAGGATGATGTTGAATAGCATGAAGCTGAGCAACTAGAGGATAGACAATCGAGTGTTTCTATGGATGGGACCTGTAGAGAGATACATCTACCGCATTGATATGGCTTTGAAGATATGGTTACATATGCACTACAGGTTGTGGAAGAGGCATGGAAGGAAATATCGTCAATATATCGGCGATATATCGCCGACATATCGATATCGATATGGGACCGATATGGGCACTGATATGGCGATATATCCCGATTTCCAGGTATTTTCTTCACAAAGGCTCGTCGATATGGGCGATATTTAGGCGATATATCATTGAAATATCGCATCGATACGATATCGATATCGATACGGCCTTCCATGGGAAGAGGTAAAGTCTCCAGAGCCTCCGCATACAAGGAGGCTATAGCTGGGGTAGAATCTGGGCAATGGATTACTGCTACGGGTGAGGAGATGGAGTCTCTTCACAAGAATCAGACATAGAAGCTTGTCAAGTTAACAAAGGGAAGGAATGTCATTGTCGGTAAATGGGTCTTCAAGAATAAGATAGAAATCTCAAGCAGTGAATATTGGACTTATAAGCCCTTGGTGATCCATTAATGCAATAAAAGTTAATGTTTTCTCATGTATATCTGAAATGAATGTTCGTGAATGCACTTAAATAAAGGTTCCTTGTATAATTAGGATTATGTACCAAGACCATATAAAATATCATGAATATTCAATAATGATCTTTAATCTGAGAAAGAGATGGCAATCTTTCTTTATAGATTGAATTTTCGACTGACTTCTTAATGCAGATCCTCCGCATAGGAATAGCGATTCTGAAGTGCCAAAATAGTCAAGTCAAAGAGTTAACTTGATGAGGTCGAGATAAACTAAGACATGAATCGTAATTGTCACGATCAGGCACACATTCTTTAATCAGAGACATGTATACATCTATATACCTGAATATGCACATTAGACAGACCATTAGGTTGAAGATCTAACCAAGGTCCATATACTAGCGAGTTAGTGTGCATGTAAGGACATGAGAAGTGTGATCTCTTAAAGGAATCATACATGTTCATACTTGATGAACCGGGAGGCAGAGTTCACTCATGAGATATTTGGGGGTCATAAAGAATTCCATGTATGATCATCTTGTTTATGAAATAAGACACGAATTCGAGATATTAATATATGCTTTTGGAAAGTATATGATTAATATTGTCACGAAATTATCAATGACAAATCTATTGATATGCCCCGAAAGAGACAGCCAAATAGGGTTTGAACTTTGGATATATCAAATTCTTCCAGTATGAAGGATAATGAATATTGGGAATACTGAGTTAAATCTATCTTAGTAGATCATTTAAAATGACACTTCCATTCTGAGGAAATGATGAAATCGGATGGATTTTAGTGATTCAACTTCTTGATTTTACGATATGAGAATTAATTGGATTAAGTCTCATTTCATTTGATTCCAATTTCAATGTCCAAATTTTGGAAAAAGAAATGGTAATGGAAATGGAGATAAACTCACTTATTAATCTCATTTTTAAGCTCCAAATGGTTTGGACTATGATTAGAAATGGAGTATGAAGTTGAGTTCATCAATGCGCTCATTTATTGAGCTCACGGAGTGTGTAATGTGTTTCGTTGAGCTCACATAGAGTGTGAATCATTTCAGCTCAAGCTCAAAGATATGGTGTATTACGATTCGCCAAAAGTGATGTAAACCCTGAAATCGGATAGTTATCCAAATTCAAGTCACTAGACGTGGATAGTATGATCTCCCCGACAATATCTCCAAGTATTTGCGACTGTAACTCACAAGTCCTAATTAGATTTGAACACATACTATGTGATGTCAAAAGTGACACAATAATGGTTATTATCATAATTAAATTTCTACAAAGGTATTTTTATGAATATGATTCACAGATATAATTCATTAATTAATATGAATAATGATTCATGATAATTAATATTATATGAATTTGATTCATATAATTATTTCAAGGCACTTAGGTGAATGTCATTCACATTAGAATTTAAATGTAAATTGGATTTACATTTTTCTTTGGGTTTATGAATACGATTCATAAGTCATGTATTCTCTCATAAATTGCCAATAATAATATAACTCGATTATCATGAAAATAATATAAACAACTTCAACCAGAATTAACACATAATGGACGTCCACGCTTGGAGAAGCATAGACGTCCACCATGCGAGTCCTAATGAGTTTAGGCTCTCGTAATTTTGTTTATTTTGTTTCTTTATTTCAGAAGGTAGTTAAAAGAGAGAATTCAAGTCCTATTTCTTGAAGGACAAGGATTTAATCCTTCCCTTTGATCTACCATCCAAGGGTAGAGAGAGAGTACGTCTACTATGAAGAGTAAGACTATTCACAGACGTCTCCTCTTGCTATATAAGGGAGGGCATAACCTTTCTCCCCAAAGCATGTTTTATTCTACCAAAGTTCTATTGTCTTGAGGCTTGAGAAGAGAAAAGTCTAGAGAGTTTTGAACTCTCATACATGCCTACTCTCTTCTCCAACTAGATCCTACACGTCCACCATCACACTTCTCTTATTCACTCCATAGGTGTGGCCTTGTGGAAGAGAAGATCATCTTCTTCTCCGTGCCTTCGTGCGACAAAATTAGGAGCTTGAGATCATCTTGATCTCATCCTTACATGGACAACTCCAAGAAGTTGACATCGAAGTTTATAGGAAGCTATGCGATTCATGATCGCACCTACGAGAGAACCGCATGTAGATCAGACTTGATTCGAGAAATTTCTCTGTTTAAAAATTTACGCTTCAAGAGGTGTTCCTGATCTCTTCCCTATATTCTTTGAAATATGTGAAACGATTACGGAAAATTGTTTTCTTAAGCATGTGATTTCGTAATGTACAATTTGTTTTGCTGAAATTGTAAGTTCATGCGATAAGCTCTCTTAAAAATTGCAAATTGTTTGCTATTTTTCGTGTTGCCATGATGCAAAATTTTAAACTTCCTTCAGCTAATGCATCAGATACACGACGCACCTAGTTGCAAAGGGTTACAGTCAAAAGGAAGGTGTGGATTACAACAAGATATTCTCTCTCGTCATAAGACATCCATCCATCAAGGTACTACTAGCTCTTGTAGCACATCGAGACTTTGAATTAGAGCAGTTAGATGTGATGACGCCATTCTTGCATGATGAACTCAAAGAGGACATTCTCGTGAACCAACCAGAGGGATTCGCATTTCAGAGCAAGGAAGATCGTGTGTACAGATTAAAGAAATCCTTGTATGGGCTTAAGCACTCCCATGCAATAGTACAAGATGTTTCATGATTGATCATGGTTCAACGTGAGCCTATACGATTGTTGTGTTTACCATAACAAGGTGGATGACATGTCCTTCATATATCAGTTACTATATGTCAACGAGACAACGACATGCTGATTGTTGACAAGAAGAAGAGAACTATATATGATCTGAAAAGCTCTTTAGTTCATAGTTTGACATGAAGGACCTTGGTGGAACGAAGAAGATTTTGGTAATGGAGATTATTAGGGATTTTGCAGAAAAGAAACTTTTCTTATATCAAAAGAACTATATTGAGAAAGTTCTAGAGATATTAGGTATGTCTAGAGTCAAGCCTTTAGATACTCCATCCATTGCAAATATTCATCTTTCAGTTTCTTTCGTACTTTAGTATGACGATAGAAGGAACACATGACATGTTTCTTACGCCACTGCATCTAAGAGTTATGTATGTCATGGTATATGTTGAGAATAAGTATACTTGTAGAGGGTACTTCTAGCATTTATCTGTAATGGTCTCCCCCCTTCCTGTAAACCCTAACCCTAATCCTCCTTATAAGATCAAGGGAAAACAATTCCATTCGTCAACATGGTATCAGAGCCACCCGATCCTTCCCTCAAACCCTAACACCATTCGTCCTTCACCTCCCGCTCGTCGCAGAATCCCCAATACGCCTCCCCTCACCCATCTTGCTTCCCCAACATGCCGCCCCTGATGCAGCGCGGACCCGGAAAATAGGGCCGAATATTTATCTAAATTTATCGGTCAAATTTATTTACGTTTATTTAGATTGTCGTGTCTTTAATTAAATAAATGAGATCGCCTGTGATATCAATAAATCAGTTAGAGATTTTTGAATTTTAAATTAGGTAGTTAGCCGGTTAATTAGTTAGAGTCAAGGCCTTAAATGTCGGTTTCGGTTACCATTTCGGTATCGACCAAAACAGAATTTCGATGGAATTTCGGTGGAATTTCGACCGAAATTTCGGTCATTTTTTATACTAGGACCCCCATATTTCGGTCATTTCGGTCATTTCGGTCGAATTTCGATTTCGACCGGATATCGATATTCGACAGAAATTCGACCGAATTTCGCTGAAATTTGAGGCCATGGTTAGAGTCATTTTAGGATAATTGGTTGTCAATTTAAATTAGTTTCTATTTTTGTAATATCATCCCTCCTATATAAAGGGATGAGGGTCCAATGTTTTTAATGAGTTGAAGTTTATTAAAAATTGAGATCTTTATCTCCTTCTCCCTCTCTCTCCCCACGCATGATCTCCGCGTTCTCCTCCCTAATCCCTCGTACTCCCGACGAGTTTCTTCTTCTCAACCCCTCTATTTCTCCACCAAAATCCACCGCCAAATTATTTTATTTATCGACGACGCGTCAGTTTTCGATTTTGCATCAATTGGTATCAGAGCATGGCCTACAGATCGTCCTCACGATCTGACGATCCGCACAGACATTCGCACCGGCATGCATCAAGGGACTATCATTCGTCCGAACGAAAACGGCGAACCGACGACGCCCACAACAAGAAGATGAGGAACCGGCTACTTGAGATACAAGCCAACTTCGAGTCCATGTTTCGAGAGCTTAGGGTTGACTTCGAGTACCTACGCGCCAAATCAAAGCCTCCAACCACCGACACCGAAGTTGAAGACGAACATGTCGCTGTCCACGAAGAATCGGTCGCGGTCCAGGCCGATTTAGAGGGAAAAACGGCCGAAACGTCTGCTGTCCCGAAGGTTTCAGATCAGCCCCCATCACCAACGGTGTCCCCGACGGCAGCCCCAGCCCCCCCAGCGGCTCCCCGGGCCGCCCAGACCCTCACCACACCACCGGCGGCCCCTCCCGCCACCCCCAAACCCCCCGCGATACCCCCCCCCCCAACCCCAGCTACCCCCCCGCGTGTTCTCCCTCTCGCCCACCCACCCCCGTGACCTCGCCATCCCTCCCATCGCCACCCTCGGACCCCCTCCCATCACCAACCACGCGTCCCCAGCGGCCCCAGCCCTGGCCCCACCTTCCCTCGCCCCCGCCCGTTCACTAACCCCTCCCCGAAGCCCGCGATTTCGCCTCGCCGCCCCCGTACAGGCACCCCACGCGACCCCGCCGAAACCCGATCCCGCCCCCCCCCCCAGCACCTCGCGCCCTCCCGCGCGGAAACCCTTGCGACCCCCGCATTCCCTCGCCCGCGCCTTTCCCTCCTCCTTTCCTCCCCTTGCCGCTCGGCCGCCCCCCCCCCCCCTCTTATCACGCGTGCTGCCCACGCCATCGCCGAGATCGAGTCGCCGCCCTTGGCCCTCCATCGCCACCATGCCCCGCCGCCTCTTATCATGGGCACGCAAAACCATGGCCTCAAATTTCAGCGAAATTCGATCGAATTTCTGTCGAATATCGATATCCAGTCGAAATCGAAATTCGACCGAAATGACCGAAATGACCGAAATATGGGGATACTAGTACAAAATTGACCGAAATGACCGAAGTTTCGATCGAAATTCCACCGAAATTCCATCGAAATTCTGTTTTGGTCGATACCGAAATGGTGACCGAAACCGACATTTAAGGCCTTGCGCAAAACCCTAGCAAGGGTTTTCTCGGCAGGAGAATCCCTGAGATTAAGGGATGAGGTATTGACTTGGAAGATTTACAAGGGGACCCCTCCTCCAAAAAAATATTTATCAAAAGGGCCCAGTGGAGGATAAATTTAACTGTGGAATTCTTTCAAGTGAAGGGGTAGAATATTTGCAGTCGTACCCCTCCAATCAAAAAAATTACAAATGTAACATGGAAAAAGAGCGAAATTAGGAGATTCAACCTCCAAGCCTGCAGATCCAGCAATTCGTCGGGAGACGAATTTTTAAAGCGGAGGAGAGTTGATGCAGCGCGGACCCGAAAAATAGGGCCGAGTATTTATCTAAATTTATCGGTCAATTTTATTTATGTTTATTTAGATTGTCGTGTCTTTAATTAAATAAATGAGATCGCCTGTGATCTCAATAAATCAGTTAGAGATTTTTGAATTTTAAATTAGATAGTTAGTCGGTTAATTAGTTAGAGTCATTTTAGGATAATTGGTTGTCAATTTAAATTAGTTTCTATTTTTGCAATATCATCCCTCCTATATAAAGGGATGAGGGTCCAATATTTTTAATGAGTTGAAGTTTATTAAAAATTGAGATCTTTATCTCCTTCTCCCTCTCTCTCCCCACGCGTGATCTCCACGTTCTCCTCCCTAATCCCTCGTGCTCCCGACGAGTTTCTTCTTCTCAACCCCTCTATTTCTCCACCAAAATCCACCGCCAAATTATTTTATTTATCGACGACGCGCCAGTTTTCGATTTTGCATCAGCCCCCCACCCATCCCGCTTCCTCAACACGCTGCCCCCCATCCATCCCGCATCCCCACCCAACCGCCACACCTTGTGCCTGCGCCAACCGCGTCGGCGCCGCCCCACCTCTCCCGATCGTCTGTGCCAACCGCGCATGCGCCAACCGTCATCCCACCTCTCCCGATCGTATGCGCCAACCGTGCCTGCGCTTGTGCCAACCGTCGCCCTATGTCTGCGCCAATTGCCGTGTCCGTCATGTACGATCGCTGCGTCGGTCCTTCGCACGCGCGCCTCCATACTCCAGCCCGCCTCCAGCCTCCAGCCCATGCGCGCCCACGCAAGTCCTTCGCACAGATCCTTCAGCACG
Source organism: Ottelia alismoides (assembly GCA_037367405.1). Taxonomy (NCBI): domain Eukaryota; kingdom Viridiplantae; phylum Streptophyta; class Magnoliopsida; order Alismatales; family Hydrocharitaceae; genus Ottelia; species Ottelia alismoides. Next base: position 814,232 of record JAZKJV010001037.1, on the reverse strand, counting down.
CCTCCGCCTCTCTGCGCCCGCCTTTGCGCAAAGCTCATGCAGGTCCTACGGATCCTACGCTTACATACGGATCCTCCAGCACCCCTCGTGGAGATTCCATACCAGATCCTTCAGATATGGCTCTACCGGATAACACTTCGAGACTCCAAAATCCGGTCCTTTGATTTTTTTTGATGCCTTGGATAATCTGATATGTTTCCGTTCCGCTGTCCATTAAAAACAAAACAAACAAAATAGGAGAGCACGCGGCTCTCGCTGACATGTGATGACAATGCAAATATGGCATCCACTGATGTCACTGCATCCGAAGTCGATGGAGAGAATCAGACAAAATTACCCTCATTCGGATCAATTCCAAAATTAGATGCCACCAACTACTTTATGTGGTCTCGCATTTTTCTAATGATTGTGCGAGGTTATGAGAAGGAACACATCCTCCTGGAAGCTGAACCAATCACGAAGGTTGGTAAATATGCCACATTGGTCAAAGATAATGGCATGACAAGCTCGTGGATAATGGTCAGCGTCATTGATTAGGATAGCACAGGAACTAGTCTACTATGATAGTGCGCGCGACATGTGGAAATCTTTGTTTAGCAACTATGGACAGAATAAAAACTCTGTCAAAATGTATCAACCATTTCATGATTCGATGCATATGCGACAGAACGGGCGACCATTATCAGAATATTTTTCCGCTCTCAAGTCTCTTGTTGCAAGCTACAACGCATGTGCCCCTCTATGCACTTGTCCCACACAACGACAACATCGACAGAATATGGCAACTATGATCTTTCTAGGCGGATTGGATCAAACTTTTGTAGCTCCTCGGGATCAAATGATTACTGTCACTGCACTTCCAACTATGAAAGAAGCATACAGCATGTTGTGCAGAATACCGACTCCTTCAACTCCTTTTGCAGAGACTATGAGCCAAACAACGGCTCTCGTAGTTTCTGGGCGAGGTTTCATAGGCCACTTCAGGAGCAGAGGCTGTGGTCGTCAATCTCTAGGACGAGGACGATCACCAGTGCAGTGCTCCTTCTGTCACAAATTAGGGCACACCGAAGCAGTGTGCTACAGCAAGCATGGTCGTCCAGAACCATCGGCTCGAGCAGCTACTACAGATGTTGAAAGGGGTTCAATCGAGATCTCTCGAAAAGATTTCGAGGATCTCATGCAACGGTTGTCGTAGATGAACCCCGATAAGACCATAGGCTCTGGAGATCGTCGCCATCGCTCGAACAGGTATCGTTCTTGTTTCAGCTAGCCATCATAACCACTCCGAATGGCTTGTTGATACGGGGGCCTTTACCTATTTATGTGGAGATCCACGCCTCATCCAGAAACTCCGTCCATCTCAGCCAGGAAAGACTGTTCAAGTCGCAGATGGTAGATCGTCACCGATTAAAGGCATCGGGGATGTGCACCTTACCCCTATAATTGAGCTGAATAATGTCCTATTAATTCCTGATTTTCTGCTTAGTCTGTTTTCGATCAGCCAATTGTGCAAGGAGCTTCACTGTCGAGCTATATTTAATGGTGCTACTTGTGTTTTTCAGGACATACTGATTGGGAGGACGATTGGTACGGGCCACGAAGAAGGTGAGGTCTACCACCTTGACTACCCCTCTGGCATGGTCACCTATTCTGCAACTTCTATAGGCCAATCATCCACCACCCTTTGGCATCAACGATTGGGTCATCCTTCTGTCCACAAGCTTCGCAGTCGTCTCCCACAGTTGTCCCCCTTGGTTAATATCACCTGCGAAGCCTATCAGATTGGGAAGCATCACCGTGTTACCTTTCCTTCCTCTGGTAATCAACATTCTATTGATATCTTTGATCTAGTTCATATGGATATTTGGGGCCCTAGTCGATATCCTGACCGCCTAGGACATTGTTATTATCTTGTCCTTATTGATGATTATTCTCGGGTAGCACAGACATTTCTCTTGAAAAATAAATCTGATGCTTATAGTTTCCTTACTCGATACATCGTTGAAATAAAAGATCAATTCGGGCGTACAATTAAAACCCTCCGATCTGATAATGGACAAGAGTTTCTATCTCATGACCTCCAAAACTTCCTCTCCAATCGAGGGATTGTCCACCAAACCACGTGTCCTCACACATCCCAACAAAACGATGCCGCCAAGCGTAAACATCGGCATATTCTATATATAGCACGCACATTACTTCTTGGTTATCATGTCACATCCATTTATTGGGGTGATGCGGTCCTAACAGCTACATTCCTTATTAATAGAATGTCGTCTACAATTCTGCATGAACAAATCCCTATCAAATTTCTTTTTCCCAACAAACCCGTCTATCCTATGCAGTCAAGAGTTTTTGGGTGTATCACGTTTGTTCATCTACCCACACCCGGCAGAGATAAGCTTGATGCACGAGCTATCAAATGTGTCTTCTTAGGGTATGCTACAAATCAGAAAGGATACATATGTTTTGATCCACGGTTCCGTAAACAATATGTCAGCACGGATGTCACCTTCTTCGAGTCAATTCCCTACTTCTCTATATCTACCACCCAAGTCACCCCACCAAATATTTCGACCTCCCTCTTACCACTTCCAACTCCACAGGAGCCCCCGCCTTCCCCCTCTGAGCATGTGCCACCTCCTCATGTATGTTCCCCACTTTAGAACTTGGAATCTGACGTCAATACAAGTAATGAATATCACTCAGCGCATCTCTCAATAGCTCAACGCCGCACAGCCAGATAATGTCCATATGTCTATCGTACAAAGCACCCAATCTCTGCTGCAATGTCATTTCCGAGGCTTGCTCCTGCTTACAAGAAATTTGCACATGCTATCTCGAACATGGTCATCCTGAAAAACCACATTGATGCCCTGACAGATCCACGTTGGTATAAAGCAATGAAGGAGGAGATGACCGCTCTTGAGTCCAGAAGTACTTGGACAATTGTGGATTCTCCAACAGATTGTCAAATAGTCGGCTCTAAATGGGTGTTCACGATAAAGTACAACCCAAATGGCTCTATTGCAAGCTACAAGGCTCGCCTGGTTGCTAAAGGGGTTACGCAAACCTATGGCATTGACTTCTTCGACACATTTTCACCAGTTGCTCGTCTATCGACGGTACGAATTCTCATTGTTGTCGCAGTTGTGTTTGATTGGCCATTGCATCAACTAGACGTCAAAAATGCCTTTCTTTACAGTGACCTTCATGAGGTTGTCTACATGCAACAACCACCTGATTTCGAGAGAAAAGGGGAGTGTTATATGGTATGCCTTTTACGCAAGGCAATCTATGATCTAAAACAAAGTCCTCGAGCCTGGTTTCACACGCTGTCTGAAGCACTACAAGTAATTGGACTCACAAGATCATCATCCGATCACTCCTTATTCATAAAAAAAAGTTCGAGGGACACAGTAGCAATGCTTGTGTATGTTGATGACATCATCCTTACAGGAGATGATTATGAAGAGGTTGCCAAAGTAAAAAGGCACCTTGCAGAACAATTTGTGATTAAGGATATGGGACTGTTGCGATACTTCTTGGGGATTGAGATAGCCAAATCAAAGCATGGGTTGGTTATGTCCCAACGAAAATATGCCACTGATCTGCTGACGGAAACAGGGATGCTTGGTTGTAAACCAACACATATTCCTATGGATCCTAAAGGATGAATATACGAGGACGGAGCAACTAAAGATGTTGGCAGATACATATGCCTTATGGGCAAACTGCGTTATCTCACTATTACTCATCCAGACATTGCTCTGACAGCAGGAAAACTGATTCAGTTTATGGACTCTCCTACTCCGGCTCACTGTGATGCTTGCATGATGGTCCTTCGATACATCAAGCAATCTCCTGGGAAAGGACTATTATTTCGCAAGGATAATAACCTCAACCTTGTGGCTTATTCTGATGCAGACTACGGAGGATGCTTGCGAGATAGAAAATCTACTACACGATTCTGCACATATCTAGGGGAACCGAATCACATGGAAAAGCAAGAAGCAAACATTGGTGTCACGGTCAAGTGTTGAAAGTGAATATAGAGCCATGGCACAAGCAGCTGCTGAACTCATGTGGGTCAAGTCTGTACTAGCTGACCTTCATGTCAGGACTAAGGACATCATGGAACTAAGATGCGACAATCAAGCAGTGATGTACATTGCAAATAATCACATGTTCCATGAACGAACGAAACATGTGGGAATTGATTGTCATTACACTAAAGATCTCATACAAAAAGGAGTATTACGCACTCAAGGCGTCCTGTCTACAGAACAAGCTGCAGATATATTTACAAAGTCGCTCGCACGGATCCAGTTCGAGAAATGTTGTAACAAGCTGAGCATGTATGATCTATATGCTCCATCTTGAATGGGAGTGTTGAGAATATGTATACTTGTAGAGGGTATTTCTGGTATTTATCTGTAATGGTGTCCCCCTTCCTGTAAACTCTAACCCTAATCCTTCTTATATAAGGAGGATTAGGGAGCCTAATGAAAAGATCAAGGGAAAACAATTCCATTCGTCAACAATATACATAAGACTTGATATCGCTCATGTAGTGAGCGTTGTTAGTAGATTCATGGGAAACCTAGGAACGAAGCATTACCAGGCAATCAAGCGAATTTTTAGCTATTTGAGAAGAACATTAAACATTTACCTCATCTATAGAAGTGAATCAGACTGTTGTTTGATGAACATTCATCTTCAGACTATGCTGCAAATGATAATGGAGTAGATCAATGACATGTTACGTTTTCACTTTAGGGAGTTCTGTCATTAGTTGGACAGTTACCTTACAACCATCGATTACTCTGTCTACCACATAGCCATAATATATTGCTTTGACAGAAGCTGCGAAGGAAGGTATCTAACTGAAGGGCTTAGTTTAAGAACTCAATCTACAACAAGATCATGCTATAGTAAAAAAAATAAATTTTTAAAAAGAGCGTCAAAAAAAAAGATCATGCTATAGTATATTAAGACAGTCACAATGCAATGTGCTTAGCCAAGGAACAGGTGCATCATGAGCGGACCACACATATAGACGCCATATATTATTTCATTCATTCTGAGAAGAGAATCAAGGTGAAGATGGTCGACACAACAGATAACCCAGCCGATATGTTCAGAAAAGCAGTTCCTAGGAGTAAGTTTAAACACTATTTGATTTGCTCAATGTAGATAGTTGGAAGTAGCCTCAAGGAGGGGCAGGCGGCGAGACGACGAAGCCTGGCAAAGCTTCTCACATAATTCAATTCAAGGTGGAGATTATTGATATGCTTGGAATCCTATTTGGTTTGGGATTCGAAGTCTTGAATTATCCTTCAAAGCTTATTTGATCGAGGATTTATTTGTGTGGGAGGAGGTACTATTTAAACAGCTATAAGGTTAGTGTTTTGAATTATTCTATGTACTTTCTTCTTTTTTAACATAATGAAAACCGATTGCCAACACCCAAGGATGCAAGGATGTAGCCCAATTACAGGTGAACCTTGTAAATCCGTGTATCTTCATGCTTGCTTGATTGATCATTTATGCATGTTTGCTTCCTCGATTAGCAACAAAACCCATGGGCGCACCGCTTAGAAGCAAAGTAACACTGTTGCTCCTCGTGTTATGAAGTGTCTCGGGTTGTGGGATCTAGTTGCTCCCATCTTATGCATCATCAAATGATGTACGTTCACGTTTGTCTTCGATCTCTGGAGCATCACCTGGAGATCGTGCATCCTCCTTCATTTCTTCTTCAAACAATAGTAGGGTTCCTACAATACCCCATCGTCATTAGACTCAAAAAAAAAACACCCATCGTCATTACTTTGAGAAACCTATAGAAGGAGCCACCATCATTGATGCCTCCTTCTCATAACAGACCATAACCCTGGGCCATTATATGGGCCTAATTTTAAGGTTTGAGAACCCATTTTCTAGCAACATCAATTGCATGTGCATGTTGTCGCCACCCAAAATTAAGGTTCCATCAGAAACCCTAGTTACTTTCTCGACTTGGTCATGATGTGCTCCTCGAAAATCACACATATGCACAAAATAAACCTTCGATTGAAACTATGAAATATGGAATAATAAAAATATAGCATTACTGATGACCTTCAATACATGACTAAAAATCATCGAACTAAATGTCGAACTTCTAACATAGCGAACTCGAGAATAAAACCTGCATTGATATCATGTGAAAATATAATACAGAAGTAATAATCGGAGAAAGAAATAAGAAGAAGACTAAGGTTTAACGTAGAACCCTACTTCATAAGGAGAGGGAAGAAACCACCAGAGAACGCTCCAAAGAGCCGGATATTTTATTACGATCTTCTCAATGAGTATGATCAAGAAATTCGTTATGAGACGAATTTTCAAGCAGGGGAGAATTGATGCAATTATTCCCAAATTGACAGGGCGACCCAAATTGAAGAAGGTTGCTGATTTGGGGATTTTGCAGAAGAACGACTCCACCCAAAACCTTTTATTTAAAGGTTAAAATTGGTGGCGACTTAGGGTGTGCTATTTTAAGTGAAGGAGTGGAACTTTTGCGGTCATACCCCTCGGTGGAAAGAAACTACAAGCGTAACATTGAAAAAGAACGAAATTGGAGAGATTCGATCAACCAATCTAGATGGAATTCTCCACCTGTTGCGAGAAAATAAAACCATGCATTTAGAATAGACCGAGGGCTCTCTTATATAGGAGAAAAGCCCTTGGGTTAAATACATGATAAGTACATAAAGAAACATAAAACATAAAATGAACCAAGAGATATATTTATCTCAACACTCCCCCTCAAGCTGGAGTATATATATCCATCATGCTCAGCTTGGAGCAACATCTTTGAAATGGACCTCTAGCTAATGCCTTGGTGAAGATGTCAGTTGTCTGATCTTCTGTGGATACATGGGCAGTAGATATGAGACCCTTCTGGATCAGGTCTCCAGTGTAATGACAATCCACTTCTATATGCTTCGTCCTTTCATGAAAAGCAGGATTATTGGCAATAAATAGTGCAGGTTGGTTATCACATAAAAGTTGCATAAGAAGAGGGACCTCAATAGTAAGGTCAGTCAATATTGATCTAACCCACATCATTTCTGCAATCCCTTGTACCATGGCCTTGTATTCAGATTCAGCACTTGATCTGGACACAACTGTTTGCTGCTTGCTTTTCCATGAAACAAGTGAGCTCCCAACAAACACAACAAAGCCTGAAGTAGACTTTCTGTCTCTGGGACAACCTGCATAATCAGCATCTGCACAAGTTGTCGCTTCGAGAGATGTATCTCGATTGAATATAAGACCCGAGCCAGATGTGTTCTTCAAATATCTCAATATCATATAGACATCATCCATATGCACCTTTCTGGGCTGCTCCATGAACTGCCTAACTTTGCTTACTGCAAACATTATATCCGGCCTGGTGATGGTGGCATATAAAAGCTTCCCAACCAGCTCTCTATATCTCGTGCTCTCTACCTCCTCAGTGTCATGATCAAATAACCTCATACTCGGATCTATAGGGGTAGTAGCAGGCTTGCATCATGTCATACTTGTCTCAGAAAGGAGATCCATCACAAACTTTCTCTGCGTCATTACTAGATCACACTGGTTCCTGACGAACTCCAATCCAAGGAAGTATCGAAGAGTGCCAAGGTCCTTCGTCACAAACTGTTGACCTAGGAACTCCTTGGCAGTCTGAATGCCATGATGATCATCTCCTGTGACAACAATATCATCCACATAAACAAGAATAGCAACAGTACCTCTCTGTGTCCTCTGAACAAAAAGTGAGTGGTAGACCGCACAAACCCCTGGTGCTCTATCAACTCCGATATCTTATGGTACCAAGCTCTCAGACTCTACTTTAGGCCATAAATTGCCTTGTGAAACCTGCACACCTGCTGGGACTCCCCCTCAGTAGCAAACCCTTGTGGTTGCTGCATGTAAGCCTCCTCCTGGAGCCCTGTATAGAAAGGCATTCTTCACATCAAGTTCGTACAAAGGCCAGTCCCGTGAAACAGCAACAGAAAGAAGAATGCGTAGTGTCGAATGTGTAGCCACAGGAGAAAAAGTATCCTGATAGTCCACCCTATACGTTTGGGTGAATCCACGTGCTACAAGTCTTGCCTTGTATCGGTCTGCATTGCCATCTACTCTTTTCTTGACTGTAAATATCCACTTGCAGCTTACAACAGAGGTACCCTTTGGAGCAGATACAACACTATGTACCGTGTGGCCTCAAGGCTGCTGATGAGCCGCCCGAACAACTAAGGTAAAGGGATAACTAAGGTCGTTGCGACCTCAGTCGCACGGGACTCAGAGCTCAACAAGAAAAAGATCAGACCGCCAAATAAAAATCAAAATACGATAAAAATCAAGGTAGCAGTCTCGCTATGATATTAACCTGGTATAGCACCTAGGGTCGAATTCAGGAAGCACGTGATGGCCTCGCGGCCTACGAAGTAGTCAAAAATAAAGAAAAATATAAACAAAGGATTTTTGGTGGATTTTTTAATATTTTGATATTTTTTTGGATTTTTAAATTATAAAGAAAATAAGAAAAGAAGGAAACAAGCAACTTTGACTAATTATTTAAACACTCAAAACTAATCCAAAAATTCAAACAAAAATATTTTTATGTTTTTTATATTTTTTACTGTTTTGGTGAATTTTTTATAATTTTCTGATTTTTATAGAATTTTATAAAAATAAAAGAAGGCTGAAATGCAAGAACACTGTCCAGCCAGGTATCTAAGACCAAAATAAAATGTATAATGGTCTCAACAGAGCCTGGAGGTAATTTTCATGGAAACTAGAAATAAAAAGGAAAATTCAGGAAGAAAGTTTATTATTTTTGAGATTTTCTATGAATTATTAGAATTTTTATGAGATTTTCAAAGTTTTTCAATTTTTATAATTTCTATAAGTCCAAAAATGACCAAAATTGGTCAGAAAATCAAACACAACAAAACACACAAAATCTGATTTTTTTATAATTTTTGAAAACGTTTTCATATTTTTTTGTGATTTTTATATATGAACAGGCAGAAAAATATAGGTTTTTGAATTTTTAAAAATACTAAAAATGCTCAAAAATGTACCAAATTTTTAGTGAAAATTTTACACAGTGGCAGGAGCCACGTATCCAATTTTCATGAAATTTGGACTTGATTTGATATTTATTATAATCAAACATACACAAACAGTGCACAGGGACCTATCTGCAATTAAAATATGTTCCAGGGGCCTTTTGATAACTCGGATGGAAAATGTAGGGCCCAAAGTGTAAAAATCCTAGAGACTCACGCGCCACGCACGTGGTTCAGACTCAGAGGGGCATTTTTGTCATTCCGATTTATAAAAATATAAAGAGTAACACACCAGAACCACAGGGTAGGAAATGCAAAAACACCACTACAGCACGTGGACACTACAGGCAGGGACTAATTTGCAAATATCCAAAACTAGAAGGTCCTTAATGCAATATTTACAAAATAAAAACAACGTGACTAAATAATTACAGGACTAAAACGTAAATGACAAAGAAGGAGGGGCCTAAGAGCAAATTACCCCTTATTATGATCCGAGGGCTGAGATGCTGCCACGTAGCTGATCGGACGGTGGAGGATCGATGGCACCTCAACGAAGGGACTCGGCTCGGATCGGACGGCTGAAGGCCTCCCACGCGGAGGATCTGACGGCTACGATGCGACGTGGGTGAACGAAGGGGCCTCTGCTCTGATCCAACGGTGGAGAGCTAGCCACGTGGAAGATCAACGGCTGCTGTACGCCCTGGCTAACCCTCGCTGGATGGACGGTGATCAGTCCTCCAAGGGATCGGACGGTGGCATTGCTCCTCAAATGAATGGCTGCGATCAAGTCTGGAGCTGGAGGGCTGGATGGACGGCTCTGGAGGATGCACCAAGAACAGGTCGCCGACGATGTTTGCCGGCCCAAAGCTCGCGTTGTGTGCCTCCTCAGCTGCTGCTAAGATGCGGAAGAGCTCCGTCGTGAAGTCCCGCAGTGGATGACGGTCTCCGATGAGGCTGACGACCACCAGAATGGCCCCGCGACGGCGGTGGCCTGGAGTTGTTGCGCCTGAAAGCTCGGACCCTCAGATGGGTCCCTCTCGACCTGCAAAACACACAGAGCAGCTCCTTGGTCGAGGGCAAATAGCCTCGACCAAGTTAGGGGCGAAATGGCGAGTGGGTGCGTCGGGGCGTGGTCCTCCGGCGAGCGGCGGAGGAGGAGGACCGAAGTCCCTGCTCCGGGGCGAGTCAGGGTTGGGTGACTGAATGAAGAATGTGCGGAGGAGTCTGGTGAAGATGGTGGTGTGGTCGGAGTGGTTGATGGTTAGACTGAGACGACGAATGGTGGCGGCGGAGCAAAAGGGACGAAAATCGAAAATGCTAAAATTACCCTAAACTAATGGCTAAACTACCTACCTGGTGGAGGAGGTCGACTGTGCTGGAGCTCGGGGAGCTCCGGGGTCATTGCCTGCAAGGGGGCGTCGAGTCCCGAGGCTGGGCGCGCTCGCGGCGGCGCACGACGGCGAAGCCACCGGATCAGAGGATTCCCAATGCCTCGAGCCTCACTTCCTCTCCAGATCGCACCGCTATCACTCAGGCGAGGTGGAGGAGCTCCTTGGCGTCGAGAGGGAGGACCAGAGATGCGTCAAATGTGCGGCGGAGCAGATGCTATATAGTCTTAGGGGTCCGGCTAGAAGGGGATCGGGCGAGACCCCGATAACCCACCCCGAACGAAGGTGTCGGATCTGCAAGGAAGAGATAGGACCCGAGGTATAGGGTTTTAGTGATCGGATCGAGTGTGGAAAAAATCGAGAAGTCGGGTCGAAAACTCTAATCCGGGACTATGTGGTCCAGGGGGGGAGTTGACCGGGGGGTCAACATCCCCCGTGGCCCAATGGAATGCGGCCACGTGTAAAAGATTTGGAAATTCAATAAAAAATAGTAAATGACCGATTTAAGAAAAAGTTAAAATATGAAAAATGTTTATTTATTTATAAACTATTTTTTTGTGATTTTTAATTATTTTTTTGAAATAAAAAATAAGTATTTACAATATAGTATTATATACATAGGTATATACAATATTGTATTTTTAATTTTGATTTTTAATTATTTATTTTTGTACATTTTTATTCCAATTTTATATTTTATTTATTTACAAGATAAAATTTGGAATAATTTGGTATTTTTATTTTATTTTTATTATTTAATTACAAGGGGTAAATAAATAAGTTTATTTATATACATATATGGTATATCCACAATGGAGGAAATTGATTTTATTTTTATTTTTTTTATTTTGTTTGGTTTTGTGATTTTTATTTTATTTATTTACATTATGGAATAGAGAATATGTACAATTTTTATGGGTTTTAAATTTATTTATTTATAGGGATAAATAAATAGATAAGTGACTCTTATGTACAAGGTGTATATAGACAATAGATAGGGGATTTTATTTTCTTTTTAATTTTTCCATTTTTATTTTGATTTAATATTTACAAATATATACATATAAATAGAAACCCACTTTTATTTTTATAAGAGGAAAATATTTTTATTTTATTTACAGGTATATGTACACAAATGAGCTTCCTTATCTCCCTCTACTTTGGTTTTTATGCGGTCAGGCCCATGCTGAGCCCTCCCTTGGGATTAGGTCGCTCAATATTTATTCTAAATATCTCCCTCTTTTTCTTTTGTCTCTTTATTCTTTTATTTATGCACAAAAACATGCTAAATACTTATTTTTACACAATGCATGCCTTTTGGTAATTATTGATATTTACAAATATATACATGTGTTTTGCAAAGGTTTTGTAGCTAAAATAAAAGAATAAAGAGTGATGAATGGGTATTCATCAGCTGCCATTTCCTCTTCCATTGCAAGTCACCACCTACTGTCCTGGAGTGCCTCCTGATATGTACGTGGGATAGTGATAGCCGAGAGTCCCACTACAAATTTCATGTACTCCTATGAAAGGTGATCCAAAGAAACATGTACAGCAAGAGGATACATGGCGCATTGTCGACGAGACTTCCTTAGGGCAATAGGAATCTCCAGATCATCAGCCTCTCTGTCTTCTGGAATCAACTCATCTTGTGTATCATGCAAAGCTCCAATGCCATCAGTAGAAACAATGTGTTCATGACATACCTGGGGCGTAGTGGATGATGTGGACGGCGCATGAGCAGAGGGGCGAGTAGAAGACCTGGGAGTGTAAACAAGGGGTAACACCTTGGATTGGGTAGATGGAAGTGGAGGTGGTGGAGGCGGTGGAGGCGGTGGAGGTGGAGGAGGTGGTGGGTGTTGAGGAGCAGCATAGGGTTCATATGGTGGAGGAGACGAAGGTAGAGGAACAACAACATCCTCTCCAGTAGTAGTATTGGATAACATGTCACCTGTAGGAGAGAAATACATAACTGACTCAAAAAAAGTAACATCAGCGCTCACATAATATCGTCGTCCTACAGGATCAAAATATCTACACCCTTTTTGGGTACGAGAATAACCAACAAAGACGCATTTGACAGCTCTAGACGAGAGCTTGTCACGACCAGGAGTGAAGTTATGGACAAAGGCCACGGAACCAAACACTCCGGGAGTGAGGGAGAAAAGTTCCTTCTCGGGAAACGCAATCAAGAAGGGAACCTTCTCCCCAAGAATAGTTGACGGCATGCGATCCACCAAGTAGCAAGCAGTGAGAACGGCGTCTCCCCAGAAAGAATGAAGGGTACGACCCTGAATCAATAATGTTCTTGTAACATTAAGAAGGTGACGATGTTTACGTTCAGCCACGCCATTCTGTTGATAAGTATAATTGCAAGAAGTCTGATGAGGGACCTGAGAAATTCAGATAAGTGTAATGTGGAAAACTCCTAAGCATTGTATGTACGTATGAACTGCACATTAGCAGAGAACATATTTTTAACTTCAATAAGAAAGGTTTTAATGATAGCACCAGCTTCAGACTTGTGTTTTAACAAGAAAACCCAAGAAAGTCTAGAAAAATCATCCACGGCAACCATATAAAGACGATATCCCTGATGATCAGGGACACGACTCCCCAAATATCAAAATGAAACAACTCAAAGGACTGACTACTGTGATGACTTGGACGACTCGAGAAGGAGGAGCGATGGTGCTTCCCAAGTTGACAGGCTTCACAATCTAGTGTAGTACGAGGAGATATCTGTGGTAGCACATGACACATCTTCTATACTGGAAGGTGACCAAATCAAAGGTGCCACGTGAAGAGAGAAACAGATCCTGAAGGTAGAGTAGTGACGCCAGCACAAGGTGGTATGGCAAGCTTATACATACCCCGCTACTCACGGCCATGACCAATCACCCTGCCAGTTAGTATGTCCCGAAACACAAAAGAGGGATCAAAGATGGCACGGCAATGTAAATCTTTTGTAAGTTGACTAATGGACAAAAGATTCATCTGGAAGTCTGGAGCATATAAGATATTCTGAAGATTCATTGAGGGAGCTAGAACAATCTCCCCCTAACCAACAATGGGTAGACGAACTCCATTGGCAATAACCATGGATCTGCTAGGTGGGATAACCATGCTTCTGAAAGCACGTCTCCTCGGAGTGACCAGGACGATGACAATGGGAACAAGGGCCACGTTGTCGGTCGCCTCCTCGACCTCAAGGTCCACGGCCACGAAACTGGGACGACCCACCCCTTCCACGAGTGGCCGCCAAAGCAGAAGGAGTCGGTTGGACCGTAGTAGTGGATGTGGTAGTGATCCTGCTCAATCGCTTGTAGACCTCCTCCATCGGCGGTATCGTCTCCCCAGTCAAAAGTTGAGTACGAGCGGCACTGTACTCTGAGTCAAGAGAACAAGAAAACTCCTGTCATGGTGGCATTCCGATATGCCTGTTGTTGTTCAATGCTAGTGGTAATAGGCATGAAGCTGTGTAATCGCTCAAACATGCCCCTCAGATGAGAGAAGTGTGCATGGAGCGGTCGACCATTCTGTTTGGTCGAGAAAATGTCGAACTGCAACTGAAGAATCTTGCTCTCATTCTTTGCTTGCTCGTATGAGTCTGCTAATATGTCCTACATAGCCTTCGCCGTTGGTTGATTGACAATATCATTAGCTATCTCTGTGGTAAGGGTCCCAGAAAGCCAGATACGAGCATAGGTAGCATCTTGCTTCCATGATGCATTTGTCCCAGTCTTGTCTGTCGGCTCTGAATCAGACAAAATATGCTCCTTATTGTGGCACTGCATTAGGGTACGAAACTGCATAGACCATAACTCGTAGTTGGTCTCGTCCATCTTCACGATAGGTGTCGGACCTTTGAAGGCACCGGAAGAGGAGAAAAAATCACCCTTGTTTTCTGACATTGTACCAAGAAGCCAAGACGCAAAACAACTGGGGTTATATCAAGAGAAGAAAAGATCGTCTACAGAACCATATGAGAGATTAGTTGTATATATAGACTTATACAACCATCCCTTGGCCTCCGTGTGAGATCAAACGCCTCACAAAAGGAGATAAATCAGACGAGGCCGCCTTGCAGGGTCCTAGGTCAGTGCAGAAGTGCCCGGACGGCGTTGCGCGTGCTCCTGGCGGCGCTGGCGATGCCTGTCAGCGCGCGAGGGAGGCGCTGGAGGCAAGCGAGATGTGACTTGCAGCGCGCAGGATGCACCTAGCAGCGCGCGATGCACCTAGCGGGATGCGTGATGCGCCTAGCGGCGCGCGGGAGGCGCATGGCGAAAGGCACCTGGCGGCGCTCAATGCAGCGTGGGGAACGTGTCGGGAGGGCGCTGGCTGGCCTGCGACGACGCGGGGGAGGGGGGGTAGGGTTAGGGTTTCGGGTGGGATATGGGAACCTCGATCTAGGACCGTTGCTCCAATACCATGTTGGGAGAAAATAAAACCATGCATTTAGAATAGACTGAGGGCTCTCTTATATAGGAGAAAAGCCTTTGGGTTAATTACATGATAAGTACATAAAGAAACATAAAACATAAAATGAACCAAGAGATATATTTACCTCAACACCACCAACGGATGGAAGATCCAACAATTCGTCAGGAGACGAATTTTTCAGGCGAAGGAGAATTGATACAATTATTCTCAAATCGACAGGGCGACCCCAATTGAAGAAGATTGCTGATTTGGGATTGTTTAAATTAGAGATTCATGTCCTTAATTAGTTATTTTAAATTAGTTACATATTGTAATCTCAACATTTTTTTAAAGCCAAGAAATGGGAAGACACTCATAGGTGTTCACCTCAAGAATTTAATCTCAACATTTTTGGTAGATAAAATTAGTTAAGAGTCAATTAGAATCGATCAGAGTCAATTAGGATCGATCAGGATTTATTTGAATTCGAATTTTTTTTCTACTTTTTGAATTCCTCCCCTCCTATATAAAGGGGATGGTGGGCAATTTTTAGGACAGTTCAGTTCAGAATATATAAACATTTGAGATTCTCTTTGTCTCTCTTTCTCTTGGTGCGATCTTCGCGATTCCTCTCCAAAGTCCCGCGCAACCGACGCATTATTCTCTTTCTTCCTCTCCCCTCTAAATTTCTTCCATCATAATTTATTTTTCTTCGTAGCAATTTTTTTTATCTGCATCAAAATCCCTACCAATATAACGAAGTTCCATCACTCCACGACGTGTGACTAAATATGAGTGCATGGTGTTAATTCATACATGAGCATGCATATTTTGATGATAACAAATAGTTAAAACACGTGGTAGCACTTCTAAAGCTAGGTCATAAGCATGAAAGCTACTAGACCAGGAAGAAGCTCAAGCATTAGGAACTCATTCTTAAGTGAAGAAGAAACAAAGAAGCCAAAGGAGTTCAAAGCTCCAACTCAAGATCAAGAAAGGATCTCAAACTCACGAAGAAAACATAGTCTTTTCTTTTATTGAGTCATGCATTTAGTAATTGTCTTAGATTGTAAAAGACCTCAAGTATCATGCATCTTGTGTATCAAGACCTTTGACTTTGACCTTGACTTTCAGATCAACATGTCAAGATGATCGATCAACCTTCTTACACTGATTGATCAACCGTGATCTACCAACAGTGTGATCAATTTGCCTTAACGGATCGATCAATTTTGTTTTATAATCGATTCATGTTTTGAGTTGCAACTGCTATGTAACATCTATATTATGATCAATCAATTTTGATAACTGATCAATCAACTTCTGATTTTGATCGATCATTTAGATCCACCTGATTATTTGATTCCGATCAGTCATCTAAATATCATGATTGATCATTTCTATTTCAGGAAGATTCGTTAAGGGGATCTCATTCTTGATGTGTTTCACAATTACTTTTTCAAAGCCAACGGCTTTGGGGACTCTAGACCTATAAATAGAATCATATACCTCATTCTACAATACGCAACACAACATATTGTTTCTACTTCTCTCTATTCTGCACTCTATACTATGTGAGAATTCTAGAGCTACCTTTTGTTTTGCGGTTCAATCCAACAACTCGGTATTTTGTGATTCATCTTACAAGCCCGCTCCTCACTCTGTAAGCACGTTTTATTTACCTCACAATCTTCATTGCATATTTATCTTTGATATTGAGGTTGTTATGTCTTACATAATTGTAATATGGTTGCAAGTTGTCCAGAACAACTTGTATAAAGTGAAGTTGAACGCGTAATCAACTCAGGTTGTAATACGGCGGGATTGTTCGCATAAGCAACTCATATAAGTAAAAGACTTGTGTAGATCAAGTTGAAAGCCCAAGTCGAGAGACTATGGTCATGATTTTTACCTAAAAGTGTTTCCAAGTTAAATATGTGTGCACTTGTGGTTAACTGTGTATCTTGTGATTGAAAATATTATGTAACGTTGTGTTTGTTTTAGATAATTGTATTGCAACGATCTGGGTCATACAGTCTGATCCATTCGCACTCAATCAACAATGTCCAATAACCAACGGTAATTGGATCCTGGAGAATCAATTACCCATCTACATACATTCTCTAACAAGAACCGTAAACATTCATACTCGATTTAGTGTCCACGGAAAATCAACTTAAACATAATCCAAAAGTTGGGCAACCTGCCTCCAATTAAAAATGGACCTTAAATGGAATTTATTTGCACATTATACCTATAATCAAAATATGTATATTATTGAAATATATGAATTATATATGTATATCAATTTAATTCAAGTAATGCTTATTTATTCTTAGATGGGTGTAGTATCTGAATATGTAGTTGATCTAGTTTCATCCTGGGATAAGATTGCAAACTAGAACAAGCAAAGGTAAGAAGCAAAAGGGATAAGAATAATAAATGAATGTATCGGACAACTGTATCAAATCTATTTTCTTTTAATAGAGATCAGACGAGTGGCAATGCTCTTAAGGAATATGCAATCATGTGGGAGGAGGCGACATTGAGCAAAATGGCTAGCAACATCATGAGAGAGGGGCGACAACATTGTATTGGAGGGGACAACATTGTGCACGAGGGGGCGGCATCAAATGTACTGAGAGGGAGAGAGACTGGATAGGGAATATGCTAATATGATTTACAATCATTGTTCTAAAAAACATGCCTCGAGGTGTTGAGGTGTCTACCTCAGGCAACCAAGGTGAGGCGTGCACCTCGACGTGCTAAAGCACTGATGAAGCATCGCCTTGGACTGCACAGGTTTGGTACCCAATTGCTTTATATTTTATACATTAATAATTATGATATCTTAGATATAATATTAACTATTAACAATTTAATTTGTTATACTCATATATTTATTGTATATCTAACAAATTATGTATTAGTCATATATGTATTGTATTAGTGAGACCCTCATGCTGGTAGGATTAGTGAGACCCTCATGCTGGTAGGGTATGGTGCGAAAGGGGGTGCATATAATGGTTCTTCAATTGGATTTAGCAAATCGGATGGTTAGAATACAAAGCATATCAATATATATGTTAGTCATATAACATATATAATAGAACATAAATATATAATATATGCGTTAATCACATAATTTTGTTACAACCATGTACATAGAGGGAGATGTATATCAACAAGAT
The DNA here is from genome assembly GCA_037367405.1 of Ottelia alismoides. NCBI lineage: Eukaryota > Viridiplantae > Streptophyta > Magnoliopsida > Alismatales > Hydrocharitaceae > Ottelia > Ottelia alismoides. Next base: position 796,118 of record JAZKJV010001037.1, on the reverse strand, counting down.
TTTCACCTCACCAAGATTAGTGGAGGTCATAATAAGCTTTGAATTGTATATGTTTGATAGTACGAGTCAAGATTCAAAGCAAATTATGCACAGAATATTATATATTCTCAAGTTCATAACATATATGGTGAATATCTTAGGGAATATCTAAATATATGATTTTATAAATATTTGTAGTTGTGCTTAATAATATTTTATGTATATTTTTCTATAGTAAACCGAGGCTTACGCCTCACCTCATCAAGGGAAAATTGTCGCGATCCGCCTCACGTCTTTTAAAACCATGTTTACAACTTAACAACTTACCGCCATATTTTATTATTTTAGGGACAAGCATTTGGCTTTCAAGAGATAATAAAGGATGTGAACTGCATCCACGATTTATATAAAAATGAAATGAATGGTATTTGATGAATGGATTATTCCGATTCATTAGAATAAAAAAACCCAATCCAATCACATAACACGTGATTGGATTAGAATAGAGATTCTATCCGATCCGTATGCACCCCTAGACGTTGTGGCTAGCACAGTATTGTGCTGTTTTCATGGGAGAAAGAATGTTTTTTTTGAAAGAACACGGGGAAAGAATGCTAATGGAGAATGTTTTGAGACATTCCAAAAGCCTAAGGTATTTCTGATCCTAATATTTTTTTTGAGTTTGTGAATATATCTTTTTGATTGGCATCTCCTCGACATTGCACCCCCTTATAATTCAAAAAAATGTTTTGTTCATTATGAAAATTTTTACTTATTCTCCAGATTCAAAAATATTTTTTACTCAAAAAGAATCGAGGTGCCACCAGTTTCAAGAAGTTGAAGCATACATCACTTCTAAGAGGTATTGTCATTATATGTGATACATCACCTGCATTGCACTCAAAAAATGTCATTGTTTCCAACACAAGCGGGCACTGCTATTATACCCGAAAGCACTTAAAAGCAATGCTACCACAAAGCAGTACAGCAGTGATTGCTTGCATCTGTTGTATCCATATCTTTGCTTGTCAATATGCAACCACATGATGAAATTTGGGTGAGGCTTAATTGTAATGTTAAAACTATAAAGCATCGAGATATACCTTATGATGATCAGAATTAACAGAATATAGAGGCATTATCATACACCAGGTCAATCAAAAATTGCCAAAGCATCAAGCTAAATGAATGAGATACATCCTATTCCATCACCTTGATAAAAATCTAATCAGATTATTAAAAAGATTCTATTACCTTTAAAAGAATCCAGACTTTGAGTGAACTAATCAGGATGGCAAGCTTTGTCCGTTTTCCTGATGTCAAATAGTTGCACATGTACCGATCTACCTTCAGAATAAACCTTGGCCAAGATTTCGCATTGTCAGGGTCTGCCTTCTGATCTGATGCAGCCTGATAGATACACAGATCCAGTCAAAGAACAATTCGTATGGCAAACGTTTTTTCCAGATTACAAATAACAATGATAAAAAAAACCCTGAGAAACTTTCTAATGAACACAGGGTTTGGTAAATCTACTATAAGTAGCACTTCGAACAATTTGCACATATCTCCAGAATTGTGACACAAATACGTAAAAAAATAAAAAACATGAATAATCAACTGTCTCAACGGACAAAAAGTTTTTAAGGATTTTCATCTTTCATAACTCTATGAATCTCGAGAATCTCGAGTTATCATCGATCATTACCAAGTTTATTGTTTTTTTTGTTGAACCCAAGTTTGCTTGTTAAACTTCGTAAAGAAAGGTGAAAGGGAAGTTCAGATCCTATCCAAAGACAGTGTCTTCCAGCTAAAAAAACAAATATAAACTGGAGTGCCAAGGGTTGTATATTTTCAATTTGTAGACTTTGGCGAAGTTAATGCCACTTGTACAGAGAAAAGGTATAGTTACAGGCTAATACAACAACAACAAAGCCTTTTCCCATAATTAAGTAGGGTCGGCTACAAGGATTTTCTGCCTCAATTCAGATATATTTTGGATCATTCTCGGGCTTAAATCCAAATAACTAAGCTCCCTTCAGATAGTCTCATTCCAACACTTCTTGGACCTTCCTCGCTCTCTCTTAATCGACTCAACATCCAAAATCTCGCATCTTGTAATTGGTGTATCAACCAACCTCCTTTACAAATGGCCAAACCATCTTAAGTAGATTTCTCCCATCTTATCCTCTATCGAAACTTCACTAACTTTCCATCTAATTGCATCATTCCAAATCCGATCTTTTCGTGCATGACCAAGCATTCATCATAGCATTTTCATTTCTGCTACTGAGCATAACAGGACTCACGGTTGCTCTGTAAAACTTTCCTTTAACTCTCAAAGGAATATTCTTATCACAAAGAACAATAGAGGCTATAATTCACTTTAGCCAACCTGCATTATTCTGAGTAACATCCCCATCAATTTCCCTCATCTTGTTGCAAAATAGATCCCAAGTATCTAAAAGAATCTTTCTTCTGAATGTTATCGTCTCCAATCTTCACCTCAAGTTTGTTTCCATCAAATGTACACTCCATATATTCAGTCTTAACCCTACTCATACGAAATCTTTTAGTCTCTACGGCATGTATCCAATCCTCCAGCTTCTCATTTACTCCATCTCTTGTCTCATCAATCAACACAATATCATCGGCGAACAACATACACCAAGGTATCTCATCCTCAATGTTACAAGTCAACTCGTCCATAATCAAAGTAAAAAGGAATGGTCTTTCGGTCAATGGCCGAGTTCATGTTAGATGGTTGAGTAGATACCAGAGGAGATGGGCGGGAGGCGTTGGTGAGAGCGTGTTCGGTGGGAGATAGAGCGGGGCAAAAGAGTTTGGCAGCGTAAAGCGAATCAGATCGTGGGTGGTGAGGTCTGTCCAGGCAGGGCGGTGGATGCTGAGGACGGGACGGATTGGGCGGTGGTTTCACACCAAAAGCCTGGGAAGAAGTGTTTCCGTTGTGGAGGTCGAGGGCACTTGGCTTCCGCCTGTGCGCTACCTCCGCGTTGCTTCTCCTGTGGAAAAGTCAGGCATCGCAGGGCCTTTTGTACGTCTTCTGATAACGTTGCAGTTCGTGAACATAGGCTGTCCCCTGCTCTGCCGGATACGCATGACGAACCTGTGAACACTTGGTCGGAAGCTTCCGCGACGGTCAGCGGTCCAACCCCAGCACCGGTCTCCCTGGGGATGGGTGGGCTAGCCGACCTCCTTGTGGGTTACTGGAGGACTGCTTCGGTTTCTGCGGCATGCATCGAGGCGGATTTGCAGCGCTTTTTTGGCAAAGCCTTCGTGGGGGATGTGGTCCTCCTAGGCTCTGGAAGGTGTTGTGTTCGTGGGTTGGGGCTTCGGCAAAGAGAGATTCTGTTGGGCACCGTTGGGGGTGCCGTTCATTGGAGGCTGACGCGGTTTGCGAATGGTTCGCTCGAGCGTTCGATCGTACGGGTTGCGGAGGTGAGGGGATTCCTTTCCTCTCCAGAAATCTGAGGTGCTTGCGGCCTGCTTTGAAGCACCTGGGCGTGGTCATCCGGGTGTTGGATGATGGCTTGTCCCCAGGCTCAGATCCGGCCATTACTTTACTTGCGATGGAGTGCTTTGGCGAGGAGCCCTTGATGTTTGTAGAGAGCATGGTCGTAGGGCGTTTCTCCTTCCGCCTCGAGATCCGCTTCTCCAACCCTGCTCCTCCGCCACCGTGGGTGTTGCCCGACGTTGTCTCTTCCCCTTCCTCTCCGGAGGCCGATGAAGGCTCTTCATCTTCTTCCCTGGTTAGCAGTGGCGACCTATCCTGTTCTTCTCCGGGACTTAGATTGGCGGTTGCCCAAGCCCTTGGCGAGATCCCCGAGACGCACTGTGTGATGTCTCCCGAGAAGACTCTTCAGCTTTCTGGAAGGTCTGTTGTGACGTTTGACCTCATGCTTGTTGCGGCGGAATGTCAAAGCCTTGCCTTTGTGCTCTCTTTTGGTTCGGTGGTGGATCCTCGGTTGTTCTCGGTCCCTTGTGCTCGGATCCTACGAGCGGATATTCGGTTGCCTTCTTTGGGACGCGGGAGCCTGTTTCTTTCTTTCGGATCCTCCTCGGGCGCCATTGATTCGTCTGGTTAGGACGTAGTTCTTCACGGTTGGGTCCCCCCGTTGGATATGACCCGACTCTTTCGCGGCCTTGGTTCGTCCTCGGATCAAGTCCGTGACGCTCCCCTTCAACTCTGCTTCTCTTCGGGTCCGGGGAGTTGGTGCTCCTGGGGCTCGAGTCTTTTCGTTGAAACCGAGTCGCCTGGTCCCTTTCTGCATGAGCGTCCTTCATACCCTGATCTGTCATGCAAGTGGGATGCCCCATGCAGGAATTCTCTACCTGAGTGTCCCCGGAGCTCCTCCACATGTGCGCTGGCAGTCGGGACATCAGGCATGGTCACTGTTGGGGCCGGGGGAGGTGATCTCTTTGCACCTGACTTGGCGCTCGATAAAGGGCATGGGAAAAGATATATAAGAAGGAAGCGTGCGAGGGTGGTGGCTGTCGATTTACCACCTCCCTCGGCACGGAAGGAGTTGATTGTTGAGCTGGCGGGTGTTGTTTACAAGCATGGGCCTTCTCTCGGTTCCAAATGAAGATTCGGTCATGGAATGTGCAGGGTTTGGGTGACCCGATAAAGAGGAAGACATTGGGTTCGCGATTCTTGGAGTGGGGTTGCGATATTGTCCTCATACAGGAGACAAAAGTGAAGGCTCTTTTGGATTTGGTTTGGCGGTCCTTTGATGCGGGTTCGCTGGACGCAAATTCGTCTTTGAATGTTGTGGGAACTGCGGGTGGCTTGCTTGTGGCTTGGAGGAGTTCCGCCTTTGCATTGCTGGCGGAGCTTGAAGGCACCCACACCATCATTGTGCTCCTGGAGTGTCTGCACTCGAGTACGGTTTTCGCTCTTTCTTGCGTCTATGGGCCGTGTGTGCATTCGTGATGACATCAGCTATGGTCTGATCTTCGCGCGGCTAGAGCGACTTTCCTTGGGGTGGCTTGGTTAATTGGTGGCGACTTTAACGTCACGCTACTCTCCTCTGACAGGTCGGGGCTTCGGGGTGGGTAAGACCCTGGCTCGATGGATTTTGCGGACTGTACAGACTCTCTTCAGTTGGAGGTCATGGACGCGACTGACACGAAGTATACCTGGCGGAACTCCGGCTCTCGTTCTCATCTCGACCACTTCCTGGCTTCCTCGGAACTGCTCGAACTCTTCCCGTTGTCCTCTGTCGTGGGTAAGCCAAGATCGTTATCCGACCACACTCCGATTGTTTGGGACTCGGGAGAGCATTTGCCGTCCAGGGGTTTTTTCCGTTACGAGAAGGCATGGCTTCTAGAAGATTCGTTCCGGGATCTGATCTCCTCTCATTGGGCCTCGCTTCCTGTCTCTGGTTCCGCCGCTGCAAGATTCTCGCAGAAGCTGGCTTCTCTGCGTGGCTGCCTTTGTGAGTTCAAGCGAGCTTCTAGGGAGGTCCGTTGTTTGGCTAGGGCAGAGGCTGAGGACGTGGTTGGCAGTTTCGACAACTTGGAGGATGAACGGCCTCTGTGTGACGATGAGTTGGATCTTAGGGTGGCAGCTCAGCGGAGGATTGCTGATGAGGATTTGAAGCGTGCAGTGGAGTGGCGTCAGAGGTCCAGGCACGCTTGGGTCAAGGGAGGTGATGCCAATACCGCTTTTTTCCACAGAATTGCTAATGGGAGACGTCGGACCAATTCTATTCGCTTCATCGTGATTGGGGGCGTCCGGATTGACGGCAACCATGAGATGGGTAGGGGGATTGTCGAGCATTTTCGCAACTTCTCCGCGAGAGGTTTGTGCAGTCGCTGGCGGTGGTCGGGTATGGGCGCCGCTCAGCTTTCCGCCGTCCACACTGCCAGTTTGGTTCAGAGTTCACATTGTTCGAGGTAAAGCCTGTGGTTTGGAGTCTGAACTGTGACGAGGCTCCGGGGCCAGACGATTTCCCGATCTCCTTCTATAGGGATTTCTGGGACTTGCTGGGGGTCGATGTCATACCCCTTAGGATCCGGGTACCCGTTTACGACACAATTCGCCGAAATTCCATTTATGACATCGCATTATAAGCATAATTTTTGGGGAAATTTTTCGCAATGAATATATTTGCAAATGACATTCGACATTCACATTCACAACCACAAGTTAATAGAGAAAATTGGCACCAAAATCTTATTTCAATTAATTTCCATATGATTTTACAACATGTACAATGTCTGTCTGTACATACAACATCCCAAAAATCTGACTGAAGAGAAGAAGCATTTACAATATCAATTGAACGAAAAACTGTAACAAAAACCACATACCGGCTGGTATATACCTTGTCTCTTGGAACCATGTATAGCTACTAAACAGAAGACTCCTTTCCTGCCATGCGTGCAAGGAAGAAGAGGAGTCACAAACGTGAATACAAACCCGTAGTTAAAATAAATAACAAGTAATTTAATGTGCAAAAGAGAGCAAGTAGAAAGGTGGAACAAGTATAATTTACATCTACTTGCGTAAGTAAAAAGGTTTTCCATGTTGTTTGTATTTCCCATAAGTGTCCATTATTCCAACACTTTTCATATATCACATATTTATTTTGTAATTACAAATTCATATTTGTATAAGGGTATGTGTGTGTATATGTATCTATATTATCATAAAGACTAGATATCACCACGGTGGATTTCGACGATGTGGAAGATGAAATTTAGATTGACTTAAATCTTGAAACTAATGGATAATCATTTTCTATCAACATAACTTTTGATTGTGACTCTCCAATTTCAACTTCAACTGTCTCAGATGCGATCTTAGGTGACTTAGATCTAGATATGGATGATCTGGATGTAGAATCGCCAAGTCTGTTGGCGAAAGAAAACTCAAGCGGTGAAGAAGCCTACAAATGGCTCTTCCGTCTCGCCCTCTAGTTGGAAGGACGGTCCAATAGAGGGATAGGTCTACTCCCCAACTACGCCACTGAGACGGGTGAGAGGGATTTCCCGGAAAAGTCACTCTAGAAAAACAGCCCGACCGGTAACGGGCAACCGAGCTCGTACGTAAAACTGAAAACCAAGGATCCCCCGCCTGGGTATCCTAAAACAGAGGGTCAGCGGAATGGTCTAAAGTCAGGATCCCAACGAGACATAAAAATACTGCGAGCTCGCGTAAAAATCGTGTAAAAGACTGGGATCCTAGACCCGCGCACTTGACAGCCGCTGCCCAATCTGGGCTTCCTTTCCTCCGCCCAGTTGAGGGTCACCGCACCCTCGCACGGTCAGGTATAAAAGTCACCATGACCGGCATTCTGGATTATATGTCATTATTGATTCATCATCAAACCATATAATTCCGTGGTCTGCAATACCGACATAGGATTCATACATGCCATATGGAGTTGTATCAGAGATGTAAAGGCTTCCAAGTTTTTGCAACTTACCGTAGCTTCTCAGGATCAATTGTTTAATTAATTAAAAAAATGGGACCTCATATTCCATAAATATAAAACTCTTGAAATCTTACTCAACATCGATGTCGGCTTAGTTAAGATCCTTTGAACTTTCTTGATGTATTTATCACGATCTGTTTCAAGTCGATTCTTGGGGCAGGAGTTTGCATTGTGAAGGCTAAACTTGGAGGTATTAGTTAGAAGGGTATGGAATAATTACTTCTGCTCTTGAGATAATCTTAGACCTTAGATCGAGCATCTTAAATGGTTGTATTTCAATGATGTTAATAAATTCTTACTAAATTTATTGAATCCTTGTGTGGCTTTCAACTAATGCACTGCAACTTGCGTGTGATAGTTATATCAACACATTTGTTTGGAGTTGTTCATACGTTTGATCTTAAGAAATTCAGTTAATGTTTCACCAAGGTCCCATCAACGGTATTGGGATCATTTAGATCTTCTGATAAGAGCATAAGTAACTTCAAAAAAATAGTATGAGATAATGGGGCTGATTTATAATCATAAGAGATGTGGAGAACTGATATAAAAATCCATACTAGCGGCAAAATCACACGTTTACAGTATGGAAGAAGTAGCATTTATCCAAGCAAATTTGAATCTTATCATCTTCCTCATTATGAGGTTGGTCTAATTAGCCACTGGAAAATTTAATTGAGTGTGACCATAAATCTGGGAGTCCTATTTGATCATCCAAAGGCTTTAGATTGAGCTGATATATATGTGAAAATAAAATTCATTTTCCCCCAAATGCAGAAAGCAGAATCCTATAAGTCCAAAATCTGAATACTAATTCCAGTCAAATATTCCCAAAAATCTTATTCTACTTTCTTCACTTGGTTATTTGGGTGTATCAAGGAATTCACAAGTCTAAGAGCCATTTCATGCCAATTAGATTATATTATACAGATTAATATGGTTCTGCTAATCATGTAAGGACATATCGATATCGATATCGTTTCGATGTCGTGTCGATATCGATATATCGGTGATTTATTGCCGATATATCGCTGATATATCGCTATATCTAGGAATCTTTCTGAAGAAAATGCCTGAAATTGGATATATCGATATATCGATTTCGATATCGGTCCCATGTCGATATCGATATATCGGCGATATATCGCCGATATATCGGGATACGGCCTTCCAAGCTGCTAATCAAGACTGCACAATCCACCATGGTATATACCTAATACAAGATATATTAATGTATATTTGGACAAAATTGATAAGTAGGTATCAAGACTAGAAGCATCCAATTGATATATGTTACTAGAGCACCCTGTTAAGAATTAAAATCAATCAGATGCCTGACATATATTACCATATAATAGATATGAATATTTATACAAAGAAGCTCAAGAGCCTGGTCAATTGTATGATTAACCATGCTATCCAACAAGGCATGGGATTTGAATATTTTGAATCATAAATAAAGAAAGGAGTTGACTCTAGTGTTCATAAACTGGGAGGAATGTGAACAAAGATCAAAAAGGTGCAAGACTATATGAATGGCAGCAAAAGAGGGCTTGGATGTACATCTGAAATTTCAAAATTAGAGATCAAAAACTTGCTTTGATTCAAGCATGCAGCAGTTCCTATGGAGAAAAGAAGCTGCAGTTTCTGATCTTGGCATATATTCCTGACTTCCTCCTAATTCCAGTCCCAATTCCTAAACCAAAAGGGATTAATTTGTGCAAAAGCACATGAGTGGCAGCAAGAGAGAAAGGAAGTAAATTTAGTATGAAAATTTCTAAATGGTTAAATGCATGAGGCAGCAAAATTATAAAAGCAAAAGCAGACAGTTTGTCAATTGCTCATGTATCATGGGGAAGAGATATTAACGAAGGCACATCCACTAAAATTTTATAAGATCCAACATTTCAGTACTTATGATATGCACAAGGTAAAGAAGAACTTCTTGCCTCTATTTTCTTAAATTGACAACAGATGAAGATGTTTCAACATGTGTGATAAGAAATTTCAGTTCTCCATGCAACACATACTTCGTGATATCAACAGGCTGTACTATATCCCTTCTCCAAATCAAACTACTTCAGCCAAAATATGATAATCAACAAAGTCCTCTTGCTCGAAGGTGAATCAATTTTAATTTAATTTAAGAAACATGCTCATCAGCAAAAAGGAAGGGGCATGGAATGTACAATAGTGTCTAATTGTGCATGCACTGGCAGCAAGTAGGAGGGGAAAAGGGAGTGTACCTATTATGGATTCAAACTTGCATGCAATTCCCTCTTTGTTGCTTGGATGCTCCATGAAAGGAGAAGCTTCAACAGCTCAGCTGCATGAAGAATGGAGCAGCAAGGATCTCTTAGAGTTGCTGGACAGCAACTCTAAATGGAGAAAATGCGCCAGGAATCTCCAACTATAGCAGAGAAGAAAGGCTGGGGAATGCCTCTTACGGCTGGGATTTGTTGGGTGTGTAATATGGGAGAAATTGAAGGAATATGCATGCCTTTTATAGCAAGGTGTATGCTTTAAGTATTGCCAAATGGAATGGAAGTAAAAACCAAGTGGAAAGAGGTTTGGGGATGTAAGTGGAGGCTGCTGGATTTTTTTTTCCAGCAGTCTGCTACTTTTTTTTTATTTATTTATTTTTTAAACCAAAATCTCTTCTTATTTGACATACTTAAAATTGACCGTATTCGCGCATCGGGTGTCGGATTTCGACGTTCAATATCTCGATTTGATCGTCTCAAAACGACGATCAATAAGAGTATAATATTGGCATACTTCCGATCAGGTTTGCATGTCCGAAATTTTCGGATACGGTTTTTGTTTAAGATTAAATTTTGTGATTTAAAAATATCAAATGATATCCGATTGACGAACGGTCAATTCCGTTGGTCTTATATCGTCGAATCGGATCTAATGACGGTCTCGGTTCGTTTTGCGATTTCTGAATTTGCATCGCAGCTTTTCACGGCGCGCATTACGAAGCGACCGATTTTTTGTCGATTTCGCCCGAACGACTTTTGATTCATAATCAATTGGTCGATTTAGGTTATCTAATGTTGTCAGATAACTTAATTGGGTTATTGGGACCTTAATCGGATCAAGTTTGGATTTATTAGAATCTGGATGTTACAATTATAAAAACCTCAAAGGGAGTCTCGTCCTCGAGACTCGAGTCAAGGTTAATAGGTATCTTGTTTGATTCACATATGGCCATAAAAACCTCAAAGGGTTTTCAACCCATAAAAACCTCAAAGAGAAGTCAAGCCGTATTCCTTTAACATATATCTAATTACAAAAGCTTGTTTTGCTAATTACCTCAGAAAAGTTGCGGGTATCGTGCCCGCATGTCCGCTTCGGTCTCCTACGTCGCCTCTTCGACGTCGTGTCTGTGCCACAAAACCTTAACCAATAAAATCTCTTTGTTGCGAAGCTTTTTCACAGCACGGTCAAGTATCTGAACTGGCTTCTCTTCATAAGTCAGATCTGGCTCCACATCTAAATTCTCGTAACTGATGACGTGTCGATGATCGTGCACATACTTCCTCAAGTTGGATACATGGAAGACATCATGGATAGCTGAACGATGTGGAGGAAGAGCTACTTGGTAAGCAACCTTCCACACTCTAGCCAGAATCTCAAAAGGTCCAACATATCGCGGCGCCAACTTGCCACGAACACCGAATCTCTGCACTCCCTTCATGGGAGATACACGGAGAAATACCAAATCTCCTACCTATAATTTATACGAATGTCGTTAGTATGATATTAAGTTGAACATATATATATATATATCATAATTGAGTGGATGAAGAGAAAATAATTAGATTACCTGAAACTCTAAGTCTCTCCTCCGACGGTCTGCATAACTCTTCTAGCGGCTCTGTGCCGTCAGAAGCCTCCATCTCACAAGATCAGCAGCTTTCGCGGTCTCCTCCAGGAGATCTACGGAATATAAAGCATGATCGCCTACCTCACGCAAACTGAGAGGTGTGAGGCATCTCCGCCCGTATAGGGCTTCGAATGGTGCCATACCAATACTGGAGTGATAGCTGTTGTTGTACGTGAATTCCACTAATGGCAGATGGTCCTTGCAGGACCCTTTCCACTCCAAAGTGCATGCGCGAAGTAGATCCTCAAGCGTCTGAATGATACGCTCGCTCTGCCTGTCTGTCTGTGGATGGTATGCAGAACTCATCTTTAGCTTTGTCTGTAATGCTGACATGAACTGATGCCAATAATGAGATGTAAATCTCGAATCCCTGTCAGACACCACCTCTCGTGGTATACCATGCAATCTGATAATGTTCTGCACATATAGTTTGGTCAATCTGGATGGAGTGTAAGTCGTGTTGACAGGTATGAATGGGCTGACTTGGTCAACCTATCAACAACGACCCAAATGGAATCATGGCCACCCAGTGTCTTTGGCAGACCTGTGATAAAATACATAGAAATGCTCCCCCACTTCCACTCGGGAATGGGGAGAGACTGCAGTAATCCTGGTGGTCTCCTGTGCTCAGCCTTGACCATCTGACAGGTCATGCATCTGCTGACATGCTGCGCTACATCGCGCTTCATTCCATCCCACCAGAAATGTCGGCGCAGATCACGGTACATCTTCGTACTGCCTGGATGGATCGATAATTGTGAACTGTGTGCCTCATCAAAAATATCTCTGCGTAACTGCTCGTCGTTGGGCACAACGACTCGGCCTGCCTTCCATAAAATAGACTCCGCAACAACAAAATCTTCAACCTCGTCCTTAACGGCGCGCATGTATCTATCTCGAATCCAAGGATCTGTCTTCTGGCATTCGACAATGCGATCATACAAATTGTTGAATCGTGGAGGCACGGCGGTAGAAATGGATCCGCTCTCCTGAGGATGCCAATTGGTCAAAGCGGCGAGCGTATCCCACGTGTATAATTAGTTCGCCGTACCATCAGCATGCGCTCTCCTGCTAAGTGCATCAGCCACCACGTTTCCCTTACCGGGATGGTAAGAGATCGTGCAATCATAATCCTTCAGCAGCTCGAGCCATCTGCGTTGTCTCATTTCAGCTCCTTCTGATCAAAGATGTACTTCAAACTCTTGTGGTCTGTGAAGATCTCGAAATTCACCCCATATAGGTAGTGACGCCAGATCTTCAAGGCGAAGGCAACTGCCGCCAGCTCTAAATCATGCGTAGGGTAGTTCCGCTCATGCGGTCTTAACTGTCATGATGCGTAATTAATCACTTGTCCTCTCTGCATCAACACTGCTCCTAGACCTTATCTAGATGCATCTGTGTATACCGCATAGTCCTGAGTGCCTGAAGGAAGAGCAAGAATGGTGTTGTAGTCAATCTCTCCTTCAGTGTCTGGAAGGCCTGCTCACATGAATCATCCCAAATGAATGGAACTCCCTTCTGCGTCAATCGTATCAGAGGGCGAACAATGCGTGAAAATCCGTTGACGAAGCGTTTGTAATAACCTGCTAGTCCAAGGAAGCTCCGAATCTGCGTGACAGTCTTGGGCTGCTCCCAAGACATAACTGCATCTATCTTCGCAGGATCAACTGCAATGCCTCTCCAGAAATGATATGCCCAAGAAATGAGACATGGGATAACCAGAACTCACACTTGCTCAACTTGGCATATAGCTTGTGCTCCCGCAATGTATCTAAGACAATCCGTAGATCATTCGCATGATCCCATTCATTCCGTGAGTAAATGAGCATATCATCAATGAACACCACTACAAATTTATCCAAGTATGGACGGAAGATCCGGTTCATCATATCCATGAAAGCTGCAGGTGCATTGGTGAGCCCAAACAGCATCACCACAAACTCGTAGTGTCCATAACGAGTCCTGAAAGCTGTCTTCGGAATATCCGACTCGCGAATCCTCAGTTGATGATAGCATGATCGAAGGTCGATCTTCGAGAAAACCGAAGATCCCTGGAGCTGGTCGAACAAATCATCGATGTGTGGCAAAGGATAACGGTTCTTCACCGTTCTCTTGTTCAGCTGCCGGTAATCAATGCACAAACTCATGGATCCATCTTTCTTCTTGACGAATAGAACCGGAGCACCCCAAGGTGAAGTACTCGGCCTCACGAATCCTAAATCAAGTAACTCCTGCAACTGCAGCTTCAGCTCCCTCAACTCAGCTGGTGCCATGCGATATAGTGTCACAGAGATCAGATGTGTATCAGGCAACAATGTGATCTCGAACTCAATCTCTCTTAGGAGGTAATCCTGATAGCTCATCAGGAAATACATCTGGATATTCTGACACTACTCGGATGTCCTGTGTCATTGGCTTCTGATCAGATACCTCCCGAACAAATGCAAGGTATGAATCACAACCCTGATCAACAAGTTGTTGGGCTCGCAACACTGAAATGTACTCCATGGTGGAGTCATGCAAAGTACCCTCAAAAGTAAACTCGGGTGGATCTGGAATCCTGAAGACAACCGTCTTCCTAAAGCAATTAACAAGTGCATGGTGAGCGGATAACCAATCCATGCCCAAAATCAAGTCGAACTCATCAAGCTGCAGAAGTAGACAATCTGCGATCATCTCGTGACCGCCAATCAGTACGGGCAAGTGCCTGACTATCAGTGAAATAATGAACAACTGGTCACCTAGTCCTCGGATGTGATATGGGGAAGAAAGAGTCTCTGCGACTCTACCTAAAGAAGGTAGTAGCCTCAAAGCAAGAAAAGAATGTGTCGTCCAGAATCAAATAGAACATGGAAAGGTCGATAAGAGTAGTCAGTATGTGTGCTAGTTCGTTAGTCATCTCCTGGTCTCGTCGGGATGACATGACTCTGCATGAGAACCATTTATAGTCATAAAAATTTATGGTTCGCAGATAATATGATATATGCTCTTTCTCTTCTTGGGATATAATATGAAAATTAATGAAATTGGTAACATATGTGGTGATTGAATATGAATGTCATATTTCCCTTCTCGGATTCACGACAAGTCGGAAGACTGTCTCTATCCGAAAACTCAATGCGATCTGAATTGAAATACTACGAATGTGCGTATCGAGGTACCACTGCTCTGATACCAAATTTGGCATACCCCTTAGGATCCGGGTACCCGTTTACGACATAATTCGCCGAAATTCCATTTATGACATCACATTATAAGCATAATCTTATGGGGAAATTTTTCGCAATGAATATATTTGCAAGTGACATTCGACATTCACATTTACAACCACAAGTTAATAGAGAAAATTGGCACCAAAATCTTATTTCATTAATTTCCATATGATTTTACAACATGTACAATGTTTGTCTGTACATACAACATCCCAAAAATTTGACTGAAGAGAAGAAGCATTTACAATATCAATTGAACGAAAAACTGTAACAAAAACCACATACCGTCTGGTATATACCTTGTCTCTTGGAACCATGTATAGCTACTAAACAGAAGACTCCTTTCCTGCCATGCGTGCAAGGAAGAAGAGGAGTCACAAACGTGAATACAAACCCGTAGTTAAAATAAATAACAAGTAATTTAATGTGCAAAAGAGAGCAAGTAGAATGGTGGAACAAGTATAATTTACATCTACTTGCGTAAGTAAAAAGGTTTTCCATGTTGTTTGTATTCCCCATAAGTGTCCATTATTCCAATACTTTTCATATATCACATATTTATTTTGTAATTACAAATTCATATTTGTATAAGGGCATGTGTGTGTGTATATATGTATCTATATTATCATACAGACTAGATATCACCACGGTGGATTTCGACGATGTGGAAGATGAAATTTAGATTGACTTAAATCTTGAATCTAATGGATAATCATTTTCTATCAACATAACTTTTGATTGTGACTCTCCAATTTCAACTTCAACTGTCTCAGATGCGATCTTAGGTGACTTAGATCTAGATATGGATGATCTGGATGTAGAATCGCCAAGTCTGTTGACGAAAGAAAACTCAAGCAGTGAAGAAGCCTACAAATGGCTCTTCCGTCTCGCCCTCTAGTTGGAAGAACGGTCCAATAGAGGGATAGGTCTACTCCCCAACTACACCACTGAGACGGGTGAGAGGGACTTCCCGGAAAAGTCACTCTAGAAAAACAGCCCGACCGGTAACGGGCAACCGAGCTCGTACGTAAAACTGAAAACCAAGGATCCCCTGCCTGGGTATCCTAAAACAGAGGGTCAGCGGAATGGTCTAAAGTCAGGATCCCAACGAGGCGTAAAAACACTGCGAGCTCGCGTAAAAATCATGTAAAAGACTGGGATCCTAGACCCGCGCACTTGGCGGCCGCTGCCCAATCTGGGCTTCCTTTCCTCCGCCCAGTTGAGGGTCACCGCGCCCTCGCACGGTTAGGTATAAAAGTCACCATGACCGACATTCTGGATTATATGTCATTATTGATTCATCATCAAACCATATAATTCCGTGGTCTGCAATACCGACATAGGATTCATACATGCCATATGGAGTTGTATCAGAGATGTAAAGCCTTCCA
This sequence comes from Ottelia alismoides, assembly GCA_037367405.1. Classification (NCBI taxonomy): domain Eukaryota; kingdom Viridiplantae; phylum Streptophyta; class Magnoliopsida; order Alismatales; family Hydrocharitaceae; genus Ottelia; species Ottelia alismoides. The sequence goes on along the minus strand of JAZKJV010001037.1, from coordinate 780,181 downwards.
AGTTTTTGCAACTTACCGTAGCTTCTCAGGATCAATTGTTTAATTAATTAAAAAAATGGGACCTCATATTCCATAAATATAAAACTCTTGAAATCTTACTCAACATCGATGTCGGCTTAGTTAAGATCCTTTGAACTTTCTTGATGTATTTATCACGATCTGTTTCAAGTCGATTCTTGGGGGAGGAGTTTGCATTGTGAAGGCTAAACTTGGAGGTATTAGTTAGAAGGGTATGAAATAATTACTTCTGCTCTTGAGATAATCTTAGACCTTAGATCGAGCATCTTAAATGGTTGTATTTCAATGATGTTAATAAATTCTTACTAAATTTATTGAATCCTTGTGTGGCTTTCAACTAATGCACTGCAACTTGCGTGTGATAGTTATATCAACACATTTGTTTGGAGTTGTTCATACGTTTGATCTTAAGAAATTCAGTTAATGTTTCACCAAGGTCCCATCAACGGTATTGGGATCATTTAGATCTTCTGATAAGAGCATAAGTAACTTTAAAAAAATAGTATGAGATAATGGGGCTGATTTATAATCATAAGAGATGTGGAGAACTGATATAAAAATCCATACTAGCGGAAAATCACACGTTTACAGTATGGAAGAAGTAGCATTTATCCAAGCAAATTTGAATCTTATCATCTTCCTCATTATGAGGCTGGTCTAATTAGCCACTGGAAAATTTAATTGAGTGTGATCATAAATCTGGGAGTCCTATTTGATCATCCAAAGGCTTTAGATTGAGCTGATATATATGTGAAAATAAAATTCATTTTCCCCCAAATGCAGAAAGCAGAATCCTATAAGTCCAAAATCTGAATACTAATTCCAGTCAAATATTCCCAAAAATCTTATTCTACTTTCTTCACTTGGTTATTTGGGTGTATCAAGGAATTCACAAGTCTAAGAGCCATTTCATGCCAATTAGATTATATTATACAGATTAATATGGTTCTGCTAATCAAGACTGCACAATCCACCATGGTATATACCTAATACAAGATATATTAATGTATATTTGGACAAAATTGATAAGTAGGTATCAAGACTAGGAGCATCCAATTGATATATGTTACTAGAGCACCCTGTTAAGAATTAAAATCAATCAGATGCCTGACATATATTACCATATAATAGATATGAATATTTATACAAAGAAGCTCAAGAGCCTGGTCAATTGTATGATTAACCATGCTATCCAACAAGGCATGGGATTTGAATATTTTGAATCATAAATAAAGAAAGGAGTTGACTCTAGTGTTCATAAACTGGGAGGAATGTGAACAAAGATCAAAAAGGTGCAAGACTATATGAATGGCAGCAAAAGAGGGCTTGGATGTACATCTGAAATCTCAAAATTAGAGATCAAAAACTTGCTTTGATTCAAGCATGCAGCAGTTCCTATGGAGAAAAGAAGCTGCAGTTTCTGATCTTGGCATATATTCCTGACTTCCTCCTAATTCCAGTCCCAATTCCTTAATCAAAAGGGATTAATTTGTGCAAAAGCACATGAGTGGCAGCAAGAGAGAAAGGAAGTAAATTTAGTATGAAAATTTCTAAATGGTTAAATGCATGAGGCAGCAAAATTATAAAAGCAAAAGCAGACAGTTTGTCAATTGCTCATGTATCATGGGGAAGAGATATTAACGAAGGCACATCCACTAAAATTTTATAAGATCCAACATTTCAGTACTTATGATATGCACAAGGTAAAGAAGAACTTCTTGCCTCTATTTTCTTAAATTGACAACAGATGAAGATGTTTCAACATGTGTGATAAGAAATTTCAGTTCTCCATGCAACACATACTTCGTGATATCAACAGGCTGTACTATATCCCTTCTCCAAATCAAACTACTTCAGCCAAAATATGATAATCAACAAAGTCCTCTTGCTCGAAGGTGAATCAATTTTAATTTAATTTAAGAAACATGCTCATCAGCAAAAAGGAAGGGGCATGGAATGTACAATAGTGTCTAATTGTACATGCACTGGCAGCAAGTAGGAGGGGAAAAGGGAGTGTACCTATTATGGATTCAAACTTGCATGCAATTCCCTCTTTGTTGCTTGGATGCTCCATGAAAGGAGAAGCTTCAACAGCTCAGCTGCATGAAGAATGGAGCAGCAAGGATCTCTTAGAGTTGCTGGACAGCAACTCTAAATGGAGAAAATGCACCAGGAATCTCCAACTATAGCAGAGAAGAAAGGCTGGGGAATGCCTCTCACGGCTGGGATTTGTTGGGTGTGTAATATGGGAGAAATTGAAGGAATATGCATGCCTTTTATAGCAAGGTGTATGCTTTAAGTATTGCCAAGTGGAATGGAAGTAAAAACCAAGTGGAAAGAGGTTTGGGGATGTAAGTGGAGGCTGCTGGATTTTTTTTCCAGCAGTCTGCTACTTTTTTTTATTTATTTATTTTTTAAACCAAAATCTCTTCTTATTTGACATACTTAAAATTGACCGTATTCGCGCAACGGGTGTCGGATTTCGACGTTCAATATCTTGATTTGATCGTCTCAAAACGATGATCAATAAGAGTATAATAATGGCATACTTCCGATCAAGTTTGCATGTCCGAAATTTTCGGATACGGTTTTTGTTTAAGATTAAATTTTGTGATTTAAAAATATCAAATGATATCCGATTGACGAACGGTCAATTCCGTTGGTCTTATATCGTCGAATCGGATCTAATGACGGTCTCGGTTCGTTTTGCGGTTTTTGAATTTGCATCGCGGCTTTTCACGGCGCGCATTACGAAGCGACCGATTTTTGGTCGATTTCGCCCGAACGACTTTTGATTCATAATCAATTGGTCGATTTAGGTTATCTAATGTTGTCAGATAACTTAATTGGGTTATTCGGACCTTAATCGGATCGAGTTTGGATTTGTTAGAATCCGGATGTTACAGCCGAGGTGTTGGAGGTCTTGGTTGAGTTTGGCGGTGGCAATGCGGGATTCAATAAACTCAACAAGGCTCTCATCTTTCTTTGCCCAAGTGTGACGCGGACGAGAAGATTGAAGACTACAGATCGATCGCATTGTCCAACGCCCTCTATCTCAGTGTGGCTAAGGTGTTGGCTCTCAGATTGAGCACGGTTCTTGAGCACATTATCTCCCAATCTCAGTCTGCTTTCGTTCCTGGCTGTCAGATTGCCGACTGTCTGGTCACTGCTTCTGAGATTATTACAGACTGGAATAGGCGCAATGTGGCGGTGCTTCTCTGGAAGGTTGATTTCTCCAAGGCTTACGACTCTTTGGATTGGCAATTCCTTTGGGCAGCTCTTTACAGGCAGGGTTTCCCGAAGCACTGGATTTCTTGGATGAAAAGATGCATCACGACCGCTTCGCTGGTTGTTCTAGTCAATGGCCGCCCGGAGGGTAGTTTCTTTCAACCCCAGAGGGGTGTTCGTCAGGGCTGCCCTCTTGCCCCTCTGCTCTTCATTATCGCCTCGGACGTTCTTGCTTGCGTGGTTTCTCGGGTGCTGGCTAGCGGGCTCATGTGCGGTTACTCGAGAGAGGACATCTCTATCCCTCTCTTACAGTACGCCGACGACGCCATCTTTTTCATTGAGGGCGGCAGTGATGAGGCTGGTGCTATGGCAGACACCCTTGACCTTTTTGGCTAGATGTCGGGGCTTATGCAGAATGCGAGCAAGTCCTCTGTGATCCCTTTTGCTCTATCTGATGAGGAGGCACAAAGCTGCAGCCAGCAGCTTGGTTTGGTTTGCGGCAAACTCCCCATCCGATACGTAAGGGTACCTTTGTCTCTTAGTAGGACAAAGTTTGGCGATTGGCTTTCGGTTGTCGAGAAGATTGAAAAGAGGCTCGCGGGGTGGAGATCTTCACTCCTTTCCAAGGGTGGACGCCTTGTGCTCCTGAAGGCAGTGATTTCGGCGATTCCGATCTACTTTATGTCTATGCCCTTAATACTGGTTGATATTCGAACGAGACTTGAGAGACTCATGCGGAAATTTTTATGGAGCAAGAACGGCATGAATGTTGATGGCATGCACCTTGTGGACTGGAAGACCGTCACCCTTCCGATGGGTGAGGGTGGTCTTGGAGTCAGACGCCTTGTCGCGTTGAATGAAGCTCTGTTGCTGAAATGGGTGGGCAGGATCTAGGGAAGTAACTGCGATCTCTTCACTGATCTTATCCGCTGGATTTACTCGACATTTGTTGGCTCTCCGGAAATCCGTGGTCCAGGACGCTCTCCTTCACCTTTCTCGAAGGGTATCTTATCGACCCTTCCTCACTTCCGCGAGCTTTTTAGGCCGGTTTTGGGCAATGGCCTGACCTTCGCCTTTTGGACTGATGACTGGACGGGCAGGGGCGAGCTCTCTGCTTGCTTTCCGCGCTTGTTTGCTCTTGTGGCTGACTGAGCGGCCCGTGTTGCCTCTTGTTGGATCGACAGGAACTGGATGTCGTCGTTTCGTGCTAGCTTCTCCGAATAATAAGAATACAATAAATTATAAAAGAAAGAAATGCTTTATTGAAAAATCAATGACAATTATTCAATTTATGCATAAGACATGCAAATACATTATTGGCATTGGTAACATAGATCATCATCGAGTCGCTAATGAATGCATCCTACTTCTTGAGAATGGGAGAGCAGAGAGCGGAGGAGGGCTTTCTTAAATGGAAGGAGCACCTTCGTTGGGAGGTAAAGGGTGGTTTGATGAGGGCCACCAAGAAATGAGGAGGGTTGCGAGAGGGTCGGCGCTCAGAGGAGGAAAGAGGGAGAGAACGACTAGACGCTCGTCTTTCATCGGAAGCGTGGGTAGCGATGCTACTGTTGTGGTGTTTTCGGTCATCGGGTGGCTTTGTGCACCTTGCATGCGTGTTGTTTCAGATGCCATCAGCCTGACCATCGAAGAGCGGCGTGCCCTTATGCCTATCGGTTGCCTTCGGAGGTCGAGGCTACAAGCCATCGGCGCACAACCATCTAAACGTTGTGTTCTCCGATGCAATCTTTTGCGGCAGTGGTCAAGGGGGAGGGTGGCGAAGAGGGGAAGAATAAAAGGTTCTTTCTAATTGGGCAGTCGAGAGGCGCAGATCTAGAGTGTCGCACAATTGAAGATATCGTGAGGAGTTCTCTCGGAGAAGCTTTTTTGGGGGACGTCGCGAAGCTCAAGGCTTCATGGTTTTGTGCGAGGGAGCTCTCAAAATCAGAATCGAAGGCTTTGCTTGGCCTTGGTCGGACCTCCTTGGTCCGACCAAAAAATGAAGGTGCTAACTTGTGGCAGAGGTAGCGGGAGTAGTGGCTATCTTGGGACCCTCGTTGTTACTAAATGAAGGTGTTAACCTGGAAAATGAGGGTTCTGGATGACCTGGAGAAGCAGAGTCTGATCGGCGCCCTTCTGAATGAGTGGAATAGCGATATAATTATGCTGCAAGAAACAAAGATTTTGACTTGGACACATTTTCTATAGAAGTTTCTAAACATCGGTTCCTCGCTTGAGTTCAAGTCCTTGGACACTACCGGTACAACTGGAGGGCTTGTTGTTGCTTGGAAAAGATATAAGTTTAACCTACTGGTAGAGCTAAAGGGGAGGCATACTCTTACGATTATTCTAGAGATTTGCTGGGTCGAATGAGAAATTGGTCGTATCCCGTGTTTACGTCACAACAGATCAGATCTGTGGAATGACATCAGGAATGTGAGCAGATTTCCTGGAACTGCGTGGTTGGTCGGCAGAGACTACAATGTTACTTTGCTTTCATTAGATCGGCCTCGTTTGAGAAGCGGGCAGTATCCCAGCTCGGGTGATTTCGTTGAACTTTTTGATGAGCTGGAGCTTGAGGTATTGGACCCTACTAACACCAAGTATACTTGGAGAAGCTATGGATCGTGCTCGCGAATTGACTGTTTCTTGACTTCTTCGGGGTTGTCGATTTGTTTCCTTTGTCCTCGACGTCCTCTATGTCACGTACTCGATCTGACCACATGCCGCTCATCTAGGATTCCGGTGATGTCTCCCCTAATAAGGGTTTCTTTAGATTTGAACGGGTGTTGCTGTTAGAGGAGGGGTTCGAATATTTGATTACAGATCACTGGTCTTCAGCTGTTGGTTCTGGCTCTTCGACTTCTCAGCTGGCTCAGAAGTTGGTGTCCTTGCAAATGAGACTTTGTGCTTTCAAGAAGGAGGTCTGAGAGTCCAGGAGAACATGTCGTGTGGAGGCAGAGGCAGAGATAAACCGTCTAGATTGTCTGGAAGACAATAAAGATCTGACGGTGGAAAAGCTCAGATACAGAGCAATGGCAGAAAGAGTGATTGAATATAAAGATAATAAGCGGGTGGCGGAGTGAAAGCAACGGTCTTCCACCTCTTGGCTCAGAGAGGGGGATGTGAATACGACATATTTTCATCGAGTAGCGAGCGGAAGACAACGACAAATTACAATTCGTTCTATGCAGATAACTGGTGAAACGATGGAGGGGGATGGGGAGTTGAGGCGTGCTATTGTGAAGCATTTTTTTGAGTTCTCTCGGAGATCTACTATCAGGAGCTGGAGATGGACGTGCCAGGGGGTGTCTTTTTTATCAGAACAACATGCTAATCATCTGATACAGGAATTTATAGAGGAGGTGAAGATGGCAGTGTGGAGTCTGCATGCTGATGGAGCTTCAGGTCCAGACAGGTACCCGATTTTTTCTATAATAAGTTATGGGTTGTAGTTGGAAGGGATATTGTTGCAGTCATGAAGGAGTTTGCCAGAGGCAATGCGGGCTTCGAGAAGCTAAATAAAGTTATTTTTCTCTTGATTTCTAAGAAAGAGAGTTCGGAGAGAATTGAAAATTTTCAACCTATTGCTCTATCCAATGCAATATACTTGATTGTTGCTAAAGCCCTGCCAGTCAGACTTAATGGGGTTCTGGACTACATTATTTCCCACCTTCAGTCAGCATTTATCCTAGGAAGACGGATAGTTGACATCATGGCCATGGTAATGGAAATCATTGCGGGGTGGAAAAGACAGAAAGCGAAGGGGGTCCTCTAGAAGGTGGACTTCACTAATGCATATGATTCGGTGGATTGGCGCTTCCTCTAGATGGCAATGTCTTGACATGGTTTTTCAGATGTGTGGATTTCTTGGATGAAGAGATGTGTCACCACGGATTCCTACTCTGTGTTGATCAAAGGGCAGCCTGAGGGGGGCCTTTTTAAGGCTGCAGAGGGGGGTCAGGCAGGGATGTTCCCTTGTGCCCCTACTTTTTGTGATTGCGATGGATGTTCTACCTTGCATGGTTGAGCAGGTGTGGTTAAGTAATCTAACTGATGGGTTTCTCTGTCATGGTATTTCTATTCCACTCCTACTGTACGAGGATGAAACCATCTTTTTTATCGAGGGCATGGTTCGAAAAAACGAAAGGTAGAACGAGGTGTTTTCATCAGAATTGAGGCGAGGCATAGCCTCGAGGCGGTCGAGGTGTAAGCCTCAGTTTATAGAGAAAAATATGCATAAAACTATAACTATATATATATGTCAATATAATTATTTGTTCTTTTCCCAACATATAATTAACACTATAAGATACGATGAAATAATAGAGATAAGAACCCTAAAATAGAAGATAGAACAACATCATATCCCTTTCTACACATTTTCATCAAATCAAAAAGGAATTCATTGTCAATAAATGTTGTGAAAGAATTAAACATAAGATATCTATCTTTGAAATATTGGTGTAATTAAAAGTATGATTAAATATATCTTGAAGTTTATGTTATGTGTATAACATATAATATATAGTCGCATGCGAAACCGTGAATCCTATCCATTTCAAGCAAATCTTCAAAATAGTTTTCTAATTAAAAGTATGATTAAATATATTCAAAGAAATTTATGTTATGTGTCTAATATATAATATATGGCAGTATGCGAAATCATGAATCCTATCCATTTCATTTTGCTTGATATATTGCAAAAACTCGTTAATTTTACAAGTATTGTTGGATTTGATATTTATGAATTCATTTATTAAGAGTGAAATAGTAAGAGTTTGTCGAAATAGTTATACACAATTAATAGTAAATATGAAGTTATGGATATGAAAGAGACATCAGATTTAGGCATTTATCTTGTATAATATCCTAAACAAGCATATATTTATGTAGAGATAATTATATAGTCTATGTATTGTTCATGTTATTTTTATGTTCTTGGTTGCACCTCATGTAATTTACCCATGGGGTGTCTCTATATAAGAGAGCCTAGAGTTCTTTGGAATAAGATGGATTACTTTTCCACCCACGGAATGAGACCAAGATCCTTCAGCTCCAGCATGACATATCCACAATCAAGTGGAATGGGCGGCCACTTCACTCCTTGTATACATCCCTACGAGGGTTGTTTGAGAAACTCTACAGTATCATTCCTCTCACAGCCACCCCGGAACAGCAGAAGACATTTAGGAATGCTAACATGGTGGGGGTCCTGCTTGCGACCCTTGATCCTGAATATGATGCTGCTCGATCGCAGATTCTTGTCAATGCTACCATTCCTCCTATGGAGGAAGTCTACCGTAGACTTAGCCGCATCTTTGTCTCATCCAGTGCTTCTACTCCACCACCCTCGACGATGACTGCTTCCAGAGGTAGAGGTGGCCCCTCTTCATTCCGTGGCCGAGGACCTCGTAGTCGAGGTGGTCGTTTTCGCCAACAGTGCACCTTTGTCATCGCACTAGACATGTTGGGGATACATGCTATTCTAAGCATGGATTTCCAGCCTCGGCACGAGTAGCCGAGCATGTTGCATCTTCGTCGGCATCCACTTCAGATCAGAGGTTCGAGGAGCTCGTTGTGAGATTGCGGGATATTATGCCTCATGTATCTACAGATTCTACAGGAGGCCCTTCTGATATTGCAGGTTCAGCCTCTGCCAGTACTTCTGCCACTGCTAACACCTCAGATAGTGCTTATGCTTTTCCATCATGTCATAGTTCTGATGTCTCAGATTGGATTATGGACTCTGGTGCGACACATCATCTTTATTGCGACAGAGATAGACTTACGTCATACAAGGAGATTCCACCAGGGAGGTCAGTGGTAATAGCTGAAGGGACTCATTCACCCATTATTGGACAGGGGGGATTACTTTATCGCCTTCCATGCATCTACAGAATGTTTTACATGCCCTCGATTTTTCGATGAACTTGCTTTCTATTAGTCAGATTACAAAGGATTTGCGCTGTCGCGCTATATTTGACCCATCGTCTCTTATTTTTCAGGACATTCTAACGGGCAATATGATTGGTTGTGGCTCTGAGCAGGATGGTCTTTATCGTCTGGTCTGGAATTCCTATGCTAGTGTCTCCTCTCATTCAAGCGGATCAGTCTCTTTGTATACATGGCATCTACGCTTTGGTCACCTTCCTCTTCAGAAGATGTGTCATCTATTGCCTCAGATTTCTCCGAGTTCTTCCTTTCGGTGTAAAGCATGTCAATTGGGAAAGCACCATAGAGCTAGCTTCCCTACTCGTCAGTGTCGGAGCAGTAGCTCCCTTTTGAGTTATTTCATGTCGACATTTGGGGTTCGAGTCGTGTTCCTGATCACCAGGGACACAGGTTTTATCTTGTAGTCGTTGATGATTTTTCTCGTCTGTCGTGGATATTTCTATTAAAGAATAAATCTGAAGCAGGAGATGTTATCAGAAATCTTATAAATGAAATGCAAAATGTTTTTCCAGTCATGTGATATATGTTCGTACGGATAAAATGCTTTGGAATTTTGTACTCGTTCTCTTTCACAATTATTTTCGTCACGTGATATTATTCATCAAACCACATGTGCGTACACATCTCAACAAAATGGCGTTGCTGAGAGAAAGCATCGTCATCTTCCTGATATTACTCGAACCCTTCTTGTCCAGAGTTGTGCAACTATTTCTTTTTGGGGAGATGTCGTTCTTACAGTTTGTTATCTTGTGAATCGTATGCCAGCCTCGGTTCTTGGTGAGAAAATTCCTCTTTCTGTTGTCTTTCCTGACAAGGAATTATTCTCACTTACTCCTCGTGTGTTTGGTGTTGTTGCATTTGTTCATCAGTTGTCTCATGGACTTGACAAGCTCTCGCCTAGGGTTGTCAAGTGTGTCTTTGTGGGTTACTCTCAGACTCAAAAATGATACCGTTGCTATGATCCTGTAAACAGAAAATACTTTGTCAGTGCTGATGTCACGTTCTTTGAGTCTGTTATGTACTTCTCCCATGCAGGTAGCAGGTTGGCCTCATCCACATCTAATGACGAGATCTATGTTCCTCCTCCTCCTATTCTGAGTCCACCGACGTTCATTCATGTTGTCACACCAACATCATCCCCACCATCATCACCACCACCACCACAACCACCTGTTTCACCCTTACCTAAATTTTATACACGTCGGTCGGGTCCTGCTCATGCTGTACGTTAATCATCCAGCACGCCTCAGGTATGTCCAGATGTTATTCCTAATGATGGGTTGGATAGTGTGCAAGTGCAGGGTTCATCGTTGCAGGAGGAAAGTGAACCGGCGACTTCTGTTGCTGATGATCTGGATGTTCCTATTGCTATACGGAAGCAGAAACGCACTTGTGCATCATACCCTCTTGCTTCACAGGTTTCCTTTCATCATCTCACAGGGGACTTTCAGAGGTTTGTTGTAACTTTGTCTACCGTGGAGATACTACAGAATTATCAGGATGCCTTGAAGATTGTCTGCTGGCATTCTGCTATGAAAGAGGAAATGGTTGCTCTACAGTTGCAGGGTACATGGAGCTTGGCTCGCTCCTTCAGGAGCATCTGTTGTTAGCTGCAAATGGGTGTTCACTGTTAAGTATCATGCAGATGGTAGTCTTGACCGTTACAAGGCAAGGCTAGTGGCGCGAGGTTTCACTCAGACATATGGCGTGGATTATATGGACACCTTCTCTCCAGTTGTTCCTCATTCCACTCTTCATATTCTTATGTCCGTTGATGTGGTACGTGATTGGCCCTTGCTTCAGCTTGATGTTAAGAATGCCTTCTTGTATGGCAACTTGCATGAAGAAGTCTACATGCAGCAGCCTCTGGGGTTTGCTGCTGAGGGGGAGAGTCACATGGTGTGTAGAATTCATAAGGTAATATATGGCCTTAAACAAAGCCCAAGGGCGTGGTTTCAGAAGCTTTCCCATCTAATTGAACAACAGGATTCAATAGATCAAATGTGGATCATTCGTTGTTCGTCCAGAAGACCTCTAGAGGTACGGTTGCCATCATGGTGTATGTTGATGATATATTGATTACAGGAGATGATACACAGAGGATAAAGATGGCAAAGCTTTTCTGGGCCATCAGTTTGTTACGAAGGATCTTGGTACTCTACGATACTTTCTGGGGTCGGAGTTTGCCAGGAATGCCCAGGGTCTTGTGATGACCCAAAGGAAATACATTACAGATATGCTTGTTGAGACAGGCATGGTTTGGTGTAGACCCTCAACTACTCCTCTGGACCTCAGCATGAAATTATATGATAATAATACAGAGGAAGTCGACAGGAGAAGGTATAGAGAAATGGTGGGTAAGCTTCTTTATATTACTATAACCCGACCTAATATTGCTTTTGCAGTAAGTCGGGTGAGTCAGTTCATGGAACAGCCGAGACAGGTACATATGGATGATATATATATGATACTAAGGTATCTAAAGTCGTCTCCAGACACAGGATTGTTGTTCAGAAAGGAAACAAACCTATCTATCTCAGCATGTGCGGATGCGGATTATGCAGGATGCCCTAAGGATCGAAAGTCTACTTCGGGTTTTGCAGTTTTTGTGGGCAGTTCTTTGTTTTCTTGGAAAAGCAAGAAACAAACAGTAGTGGCTAGATCTAGTGCTAAATCTGAATATAGGGCCATGGCACAAGCAAGTACTGAGATGATGTGGGTTCGAGTTGTACTAGAAATTTTGCATATAAATGTACCTCTACCCATGCAGCTACAGTGTGATAATCAAGCCGAATTGTTCATCGCCAATAACCCTGCCTTTCATGAAAGAACAAAACATATTGAGGTGGACTGCCATTACACTAGAGATATGATCCAGAAGGGCCTGATTTCTACTTCACGCGTTAGTTCAGGGGAGAAGATTGTTGACATCTTCACCAAGTCATTGCTCAGAGGACCATTCCAGAAGTGTTCTTCCAAGCTGAGCATGATTGATATCTATGCTCCATCTTGAGGGGGAGTGTAGAGATAATTATATAGTCTATGTACTGTTTATGTTATTTTTATGTTCTTGGTTGCACACCTCATGTAATTTACCCATGGGTCGTCTCTATATAAGAGAGCTAGAGTTCTTTGGAATAAGATGAATTACTTTTCCATCAACAATTTATAAACACTCAAACTACCAAGTAAATCATTAAAATCAAAAAACATACTTCAAAAAGACAAAACGTCACTCAAAACGTCTCAAACGCCTCGAGGCGGAGGCTACACCTCGGCCATCTGAGGCACACGCCTCACTACGAAAGACCAAGGCGTACGCCTAAAGGCTAAATGGGACCGCCTCACCTTGAGGCATACGCCTCAACTGCCTCAAGGTTGGTTTTTTCGAACCATGATCGAGGGAGACAATGAGATGGCTAAGGGCATGGTGGCCACGATGGAGATTTTTGGAGAGCTGTCAAGTTCATGCTTAAACCATGGTAAATCAAAGGCTATCCCTTTTGGATTGTCTCCTACAGAAGCACGGGAATAGTATGAGCAACCGGGAACTACGAGCGTCTCCTTCCCGTACGATACTTGGGTTCACAGAAGGACATATCGTGATATATCGATGATATATCGTCGATATATCGATCGAGAGGCAGGGGGTATCGATATCAGGGTGCATTTCCTATTACAGGGATATCGACAATATTTGATCGATATGTCGGTGATATATGATGCAGCGTGACCTCAAATTATAGGGTCGAATTTTTAGTTAATTTTAATGGTCAATTTTATTTACGTTTATTTAGATTATCATATCTCTAATTAAATAATTGAGATCGCCTGTGATCTCCAACAATTATTCGTAGATTTGATTTTAAATTTAGTCGGTTAATTGGTTAGAGACGGTTTAGGATAATTGGTTGTCTATTTAAATTACTTCTATTTTTGTAATGTCATCCCTCCTATATAAAGGGATGAGGGTCCGATGTTTTTAGTCAGTTCAGATTTATGAAAAGTTGAGATTTATCTCTCTCTCCTTCTCGTCTCTCTCTCCCCCACGCGATCTCCACGGTTCTTCCTCCTCGAATCTCGCGCTACAGGCGTGATTTCTTCTCTCAACCCTTCCCTTATTCTTCCATCGACAATTCTACCAAATATTTTTAATTCGATCGACGCGCCAAATCCGTGTTTGCATCATAAACCGTGTCTACATCATTTGGTATCAGAGCCTGGCCTACAGATCGTCCTCACGATCTGACGATCCGTCCCGACGCTCGAACCGGCATGCATCAAGGGATCATCGTTCGTCCGAATGAAAATGGCGAGCCCTCGACGCCTACAACAAGGAGACGATGAGCATGCTACGTGATTTACAAACCACATTCCACTCCGAGTTTCAAGCTGTTATGGCTAACTTCGAGGCCTTCCGCGCCGCCCAATCAAAGCCTCCACCCGTCGAAGCCGCTGCCGCAAGTTTTGACGAAGAACGCCTCGCTGTGGAAGACGATTCACCCGCTGTCCAGGATATTTCAGATCTGATGCCGCTAACGAAGTTGGTCCGATCACCCCCCCCCCGGCCGCCTCGGCACCGCCCAAACCATCCCAGGTACTTTCCCCGCCTTCCTCGATCACAACCCCAGTCCCAACCCCATCCCTGTTGCCACCGCCAACCCCAATCCCTTCCGCGATATTGCCCTCGGCCCCAGCACCCCCAGCCTCGGCGCCACCCCTCCGCAGCCTCCTCCAAGGCACACCTCTCGCGAACTTCCCCTCGCCCCCAGCAGCACCCCCAGCCCCATCACCCTCTCCCATCGCCGCACCAACCCCAACACCCCCCTCCGCCGCCAGCCCCTCTCCACCAACCTCGGGGGAAAACCCTACAAGCCTCGCGCCCCCAGCGGCCCCAGCCCCGGCGCCGCCTTCCCTCGCCCCCGCCCCTTCGCAAACCACTCTCCGCAGCCCCCGATACCGCCTGACCCTCCCAGCAACCTGCGCCCCCCCGCGCATGAGCCCACATGACCCCCGCCTCCCCGCAAAGGCGCCACCGCCTCCCCCCATCTTCCCTCGCCTCCCCAGTGCCCTCAGAGCCGCCTCCATCGCCCCACCCCCGCGTGCCAGTCTCCTTCTTCCCCATCGCCCCGCCCCCGCGCGCCAGCCTCCTCCCTTCCGCCTCCCATACCCCGGCCGCTCCCGCACCCCCTTCAGCATCCAACGTCACCGCCTCCTCCGACCCGCGCACAACCACCTTCACGCGCCCCAGCCCCCCTCCCCGTTGTCGCCATCCTCTCTTCAACCGGGCCCCCGACTTGCCCCCGCTGCCAGCTACTGGAGATTCCATGCCCCCCCCTCCCGCGCCTAAAAAGAAGTCCCGAACCCTAAGGGTGAGATGGAAGGGAACCGAATCCCTGGAAGTGAGGGATTGGAGAATTAGTGGGAAAATTTGCAAAATAAAATTTCCTAAAACCCCTATTTGCAGAAAGGTCAAAGGCAATAGGAAAGTGAGGAAGAATGAGGGGTGCGAAATTTGCACCCACACCCCCGGCGGCAGAAATGTTTAAAAAAAGGGGCTACAAAGTAGAAATCTGGAGACCCTCCTTATCCAAATAGGACTAGGGCCTTGGGCTTCCCCTATATAAGGACCCCATGGCTTCATTCCTTGGACACATCTCCTCCCCTCCTCTCCTTGTGTCATTACTTCGCTATGGATGCTCCGAAGACCATGTTCTTCATGCCTCATCAATTTTTCGATCATCATAAGGGGACGACAACAATCAAGGAGACGCCGCCGTTCGCGCCACACATGTTCTTCAACCACGAAGGCCGCGTCATCCACGCCCGCGTATGGACTCCGCCGTTCGCTCCACACCAATTCTTCCAGAAAATAAATGAGCACGCCGAATCGACCTCCAAGCCTGCAGATTCAGCAATTCGTCGGGAGACGAATTTTTAAAAGCGGAGGAGAGTTGATGCAGCGTGACCTCAAATTATAACGTCGAATTTTTAGTTAATTTTAATGGTCAATTTTATTTACGTTTATTTAGATTATCGTATCTCTAATTAAATAATTGAGATCGCCTGTGATCTCCAACAATTATTCGTAGATTTGATTTTAAATTGGGTCGGTTAATTGGTTAGAGACGGTTTAGGATAATTGGTTGTCTATTTAAATTATTTCTATTTTTTTAATGTCATCCCTCCTATATAAAGGGATGAGGGTCCGATATTTTTAGTCAGTTCAGATTTATGAAAAGTTGAGATTTATCTCTCTCTCCTTCTCGTCTCTCTCCCCCACGCGATCTCCGCGGTTCTTCTTCCTCGAATCTCGCGCTACAGGCGTGATTTCTTCTCTCAACCCTTCCCTTATTCTTCCACCGACAATTCTACCAAATATTTTAAATTCGATCGACGCGCCAAATCCGTGTTTGCATCATAAACCGTGTCTGCATCAATATATCACCACATCGGCCCATATCAGAAAAAATGACTAAAGTCGGTACAAAAATTCCTGGATATCGCTGAAATTTCACGGATATCTATATATTGATGAATAATACCCTTTGTAAGCTTGAATTTGCTACTTATCTTACTATTACTAGTCTGGTAGGGTATTGTGCGACCATGGTTATAGTGAACTCTTACTATTACACCCATAAACATATAAAAAATTGTGTGGTAATTCGAATGCCCATATAAGAAAAAAAATTGGAACGGTAGGGTATGGTGGCACAGGGGGACATAAGACCGTTCTTCATCTGGGTTCAGCATAACATACGGTTAGGATTCAAATCATATGATTCGTATCAACAACTTGGATATCTTTAATGACAACTATAGCCAATCCATTTTTGATAAATATTTTAGTGATAGTTATAGCCAATGGTTTCTTTTTGATTGGGTAGAAATTTAGAAGAATTTATGGCATTGACATATTCTTTTTTTCATGTTCTTATCTTCATAATAGCATCGTATATTACATTGGTATATATGTGTAAGCTATTTAGTGTTCTAAGAACTTGGATGAACTCCATTTCCAATATCCATAGGTCAACAATTAACAGTACCAGCAATATGTTTGATATGACTAATATGCACGATATAAGGGTCATAGATGAACTATATGTGTTATCTAAGCGTATATTTGTAAGTTATTTCATGTTATAAAAACTTGAATGAAATTCATTTCCAATATCTATAAGTCGCTTTCAACATTAACATCGATATAATTGAAATGACCGGTATGTGCGATATATAGGGGTATAAATGACCGATATATGTGATAAAAGTGTGTATTTGTAGGTTATTTGTTGTTTTAATATCTTGGATGATCTTAATTTTTGAAAAAATGATAAAAAAATACCAGTTTTGAGCCATTTCCGACATTTCCACCGATATCGTCGATATATCGGCAAAATATCCTGATATACACACACCAAAAAAATATCCCGATATATCCCTTTCTGGGTGGACCTATACAATATCGATATCGATATGGCCTTCTACGCTTGGGTTTTCTCTTTAAGCCGGATGTCTAAAACTATCCGATTGGTTTCCTGTCATCGAGAAAATGGAGAGAAGATTATCTGTTGGAAGGCGGCTTACTACCCCGTGGTGGTTGATTGGTGTTGATACAGACAGTCTTATCTGTTATTCCCGTGTTTTTTTGTCATCACTTTTACCGATTGGTGTTCGAAGTCGCTTGAATCATGAGGCGAATTCTTTGGGGAAAGAACAGCTCGGATATCTCGGGTATCCACCTGGTTGATTGGGAAATGATCACTCTTCCCAAGCCTGATGGAGGCCTTGAGATCTCACGTCTTGAGATAACTCATTCTGAAGTGGGTTAGCAGAATTTGGGGTAAAAGTGAAGAACTATGCTGCCACCTTATTCAAACTTCAAAGTATCTATAAGGTGGGGACTCAAGATGGAATAATTCAGCACAATCAACCCAAGGTCTCAACCTTCTTTAAGGGTCTCGGTGATGCCTCGTTTTCATGACCTTTTCAGACCAGTGCTTGGTTATGGTGCCTTGTTCGCCTTTTGGATGGACAATTGGTCATGCAATGGACCGATCTCGATTAGATTCCCCAACCTTTTCGCTGGTAATCGATCGAGATGCGAAGGTCATAGACTGTTGGGTGGATGGAAACTGGATGCCTTCTTTCTTAGCAGATTTCTCATATTACCGTTTGGAGGAGTTTCTTCAGTAACTTGAGGCTCTCAAGCAGCGTGAGTGTCCGTCTGATGGTAGAGACCACTGGATTTGGAAAGACGACTCTTTCTCGATTAGGCATGCTTATGTGACTACTTCTAGACCTCCTCCGCTTAGGACAGATAATGTGATCCGTGACAGCAAATTTATTTGGGACTTTAAGCTTCTAAGCAGAATTGGTTTTTTTCTTGTGGCTGATGCGCAGGAGACGAATTATGACAAGAGATCGGTTTCAAAAAATCTTATCAAATGTCTCCAACATTTGCACCCTTTGTGAAGCTCGTGTGGAAACAGTGGAACACTTTTTTTTCCAGTGCACGAAGCAACAATTGACAGGGATTTTTCTCTCCTTCCTTGAAATGGAAGGCAGCAACAATTTTGCAAATGTCTTCAAAGAATATTTATTGCAGAAAACCACTATACCATCAAGTGGTGAAGTGAAGCCTAAGAAACAAACTTTCATGAAGGTAAATTACTTCAGTGTATGTGACCTGACTGAATCCTGACCTAGTGTTACATGAGGCTGTTTCCACAATTTAAGCAAATGACTCTTGATCAGATGACAACAACAATAACTATAGATTTAAGGCTTTCCTTTACCATGTAAAACCCATAAAAGTCCAACATTAACCCATAATCATTACAAGGCTTAAAAAGCAAAAAAAGTCACTTACCATGTTCATAAATGAAGTAATACAAATTATTTCTGCACTAAAAGTTAGTCAATGCAAAGTGTTGTGAATAATGAAGAGTTAAGTCAGTTGGTTAATTAGATCTTGTGAAAAAAATCCATTTATTCATTTTTGGGGGGGAAAGAGGTGTGCGTCTACAATGGTATACACCCTAAATAAATATGCTGATAATCACAAAAAAATTACAACGCCCGCAACTCAAAAGGGACCTTGATGTGCTCAATTACATCTCCACGAGTATCTCTCCTGATGAAAAACCATTCCATTACGTGCCAGCCAGATTGCTTGTATGTAGCATAGCAAGTGGATGTCCCTTTATCCCCGTGACCTGGACTTATTGGCCCTTAAGAAGCCTAAAAACTCATGCATAAGAGGTGTCCAACCAATCAAATGCCAAGACCGACCATGCATCCCTAGAGTGAAGACAAGTGAAAATGGATCACTTATTGGCCCCCCAAGAAGCCTAAAAACTCATGCATAAGAGGTGTCCAACCAATCAAATGCCAAGACCGACCATGCATCCCTAGAGTGAAGACAAGTGAAAATGGAATGATCCGCATCCTCTAGTGTGTCCAAGCATCTTATACATCCAGCATCATTACCCTGCAAAATCTTTGCTCTATTAACCTTTGTCAATGAAACGATCCTTCTTAGCAATCAAAGGAACGTCTTCACACATCACACACCTTATAGCCCCAGATAAGCTTGCACCCTTGCGTCAAGCTCCAAGGTCAAACACCACAGGAGTAGACATCCTTGTAGAACTTCTTCAACAAGAATTGCCATCAAACCATGTCCACTGATTGAGTCCATTTGAAGGGCCCTCCACCCACTCAAGAAGGTTGGTCAGACTAAAGAACTCTTGCAACTTCTAATCATGTCAATTGGACACTCAAGAAGGTTGGTCAGTCCATTAGAAGAGCCCTTCACTCCTGATTTGAAAAACCAGCTTATAACTAAGGAACCCAAGTTTTCCAACCATGTGCTGCTACAAACATCCCATTATCAGATGCCAGCGCAAAAACATTGGAAAATATCCAAAAAAAACCAGAATAGTCATCAATCCAGAAGCATAAAGAATCGCTATTACCCACAATGAGCCTCATGAAAGGTATAATCTCATGAAGAACCGAACAGATCTCCCTCCAAAAACTAAAAAGGGATCGAGTATCAACTAGCTAAGTAAAGTATCAACTAGCTAAGTATCCTAGCACGATCTGACACCATAAACACTGTAGCAGAAGAAAAAAATGGTCATCATTCCTTCCGCTGATACATAACTTCCATTTCACTAGGAGTGCCTTGTTCATCTCTTGAGCATCAGAACGCCCACCATCCTAATAGGATACATCATCGTCTCCCAGTCAACAAAAAGGACTCATAATTCTCCCTTCAAGAGTTAGCCCAGGAGATTTATTTTAGACCAAGTTAGCCCATGATGGGGAAATTGATGGAGATGTTACTAATAGAATAAATGCAGGCTGGCTAAAGTGGAGAGGAGCCTCTGTTGTTCTCTGGGATAAGAAAATTCCTTTAAAAATTAAAGGAAAGTTTTACAAAGCCGCCATGAGACCTGCTATGCTCTATGGATCTGAATGTCGGCCTGTGAACCATAGACATGTGTGAATGTAGCAGAAATGAAAATGCTAAGGTGGATGTGTGGACACACATGTAAAGATCATATTCGGAATGATGCAATCAGAAAGAAAGTTGGTGTAGTTACAATCGAGGATAAGATGCGAGAAAACCACTTAAGATGGTTTGGTCATTTTCAAAAAAGGTCAGATGATGCACCAGTTAGGAGATGTGAGTCTTGGGATGTTGAGCCGGCTAAGAGAGGGCGAGGACGGCCTAAGAAGTGTTGGAAAGAGACTATACGAAGGGATCTTAGTTTTGTGGATATAAGCCTGATATTGACCCAAGATAGATCTGAATGGAGGCGAAGTATCCACGTAGCCGACCCTACTATTGTGGGAAAAGACTTTGTTGTTGTTATACCAAGTTAGCCCAGAAGATGCATCTCATCAAGGACTCAATGCGAGTCCGAATCCCCACTGAATGGAAATGCGTTGAAAGGAGGAATCTAGGAACCATCACAAGAACAGATTTAAGCATCAACAAGCGTCCAACACTCAAGAAACAAGATACCTTCCACCTTACCAACTTCTCACAAACATCTCCTGTAGAAACCTATCACTCTATTGCAATCACCTGCCAGTGAAATGAAGGCCAAGATATGCGAGGGATAAGGAGGCTCGTGGAATGTCCAAAGCCTGACTAGACCCATCATCAACCTCCGAAGAAAGTCTAAGAGGAACAAAGGAATGACCCCAAACTCAAGGATCGTCATAATTCCTTTAGCCTCCCACTACCCTCCCTTCGTAAAAAAAAATTGTATCATTAGCATGCGCATACATAAGAACCAAGATGGATAGATCCCCCACTATTTTGAGACAAAAAAGGGGGAAACACGCAATGGCGTCCGCCCCAAGTACATTAGATTAATAGAGAGATACAAAGGTTACCATACAGAAGCCATGACCGAGGGGAATCCTGGCATGGAATATAACATTTCAACGTAGAAACATTTCTAGAACAAAGATCACACCATTCCTTGCTAACTGTCATACCCCCAAATTCCATGATCGAGAATGTACGAATAGACATGGTAGTGGATGCACGGACATGAGCGATATAGCATATTTTAGGAGGAGTCTGCAGTGCGTGGTTAACTCGGAGGTTATCCACTAGAGTCTTGGAGACTTGATCAACCATATGTGGTAATGGAGAAGCGTAACAGGACAATGGATTGGAGGTAAAGTATTGTGGAGCTTGTAGCAGTAAAAGCGCAGCAAGTACAAATAACAGTGCAAGACATGACGGCGGATGCACGCAACGATAAGCATGAGGACATAGTGGTGGTATGCATAGTAGAGCATCATAGACGTTGAGGAGCATCGTGGTGCGGTCACACAGAAGTATGCATGAAGGTGTACGATATCGAGCATGGCGATCCAAGGAAGCACGGAACGTTGTAGACTCGTAGGTGCTAAGTACGAGCAAGCCTGGTGATACACCTACGAGAGTGGTCCGGAGGCCAACAGAGTTCTGGTGGATTTCCCCTTAGCATGTGGAGAGCAAGGACATGTTCTCCTTTTGGCACAAGATCGAGCATTCGATGGCACTTGGTAAGATTCGCAAAGCTACATCAGCAAGGCATTAGAGCGTAAGTGTGTTGATGATTAGGCGGATGATGTGGCATCATCTACGAGAAGACGAAAGGGTAGTAAAAGAGTCAAAAAGACAAGCAAATGAAAAGTTGCCATGGAACGCGAAGGGTTGTCATGGAACTTGAAGAGTCGTGTGTCTTTATGTTATTAATTACGTAAATGTAATAATAAGGCTCCTTTGGGTTTCCTTGAGTCTTGTATATAATGAGGGGTAGTGGCTCATTTGTACGCAACCCGCTCCATAGCAAGTCTCTCACTTCTAACAACTAATAAGATCATTTTTGTGCACTTGTTTGTGTTCTTGAGTGTTCTTAAGCTTTCTTGAGTGTCCGTTCTTGTGCATGTATTGGAGCGTACGTGAGCAAGCAGATTTTCGAGAAGAGTTGGAGTGTGACCATGACAAACTACTATGGAGAGAGGCTTGTTAGCTTACGAGGAGTTAATACAGCATAGATTAGATCACCAAGAATAGTTTGGGATTTTGACCTTGTGGCACTAGCCATATTGCCCAAATGGCCACCATCGGGAGAAAGATCTCGTCGGAGGGGCATTGCCTAGCATTGTAAACTGAGTCCCATGAAATCTCAATGCCACCAGAGTTCGACCAACCAACCCCAAGCTCATGCCAAACAGATTTAGTCTTCTCACAGGAAAAGAAAAGAGGATCAATAGTTTCCCCTGCTCCATTGCAAAGCAGACAACCATCATTTCCTCCCATAAAAACATATACCAACGGTCTCTCATCATGATACGCCCTCTGTGCACCAATCACATGAAAACATTAATGTGAGATGGAACATTAAGCTCTCAAATAAGATTACAATCACGAACAAGATGTTCAGGTGTCAGGGCTAGTGTCATGTCCACAGCTTTGTATGTTAGTCTCATCTAAAAATCCACGTCTCTCCAGATCCAGTGGTCCTTGCTCTCCAATGGATCGTACATAGAACTAAGAGACTCAAGGAGCGCCCAAAGATCCTCCATCAGTTGATTAGAGAAGTCGGTGAGGAAAGAAGGTACCCAAGTTCCACTCTCCTGACAATCCGCTACCAAAGCCTCACGATTAACAAACAACGAAAATAGATGCGAGAAACGGAATGATAATGGCCCATCATAAGTCTAATTATCAACCTAGAAGATGAAAGAGCCATCCCCAGGAATTGGGCAGAAAAGCTCAAGGAACTATAACATCAAGGAATAAATATCCTTCCAAAAAGTCAATGTGGAATAAGAAGGGTGATACATTAGGCGATCCTGAGATGCCATAGATTCCACGGATGAGTTTGCAACACAAGCATTTACCTCCAGTCCAGATCCTCGCCATCTACCTTAGAAGGAGAGCTTTGTTCAAGGTCTCTAAATGAGAGACACCATGGCCACCCTATACCTTGGGAAGCGTGATTGTATCACACTCAACCAAGTGAACACTTGAGCTCTTCTAGCCAATTCTGTTCCAAAAAAATGCCGCATAATCAACTTAAGGTGATGACGAATACCAACAAAAAGAAGCCTCGGTGACATAAAAAAGATAGGTATTACCGTGAGAACAACATTCACAAGTACCATACCAGACGACCTCCTCGTGAAAGCAAAGAGGCCTTCACGCTACTCAGTTTTTCTCCATCTTCTCAATGATAGGGAGTAAATCAATGGTTCTAAGTCTACCACATGTCAAAGGAAGACCTAGATAGTAGATAGGAAGGGAAGCACAAGTCGTACCAAGTTTTGTACTGCAAGCCACAGCGTCTATGTCCGATAAACCAAAGGGGATCATCATCAACTTGTTTTTGTCCATATTTAAGCTAGATATCTCATAAAAAATCTCAAGCACAACTGGCATTCCCATCGCTTCATCTTTCCCTACAACAAAAAAATATGGTGATGTCAACGTACCATAGAAGAGGATAGAAAAATCTTTTTTTTAGGCTCAAGAGGACAGAAATATCACCGAGAGCGAAGCTGGCAGTGATACCCTGTTGGATCGATCGCTCGACCATACATGCCAGTACATCAGCACTAATACCAAACAACATAGGAGCCAGTGGAATCCCTATCGAACCTCACAATGGGGCATGAAAAATCCCTCGAGGCATCAATTAATAAAGACCGAATAAGACATCATAGTAACGCAGCTCTTCATCCATGTAATCATTAATTCTAAGAACCTGCATCTTGCCATTGGTAACTAAAGAAGCGTCAATCCATTGTCATAAGCCTAGGTGAAGTCCATCTTTCAAAGGATGCCTCCCAATGATGAATGCAGATTGAACCGGAGAAACGCTGTCATTCATAACCACGTTCAGTCTGTTCACCGGCACCTTTACAATATCACCAAGTAGATTGCGTTGGAGAGAGCAATAAGGCGGAAATCCTCCACCTTTTCAGACACCTCCTTCTTAGGGAGAAGAAATGGGAGAGCCATGTTGATTATGTCGATGCCAGAGTTGCCCTCGAAAAGCTCTTCCACAACCTCCAACACCTCCTTTCCCACAACCTCCCAGAACGCATAATACTACTGACAGGATGCTCTCTCCTTCAGTCCATCCATTGTTAAATCTCTAGTATCTTTGATCTTGTCTAGCCTTGATACCTCTGCTTCCATTGCGAAGCATTGAGCTCTTCACCGCTCACAGATCTCCCTCTTATAAAAGTTGAGTAGACCTTGCAAGGAGGTCAACTTTAGGGAAAAACATGCAGCGGCAGAGCAATAGCACTCCATAGAAGACCAATGTTCAGTCGCCAACTTTTTAAAGTAATCCTCAAGCAAACATGGTCTCTCAAACCTAAAAAAGGATTGAGGTACAAAGCTTTCACCAGAAATGCGGATCACTTAGTGTGATCAGATCTAGACCTCGACCATGAGGACGTTGAGGACAAAAGGAACACCTCCAGAACTTCAGTTGAAGCCATGAAGCGCTTAATCCTAGAACAGGAGAGATTCCCCACTTGAACCCAAAGTGGAACCCACCAAACGTTAGCATGTATGGGCATCACAACAAGCATACATGATACAATAACAAACAAGAAATGTGCGAGAGGGCAATTGCCTAAACATCCTCCTAGGCTTGAAAATGCCACCATCCGCTTGTTGTTCACCAACACAAAATAGGAGACCGCCTTATAAGCATTTCTTCATCCAACCAACCTATACTTCCAGAAAACCTCTTTTAAGGAGAGATGCCTAAATTAACCATCAGTCCACACAGTTAAATACCTTGGAAAAGTTCACCTTCCAAACCATGCCCTCGACATCTCACCTATTCTAGTCTTGCAACCACCTTTGTGACTATCACCAAACTATCCATTATAAATGATCTTATAACAAAGGTCGTCTGCTCCAAAGAGATAATGCCACCAAGAGTACATCTAAGGCAACTGGCCAAGGCCTTCGCCAAAATATTATGATAGTATTCAAAATGTAATTGATCTAAAATCCTCCATCTGAATGGATGCATTCTTCTTCAGCAAGAAAATGATATCCATGTTCAAACTTCAGACCCTCGAACCCAGAATTGCATGCCTTCAACTCCTCAAATACGACCAATACATTGTACTTCACCATTCTCTAACACTCATTGAAGAAAAATATTAGGAAATATATTTTGAAACGGGTGATTGATCCACGTCAAGGTTGGCAATATCGCAATATATCGATGATACGAGATATGGGTATCGATATTCATATAGATATCCTTTTCCAAAATATCGACTGACATCTCGCGAGATAACGACGAGTTTTTTTAAATAGGATGGCATCCCATTCTGGGACCCACCTCAGAACGATATATATCTTTAAATAACTATAAAATTTACAAAAAGTTATATGGTCCAAGCTTTACATAATACTCGACAATGTCCCGCCACATTCTCAGAATAAAAAGTATTCCCCTCGAAAATGGCATCATTTCTAGCGCATCAAATTGTCCAAACCAACGCAAAAGGAAAGGTGTTGTCCTCGTGCACATAACCACACACATATCTCATATCTTCCAGAATCCCGAACAGTTTCGTCCAACAAGCCAAAGGTATGCTCGCCCTACGCCAAACCTGAGCTGAGGGCAAGCAGGAGAAGAACACATGCTCCAAATCTTTCGTTGCCTCCACACACCTATCGCATGTGACATCTTCCGCCCCCAACAACTGGCCCATGTGCCCTTTGGTGAGGATCTTGTCAAGCCTAAATAACCATAGAAAAATCTTGATTCGGATCGGAAGCTTGCTTCTCCAAATCATACGCAAGTCCACGCCTATCTCCTCCTCAACTTCCTCCACCCCCACCCCCCCCCCCACACACACACAAAATCGGTATGCCTTCTTGAACAAAAATATGCTATCTCCCCACATAGAGTGATCTCTTCCCCCCGACGATGTGCCAGCTCCAAATGTAAAGCCATGAATTCCTCGACCCTTTGCTCCGAAAGATGCGAGGAAAAAGTTGGAGATCAAGAGCCCATGTCACACGCCTGTTGCACCAACTCCTCCTTGTATGCCGCCAACTGCATGAGCCTAGAGCATCGCTCCCCCAACACCCCATCCCCCGTCCAGTCGTCCTGCCAAAAACGAAATCCTAATCCATTCCCAAGACTGAGCCTCAACTTAATTGCCAGCTCTGGAATCACATGTGCAAGGTTCAGAAAGTCGGTATGCGGTATTCGTTCGGTCAGGCGGTCTGGAGCGAGTAAGCGGGTAGGCGGAAGTATATGCGGAAGTATATGCGGATTATGTGGTTTCTATTAGTTTAATTAAAAATAATTAAAAAATATAATAATAATTTCAAACATTAGATATTTATGTTTAAAAAATATAACATGGAAGAAATATGAAGTGAAGACTTTATTGTACAATGTGATATCAACCAAAGCATTTTCAAAGGTCATCCATTTTCAAGCAAGGCCTTAAATGTCGGTTTCGGTCACCATTTCGGTATCGGCCAAAACAGAATTTCGATGGAATTTCGGTGGAATTTCGACCGAAATTTTGGTCATTTCGGTCATTTTTTGTACTAGGACCCCCATATTTCGGTCATTTCGGTCGAATTTCGATTTCGACTGGATATCGATATTCGACAGAAATTCGACTGAATTTCGCTGAAATTTGAGGCCATGTTTTCAAGAGACAAGAATGTTAACGGTGGAGAGAGTAAAAAATGTTGTAAATTGATTAAAGAAAGAAAAAATGGTGGATATCCTTGTCCAAATTGGAAGGAAACCTTTTTTTGAAGTGTAACATTGTTAGTAAACACAACCATGAACCTTCATATTTTAGTAGATGGTGTATTTGTCTACTCAAAATCAAATATTAAAAAATTCAACCATTTAAATTAAATATATGTAATTTGTTCCTTGCAGTTCAAAATTCCATGCAAATCTGGCATCTATATTCATTTTATCCTAAAAAGATCTAAGATACACATGTAATTTATTCGAAGGACAGTCCTGCCTGATCCCCCTCTAAGGTTGGAAAAAAACCCTTCCAATCTGTCGTTGACCAACACCGCATGCGAGACTGTCGTCACGCACTGCTTGATCCATGCAAATCCACAAATTCGGGAAACCCCTCTTCTCCAATGAGGCTCAAAGGAACCTTCAATCCACACAATCGTATGCTTTCGAAAAGTCAACCTTCCAAAGCATGCATTTTACCTTGCTCCTCTTCCAGACTGTCACCATCTCTGAAGCCCCCGGTATAAAAGTTGTCTGCTCCAGTGAAATTATACGATCAAGCACCCTCCTAAAGCAATTCGCGAGGATCTTCGAAATGATGAGGCATAAAGCGTTAGATAAAGCAATAGGCCTATAATCCTCCACCTTGGTCGGCACGTCCTTCTTCGACAGCGATATCGACAATACTTATTTTGCTACTCCTAGTATGAAAACATATCATGAATTATATATTTTATTTCGGATCGGGGGCGCTGCCCCCGCACCCCCGCAAGGGGAGCGCACCTGCTATCCCTTGACCCCCCACCCTCACAGGCTCGCTAACAGAGCAGCGAGACCCCCGTCTAGTAGGGTATGGTGCGACAGGGGATGCATACGATAATTTTTCAATTGGTGGACTTCATCCGCTTGGCAATAGAGATTAAAAGAAGTTTAATGCTAATCAAGTTAGAATCACATGTCCAGAATAGATCTCCATTCAACATTAACAACCAATGATATGTGCGATAAAATGTGTATTAGTGTGCTAAATGCACCTCATTTTTGTATATAAATGTGTATTTTTATGTTATTTAGTGTTTTAATAGCTAGGATGATCCTAATTCGTTAAAAATCATTTTTTGCGTCATTTTCAAGATTTCCACCGATATCGTCGACATATCTCGATATATCCCCGATTTATCCTTTTTCGAGTGGACTGATACGATATCGATATTTCGAACCTTGATCCGCATTCAACTCAAAAACAGTAGCCATAATCTCATGTTCATCAAAACCTTGTACCAACCTCTTCCCTTGGGCTTGGGAGATCATGCTTACCACCCCCTCCTCACTACACTCCTAAGCCACCTTCAGCCTATATGGCTAAACCTTCTACTTAAAAGCTCGAAATGATCCACCAACAAACCAACATCCTACTCACCATGAACATGATCATCATTGGCCTTAATAGCGTAATTAAAGTGCCATCGACGACCATTGGTCATGGCATGGAAGAATATTATGTTCACATCACCCTCCTTCAATAAGGTCGGCCTTGATTCCTACCTCCAGTCTAGGTCACTTTTTTGCCATCTTGAAATGCAATATTTTATTGCATGGGATGTTCTTCAAGCTCATTAGTGTTCACATTTTTATCATTTTCAATTCCATCAAGCTTGGTATATATGCCAGATCTCTCCTTTGAATTGTTGAGCACAAGCATCCCTCTTGCGAAAGATAACATTTTCCTTGATGTGCTCAACTCCATCATGATATGTCAAAATGTCGGCCCCTCTACCCTAGAATCCCCCCAAAATCTCTAAAAACAAGAACCAGGGCCACCATTCAGCATCAAAGATTGCTCAAATCTAAAAAGGTCGATGTATTATATGCCTCAATAGTGATCTAGAGTGATGGTGTATGGTAGAGGGTGACCTAGGTAAAAATATCACAAATGTCAATTGAAACAAATCCATCACTTTCGCGAATAGTAAGAAACAATATATGTGTAATCGTGAGCTAGAATTCCTCTAGGTATATATGCAAGAGTGGCATCCAATACCTCCAATCGAAATGCTCGCTAACCAAGTCAATGAAATATGAAGAGTCTGAAGCATGCCCTCTTCTCGACTCAAGTCTATTCTCAAACAAAATAGTTACTTTGAAGAGAAGTCATCCCCAACTACTCTTTTTAAAAAAGCCATCCCCGATTATGCATGGAACAGAGTGACAGGGAGTCGTTGTTGCACTAGATGTAAGTTATCTCAAGATTTCCCCTCATCGTGCTATCCATAGGGCCATAAACATTTATATCCACCCGTGAAACCCATTAACTTAACTCTTGAGAACTACAGTGAGAGACCTCTAACAAAACAACTCAACCTTTTGCTAGAAAAATGACCATTCCAACCTGTACAAACTCCTCTAGACCTTTCAATCGAGTCAACCACTCTAAAATCCGATAGTCAAGCCTGTTGGAGTATTTGGTTATGCGCTTCTTGACTTGTAGATGGGTAAATGGATCACTCCAGGATCCATTTACCCCATCCATGGGTTTAGTCCCACATCTACTAGTAGTGGGACTTGAAGGCTATGTGGAGGCTATATAAGGAGCCCCAGACCTCCTGTATCCATTGAAAAAAAGGAATGCAATATCCGTCCCTTTGAGGGTTTCCCCCGTGGTTTCATCCCTCTCCTTAGAGAGTAGGGTTCCACGTAAAAATCTTGTGTTCCAAGTTTAGCTTTCTTTTCTTATGTTCTGTTTATCATTCCGCTTCCGCATTTCTATTTTCTAACATGGTATCGGAGCGGGTTCGATTCTCGAGGATTTCTTGTTCATCGTTTTTGTTCGAGATTCGAGATTCTAGAATATTTCTATTGAAACCCTAATTATGTTCTTGAAGATGTATTGAAGATTATTATGTTCCAGATCAGCAGATAGTTTTTTATGGGTTTTTCAGAAACCCTAATTTCTGCATCGGCAAAGGAGGTTCTGTTCTGCAGTCTGCAATTTGTTCATGAAGGAACAGAACCCTAATTTCTGCTATCTCTGGTCCATCTTCGATCGGCACTCCGCCCTTGGCCGATTCTCCAAATCATGTTCTTTATGCGCACTACCATGTTGTAATTCATTTTCCAGTCTGCAGCGGAGCCCTTCCTTCTTGCGACTCCTCCAGCCTCCAAATCTCAGTGCAAATCGTGCTCCCAGCAGCACGCGCAACTACGCAAGACAAGCGGTGCAGCTGGCGGCACCATAGTTCCAGGCGTCCACTGTGGGTTGCGCACGATCTAGCCCGCTTCTCGCTCCGCACGATGGAGCTCTCTAGGCGACGCTGAAGCCGCATCCCCAGGTAGATGTCGATGTCCCACCATCGCGGCCCAGTTCATGTTGCGCATCTCCAGGCGCGCATCGCGCGTGAGCCGCAGCCGAAACCACAGTTGGTAATCGAACGCTCCTCCTCCAAGTCCTCCAGATCGCACCTCAGCAGTTGCTCCCCATGCGCAGGACAGCGCACGTTGTGCAGGTGGTACTCCCAATCGGGGCTACCATCTCCTTGCGCCATCGCGACACAGCTCCAGCAAAGCCCTCTCCACGTGGAGCCGCAGCAACAATGGCGAAATCTCCAGGTCGCATCCCTTGCGCAAGACTCGCGCATGCGGCAGCCCCGATCTCCAGGACCTCCATCGGGCAGCGCTTCCTCGAGAGCCTCTTCCAGGCGGGGCGGCGCAGAAAGGATGGGTTCCCATCGTGGGAACCCTAGGGTTCTAAGGTCCGGTTTTATTTTAAAAAAATGAAACGAGAGAAAGTGGTGGCCCTGTTTGGGCGTGTATTAAAAAAACTCGGGGCCCATGAGTCTGTTTTTTTAAAGAAAAGAAAGAGGAAGAGAGATGGTTTGTTTAAAAAAATGAGATTTCTTTTTAAAAAAAGGCACATACAAAAAAACCATACGTAAATTATTTGAAAAAAAAGAGAGGAAGCCGAAAAAATTGTGTCAACGGCTTTTTAAAAAAATGATGATGATTTGAGAGGCTGAGAAAAAAATACCGGCTAAGTGATTCTTGGTTTTGTACCCCCAGTTTATTGTCTTCTCCCAACTTGGTCAACAATTGTCATTTCGGCCAGTATGGGAGAAAGGGGGAGTATTGTATAGAGTCAAAGGTCTGTTAAAGATTGAGATGCGATATTCCGAACCAGCCAGTTGTTCAGACTCTGCAGTTTTGCAGATGAAGATTCTCCATGAGCAGTTTCAGACTCAACGTTCAGATTCCGAGTCCACGGTTTCATGCGCAGTTGTTCAGACTCGACAGTTTTGCAGATGAAGATTCTCCATGAGCAGTTTCAGACTCGACATTCAGATTCCGAATCCACAGTTTGATGCGTAGTTGTTCAGACTCGACGATTGATACGGAGTCTTCAGTTTCAGACACGCACATGTCTGCGGTCTTTTCAGATGAGCGCATGAATGCCATCTTTTGTCGTGGTTCTCATCATTCTTCTTGTTTTGTTGGCCAGAGTTTCATGTGAGCCATAGGGACTCCAGAGTAGAGGACCATTCCCTATGCCAAGTTGGCAAGGGTTTTCATGTGGTATCATAGTACTCCAGAGGAGAGTACCATTCTCTGAGCCAGATGGGAGAGATCCAGTTCTCCGACGAGGAGACTATTTTAGACTCCATTCTCCAGCGATCATGGACTCTGACGAGAATTGCACTCCACAGCCTTTCAGTTCAGCCCTTTTCAGAGATGGAGTAGTTGTCCACATGTTGTGGCAGGCCAGAGTACTCCGACGAAGAGACTCATTTGCAGTTGCAGTGACTCTGACAGGCGCAGTACAGAGCACATGCTCTCTGACGAGGAGATTCAGCAGACTCATACTCCAACCCATTCATCCTCCTCACATGCAGTCATGAGAAGCAACGTCCTCGACAGCAGTCGACAGTTGTGCATGTTGAGTTGATATTGTCCAAAGTGTCATGTATTGTCAGTTGAGTTTCTTTTTGTCCAAGCTGAGCATTGCATGCTCCAGCTTAAGAGGGAGTGTTGGAGTATTTGGTTATGCGCTTCTTGAGTTGTAGATGGATAAACGGATCACTCCAAGATCCATTTACCACATCCATGAGTTTAGAGCCTCACATCTATCAGTAGTGGGACTTGGAGGCTCTGTGGAGGCTATATAAGGCGCCCCAGACCTCCTGTATCCATTGAGAAAAAGGAATGCAATATCCGCCCCTTTGAGGGCTTCTCCCGTGGTTTCATCCCGCTCCTTAGGGAATAGGGTTCCACGTAAAAATCTTGAGTTCCAAGTTTATCTTTCTTTTCTGATGCTATGTTTATCATTCTGCTTCCGCATTTCTATTTTCTAAACATGGTTTTTAAAAACGCGTCTCGAGGCGTTGAGGCGTACGCCTCGAGGCGTTTTTCCAGAAAAAAACGTCTCAAGGCGCACGCCTCAAGCAGCCTCAGTGAGGCGTGCGCCTCAAATGTCATGAGGCGCGCCTCGAGGCGTTGAGGCGTGAGGCGCAAGTGAGGCGTTGCCTCATGAATCACTTCTACTTACGTGGGTCATTTCTAATTAGTTAGGGTTTGACATAAATTTATTAATCAACCAATGATGAATTGATCTTTCCAGCCCCTTCTTAACGGGTAAACAGATATCATCATGTCTTGTATTTGATATGGGATTTGAGTAGTTAGCTCATGTTAGTTATTTGGCTGTGATCCATGAGGAGCTTGCAGGTTGCTTGCACACTGCTCTACTCCACATTTATCATTGACATAGGAAATAAATGAAAATTGTGCTTGATAAATGATGGGTCTAGAAATCTTCCTAAGGACCAAAATGCAAGCTGAAGCCTAAAGTAAGATACATGTTCTTGTCTAGTCCTACTTTGAGGTCTATCCATCCTTTGCAAGACCACCTTCAACAGAAATAAAACAAGTTTCCATAGTTTGCTCCAATTGAAGATCTCCAAACCCTTGTATGCTATGTAGAGAGTTTGAAAACAAGGGGCCGATAAATAGAGCTTGAAATTGGATCAATGATCAACTAAAAGAGTCAGAATAGCTCGGCCAAGATGCTGATGTTCACTAGGTTCTGGATCATATAGGTCCAATTTAAAGAAACTAAGAGTTTGCTGGAATTGAGGAGTATCCATACTCCTACCTACTCTGACATCAATCACAGAAGCTTGCATTGTCATCGAGTTATTTTTTATCACAAGTATTTAATATTCTAGGACTTGTAAAATATAATTATGATTAATTAGCATGTTTTATGGAATTTTTTCTTTATAGAGTGAGGCTTACGCCTCGAGGCGATACAGGAAAAACCCTCGATATGCCTCACGTTTTTTAAAACCTTGTTTCTAACAGAGCCACCTATTGACTTCCTCATATTGTCGAACAAGATCCTCAACTTTATTTCCTATGTTAGTCACAGCAGTCTGCCAAGAACCTAAGAGATTACTGATAGACTTTCACATCCTGAGCCACCCCAAACCTAACATATAAAGTGACAGTCTTCATTTGGACATCACATTAAAGCCATGGGTGAGTACAATGCCAAGATAGGTGGTGACATTTGACTGAAGAATCTCATCGCCCCCTTTATATGACCTCCCAGTCGAATTCAACTTCTCGGGCAAAGATGAGCAACATGTTGAGTCATCGACCATTACAGTCATATCTTTTAGTTTCTGAAGTTGCCAACATGTGTAAGAGCATGATGTAATGGTCCAAGCCCTAGCATGAGTCATAACCGAGCCATCATCATCACCTGATTAAGGCTACCCGAACAACTAAGCCACCAACTAAAAGGCTCAAGCCAAGGAGTATCTCAACATTGAGGAAGGCCAGCAGATAACTCCGAGAGCAATATAAAAAGCCTAATTGATTGAGGTACACCCTGTCAAAGATGGCAAAAGCTGCCAACATCATAGGACATAGGATGACTCGATTTCTCATAGTCTCACGACATGCATCAGGCAAAAGGACCTTTCGAGTAAAAGTATATGCATATTGTTAATTGTGGAAAAGAAACCACCATCTTGTAACTCAACGGAGGCCTCCCAAGAGGAAGAGGAGGGCTCCCCTCCCCCAGAAAATGACCCACTAGGGCAGAAGACAGGGAAAACGAGACGAGCAGATGCACCCTCATATATATTGTGGACCTCGACAAGAAGGATAAAAAGTGAGGAGAGCTCCCTCGCCTCTGCCTCAGACCTCTGCAAGAAGAAGAAATGTTGTGTCCCCTGCCTCCACCTCAAACCTCCACAAGAAGGAGAAGGGACCTCGATGCATGCATGCACAACGATCTCCATGTTCTCGCCTTAAGCCCTCGAGCAAGAGGGAGAGAGGAAGAGTGAATTCAACCACATGTAACCTCCCTAAGGGGGGGATGTTCATGACTTTTCGTCATAAGAGATATCTAAATAACCTTAACAGATTTGTAATGGAGCAATTAAAGGAGTAGGCCCCGACAGTCACTCGAAATTATCCCAACGCACAGTGGAGATACCCAGTCAACAGATTGTATTATTTGCATGTCTAGCATCCGTGCATTCCCCCTCAGAAAATTCACAATGGAGGGTGTGGTGTACCCAGCCTCCAGTCCAAACAGAGGATGGATCAATCCCGTCATTGGCCTATGTACAAGATATAATGTGCAGGTGTAGGTATAGATCTAGGTCTAGGTCTACGTACAAGCTATGATGTGCAGGTTTCTATTTCTGCAGCATCTTGGCTTACTATTTTTTAGTATTCACACCTATATCACATTATTGAAAGTGAAACGTGATTTCGAAGTGAGCGCTATCGGTATAGCATGTCTAAGATGTGATAAACATATCACATAACGGAATGCAATATTCAAAACACATCTCCGAGAAGTGTTATCCATGTCGTGTCTACAGAATGCAATGCAAATATAACATCTTTATAATGCGACATAGCTGCGATACTTAAGGAATTAATTCGTTCCTACCTTACCTATAGAATTAGTATGTTATGTGGTCATACATACATACTTGGGAACTTTCCTCCACGTATTCCAATACCAAAACACCAAATGTACGTACGAACTTCAAGAAATGAGTCTTCATATAAACAATACCATCACTTTCGAAGGCACTACTACTACATATAAATGAGGAGTACAACTCACGAAATCAGAAGAACGTAAATTCCTGCGGAATCGAAATCAAGCAGATAGGACTAACCGAGAGTGCTTCCTCCGGCCTCTGCGGGCACCGTTAGAAAGAAACCCTTCTCTGCGTCCGACAGCAGGGAGGGGGGAATGGCACGCCTCGCATAGCTCCATCCGAAGCGGAGGGCTCCTCTTGTTGTGGTGGCGCCGGTGGGAAGGTGGCGGATCAGTGGCAGCGAGAGCAAATTAGGGTTAGGAGAGGCGGCGGCGAGGTCATCTCTTAGGAGGGCTCCGGCGGTGCGGAGGCGGAAGCGGGTATAAGGGAGAGAGAAGCGAAGGGAGCTCCGTTAGGCTGCGAACTATAGGATGGCTGAAGGGTTAAGAGTGGAGAGTATGGGCGCTGATCGCCATCGCGGAGGGCTGGTTGTTAGTGTCTCAATGAGTTAGGCTTGAGTTAGCTGTATTTGTTAGCTCGATAGCTTAATGAGTCGAGCTCAAGTCGAGTTATGCTTGGTTCGATAATTCAATAAGAAGCTCGATAAAGAATATATATATATATTCTATAACAATATTTATTTTTATTTGTATTAATTTTACAATATTGTGAATGGTGAACTATGTGTCTATATAGTTTATGTAATGGTAATATTGGGTGGACTATGTTGTAAACTTGGACTTCCTACACTTTATCTATGTTATTGTAGGTTATAATTAGATAATTAGTCTTTTCTCTTTTTTTTATTAGAAAATATAATGTTTCAATGTATATTATAATTTAACTTTTGTATACGACTCGGAAAGTAGCCTACTGGTAAAGAAGTCAGTATTTAGAGAAGAGATTGTGTGCTCGAACCCAGGCATCAACATTTTTCCACCTAAAATAATGAGCTTGATTAGGCTTGAGCCCATACCAGACTCGATAAGGGGCTCGGGCTCGATAAGGGGCTCGGCTCGAGCTTTATCAAGCCCGACCCGTCATGATAAGAAGCTCGAGCTCACCGAGCCTCGACTGGGCTCGAACGAGCCCGAGCTCGAGCCCAGCTGGGCGTATCGAGCCCGAGCCAGGGCATGGCTCGACTCGTTAGGTTCGATAGCCAGTCCTAAGGGGAAGTCGGTCGCTTGGAAAATTTGTACCATGGGTTTTCTTACCAAGCTGGATATATATCACATCGATGGTAAAGTTCTCCAATACGAAAGTAGGGTAATTAATCGAGCAAATGATCCAACATACATGGATAGTGAAAGTTCATCAAAATAAACAACCCATGGATCTAACTCCTAGAAAATAGATAGGTGGCATTTGGATTGGAGGTTAACAGGTAGATATTAACTCTCTCCAAAAAGTGTTAACCTATGGATAATATTTTTGTTTGTTTTGGTGTTTGGATGGAGGATTTGTTGTTATGTGATTTAATTGATGTTTCGAAAAATGAGTAGATGTTGAGTCTTTTTATAATTTTTAAATGATAATATGAGATATTATGATTTTTTTTAGAATGTAAGAAAGAGAAATGGGTGATTTTGATGTGTTAAATGGGAGAGAGTCCTTGTCGAGTGTGCCCCACAAGAGGAAGAGCATAATATCATCGTGGGCCTCGAGGGGGAAATAGGGGGATTTGGCCCCAAACCTAGGAGAAAAACCGGAAGTTTTCGAGGGAAACCTGGGGTTAATCTCCAAAACTGGCGGGTCTATAGAGAATCCAACTAGATGGAAACCCAAAAAGTTGCGAGCAGCAGTAGTCGACCCACCACTTGCCATGAGGCCTGAGATTCATCGAGTCCATATTTGATGAGAGTCATGAAACGGTTAAATCACGTCAAAAGAAGATTTATTCTTATTAATCTCACTATTGTAATTCAAAAGCAAATGCAAATCCGAAGACTTAGTCATTCTAGAGGTGATTGTCATATCATTTCCAAGCAACCCATAAAAAAGAACGGCAGTGGTTGAAAAGAAGCTTTAGTATCAGCCTTAAAGTGTCAACCCCCAAGGCTACAGAGAAAATTTTTGATATCTAGCGCTTAGCATGCGAACCAATCATTAAAAAAATAACACGAAAAAAATAAGTTAAGGATGTCATATTATAATATAAGATGAACCATTGGTTTTTGTTCATTGGAATCTAGATTTAACTCCTTCTCTAGAGTTTGGCTTGAGTAAATAGCTTTATCAATAAAGAAAATTAAAGCAAAGTATCCAAGACGACTTGGTAAGTTTTCATTCCAAAAGATCTCGTGTGGAAGGTTGCACACCCCCTCCATTCACCAATAGTTCATAACGAAGATTATTGGAGAAAGTGTCCGTCCCTAGGTTTCATTTGGTTGTTGGGTTGGAGTGGTTGGGGTGGGTAGGGGTAACCTTATTGGAATAGTAACTGCTTGGGATGGTTATGAGGGTTGGAGAGGGTTGGAATAAAGAATGCGATGTGATGTCATTATGATTTGTGCTAGAATTCAATTCCATGAAAAGATGGGGGTAAACCGGGTTACCCCAAGCCAATCCAGAGTAACCCGGTTACCAAACGAAGCTTAAGAAGTTAAAAATCGTAGCCACCCCCTACAACGTTAAACTTAAATAATAACAACGTAAAATATCACCATGTTTCTTTTCTATCAAGTTGGATTTGTCTTTTAGAATTTATCCCGATTAAAATAGACCGATCTATATCGAAATGCTCCTTCCATAGAAATGTTTTTATTGTTGATAGTGTGTGCGCTATCAGACAAACCGTAGCAAGATCAGATAAATGCTCTCCTTTTTAAGTACCAAAAAAGACAATTCTCAACCATTGCCAACCCACATGGTAAAGTCCTATATAGAAAATATCTAATGATTTAAGGGAAGCTCTAATAAGAGGGGAAATGCCATTGAGCTGTCTTGATCCAATAATCATGGTCCAAAGTGATCTAGAGTTGCTCTTTCTAGATAAAACCTTTCAAAGATTACTCGCCAAATATAATTTGGGCTAGGTTGAATTTGCTCCGATCGATGATCCTCCACCCCCGATATCTTATGGAGTCAAAGCTTACGAGCAACATAATAGGGAATTTGGGTTGTAGATATAGCGTGGATTATGATGCAAGTGCAAAGTTAAGAATAATGCATATGGAAAAGATAGGAGGATGGGTGGTTCTTAACACTCTAATCATAGTGTTAAGATTGTTAATAAGCTTTTCTAGAAGGACTTGGGAGACCTTTGGAGCTCAAGCCATGTCCTAGGTAGCTCATCAGCCAGACCCCTTGCAAAAATGCTCAGCCTCGAAAACAATGGAGAAGGATCCTTTAGAGTGATCGAGAAGAAGGATGATTTGGAATTGGTGGTTTAAAGTCATGAGATTTTGGCGAAGATTTCTAGAATATTGCATAAGTTAGAAAGTGAATTTTCTTCAATCTCGGATAAAATGAGTATATCGTATGTAAATTGCATGTTAATAAATGTGTGTTACTCTTTTTCGAAATAAAACCCTTAATCAATCTTGCATTTTGAGAATGACTTAGCATGTAATTGAGAACGAGCATGGGAGGGCTAAAACTAAAGGGTGATGAAGGGCCCCCCTTGACGAAACCCTCTGGAAGGGTTGAAGGTTTCGTAATCATATTTACCGATTCCATCGTTAGCTTAGTTGTAATGAGAATTCTTCGAATCCATGAAATAATATGTTTGTTGACCCATACCGGTTCATAATTTAAATAAGAACGTCTAATATGCGGAGTCAAAAATAGTCGACTTTAAGGTTTACAAGTTTTTATTGATTATAACATCAATCTTTGTGATCCGAGTTTCTTATCATGTTGTTGGAGTACTAAATCGCCAGATTGATTTAGTTTAGTAGTTTAATTTGATTATGGTAGAATAATACATATGCAATTATATATATATGCAATTTGCATGATGAAATTTCTAAACAAATAGTAATAGAAATAAAACATTGCGATATGTGCATATATTCATTGTTGTACAAAAAAAACAACAATAAAGTGATTATAAATTGACACATTGTAATATAAGTAAATGTTAATATTGGTGTATTAATATTGTATGTGTAAAATATGGGTGTTTATTAGTATAACGGTGTTAGTATGTAGGTGTGTATGTGTGTAGTAATGGCCATGCCTATGTGTAGTGCATCATGTATACTATGTGTAGGAGATGTGGGTATATGGCAGTGGCGGACCCACATGCAAGGCAAGGGGGGCACGTGCCCCCCCCCCCTAATATCTTGCCTTCCTTCTAATTCCCACATCCATGTGCCCCTCTTGTTATTATTTTATCAAAAAATCAATCCTTGATAAATTCCTCTCGATTTATTCTAAGTAGAACTTCGGGATTTTCTACTGACGTGGCTTTATCTTGCTGAAACAACTTTCTGTTCAAATGGTTTTCCATCGAACAAGGCACCTCTCTCTTTTTTTTTCAATTGAAACAACTCTTAAATCTATCACATCTTGGACGTCAATCTACTTCACATCTCGACTTTTTAGGTTTAACATTCCTCATATCTTTCTATCTTGGCATCTCCTCTTGACATATCTCGCATTTCAGCATCCCATTATATTTATTGTGACATCCTCTTCATCAACAAGTATTCATCTCCGATCTCGACATCTCTCGTCATTGTGTCTAAATTCTCAATTGTGTCCGGCCTTTGTTCAACATTTTAGCATCTCACATGTTGGTTAGTTTTTCTCTTTGTAGTGAGAATTTTAATTCAATTAAATATTTGTATTTCTTTGTTCTTATTTTGACCTGACATCGTAAGTTCGATTAAGTTTTAAGTTAATTATTCCAACTATGAATGTTTCTTTTAGGTATACAACTTGTAAATTCAATCTCCAATATTTTTTCAATCACATGTACTTATAATTAGCATCAATTCAAATGTAATTAATCAACTAACAATTACTCACCACGTTTCGTTTGTCTTGGTTATTTTTATAATTATGTATTGATAATGAGAACGTTGATGTATTGACATGCTATATGAATAAATAATTATTCATTTAGAATATTTATATATAAAAGTTAATTTTATAATAATTATATATAGTTATTAAAAATGTACCTTAGTTTATACTTAAAAATATCCAAAATATTTAATGTTATAATCCATCTTTATTATTCTCTTTGATTAATAATACTATAAAAGGGGATATATTTGATTTTATTAATGATGACACTATTTTTTTGTTATTGTTAAAAGTACGAAATTTAGGCAATGCAATTGTAACAACTACCTAGTTCGATTTATATGTATTTTATATGTGCATACAATGTGTGCATTTATAATTTTCAATTATTATGAATATTATTATAGATTATTATCATAGTGCCCTACCTAATATGAAATCTTGGGTCCGCCACTGGTATATGGGTTTGTCTAGTATGAGCGAGTATATGGGAATAGTATGTTAGTATGTCTATACTTGTATAATGTGTGTGCATGCTTGGGGGGTGTGCACGTGTATATAATATGTGTGTATGTGTGGATGTATACATGTATATAGTGTGTATGTGTGTACGTGTGTGTACATGTATGGTGTGCTTAATGGTATATGTGTGTATGAGGGGTGTGTGTGTGTACATATATGGCGTATGTGTGTGTGGGCATGGGAGGTGTACGTGTACATATATAGTATGTGTCTATGTATGGGTGTCGGGTATATGTGAGTATATATACATATATGGCGTATGTGTGTGTGGGTATGGGAGGTGTACGTGTACATATATAGTATGTGTCTATGTGTGGGTGTCGGGTATATGTGAGTATATATACATATATACAGTAGGCATGTATGTATGTGTATGTGGATACGTGTGTGTATACTTGCATGGTATGCGTGCATGTTTGGGTATGTGGGTATGCACGTTCGTACTTATATGTTGTGTGTGTATATGTGGGTATGGAGGTATGCACATGTATACATGTATGGTGTCCGTGTATGTGTGAATCTGGGGAGTGTGCACGTATAAGTGTATGGTGTGTGTGTGTGTGTGTGTGTGAATTTGGGATGTGTGCGTGTATACGTGTATGATGTGCATGTATGTGCGGGAATGTAGGTGTGTTGGATAGTGATGAATCCATGATTCATCGCCTTTATTCTTTTATTTTAACTTCATTTCTTTAGTCAAATACCTGTAAATACTAATTACATGAAATTACCATTTTGCATGCATTCGTTAAGTATGAATTTTAAATACTTTTTTACTTAAATAAAAGAAAAAAGAAGAAAAGAAAAAGAAAAGAAAATTGAAGGATGAATTTAAGGAATAAATGCAGACTGACCCGAACCCCGAGAGAAGGTCAAGACTTGACCTGATCAACCAGGAATAAAGTAGGGGGAGATAGGGTCTTCAATTCAGAAATCCAAAAATATTTTGTAAATATTTTCCATGTATATTTGTGTAAAACTTGTACTATTTTAGTTGTACATAAATTGACCTCAAATTAATTATTTTTAGAAAAAAAGTTGTAAATAAAAATGTGTTGTAAATAATAAAAATAATTGCAAAATAAAATAATGTATATATTACAAATAATCACACTCAGAAAAAGTAGTAAAGTGATAATTGAAATACTAATTTCGACTCCATACGAACTCAAATTGAACCAAACTCACTTCCATTATACTCTAAACTAAATTATCTTTCAAATGGCTGCCATTTCATAATTTTCGGAGTTACGGTTGAAAAGTTTGTTTTCTGGGGTGTTTTGTGCAGTTTTACCATGTACATATTTGTATATTTACTCATATTTATTTTTTATACATAATGTACATAATTCTAGATATTATTTTTATTAAAAATAAACAAAAAATACGAATAATAAAATTTAAAAAATTATTATTTAAAAATTATTTCCTTATTTGTATATATGTATTTTGTATTACATGTACATAATAGTTGTATACAACTAGTTTCCTTATATAAAAATCACCAAAAAAATAATATCCAACATTAATTAATTAGTTTAGTTTAATTATGAAATTTATATTTAGATTTAATTATTTAATTCATTATTTGATTTAAAAACCTACCTTGTATATAAGATATTATTCCATACCTTTAATAGTCGCCATTAAGGTGGCTAATTAATTTCTATAAATTAGTTATTTTATTTTATTCATTTAATTTCGAATTTTGTAAATAATTAATTAATTAATTTAATTATTTTATTAATTCCGCCAATAAACACCTTCCTTAAGTGTATATACCTTCCTTTTTTGATTTTTTTCTTCTCTTTTTATTGGCTTCTTCCTCCCTCATTCATTCTTTGATCAATCTTTGGTGGAGAGGAGCCCGATTTCCGAGAGATATCTTGTTGAAGAAGGGTGCCCAGCCTCCGAGCCGTCCGGTGACAGCGTGTCAGCCCTCGTCGAGGCCATCACGACGTATATGATCCCGAGGTGAGATCCAACTTTATTTCCCGTCGTTTTTCCTAGGTAAATAGTAGGTTTAATTTTTGCTTCGACATGATTAATTTTTAGATCTTAAAATCACAAAAAATCCATCACACTTTTCGATCGACACCGATCATCCACACCATTTTCTCTATCTCTACACGTTCCCATTCTATTTCACGCAATCATTCAACTCCGGCCATGCACGGTGGTCGGAGACATGGATTTATCTTCTGCATCGCAAGATCTGATTCATTCACACATTCTATTTTGTTAATAAATAAATAAATAAAACATATAATTGTTTTTATCTCTAACCTTTATTTTACAGGATCATTTAAAAAATAAAAAAATTTAAAATATTCCTCTGTGTTTGCCGTTCTATTTTTTAAAAAAACAAAAAAAAACATTTTTCACGTTCTAGTTACAGTTTACAAAAAAATAAAAAGAAAATCCAGCCACCACTGGTGCCGCCCCGCGTGCACCAGCGATGCGGTGTGTCGCTTCGCCTGGAGGCCACCCTATCGCACCGACCTTCGAAGCACGCCACCTTCGCTCGTCACCGACCCCCATGCACCCGCGCCTTCCCACCAGTCCACCGCAACGGTGCACTCGTTGCCAGCGGCCCCTCCGATCAGCACTGACTCGCGACAGTCGACTTGACCTGCGCTGCCCCCGCAGTGCACCTCCTCGCATTCCAGATCTCCACGACCGCACCACCCACGCCCAGCCGAACGCCTAGCGAGTCGTGCGGTGCTCCAGCCTGGTTGAGCTCCCCCCCAACAGCGCGATGTCGTACCACCGTTCCGTTGTGCGGCCGCGCACCTCTACGACGTCGCACCACGTTTCTCCTCCAAACCTCCACGTGATCCACTGGTGGCGGTCGATCTGCCTAGCCCCTCTTTTTGAAGATCGAAGGAAGAACCCTAGGGGGCTATTTTTAAAATAAAAAAAACCTTTGGAAAATTTGCGGTGAAATCCCTGTAACTTTTGGAAATTTCAATAAAGCCCATGCACTCTAGAGCCAATCAGCTGCGTGCCACATATTCGTGGGTAATTTACACTTTTCTTCCTTCTGTTTATTTCTTGTTCTATTTTAAGGCAGAAACTTTAAATATTTGTGTTTTAGTCCCTGTACTCCAGACATTAATTTGCATGCTCTTTTCATCAAAATAAATATTTTTATCCTTCTAAAAATTCTCAAAAAAATTGTATATGCCCCTGCTATGCCTGTGAGCATTTTATAATTTTTCATAGCTTTTTATTGACATTTGATATTTTTTAAAAAAATAAAAAAAGTCTTTTTTATGCCCGAAATTAGAAAATTCATAAAAATTAAAAAACTTACTAAAAAATTCTAAAGAAAT
Source organism: Ottelia alismoides (assembly GCA_037367405.1). Taxonomy (NCBI): domain Eukaryota; kingdom Viridiplantae; phylum Streptophyta; class Magnoliopsida; order Alismatales; family Hydrocharitaceae; genus Ottelia; species Ottelia alismoides. Next base: position 736,810 of record JAZKJV010001037.1, on the reverse strand, counting down.
TACTGCAGGTGTATTTTACTACCCTTTAATTTTTATCCAATTTTCGTGTATAGATCATTTATAAAACTTCAAAAAATTGTGAAAAACTAAAATTCTAAAAAAAATTGTAGAAAATTCTAGAAAATTGAAAAATTCTGATTTTAGTCTATGTTTGTAGATAATTGTTGGTAATTTAGGTTAGAAATAGTTCCAGGAGTATTGGGCTCTTAAAGTATTTTTAAGTTGCAAAATACTCTTGGTCGTGCATTGTTTTCTCTATTTTCCACTATTTGATTTTTATAAAATCACAAAAATATCAGAAAAATTTGAAAAAATTATCAAAAATATTTTAAAATATATAAAACACAAAAACATTTTCTCTGAATTTTTTGAGTATTTTTTACTATTCCGAAAAATATAAAAAGAGTGTGTGTTTTTATCCTTTGTGCTTTATTTGAAAATTAAAAAAAAATCTGAAAAAGCAAAAACCACTAAAAATTTTATCTTGGAAATCTGACTACATAGTTTTTAAATCGTACTCCTTGTGTTCGACCATGGTCTCTATACCATTTAAATAGAATAGCGAAAACCGCTTACATTCCACTGCTTGTTTGATTTCTCTTAAGTGATTTAAAACATATTTTTCTCGTTGACCGAATCGATTGGTTGAGAACAATGACATATTGCTAAATTTAATCCATCTTAACCCATCGAACTTCGCATCATCAGAATGGCACCGTTGCCGCTGGTCGGGGACGGCTGGAGTTGATGAGCACACGGCGGAGGGGTCGGGGGACGACCCCGCGCGCGGCGTGGGCAGCTCGGAGGCGCGGACGACTGCGAGCCCTAGGGTTGGGCATTTTGAAAATAAAAAAATTTGGAACAATTACGCAGACTCCCTCGGAACTTTCATAATCTACAAATCAGCCCCTTCCTTGGGTAAATTTCAAATTTCACCCAACAAATTATTTATTATTATATTTTAATGCAGAAACTTTAAAGAATTACTTTTTAGTCCCCGTATTGCATACTTGAATTTGCATGCTCTTTTGACTGAAATAAATGTTTTTCATGATCTAAAAATTTCCAAAAAAATTGTGTATACTCCTGCTATGTGCCTAAACATTGTTTAAATTTTTCATAGCATTTTGTTGACATTTGATATATATATTTATATATATAACAAAAAGGTGGCTTTTTGCCTACCTGATACTAGAAAATTCATAAAAATTCAAAAACTCGCCTAAAAATTCCAAAAAATTACTATAGGTGTGTTTTATTGTCTTTTAATTTCTATCCAATTTTCGTGCATAGATCATTTATAAAACTCTAAAAAATGTGAAAAATGAAAAACTTTAAAAAAAAGTTGTAGAAAATTCTAGAAAAATACAAAAAATCTGATTTCAGTCTCTGTTTGTCGATATTTAGTTGCTTTAGCTTAAAAATAACTTCCATGAATTTTGGGCATTTAAATTAATTTTAAGTTGCAAAATACTCTTGTCTATGCACTGTTTTTTTCACTATTTGATTTTTATAAAATCATAAAAACATCATAAAAATGTGAAATTATTACCAAAAATATTTTAAAACATATAAAACAAAAAAATCTGTAATTTCTGATCATTTTTGGATGAAAAATAAATAAAGAGTGTGGTGTTGTGTGTTTTGATCCCTTGTGCTTTATTTGAAAATAAAAAAATTAAAAATTCAAAAAATACTAAAAAATTATCTTGGAAATTTGACTACATAGTTTTTAAATCGTGCTTCTTGTGTTCAACCCCTATACCAGGTAAATTTAATAGCAAAATCGCTTACATTTGATTATTTGATATTTCTCTTAAGTGGTTAATAAATATGTATTTTTTTTCGTTGACCGAATCGATTGGTTGAGAATAACGACACATTGCTTAATTTAATCCATCTTAACCGCATCGAAATCCGCTCATCAGAATAGCACCGTTGTCGGGAAGCACAGCTTAGTAGTCATTTTTCAACTTTTCTTGTCTCTTTATATTATAATCATTTTCTGACCTTCTCTTGTTTTCTTTTTTTGCGAGGGACTTCTTGGAGGAAGACTTGGAGTCTTTTTGGAGGACCCATACAGGAGGTGGGGCAGAGAAGAGAAGAAGATAGTCATCTTATTTAGAGAACAATTAATTGTTGTAATAATTTAGATACTTTGAACTCTTGTGGACTTGGACATTTCAGGGTTTGTTTCGTCAAGTGTCGGTGCAGTTGGGGGACCTCACCGCTGTTTTTTGTGTTTCATTTTCTCACTTTTTTTATTCATTTCACATGGATTTTTTATGATTGAGCCCCTAGATATAAGTTTCTATTTGATTGAGCCAGGTAGCATTAGGTCCAAAGCCCTTTATAGAATATATGTTCCTATAGAACTCGCTTGGACTTAGTCAAATAAATCTGTGCTTCACGATAATAGAAGGTTTTATTTAGGACGGTTCTCGCATTGCATCCATTTAGATTAGTTTAATTTTTCTACGCGGATCATATTGCATGTAGAGTGCCGGAGTCAGGTACGCACCTCTATCTCTAGCATTTGCATCCATATTTTCTCATGCATTGTCTTTTCCGTTTTCCCCCTCTATTTGGTGGATATAGGAATAAAGGAAATAAGAAATCTCGTTAAATGTTTTATTGAAAATATCCAAAAAATAAAAAATAAAAAATTAAGACTGCTAATTGAACTTGATCTTAAAATTAAACGTAACTGATTCCTCATTGTTTTGGGAGAGCAATCCCCTCATTGTATGCGCTTTTAATTACTCGCGTACACACTAAGGCGTAGTGCACAAATCCTATTAAAGCCTCCTAAGTGTTTGTTTTGATCACTAAACTCTTAAAATTGAAAAGATAAAGATCGAACTCTCACGGTCAGATTTGTGTTGAGTTGGTGAACTGGGGGTTTGCTTTGTGTTTGGATGTCTTTGGTGTGAGTTGATTACGTTTATCTTCTTTGGATCATTAGCAGTCATCTCTCTCCTTCACTCTTTTTCAGCCCACCCTCCATCCGTTCATATTCCTCTCGTCATGATGGGTCACACTCCACTTCATCCGGATTTTACAGCTTCTTCATTTCATACCCATCATTCCCGCCCACTCTCTTGGAAGGTCAGAACTCCGATCGATTTCCCATCTTCTCCCTCCCCATTCCCACCTTCTTATTCGGTACATGTTGTGAGTGACGTCCAAAGAGTCCAGCTTGACCAAATACGAGACCCGGGCGATTACCTTGCTGAGATGAGAGTGCATTCCATAAGCGAATCACATGGAGCAGTTGCAAGATTTAGATGACTTCTATCCTATATCCTAGGACGATGAATGAAAACCAAGTTCAGGAAGCGTGGTACGCTTCTACATTGAGTCCCTTTATTTTGGATTTAGAGTTTATTAATCTACTGCCGAAGTTTTTAGGGGAAGTGCACGAGGAGTTGTATTTGCATAACGATGAATTTGAGGATTTTTGTGGATCACGAGCATACCTAGATATCACTTCTGAGGAGTTGATGCTAATGACCTTCCCTTTCACACTTCATGGTAGAGCCAAGAGTTGACACAAACGATTGGGAAGGAAGTTCGCTACGTGGGGACATTTACGATCATTATTCTTGCAGAGATTTTACCCCCATCGTAGAGCAGACATGATGCGGTTTTGTATTTGAGATTTTCAGTAGACTTCCAAGAGCCATTGAGAAATTTGTGGTTGAGGTTACTTGATCTTTTGAGGTGATTTTCGGATCGTAGATTTTCAATGACTGACCTTGTCCAAATCGTCATGAGGGGGATGACCACCGAACGAATTGCATTAGTCGTTACCTCGTATGGTGATTCACACCATAGTCACGACATGGACCTATTTGAGACCATCTTAGGAACAATTTCAGAGATTCCATATTCATGAGATGATTTATTCGGGACAACACACGAGGGAGATATGACGCCAGTTGAGTGTGTAGCATTTCATGCTGATTCAGACAACAGAAACCAATCAGAGGACATGGATTCTACCACATTTCAGCCGTCCATTTAGCCATTTCAGTGTCCATGTCCACCTGATTCAGTATCCATTCTTCAGAAGATCTCCTCAGATTCAGATACACATTTGGATCCATCTCAGCGTAGAGAGCTTGATGAGGGACCGATTTTTTATTTGACAGACCTAGATAGTCCCGTCGTTGAGTCATGTGTCCTCCCATTTGATGAGGTCGATATATTTTTGGAGGACCTGATATTTGACAGCATAGATCCCCAGTTCCCTGATGATTCAGCATTACTCCCGAGGGTTATCTGTGGGAGGATGCCACAGACCCTGTGTACTCAGTATCACTTTCTGGGAGTGCATCCGATCTGTCAGATCACGAGACCGAGTCTTCTGATATTTCTGATCATAAGTTTGATTTTTCTTTCCTCAACGACCCTCGCGAGGATGACCCGATCTTTGAGGTATTCAATGATTTCACTGATTTGTCTACATTATATGCATCGGGTATCATCCTTTTTAGTGAGTCTCCCGATCTTGATCTTCCTTATCTATTCGAGACGATGATTGACGTGGAGAATTCCCTAACAGATCCTTCCTTGTGCACGTTCGACTTCTTCGGCTCTGCCCTTTCACTCCATTCAGACCTTGAACCAATAATTTCTTTTGTGCTACCGGAGCCCGATTTCATCTTCCCATATTTTTACCCGGTAGCTGATACCCACCTGATTGCTTAATTGGGTGTCATAGTTTACTCTGTTTGACCTTGTCATTGTTCTCCCACCGAGACTGCGACGACAGTACGGTATTCACCTCACATATGTCGTCCTGAACCTCAATACTGCGTTACGCGAGCCTTTGCGCCCATCTAGAGGCGTAAACTCTAGTGCTTGTTGAGAGTCACCTCAACATTGTTCACAGTTGTATAGATCATTCTGTCCATATCACATATTCTATTGTCTAACACCCCATCTTCATCTTAAGATTATGCTATACTTAGGGTGTACTTTAGCCTAAGTATAGGGGGGTATCAGACTTGTGATTATTCTATTTGATTCTTTTTACCTCTGTTTTGTTGCCTATACTTAGGGATATTTTACCCTAAGTATAGGGGAGGTAGACTTTGTACATCCTATCACTCGGTAGTCCTCTTGTGTACAGTCTTCTATACTTAGGATTAATTGATCCTAAGTATAGGGAGATCACCGACTTCTATTGATTTTATTCTTTTGTTCGTCATTGTAATATAGCATTCTTTTCACTTTTCCATACTTAGCACGAGTTATGTCATTCTTCATCACTTTCTAATCACTATGAGGACATAGTTCGAGCTTGAAGGATATGGTTAGATCCTCAAGCGCATCACGAAAGCTTGAGCATCGTATCGAATACGACGAGGAACGACTAGTCAGACTAGTTGTTCTATGCAGCAGAAATTAAATTTTTTTCATGCGACGAAACCACATGATCCAAGAACATTTCTCGAATCGTTTCGTCTAAACCACAAACAAGTAATAGGATTACCTATTGAAGCGTGGTTGCGATCGAGTCTCTAAATAAAGAGACCTCCTGTCTCAAGTCCGATCCGACGGAGGAGATGCCTGCGAGCGTGGGGATGAATCGCGTGCTTCTCCCAATCCATGTTGATGATCCAAGCGGCGGGTCTCCTGATCTCGACACACGAGATCCGACGTCTTCTTCACGAGCGAGGCGCATCGAAGGAGATGGAGATCCACGAGCAGACGATCAGGCAACATAACGACGACGATGCGGTGATGGAGACTCCCTCTAGGGCATCCATGGTGGATGACCATATGAGAGGGAGAGAGAGTAGGCGTGTAAAGAGGAAGAGAGAGAGAGAGAGATGTGCTTCAATAGCATAGCATACAGAGCATGGTATGCCTCTCTATTTATAGGGTTTTGGGATCCATGGATCTCAATCCATGGGACACATAAAATGAATGGATGAGATTGATTTATGTCTAATACAATGGTCAAGATTGTTGTTAGTAAAAACCAACAACTTATGATTTAATTTAGATCAAATATATTTGACAAATAAAATATACATCAATCCTAAAATTAAACCAATCAAATAAGGGAGATTACCAACATGGAGATTGCCTCCCCATGTATCATGGTGGACGACCACCAATTTCCATATCGGTTATGGTGGCCGTCCACTTGATTGCAAGTGGGGCAATCTCATGAGATTCCATGAGATTGCATATCTCCATGAAAATCTCCTTTATTTAATCCAACAACTTTTGTTGTGATTTATTCTTCAAATATAATTCACAATTAATTTTGAGAATATTGCAATCTTGCCATTGGAAATTTGTGAATCACATTCACAACCCAAAACAAAATATAATTTACATTTTCAATTAATTACACAATGTGTATCCAATGCACATCAATAATTAATCAACAAATATAAATTATAATTAGCTCTCTCTAATACATTATAAATCACATTTATAATATATATGATTAATATGGACAGTGCTATCCACATTATTCATTATCCATGATAATTAAACCACATTTAATCATCTTGGATCTCTATTCTCGTGTTCTCAAATAATATGAATCACATTCACAGTATTTACATCTTTGATAATCAAATCTCATTTAATTATCTAAAATAACTCTCTTTATAATATGAATCGAATTCATATTATTCATGATAATTAAATCACATTTAGTTATCCATTTTCTCAACGCTCAGATACATATATCAACAATATAATTATCCATGAACTCTTTCAAGGATAATGCGCTTTCTCCGCGAATACTTGGAGATAATGATAGGGTGATTGTATTGTTCCATGTATAGTGACTTGGATATTGAGATCACATCTCAAATCCAGATCTCGGGAATCCCATAGATGCTTGATTAAATCAAGACCACAAATCTAATCTTCTCATTGCATCTGAATCACATTCAGAGCAATGTCCAACATTAGGACCAAGATCAGATCACTTCTCTACTGAGAGGAGTCACTAAAAATCCAGACCCGTTTCATCACTCCCTAGGAATGGAAGCGTCATGGTTATACAACCGTTTATGATCACATCACCCTCATGTATTCCCAATACATGTACATCCTACATACTGGAAGACTCAGAATAAACCTGAAGTATAAGATCAATTTTACACTATCTACTTCAGAGTTTTATCATTAAGTTTCTCATTCGATTATTGGGAGTCGGTATCTATCATATACTTTCCAAAAGCATATATCATACATAGTTCTTGATCATATACTTTCCAAAAGTATATATCAAACCTACAAATTCAGTCAAGCTTCCAAAGCGAGACGACCGTGCACGGAATTTGATCTTACCAATATCTCATGAGTGAGCTCATGTCTTCCGGTTCAGTAATGAACCTGTATGATCCCTTTGAGAGATCGTATTACTCATATGCCCTTGCATGCATACCAGCACGCCGGTGTATAGACCTTGATTAGGTCATCATCCTATTGGTCTGCCAAATGTACATACTCAGACATATAGTAACACATCTGTCTCCGGTCAGAGGATGCGTGCCTGTATCATGACAGCATACGATATAGGACTTTGGTTATCTCGAACTCGTTAAGTCAACTCTTTGACCTAACTAATCTGACACCTCTGAATCTCTATTCCTATGCAGAGGACCTACATCAAGAGGTCGGTCAGATATCAGCTAACTGAGAAAGGATTGCCATCACCTACTCAGGCTGGAGATCATCTCTTAACAATCATTTGACGGTGCTTGATGAGTCCGCAATCTAACTCATTAGATGCTCATCCAAGCACCAGCCTCTATGATTCAATATTTGAATCAACAGCTGTATGATCATCAAGATGGCCATGGTACATAATCCTAATTGTACTAAGGGACCTATTATGCAAATTATGTATTCTTCATTTCAGATTAGGGAATGATATTCGCAATAACATTTATTGCATAATGGCTCGTCGTGGGCTCGCATGTCCAACAATCTCCCACTGGCCCAAAGAGCCATTAATGGGCTAATCATTTAAACCCATACTCATGTGGCAATCATAGGCTATTTAAAAAATAGCTAGGTAAGCTGATCAGTCACTCTGTTCCCAAGAGACTATGCCAAGTCCTTTTACGGCACTTGTATATCTCCAAGTGACAGTGTTCGCATCCAATGCGAATGTTGCATCTTATGCAACCAATACTCAATACAGTCAAAGCAGTAATGCATCCTTGATACTACTGCTCAACAATTATTATAACCAGTATTACCATAATCCTTATCGGAATACCCTTATTCCTGGAGATCTCTATCTCCTAAGGTATCCGTAGTTAAGACCTTTTAGATCACTATCTATAGAAGTCTTAATTTCTTGAAGATAAGACTTTGAGATCACTATCTCAAAAGTTTTGCCTTCTATGAAGATATCGTTATTACTGCAATCAAGTGTTTTATCACCGCAGTAGGATTAGTAACAGTTTTCTACTCCCACTGCATGATAGACATCTGGATTTTGTACACATCTAGCATACACCTGGTTTCTTGGAACTGATGCACAAGGGCAAGCAGTTTGCATTCACATCCTCAACTCTTTGAGGTGCTATTCCTTTAGATAGGTCAGTACCATATCTTTGAGGAAAAGAAGCCTTTCTTGGAATTTTCCAGAAAATAGAAATATCCAAAGTGTACTATTAGTGTGACCGTCCCAATACCCTCTTCTCTTTGCTTCCCAACAACTTCAGAACTAAGATCTAAGATGTATCCTTGAGATCATCTCGAGGTATTGACACAACCAGATTATAAAACACTTATTATTATCATCCTTAGATCATTCCAAATGATTAGGATATCTATATTTTGCACGATGCACACAATGGCATTCCCACTAAGCTTCACATGGTTTATCAAGATTTTATCTGAAACCATAACATTTATGATTTCATCAAATCCAATATTCCAACTACAAGAAACTTATTTGAGTCCAAAGATGGAGATCTTTAGCTAGCACACTTCGCTTTCCTCAACCATGAAGCCCTGGGGATACTTCATGTAAATATCCTCAGAGAGGTATTCATAGAGAATTGCAATCTTGACTCACATCATGAAGATGTCATAGTCAAGTTGTGCAGCTATGGTTAGCAATATTCTGATGGGTTAAAGCAGGGTCACTGGAGAGCAAGTCTCATCGCAAGCGATGTCTTCTCTTCGATGTGCAACTCATAGCTACGGACCATGCTTTGAAGGTCTCTACCTTCTCATCGGGTTCCCTCTTTCTCTTGAAGATCCATTTACACCTTAATGGGTCTTACCCATATAGGTGGATCCTCGAGGGTCCATATACAACACTTGTATATGAAGTCTACATTAGACTTTTATTCCTAACATCCATCTTTCCATGTCATGGTCCTCAGGAGCTTCATTACATGAAGTCCGATCATTTTCAGACTTAACTGGCACATGGAATACATCCTCTAACTTATTTGAAGAAGTATTAGTGTTTCATCTTATTCTTTTAGTTTCCGATTTCAGGAGCCTCATTATCTTCTCAAGATTAAATGAGTTCCTTCACTTCATTTTCATCTTGATTCTTTAAGAGTCTCATCATCTAAAAATCACATTCTCAGAGATGAGATCTTTTAAGAATCTCAAGGTCATAAAGTAGGTATCCAATACCATCCTTTATTTTCCTAATGAAGTAACACTCTCCAGTGCCAGATTCCAGCTTAATCACATGGAAACTTATTAAAGATATATATAATGTAGTCTCTACCACATATATATACCTGGAAACTAAGAGATGATTATGCTAAGATTAATCATTGATCAAATTATGTCACGTATGATTAATTGTATCTCCCTATAACTCTATTGAGTTAAGGTTCATTAGGAGGATTGAGATAGGAATGATATTCACATCTCCATAAGGTATTCCTTGAATTCATCTAATAGGTACAAGATACCTTGGTTAGATCAAATTCATTTCATCTTCCTTCAAACTATGTATCTAAACCAAAATTGTGAAATCTTTGAACATTTCAAAGTTTTCTAAGTGAAGAGAAGGAATCTCATATCACAAATAATCATCAATAGATATCACATATCCATAATATTTATTCTGATATAGATGATTCACATACATCAATATGCATGAGATCTTGAATACCTTGACATCTTATACCTTTCCCAATGAAGGGTGTATTGGACATTTTACTTTGAATACAATATTCATAAGTATGCAAGTTTTGAAATTTTAGACATTCTAAAGTTTCATCTCTTACTTGTTCATTGATCTCATCAACAGACTTGTCCAAAACATGATGTCAGATCATTGTCAAATGATCTTTATCCTCATGTTGATCTTTAAAGGTTTAATTTTTCATTATTAGAAATCTTAATGAATCATCATTAATTTTCTAATTTAGTGGAGTCCACTAGATGTTAGATTACTATCTGAAATATATCCATCATAACTCTCTATGATAGGTTTATTCCAGAATTCATGTTTATTTCCAACATTTAGATATAAACTATGAGTGTATTCTAATATCTAGGTCACAGAGACATTCTCTAAGACTAAGGGCTCCCACTGAAAATATGAAGTCTATTGATCCAATGGAAATTGTTGCAACAATTGCATCATTTCCAACATGGATGACAATTAAACCTTAACATCAAATTTCTAATATTCTAATACAGATGCAACCAATTGCAAGTGTTATTAGAAGACTGAGATACAATTATTAGACTTTATCTTATCAAATAAGTAAGTCAATTTCAATGATTATATGTAGATTATTCTGATGTACTATCCGGTTCCTTCTCTAAGGATTCTAGATAGATTTGATAGTCATACTATCAACACATCAACTTATTGCAGTATTGGCATTCATCCAACTCTTTGGATGTCATATGGAAGTTACAGAAGTACAGTCAAGTCATTGACTATACTTCTTACTTGGGTCCAACCCATGCTTCCACTACGCTCCCTTTATCTATAAGCAACCATTGCTCAAGACCAAGGATCTCTTATGTTAAAATCAAAAAATTCAATATAAGAGTATTTCAACATTCATACATGATTCATTCAATTCATACAATATGAATATTATGAAGCTTCATGAATGACTAGAGTATAGATAGTAGAATGATGACACTCATCGTATCTACATCCATTTAAACTCTTGAAACTTAGGTTCAGGTAGGTACTCAAGCAATTTGAATACATCATATCTTATAGAGCCACCATTCTGCATAATGCAGAGAACCATGTCATTCATGATTGAGAGCACATATGTATGCCAGAACATCTTCTTAGATTTTATAAGGATTATATGATAATTATGATCATTACCGACATGTCACTTCAAAAGTACATTCGATAAGATCAAGACTTATAGAGACATACAAACCCTAGGATTTTAGTCCTATTGTCTATTTAATTATCATTCCTCATTACTATGAGGAAACTTGCACATTGCAACCACATACATTATGTGTCCAATTGCAAGTACAATATCTGGATCATGGGTCCAATCCATGATATTCTACTGGTTATTATTGAGTATAACATTGAGTGGGATTAAAGAAGGATTATCTGAAATAAGAAATTTGCATAAATATATATAAATATATAATTTACTTTGATTTAGGAATTTTTATATCAAAGTTGTCTTGCCTTGTCAACACTGAAAGTTCATTCCCTTAATCACTTTCAATGTAAGAGATATACTTACCATCATATCTCAACAAGATCTGGGATCTCCTTCCTTATCTTTGTTACATCCCAATAATATGAGAATCTGCAACTTGGATAAAAAGAAGCGGGAACACATTCCACCTTGCAAGTCCAACTTGCATCTCCCAATTCGATCTTTAATACCGGGCCCACCACCCCTAAGGTGATGTTGACCTGTCATTAATTGAACCAACCGTCAACAGAAATAGTACTCGCTATGCGCAATCCAATATCGTCCCAATAATATGGGGATCCGATATTGGGGTCACTACACATACGTCCTTACTCTTTCGAGAAGCAAAGAGCCTGATCCAGATGCACTTGCATATAGGAGCTGTCACTTCGGACAGGCCTCTCCTACATACAATCCCTGGTGACGGAACCCTTCGCCTTGACGGGAGACCATGGATGTCACTTATGTGATCCTCCATATCATATTCAAATTCTAATTAATTACCATGAATCATATTCACATAATTAATTCTTCCAAGGGAAATAATAATAACTCTATTCATAATAGAGTGTTTCAATTAGACATAATTAATTCAATCATATTAAATTAATTATCAATCCAGTTCAATCAATCAAACTTGATTGATTTACTTGAATATATATATGGTATTATTCTCAAAGTACGTATTAATTCGAATTTTAATAATTAGAAAATACATCTTGATTTCTTCGGCATTATCAAGTCCCTATCCGCTGTCATGGCCAGTACCTACGAGAGTGGGACGGACCACATACGTTGCAACCCGCTACCCCAGCGATCTCCGACTAGACACCATATTCACCTCGGGAAAGGATAATGCCAAATAGATCAATTTGTACTTGAGATGATCATCGGTTCTTCAACCAAAATTAAACCATATACTAATAATCAAATCATTTTTGAATATAAGGAAATTTGCTAGACAAATTCCCAATCCTATTCATGCAAGGAGTTTGTTGATTGTGTTTCCAATTATGATCTAGATCAAATCTAATCAATTTATTGGTTGAGGCCAAGTCAATTAAGGAAATAATCATCTTCCAATATTTATCAAATATTTTCCATAATTATTTATTTAAATTAACAATTAATTTCATCACATGGTTCTTGATTAGGACTGTAATTTCAGCAGTGATCCTAGTTACTAAAATTAACATATCTCTATCAATTTAAATCCAAATTAGACAAAATCAATTTTCAAAGATTGATAATTTGATTTAGGACAGAACCTAAGTGATATTTCACGCATTTTGAGGTGAATCAAAAACAGTAATTAACTCATTAATCATGCTAAGATTTGCAGTTCTCGCAACAGTGAATACATGTTCATTAAAAGAATCATATCTCGAGCAAACAAAAATCCAAATTACGTTAAACTCAAATCCTATGGTTTCCTTATTTAATGAGGAAAAATTCAAGTTTATTTTTCTGTTTAAACAATTTAAACAGGGTAGAAAATAATCACAAACAGAGATGCGAAAATGAAATGCGATAAAACTTTCGTAACCCTAATGAATCCAAGTCGCCTTCGGTTTTATGGATCGTATCCAAAACCTTCAACCTGACTCTGATACCACTTGAAGGATATGGTTAGATCCTCAAGCGCATCACGGAAGCGTGAGCATCATATCGAATACGACGAGGAACGACTAGTCGGACTAGTTGTTTTATGCAGCGGAAATTAAAATTTTTTCATGCAATGAAACCAAATGATCCAAGAACATTTCTCAAATCATTTCGTCTAAACCACAAACAAGTAATAGGATTACCTCTTGAAGCGTGGTTGCGATCGAGTCTCTAAATAAGAGACCTCCTGTCTCAAGTCCGATCCGGACGGAGGAGACGCTTGCGAGCGCGGGGATGAATTGCGTGCTTCTAGCAATCCATGTTGATGATCCTAGCGGCGGATCTCCTGATCTCGACACACGAGATCCGATGTCTTCTTCACGAGCGAGGCACACCGAAGGAGACGGAGATCCACAGGCAGACGATCGGCAGCATAACGACGACACTACGGCGATGGAGACTCCCTCTAGGGCATCCATGGTGGACGACCATATGAGAGGGAGAGAGAGAGTAGGCATGTAGAGAGAAAGAGAGAGAGATGTGTTTCAATAGCATAGCATAGATAGCACGGTATGCCACTCTATATATAGGGTTTTGGGATCCATGGATCTCAATCCATGTGATACATAAAATCAATGGATGAGATTGATTTATGTCTAATCCAATGGTCAAGATTGTTGTTGGTAAAAACCAATAACTTATGATTAATTTAGATCAAATATATTTGACAAATCAAATATACATCAATCCTAAAATTAAACCAATCAAATAGGGAGATTACCAAATGGAGATTGCCTCCCCATGTATCATGGTGGACGGCCACCAATTTCCATATTGGTTATGGTGGTCGTCCACTTGATTACAAGTGGGGCAAACTCATGAGATTCCATGAGATTGCATATCTCCATGAAAATCTCTTTTATTTAATCCAACAACTTTTGTTGTGATTTATTCTTCAAAATTAATTCACAATTAATTTTGAGAATATTGCAATCTTGCCATTGGAAATTTGTGAATCACATTCACAACCCAAAACAAAATATAATTACATTTTCAATTAATTACACAAGTGTATCTAATACACATCAATAATTAATCAACAAATATTTATTATAATTAGCTCTCTCTAATACATTATAAATCGCATTTATAATATATTATGATTAATATGGTCAGTTCTATCCACATTATTCATTATCCATGATAATTAAACCACATTTAATCATCTTGGATCTCTATTCTCATGCTCTCAAATAATATGAATCACATTCACATTATTTACATCTTTGATAATCAAATCTCATTTAATTATCCATTAACTCTTTCAAGGATATACGCTTTCTCTCCACGAATACTTGGAGATAAGGACAGGGCGATTGTATTGTTCCACGTATAGTGACTTGGATATTGAGATCACATCTCAAATCTAGATCTCGGGCCTCCCATAGATGCTTGATTTAAATCAAGACCGCAAATCCAATCTTCTCATTGCATCTGAATCACATTCAGAGCAATGTCCAACATTAGGACCAAGATCAGATTACTTCTATACTGAGGAAAGTCACTAAAATCCAGACCCGTTTCATCACTCCCTAGGAGTGGAAGCGTCATGGTTATACAACCGTTTATGATCACATCACCCTCAGGTATTCCAATACCCTGTACATCCTGCATACTGGAATACTCAGAATAAATCTGAAGTATAATATCAATTTTACACTGTCTACTTCAGAGTTTTATCATTAAGTTTCTCATTCGATTATTGGTAGTCGGTATCGATCATATACTTTCCAAAAGCATATATCTACCTAGGTCTTGATCATATACTTTCCAAAAGTATATATCAAACCTACAAATTCAGTCAACCTTCCAAAGCGATACGACCGTGCCATGGAATTTGATCTTATCAATATCTCATGAGTGAGCTCGTGTCTTTTGATTTAGTAATGAACCTGTATGATCCCTTTAAGAGATCGTATTACTCATCTGCCCTTACATGCATACTAGCGCGTCGGTGTATAGACCTTGATTAGGTCATCAACCTATTGGTCTGTCAAATGTACATACTCAGACATATAGTAAGACATCTGTCTCCGGTCAGAGGATGCGTGCCTATATCATGACAACATACGATATAGGACTTCGGTTATCTCGATCTCGTTAAGTCAACTTTTTGACCTAACTAATCTGACACCTCTGAATCTCTATTCCTATGCAGAAGACCTGCATCAAGAGGTCAGTCAGATATCATCCTAACTGAGAAAGGATTGCCATCTCCTACTCAGGCTGGAGATCATCCCTTAACAATCATTTGATGGTGCTTGATGAGTCATCAATCTAACTCATTAGATGTTCATCCAAGCACCAGCCTCTATGATTCAATATTTAAGTCAACAGCTGTATGATCATCAAGATGGCCATGGTACATAACCCTAATTGTACTAAGGGACCTATTATACAAATTATGTATTCTTCATTTCAGATTAGGGAATGATATTCGCAATAACATTTATTGCATAATGGCTCGCCGTGGGCTCGCATGTCTAACAGAGCTAAGTATAAGGGGTGTTGTATATATTGTATATATACTTTTACCATAACTCATACTTTCGTATTTATAATATGGCTAAAATACTGTATAAATACTTGTAAATTTTAAAAAAGGAAATAAAGAAAAAATCAACAAACAAATAAAAAAAGATGCAGATATTTCCTCAAAATTCTTTTTGTATATACTGATTAATAAGTCAGGTTAAAATATTTTGAGAAATATTTTGAAATTAGTTTGAAAATCTATTTGAAAAATCTTTTTAAAACTATTGGAAAAATGTTTGAAAAATTTTTTTAACCTTTGTAAAAATATGGTGGTTTGTAAAAAATTTTCTTTGTGTGAAATAAAATTATTTTGCAAAAACTATTTGCAAATATTTTGAAAATGGTTGAAAAATTATTTTAAAAATCTATATATAGTGTTTGAAAAATGTTTGCAAAGTTGTTTTCAAATGTTTGTAAAATTGTTGGAAAATCTATTTTGGACTATAGTTTTCAAAATTATTTGTAAAATTTTTTTAAATAAGTTTGAGGAATATATGCATCACACAAAAAATCCAAATGTATATACATACTAGTAAATCCTTTCACCCAATTCTTGTAAATAATTGACTCACTCCCGTGTAAATATGGGTATATATCCCTAACCCTTATAAGAAAAAACTACAAAACCCAAATGTCTATAAAAATTTGCATTAAAAAAACTTTTTGCATGTGCATCATTTTTTTCAAAAATTCATAAAAAGTTCAAAATTAGAAAACTATTTATCAAAAAGATTTTACTTTCTTTTCTTTGCATTGTACATATTTCTTGCATTTGCATGTACATTTTTCAGGATAGTATTGACATTTAAACTAAGTCTGGAATAAATTTGAAGAATGGAGCTTAGTTGGACTTTAATCTACTTAATCTTAGAGGAACCTTATAAGAACTGGAGTTAAGACTTTTCAGGTCCTAGTGACTTAATTCTTTTAGTTCATAAGACGATGTTTACATGTCATCTTGATAAGTCTAAGTAGAATATTTTACAACACACACATGATTCTTTAAGGTCGTGGCTTACATTGGACAAGCACTCTACACATAGCTCTTCATGGAGGAGGTAGTGAGGGGGCAGAATCTTTTGGCTTGGGGTAGCATACGAGGGTAGTACATCTAGGTGGAACCTCTCGTCCTCCTCTAGGGAGGGAAGTGTGTCTCAACCTGGTTTGACGATGTTGAGGTCTAAAGACAGGATGTTGTGGGGTTGCAATAATGCTTTAAAAGAGGGATAGTCTACTGGCTCAAGAGGAAAAACTCCTTATGTACATGCTGCACCTTGTATACATTTTCAAAAAAAAAGAAAAAAAATGCAAAGTCTTCAAAAGTGGACAGGCCTGATTGAAAAGTAAAATGCATGACGGAGTGTATATACAAGTGAAAAAAAAGAATAAGAGCTTCAAAGTCAAATGTTTGTGAGCTTGCAGCGGGTGACATGGCTACACTGGTCATGCATTTAAGGATAGGTAGCTATACTGGTTACCGTCCATTCTCTTCTCCATCCCATCTTCTTGAGCTGGTTGTATTTGAACTTAGAAGGGAATATCCCCGCTCCTCAAGGAAAGAGTTGCTAGACTGGGGGATTAGAGTTACCTTGTTAAGAGATGATGTTTCTTTGCTACTTTTGAGATGAGGAGCTATATTTCACTTACACCGTACAAGTAAATATTCATAGTCACAAGAATTTGTGTATGTAGACTTATTCTGACGTGACTATTGAGGAGACCTGAATAGGAGTCTTGTGGAACTTAGAGGCTGTTAGGTTTTAAATCCATTTCCCATTAAGGTTCCGACACACGAATAATCCAAAGGTCCGAAGAGCTCCATACTACATTTTTATGAAGATAAATTTAAAAGTCAACATTGTTCTAACTTCTTTCCTTTTTCTTTTCTTTATTTTTGTTTTCACTCATTTTCCAAATAAGTGTTTGCTAAGGTACTAGCAAAGGAAAAGTATAGGGGAATGATGAATCCACGATTCATCGCCTTTATTCTTTTATTTTAACTTCATTTCTTTATTCAAACACCTGTAAATACCTGCTAATTACATGAAATTACCATGTGCATGCATTTGTTTAGTATGCATTTTTAATACTTTTTGTACTTAAATAAAAGAACAAAGAAGAAAAGAAAAGGAAAAGAAAAATAAAGAATGAATTTATGGAATAAATGCAGACTGATCCGAACCCTGAGAGAAGGTCAAGACTTGACCTGATCGACTGGGAATAAAGTAGGGGGAGATAGGGTCTTTAATTCAAAAATCCAAAAATATTTTATAAATATTTTTCCCTAAATATTTGTATCAAACTTGTACTATTTTATTTGTACATAAATTGACCTCAAATTAATTATTTTTGTAAATAAAAGTTGTAAATAAAAATATGTTGTAAATAATAAAAATAATTGTAAAATAAAATAATGTATATATTACAAATAATCACACTCATAAAAAACCGTAAAGTGATAATTGAAATACCAATTCCGTCTTCACACAAACTCAAATTGAACCAAACTCACTTCCATTATAATCTAAACTAAATTATCTGTCAAATGGTTGTGGTTTCATAATTTTCGGAGTTATGGTTGAAAAGTCAGTATTCTGGGGTGTTTGTGCGGTTTTATCAAGTACATATTTGTATATTTAGTCATATTTATTTTTTACATTATGTATATAATTGTAAATATTATTTTTTTATTAAAAATAAAATAAAAAATTACAAATAATAAATTAAAAAATATATTTAAAAATTATTTCCTTATTTGTACATGTGTATATTGTATTACATATATATAATATTTGTATACAACTAATTTCCTTATATAAATATCACCAAAAAATAAAATATCTAAAATTAATTAATTAATTTAATTTAATTATGAAATTTATATTTAGATTTAATTATTTAATTCATTATTTGATTTAAAAATCACCTTGTATATAGGATATAATTTCATACCTTAATAGCCGCCTTTAAGGTGGCTCATTAATCTCTATAAATTAATTATTTTATTTAATTTATTTAATTCCAAATTTTGTAATTAATTAATTTATTTATTTTATTAATTCCACCAATAAACACCTTCCTTAAGTGTATATACCTTTTTTATTTTTCTTCTCTTTTTATTGGCTCCTTCCTCCCTCATTCATGTTGGATCGATCTTTGGTGGAGAGGAGTCCGATCTCCGAGAGACATCTTGTTGAAGAAGGGTGCCCAGCCTCCGAGCCATCTGGTGACAACACGTCGGTCCTCATCGAGGCCATCACGACGTATCTGATCCCGAGGTGAGATCCATTTTATTTCTCGTCATTGTTCTTAGACAAATAGTAGGTTTATTTTCTGCTTCGACATGATTAATTTCTACACCTTAAAAAATCGAAAAATATCCATCACACTTTGATCCACCTCCAAATCCAATTTTTCATCTCATATCGCGATCTCTCCATTTCACGTTCTATCTCAGGCAACCACGCACCTCCGACCACGCACGATGGTCGGAGAGGATCTGTTTCCTCACTTTCTATCAGATCCCCGTCCACACGTCCTCTTTTGTTTATAAATAAATAAAATAAAAAATATAATTGTTTTTTCTCGAACATTTGTTTTGCAAGACCATCTTTAAAAAAATAAAAAAAGAAAAAAAAAGAAAATAAAATTTGTCTGTCTACAGTTCCTGCTTACAATTTTTGCAAAAAAAATAAAAAAAATTCTTTTATTATCAGTTGTTTACAGAAAAAATAAATAAAAAAGAAGTAGGTTAGTGATGAGCGCTATGCCAATCGAGGTTAAGTATCATATATAGATCAAGGTCGTTGTGACCCTAACCGGCGAAGCATGGCTCAATCAAGAAAAATCAGACCACCAAAGAAAGCAATCAAGCATGAAAAACAAGAGAAGCGGACTCGCTATTTATTTAACCTAGTATAGCCACCAGGGCTGAACACAAGGAGCACGCGATAGTCCTACGAAGTAGTCGAGAAATCAAAGAAGAAAAAAAAGAATTTTTGGTGGTTTTTAATTTGCAATTTTTTATATTTTCTAATGAATGAGAAAACAAAAGCAATCATAGTCCAAAATTTTTTATTAAGGTCTAAAATGCTCAAAAATTCAAAATAAAATTATTTTTATATTGTTAAATTATGCAAGTAATTTGGGGTATTTTATGGACTTTGTCATATTTTTATATAATTTTCTAAAAATAAAAGGAAGGCGAAATAAGCAAACAATGTGCAACCTGGAGGAAAAAGCAACTTTAAACTATTTAAAGTGCCCATAAATTCCTGATTGCAATTTTATGTGAAAATAAATAATAAAATGTAACTACAGAACTTGAAAACACATTTTTTTATTTTTATGGAATTTTTAATAATTTTTATAAGTTTTTAGTGTTTTGTTATTTATATCGGTTTTATAAAAGAAAATGAAATAAAAATGCTACAGAAATTAAAACAAACCAAAACACTCACTCAGAAATTTTTATAGAATTTTTAAAGCGATTTTTATATTTTTTGGGGTTTTCTAAATTAGACAGAAGTAATTTTTAGGGTTCTGTAATTTTAGAAAATAATAAATAAAATCAAATTGCATCTCAAAAATTACCAAAAATGGTACACAGTAGCAGGAGCTACTGGTAAGTTTTTGGGAATTTTTGGAGTAGATTTTATATTTATTTATTTAAAAACCAAACACATAGGTCATAGGACCTAAATGTAAATATTCTAGGTTTCAGGACTAAACAGTAACATGCGTCAAAAGTCCAAGGCAAATAATGCAAAATTTCCAAAAAACATGCACATGTAATTTAATCCACGCACAGAGGTATAAGTGCAATTTCAGAAAAGTTCTCATTCAAACATTAACCATGCAAAACTATAGTACAAAAGTTGCGAAAACACCACAGCGCACATGATCGACACGTTTCTCCAGACAAGAAGGACTAAAATGTAAATACCAGAAACTCTTGGGACTAAAGTGCGAATAAGTTCAACTACACCTTTTATTTACAGACTAAAACATAAAGCATAGAAAATGAAGGGTAAAAAGAGCAATATACCCTTGCAGCATGTGAGAGGCACGTGAGGACACGTGGAAGCCGTTGGTGTAGGCGCAGACATGCGGCTCTGATCGCTGCAGGTGTCAGATCTGACGCTCCAGAACGGTCGGAGACGTGGGGCACAAGTGGACGTCAAATCTGGCATCCAACGATCTGACCAATCTACTGTGTCGGCGGTTCGGATATGATCTGGAGGAGCGAGGCCAATCCAACGGTGCTGGAGCAGCCTGGACGAACAGCACTGGGGCGAACTTCAATGGAGCCAAGGAGGTGTTCCTCAGCTCTGATGATCGATCGGAAGGCTCTGGTGTGATCGTGGGAGGCCTCCGCGTCGACTGAATGGACCGGATGGAGCAGCCACTGGTCGGATGGGCATCGCGACGGCAGAGGCCTGGAGGTGCTCCGGCGAACCTCAGATGGATGGGATCGGGGTTCCTCTTCACGTGCTTTCACCTGCAAAGGGTAGCTGGGACTCGTGGCGATGCTCTGGTCTAGGTTATTGGAGCTCACAACCAAAGAAGCGGTCGAGGATGATGGTCGATCTCTGAGGAAGGCTTTAGGGGAGATCTAAGCCCTAATCTCGACCCGATGGTCGAAGCTAAGGATGATCAGGTTGCGGAGGAAGATGGGGGGTGAGCGTGTGGGTCTATCGAAGCGGCTGGAAGTGGGTGACGGGCTCCGACCGGCGGGTCGGAGCAGGCGAACACACGACAACGCGAAATGGAAAGATCCGATCAAATGGACAATGGGAGGGATGAAGGGGTTACCTGAAGGTCGAGATATGCTCCTGAGCTCCAGGAGAGGGTGGTCATCTGGGTGATGGCCTCGACCTTGATGTGGAAGTCGGGGGAGGCTATTCGTGGTGGAGCTCCGACCACGAAGGTCGAGCATCGGCTCTGCTGCACCAAATCAACCACCAAGCGGTGCTCCAGGAAGCTATCACTCAGCTGGAGGTGGCTATGGTTAGAAATGAGAGCGAGGCACGAGCTGCTGCCCTGGGGGAGCGGAAGAGAAGCTTTATAGCATTCCCAGGAGGCTGGAGAAATCAAGCAGAAGCATGCGAATCGAGAAAGATCCGCGCCTTCCTAAGGATCCGTGAGGGCCTTGGATCCACGGGGAAGATGCGGGCGAGGAATCGAGGCGAGGGCACGTGTGATCCGCCCGGGAGAAATAGGAGAAATTGGTCCGGTGAAGCAGTCGGGTCAGGTCAAGCCCTGGAAGAGGGGGTTGACCCGGGTCAACAATCTGGCAGGGACCTATCACAAGCGTTGGGGGAAAAGACAAAATAGACTACAAGATAAAATAATAGGGAAAATCAAAATAAATATATTAAAATTAATAAATGAATTTAAATTAAAAAATGAATAAAATGAAAAATGTTTATTATTTTTCAAGGATTTTTTCTGTGATATTTATTTATTATTTTGAAAAATAAACTAGTCTATATACAATATAGTGTGTTATATATTGGTATAATATACCTATGTATTTTATATAATTATTTTTAATTTGTTATTTTACAAAAATACCCTAATTTTATATTTTATTTATTTACAACATAATTTTTGGAGTACAAAATATTTTTTGTTTTATTTTATTATTTATTTACAAGTATATAAAAATAGAGAAGGAATCATATATACATGTACATATATACATGTATTATGTACAAGGGAGAGAGAGTTTTATTTTATTTTTCTAATTTTTGTTTTATTTTTAGAAGTATATACAAGGAGGTTAAAAGAATATTTTATTTTTATTTTGACAAAAATAATTATTTATTTACACCCATGATATATACAATATAGAGTAGGCCCTATCTCTCTCTACATATTTTATTTGGCGATCAGGCCAATGCTTGGCCTTCTCTTTGGGTTTGGGTCACTCTGTATTTATTCTAAATACCTCCTTCCTTTGTCTTTTCCTTTATTCTTTTATTTTGCACAAATACATGCTAATTATGTAATATTAACACATGCATGCATATTGCTAACTTATTGTATTTACACCTATTTACATGATGCTTTGCCAAGATAATTAGCTAAAATAAAAGAATAAAGAGTGATGATCAGGGATTCATCAGTCAGCGGGCGGCCCCAGCCCTGCACCTCAACCCCCCAGCGATGCCGCCTCGAGAGGGCCCTCCAGCGGGCGGCAGCTGATGAATACTCATTCATCACTCTTTATTCTTTTATTTTAGCTATTTATCTTCGCAAAACACCATGTAGATAGCTGTAAATAGAATAAATTACCAACTTGCATGCTTTGTGTAAATATCAATATTTAGCATGTTTTTGTGCAAAAATAAAAGAATAAATAAAAAGAAGGAAATATTTAGAATAAATATTGAGTGACCTGAACACAAGAGAGGGCCCAAAATGGGCCTGATCGCAAAAAAAAAACAAGTAGAGAGAGAAAGGGCCATTCATCCATGTATATATTCCTTCTTATGTATATATTTTATTTTTCATAAAAAACAAAAATAAAAATGTGTTTCTAATAATTTGTATATATTTCTAAAAATAAAGTAAAAATTAGAAAAATAAAATAAAAACAAAAAGATATAATTTCTCTCTCTTCATTGTACATATACCATGTATATACCAATAATAGATCTATTTATTTCACCATTGTACATAAACAATAAAAATCAAATAAAAATTATTTTATACTCTAAATTTTATGTTGTAAATAAATATAATATAAAATTAGTTATTTGTATAAAAATAAAATAATAAAAATAAAAATATAAAATACATAGGTATTTTGTACCAGTATATAAAATAATATATTGTATATAACATAATTTATTTTTCAAAATAAATAAATAAATATCACTAAAAAATAGTTTGAAAATAAATAAACATTGTTTATTTTGTAAATATTTTTAAATAAATTCATTTACTATTCTATTTTGAATTTCCAAATCTTTTTGATTTCTCTTTTTTCTGATTGGTCTAGAAGATCGTTGACCCCCGGTCAACTCCCCCTCCCGAGTCCCTTCTTCGTGGATCTTGTTCATCGGCCCGATTTCTCAAAATTTTACAGAACGGATCCAACGCCCGCTTGCCCCGATTTCACCTTCCATCTCTTCCTCATGGATCATGCACCTTCGCGGATCCCTAGGAGGGACCGGATCTACCTCGGATTGCGCGCCCGTGCCCGGTCTTCATCGCCACCTGGGACACCTATAAAGACCTTCATTCCATCGCCCAGCTCTCTAGCTCGCGCTGCAAGCCCTAAACCTACCCTAAAGAGAATCCCCTCGGTGACAACGATCAGACCCCCTCTTTGGTGGCCGGATTGGGCGCTTGTAGCCAGTGCTCGACGAACGTGGCTGAAGCGCCGCCACGTAAGAGCCTCCCAGCCCGCCGCAACTCGGTCGAGGCGACGACCACCTTCACCGCACCCTCCTGGAGCTCAGGATCGATTTGCGTTCATAAGGTAGACCTTCTATCCATCTGAGTTCCAGTTATCGTCAATTTTACATCTTCCGCTCCGCCGGCTCCGCCCTAGTGGCCGGAGCTCCGCCGACCATTTCTATTCGTTCAGATCGATTCCCCACTCCATCGTCACTCTCATTCCGTCATCTGATCACCTCGAACTTATCTAATCGAGCCAGGTTTGAGCAAGGCTCTTTCATCCGCCTACGCCGGAGCCGCCGTCTCATCCCACCGTCGCTTCTGGTTGCCTTTCATTCAATAAACCCCGTCGGAGCACTCCTCAGAGCGAAAGCTTTCATCTGCAGGACAATAAGAGCCCGAATACCCCCCAGGTCGCATACAGCCATCTTCACCGAAGACGTCCCAGGTCGCACCATCATTCTCGGACATCTAGCAGTTGGGATCTCCATCCGCCATCGCCACCTGACGTGGAGGGACGAGGCGAGTCGAGCCCCTCTCGCTGATCATCCATCTGACGCTTGGATCTCCTTCAGTTCGCCGGCTAACCTCGCCAAGGAGGTGTTCATCCAGAACCCTTCTCCTCTGTCGGATCGAACACGTTCTCCAGACGCCATCTGAGTCGTCTAGCGCCTACATCTGACAGGCCGTTAGATCTGGTATCTAACGGCCACCGTACACCCACGTCTGCGCCCGAAGGACCACCGTCAGATCTACTAGGTGGTTGCACCAGAGCCACACGTCCATCAGCCACTGACCGCCTGCCACTTGGCCCCCACGTGACCCGCACGCGCTTTGGCTGGGTAATTTGCGCCAGACCCTTGTAGTTTATTTTCTGTTATTGCTTAGTCTATTAAATAATTTAGTACTTTGGGACTTTTTACATCTGAGCCCCTGTTGTTTATCGTATTTGCATTTGGTCCTGTTTGTATGTGAGCACGTGCTTCGACATGTGATTTTGTGTGACTTTTGCATATTTTACCCCAAACTTAGTGAAGGTTATCATTTGCATTTATTGTTTTTATATTTACATCCATGTCCCTGTGAATGCTGAGTTTTGATATGTGCTAGAATCTGTGGGTAAATTGCGGGGAGAGACTTAGACTTTAAAAGCTTGTTACGCTTTAGTCCTGGAACTTAGTTTTTATTGCATTTCAGTCCCTTTGTGGTTTGCGTCTC
The DNA here is from genome assembly GCA_037367405.1 of Ottelia alismoides. Taxonomy (NCBI): domain Eukaryota; kingdom Viridiplantae; phylum Streptophyta; class Magnoliopsida; order Alismatales; family Hydrocharitaceae; genus Ottelia; species Ottelia alismoides. Next base: position 711,323 of record JAZKJV010001037.1, on the reverse strand, counting down.
TTATTGGTTGAATAAAATAGCAAACCAACCCCAAATTTCGTGAAATTTGGATACGTGGCCCCTGCCACTGTGTAAAAATTTCAGTGATTTTTTAGAACATTTTTGTTTTAACTTTATATTTTTAAAAATTCAAAAACCCTTATTTTCTCTACTATCTAACTTCAAAAACCAACTGAAAATACTAAAAAGTTGCTAAAAAACCAAAAAAATTATTTTGTGTGTGTTTTATTGTGTTTTTATTTCTGTGCATTTTTTGTGGTTTTTGGATATATAAAACTCCTAAAAATCTAAAAACACTAAAAAATTCATAAAAATCATTAAAAATTCAAAAAAAATCAAAAAATATAATTTCTTTTTCTATAGTTAGGATTTTATTTGTAGTTTTTCATAAAATTATTGCTCGATTTTTAGAGGCTATTTTTATATTTTTAAATAGCCTTTCAAATCTAGCTGCACAGTAGCTTCAACTTTTAGCTTTCTTTCTTTTTTATAAAATTCCCTAAAAATTATAAAATCTGAGAAAATTACCAAAAGCATTTGAAAAATTATAAAACTCAAAAACAAATTTATTTTAATTTTTTGACTCCTTTTGTTGTGTGAAATAATTCCTAGTTTGTGACTTTTTGGCTTTGTTTTATATTTTCTTTATAATTAAAAATCACAAAAAAAATTAAAAAGATAAAAAATCCACCAAAAAATATTTTATTCTTTATTTTTGATTTTTGACTACTTCGTAGGCTTTTTAGCCAGCCCGTGCTAGTTGAGTTCGACCCTGGTCGCTATACTAGGTTAAATAAAATAGCGAGACCGCTATTTGTTTTGTTTGATCGATTTTCTTATTTGGTGGTCTTCAATTTTTCTTGTTGACCTAGCCTCGCGATTCGGGTCGCAACGACCCTGATTTATATCCTTACTCAGATCGCAAGGGTTTTTGAGGTCATCAGAATGGCGTCGTTGCCGGGGAGCACGGCTTGGTAGTCATTTTCTTTTTCGATTTTTTAGTTTCGCGGCTTTTTCACGGTTTTCGTGTCTTTCCCAGTTTTCGCGGCTTTTTGGATTTTCTTTTATTTTGTTTTTATTTGTTTTTATTTCATTTTCTTTTTATTTGTTTTTATTTTTATTTTTGCATATATTTGTCATTTCATTTTATTTTATTTTACTTTCTTTTACATTATTATAATAACTATTGGTCTGACGCATTTTAGTTTTCTTTTCTTGCGAGGGCCCGACGACTGAGGCAACTTTTCTTCCGGAAGCCGGCACGACCGTGGGGATCGGAGGCGGCTCTCTTCTGTACAGAGCTGCGAGAGAGCGCAAGTAAGGCGAGCGAAAGTGCTTGGGAGCGTAGTTTAGACTTAGTGTAGTTTAGATTAGTTTCATTTCAGCCTTATTATTGTTGTAATAATACATGGACAAATCAGGACTCTCAGACTTATGGATTGTCGGGGTCTATTTCGCCGAGCACCGGTGTGCTCTGGGGACCCCACCGCAGTTTTTCTGTCGATTTTCATTTTTACGGCTTTTTCTTTTTATTTTATTTCTCGAGGATTTGGCTTTAGCTTAGGAATTTTTATTGCTCTGTGACGTAATTATTAGGGCCGCAGCCTAGTTAGATTGCATGTTCTTATAGATCGTTTAATTAGACCTAATTAATTAATTAATAAGAAAAAGCTAACCTGGTCACTCGAGGGGTCACATGCCGCTAGAGGCCGTATACAGTGCTGGCAGGATCCGTTGTGGCGGACACCGATCGTCATCAGAGACCGGACCCCGACCCCTCCCGTTGACCCATTAGCTCCCGTTCTTCTCATGTAGAAATTCCTATTAAGGCTGTTTTCTTCGTTGCATCATTTAGAATAGTTTACTTTCTGTCTTTCAATTATGCGCGGATCATTTTGCATGTAGAGAGATGGCGGAAAGGTACGCATTCGTACTCAGCATGCATCATTGATTTCATTGTGCATCGGCTTTTTTGTCTTCTCCCCCATTTTCTTGGACTTAATATCAGAAGAACTGAAAAACTCGTTAGGTGATTGTTTTATCTAATAAATACCTAAAAAAAAGTGCAACCATAAAATTAGGATTGTTTAAGCAAAGTGGACTTAAAAATCACCTCACAAAATATTTATATTGGGAGAGTAATCCCCTCATTGGATGGTTTGATTGGGCGAGAGAGTGACACGTACACTAGGCTAGAGCCACATCTGACCCCTCTTCAGACTACTGATTCTGGGCTAGTCGTTCTCCACTGAGGATCGCTCCAGTCTCCGATAAAGTGGGTCGCTATATCCTTAACCGAGCGAGCTGATCGGATAGCTGGTAAACAGTCTGCGACTTGTACTGGCTGGGAAAGATCTAGGTTGGCATCGGGAAAGTCTCCTGGGGGCGTTGTATTCCTAACAGTTCGCTAATCGCTCTGATAGACTGTCTTATCACCAAAATAAAAATGACAAGATAAAAGACCGAACTCTTACGGTCATCAGCTCTGCGTTGCGTCGGTGAATTTGGGGTATTGCTTGACCATCCTATTTGCTTTCCAGATCTCATCCGCCTGACTCGCTAGATCAATATGATGGGTCAGAGGTCCCTTAGACAGCCTTTGGTTGCACTGCTTTCGAGCACTCCGGCCCGCTCATCTAGGTTGGTTCGCGAGAGCCGAGACCCGCTCTTCGAACTCGAGTTCGATTCCATCTTGTTCCCCCCCGACCACCCTTCTACTGTTAGTCCTGAGGTGCCCGATCAGAGAGAGCAGCAACCAGATGATATTTTGGCACCTGAGTTTGGGTCTTTTGTGCCTTTGCAGAGACCATGGCCAGCAGCGAGGACCGCACCGAGGGCCCCAGAGCCGAGAAGACTTATGTTTTGGACCAGGGTGCAATCAAAAACACCCTGTTAGCTTCCTTGGAGACGATACATAGACAAATACACGACCAAGGAGCTTTCATGGTGGACATGCACCGAGAGATGGAGCAGATGAGAGCCGATCGAGAGCAGCACAGACACGGTGGAGGAGATATACCTGAGGGAGAGCAGCCAGTCCAGCCAGCAGCAGGAGCACGCCCGATGAGAGAGTTGCACAACCCTGGTGCAACTCTAACCCACAGATGGATCATGTTGCCGGCCATCGCGGGAGACTTCAAGTTCCCGCCATAAACGATTCAGCTCCTTCCTCGTTTTCACGGACTCGCCACCGAGGAGCCACATCTTCATCTCCAAGAGTTTGAGATGATATGCAGTACCATTCACGATCGCCAGGTGGACGACGACACCATCAAGATGATGGCATTTCCCTTCTCCCTCGTTGATAGAGCAGCCAACTGGTTGAAGCACATAGGGAGATTTGTGATGACATGGGAGCAGCTCCGGAATGAGTACCTCAACAAGTACTATCCACTCGGCCGGACCCATGCAGCGAGGTCCCTGATTAGTAACTTCTCCATGCTTCCCAACGAGCAGTTTCACGAGGCATGGGTTCGCTTCAGGGAGATTACCGACAGATGCCCGCACCATGATATCTCGAAGCCGAGCCTAGTTCAGAGCTTTTTTTGCGATCTTACACCAGAGCTGCAGGGGTTGGTGAATGCATCCTGTGGAGGATCGTATTTTACCAAAGATGAGGACCGGGTCTGGGCCATCTATGAGGAGATGGCTGAGAACTACACTGTCATGTCTCAGACCCACCTCTACACACAGGGGAAGCCCCAGCCACAGGCCGTGTCCTATCAGAGGATAGCACGGGTCGATGCCGATCCCTCTACTTCGTCAGCGAAAGCAACACAGGCAGTGTCGACAGCCGCCGACATGGGCATTATCAGCGAGAAGCTGGACCAGATCGAGTTGATCGAGAAGAAGCAGTGCCAGGGTATGACACAGATAGATCAGATGGCACATACGATGAGTGACCTAAAGACACATATCATGTGTCTCCAGGAGGCACAGACGGCTTCTCAGCCTCGTCTTAGGTCACGGGCAGACCCAGGCGGCAGCAGCAGCAGCATGACCCAACCCTCCGCCCAGTACTGACAGGTCCACCATATTCAGGCGGAGCAGTATCAGCAGCAGCCATAGCAGTAGTACGTGCAACCGCCACCATCTCCGGACAACCAGATGGGGTGTATCAGCCTGACCAGCCCATGGCAATACTCCCCCCACCCACCTACGAGCAGGAGCCATTGATGGATCTCAACGGGATATGGTACGACCGTCCCCAGCCCGGTATCCAACGAGACCATCCCGGATTCCATTGGTCGTCCGGAGGTACCAGTTCCCAGCAACAACCTCCAATTCAGGGTGGCCAGTATGACCAGCAGCGAGAGATTCACCAGCAGCCCTAGTTCCCGTCACACCAGCAGCCATTCCAGCAGCAGTAACATGGTGCTCGTCCCTATCCCCAGGGACAGTCTTGGAGGCAGCCTCAGCAGTATCACTCACAACAGTATCAACCCCCTTACCTCTCTCATCAGCAGCAACAACTCCATTACCAGCGAGGCCACCCGTCAAGTTCTCATGGGCCCGCCTATGAGAACCCCGCCTTGGACGACCAAGCCCACCTCATCTTTGATCAGCAGGCTACTTTCAGACGGGAGATGGACGAGTTTAGACAGGAGATGAGAGAGATAGTGAAGGGGAAGGCCGCCATTCCTGCCCAGATCGAGCTGAATCCGAACAACCTCAAGAGGAAGTCTAAGCAGGTAGAGTTCACAGAGACCACCACTCCTAGTGATTCCCCTAGAGATATTACTGCATATATGTTTGATGCTGATTTTGTTAAACTTAGGAGCGGTAGGATGCCAGCAGGCGGCGCCTCGTCTGAGCGACGACCTCACGCCACTTCAAGAGCACCAGACGAGGAGGAGAGCGGTGCTGATGCCGCTCGAGAGCATGATGATGACGGTGGTGCTGACGCCACCGTGGATGTTGATCCAACCGACAGTACTGAGGCCGTCGCTTCACCAGATGGAGGAGGTGGTACTGATGCCACCATACTAGTTGCTGAGCCAGAGCGCGGTACTGATACCGTGATTCCAGATGTCGAGGGTGGTGCTGAGGCCACCATTTCTAGTTCTGCTAGTCCTGTTGTTTTCCCTTCAGTTCATGTATCTCAGGACACTTCTGTGAATAAAGGAAAGGGTTTGTTATTTTCGGATCCACCTATGTTGATTGATGATGTATGTGTGGATTCTACCTTGCTTGAGTAGCCCAGACCCGATCCTAGTCCTTCATCTGAGAAGGATCCAGCAATCCCCTTTCCCCAAGCACTCCGCTCGACTAAGGGGACAAAAGAAAATCCAAAAAGATATCACCACCTAGAGTTCAGCTAGCAGATGATGGACCAATTTCACATTCAGCTGACTCTACAGGTGGCCTTGGAGCACACACCTCTCTTCCAGAGATCCCTCAGAGACAGGACTATAGTTCGGAGGAAGAGGCGGAACCATCAGTCAGAGATCCATGTGCTCACTCGCGCCACATGCTTTGCGATCCAGAACCGTCTGCCAGCCAAGAGGCCAGATGCAGGAGCCCCTTATGTCAGATGCCACATTCAGGAGCAGAGGTTCGATCGGACTCTATTAGACAGTGGTTCATCGATCAACCTACTTCCGGCAATCTTACTCAACCGTTTCGAGTTAGGCCCTCTACGACAGAGTAGGACGGTCCTTCAGTTTGCCGATCGATCTGTCAAGAGGCCGAAGGGGTTGCTGAAGGACGTTGTCATCACGATTCAGGGCTTGAAATTCTTCGTGGACTTCATTGTGTTGGAAATAGAGATCCTTGAGTCTGTGACCGATACCCCCATCATCTTAACATGCCCGTTCTTGGCCACAACCAAGGCAGTGTCCGATCATGATAGCGGGAAGGTATACTTTCGCGTCGAGGGTGAGAGTATATAAATAAAGACGATCGAGGAGACTAGAGCTAGAGATTCATCTTGCTCAGAGCCGCCATCAGATTCAGAGCAGATGATAGAGGCAGGGCGAGACATCCACCAGGACTGTGATTTTGTGATTACAGACGACGAGGCAGTTTGGGCAGATCCAGCAACACAGGCCATCCTCTCACCTTCAGAGTTCGCTGATGCACAGATGCCAGCAGAGGAGAGCTTGGAGAGCGCATTATTGGTCTAGGATACATTTCAGGCAGCAGAGCCGGTTCCCGATCGTGAGGCAGATTTTTCTTGTGATTCTGATACAGATCCCTCGGAGTCAGATAGAGACTGGGCAGAGTTTGATGATTTGATACCGTGTCTGACTTCCACAGAGCCTACATCTAGGGTGGAGCATGATCCCGTGCAGAGTAGAGACATACCAACAGAGCAGCCTTCACCAGATTCAGATGTAGATGTTCAGCGAGAGTTCTCATTCTCCATGCAGATTTGATCGCATTCACTCAGACATTTTAGAGGCCAGATCCGTCAGCACCGAGTTGTCCCGAGCTGAAGCCTTTGCCATCATCACTGAAGTATAGGTTCCTTGCAGGTGAGCATGAGATGCACCCAGTCATTATCTTAGCGGATTTGACTGGAGAGCAGGAATCCCGTCTGATGGGGGTTCTTGAAAAGAACAACAAGGCAATTGGATGGAGCATAGCCGATCTCTAGGGTATAAGTCCGGTCATGTGCTCCCACCATATCTATCTTGAGGAGGATGCGAAGCCGCCACGTGAGTTCTAGCGGCGGCTGAACCCGAACCTTCGAGATGTTGTCATGAAGGAGATTTTGAAATGGTCGAGTGCTGATTTTATCTACCCCATCTCCGAATCCAAATAGGTCAGTCCGCTACATGTGATGCCCAAGAAGACGGGCATCACCACAGTTGTTAGTGAGTCTGGAGAGGAGATCTCTACCCAGGTACCCACTTCTTGGCGGGTCTGTGTGGACTACAGACGATTGAACCATGCCACCAAGAAGGACCATTTCCCGCTGCCTTTTATTGATCAGATTATAGAGAGGCTAGCCGGGAAGAGTCACTATTGTTTCTTGGATGGGTACTCCGGATACAATCAAGTGGCCATTGTGCCCGAAGACCAGGACAAGACCGCCTTCACCTGTCCCTTTGGGACATATGATTTAATAAGGATGCCCTTTGGATTGTGTAACGCCCCGGCGACATTCCATAGGTGCATGTTGTCCATCGTTTCGGACATGGTGGGGGAGTGCTTGGAGGTCTTCATGGACGATTTTCGGTCTACAGCGACGGGTTCGATGCTTGTCTTGACTGCCTAGACCGCGTCCTTCAACGATGCATTGAGGTTCACCTTATGCTTTCATGGGAGAAGAGTCACTTCATGGTGACTCAAGGGACGATGCTTGGCCATATCATCTCCAACAGGGGCATGGAGGTTGATCCGGCCAAGGTGGATATCATTAGGAAACTCAATCCACCATCCAACTTGCGGCAGTTACGGTCTTTTCTGGAGCACGTCAGATTCTACCGGCGATTCATACATGATTTCAGTAGGATTACCCGGCCATTGACTGATCTGCTAATGAAAGACACCAAGTTCATTGAAGATGATAAGTGTCTAGCGTCATTTGAGACTCTCAAGAGTCTAGTTGTAGAGGCTCCTGTCCTTCAGCCGCCTGATTGGTCTCTCCCATTTGAGATCATGACGGACGCCTTCGATTTTGCCGTAGGGGTCGTGTTGGGACAGAGGAGGGATGGAGTTCCATTTGCTATTCACTACGCTAGCCGGACTTTGGATGCCGCTCAACAGAACTACACCGTCACTGAGAAGGAGATGCTAGCCGTAGTTTTCGCCCTAGATAAGTTCAGATCGTACATCATTGGATCTAAGGTAACCATCTATATTGATCATACCGCCATCAGGTACCTCATGGAAAAGAAGGATGCCGAAGCCAGATTGACCAGATGGATCCTTCTACTCCAGGAGTTTGACATAGAGATTAAGGAAAGGCATGGAGTCAAGAATGTGGTGGTGGATCATCTCTCCCGATTGGAGTTTCTTGAGGATTCTGAGCAGATTGAGCCTATTTGTGAGACCTTCCCAAATGAGGCGATCCTTGCTATCGCCTCTCTCCCGTGGTACGTCGATATTGTGAACTATCTTGTTGCCAAGAGAGTTCCACAAGATTGGCCCAGACAGCGACTTGAGACCTTCCTCGTGAAGGCCAAGTTCTACCATTGGGAGGATCCCGTCCTTTATCATGAAGGAGGGTATAGCGTCTGGCGTCGGTGCATTCCTCAGGAGGAGCACCATAGAGTCCTCACTTACTGCCACAAGCTTGAGGCAGGGGGGCATCACTCTGGGAGGAGAACGACACAGAAAGTGCTCAAATCCGGCCTATGGTGGCCTACCCTCTTCAAAGACTCTGATGAGTTCATGAAGTGTACTGACTGTCAGAGGATGGGCACTTGTGGACAGCGTGATATGATGCCGATGCATCCCATTCACTTCTGTGAGGTTTTTGACGTATGGAGCATCGATTTCATGGGTCCATTCCCTAAGAGTCAGGGATTCGAGTACATTCTGTTGGCCGTGGATTATGTGAGTCATTGGGTTGAGGCCATCCCCGCCCGAACTGTAGATGCTAGGACTGTTTGCAGATTTTTGAGGAAGAATATCATTTCACGGTTCGGGGTGCCTAGAGTTTTGATATTTGATGGGGGGTCTCATTTCGTCAACGACAAGGTAAAGGCCCTTGCTAGCGAGTTCAGCATAGACCATCGAGTAGCCACACCGTATCATCCTCAGACCAATGGTCTTGCTGAAGTGTAGAACATGGAGATCAATACTATTCTGCAGAAGGTCGTCTGCCCTGACCAAAAGGATTGGTCACAGCTTTTGGACTCGGTCTTGTGGGCATATAGGATGTCCTTTAAGATGCCTTTGGGTACATCTCCCTTTCACCTCGTTTATGGCAAGCCATGCCATTTACCTGTTGATCTGAGACATAGGTTACTTTGGGCAGTCACTGATATACTTCTAGATCCAGTGAGTGTAGGAGATCAGAGGAGGGCAGAGTTAGCAGCCCTGGAGGAGCTTCGTGATACAACCTTTTCGAGCAGCCTTCAGTATAAGGAGAGAGTGAAGGAGTGGCATGATTCTCATATCAGCCACAAGCAGTTTGAGCAAGGACAACGAGTATGGTTGTTCGATGCCAGGTTGAGATTATTTCCAGGGAAGTTGCAGAGCAAATGGAAGGGACCCTATCTGGTCCGAAAGGTACACGACAATGGAAGCATCGACATATCCGAGTTATCATCTGAGAGTACCTTTCATGTTAACGGGCAACGACTCAAACCATATCTAGATCATGAGTTGCTGGTCGTTGACGCTGCCCCTATTCATTTTGCGTGAGATGTGGTCTCTTGACTCACATCTATTGCATCTCAGCCTGATTATCACTGTTCTCTCGACTTGTATAGATCTAGTTATCTATATCACACTATTCTTCAGTCCAACACCCCATTTGCATCTTTGATTATGCTGTACTTAGGGTGCACTTTACCCTAAGTATAGGGGGTGTGAGACTTTTGATTTCCTTTTGATGCGTTTCTACCTGTGTTTTGTTGCCTATACTTAGGGATATTTTACCCTAAGTATAGGGGAGGTAGACCCTGTACATTCTCCACTCGGATTTCCCTTTGTGTACAGCCTGCCATACTTAGGATTACTTGATCCTAAGTATAGGGGGAAACCCCGAGATCCTTTTCATCTCTATTCTTTCATTCGTCTTTGTATATAGCCTTCCTTTTTACTTCCCTATACTAAGCATGAGTTATGTCTTCTTCATCGCTCTTGATTCACTCTGAGGACATCGTTCGAGCTAAGTATAGGGGGTGTTGTATATATTTCATATATACTTTAGCCATAACTCGTACTTTGTGTGAGTGTGTTAATAAATAAAAATGGCTAAAAATCCTTAAAATCCATAAAAATTAAAAAATTTTCTTGTAAATAAAATTCTTTATTGCACATACATAGCTATTTATACAAAACTATTTTTGTAAAAATTTTTGTAAATAATTTGTAAATATTTTCATATCAAAATTATGTATAGAGTACAACTTTTCGCAAAATGTTTAAAAAACAAAAAGTTTGCAAAAACCATGTGTAAATTTGTGTAAATATTTTGCAAAACTTCGCATTCATGCATACATCCATGTTTTCAAACATTTTCAAAAATTTGCATACTTTCAAAATTTTGTAAAAATTGCATCTTTGTAAATATTTGTATAGTTTTTCTGAATCATTGTTGACATTTAAACTAGCCTGGATTTAAACTGAAAAATGGAGCTTGGTTAAGATCTTAATCCACCTAATTCTAAGAGAAACCTTATAGGGCTTAGGGTTGAGACTTTTCAAGTCCATGGTGACTTACTTCTTTAAGTCCACTAGGCTTTGATCACATGTCATCTCGATGAGCCTACGTAGAATACTTAACAACACACACATGACTCTTATAGACAATGGCTTTACTTGGACCAGCACTTTACACCGAGCTCTCCACGGATGAAGTGGTGAGGAGGCAGTCTTTCTTAACTTGGGGTAGCATATGAGGGTTGTACTTCTATACGGAACCTCTCTTCTTCTTCTTCTAGTGAAGGAAGTGCATCTCAACTTGGTCTGGTAGCCGTGAGGTCTAACGATAGGAGTTGTGGGTTGCAATAAAGCTTCAAAAGAGGGATAGTTTACTGGCTCAAGAGGAAAAACTCCTCATGTATATATGCTGCACTTTGTAGATCTGTTGTAAAGATGCACATCAAAAAAATGCAAAAAGAAAAGAATAACTCCAAAAAAGTGCTGGGTCTGAGAGAAAATGATAATCCCACCGGAGTGTAAATAGTGCAATAAAGCAAAGCTTATGTTATCCATGTTCCATCTCATGAAGCTTGCAGCAGGGAGACTTAGCTACACTGGTTGAGCTCCCAAGGATAATGGCTACACTGATCTTGGTCCATTCTCTTCTTCCTCCTCTTCTTGAGCTGGTTGAACTTGAACTTAGAAGGGAATACCCCGCTCCTCGAGGAAAGAGTTTCCAGACTAGGGCATTAGAGTTACCTTGTTGGGGAGGGTTGTCACCTTGCTATTTCTGAGGTGGAGAGCTATACCTTACTTACACAGTACAAGGAAGGACTCATGGTCATCAGAGTTTGTGTATGTAGACTTGTTCTGATCTGGATTGTTGAGGAGTCTTGAGTATAGATTAGTGGAACTTAGAGGCTGTTAAGTTTTAAACCTAAGTCCAAATAAGGTCCCGACAAATTAATAATCCAAAGATCCGACTGAGCTCCATACTTTAATTTAATGAAGACAAGTTTAATAATCAGCATTGATTCATTCTTTTTCCCTTCTTTTTCTTTTTCTTCTTTTCACTTCTTTTTCAAATAAGTGTTTGCTAAGGGACAAGCAAAAGTAAAGTATAGGGGGTGATGAATACTCATTCATCACTCTTTATTCTTTTATTTTAGCTATTTATCTTCGCAAAACACCATGTAGATAGCTGTAAATAGAATAAATTACCAACTTGCATGCTTTGTGTAAATATCAATAATTAGCATGTTTTTGTGCAAAAATAAAAGAATAAAGAATAAAGAAAAAGAAAGAAATATTTAGAATAAATATTGAGTGACCTGAACCCAAGAGAGGGTCCAATATGGGCCTGATCGCAAAATAAAACAAGTAGAGAGAGATGGTGCCATTCATCCATGTATATATTCCTTCTTATGTATATATTTTATTTTTCATAAAAAACAAAAATTTGTTTCTAATAATTTGTATATAATTCTAAAAATAAAATAATAATTAGAAAAATAAAATAAAAATAAAAAGAAATAATTTCTCTCTCTTCATTGTACATAAACCATGTATATACCAATAATAAATCTATTTATTTCACCATTGTATATAAATAATAAAAATCAAATAAAAATTATTTTATACTCTAAATTTTATGTTGTAAATAAATAAAATATAAAATTAGAGTATTTATACAAAAATAAAATAATAAAAATATAAATATAAAATACATAGTTATTTTATACCTGTATATAAAATAATATAATGTATATAACATAATTTATTTTTCAAAATAAATAAATAAATATCACTAAAAAATAGTTTGAAAATAAATAAACATTTTTTATTTTGTAATTTTTTAAATAAAATCATTTACTATTTTATTTTGAATTTCCAAGTCTTTTTGATTTCTCTTTTTTCTGATTGGTCTAGAGGATCATTGACCCCCGGTCAACTCCCCCTCCCGAGTCCCTTCTTCGCGGATCCTGTTCACCGGCCCGATTTCTCAAAATTTTACAGAACGGATCCAGCGCCAGCTTGCCCCAATTTCACCTTCCATCTCTTCCTCATGGATCATGCACCTTCGCGGATCCCTAGGAGGGACCAGATCTACCTCGGATTGCGCGCCTGTGCCCGGTCTTCATCGCCACCTGTGACACCTATAAAGACCTTCATTCCATCACCCAGCTCTCTAGCTCGCGCCGCAAGACCTAAACCTACCCTAAAGAGAATCCCCTCGGTGACAGCGACCAAACCCCCTCTTTGGTGGCCGGATTGGGCACTTGTAGCCGGTGCTCAACGAACGTGGCCGGAGCACCGCCACGTAAGAGCCTCCCAGTCCGCCGCAACTCGATCGAGGCGACGACCACCTTCGCCGCACCCTCCTGGAGCTCAGGATCGATTTGCGTTCATCAGGTAGACCTTCTATCCATCTGAGTTCCAGTTATCGCCGATTTTAAATCTTCCGCTCCGCCGGCTCCGCCCTAGTGGCCGGAGCTCCATCGACCATATCTATCCGTTCAGATCGATTCCCCACTCCATCATCACTCTCCTTCCATCATCTGATCACCTAGAACTTGGCTAATCGAGCCAGGTTTGAGAAAGGCTCTTTCCTCCGCCTACGCCGGAGCCGCCCTCTCATCCCACCGTCGCTTCTGGTTGCCTTTCATTCAATAACCCCCCCGGAGTACTCCTCCGAGCGAAAGCTTTCATCTACAGGACAATAAGAGCCCGAATACTGCCCAGGTCGCATCCAACCATCTTCGCCGGAGATGTCCTAGGTCACACCATCATTCTCGGACATCTAGCCGTTGGGATCTCCATCCGCCATCGCCACCTGATGCGGAGGGACGAGGCGAGTCGAACCCCTCTCGTTATCATCCATCGGGCGCTTGGATCTCCTCCAGTTCGCCGGCTAACCTCGCCAAGGAGGTGTTCATCCGGAACCCTTCTCCTCCGTCGGATCGAGCACATTCTCCAGACGCCATCTGAGCCGTCCAACGCCTGCATCTGACAGGCCGTTAGATCTGGTATCTAACGGCCACCGTACACCCACGCCTACGCCCGAAGGACCACCGTCAGATCTACCAGGTGGCTGAACCAGAGCTGCACGTCCATCAACCACTGACCGCCTGCCACTTGGCCCCCACGTGACCCGCACGTGCTTTGGCTAGGTAATTTGCGCCAGACCCCCTACAATTTATTTTTTGTTATTGTTTAGTCTATTAAATAAATTAACACTCTGGGACTTTTTGCATCTGAGCCATTGTTGTTTATCGTATTTGCATTTTGGTCCTGTTTGTATGTGAGCACGTGCTTCGACACGTGATTTTGTGTGACTTTTGCATATTTTATCCCAAACTTAGTAGGTTTTGGTTTGCATTTATTGTTTTTATATTTACATCCATGCTCTTGTGAATGCTGAGTTTTGACATGTGCTAGAATCCGTGGATAAAATATAGGGAGGGACTTAGACTTTTAAAGCTTGTTACTCTTTAGTCCTGGAACTTAGCTTTTATTGCATTTTAGTCCCTATGTGCTGTGCATCTCTTATTGGTTGAATAAAATAGCAATTCAACTCTAAATTTCGTAAAATTTGGACACGTGGCCCCTGCCACTGTGTAAAAATTTCATTGATTTTTTGGAACATTTTTGTTTTGACTTTATATTTTTAAAAATTCAAAAACCCCTATTTTCTCTACTGTCTAACTTCAAAAACCAACTAAAAATACTAAAAAGTCTCTAAAAAATACAAAAAATTATTTTGTGTGTGTTTTGTTATGTTTTTGTTTCTGTGCAATTTTTGTGATTTTTGGATATATAAAACCTCTAAAAATCTAAAAACACTAAAAAACTCATAAAAATCATTAAAAATTCAGAAAAATTAAAAAATATAATTTTTTTATGTAGTTAGTATTTTATTTGTAGTTTTTCATAAAATTGCTTGATTTCTAGCTGCACAATAGCTTCATCTTTTAACTTTCTTTCTTTTTTATAAAATTCCCTTAAAATTATAAAAATTCAAGAAAATTACAAAAAAATACTTAAAAAATTATAAAACCCCAAAACAATTTTATTTTAATTTTTTGACTCTTTTTGTTGTGTGAAATAATTCCATGTTTGTGACTTTTTGGCTTTGTTTTATATTTTCTTTATAATTGAAAATCATAAAAAATTTAAAAAGATAAAAAATCCACCAAAAAATATTTTATTCTTTATTTTTGATTTTTGACTACTTCGTAGGCTTTTTAACCAGCCCGTGTTCCTTGAGTTCAACCCTGGTTGCTGTAACAGGTTGAATAAAATAGCGAGACCGCTATTTGTTTTATTTGATCGATTTTCTTATTTGGTTGTCTTCAATTTTTCTTGTTGACCTAGCCTCGCAATTCGGGTCGCAACGACCCTGATTTATATCCTTACTCGGATCGCAAGGGTTTTTGAGGTCATCAGCGGCGTCCGCTCCCGAACTGACCAGCAGCGTCACAATGCTCCTGTCTCCACCGCACCTGCAAGCCGCCATAGGAGCCTCGCTGACCATGCAAAGCTCCAGGGTGTGTGTCGCCCGTCGGCCATGACCGTGCCTTTGCCGTCATCTCCCAACTACCAACAACATCACCTCCCGTCGCGCCACCGCGATGCCGCAAGGATCGCCACCCCAACCGTCGCGCCGCCTCCACCTTCAACGCGCACGCTGCGTGACCGTGCGTGCTCATCCTTCTTCGCCTTCATGAGCCCGCATGAGGAGCACCTCCTCTACCATCTCCCTCGATGCAAGCACCTCATCCTCTGCTTGGGGCGGAGCTTCTCTCCACCGGCCACCGCGTCACGCCACGCGCCGCTGAAAGCCACCACCAAATTTGAAGAAGGGTGGGTGGCGATGCCCTTGCACCCTGTATGAGAACGAATAGGAACAAATGAACCCTAGTGGGATTTTGAAATAAAAAAATATTGGAAAAATTACAAACAAGCCCCTGAAAGTTGTCAAATTTGCAAAAAGCCCCTACTCTAAAACAAGTCACGTGCAACGCACATGTTCACCGGGTAATTTGCATATTCAACACACATACTTATTTATTGTTATATTTTAATGCAGAAACTTTGAGTAGTTGCACTTTAAGTCCCTTTGCTTCCCGATAGTAAATTTGCTTGCTCTCTTTGAATGAAATAAATGTTTTTATTGTTCTAAAAATTCTCAAAAAAATGTGTATTCTACTGCTGTAGTGTTCTTCATTGTATAAAATTTTCATCATATTTTGTTGCCATTTGATATTTTTTAAAAATAAAAAATAATGTCTTTTTGTCTGCCCAAAATTAAAAAAAATATTTGCCTAAAAAATTCCCAAAAAATTGTTATAGGTGTATTTTACTGTCTTTTAATTTCTATCCAATTTTCGTCATATATCATTTATAAAACTCCAAAAAAGTGTGAAAAGCTAAAAATCTTAAAAAATTGTAGAAATTTGTAGAAAAATAAAAAAAATCTGATTTCAGTCTCTCTGTGTAGAAATTATTTGTACTTTAGTATAAAAAATCATTTCCAGGAGTATTGGGCACTTAAAGTATTTTTAAGTTGCAAAATACTCTTGGCTGTGCACTGTTTTCTCTATCTTCCACTATTTCATTTTTATAAATTCATAAAAATAGCAGAAAATTTAAAAAAATTATCAAAAACATTTTAAAACCTGTTAAACACAAAAACATTTTTTCTGGATTTCTCTGAACATTTTTGGATATTCTGAAAAATAAAAAAAGTGTGGTGTTGTGTGTTTTTATTCATTTTGCATATTGTGAATTGTTCTTCATTTGAAAACAAAAAAATAAAAAATTCAAAAACCACTAAAAAATTATCTTGGAAATTTGACTACATAGTTTTTAAATCGTGCTCCTTGTGTTCAACCCTGGTCACTATACCATGTAAATTAAATAGCGAAGACCGCTTACATTTGATTGTTTGATTTATCTCTCTAGAGTGGTTTATACATATTTTTCTCATTGGCTGAATCGATTGATTGAGAACAACGACCAGTGTAATATTTTATTTCATCTTCACTGCATCGGATTTCGGGTCATCAGATAGGTTTATTTTTAGATGGTGTTTGTTACTATGCATATATTTAAGATTTTTAAATTCATTTTGTGGTTATTTATCATAATAAACTTTATTTGATGTAACCATGTGTGCTACATAATTTGTAGTTAGATAGTTTTTTAGTTTAAAACACTAATTAAATGTTAAAGTGCACAAAAGAAATCACATACAATACGTCCCTCCACATAAAGTGGTGTGTAGCTCTGCACAATGGGAGGTGTGTGCAACACATTGGAAAATTTCATCACTTCGTAATGTTTATATTTTTTACCTTTTAATAATATTATTGGACTCACTTTGGGATGAGATATCCCAGTACAATGGTTATGGATTTTGATGTGTGCATGCATAGTTCCATTTTTCTGCAAGTACATTCCTAATAATGACTATCTAGAGTACTATAATTAGACACAATTTCAGAGTCACATAGGCCCATGTTCCCCTTGTAAACAAGACAAATCTATATAAATACATGGTTACTGTTAGAAAATCGGAAGCAGAAGCGTAAACATGGAAAAGATAAATAAGAATAAAGAACAGCGGGATTTTACGTGGATTCCTACTCCGTGAGGAGCGGGATGAAACCACGGGAGAAGACCTCAAAGGGGCATATGCTTCATTGCTTTTTTTCTCATCTGTTACAGGAGGCCTGGGGCTCCTTATATAGCCTCCACAAGGCCTCCAAGTCCCACCATTGGACAATGTGGGACTAAACACTGGATGGGGTAAATGGATCCTGGAGGTATCCATTTACCCATCTACAACTCAATAGGCGCACTACCAAATACTCCAACACTCCCCTCAAGCTGGAGCGTGCAATGCTCAGCTTGGACAAACAGAAAGGAACTCAACTCAATGCTACGTGACACTACGGACAATATCAACCCAACTCGTACATTGCTGCAGTCGAGGACGTTGCTTCTCACGCCGTGCAGGTGAGGAGGACGAACGGGCTGGAGTGTGAGTCAACTGAAGACTCGGATCCTGACCATCGAGTCTGAAACTGCGCCTGAAGTCTCCTCGTCGGAGAACTGGGTCTCTCCCATCTGGCTCAGAGAATGGTGCTCTGCTCTGGAGTACCTATGATACCACATGAAACCCTTGCCCTCAATGGCATAGGGAATGGTCCTCTGTTCTGGAGTCCCTATGGCTCACATGAAAACTCTGGCTGAAACAACCACAAAAATGATGGGGACCTCGAACAAATGAAGGCAACGTATGCTCTTCTGAAAAATGACTGCAAACTCATGTGTGTCTGAAACGCAGACTCGGAACAATGATCGTCGAGTCTGAAACCGACCCGTCGAGTCTGATCATCTGGCTGGTCTGAGGAATCTGCATCTGGCATCTGAATCTGGAACACAAGACCTGTAACTCTACATATATACTCCCCCTTTCTCCCATACTTGTCGGAAAATGACATCGACAAAATTGGGAGAAGACAAGATAAATAGGGGTAAATAAAACATGAAAATCCCTCGAAACATTTCTTGCAGCTTTTTTTTTATAAGCCGCCATTTTTTTTAACATTTTTTTAAGCCGTTTCAACCTTTTTTATGGCTTTTCTTGCATTTTTCTTTTACGTACGACTTTTTTTTGTACGCGTCTCTTTCAAAAAAAATCATTTGCGGCCCTCCTTTTTTTAAAAAAAATCTCGCTTCTTTTTTTTTGAACAAGGCCTAATTGGCCAGAAATATATGGCATTTTCTTTTCCCTCTTTTTTTAAATTACTATAGCCTAAAAATTGGGCTTCATCTCACCTCTTATATATATTTTGCAAATAGGCCACGACCCAATTGGCCACATTCCGCTCTCCTTTTTTAAAATAAAAAAAACTGCAACTTTTTTTTGTGAAAATTGAATGCCGCCTCCCACCTTTTGTTAGGGTTCCCTAACAGGGAATCCTCGTGACGATGCTGCTGCCCCTCAGATTGGGGTTTTATCGTTGGGAGCCGCAATCGTTGCCTGGGAGATGCGGAGGAGGCGGTGCCTCCGCCTGGAGATGCGGAGCGCCTGTTACGCGCTGGAGCTCGGGGCTTGGAGAAAGGCAGATCGACACCGCCTGTGAAGCAACCTGTGCCGCCTGGGGAGGGCTGTCATCTCTGACGAGTTGTTGATGAAGCTTCGTCCTTCACACGGAGGTGCTCGCTCCTGGATGTGCGGTGCTGCGGCATGACACGATGAGGAAGGTCGGCTGGAGGAGGCCGCACGATGCTGAGAGGGAGATGCACGGTGGGACTGTGCTGCCTTTGTACATGCAGATCCAGCCACCAGAAGATGCGTGGCCTGAAGCTTGGGCGCGGAGATCGATCTGGACAGATAGGAGGAGGCGATGGCTATGGGGCCTTGCCACATGGAGCGCATGCTGCCTTGGGGCTTCAGCCGCCTGGGGGTTGCACAGGCTACGAGTTGGATCTGGGCTGCAACCGCAGCCATGAATCTCGAACAAAAAATTGGCTTCTGGACTTGCGTGAGATCTTCGTATCCATGAGGGCCTTTCCTATGGCGGCTTCTCGTGCATCGCCTGCACTCCAGAGATCTGAAGTGAGCCGCCGTAGATCGTGAACATGGAGTTGATGACGGCGTTGCGAGGAGATCTGGATCTTGGAAGTTTTAGGGTTTCAATGAGAAACCTTAGAGAACAAAAACTCGGATCTGGAGAGCTATAGAACTGAATAATTTATAGGGTTTTATCTCAACCCTAGAACATGAACTTGATAATCAAATCTCGGGAAAAATAAAGCATAATGAAAAAGCCTCGAGAATCGAACCCGCTCTGATACCATGTTAGAAAATCAGAAGCGGAAGCGATAGCATGAATAAAGAAATAAAGAACGGAAAAGAACAGAGGGATTGTACGTGGAACCCTACTCCGTGAGAAGCGGGATGAAACCACGGGAGAAGCCCTCAAAGGGGCATACGCTTCATTGCTTTTTTTCTCATCTATTACAGGAGGCCTGGGGCTCCTTATATAGCCTCCACAGGGCCTCCAAGTCCCACCGTTGGACAATGTGGGACTAAACACCGGGATGGGGTAAATGGATCCTGGAGGTATCCATTTACCCATCTACAACTCAATAGGCGCACTACCAAATACTCCAACAGTTACCATAAACGAGTATATTTTACAAAGATCTTACCGTCATTATATGTAGCACATACATATGATGATGTAACGTGCCTATATAATATTGCATTTATGATGGATTTCCTTAGTGTGGAGGTCCCAGGCTAAGAGGGACCATAAAGAGTTAAACCCTACTTAGGACGATTGTTGTTACATGCATGCCTTTATATTTGAACACACCTCGGAAGTATAACTCTATTCCTATTCGATATACCAAATCAATCTTTATCGACTTTAATCATTGTAATTTTGTGACATTTTTTCAAGCTGATTAAGATTGATTTATAAGTATAAAGGGGTACATGGTTACATTGTCAAAATTTGCTCAGATATAGACTAGTATGTAACAATGATCGTCTTATATTCGAGTTTGAATCTTTTATGGAAGAGCTCAAGTGATAACATTAAAAAAACCGTTCTCTTATCTCTTAAATTTAATGAAAGAAGATTAGGCCAATGATGAATGTCCTCAGAAATATCAATCTGACATCATAATCTCATATTCAGGAAAGCATGATGAACAATAGGGAATGTTTGTACAACCTATACAAGATGATCATGTTTTAGATAGAGTCTTTCAGCGACAGTACGAGAAAAAGGAGGGATTGGCGTGCACATAATAGATCTCCATGTGCATGCCAAGGGTATGCCAAGTGCACACTAGAGGACTGGGAGAGAACCTGTGCTTGCTCGGGTTGTGTTCGTTGATCGCATAGCCACACCAGGAGAGCGAGCATATGTGATCGTCAAGTGCTCGCCTGCATCCTGGGTGTGCACACAACGATCGTCTAAGGCCTTGCCCGCGGACTTGCGGGAGATCACAACAAGTGCACCCGACGATCACCTATGCTCGCCCAAACTATCTACCTGCAAAAATTGTACAAGTCCGACGTGGTTTTGATATTCGGTCGAAAATGTAAAACCTGCTTAGACAGCATGTGCTTATTAGAGTTGAAATTAGTACATGTAATATGTCATCTACCCCACGTCTTGTTATACTTGTAAAATTTACTTTGAATTGACAATATAGATATAACATGTATACCTAATATAATGAAATGGTATAAGAAAACTAGAACTTGGTATTAAGAATATAGATGTTCTAATACATCTACAGATTTAAAAATATCTTGTATACGAAACAAACATTAAAATTACAACAAATGTAAAAATATGCTAAATTTTACAATTAAACGTTATAACCCCATGAATAATTTCTTCTTAGATCTAAATATCTTTGAAATCAAACTCTGTTTTGATTTCTTTGTCTCCTTTTCCTTCTCCTTAAACATGGTGTACATGTTTGCCTCTTCTCTTGGGTCATTTTCTTCCTCATCATCATCTGATTAAATCTCCTCATACTGTGATATAGACCTTTGTGACCTATAAGTAAATAATATATAAGATAATTTTGTTAAATTAAGAAATTATTAATCTATTACACGTTAGAAGGAGAATTCTTACATGTAACCCATGAATTCTTCTCGCAACTTGGTCACCTGCCCCACCATCAGTACCATCTAAACTCCATCTGTGGTGATGGTTGTTGTGATGATTGTCTGTGAATATGATGGCATGCCATAAGCATAATATGAATGATGATGTTCCTCTACATAGTATGAAGGAAGACCACCAAGCGTCGGTTTCTAATTGGCGACAACATTCCTCTCCTCCAATACATATAAGAATTTTGATTGCAAAAAAATGTTGACATAATTAAAAATTATAGTAAAAAACATTAATGTTTTATTATACTTGTTTTTGAACAACTTTATCAAAGGGGGTCTGATCTGTCTCAGTAGTCCTACTCCATTTCTTTGCACTTGGAGCCATACATCGATCCTGAAACAGAAGTAAAAAATAATTATAATACATATTTATAAAATAGCTTATAACTTATGTTATTATAAAATACTCACCATTAGTTCTCCTGCTTCAGGAGTGGATCATTGAGACTCTCCCTCTCGCCCACTCATGTCAGACCTTGACCACCACTCATGAAAATATGGCTCTCTTTCCAACTTACCTATTGGACATGTGAGCCCACGACGAGCTATTATGCAATAAATGTTATTGCAAATATCATTCCTAGATCTGAAATAAAGAATAATTTACATAATAGGTCCCTTAGTACAATTAGGGTTATGTACCATGGCCATCTTAATAATCATATAGCTATTGATTCAATTATTGAATCATAGAGGCTGGTGCTTGGATGAATATCTAAAGAGTTCGATTAAGGACTCATCCAGCACCGTCAAATGATTATTAAGAGAGGATATCCAGCCTGAGAAGGAGATGGCAATCCTTTCTCTAAAGTTTGATATCTAACCGACCTCTTGATGCAAGTCCTCTGCATAGGAATAGAGATTCGGAGGTATTAGATAAGTTAGATCAAAGAGTTGACTTAACGAGATCAAGATAACCAAAGTCCTATGTCGTATGCTGTCATGATATAGTCACGCATCCTCTGACCGGAGACATATGTGTTACTATATGTCTGAGTATGTACATTTGGCAGGCGAATAGGTTGATGACCAAATCAAGGTCTATACACCGGCACGCTGGTGTGCATACAAGGGCATATGAGTAATACGATCTCTCAAAGGGATCAGACAGGTTCATTACTGAACCGGAAGACATGAGCTCACTCATGAGGTATTGGAAAGATCAAATTCCGTGCACGCTCATCTCTCTTTGGAAGCTTGATTGAACTTGTAGGTTTGATATATGCTTTTAGAAAGTATATGATCAATACCTGGGTATGATATATGCTTTTGGAAAGTATATGATCGATAGAAACTCCAAATGATCAATGAGAAGCTTAATGATAAATCCCTGAAGTAGACAGTGTAAAATTGATCTTATACTTCGGGTTTATTCTAGGTCTTCCAATATGCAGGATGTGCAGGTGTTAGGAATACTTGGGGATGATGTGATCATAAATGATTGTATAGCCATGTTGCTTCCATTCCTAGGGAGATGAAATGGGTTTGGATTTTAGTGATTCCTCTCAGTAGAGAAGTGATCTAATCTTTATCCAAGTGTTGGACAGTGATCTGAATGTGATTTACACGCAATGAGAAGATTGGATCTACGGTCTTGATTTAATCAAGCATCTATGGGAGGTCCGCAAGATCTGTATTTGAGATGTGATCTCAATATCCAAGTCATTCTATGTGGAACAATACAATCGTACTGTTCTTATCTTGAAATATCCGCAGAGAAAACACATTATCCTTGAAAGAGTTCATGGATAATTTCATTGTTGATATATGTATCCGAGCATTGAGAAAATGGATAATTAAATGTAATTTAATTATCATGAATAATATGCATTTGATTCATATTATATGGAGAGTTATCTAAGGTAATTAAATGAGATTTGATTATCAAAGATTTAAATAATGTGAATGTGATTCATATTATTTGGGCACATGAGAATAGAGATCCAATATGATTAAATGTGATTTATTTATCATGGATATTGAATAATTTGAATAACACTATCCATATTAATCACATATATTATAAATGTGATTTATAATATATAAGAGAGAGCATTTGTAACTTACATTTGTTAATTAAAATGTTGATGTGAATTGGATTCACATTGGATAATTAATTGAAAATGTAATTTATATTTTATTCTGGATTGTGAATGTGATTCACATTTTTCAATGGTAAGATTGCAATATTCACACAATAATTATTGTAGAATAATTTACAACAATTTTTGTTGTAAATATTGGAGATACATGCAATCATGCAATCTTGGAGATTGCATTGAGATTCCCCTTTTCCTAATAGGAGAGGGGGACGACCACCAATTCTTACAAGGAAAGGGTGAACGTCCACTCTTCCTATATGGAAGGGGAGCCTCCTTTCCATTATCTACAAGTTTAATTGATTTAATTTTGGGATTAAATCATATTGATTTATCAATATATACTTAATCTAAATTAAATTAATTGTTGTTGGTTTTTACCAACAAAATCTAGGTCATTGAAAGAAGCATAAATTAATCTCATCCATTGATTTTGTATATTCCATGGATTGTGATCCATGGACTCCCAAAGTACTATATAAGAAAAGGCACCCCTTGCTCTTCTAGGTTACAACACAACACACAAGTTGTGAATAACAACTCTCTCTCTCTCTCATTCTCTACACGCCATCTCTTTCCCTCTCTCTTGTGGCCATCCACCATGGAGCCCTGGAGAGAGACGCTCTCGCTGCAACGTCACCGTTATGCTGCCGGATCATTTTCTCATGGATCTCCATCTCCTTCGATGTGCCTCGCTCGTGAAGAAGATATCGGATCTCGTGTGACGAGATTAGGAGATTCGTCGCTTGCATCATTAACATGGATTGCGAGAAGAACGTGTCTCATCCACGTGCTCTCAAGCGTCTCATCCGTCGGATCGGACTTGAGACAGGAGGTCTCTTCGTTTGGAGACTCGATCACAACCACGCTTCAAGAGGTAACCCTAATCCTTATTTGTGGTTTAGATGAAATGATCTGAGAAGTGTTCTTGGATCATGTGGTTTCATCACATGAAAAAAAATTTAATTTCCGTTGTCTCGAGCTACTAGTTCGACTAGTCGCTCATGATATGATGTGATCCTCACGCTTCTGTGATGCGCTTAAGGATCTCACCATATCCTTCATTACCAACCTGAAAAAGAAATTTAATTTATTTGGAAAAAATGTACATCTATCACAAGTTAGAGATACACATAGAGGATTGATTTTTTTTCGAAAATACCATCTCATCTCTAATCGGATTGTGGTATTTTAAGCCATCGGCCGACCTAATTTTCTGCTTTTGATAGTTTTCCCTTCTTGCCATCGACCTCCTTGCAAACTTAGAGTCAGAAAGGAAGGAATCACAAAAACCAACCCACCTGCAACAATATAAAAGGAATATAAAATAATGAAAATATATACATTTCTTTATATAAGAAAGTCATTACCTTTCCTCTGTGCACTATGCAGGTGGGTATTGGATGAGAACACTTCTCATGACATCCAAACAACTCTAAGCAATCTAATTTAAGCAAACAGATTGTCTGCAAAGATCGGAACACCACAAACACGTTGTCAAAATGTCATCATAAAATCCTATCACATAAGAATTACAGAATCAACATGATATAATTAACCACACAAGGCATATATGCAGCCACAAAAATGTAAAGAATTGAGAGGAATACCAAATGTTTAAATCAAACATCTATTTCATAAAATAAAGCACAAGCAATAACCAACAATACAGGGATTGAATCATGAAAGGGCATCCAATCATGCAAAACTAAATAAAATATCATCATAGAAAAACCATGTAGGAGAAAGAGAAAAAGCTCAAAAATAAGGGAGGCCGAGGCATAAAAGGCACACTACAGTGTACCTCGTACACAAAACAATAAAAGATTGAGTAAATGGCTAATGATAGATCTACAAAATACCACTCATGATGATTTTCATGAGAAGAGCCACGTGCACCCTTCTTCCATCCTAACTGCCTTCCATGCCAAACCCCCCTCACCATCGCTGCACCAAAATAGCAAGTCCCCCACGTGGTAAGCTCTTAAACCCCTCGAGCCTAATGAAGAAAAATGAAAGGGAGGCATAATCTACGGAGCAGATCGTTGCCCCTATCCTCGCGTCTGGATCGTCTGCTGTGGTGCTGTAGCGCACCACAACCGCTCGATCATGCTCGACCCACCACAGCAGAGAACCCACTCCCTATACTCTACCCTTTCCATTTCCCCACATGCCAAGTATTTTATTTTAGCCACACCGACTTGTGAATCTACCCTCACAATGACCCATGACCACATCAATGGAAAGGAAGGGGAGGTTGCCCACTAGAGTAGCAGAGACACGACAAACTTCACCCATCCTCCCAATTGAGGATACTCCGATGCCGACCACCAATCTGGATCAACTGACACCTAATCGCTTTCCAGCCATGCAAACACCAAAAGATATGTAACCTCTACCAAGCTACACACAGCAGCGTACCAGGAGGATGATGACACCCCAAGTTGACATGCAACTTGGCCTTACGCAGCCCCAATGCCCCTATATGAGTAAGCTTTCTTCCAATCGAAGGTCTTGTCTTCTCTCGTACACCTTCTACCTTCTCTTTCAGGTGCTCCACCCTTCGGTGTAGATCGCCGCTATGGAAGGAGGTATCGTAGGCAAGGGGTGCAAAGACCGAGCGTCGAGGTGCTTATACCAATTCTAGACGAAACAAGCCAATATTGTAAAGCTCAACTCATCTCTTTTGGTGGAAACTCTCGTGCCCTACGAGAGAGCATCGCAGCATTTCTCCCTCACTGTTACACCATCCCATATCATCTTCTTCCTTACACTCATCTCCCTATCACCCACACCATCATCATTCACACACTACCACCAAATACTTCCTTCCTACCTAATGCACCATACAACCACCCACAGTTGAACCTTTCCTACTCCCCCTCTTAGGTTCCCACTCAGTCCTCATACTTTGGGCCTACTCTTGTTCAGGAACCAATTCCATCTACAACTATCAAACCCACCGCTTGCACTTCAGACCCCACCTGTTAGGTATTTAGCACTCCAGCCCCAACTTGAGGGGAGGGGCTTCTTTGATATTTGCCCAGATTTTGCTTCCCATTCCAGGGAACCTCAATCGGTGGTCATATTCCCAATTTCAGGAAGCACAAGAGTAGCCCCATTCGTTCCTCCATCCAGCCGATTCCAACGACATCAGGAGAGCAACGACAAGGGGGTTTTGTGAAACCCATCTTCTTCCTCTACGAAAGAGAGACCGAGAGTGAGAGAGAGAGAGAGAGAGATCAGTCGGTGGTCTTGTTCTTCTTCTCCAGTTGGTCAAGGTGCTGCTAGGGATGCGGATTCGAGAGTGATGAATTGCTGGGCGAGCTCGAAAGGAGCGGGGAGGTCATTGTGGATGACCTCAAGGAGCCGAGCATCAGTTTTGGGTCTCCATCCGGGGGCCCACATGATAGCCACTCCATCTTCTCTTGATTTGAGCACATTTGGTATAGTTAGATACCCAGGGATAGTTAGATACTTGGTGTAAAACTATCATTGTGCTAGTGGCTTGTATCTCGGTTTTGTTGGGCAATAAAATCGAAAGAACCATTGGCTCCATTTGACCGTAGTGGATTTGTTGCTGGTCTTGCCCAGTGGTTTTTCCCTTGCTCACATCGAGTAAGGTTTTTCACGTAAAAATCTTTGTCTCGTGTGGTTGCTTGTGTGCTTGATTATCATTGTTGCCATTGAGTTCCTGTGTGGGGAACATATTTGTTGTGTGCCATATTTGTCGCAGGAAAGGGATTTAGGGACAAACACCCGCTATCATCCCCCAACAAGTGGTATCAGAGCTCAGGTTGAGCAAAATGGGAAAAGATGATGAGGGCATAATGATTAAGCTTACAAGTAGTAATTGGCAGATTTGGAAGGCCAAGATGGTTTTATATTGCAAGGACCTTCACGATTCGGTGGAGGGAGAGAGCGTCAAGTCGGAGAATATGTCCGCAAGTGAGTGGACAAAGTTGAACCAAAAGGCCATTGGGACCATTCGGAAGTGGCTTGACATGTCAGTATTCCATCATGTGGCTGAGGAGACGAATGCGAAGGAGTTGTGGGACAAGTTGTCCGAACTCTATGATCAAAAGACCACAACCAACAAGGCTTTCTTGATTAGGAAGCTAGTGAACTTGAAGTACAAAGATGGAACCAAGGTGGCGGAACATCCGAGTGATTTCCAAAGCATCATCAACCAGTTGACTTTCATGAGTTTGACACTTGATGACGAGTTACATGCACTTCTCTTATTGGGTTCATTGCCGGACAGTTGGGAGACTCTTGTAGTCACCGTGAGCAACTCTGCGAAGGACAACAAGTTAACCATGGCTATGGTCAAGGTCAGTCTCCTCAATGAGGAGATTAGACGTCGCTCATCCGAAGAGACATTCTCCTCTTCACATGTGTACGCAATTGAGAGGAGAGGAAGATCCAATAGCAGAGGAGCATCACAGGAGAGGCAGAAATCCAGAGACAAGTCCAAGGGCAGAGGAAAGTGTCACCATTACCAGAAACCCGGTCACTGGAAGAGAGATTGCTGGCTTTGGAAGAGAGAGCAAGCTGAAGCCAAGAAAAATCAGAAAAATGAAGATGGCAATGTGGCTGCAGTCGTGGCAGATGAAAGTGCAGATGAGGTGATTCTCACCATCCAGGATCAGTGCTTGCATGTAGGGAGTGATTTGGAGTGGGTTGTTGATACGATCGCCTCCTATCATGTAACTCCACACAAGGATTTCTTTACCACCTTCACCAGTGGTGATTATGGGAGAGTCTTGATGGGTAACGAAAGTTACTCTAAGATCATTGGCATGGGCACCATCTCGATTCATAAGGATGTTGGGTGCTCAATACCTCTTCAGAATGTGAGGCATGTTCCTGATGTGCGACTTAGCCTTATATCTGGTTCACAACTAGATAGTGAAGGCTACCATCTAAAGTTTGACGATAACAAGTGCAAGATAAGAAAGGGTTCTCTCATCATGCCTAGAGGCACCTTGTGTCACAAACTCTACATGATTAGAGAGAAGGTCATGGACGACAGTTTGCATGCCAGTGAGGCAAATACTTTAGATTTATGGCACCGTCGACTTGGGCACATGAGACAGAAGGGCTTGCAGCTTCTGAGCAAGAGAGAGTTGATCCCCTACCACAATGACATCACTTTGTCTCCTTGTGATGCATGTGAAATTGGGAAGAGCAGGAGTGCGCCATACAGAGTCAAATCCAAGGTGAAGAGAGATCTTCTACATCTGGTTCACTCGGATGTTTGTGGTCATATGGACATAGCCTCTTTGGGAGGCAACAAGTATTTTGTCATCTTCATTGATGATGCATCTAGGAAGGTGCGGATCTTTGTTCTGAGATTGAAGGATCAGGTATTTGATTGCTTCAAGAAATTCCATGCTATGGTTGAGCGCGAGACATGGAAATTGTTGAAGTGTCTACGCACAGATAATGGGGGAGAGTACACCTCCCATAGCTTTCAGGGATACTATGCAGAGCACGACATCATGCATGAGAGGACAGAGCCAGGCACACCCCAACATAAAGGTCTAGCTGAGAGGATGAACAGGACCATTGTTGAGAGAGTTCGGTGCATGTTGAAGACAACGAAGTTGCTCAAGACCTTTTGGGTTGAGGTGGTTCGCACCGCTTGTTACTTGATCAACCGTTCTCCATCAGTTCCTTTAGATTTTCAGATTCCAGAGTTTTTTTGGACAGGGAAGGACCCCTCATATGCTCATTTGAGGGTGTTTGGATGCAAAGCCTATACATTGGTACCCAAGGAGCAGAGGAAGAAGTTGGATGACAAGGCAGTGCCTTGTATCTTTCTTGGCTATGGAGATCAGGAGTTTGGATACTGTCTTCGGGATCCAAGAAAGAAGACTGTCACCAGGCACATGGATGTGATCTTTTATGAGAATCAGATATTGGCTGAGGACGCCACTGAGAGTGGTGATGCAGATAAATTCTCCATGGATGATGATAGTGATGAGGACACGGATCCCTCTCCAGTATAGGGTACATGTAGAGAGGATGAGTAGCTAGAGCAGCACGAGCCAGATGCAGACCCCGTTGATGCAGGTCCAAGGGACTTAGGGCAGGGGGAGCAGCCTCATCCACATGCATATGCAGTAGAGCCTCAGGTCAGGAGATCTGAGAGGACAAGCCGGCCATCATCTCGTTACCCCACTTCCAGGTATATGATGCTCACAGATGCAGGTGATCCATACACATTTGAGGAGGCACATATGCATAAGGACAAGGATCATTGGCGCAATGCAATGAGTGAAGATATATTATCTCTTAGAAAGAATCACACTTATGATCTTGTTGAGCTTCCCAAAGGGAAGAGAGCCTTGAAGAACAAATGGGTCTACAAGTTGAAATCAGATGACAACAGCAAGCATGTAAAGTACAAGGTCAGATTGGTGGTGAAAGGGTTCAGCCAGAAGGAAGGAGTGGACTATGATGAGATATTCTCCTCAGTGGTGAAGATGAATTCAGTGAGAATGGTGGTAGGACTTGTTGCTAGCATGGACCTTGAGCTGGAACAGATGGATGTGAAGACGACGTTTCTTCACGGTGATTTGAAAGAAGAGATCTACATGAAGTAGCCACATAGATTTCAAGAGAAAGGGAAAGAGCACATGGTTTGCAGGTTGAGGAAGAGTCTTTATGGCTTAAAGCAAGCCCCGAGACAATGGTACATGAAGTTTGATGCTTTCATGGCAAAGTAAGGCTTCAAGAGGACAACAACCGATCCATGTGTATATGTTCGTCATTCTTTTGATCTAATGGATGACATGTTAATTGTATGTCATGATTCCAACTTGATTGCAAAGCTCAAGAGAGAACTCTCCAAGGAGTTCGAGATGAAAGATTTGGGCAAGGCAAGCCACATCCTTGGGATGCAGATTACAAGAGACAAGAAGAAGCACATGTTGTGGTTGTCATAAGAAAGCTATGTTGAACGCATGTTGGAGCGGTTCAACATGAAGAATGCCAAGCCTGTTAGCACACCCTTAGCCTCTCATTTCAAGCTAACCAAAGAGTCATGTGCTTCTACTTCTGAGGAGAAAGCAGAGATGGACAAGATCCCATATCAATCCGCAGTTGGGAGCCTCATGTATGCAATGGTTTGCACTCAACCCTACATAGCCCATGCAGTGGGCATGGTGAGCAGATTCATGTCCAATCCGAGGAAGGACCATGGGAGGCTGTGAAATAGATCTTGAGATACTTGAGAGGAACCTCAAGTATGTGTCTTGTGTTTGGGAGGTCATATCCCAAACTTTGTGGCTACAATGATGCAGATATGGCAAGAGACATGGACCAGAGAAAGTCTACCTCAGCCTACATTTTCACTTTTGCAGGGGGAGCCATATCATGGCAATCCAAGCTACAGAAATGTGTTGTTCTCTCGACTACCGAGGTAGAATACATAGCAACAACAGAGGGTGGGAAAGAAGTGTTGTGGCTACAACGCTTTCTTGGTAAGTTTGGATTGGATGACAGTGAGCCGGTTGTGTTTTGTGATAGCCAGGGAGCTATAGACTTGAGCAAGAGTACCATGCACAATGCTCGCACAAAACACATTGATGTGAGATACCATTGGCTGAGGGATGCAATTGAACAGAAGCAACTCATGTTGAAGAAGATTCACACTGATGATAACCCCTCAAACATGTTGACCAAGGCAGTCACTCGTGACAAGCTTCAGCTCTGTAGAAAGCTGAGCGGTGTCACTTCTTCTTGATCTCCATCACAGGACAACAACTCCTCGTTGGGACTGGAGGGGGAGGTTGATGGGTATTTAGCATTCCAGCCCCAACTTGGGGGAGGGGCTTCTTTGATATTTGCCCAAATTTTGCTTCCCATTCTAGGGAACTTCATTCGGTGGTCATATTCCCAATTCCAGGCTGCACAAGAGCAGCCCCATTCGTTCCTCCATCCAACCGATTCCAGCGACATCAGGAGAGCAACGGTAAGGGGGTTTTGTGAAACCCATCTTCTTCCTTCATGAGAGAGAGACCGAAAGTGAGAGAGAGCAGCCGGTGGTCTTTTTCTTCTTCTCAAGTTGGTCAAGGTGCTGCTAGGGCTGCGGATTCGAGAGTGAGGAGTTGCTGGGCGAGCTCGAAAGGAGAGGGGAGGTGAAAACTCGGATTTTGCGAGGGTCAAAATAGTCCACACAAGGCGGGACTACAGTGTCGCTGAGCGACCGCTCACGAAACCCGAATTAATCAACAATTAACCCATAACAGATAAATCAAGCAATGAAAATAAATGTGCGGAGTTAAAATTTATTATAACTCTACAACAAGATGTGTATAGTGCAAGTATTGTAGAGGTCGAACACATGGAGCAGAAAGGCTAGATCGGGGCAAAGTTGCTCAAAAGTGTGAATTGTGATCAAGTGTCTACTTTGCTATTTTTTGTGGGTTTTTAATTTTATAATTTTTTATTTAATTTTTAATTTTATATTTTTATATGTTGATTTTTAATTTACTGATTTTATATTTTCTTTTTATATTTTATATTTTTTTATTTCCTTTTTCAAAATTGGAAAATAAAGACAATGTAACAAACGAGAGAAAGAGGTATTTGTAAAAATAGATAAAAATATTCAAAAATAAGCAAATAAAGTCTTTTTGGTCTTTTTATACTTTTTTTACTGTTTTTGTGATTTTTGGGTAATTTTTAGAATGTTTTTGGTATTTTTTAAATAGCAAAATAAAGAAAACAGTAGCAAAAATACAAGGCTGAAACTTAAAATGGAGAAATAAAATAGCAAACAGTAACAAAAATTCTTCAAATTAATTTTCACTTAAAGATAATAAAATAAGGAAGATTTAGGCACCAAGATTATAATTTTAGGGTTTTTGTAGCATTTTTAATATTTTTCTAAAGGTTTTTAGAGTTTTGTGATTTTTTGGAGTTTTCTTTTGTATTTTTTACTGATTTTTGGTCTGGAGCTAAAACACACTCAAGGTAACAAAATATATTTTTTTGGGATTTTTCTGGAGAGTTTTTATATTTTTTAGGGATTTTCTAAGCTAGACAGTGCACAAAAAGCATGTTTTTGATTTTTAATAAATATAAAAATAAAATAAAATTAAAAACTAAATTGATGGCGTAGAAGCATAAGTGCACAGGAGCTTAAGTCCCCAAATTTGAGAAATTTTGGGGTTCAAATGATGCCTTAAATAAATACGTTAAGCATACAAAAAAATGGAAGGCCTGGCAGGGGCTTATATGCAAATATCTAAAAGTCCAGGGGCTCGTCAGCAATTTTCACACAAAATTTGAACTTAAACAAGAAGTTCCTGGACTAAAGACCAATAGCCAAAGGAGCAGGGGTGCCTTTGCAAAATCGCCCAGACGCGCGTGCGTTGCACGCGCCCAGGCGGGGGCACAAATGCAATAATATAAAAGTTAAGGGGCCGCCTCGCAAATATTACAAAAATAAACTAACAGCAGTTGGAAGTTTTAACGGTAATCAGTAATTACAAAAAGAGCCTGGGTAGGACGCAAAATTACCCAAGGCCTGGGCGATCGAACGGATGATATGGAATCACTTACGCCACGTGTCGTCACCCTGGGAGCCGATACCCCTTCGGCGTTAACGGTGGAGATTAGATATTGAAGCCACGATCTGACGACCTTCACTGAAGCGCTGGCGGACGGTGGATGATGGCCTACTAATACACGTGTCCGCCCAGCAATGCCCGATACCGGTTGGGCTTTAAGGGCCAGGATTAGATCGTCCTTGCGCAGATCAACGGTGTTGGTTCGCGCGCATCGGACGGATGCTGTAGCCCCTGGAGAGTGTGCTTGATCCGACGGCCAGAGGGGCTACTGGACGAACCAAGGAGGAACTCGGCTGCGCCGAGTTTCGTGGAGGTGCAGGGTCCGCTCCGGCCACCAAATCCTCGGCCGAGGGCCTGGTTCTTCGTCTTGAAGCTCCCCCGCACCGCCCAGGTACCTCAAATGGAGCCGAAGACCACGGGGTGGCCCACAGCCGCGCGAATACGCTCCGGCGCACCTGGGGAGGCGTTCTTGGTGTTCGACGAGGCTCAGATGCCTCCTTCAAGCCCTGCAAAAACAAGAGCAACGCGACAGAAATATGCAGCAAGACTTGGCTTTTATTGGCGAAGAAGTGGCTAGGCGAAATGATGAAGGTGGTCACCGGAGCCCAAGAGCTCCGGCGACGTGTTTGATGGCGAAATCTCGAGTGATTAATCGATGAAACAAACCAGTGAATGCGGATAACGAAACCTACGAATACCGGCTACGTAAACTACAAAAAAAAATAAACGAAAAAGACGACCTCGAGGGCTGAAGAGCCCAAGGTGGACCTCGACGGCGGCTACGCCGGAGGTGGGGGAATGGAATGCTCCTCGACCTTGCCTAGCGCCGCTCCACCTGGCCGGAGGCTTGGCTGTCACCCTCGCCGGTCCAGGGCTCAAGTAAGAGGGGAGAAACTTGGTCAAAAGAGGTTCAAATTCGAAATGGGGTGATGGGTTGCTTTTGAAGCACTGGCCGAGAGGGTGGTAAAAACGAGGGCTAGATGACGGTTCAGCGGTCCATTCCCCTAGATAAGCTAGGGGCGTGTACGAGGGATGCACAAGGTTCAATACTCGTGAAGAATGCATCCCCAAAAGGTGAAAGACACGCCCTCGAAAAAACCATGAAAACGGGTCAAAAACTCGTTCTGACAAAGGGGACAGGCTGGGGTCAGAGAGTTGACCCGAGGTCAACTCTCCAGCCCACCTGGTTGGTCCACGTGGACCAACCAGGAAAAAGCCTGGAAAAATATCTTATAAAATTAAAATAAAATAGTAAACCATTTTATTTAATTATGGTTACAAAATAAAAAATGCTTATAATTTTATAAATTATTTTATAGTGATTTTTATTTATTTTTATGGGATGTATTTTTACAAATTGCTCTTATACCCCTATATAGGTATATTATCTATATATTGTATTCTTTTATTTTTATTTTGTGTATTTTAATTTTATTATTTTTGTTTCTTATTTTATAAAATTATAAAATACTTTTATATACATAAATATATTTTTATTTTATTTTATTGATATATTTTGTATATTTAATAAAATAGAAGTGTATTTTATATAGGTATAAGTGTATGTATAATACCTATGTATCAAATATATACAAGTATTTTTATTTGAGTTTTAATGATGTTTTTATTCTGATTTTAATATACATAATTATTATAAGTATTATTTACAACATTATAAAAATATAAAATTATAAAAATAATAAATAAATAATAAATTGAATATTTTAATATGTACAAGGTACAATGAGGGTCCAAAACTCAACTTTCAAACCGTAGCTCCGCCAAATGCGAAACCACCGCCATTAAATAGCTTATTTTCTTCTATATACAATTAAAGGTGAGTATGATGCATTTGGAGTTTTTATTTGTGAGATACGGGTCTGGGAAGTTGGGATTCTGGAATTTTATTCAGACCATAACTTTTTATTTGTAAATTATTTTTCTATGAAATCAATTTTGTATTTTTCTTTATAAATTTATCTACAACTTTCATGTACAAAGTTTCTTTATTTGATGCACAAAAAGTGGAACCAAAAATAGGTCCCAAAATGAATAAAGAATGAATAAAAACTATAGGTATTTTATCTGTATTCTGGCCCTTATCTCCCCCTACTTTATTCCTTGTCGACCTATTCATCAAGATGCCTAGGTCTCGGGGTTTCGGGTCATAAAATATTTACAATATTTTATTCTTTTTCTTTTCTTTTCTTTATTCTATAATTTTGGCATTAAAAACCGCATTTTATACAATATTTACACACATATGCATGAATGCTAAAATGCATGAATTAATGCTATTTACACGTATTTACTAGGGTTTTTAAGGCCAAAATGATAGAATAAAGATGATGAAACGCAGATTCATCATCCCCCTGTACTTGCCTTTGCTAGTCCCTAGCAAACACTTATGCAATAAGTGCAGAAAGAAAAACAAAGAAAAGAAAAAGGAAGAAGGTGGACTTAGTGTAATTATCAAACTTGTCCTCACAAAATCAAAGTTTGGAGCTTAAGTCGGACCTTTGGAATTTTTGTGCGGGCGGAACCTTATTGAGAACCGAATTTGAAATCTAACAGTCCCTGAGAATCCCAAAACTCTGTCCAAGTCTCCTCAATAGCCAGGTCAGAAATATCTCAATTCATACGCAAACGCTTACGACTATGAATCTGACTTGTACAATGTAAGTGATGGTGGCTCTCCCCAACTAGAATGACAAAGAAACTGACTTCTCCAGTACGACAACCCAATGATTCCCCAATCCAATGACTCCATCCTCGAGGAGCGGGGTATTCCCTTCTAAGTTCAAGTGGCAACCAGCTCAAGAGGAGGGGGTGAAGAGAAGAATGGACGGTAGCCAGTGTAGCTACCTATCCCGGGATGCAAGACCAGTGTAGTCAAGTCATCCTGCTGCAGGCTCACATATATGACTTTGATGCTCAAGCTTGATTATTTTCTATACAACATATTCACATACTTTGCAGGCTTTTTATTTTTATATATGCCTGAACTTTTTTTTTTGAAATACTATATACAACAGCATTTACATAAGGAGTTTTTCCTCTTGAGCCAGTAGACTATCCCTCTTTTGAAGCTTTATCGCAACCCACAGCCTCCTGTCTTTAGACTTCCTAATCACTGGACGGGTTGGGGTGCACTTCCCTCCCTAGAGGAGGACAAATGTTTCCACTTGTGTGCGTCTCATACCGGCAAATCCAATCCCCTCACCACTCCAACTGAGTTGAGCCATGTGAAAGGTGCAGGTGTCCAAGTTAGGTCATTATCAACAAGAATCGTGCGTATGCTCCGAAATGCTCTACTTAGGCAGTCAAGAATCCATTGAACCAAGTCCCGTGATCCTCAAAGAATTAAGTCAACTAGACCTGAAGTACCTCAAACCCAGTTCCTATAAGGTTCCTGTTATTAGGTAGATTTTAAGGTCCAATCAAGCTCCAATCTCCGAATTTTACTTAGACTCGTTCAACTATCAAACTCAATCCGAAAAATGCGAATGCTATGCAATGCAATGCAGGACATATTTTTGTGATGCAATTTTCAAAGGTTTTGAACTTTTTATGGATTTTTCTGAAAAGATAATGATAATGCATATGCATTTTTTTGTATTTTTCAAAGAAATTTTCAGATGTTTTTGGAGTTTAATTTTGCAAATGTTTTTGGGATTTTTTGAAAACAAAAAGATTTTGGCTGAACACTAGGTGAAAATATGTACACGGGAGTGCTTCTTATATATACAAGAAGTGGATTTTAAGAATTTACAGGGTAAGTGGTCAATTTTATACATATAGTGAATTTTGGTGTGATGTCAGTATTCCTCAAACTTATTTGACACAAGCTTTTCACACAATTTTTGAAAACTATAGTCCAAAATAATTTTTACAAACATTTTTGCCATCATTTACACACATTTGAAAATCATTTTGCAAAGGCTTTCAAAACAGTGTATATAGGTTTTTCAAAACATTTTTGCAACCATTTTTCAAACCATTTGCAAATCATTTTTCAAACATTTTATTTCACACAAAGAAAAGAAATTTTACAATCCACGCAATTTCACACAGGTTGAAAAAATGTAACAAAACATTTTCAAAATAGTTTTCAATAAATGTTCACAAAGATTTTCAAACTATTTTTCAAACATTTTGCAAAAAACATTTTCACCTGATTTATTGATCAGTAAATACGAAAAGAATTTGAGGAATAATCACATCTTTTTATCAAGGATTTTTAATGAATTTTAAAGAATTTTTAAAGAATTATTAGCCATATTTATTAAGAAAATACGAAAGTGCGAGTTATGGCTAAAGTATATACGTAGTATATACGACCCCCCTATACTTAGCTTGAGCTATGTCCTCATAGATCAGAGAGAAAAGAGAAGACATAACTCGTACTGAGTATAGGAAAATCTAAAGAATAAATGAACGAATCAATGAGAAGTTGACCGTCCCCCCTATACTTAGGATCAAATAATCCTAAGTATAGCAGACTGTACACAAAGCAGGGAGGGTCAAGGGTGGGAATGAACAGATCGTACTCAGGTCGTCTCCCCCTATACTTAGGGTAAAATATCCCTAAGTATAGACAAGAAAAGGAGACAATGGAGAGGATCGAAAAGAATAGAAAAAACTCGGGGTGCACCCCCCCTACACTTAGGACAAAGTGCGTCCTAAGTGTAGAAACTGTCTACAAGGGGTGACACCTTTTTGATAGATAAAGAAGATAGAAAAGGAAAAGAAGAAAAGAAGAAAAAGAAGGAAAGATATCTGACAATGAAAGGAGAGATCATGAGGATGTACACACCACTCCCCCTATACTTAGGGTAAAAAAAGCCCTAAGTATAGGCAACAACAGGAGTGATGACACGAAACGAAGAATGAACACTCAACTTGTCTACCCCTCCTATACGTAGGACAAAGCACATCCTAAGCAAGGCAAACACGAGAAATGGGTAGACGAGCAAAAACGGGAGATGGAAAGAGTGTCACAGGAGAGAATCTACAACAGAAATGGGTGATCATCAGAAGGTGGAAAGCAAACCTTCTTGCGGGACCGCTGAGGGATAGATTTGATATGATGTATGTCGACATCGGGGTCCACAGTGGACGGAGGCCAATCAGGGTCGACACGGTGAAGGCCCTCAGTGGAATCAAAACGAAAAGGGACGAACTGATCGATGGAAGCAGTATGGCTCGGTTCTCCCTTGGTGGTCCTATGGTGTGAAGGCACAGACGGGTGAGTGGAAGAAGTACGACTAGGTCCGGCCTTAGAAGTCTCACCGATATCAAAGTGGAATGGGACGAACTCATCATCATCGGAAGTAGTGTACTCGGAGTCGTCCTGCGAGGTGTCATCCAGGTCAAAATCAAAAGGAACGAAATCATCGGTGGAAGTAGTCGAACTCTGTTCGTCCTCAATAATCTCAACCGGATCATCTTTCTCATCAAAAGGCCCGAATTTCCGAAGAAAAGCAACTAAATCAAATTCGGCCTTTGGCTCATCAGTATCTATGTGAACAAGAACGGACCCATCAGTGGAAGTAGTCAAAACATGGTCGTCCTGTATAGTCTCTAAGTCTGCCCTCCGCTCAATGATGTCAATCGTGTAAATCCCGCGGATGTCATCAACACATCGCCAATCACAGGAAGCGGAAACACATAGGTCTATGCTTTCCGAGCTTTCCTCCTTGGAGAGGAATTCTCGGGTCTCATCATCGGTCATGAAGAAGGTCTCTCTGATATCCTTATATAGATCATAGTCCTCGGGGTCAGCCAAGATAGGTGAAGTCACATCAGGTGCGGGTCTCTGGTCAGCAGTGGGTGCGGTGATCACTGCTTCGCCCTCGTCAGCAGGACGGAAGTGAATCTCTCCTGATCCGTAATCGATAACGACCCTCGCAGAGGCGAGGAATGGTCGTTCCAGGATGATTGGAGATGACTCCCCTGTGGAGTTCTCCATGGGCAACACGACAAAATCAACATTGTGGCTCATGCCCTGAATCGATATTACGGCGTTTTCAAGGATACCCTTCGACCTCTTGATTGATCCATCAGCAAACTGAACGATCATCCTGGTCTTCTTGAGAGGCCCTAAGTGAAGAGACTGTACCAGCGAGAAGGGTATGATGCTAATCGAAGCACCGCCGTCTAGGAGAGTGCGATCACATGTGAAGTCAGAGATGGTGCAGCTAATGAAAGGTGTGGCAGTGTTCCTCTTCTTGGGAATGGGACGGTGTGTGATGGCGTGGGCAGTGGCCATGGTCAAGATGTGACGCTCAGATCTGCTCCTCCGCTTTCTCTTCTTGGGAAGAGGAGCAGACATATGGGTCATGGCCTGCTGAAGTGGGGCACGGATGATCTCATGAATAGTAGCCACCACTTCGGGTTCAGATAACATTTTTTTGAATTTTTGGACTTCTTCCATACAAGGGAGGAAGTCGGAATCAGCATATACATGAGGCATGCCAAGAACAGTCTGTACAGCGGCATCCTCGAGGTCAAAGGTGGGACCGGGTGTGAAAGGCTGTGTGGTCAAAGGATCTGGCAAGTGGTACCTCTCCTCACAATCTGACTCGATCGTGTGTCTCCTGAAATCTTTTTGTATTTTTAAATTTTTCTCATTTTTTTGTATTTTGGGCGATTGCAAGCTCTCATGGAAATCCTCGAGTGAACCCATATCATCAAATGGTGGTATATCATGGTCGCTCTTATTGGTACTAGTGAGGTGGTCAATCCTCTGTCTCATATGATCCATCATTTGGGTCAAGTGCTCAAGGGTGGACTCCATGAAAGGTGACTCCAACAGCTCGGCCTCGGGTGGATGTGAAGGTGGATAATACGGAAGTGGAGGTGGGTGTGGGTAGAAATCCGAGGTCTGATACTGTGGCTGAGGCGGATATGTACAAAAATCAGAAAAAGTAGGAGGAGGATCCTCCTGATAAAAGGGAGGTAGACCGGCTGGAGCGAGCGAGGGGTCCGCAAAGTCCGGATAGAAAATGCTCCAGGGGTCCATCTCGAAAACAAAAGGAAGTGATTCGGGGGAGCACGAAGGTCAAGTCAAAAGAGTGAGGAAAAAGGCGTAAATGCGCAGAGATGATCTAGGACACACAAAAACAATCACAGACAAAAATGAAACAAGACAAACCCTCAATTCACCTACTCAACTCGGTAGAGACCGCAAAGAGCGGTCTTTTTATCTTGTCGGTTTTAGAGTTAGGTGAGAAGTCAAAGAATTTCACACACACTTAGGGGCTTGATGGGATTTGGGCACTAATCCTTAAGGTGTGCGCGAGCAAATAAAACGAAGACAATGAGGGGATTACTCGCCCCAATACAAGATTTCCTTTTTGGTGGATTTTAGGGCCAAGTAATATTAGCAGTCCCAATTTTATTTGGTTATCACTTTTTTGTGGATTTTTAATAAAAATGCACGATCCTATCGGGGATTCAATTCCTTTGAGCACCTACGTGAGCAAAATCAGAGGGAGAGTCGGAAAAGCAATGCAAGCGTCAAATCAATGATGGATGCTAAATAGAAATGCTCACCTTGCCTCCAGCACTCTACATGCAAGGATGCTCAGCAGAATTGAAACCTAACTATATGCAAATGCAAAGTCGATGAAATCGCCCTAAGTTTCGGAAATTGCTATTAGCAGGAAGCACCACAAGTCGACCACCAATCCTCAACCCTAGAGTCTGGTCTAGGCTCACCCCTCCTCTGCTCAACACACTTGAGTTTAGGAGAAAGCGCTTTGCAGGGAGAGCTCGCGACGCGGCGGATCGAAGATGATGAATCAACTGTTTAAATTTTTGACTAAGTCCAAACGAAACTATAGGTGCATGCAAAGTATTAGGTGTTTGGCCTTAGTCTATCGCAAGCAATCCTAGAACTAGGGGCTCAATCACACAAAATAAAGAAAATCGAAAAACAAAACAAAATAAAAAAAGAATGCGAGAAAAGCCGACAAAACCGCGGTGAGCCCCCAAGTGAACAATCACTTGGAAATTAGGCTCAAGAGTCCTGAATGTCCGAGTACCTGTATTATTACAAATATAGGTCGCTCTCTCACTTAAATTACAAAAATAAATGCGAGAAATAAATTCTACAACTAAAGGAGGAGCTCGGTCTTCAAAAATCTCTCCTTGTCTCCTCGGTGCTAAGCGGGCAGAAGCCGGCTTCACGTGGGTGCGTAGACGCCTAAGGTGGAGCGCCTCCCTCGATCCGCGGTTCCTCGCACAAAGTCAACAAAGGAGAAGGATAGACAGCTCAAGAGATATATCAAAAATAAAGAAAATAAAATAGCGAAAAATAAAAGCCGCGAAATAGACAATCAATCACAAACACAAACAAGACCCGAACTACGCGCTGTTGCTCCCCGGTAACGGCGCCATTTGAAAACTCGGATTTTGCGAGGGTCAAAACAGTCCACACAAGGCGGGACTACAGTGTCGTTGAGCGACCGCTCACGAAATCCGAATTAATCAACAACTAACCCACAACAGATAAATCAAGCAATGAAAATAAATGTGCGGAGTTAAAATTTATTATAACTCTACAACAAGATGTGTATAGTGCAAGTATTGTAGAGGTCGAACACAGGGAGCAGAAAGGCTAGATCGGGGCAAAGTTGCTCAAAAGTGTGAATTGTGATCAAGTGTCTACTTTGCTATTTTTTTGTGGGTTTTTAATTTTATAATTTTTTATTTAATTTTTAATTTTATATTTTTATATTTTGATTTTTAATTTACTGATTTTATATTTTCTTTTTATATTTTATATTTTTTTATTTCCTTTTCAATATTGGAAAATAAAGACAATGTAATAAAAGAGAGAAAGAGGTATTTGTAAAAATAGATAAAAATATTCAAAAAATAAGCAAATAAAATTTTGGTCTTTTTATACTTTTTTTACTGTTTTTGTGATTTTTGGGTAATTTTTAGAATGTTTTTGGTATTTTTTAAATAGCAAAATAAAGAAAACAGTAGCAAAAATACAAGGCTGAAACTTAAAATGGAGAAATAAAATAGCAAACAGTAACAAAAATTCTTCAAATTAATTTTCACTTAAAGATAATAAAATAAGGAAGATTTAGGCACCAAGATTATAATTTTAGGGTTTTTGTAGAATTTTTAATATTTTTCTAAAGGTTTTTAGAGTTTTGTGATTTTTTGGACTTTTCTTTTTTATTTTTTAATGATTTTTGGTCTGGAGCTAAAACACACTCAAGGTAACAAAATATATTTTTTTGGGATTTTTCTGGAGAGTTTTTATATTTTTAGGGATTTTCTAAGCTAGACAGTGCACAAAAAGCATGTTTTTGATTTTTAATAAATATAGAAATAAAATAAAATCAAAAACTAAATTGATGGCGTAGAAGCATAAGTGCACAGGAGCTTAAGTCCCAAATTTGAGAAATTTTGGGGTTCAAATGATGCCTTAAATAAATACGTTAAGCATACAAAAAAATGGAAGGCCTGGCAGGGGCTTATATGCAAATATCTAAAAGTCCAGGGGCTCGTCAGCAATTTTCACACAAAATTTGAACTTAAACAAGAAGTTCCTGGACTAAAGACCAATAGCCAAAGGAGCAGGGGTGCCTTTGCAAAATCGCCCAGACGCGCGTGCGTTGCACGCGCCCAGGCGGGGGCACAAATGCAATAATATAAAAGTTAGGGGACCGCCTCGCAAATATTACAAAAATAAACTAACAGCAGTTGGAAGTTTTAACGGTAATCAGTAATTACAAAAAGAGCCTGGGTAAGACACAAAATTACCCAAGGCCTGGGCGATCGAACGGATGATATGGAATCACTTACGCCACGTGTCGTCACCCTGGGAGCCGATACCCCTTCGGCGTTAACGGTGGAGATTAGATATTGAAGCCACGATCTGACGGCCTTCACTGAAGCGCTGGCGGACGGTGGATGATGGCCTACTAATACACGTGTCCGCCCAGCAATGCCCGATACCGGTTGGGCTTTAAGGGCCAGGATTAGATCGTCCTTGCGCAGATCAACGGTGCTGGTTCGCGCGCATCGGACGGATGCTGTAGCCCCTGGAGAGTGTGCTTGATTCGACGGCCAGAGGGGCTACTGGACGAACCAAGGAGGAACTCGGCTGCGTCGAGTTTCGTGGAGGTGCAGGGTCCGCTCCGGCCACCAAATCCTCGGCCGAGGGCCTGGTTCTTCGTCCTGAAGCTCCCCCGCACCGCCCAGGTACCTCAAATGGAGCCGAAGACCATGGGGTGGCCCACAGCCGCGCGAATACGCTCCAGCGCACCTGGAGAGGCGTTCTTGGTGTTCGACGAGGCTCAGATGCCTCCTTCAAGCCCTGCAAAAACAAGAGCAACGCGACAGAAATATGCAGCAAGACTTGGCTTTTATTGGCGAATAAGTGGCTGGGCGAAATGATGAAGGTGGTCACCGGAGCCCAAGAGCTCCGGCGACGTGTTTGATGGCGAAATCTGGAGTGATTAATCGATGAAACAAACCAGTGAATGCGGATAACGAAACCTACGAATACCAGCTACTTAAACTACAAAAAAATAAACAAAAAAGACGACCTCGAGGGCTGAAGAGCCCAAGGTGGACCTCGACGGCGGCTACGCCGGAGATGGGGGAATGGAATGCTCCTCGACCTTGCCTAGCACCGCTCCACCTGGCCGGAGGCTTGGCTGTCACCCTCGCCGGTCCAGGGCTCAAGTAAGAGGGGAGAAACTTGGTCAAAAGAGGTTCAAATTCGAAATGGGGTGATGGGTTGCTTTTGAAGCACTGGCCGAGAGGGTGGTAAAAACGAGGGCTAGATGACGGTTCAGCGGTCCATTCCCCTAGATAAGCTAGGGGTGTGTATGAGGGATGCACAAGGTTCAATACTCGTGAAGAATGCATCCCCAAAAGGTGAAAGACACGCCCTCGAAAAAACCATGAAAACGGGTCAAAAACTCGTTCTGACAAAGGGGACAGGCTGGGGTCAGAGAGTTGACCCGAGGTCAACTCTCCAGCCCACCTGGTTGGTCCACGTGGACCAACCAGGAAAAAGCCTGGAAAAATATCTTATAAAATTAAAATAAAATAGTAAACCATTTTATTTAATTATGGTTACAAAATAAAAAATGCTTATAATTTTATAAATTATTTTATAGTGATTTTTATTTATTTTTATGGGATGTATTTTTACAAATTGCTCTTATACCCCTATATAGGTATATTATCTATATATTGTATTCTTTTATTTTTATTTTGTGTATTTTAATTTTATTATTTTTGTTTCTTATTTTATAAAATTATAAAATACTTTTATATACATAAATATATTTTTATTTTATTTTATTGATATATTTTGTATATTTAATAAAATAGAAGTGTATTTTATATAGGTATAAGTGTATGTATAATACCTATGTATCAAATATATACAAGTATTTTTATTTGAGTTTTAATGATGTTTTTATTCTGATTTTAATATACATAATTATTATAAGTATTATTTACAACATTATAAAAATATAAAATTATAAAAATAATAAATAAATAATAAATTGAATATTTTAATATGTACAAGGTACAATGAGGGTCCAAAACTCAACTTTCAAACCGTAGCTCCGCCAAATGCGAAACCACCGCCATTAAATAGCTTATTTTCTTCTATAT
Source organism: Ottelia alismoides (assembly GCA_037367405.1). Taxonomy (NCBI): domain Eukaryota; kingdom Viridiplantae; phylum Streptophyta; class Magnoliopsida; order Alismatales; family Hydrocharitaceae; genus Ottelia; species Ottelia alismoides. Next base: position 666,996 of record JAZKJV010001037.1, on the reverse strand, counting down.
ACAATTAAAGGTGAGTATGCTGCATTTGGAGTTTTTATTTGTGAGATACGGGTCTGGGAAGTTGGGATTCTGGAATTTTATTCAGACCATAACTTTTTATTTATAAATTATTTTTCTGTGAAATCAATTTTGTATTTTTCTTTATAAATTTATCTACAACTTTCATGTACAAAGTTTCTTTATTTGATGCACAAAAAGTGGAACCAAAAATAGGTCCCAAAATGAATAAAGAATGAATAAAAACTATAGGTATTTTATCTGTATTCTGGCCCTTATCTCCCCCTACTTTATTCCTTGTCGACCTATTCATCAAGATGCCTAGGTCTCGGGGTTTCGGGTCATAAAATATTTACAATATTTTATTCTTTTTCTTTTCTTTTCTTTATTCTATAATTTTGGCACTAAAAACCGCATTTTATACAATATTTACACACATATGCATGAATGCTAAAATGCATGAATTAATGCTATTTACACGTATTTACTAGGGTTTTTAAGGCCAAAATGATAGAATAAAGATGATGAAACGCAGATTCATCAGGAGGTCATTGTGGACGACCTCAAGGGGCCGAGCATCAGTTTTGGGTCTCCATCCGGGAGCCCACATGAAAGCCACTCCATCTTCTCTTGATTTGAGCACATTTAGTATAGTTAGATACCTAGGGATAGTTATATACTTGGTGAAAAACTATCATTGTGCTGGTGGCTTGTATCTCGGTTTTGTTGGGCAACAAAACCGAAAGAATCTTTGGCTCCATTTGACCGTAGTGGATTTGTTGCCGGTCTTGTCTCGTGGTTTTTCCCTTGCTCACATCGAGTAAGGGTTTCCACGTAAAAATCTTCGTCTCGTATGGTTGCTTGTGTGCTTGATTATCATTGTTTCCATTGAGTTCCCGTGTGGGGAACATATTTGTTGTGTGGCATCTTTGCTGCAGGAAAGGGATTTAGGGACAAACACCCGCTATCATCCACAACACCACCATCAGCCCTTCTACCATCAGAGTTGCCCTCGTTAATAGTGGATCCCTTCTATCAGCTCTTCCCTCCTACATGGTCTATGATTAATATTAGAACAAGTACCCTTGATGAAGACCCAACATGGGATGCGGATGCAGCCCTAGCAAGGTCTTGGGCCCGCATAGCTAATCAACCATCTCAGGAGCTTCCGCACAGTTCTTCTCCAGTAGGCGTATCATGGTCTTTAGGTCAACCTTCACCGGAGAATCGATGCACATAGGATCGGGTCCCAATGACATGCATGGGTGACACTCTCACAATCATAAGTCTCCTTTTGTGCTTGATCTGATCTTACCCTTACTACTTTCTGGCAGGGCCATCCCCTGAGGCTAGTTTGCGAGTGCAATGGCCCAGGGCCCCATCAACATAAGGGGCCCATTTTTCATGTATCCTACCTTTAGTTTAGAAAAAAAAATAGTATATGTCCTAATGAGACCTTGTGGAATTAAATTATTGGTAAAACAACTTATCGAAAACGAGCCCTTTTCGATGAAACAAGTCGTTGAAAAATGAACCCTTATGAAATCGATTTTTCGATGAAACAACTCATAAAAAATGAACCCTTATATAATCGAGTTTTTAGTGAACAACTCAATGTTAAAGTCCAAAATTTTATGGAATTATGTAAGGGCGTATTGTTCATCAAATTTTTTGACAAGGGTCCATTTTTTTCTTTTGCCCAGGGCCTATGAAATGTCAGGGACGACACTGCTTTCTGGATGGGCATGTTCTAGTTGTAGTAGTTTTTTTAGTAGCTTGGTACTTAATTTCAGTCGCTTGCTAGCTATGTTTATGTTTTGTTAAATGTGTTGTAGTTATGTTTTGTTAATATGACGTACTTAAGCTTTGTTAGCAATAAGCTTTGTTAGCAATCGGCAGTGAGCACTGTGTTTCAGTTATATTTCATAGTAACTAGAAGTTATTTGTGATCTATTGTTTGTTTGAATGACAATACTTCAGAAAGTTAATCATGCACACTTACTTGCAAATATACCAGTATCAGTAATGACATGGAGATCTAACTGATAACGTGTATATTTAATCTTCTCTGGGAAACTTGAGGAGATACCAACGAAATAAAGAATGTGAGTCTTTGATCGAGGATATAGAGATCTTTAACGAAACTCTTAGAGTAAAAAAGGATCAGGAGAACTGAACTCAGAAGAATAACTTTTAATTCCTTGGAGTGCAGTTGTCCAAGCCTTGCTTCGAATCACCTCATATACTGAGTTTCAGGAAGCATACCTGGAGGAATTCTTAGGCGAATTCAAAATAATTTAAGGGTCATTGCAAGTACTCAGCCAGCGGGGTGCATGAGATCTGAAGATAATACTAAGCATCAAACATATATCCGATATTCATCTCTGAAAATTGGAAAAATATGATTTTACCAGTGTTAGAAAATCGGAAGCGGAAGCGTAAACATAGAACAAAGATAAATAACAAGAAAAGAAGAACGGGATTTACGTGGAACCCTACTCCGTGAGGAGCGGGATGAAACCACGGGAGAAGCCCTCAAAGGGGCGGATATCGCATTCCTTTTTCTCAATGGATACAGGAGGTCTGGGGCTTCTTATATAGCCTCTCCAGAGCCTCCAAGTCCCACCACTGGACGATGTGGGACTAAACACTGGATGGGGTAAATGGATCTCCTCCAGGATCCATTTACCCTGCTACAACTCAATAGGCGCATACAACTTATGCTCCAACACTCCCCCTCAAGCTGGAGCATGCAATGCTCAGCTTGGACAAACAGACAAAAACTCAACTCAACGCTACAAGACACTACGGACAATATCAACCCAACACGCACATGCTGCAGTCGAGGACGTTGCTTCTCATGCCATGCAGGTGAGGAGGACGAACGAGCTGGAGTGTGAGTCAACTGAAGACTCGGAATCTGACCATCGAGTCTGAACTGCGCCTGAAGTCTCCTCGTCGGAGAACTGGGTCTCTCCCATCTGACTCAGAGAATGGTGCACTGCTCTGGTGTACCTATGATACCACATGAAAACCCTTGCCCTCAAGGGAATGGTCCTCTGCTCTGGAGTCCCTATGACTCACATGAAAACTCTGGCCGAACAACAACAAGAATGATGGGGACCTCGAACTGATGATGGCAACATATGCTCATCTGAAAATGACCGCCAACTCGTGCGTGTCTGAACTGCAGACTCGGAAGACAATCGTCGAGTCTGAAAAACTGCGCATCAAACTGGGACTCGGAATCTGAACGTCGAGTCTGGAATTGCGCATGTAGAATCTTCATCTGTAGAGTCTGAACAATTGATTGGCCTGGAATCTGTCATCTGAATCTGGATCATGCAACAGACCTGTAACTCTACATATATACTCCCTCTTTCTCCCATACTTGTCGGAAAACATAGACGTCGACCAAGTTGGGAGAAGACAAGATAATATTGGGGTAAACAAGAACATCCAAAAACTTGCGGCTTTTCTTCATTCATTTTTTTAAAGCCGTCCAAGCACATCTTTTTTGTTTTAAAAGCCGTTTCATTTTTTTCGGCTTTTCTTGCATTTTTTTTTGTAAAATGCGTGCGGCTTTTCTTTTAATGCACGCGCCTTTTCTCGTAGTTTTTTTTAACAGATCTCGACCTTGGCCCAAAGATACAGCCGCATCCTTTTCTTCCTTTTTTTTAAAGGCCCCATTCTCTCTCACCCCCTTTCCTTTTTCTTTCTTTCTTTTTTTTACATAAGGCCCAGTTGGGCCGAAAACAACGCAGCATCCCCCTCCTTTTTTTACACCACAACCAACATTTTCCACGTCACCATTTTCTTTGTTAAGACACGCAACCCTAGGGTTCCCTAGAACGCCTTCCCCCTTCCTCGAACTTCCGCCTCTTGGTAGATCTGAAGAAGGCCGCCGCGCACTGCCTCCCAGCGCACCGCGAGAATCGAAGCCGCGATCTGAAGGGATAAGGAGGACGCCTCGCTGCCTGGGAGAGGCGACTTCGATGGAGTCATTGCCTGGAGAGGCGCGTCGCCAAGGAGGGTTGCGCATGGAGCCTTTGAGTTTGCTGCGGCAACGGGATGCGCCGCTCGAAGATACGCCGCCGACGCCAACCATGAGGAAGCCGCGTGGCCACTACCGCCATGGGATGTTGACGCAAGGAGGTCTCGTGTGGATTCACAGATCTGGAGCGGGGCTATCGGCTAGATCTGCCGAATCTAGAGATGTGGCTGCGCAAGGAGGATGCGCTGATCTGGGAAGGAGGCCGAAGGAAGGAGGTGCGTGCATGTGCGGGCGCCGCCTGTGCGCTTGCTGGGGTTGCTTTCGCGCAAGGGATGAGGGAGCCCTATTGGAGGCCGGTGTAGAGTCACGCAAGGGCACACGCGCACCTCTGCACGATGGGGTCGCCAGATGCCGCTGCACGAGAACTGGCGGAGAATCGCCAGAGACTTGATCGCCAGGGGGATGACGCCGCCTGTAGCCTTGGAAAGGCTCCGCCTGGGACAGAACTTGCTAAAGAATGGGGCTGGCGATGGAAGAGCAGCCCTTGCTGGTTGCCGCTTGTGGGCCTGCGGGGGTGGCGCCGTCAGAATCCTGTAGCACAAGCCCCGCCTGGGCTGTGCGGAGAGAAGCGACACATCTGGATGATCTAGGGCTTTGAAAAACCCATATGACCTCAAAACTTCGAACCATATATGATCTTCAAAACAATAACTCAAAATCGGAACTCGAAAAAAAAATAACATGATTCCTCGAGAATCGAACCCGCTCTGATACCATGTTAGAAAATCGGAAGCAGAAGCGTAAACATGGAACAAAGATAAATAACAAGAAAAGAAGAACGGGATTTACGTGGAACCCTACTCCGTGAGGAGCGGGATGAAACCACGGGAGAAGCCCTCAAAGGGGCGGATATCGCATTCCTTTTTCTCAATGGATACAGGAGGTCTGGGGCTCCTTATATAGCCTCTCCAGAGCCTCCAAGTCCCACCACTAGACGATGTGGGACTAAACACTGGATGGGGTAAATGGATCTCCTCCAGGATCCATTTACCCTGCTACAACTCAATAGGCGCATACAACTTATGCTCCAACAACCAGATAACATGTTTTAGATGAAACTCACAAAAATAGATCATTAAGACTCCATAAGCTGAGTGGTTGCCAATAAGGTTGAACGGGTTGGGTACCATCAAAGAAAACTAAAACCAAATCACTGGGACATTAAGCATAGATTTTTAGTTATATCATGGAAGCACCAATGATCATGATACACACTCACTCTTAATGACGAAATCGTGCACCTCGATGGGAATAGGATCTTGACCTAAGTAGTCAGTCCCCTTGGGTGCGGCAACAACTTAAGAATCTGTTGTTAAACGATAAAAGATGTAATGAGAAATCTCGAACATTCACAATCAAGAATTGAGAGTTATTTGCAGGTACCAAGAAGGATTTAATAGATACAAAGTGTCTATGAGGAATCTGTAATTGGACTATACAGAAATTACTTTATAAATTCAAATGCTTGAGTCAATTTGTTTGGTTACATTGACACCCTTAATTGCATAAGTACTTTATTTAAAATCAAGTAAATTCGTTCATTAGTATCTCTTCATCTCTTCAAAGTCCATCTCCTCGCGACCCGTCTTTGCATGCGAGTCCCTTCTTGCCTTCAAAGAAGCGTCGCTTATGCTCTTCTCCATTATGCAGATAAAGGCTCGATGATAAACCTTTATCCCCGGACCAGATACATAACGATACATACTATGAAAATTTTAATAATAAAGTTAGCTAAATGAGTTGTAATAATTATCATCTAATTACGTAAAGCACTATTCTTACTAGAAATATCTCGAACAATCTCTCTTGCTCGGTAACGGGAATGCGACACCACCTGAATCGTGCGTTAGTCAAATGTTTCTTTATAATAATTTATTATCTCCTTTGGTAACTCTCTTGCTATTAAGAAAATCTCTAAAAAAATTATAAATTATATTTTATGTTATTAGAATAATTATGAAAAATGTAATGGCAAATTATAAATGATTTTTGTCTCCCATCTAATGAAATCTCCAATAGCAAGAAGGACTCTGAAATCTGTCCACCCCCAGTCGATAAATGTACGTGAATTCTCGGACGTGCAGAAGAAGGAGAATCTGAATCCATGTATGCACATACATGAATCGGAGCATGGCAGGGCTCGAGTATGTGTGAGGAAGCGAGCTCTCCATATACATCATCGTATAATAGATGAGGAGGATAACCAAGAGACTCTTAGTAGGCCATGATCTGTTGAGCCTCCTCCGAAAGAGGTCCTGAAAGTACAGACGAGGTCAACTGTCTATTAGAAGATGGGGACTATGAGTCGACGAACGACTAGATCGGTAAGATCCCTATGAGTCGCCACATTCAAAACCTGCCATAACTATAATGGCAATGTACAAAGTTAATTATAAAAATATTAATAGAAAAGAATTTATGATGAAATGTGAGAACTTATTATACTTTACCTAATGTTATTTGTTAATCTATGATGAATCCGTGATTCATCGCCTTTATTCTCTCATTTTTGCTAAAATCCTTGGTAAAATACATGTAAATAACCACTAATTCCAACTAATTATCATTCTAAACACAAATATTAATATTATATATTTAACACTTATTTTATCCAAAATAAAAGAATAAAAATAAAAAGAAAAAGAAAAGAAAAGAAGGCTGTAAATATGAAATATATACAGACCGATCCTAACCCCGAGACTAGATCAATATTGACTTGGTCGATAAAATAAATAAGTAGGAGGAGATAAGGATCTTAACCTATAAAACATCAAAAAAATCAAGACCAAAAATATAAATTACCTATTTTATCACATTGTTAAGATTTCACCTATTTTATTCATCACTTAGACAATCCCAAATCAAAACACTTCTTTTGTAAAAGTTGTTCACAAAAATATATTATTTTATAAAAATATCAAAAAATATTTCGTCACAAAAATAATTATCCGCATGGACCGAAAAAGACGCAAAAGCTGACTTCCGAGGTTCATAATGATTTATAGATAACTCCAAACAGATCAAACTCTCTTTTAAAATCCGTCTTATACATAATATTATTTATTAAAAATATCAAAAAATATTCAAATAAAACATGTGAGTTTTGACATTTGGACCCTGTTGTATATATGTACTATATGTAGAAAGTTCCCGTATTTTTAATTAATTAACTGTAAACCCGATTAACTTAATTTCTTTTCCTTAAATCTTCTAAAAATATACAAAAAAATTAAAATAAAACTAAGTTAAAATACGAATAAAATCTGAAGCTTCGAAGCCGCTACCTAAATTTTTCGGACCTCATTATTCGGCCGTATGAACTCCGAATTGGGCAAACTCGGTTTTAAAATTCATATTATTAAATTATCTACAAAATGACATTAGTTTTGCTAAAATTAGAGTTAATACGAAAAATATGGTTTTCGGATCCGTATTGGTATATTGTACAATGTACCGTAATTTATATTATTATTTTATTATTAAATTTAAGTAAATAATAATTTATTAATTTATTAATTTATTAATCATTTATTTATTAATTTAAGTAATTACTTAATTGTATACTTAATTATTAAAATAATTATTTAAATAATTTATTAATCATATTTAATTATTAATTGTTTATTTAATTACGAAATTAATACATTAATAATTAAAAATTAATTATTTAATTATCTTTTTTATTATTATTATTATCATTAATTATTTTATTTATTTAATTATTTTAATTTTCTTTCTCTCTCTCTTCTCTTCCCTTTCTCTCACCTACTTTCCCAAATCCCATCTTCTTCTTCCCCGATCACCCATCTTCTTCCTCTCGTCACCCAATCCATCTCCTCCTTGCTCCTCTTCTCCGGCTAACCTTCCCAACAGCCGGCCGTTAGGTCGATAGCCCAACAACCTGTAGGTTGCGCTCCCGTCGACGTCCATCTTGTTCATTGCGCTCCCGTCGACGTCCATCTTGTTCATCCCCCACCTATAAATAGGTCTCTAGACCCCCGTTCCTCCGGAATCCACCATTAAAGTACTTCCTAAACTCCAGAGCTCCAGAGAGAAAGGAGGATGTGACAGCGTCCGCTCCAGTCGAGTGAGGTCGAGAGCAGGAAGGAGACGAGATCATCTACTCCGACGGCGTCGCAGTCCGGTGCTTTGTCGCGGGATCAACCTCCTCGTCCCGCCGTGAGTTGAGGTAATCACCATGAGCTCCTCTTCCGAGCTCCGCTCCACAGGCGCAATTTCCGTTATTCATCCTCCATCCGTTTCTCCAGGTCAATCAGTTTCTCTTCTCTCTGTTTTCTTCTTCTCGTTTCCTTTTTCAATCTACGTTCTCTCCTCAAACCCTCCATTTTCTATTATCTAAAAACTCCGTGATTTCTGTTCCCGATCACCATCGCAGAACCATTTCCATCTTATAAACCCCAATATCTTACGTTCTACCCTCACCGCTGTTCTTCTCTGATCACGATCGCTTATCCGCCACCTCTGCAAGTAGCATTCCGCTTACATTCTCTGTTTACGAGCCGAGGCTTGGACCTAGAGCCTTTTTGCATGGCAGTCTCTCTCAGTAGTATGGCATCTGGAGATCCATTCGGTTGCAGAGGAGCGTAGTTGATTTCAGCACGAAGATCACCTTCCGCCTGTGAATCGAACCTTAAAGATCGTCGTTTGGAGTGATTTGCTTGAGCAAGGATTACGATCTGATCAGACTGCTTCGCCACGCAAGAGCAGTTCCGCTTCGTCAGAACAATGATCGACGCCACCATCGTCCGGAGCAGAACAACACAGATGAGATCCCTGTTGTTTCATAAATTTGGGTAGGAATCAGTAAGCAATAACCCTTCGATTTGAATCAATCAGACACTCCAGATCTAGACACGTGTGATACCTATAACCCCAAGATTAAATGTGATCAGAAGAATGTTATAATCCCACGTGTCAGAACCGCGATCAATACAACTGTCCCACCGTTCAACAGAGATCACGTGACATAGCACGTGCGTCTGGTTTACTTGCGAAAAGCCTTCGGAACTCTTTATACATACAGGCCCTGTCAAGCCACGTCACGTGGACAGCATGTGTTTTCCTGGGTAGTTTACAAAAACACCCCCGAATCTTGAATTATTCATAAATAGGTCTTGCGTCAGACCATCACGTGAAGGCGCACATGATCTTGTGATTTTTCCACGAGCGCCCCTATAGTCCGGTATTGTTACATGTGCACCTCATAGTTTCCATATTAATTACAATAATACCCATCTCCAGTATATTTATACCTATACATATTCTATAATAAATAATAAACACAATCCAAAATATTAAAATATAATAAAATACGTATAATCACCCTATATTTTACTATATACAATATTAAATCATAAGTTTGAAAAAAAAAGATTTTCTCTCTTTAATAAATCATTTAAAATACCATAAAATTATAACAATCTTTAAAATTACATAAAAAAATAAAATCACCTTTAAAAATCTTATAAAAATTAGTTAGAGTATATTTTACTATATTTTACATAAAAAGTCAAAACCCAATAAAAATCAAATATTAAAACCATTAAAAAATATAAAACACACAAACTTCAAAATTTCATAACTAATTCAATAAAAATCACCTAAAATACACAATAATCATTTTAAAGATAATTTCATCTTCTTCCTAATAAAAACAAAATAAAAATATTTTCTTTCTGTTTCAACTTTTAAAATTCAAAATACATCTCAATTTTCAATATACACTTAATTTTTCACCTTAAAAATAAACCAAACCCATAAAAATCTTAAAAGTATCTTAAAAATCCATAAAAATAAGAAATAAAATAAAGCATAAAAATAAAAAAAATAAAAACCAAATAAAAATCTAAAAAATAATTTCTAAAATAAAAATCTTAAAATACTTAAAATTCACAAAAAATATAAAATTTATGAAATTTCAAATAAAAATACAGAAAAATCCTTAAAATAAAATAAAAATTAGGAAACTTTTCCCCTTAGGATTTCTATAGTTTAACTATAGATTATCAATAGTTTGCCTCCTTGAGTTCGACACTCCCGTGCTTAACCGCTATATACTTAAGTTTAGGAGTATAAATAATAAAAATAAGAAGATTAACTAAAAATTAATCTTTTTTGCTAAAACTCATCTGGTCGATACAGCGATCATTCGATTCTGCTAAATTATAATCACTTTCATTGAAAGTGGAGTTGTCTGAATCTTCATTTGTAATATCTACATCTTCTGTTACATCAGCACGTATCACCTCATTATCTACCATGTGAATAGAGTCAATGATTGGAACTACATATGGTATATTATTTCACTCATAAGTAGGTGTAAAATCTTCATCTGAAATATCTTCTGCAGGAGCGTCTTCTTTAGATACATAACTTAGTGAATTTATCTTGGCAACTTTGAAAGATTCTACATTTTTTGCTTCTTTGATACTTGCAGAAGATAACACACTTGATCTACTTGTGAAGCAAGAGAGAATGGTTCAAATCTTCATATATATTTTCGGTATATAACATCAACAACATTATTCTTCCTATCGATCACTACATCTTCTTTTGGATCGTACCAATCGCACAAAAAAGAACAACTTTGTTTATGCATGGAATATTGTATTCTACTTCTAGAACTTTCTTTAAGATTCCATAATAGTCCAAATTATCCTCCGGGTAACAAGAACCACAGACCATTACTTTGTAATTCCGAGTGGTTAAATTTCTACCGGAAGTTATGGTATGAAATTGATAACCATTACTCCAACAGCAATTGTATGGTCGAACCTTATACACGATACCTTATAAAAAGTTTTTTAAAATCACAGAACTACAATCACTATCATCAAATTATTTTGTTCGATTCTTGAACTATTCTGGAAATTGTATCCTATATGTGCTCATAACTTGATCGTATCCATACACCGAGTTCTCTTCAACAATTTTCTTACTAAATCCTTAAAATAAATGCACATAAATTAAAATTGAGAGAACTAAATAAATAAATTTTATAAAAAAATTCGGAGACAAAGACGCCCTCAACATATGGTGTTATTTCCTCACAATCGTCCTATATATATATAATTCAACAACCTCTTTCTCATGTTTTGATAGTAAACGCTCCTTAGCCTTTCCTATTGGCTGAGCTGATTGATGAAACACATTGATATGAGGTTCTTCATTAGAGTAAATTGTCTCATTCCTACTCATTCTGTTGTGGATATTCTCGACATCGTCGGAGAATTATCTAGTACAAAAGGTTGCTACTTCTTCATATGTATATTGAGAACTTATGGATCCTTCGACTATACTTTTGTTCCGTACTTTTCTTTTTAGGAAGAACATGAACCTACGTATTACAGCTTGTGGATTTTAGACAATCAAAAATTTAAACATAAGAAAATAGTATAAACAAATATCTTTCAACGATACTCAATGGGCCCTCCAACTTTGACCTCGTATAGAAGATGAATCATCAGATGCTCCATCAAATCAAAAAATACTGAAGGAAATATTTTCTCTATATTACTCATAATCACAAGAAATATTTTTAAGTATTCCATCTCATACCGTTGAATGCATGAGGAACATATAATCTGAAAGAATCTACCGATATCTGATATAATATCGACGATATTTTTTGGTAGCAACTCTCTAAATATTATTGTAGCAGTCTTTCCATAAATATGTGGCAGTCGTGACTCTTCATTCCTATAAAAAAACCTTTTCAAATCGATCAGATTTGATATATTGGATGCGTATCTGTATGGAAATTTCAATTTACTGGCCCATTCACAGATATTTTTCACTTGATTTCTGTTCAAGGTATACTTCATTTTTGGAAATTCGACCCTCAAATTATCGAGATCCATTTTATATAACTCTGGATGATTGCAAATGATTCTTAAATCTCGATGAGAATTTAATGTATCTTTTGTATGACTGGAGACATTCATAACTATATAAAATATATTTTCAATAACATTTTTTTCGATATACATAGCATCTAAATTGTGACGTATTTGCAGCTTGCTCCAATATGATAACTCCCGAAATATACTCTTCTTGGTCCAATTATGAGTATCACCAAAATCCAACAGATGTGCATTTTTTCCATTTTCCATTGTAGAATTTTCAAGTTCCTCTAAAAATGATAATATCATGTCACTGGACTTAATTAATTGTCGAAGGATCTGATAGTTCAATTGTATTGCTCTTAAATGCTTGTTTCTGTTTCTCGTATGGATGATCTTTGAAAGAAAACTTTTATAACAATAAAAAATATGTCTTTTGACCATGTTGAAGTTAAAAATATATTGTACTCTCCATACAATAAGGATACTTTTTTGTCCACACATATCCCATTCAGATAACATTCAATAAGCCGGGAAGTCAACAAAACTACTAGTATGGTACCCTCCGTATCTCTGAGTAGAGACATTATATTATCTTGAATTTATAAAATTTCCCCTAACTTTTTTCTCTAAACATCTCCAATGTGGCCTAACCCCGAATCTCTTCTTTCCTCAGGCACATCTTCATTTTTCTTGCACTACCCTTTGACCTGTATATGTTGCTTCCACCATCCTACTATAATCATTACACCAGTAAGTTGAGACCATTGATTTAATATCCACATGAAGTCGATCCTCAAAACATCTACACTTTTCTTCTTCATATGTTACTAAAGAGGTGACGAACTTTAATAACTCCGTAAAGAGATTCTCATACTGAATAACAGTCATACTCCCTTGCGTGTAGGAATGTAAATCCGAACCTGAGTGAACCTACCCAGGTTCGGTTCATTTAACACTTTTGTAGGTCTGGGTTTGGTTTGGTTCAATAAGATGAAAATGGTGTTCATGTTCGGTTCGTCTCGACCCTGATTCATGAAGGTTCGATTCAGTTCGTTTAGACCTCGTTTGGTTCTCGAGTTAATCCCCCATTGGGGGGATTACCCCCCCTCCCCCCCAAAAAAAAACTCCCTGCATACGACCCAAAGCCTTTATATATATATATATATAATACGGATCCAAAGTCCTCAGAACCATATCTAATGGTTGCCCTATCTAATGTCTTCGTCATATCTGATGACATGTTTTATGGTCATATCTAATGACATCGTCAATATGTAATGGCTAGTTCATGAGTTGTTTGAGAGCAACTGCGATGTTCATTCTTTATATTTCCTTTTTCCTGATTAATAAAATCATAACTATAAGCGGAAAAGTTTATGATATCTGAATTATAGCACTATATAAAAACTTTGCTGCATCATGTGAAACTTCTATTGTACTATTGCAAAGTAGCTGAATACTAATAATCCTCAAGTTTTATCATAACCACTACTATATTTGAAACTAAAAACTGTTGGTTTTAAATCATATATAGTACTTGAAACATTATATTACATCAATACGGGGTCTAAACTAAGTTTCATGGCTAAAACACATCTGATTTTCCAATCTAATTACAACATGTATAACTATAAAATCAAATGATAGTTGAATATAACATCAAATTTAATGGTAAAAGCATGAGTTAATACTAAAAAATAATGCTTGAGAGACCACTCACTTGTTAGAAGATTCAGTTCAGAATTCTACTTGATTCTTGAAGTTACCCTTAGCAGTTCTGTTGAAACGTCCTCTATACCAAAATCCATTTTGTATCATGCTTTCTAAACAAAATTCTATGTCAAAATAATGGTGCTAATGATTTTCTAATGATAACATATGCATGATTAGAGAGGTAAAATGATCAAAATCTTGTTTTAATGACCTTGCTCTAGATCTCCTTCGCTTCCCTTGTTCCTATTCCATCCTCTCTATGGAAAACAAAATGGCAATGTAGGGATTTTGAATGGAATGGATATCCTATATACATATGATCAATGGCACTTGCATGTGTGTCATATGTTTTTCCTCATGTCAACATCAGCCCATATCCTTATCTCCCAAGAAACTCCATTATCTATCTTGTTTTGGATGTCTTATTCCTTGCTGGACACATCTCCCTTTAAACCTACACCCACCTCCTTATTTCTTGATATATATTCTTCTAGAGGCTTCTAGACTCTTATTCCCACTTCCACATATGGATAGCACTATAACCTCTTATAAACATGCATTAGACGTCCCATTTGCACCATATTTAGGTCCCAAACCTTCATCGCTTCTTCTTCTTCTTTTTATTTATGATGTACACATTTTCCAATGGTCAATTTACATGTTTTAGTTTCTCCATTCATATGCAATTCAAAATTCTAAAATTTATAAAAGTATGATATATTTATTCCTTTCCATTGGATAAATTCATTGCTATATTAATTTAGTCACAATGGTGTTAATGCAAATATACGACTAGAAATATTAGAATTTCATTACTTTTAAGATCTGGTTTTAAATTAATTGCTATTATTTTTCTTTTGACATTTTAAATATTTTGGAGATTCATTTATTTTGAAAGGTTGTAAGTTTTAGCACTCTTATCAATTGTTTCTATGTTTTATGCAAAGTTACTTCAGAAATAGTCTATTCTTCTTTGCCGATCAATTCTAATGAGTAGCACCACTCTATATCCCATCCAAATGGTGACTTGAATGTTGAAATAAATCCCGTACCATATTTATAAAGAAAATTCTCGATAACAGAATTTGTATCCACTCTTTAGTGGACAAAGAATCGGAATGCTTGCCTTACTAGATATAACTATCATTATATTCAAATGATAACGTTTAACCATGTATCCAATAATTAACATTTCTATTTTATGTACTTAGTATGTTAATCTAATGTGGATGTCACAGCTTTTGTGGACCGCTCGATTGGACCTATTTCCCAATCCAATGGTGGTTGGATCTCCTCCCTCTCTCGAGTGCAACTAGGCGCGTGTGGAGCTCCGATGAGCTCTTGGAAGCTCCTCCATGGCCTAGGCTCAAAGCTAAAGTGGTCTTGAGCCCCGTGAACAACTAGCGAAGGTATTGGAGTAAAGGAGGGACTTCTACAATGGTCAGAGTGGTGTGACGATGGAGCTTCACCAGAGAAGGGGTGATTGATCAGAGAGGCTTTCTTACTTCCAATGA
The DNA here is from genome assembly GCA_037367405.1 of Ottelia alismoides. Taxonomy (NCBI): domain Eukaryota; kingdom Viridiplantae; phylum Streptophyta; class Magnoliopsida; order Alismatales; family Hydrocharitaceae; genus Ottelia; species Ottelia alismoides. The sequence continues at coordinate 651,853 of JAZKJV010001037.1, read as the reverse complement.
GTGAAGGGACATGGTACTTACATGGGTTAAGAATGATGGAGGATGCGAAATGGGATGAAATGGGCCCTAATCAAAGCGATCAGAATAATGGTCAGTGTTCCAAGTCTGTGCAAGATTAGGTATCGTGATGAAGGTGTTGAGGTGGTCCAAAGAACCAAAGGTAGTCAGAGGTGTGTGAATAAAAATCACAGAAATCAAAATAGGGACGAGAATGGGGTTACATGTGCATGGAGAAGAAGATTAGAGAGATGATGCGAGGCTTGTGCTGGAGCTTTAAGGTGCTACGGGTCTTCACTCGAAGTGATGATAGATCAGATCACCATCGGATCTCACCAGCAAGAAGATGGACATCGCTCGGCTTAGAAATTTCTCGACTGTCACTGGAAGAGGAAGGGGGCTCTCGCTCTCTTATGTTAATGGTGGATAGTTAGTAAAGGTTGTGAAAGGGAAGGTTTTAGATAGAGTGTGTTAGACATTTTGAGGGAGTGGTGTAACGACTTGAGTTGTGGAATGATGTTGATGACTGGCTGGCGAAGGAGACTAGTCGTTGGGGAGTCGAACGATGTTGGGCTTAGCTGGTGGGGATGCGTAGTCCGCCCGTTACAAAAGGGAGAAGTAATGCCTGTCAGGTATGGCATCGTGGAAGAGATAATGGTTGGAGCTCAGAGACGCCCTAGCGATCATTGGATTAGAGGCGGAGCAGGTGTCTCAGATTGAGCCATGTAGGCGAAGCGATGGGCATGGAGCAAAACTGTTGGATTAAGATCTGGAAGAGTTGGGTCGCTTGGCATGCCCAGAGGCGGCCATGTGGCCCATTAAGAAAAATCAAAATGTAAAAATAAAAGGAAAATAAAAAAATAAAAAGAAAAAGAAAGACTTAAATGAAAAAGTGTTCCACAAAAAAGTTGTTCATTTCAATGAGATCTACAACTTTCATGTAGGAGAAAAATGCAAAAGACCTCAATTCTACATACTTCTATTTTTTGTTGATATTCAATGAATATTGTATGCTATTTTTTTTATTTTTTTTATTTTTTGTATTTTTAATAAAGACTCTATATACACAAGACTCAAGGACATTTTTAAAACTAATCTTTATGGGTTTTTCTTGATTTGAAAATAAAGAGAAAAAGGTGTACTAATGTACAATATATATACATGCAAAAATTGGGTTTGTTAATATACAATAATTTACCCTAATTATGTATTTACTTATTTTAATATTTTAAAGATATTGTTGGGATAAATGCTTAAGTAATTAAGCTAAGATCAATGAATAAGGTAGATGAATCATGGATTCATCAGTGGCTAATATCAGTACCACTTGGTGCGAGGCAAGTCAGATCAATTGACAGCTAGGTGTAGACCCACCAAAATTTATAAAAAATGTAAAATCAAAGAAATATATATATTAAATAATATATGGCTTCAAATTTAGAACTCAAAACATGAAAGCTGTAGATCTTGAAAAATCTACAATTTCATGAAGAAAGTAAAATTAAAAGAGATAATTTATATAGATATACATTTTCAACAAGTATTTTATAGGTATAAAACATCTGGACTTTATGATTTTATATTTTTCTTTTATTTTCTTGATATATTATAATATATTACTATAATACTTAATGCATATTTACTATTTTTTTGGACTTCTAATGGGTTAGTTGATAGCTATAATATAGATATATATACTTATACATGTACAAGAGATAATGATTATCTTTTTATCTTTTTTTTGGTTTCCGACTTTTTGAAATTTGATTCTAAAGTTAGTTAATATACCTTATGTGTTTATAAAATTAAAATAAATAAATTAAAAATATCTACTAATGCATGCAAAATATAAAGATTTTGAATGTGTATCAGATGCGCATATATACTCTCTTTCTTTTTGTTTCAAAAAAAATATATACTCTCTTTCTCTCTCTTTTCTTATTATCTTTGATCTTTTTGTATTTTTTCATATTTTTAGTTATTTTTATATCATAATTAATTCTTCTTATATACAGATGTGTGAATGTTAAGAATGTCGATAAATAGATGAATGCATGTGTTTTCCATGGTTTCTAGCTTAATTTTTGGACCATAGGTGCATGTAACACGATTTCATCATGCCATTGTGATCAGAGTGTGGTATTGTATTGTTGCTTCATTGTTGTTGCTACTATTGAGATTAGGGCTTTGTGTTGGTATATTCCCCTTCCACATTTCCATGGAGGACATAATGGATATTGGGTGAAATCTAACTATAGACAATCAGCCTACTCATGATCAGGTTAATGAACTTCATGCTTATTTGAGTATGATAAGCACCCAGGAGGATATTTCTGATAATACATATACTACTAATAGTGTTCTTACCACTGCTACTCTAAAATAGGCCATAATTCGACTACTAAGGAAAATAAAGAATGGATAATTGATAATGGTGCCGCGGATCGTATGACATGTGATCCAAAACTCTTTAATACCTGCAAATTGGCCTCTAGCATGGATCATGTTCTCCTTGCTTATGGATCTCACATTACAATGGTGTTTAAAGGAAGTGTATCTCTTTTTGATAAGTTTTCTATCCATAATTCATTTCACATTCCTGACATGACTTTAAATCTCCATCCTGTTTGCAAGATAATAAAATAAATGAACTGTGGGCTTATTTTTACTTCCGATAGCCATATGTTGCAAGACTTGGTAACTGAATGGAGAATTGGGATTAGTTTAGTTTCTAACGGTTTGTATCATCTACCAATTTAAATGGCTCTGCATTTACGAATGCAGCTCAAGGAAGGAAAAACGAGAAGGATTGTTCTAGTCAACTCATATAGTGGCATGATGTCTTGGTCATCTCCTATTTGGTTATCTTAAAGAGTTGTTTCCTCTATTATTCAAAGATTTGAGCTTTACATACTTAGATTGTCATGTTTGTTTGGAGGTAAAGCACACTCGTGCAACTTATCCTCTTTCTGAGAGTAAGGCAAGTGAACTTTTTGAGTTACTCAACTTTGATGGTTGGAGCCCCTCTAATGTTCTTGTACATAATGGCTACAAATATACTTCATTGTGTTTATTGATGATTATTTTAGAAGCATGTTTGTCTGTTTACTTCGTGATCATGGAGAAGTTGCTAGCATTTTGAAAAAAAGCTTTACAATCTTATTGAGAAGTAACACATGAAAGTGATAAAAACATTTCAGGTTTAATAATGCTCATGAATATATGTCCAAGGAATTGCAAGAAATATTTAGGGCTAAAGGAAATATTCGCATGACTTCTTGAAGACATACCTCTCAACTGAATGATGTAATAGAGAGGGATAATAGACATCTTCTTGAAGTTAGATTTTAAAGAAACCTCCCTAAGAGATTCAAGGGAGAATTTGTTGTCACTAGTGCCTTCTTTATAAAGAGGATGGCCTCAAGATAGTTAATGACTGATTTTAAAAGACCCCTTTTCTTTTTAGCAAATATTGCAACAAATACAAATAGGGAAAATCCATAGCTCAGTTGACTTAGATGAACCACCATTGATTTTTGCACTAATGACCACTCGGGAAGGTCAAATCTCCTACTCAAAAAGGTTATAAATGCTTACATACTAAGAATGGAAAAAATTCATAAGACTATATATGTCTTCTTTATTGAGCATGAATCTTACTTTCCTCGACATTCCTTTCATAGGGTAGATAAAAGTAATGGTAAAGGAAATGTTTAGGAAGTTCTCCTCCCGGATGCTTGTGATGACTCTATAAGTTCTATGAGTACCTCCGTTCAGATTATTGAGAGAATAAAGGGGTGGAGGGATCGTTATCCTCATTGGCATGAAATATCCTATAGTAAGAGACATCATGAAGGGACTTTAATGTCGGAAAAGAGAAATAAATCTCAATCTTGATGCTAGGATAATCCAAGTCTATGCATTAAATTATGTGATTTAAACTTTAATTTGTATAGTGATCGATGAAAATGATATCATTGGCAATGGTGAAGATATAGACATTGATTGGCTTATCATCTTCAAAGGAGATTCAATTGCACAGAGATGTAGACGAGGGTTAATACAACCTCCTTGAGATTTATATAATGTATCAATTACCCTATCAACAGATAAGTTGGCTACTCTAAACTTAGCAAAAATTATGATTGATTTATCTCTTCCCTTTCCGCTTCTGTGATACCTAAGAATGTTGATGAAGTTGGTTCTGATCCTAGATGGGCTAGGCTATGCATGAGGAGATGGAGGCCCTTGCAATAAATGCACTTGGGACTTGTGAATATTCCAGATGGGGTGCATTTGATTATTTTTAAGTATATATAAACCATAAAATATAAGACAAATGGACAAGCAAAAGGACATACTTGTTGTAAGGGATTTCAGTCAAAAGTATGATACTGGTTATATGAAGATTTTTTGCTCTTGTGGCAAAAATAAATACAATGCACCTTATTATCTCCATTATAGTTCTCATGAATTGAAAGCTTTATTAGATGGATGTTAAAAATACTTTTTTGAATGGAGATCTTCTACAAGATGTTTACATCCATATGCCACCTAGCCATGAGAAGATTGGAAAATACTACAAATTGAAGAAAGCTTTGTATGGACTGAAACAGTCTTTGAGAACCCTGTTCAAGAGGCTGAGTGGTGAGGATCAGATTGGGGTATTATCAATCCAATGGTGAACACATTCTATTTGTTAAGAGGGGGGAGCATAAAATGACTCTTTTTCTTGTTTATGTTGATGGCATGATTAACACATGTACAATGAGAAGGAGATAGCTCGTCTAAAAAGAGAGTTTGTTGCAGTCTTTGATATGAAAAAACTTGGAAATCTAAAGTACTTACTGGGTGTTGAATTGGCAAGGTCAAATATTGGTCTGGTTCTTTGCCAAAGGAATTATACTCCAGATCTGTTAAAGGAAACTGAAAAGTTGGGATACAAACATGCTCCTATGCCGATTGAAGGGGGTTACAAGTTGAGATGAAATGCAACTTGATGACGAATACAAGAACTTGTTTATTGGAGACTTGTGGAGAAGTTGATTCATGTTGCTCTCACCAATCCTGTCATTACTTATGTTGTAACAATGATAAGTTAATTCATACATGCTCCTACTGATATTCACATGAAGGCAGTAGACCATATCCTCTGCTACATAAATATAGGACCATGTAAAAGGGCTCATCTTTATCAAAAATACAAAGATTGAGATGAAAGGATACATCGATGCAGATTGAGCCAGGTGCACTTATACTAGAAGATCCACAACTAGAAATTACATATTTTTGGATGGCAACACGGTGATTTGGAGATATAAATTACAATCATTCTGTGTTAGGTCTAATGCTGAAGTTCAATTCATGACCATTGTTATGGGTATTACTCAAATGTTATGGCTTAAAATTATTTTGATAGACATTCAATAAGTCTTAAGCTGCCTATAAAGCTACAATAAAACCACTATAAATCTCTCAAACAATCCTATCCTACATGATAAAACCAAGCACATAGAGATTGATTGTCACTTTATAAAAGAGAGATTTGACTCTAAGGAGATTGTCTTGCCTTACATAAAAGCTGAAGATCAAGTGGTTGATATTGTAATCAATGTTTTTACCATGACTAGTTTTGAGAAACTGTGCGCAAGTTGGGCATGTTCAATTTCTATGCTCAACTTGACGGGGAGTGTTGAGGTTCTTGTCTAATGAGTGGTGACCCTTTTAATTATTTGGGCACTATTTATGTAACTCTCCCTACCCTAGTTTCATATAACATAGAAAAAAACCCTAAAATTACATTGTGCAACAAGGACATTCCCCCGTCGTTTCCCCCTTTCAGTGTGGAGGGTTTCCATTTAAACCATATTCTCTATGTGCTTGTTCTTCTACGCTATTAAATGTCTCGTAAATTTAAAAAGAAATACCACATAAAAACCATTTCCCTCCCCCCTATGTGAATCTTGAATTGATCTTGAGTAGTCAAAGATGATCATAGGGTCATAGCAACTCAAGGACAAGTACAACTCTTTGCTTACTTTGAACTATATTCATTGAAGATTCTTTCAACCTCCTTGAATTTCTTTTTCCAATATGGATCTATTGAGATTGAGCCATTGAATGAGAAAGTTAGGCTTCTGAATAATTAATTAAGAATTAGAGCTCAATTGATAATAGAAATATAGTGATTCATATAATTAATGTGAATGCAAGTGCATAGTGCTATACATTTCTAATCACGTGTATAAAAGTTGTCCTCTTTACTCTCCAATGGTTATATTGGATAGTTGTAATGTGGACTAGAAATGTATGAACATTGTTAAACAAAGACCTAGCTTAACCCGTTAATTAAATGCTAATAAATAGTTTATATATACACATCGGTGACTATAATTTAAAGATGATCAATATATATATATAGGGGGCACTTCAAATGAGGTGGGGTCTCACCAATATTGTGGTGAGCCATCGAGCAGATTCGTCAGATCTAAATCTGACGGTTGCATCAAAAACCTCATCCAAAAGGGAATTTTCGTCAAATTGATTTCATTAATTTCGAGTTTCATTTATTGGTTTCAAATTGCCATTCTAAGCTTTTCTCGATTTGGTATTTTCACAAATGCCTTTATTGATTAATTTCCGATTTTATTCCAAACAATCTGAAATCAAACACAGTTTTGTAAAGTACAACGAGTTTTTGTAAAATATATTTTATTCTTTGTAAAATTTCATTAATGATTTCATTTTATTACTATAATTTCATTTTGTAAATGGTTGTATCAGTTTTGTAAATGTGTACATTCATTTTGTAATTCCAACGAGTTTTTGTAAGAGTATTTTTCGTCTTTGTAAACTTCATTTTTTTGTAATTGTGTATGTTTGTTTTGTAAAAAATCCGTGAATCTTTGTAACTTAATCTCCCTCCTTTGTAAAATTGACGTATCTTTTCCATTTGCGTTAAAGTTCAATTGCCATACATGTTTTCGAGTCCTACAAAATAGAGGAAAAACATTGAGATTTGTTAAAAAGGTAAATAAATATGTAAATATGAATATTAGTTAAGTAAAATTATTATACGATAATGTTACTGAATCTCCCTCCTTTATAAGAGTGTCTGATCACTTTGTAAATTTTAGGTGCTCTTTTGTAAGATGATCTGATCACTTTGTAATATTTCTGTAGAGTTCTGCGGTGAATAAGTACACTGTTAGATATTGAAAACATGTAAAAAATTGACATGATAATGTAAAAAAATCAATATTTGCACAAATCATTCCCAACTTTGTAAAAAAAATTATGATTTGTAAAAAAGCTAAGGGACCCCTCCTCCGCGCACATCTCGACGCTTCGGAGTCGACGGCGAGGTACCGCGTTGGAGGACGCGCAAGCGGAGCACGACCTGATGGAAAGCGGGGATGAGGGCAGGCGGTAGGGGCGCGAGCGGATTGCTACCGCCTCGTCGAAGAGGACAACGCGCGGGGCTGCGGCTCCGCCTGAAGGTTGGTACGCGGAGGAAGGCGGATGGTGCAGCCTCGCGTGATGCAGAGGTCGCCGAAGAGAACGACATGTGGGGCTGTGGCTCTGCCTGAACATCGGTGCGCGGAGGAAGGCGGCGGGAGACGAGGCAGGCAGACGAAGGAGATGATCGCGCGGGGGTAGCGCGTCTGGAGCGGATGGGTCGAGCATTAACGTATGAATATATACTATAATTAGCCATCCGATTGGGAGATAATTGCAGCAAGATAATTGCGGAAGAAATGTATGAGTATATACTATAATTAGAAAAGTTAAAATGACGTAAATGGGTTTCTAATCAATAAAATAATAACCATTAATCTCCATTTAATGATAGCCATCCTATTAATTAGGAATGGACGAGATTAAAGGGCTCACCACAAAATGGTGAGTCCCCGCCTCATTTGAAGTTTCTCCTATATATATATATATGACTACAATTGGTTTTGTCTTGATTAAATTAGACAATTGAATAATTGATAAATTCTGATGCCACATTACATTGTAATTAAAAGATAACAAATAATTTAACACTTATTATCATATTTTCCATAAGTAAATATTTGACAACGAATTATATTTCATTACTCGATTCTTTAAATTTGTAATGAATATTATATTCATCATTATATTCCTATCAAGGAATTGTGAAACAATTGTTATTTGTTGTCTTTTTCTTCCAATACTATTAAAATTTACAATGACCAATACAAATTTTAACACATAAACCAATGATAAGTCTTCGTTATATAAACCTTCGACAATGAATATAACTTTCGTTATTAACTATAAGAACAAAAAGCTATTTTTTGCAATGAATACTATTCGTTGTTATATATTTAACATCCGGTAGTTGTACTACTCGATATCAATATAGGAATACTAATACCAGTACATGGTTTGCTAAGGCATTTTAAATTCTATTCTAAATGGTGAACGTATAGATATGAATACATGCTAGAATGTTGGCAAGCCACAAATACAAATTTAAAGAAGTCTCTACACTTGTTTATGCCCCAGAAAAGAACGTTATATGATATTAAGAATGATATGCATGTTGAAATGCTGAAAATGATACCCAGAGTTCATGACATTAAATAGTAGCTGGATTATTAAAAGATAATAATTTAAAGAGAAGTCATAAGGACCTCGTAGAAAACCTTACTTATTTGGCTGGACTATGAAAATACTGCATTATTTATTTGGGATATTTACACTCATAACTCCGAGTAATTTTGTAATTACAATCATAATCTTGCATAATCGTGAATTACACCTAAGACCCTCAATAGTGCTTAACTCTTACATCCATAATCTCGTGTTAACTTCCATCAAATTTTCTGTTAATTATAACAGAATCCATCAAATATTTTACATTTTCCATCCTTGAATTTTCCATTATTTACAAATAAAGCCTTCCCAACCCGCTCCCTTACCGATCACCTCCTCCCACTCCCCGTCCTCCCATTATAATAGTACGCTATTAGATGAAGACGATTGGGATTGCTTGTTACTATCATCTTGATGTACATAATTCATCATAAGTACAAGTGATGCTAGAAGATAATGTTGTAAGCAGAAACAACATGATATACATTATGTAAGAATTTTTGGGATTAACATGAATCAATTAGATAGCATTACATATTAACAAAAGAGTAATCCTTCAAATCTGATTCATAATCCAATTGCACGTAATAAACAAGAATTGATTAATTAATCCATACAATATTTTAGGGCAAGACCAAACCGATCAGTACGAAAATCATCGAAGTGTTCATGTAATGGACTATCCTTAGAGAAGATGTCACTACCACAATACTAGTGAGTGGGGTCTAGCAATCCGCTTCCAGGATATGATGGTTCATGGTTGAACATGCAACAAAGTATCGAGATTCGAATTAACTCTTTGGGGTCGGAGCCAGAGCGGAGCACGCTTGTATGTGGTCCCCCATTCCTCCGCTCTACTATTGCTACAACAACTTGAGATGATAACTCAAATATAAGTCCACTAAAATTTTAACATTATTCTATGTAATACTAAAAACTCCACTCAAACTCACTTTATTTCAAATTTGAGAATTCCTAACTTTTCCTCCAATCCAATTGATTTCCTATTCGAAACCAATTTAACTACCCAATGCAATTACATAAGTTTACCAAATTAAACCTAGTTACATTACAATTAAATACAACATATAACAACCGTTGTACAAAGATAAAATGCATATGCAATCATATTATACTCATAGCCAAACCTTTTCACTTTACTTTAGAAGAATACGCGGTATATATTAAAATGGTCAACGGATAAATATTTATTTATTTATCTATCTATCTAGAATGAAGATTAGAACTAGATGCTATCAGAAATTACAATGTCAAGGTAATATTGGTTCCTGTATAAAATCAATGAAGTTAACTAACAATTATTCAGATTAACATGATATATTTAATGATGTTACATATTATATTATTGGATAGTTAACCAGGTAAAAATTAATCCAAATCCATATATTGGCAAGATCTAAAATGAACTGCGAAATAAACCAAAAGCAAACAAATGGAAATGGGATTGAGAAGAGATTACCAACACGTCCTTGAAAGACTTTTCTTAGAGAAGATATCACCCTCATTATATAGGTGCATTAGATCTGTAGATATGTTCCTAGGATACGACAATACACAATCATCATCACCATCCTTCGAGTTTTAATACTCGCAACACCTCAGAAAACTCGCAACTGAGAGAAAAATAAGATGTTCGATGATGGGGGAGAACAAAAATGAAGCAACACTGAATGAGCAGGTTGCACCCGACATGATAGAAATAGGCATCGTGGAGAGATGATCGATGAGCATGTATGCTCGGATCCGTAACAGTCGTTGCATTAAGAGGAAGGTGATGCCTATTGGTCTTCCAGAAATGCCAGAAAAAATGAAAGCGATCTTTAGAATTTACATCTATTTTGGATTACAAATTAATTTTACAAATTAGATTAATTTATACAAAAAGTTCACAACAAATCATAACAAATTTATCAAAATCTGAATTGACTCTCTCGATTCGCAACCATAGCAAAAGCGAGAGTGAGAGCATGCGGTTCACGTGTGACTGGTAAGAGATTTTCATAGTGTGTTAATTCAAAGGAATTAACTATGTGTCAATGTAGTACTGTGAATCCCACTCTCAAAATAAAAGATAGGAATGTGGGTTTGCGGATTTACTTGGGAAAGATCCAAAGCCGAAATCAACTAATTGTGTAAGGTAAATGACTAAAGTGTAAGATGTCAAAGTGCAAGGGTCCGAGTATTGGTTTTTTTATTGATTTTGTGGTATTTTGAGTTCTTACGTGCTTTTTATTTTTTTTTAATTTTTTCTTTAATTTATATTTCTATTTTCAATTTTATATTTAAGATTTTAATTAATTTTTAAAATAATTATAGATTTTTATAAAAGGCTTTTCGCTTTTAACGTTTTTGTGATTTTTTATTAAGATAAAACTATATGGTTGAAAAGTAAGGATAACTACTTTTGGGTTTTAATTTTGAAATGGTATTTTTGAAATTGTTTTTACAATGTTAAAATTTTCAGGGTATTATATAAAATGAGAATCAATAAACAGGAAAATATATAGGATTAAAAAGGTGGAATGATAATTATTTGATGACTCTAAAAAATCTTTAAAGGTATTTTAAAGGATAAAAGTACAAAATTGACCTTATTTTTGTGGTTTTGAGTTTTGCGAATTTTTATAAAAATAGAGAATATTTTCAGTATCTTTGGATGTTTAGAGAAATTATAGGTAATTTAAAAATTCCTATTGGATGGATTATATGCCTACATGAGATGCATGGTCTCTAAATATTTGGGATTTTTTAATAAGAAATGAAATTAAAATGATTTTTCTACTAAGAATATATCCTTTTGATATTTATAAATAGAAAGCTATAACAATTTTGCAAACTAAAATTTAGGTGATAGAGTATAAATAGGTGGTTAGTGTGCTCAAAGGAATTTGCAAAATATTCTATTGGGTGCTTAAAAAAAAGACCTAAAAGCTAAGGATATTTTTAAAACAAAATGTAGGTTGAATTTTACAAAAAGTTGAGATAGTTTTATTTACTAAGTAATGAGGTTCTAGTGAGATTTTCCCCAAACCCAAATATTCAACTAATAAGGGACAAATAACTTTTGAATAAAAAAGTTTTAGTTTCACAAAAATAATTCTTAGTCAATTCTAGCAATATCTAAAAAATGTAAACTCAAGTTCAAAAGCTAAAGTTATTTAATACAATCTCAACAAATTTTGAATCATGCAAAAAATATTAAGAAATGATTTGAATATTATTTTTGCATGATTTAGGATTATAATGCAAATAAATCAATAATTTTAATGCTAAAGAAAATGCAACCATGTCATATACGATCATGCTCCTTCCTTGCACATTGAACTTTTTAGCTTTCGGGAGAGGGATTTACTATATCCACTATCGGACAATCGATTTTAAGCATTGAAACTAGTCTGATGGTGGTTAACTATATTTTCATTTGTTGTTATCAATGTTTGAAATTTTGACCACCAAAATTCTCAAGCATTGCAGTTGTCACAAGGACAAAATCCCAAGCTCTATTTTTGATGATCTAACCTATACGGTGTTAGTTCCTCATACACTTACCACCCTTCTTCTAAGTAGAACGGTCATGGATGCACTCCGACTCTTCTCACATTTCTTCTTACTCATGTACTGACTCCAATACAATCACAAACATAAGAACTCAATAATACCCACAAGAACGCAAGTAAGAGCAAAAAGCTTCTTTTCTTTTATTAGAAGAGGGAGACTTTCTATGAAGTGAGTGTGTAGAAATGAGCTGCTGCCCCTCCTTATATACAAGACTCAAGGAAACCTAAGGGACATTCATTATTACATTTTACATTAATAAGATACAAGACTCTTCAAGTTCCATGACAACCCTTTGCATTCCATGATAACTCTTCATATGTTTATCTCATTGACCCTTGATATCCTTTTGACTTATAACGGATGATGTCTCATCAACTGCATAGTCATCAGTACAATCGCGCTCCAACTCCTTACATATGCATCTTTACCAATTCTCACCAAATGCCACCGAACAATTGGTATTATGACAAAACGAGATTCTGAGACCTTCGAACCTTCGTGCAGTAACACATCCTTAGCTCTTTGCATGTTTTGGGAAAGTCCACTAGAACTCCACTATTGTGGCTCTCCCATGCTCAGACTCGACACCTCTAACACTCCATGCCTCCTTGGATGGCTAGGAATGATACCACGTGCACCTCTATGTATACGCCTATGTGATTGCGCCCCATTGCTTTAAATGTCTCTAATTCTCCACTGTGCATACCATCACTACGCTTGCATACGTACCATTACGTGCATTCACTGTCATGTCTTCACTACTATCTGAAATTACCATGCTTGCACTACTACAAGATCCACAACAGTCTACCTCCAAGACATGTTTCATGTGATGCTTCTCCATTATCACATATGATTGATGGTGATGAGTCCCCAAGAATTGAATGGATAATCTCAGATCTAGTCACTCATGCAAACTCCTCCTGAATTGTGCCACATCGCTCATGTCCATGCATCTGCCATCATGTCTACGCATACATTCTTGGTCATGGAATTTGGGGATGTGACAAGACTCCCCCAATTAAAGTTCCAGTTGTCCTAAACTAAGTATCACTTCTTTAGACGGCATTCTTGTCAGGATATTCCTTCTGTTTGCACCTTCTAATGCGCCTCAAAGGGAATGGTGGTGAAAACAAGCATCGCTTCCCTTGTTAAACATGTTCTTATTATGAACTACCACATCCTCTCTTGATTTGGTCTTCGCTGTAAGAAGTGGGGCTTTCTCATCAGCTCCAATACTCCTTGGTGTATCCCTCTCATCTCCATAAGAGGATCCAACATCTCCATCACTAATAAACATGGCAGCTTCAGCTCCACATGTGGAGTACTCACCTCTACGCTTGCTCATTATTGGTTTCAACTTCTCTCCATGAGCATCCCTATACCTTGAGAGATGAGCGTCTCTTGCGCTACAAGCATCTCTAGTCTCTCGCTTTGCACAAGATAATTGGTCAGGTGGTTCGTCACCACTCCACCCACATGGACATCCATCGCTTTGTCCATGCTCCATCACCCTCCGTGGCTCTACATTGTCTTCTTATGCACACATATTCTCCTACCTGCAACTTCTGGTGTGCAAACTCCATTGCACAGGTTGGTGCTCCACATCTTCACACTCATGTGCATTCTCGATCAAGCCTTAGTGCCTCCAAAGCTCTTGGATATCTTCATAGACACAATCTTCATGGTAGAGGTCCCTCCCTTCACCAAATTTAAAGCTTTGTTGTGAAGTGTTGTGAGTCTTATAATGTGTATAACACTAATTGCTACCAATCATACCTCACCTTGTTCTTCTCCTCCTTCGTATACACGAAGGAACCTGAGCTTCTCCTTCTCTAGACAGCCTCGTGCCCGATGTGGTCCTTCACATATAAAACATTCCTAGTGCTTGGGTTGCTCCTTCTTCTTGGAGTACTCACTTTCCTCCGTTAGCGGCTCTTGGGCAATGCCTTTGCCCTTGTGCTTCGACTTTCCCTTAAACTTGCTGGTGAACTCTTTCTCTTCAACGTGGACTAGACAAACATTGTAGTTGACCAACGAGTCTACCAAAATGATCATTGAATTTAGGTGCTTCACTCCCACCCTCTGCAGTTCAGCTTGTACCCAACTCTGCACTCAGACCATGAAATTGAATAGTTTGTCTTCCTATGGCATGCCCTTGATTTCTAGTAGTAAAGACGTGAATTGCTTCACATACTCATGTATGGAGCCTATCTGCTTCATACCTCGAATATCTTCCCATGCAATCCACACTGTATCTTCAACATGAATTATGCCTTCAGTTCTGTAACTAGATCCTCCCACCTAGTGATCTTCGATCTCACCTCATTTGTTGCATGGTTTCACCATCATAGATTGGCATCGCTCGATAAGTACATCAATGCTAAGCCCACCTTCTCAGCTCCTTTATCTTGGTCGCTTCGAATTCGGTATCCCATAGAAAGATTTCTAAATCCATCATACTCTGAGTGCATGTGAAGGTTTGGGTTTTGACACATTCGCTTTCTATACCTCCGTGGATGTCCTACCACTCGTCGACGTCTTCTTAATGAGGGTAATCTCATCGGAAAGATTATCCATCGTGTTGAATGCCTCCAGCTTGTCCGTTAAGGACTTTATGTTCTCCAAAGGATGTTGAGACTCGTCCTAAACTCTTCAATCCCTTCGAAGAACAATCCTCAAGACTTGTGATGCTGTGTCATGAGTATCAATGGCGAACTCAATCTCTGTCACTGCTTGCTCCAATTCTGCAACATGATAAGTGACACCTACCAAGTTCTTTCTAACGGTTGAAGATGAACTTGCACTAATAGGTTTCTCCACTTGCACATATGATTACACCAACAACTGCTCCAAACCTTTTCCCGCTCAATTGGCACCAACCAAACTCTATACCAGTTCATTCCAAGGAATGATGCTTCCTTCCAGCTTTGATACCACTTTGGTGCCAAGGGATGATATCGCCTTCAGCTCTTATTCCACTTGTCACAGGGTCAAAATCCCAAACTCTATTTTTGATGATCTAAATTGTGAGATGTTAGCTCCTTGTAAGCTAGCCAGCCTTCTCTCGAGTAAAACTGTAACAAACACATTCCATCTATTCTCGCACTTTTGCTTTCTCACATACTGATGCTCCAACACAAGCACACCCGCAAATACTTAAGAATACACACATGAACACAAACACATGTACATAGATTCTTCTCTCTCAATAGTAGCATGAGACTTGTTTTGGAGTGGGGTGTGTACAAAAGAGGAACCACCCCTCCTTATATACAAAACTCAAGGAAACTCAAGATATTCTCATCATTACATTTACATTAATAATTACATAAAGACATAAGACTCTTCAAGTTCCATAGCAACTCTTCCCATTCTACTATAACTCTTCGTTTGTTTGCCTCTTCGACTCCCTTGCTATCTTTATGTCTTCTCGCGGATGACGTAACATCCACTACCCAATCATTAGCTACTCGAGTTCCAACTCTTTGCTGAAGAAGCTTTGCCAATTCTCACCAAGTGCCACCAAATACTCGATCTTGTTCTAAAATGGGAACTCATTGCCTTTGGACCTTCACGTGATAACCCATCCTTAGATCTGCGTATGCTCTAAGGGGAAGTTCACTCTTTGCTATCGTTGCCTCCGGACAACTCTCACATGTGCATCATCGAGCATGCTCGTAGATGCTCATACTCAACACCTACAATGCTTCATGCCTCCTTGGATCGCCACGCCTGATATTGATAATGTGTGCATATGTGCATAGGCTTATGTGACCTTATCACTCTTCAACATCTTTGATGCTCCACTGCACTCACCGATGCATGCATATGCTTTCATGTCTTGTATTGCTATCTGTACTTGCTATACTTGCAATGCTATAGGCTCCACGACACTCTGCATCCAAGCTAGTGTACTCCTGCGATGCTTCTCCATATCATGTTTGGTTGTTGTCAATAAGTCCCCATGACACCTATGGATTGCCTCTAAGCTAACCACTCATGCAAACTCCCCTATAAGTGTGCTACATCGCTCATGTATGTGCATCCTTCATTGTGTATGTATGTAGATTTGACAACAGTAATTTCTACCATTGATTTGAAGACCGTATCTGGCATGCTTTCAATTATGGTTCTATATATATTCTATAGCTAAACCAATATTTAAAATCAATGAAATTACTAATAACTATCCAGATTACCATGGTCTAGTTTAAAATTATTACAGATTATTGGATATATAATCAACCACATATAAATCCTAATTTGAATATGTACAATCATTAGTTAATATATGAACCCTGATATCAAAAAATGATATGATTTTAGGGAAGATCTAGAGTGAGCTATGAAATAAACCAACAACAAATAGATAGAAATGGATAAAGACTAACGAACACTAAAGTGCTAATAAAGGACTTTCTTTAGAGAAAATACCACTACATTATTCTCGATAATCCACTCCCATGATATGATGACACATAATCATCGTGGAGATATTGTGATGTTGACTATCATTGAAAGCACCTTAGAGAACTCCGAACCGAGAGAAAATGAAACTAATTAATGGTGGGAAGGAAGAAAAATGAAGTACACATGAATGACCGGGTCGAACAAGATGTGATAGAAGTAAGTATCATGGAGAGAATTATTAAGTTTTTCTCTTCAAATATGTAGCTACCATCACATTAAGAGGAAGCATATGCCCATTAGTCTTCCTAAAATATCTAGAAAAATGAGATGTATCATCAGAATACACATCCATTTTAGATTACAAATTGATCTTACAATGTAAATCAATTTATCCACCTCAATTTACAACAAAATTATAAAGATTTTAATTGATTCTCCTATGCTCGAGATCGAGCGAAAGTGTGCTTGTGCGTGTGTGTTGCGGCATCTCCGAGGCTCGTTTCTCTTTTTGCTACAAGAGCTTAGGGCGAAACTCATGTGTGAACACATCAAAAAATTAAAGCCAAGCACTATGATATTATGTTCCTTCCCTTCACTCTTCCATGTAGAAATTGAGAATGTGAATCCATAATTAAGCACCTCAATTGGTGCAATCACTATTAATTAAAAACAAGTAAATCATTTAAAACCACAACTCTCAATTTGCATATGCAACACATACATACTTCTTACTGCCTTTTGCATATGATAAAATCATTCT
Source organism: Ottelia alismoides (assembly GCA_037367405.1). Taxonomy (NCBI): domain Eukaryota; kingdom Viridiplantae; phylum Streptophyta; class Magnoliopsida; order Alismatales; family Hydrocharitaceae; genus Ottelia; species Ottelia alismoides. The sequence goes on along the minus strand of JAZKJV010001037.1, from coordinate 634,479 downwards.
AAGGTATTATAGATCCTTGGGAGAAACAATGTGATATCATAAACTTTTTTTTTATATCAAATATCTTTAAAAATAAATCATGGAAGAATTTCAACTTAAACAACATGGAAAGGATTATTGCTAGACCTTACAAAATCTTTTAGTCCTACAAAGTCTCAACTTTGAGGAGTCCCATCCATTCTAATCTTACAACAATATATCACGAAAAAAAATATTTATCTAAACTCTAGAAAATTCATCATGTCAAGAAAATTCGTCTAGCGATGAACAAGATCTAAACTTCAAGGTTTACATTTTGATTATATAGTTGGGTTGGAGTAAAATCCATTCACTGAGTTCGTAAGAAGAGTAATTGCTTTGTTTGAAAGGTAAATATAATATAATGTAATACTATTTATATGCTATATCAATAATGATACGAGAGAATATAATTGTGATGTTACCTTTTTTTAATTGAAGGTGGTTAGAAATATTATAAAAAAAATGAAGAATCCACCCTTATTAATCCCAATACAAAAATGTAGAGTTAGAGATAAAATAATCTAAATTCAAACATGGATTGCATTATATTGTGGTCTATCTTCTAGTAAATCAATAATCAAATAGACCCTTAGTTATAGCAATTAAGTAGTTATATAAAAGAATTCAAACATAAACCACATTGTTGTCCTCCTTTTGCCATCTTTGCTCAAACCAAGACCTCAAGCAGAAGTACAAGGGCTAGCAATACAATTTCCCAAAGAAAAGGGCTGTAGTACTCTAGATCACAATTTTTGCCTCCAAAAAGCCTCATTGGCTTTCTCCACCGTGACCGAATTCAAAGCCATCGCCAAAACAAATCGTAAGCTAAAGAGATAGGGGAGAAAAGAAAGAAATAGAAAGGAGGGAGGGAGAAGAAAGAGATTGAAAGGCGAAAAGTCAATAAGGGAGACTCGGCAGAGAGCCGACGTGAGGAGCTCGCCGAGAAAGAACGACGCTCTTTCTCGCTCTAGTTCCCCCCTCCCTTCTGACCCATTCCATGTTCTTGATCCATCCCTTCAAAGCTTATCTCCTCCCCGTGGGATTTATAACTGTACAGGCGTGAAGCCGTCGGGGAGAACCCAATTTTTGAGGTACCCAATTACGACCCATCCTCTGGATTTTGTTGGTACCTATTCATTTTGCCGTTCTCGATCCCGTTGAATCTCTGGACGTCTTCTTGGTCCGGTTTTCCGAGTTGGGTACCCGAGAATTCGGGAGATCATTGGTGTTCAGGTGGCCATTCCATAGGATGATGTGATCTTTTCTCGATTCTGTTGCAAGATTTGGCCGTTTCTTTGATTTGGGTAGCACCTGATTTTGTTGCGATAATTGCTGCGATCCGATCAAAATCGGAGCTTCTTTTTGTTTGGTGTAACGATGAAGCTCACGGTGCGAGTGATAGAAGCTCGCGATCTTCTGCCCATGGACTCCAATGGGTTCAGTGATCCCTATGTGAAGCTGCAGCTGGGCAAGTACCGGGCGAGGACGAAGGTGGTGAGGAAAAGCTTGAACCCTTCTTGGGAAGAGGAGTTCAGCTTCCATGTGGGTGATTTGAATGAAGAGCTTACTCTGTCTGTTATGGATGAGGACAAGTTCTTTGCTGATGATTTTATTGGACAAGTTAAGATTCCGGTTTCGGTTGTGTTCGATGCGGAGAGGAACAATCTCGGGGCAGCTTGGTATGAGCTAAAAAACGTTTCTAAGAAGGGCAAGAAGAAAGAATGCGGTATGGAATACTTGGTTCCATTTTCATTCTTTGGTCTTCAATGTGCCTTCTTCGCATCATAGTTTCTATTTTAGAAAGTTCTCGGATATGTAGTGTAGCTGAAGGAACTACAATGTGTACCCTTAGTGTCCTGTAGATTTCTTTCATTTGCCTTTTGTTTCGTATTGTGTTTTTAAAGGGTTTATGCTTTCCATTGGCAGTTAGATAACAATGTGGTATTACAACGATCACTTGCTTTTCAGTAATGGGTCGTTTGTTCTTCAACTTGAGTATGCATTGAATGACCCATACCTACATTTGCTCTTCTTTAAAGTCATACCTTTTTATTATATTAATTTGAAGTCTTATTCGGCATTGCTTTATAAGTATGTGTATTCTGTCAGCTTTTGTCAAACTGCTGCACACAATACTTTAATCTTCCTCGTTTTGCTTGCATGGTGTCTATATAGAACTATGCTTTATATTTTATTGTACTATAATTGTCTCAGAAAGTACCCACTTCAATGTGCCGATCACCCGAAAGACTATAGTTCAAATCCTTCCTTGTGGGGGTTGCATTAGGTAGCTAACAGCCAGCATAAAAATTAGTCGGATCTTTCAACATGGATTCGAGCAAGAATCAATGTAGCTGACCTTACTTAAAGTGGGACAAGGCTTCGCCATTTTTTTTATAATGGTCTTTAGGACTAAGTTCCCTCTGATATATATTGGGTAGATTCTTTAAATCCCTTTTTAAGTACTGTATTTATTCACATGGATAATGGTGTCGACTGGTATTTACATACCATTAACCATGCCATCTTTTCCCTCATTTTGACCGCGATGTCTGTTCTTCTCTTGCAGGAGATATTTATCTTCATTTATTTTTGTCCAATAAAGGCCCTTCTTATGATGAGATATCTGCAGTCTCATCGACAGCCTCTTTTAGTGATTCTTCATTCTCGGAAAGATCAATTGAAGCAACTCCCGAGACAGGATCCTTTGCCAATTCCAACGGCAAACAACCACTCTCTTTAGATGGAGAAATGATCGATTCATCTAAAGAAGATAATATGAATCAACCGAATCTGGTCCACCGTTTTTTTCAGATTTTTGGTGGAAAAGAACTGGATCCTAAAGAAACTAATCCAGTGGATTTACCTGAATTGCCTGTTGATCCTCAGCCAGCTCGCGAAAGCACATCCAGTGATGCATCCTCTAACTTGCCTTTTGACGAGCTACTTAAAATATTAGAATCTAAAGATCAAGGAGATGCAATGCCTGATAATTTACCAGGAGGAATACTTGTAGATCAACCATTTGTTGCTTCACCAAGTGCTCTGAACTCCTTTCTCTTTTCACCTGACTCGAGTATGCTGCCATCTTTGGTGGAGCTACAAGGAACAACTGGCTTGCAGCAATTGCCATGGATGCTCGACCAAAGTGGAAAAATGAAGAGAGAAGTTACATACATAAAGGCTCCAACGAAACTGATCAAGGCTGTAAAGGCTACAGAAGAGCAAACATACCTGAAAGCAGATGGGAGAAGTTATGCAGTCTTGTCAAGTGTTAGTACACCTGATGTCCCTTACGGAGGCTGTTTTAGGACAGAAGTACTCTTTTGTGTAACTCCGGGACCAGATCTGCCGTCAGAAGAACCATCTTCTCGTTTAGTCATCTCATGGAGAATGAATTTCTTGCAGAGCACGATTATGAAAGGTATGATTGAGAATGGGGCTAGGCAAGGCCTCAAGGAAAGTTTTGCACAATTCCAGGATCTGCTATCTAAAAATATAAAGCCTGTTGATTTGAAGGACCTTGGGAATGACAAAGACCAAGTATTGGCATCTTTAAAGACAGAACAAGAGTCTGATTGGAAGCTGGCAGTTAGATTTCTGGGGAACTTTACTGTTATCTCCACTGTTTTTGCGGGGTTTTATATTCTCGCACACATATTGCTGACAAGCCCCAGCATACTTCAAGGTCTTGAATTCGTTGGCTTGGACTTGCCCGACTCTGTTGGTGAAATGGTTGTATCAGGGATAATTGTTCTTCAAGGCGAGCGTGCTCTAAAAATGATAGGGCGCTTTTTGCAGGCCAGGAGGCAGAAAGGTATTCACTAGTAATTATCTTCACAGTATGATGTTTTCTTGTGGTAGTAGTACGCTGAACTTTCATTAGAGGGCTTTTGACTTACTGAAGCCAAAGATCTGTATCATTTAGTTTCCCGACTAATCTTTAAATTACAGGTACTGATCATGGGGTTAGGGGGCAGGGCGATGGCTGGTTGCTGACTGTTGCTTTAATTGAAGGGAGTAACCTGGCAACGGTTGATTCATCCGAATTTTCTGACCCTTACGTTGTCTTCACTTGCAATGGCAGAACAAAAACTAGTTCAATCAAGTTCCAGACACCAGATCCCCAATGGAATGGTAAACAAGTTGCTGTGTTTCATCTTTCTCGAGCTGTTATTTATTGCATTTGTTTTGGATGCCTGGGTTTGAACATGCAGGGTCATGTTTTGATGAGTTGGTTGATGGTTGGGATGTGTTGCACTCTAATCAACTCAATGGCTCATTTTCCATTACTATTAGTTGTTTCAAGGCTTTTTCTATCACAAAAAGAAATAACAGCCTCTTAGAGTAGATAGGGGGGGATCAAGAAGACCTATTGTCTGAACTTGTCCCAAGACTGACTTGTTATGCATGTGTGGTAGGGTCTAAAATCAACTGTTTAAGGGATCATATAGATACGTGTCTTTTCTTTATTGCAAATACAAGCACGAAGAGACTAATAATCACACATCAACTTACAAAGTTCACTTGTAACTAGGATATGCCCTTGGACAACGTCAGATCGTTTTTCACTACATGGAGAGAAAATAAAACAGAGACTATTTTCAGAAAAGAATTTATTTTTCCCTACTATGATTTCTCTTCAAGAAGAGGTAGGAGCATTAAATTACTTATAAGAGTGACCCAACTAGAACACGGATATATTACTTTACGATGAAGAGAAGAGATCGGTTGTGTTGCAAGACTGCAAAGTAAACACATGAGAGAGTTTGACAACACAACAACGCTTGTTAGTCATGGATGTGCAAGTAAAAGGGCAGGTAAAGAGAAGGAGGGTTTCCAAGACCACTAGAACTATATGGTGGAATCTTTAATTGAAGCAATCAAGCTTTAGGGAGAAGGTTTTAGAAGACTTATCTTTGGATTGTAGCGGAAATGCAAACAAGACGTGGGAGATGGCAGCATCTTGTATCCGAAGGGTAGCCAAAGAAATGCTAGGCGAGTCAAAAGAAGGAGCTTTAGGCCAAAAGAAGGCTTGGTGGTGGAGTGGAGGGGTGACAAGATAAGCTCAAAATTAAAAGAGCATGCTTTAAAACTATATCAATGATAGAACAGAGGAAACTGTCACAAACTACAAAATAACGAATAAAGAAGCAAAAAAAGCTGTAAGCGAAGGTAAGTCAAAAACTTATGAAGTTTTATGTAAACATCTCAACTCAAAGGAGGGTCAGAAGGATATATTCAGGTTGGCCAAAGCAAGAGAAAGAAAGATCAAAGACCTTTCTCAAGTGAAATGCATTAAGGACGAGGAAGGTCACATGCTTGTTACTCAGAAGGATATATAGACTAGATGGAAGCAGTATTTCCACAAGCTTTTAATTGGAGAAGGAAATAGATAGATCACTTTGGGTGATCTAGCTAGTAGTGAAAGTTACTTGAATCGGGCAAGCTATAGACGAATACAAAGAAAGGAAGTAGAGCAGGCTTTGAAGGTTATGAGACATGGGAAAGATGTAGGATCGGATGACATTCCTATGGAAGTATGGAGGGCTTTAGGTGAGCGTGGTTTGACTTCGCTTGTGTTAGTAATTATGAGACGTTTCTTAGTATAACCCCAGTAAGGGGCTGTTCTGTATTTTTCCCTTCCATGTACTCTCTAGGGTTTCTAGGGTTTTCCTATATAAGGAACCCTAAACCCATTGGAATAAACAGAGAAAAGCATTACTCTCTACATGGTATCAGAGCAACGGTCCTAGACTGAGGCTCTGACCTAATCTCTCCCCTCTCCCCACCCGCCGCCCCTCCACCCCCTCTCGTCATGCGCGAACCCCAGACCTAGGGGAACCCACCCGGGCCTCCACGCCATCCGCCTTTCTCCCCACGCACCCCCCCGCACCGCGCGCACGTCGCCTCCGCGCCGCCCCGGAACCCACCCGCGCCTCCACGCCATCCGTCTTCCTTCCCACGTACCCACCCGCACCACGCGCGTCCCACCCCGCACCCCGCGCACTCCCCCACACCCCGTGCGCACTCCACGCGCATCACGCACACGCCGCCCCTGCGCGCACCCCACGCGCACCAGGCCCTGCGCTGCCATATGCAACCAGGCCGCCCTCCCTCCAGGCGCCCTCCCTCCAGGCCGCCCTCCCCTCCAGGCGCCCTCCCTCCAGGCCGCCCTCCCTCCAGGCCGCCCTCCCCTCCAATCACGTCCAGGCCGCCCACGCCTCCAGGCCGCCCTTCCCTGCAGGCGCGCAGTCACTCCGCGCCTCCAGGCCGCCCAACTGGCCCTTCCACACCGGCCACCAGACCTCTGCTGCCGCCCCCCCAGGCGTCGGGGTCCTTCGCCAGGCAGTCCACGGCATCCAGGCTCTTAGCCGTCTCTTACCCGATGTGAGGGCATTCCCTCCGACCGTCCAGGGCACCTACAAGCCGCCTCCAGGCTGTCTCCAGGCCATTTTCCTCTGCGGCGCTTTTCACAAGTTCGCCTCCTCGCACGGTACTCCTTGCACGACGGTCTGCTTACTTATCGCCTGGTGATGTTCTCATAAGTTCTCATGATCATTGAGATAGCCTAGATTATCTAGTCTTTTCATTTCTCTATACTGCTCATTCTACTCGGCCGCCATGACATCTAGTTCCACTTCTGTGGACTCCAAGCCCCTGTATTCGACACATTCAATGATGACTCAGGGCACTACTATCAAACTGAAGGGATCCAAGAACTACGTTATGTGGTCTCGGTCCTTCAAGGTTTTCATTGATGGCCAACGTAAGAACTATGTTCTTACCACTGTCCCGCTGGCTGCGGCAGACAAGGATTATGATACGTGGTATGCTGATAGTTGTCAGGTCATTACATGGTTGACGAACAGTGTTGACCTTTCCATTGCATCCAATCTCCTCTATAAGGAGACTGCCAAGGCGATGTGGGAGAGCCTTGAAAATACATATTCCCAACAAACAACAAAATATAGGCTTTCTGATATATACACTAAGATTTGGTCTACAAACCAAGGCGACACATCATTAATCGAATATTACAGACTGCTGGTAGGCCTATTTGAAGAACTTCTTATCTTTCAACATGCCTGTTGTGATAAGCAGGTTGGAGAACGGGCAGAATGGCAGGTTTATAGATTCTTATCAGGTTTACATCCTCGATATAAACCTGTAAAAGATCAATTTCTAACAACTGCAGCGTTGCCTAATCTTGAAATCATTTTTGGTCGTCTACAAGAAGTTGAGTCTCCACCTCCTCATCCGTCTGCCGAGACATCAGCACATTTTGCAAGGGGAAGATCTTTTCACTCTAGAGGACGTGGATGCGATTCTGGCCAGGGGCGTGGCCGAACTTTGGGCCATGGATGAGACTCATCACGTGGCCAAGGACGTGATCGTTTTCTATCTTGTACTCATTGTGGTCGCATGAATCACTTGTCAGACCGGTGTTGGGCCAAATTTGGCATGCCCCCTAATGCCAACAGTGCATATGAATCTACCCTCTCTGATACTTACTATGATGCATCTGAACAACATACTGGTGATAGTCAGCCCTCTTTTACTGCCTCAGAATATGCCCGACTACGACAACTGCTGCAGAATACTCCCACTGATACTACTGCTCCTGCATCTACTGCCAGTCTTGCAACAATCTCGAGTACTACTGCCAGCACTGCTTCGACATCTGCGCCTGCCTGGATCATTGATTCAGGAGCATCGACTCATCTCACAGGAGAAGGTAGTCTTCTGTCCTCTTCCCGACCTTCTTCGGTCGTGAAATCGGTTCGGGTTGCCAATGGAGATTATTTATCTATCACTAGTGTGGGCACTATGGAGTTCTCATCCACACTACGACTAACAGGGGTTCACTGTGCTCCTGCCTTCCCTCTAAGCTTATTATCTGTTCATAAGCTATGCGTTGAACTTGACTGTAAAGTGATATTTGATAAATCTTGCTGTTATTTTCAGGACATCTGGACGGAGCAAATTTTGGTGGGGGGCATGAGAAGAATGGACTATATTATCTTGACATTCCTACAGACTCTGGTTTCTCGGGTGCAGCTTCCATCTCCACCAATCCTCTACTATGGCACCTTCATCTTGGTCATCCATTTGCTAAAACCCTCTCTATGATGTTCCCTGAACTTTCATCGCTCAAACCTTTTGAGTGCGAGGCATGTCAGTTTGGGAAGCATCATCGATCCTCTTTTCCTGCTCGTACTGAGCCCCGTCGTTCTGTTCCTTTTTCATTAGTTCATTGTGATATTTGGGGACCTTGTCCGGTCCGAACACTAAGTGGTCACAAGTATTTTGTTGTCTTTATAGATGATTTCAGCAGGTTATCTTGGGTTTTTCTGCTCAAAGAACGTTCGGAGATTAATCTTGTCATAAAGAACTTCTTTCATTATGTTAAAAATGTTTTCTCCTCTAACATACAAATTTTTCGTTCTGACAACGCATTAGAATTCACCCAACGTGACCTTGCCTCCTTTTTTGCCTCTGAGGGAACCATCCACCAAACTTCTTGTCCCTACATGTCCCAACAAAACGGGATAGCAGAACAGAAACTGAGGCATCTTCTAAATGTTGCTCGCTCTCTTCTATCTCAGATGAAGGTCCCCAAAACCTACTTGGGTGGTGCTATTCTCACAGCCGTCTATCTAATAAACAGAGTACCCTCGCCTACTCTTCATGGGTCCACTCCATTCTCCCTTCTTTATCCCAATGAATCTCCATTTCCTCTTCCTCTGCGGATTTTTAGATTTGTGTCCTTTGTCCATAAATTTCAGATTATTGACAAACTCTCACCACGGGCTATCAAATGCGTCTTTCTAGGTTACTCACGAACTCAGAAAGGGTACAGATGCTATGATCCTGCTGGTCATCGGTATTACATCTCTGCTGATATAACATTCTTTGAGCAAACTAGCTTCTTCTCAGATTCTGTCACTGATATTTCACTTGATCTTCCTTTGCCACCCATCGTCCATAAACAAAGTCACGTTCCTACACCACCAACAATCCCTTTACCAGTCTCGTTGCTGCAGGATAATATGCCTTCTTCGACTGTCCCCTACAAGAATGTCCCGGATGATCCTCTAGAGCTTCCCATTGCTCCACGGAAGAGTAGAAGACGCTGTGCTACTTACCCCATATCCAACTACACATCCACAACTGGCTTATCTTCCAATGACCGTCGGTACGCTGATGCTCTTATGACTATCTCCATTCCATGAGGTCACATTAGTGCTCTACAGGATGCTGGTTGGAAACATGCAATGAATGAAGAAATGAATGCACTTACTTCTCGAGGGACATGGGATCTTGTTCAATGTCCGAAAGGTGTTCGACCTGTAGCATGCAAATGGGTCTTTACGACCAAACAATCCCCGGATGCCATAATTGATAGATTAAAAGCTCGCCTTATGGCTAAAGGTTTTACACAAACCTATGGTGTCGATTATTTTGAGATATTTTCTCCTGTTGCACGTATGGGGTCTATCCGAACTATTCTCTCTGTTGCTGCAAACAAATCTTGGCCCCTCTTTCAGCTTGATGTGAAAAATGCATTTCTTTATGGCGATCTGGATGAGTAGGTATATACGAAACAACCTCTGGGCTATGAAGTCGAGGGGGAGTATGTATGTCGACTTCGCAAGGCCATATACGGTCTCAAGCAAAGTCGTGGTTTGACAGGCTTACTACAGAAATAACCACTCTTGGTTTCCAGAAGGCGACATCTGATTATTATGTATTTGTCAGGAAAAGAGCAATCGAAACCGTTATACTTGCAGTCTACGTTGATGATATGGTTGTCACAGGTGATGACTACAATGGGATATCAGAAACCAAGGCCTTCCTTCAAAAGGTATTTGTTACCAAGGACCTTGGATCTCTACGCTACTTCTTAGGCATAGAAGTACTTCGCACTACGAAGGACTTCACCTCTCACAAAGGAAGTACTGCATGGGCATACTAAAGCATGATTTCTTGGATGCAAGCCCTCTGGTATTCCTGCTGACCCAAAGAAGCATGCCACCTCATCTGATTCAGCCTTTGAGGATGTCTCCCGATATAGAAGCATTGTTGGTAAACTTCTCTACCTTACTGTAACCAGACCAGATATATCCTATGCAGTAAGCAGAGCAAGCCAACATATGGAATGGCCATGTTACAGCCACTGGCAGGATGTTCTCCAAATTCTTCGATACTTAAAGGAATCTCCAGGACGTGGACTCTTCTACAAAGCAAATGGACACACGGACATGGTTGCCTATGCAGGTGCTGATTATGCAAGCTCTCCAGAAGATCGATGCTCGACTACAGGCTATGCTATTGATGGTTGGAGGAAACACTGTTACCTGGAGAAGCAAGAAGCAAACCGTCGTATCCAGGTCAAGTGCAGAAGCCGAGTATAGGGCAATGGCACAAGCCACCTGTGAGATCACGTGGTTATTGGCCTTTCTTCAAGAGCAAGGTATTAATGTCACTACGCCTATTTCCCCTGTATTGTGACAACAAGTCTGCAACCTACATTGCCACAAATCCTGTATTTCATGAACGAACCAAAACACATAGAAATTGATTGCCACTTCGTACGGGATGCAGTCAAGATTGGAAGAATCACCACTCCACACATCAGTACTGATCTACAGCTTGCAGATGCCTTTACAAAAGCATTACCAAAGAAACGCCTGTCATGGATTGTATCCAAGTTGGGCATGACTGATAAATACGCTCCAACTTGAGGGGGAGTGTTAGTAATTATGAGACGTTTCTTAGTATACCCGCAGTAAGGGGCAGTTCTGTATTTTTCCCTTCCATGTACTCTCTAGGGTTTCTAGGGTATCCTATATAAGGACCCCTAAACCCATTGGAATAAACAGAGAAAAGCATTCCTCTCTACAGCTTGCAAATTTATTCAATGTTATTTGGCGAATAAAGAAAATGCCTGAAGATTGGAGGAGCAGTATCGTGGTGCCTCTTTATAAGACAATGGAGACATTCAAAATTTGTCCAAATTACAGAAGTATCAAGCTGATGAGTCAGACTCTAAAAATTTGGGAACGTATGATCGAAAGAAGGTTGAGGAAAGTTTTCAAAGTAAAAGAAAACCAACTCGGATTCATGCTAGGTCACTTAACCATTGAAGCCATCTATTTGCTGAGAAGAACAATGGAGATTTATAGAGCTAAAAAGAAAGACCTCCATATGATTTTTATTGATTTGGAGAATTCTTATGATTCAGTTCCCTATGAGATATTGTGGAGAGTTTTGGAGAAGAGACAAGTACATGTCCTATACATTAACATCATAAAGGATATGTATGATAGGGTTTTATCTTGTATAAAGATCCAGTCTGGGAAGACTGACTAATTTGACATCAACATTTGTTTAAATCAAGGTTCAACTTTGAGTCCATATCTTTTTACTTTGATTATGGACAGTTGACAAGTCACATTCAGGATGAGATACCTTGGTGTATGTTATTCGTTGAAGATATTATATTGATTAATGAGACTAGAAATAGAGTAAATGAGAAGCTTGAGGTTTGGATACATGCATTGAAGACTAAAGGATTTTGTATAAGGCTAAGATTGAATATATAGAGTGCACTTTGGATGGAAGCAATGATGAAAGAATCGAGGTGAAGATTGGTGATGATAACATTCAGACGAGGGATTCTTTTAGATACGTGTGTTGGAAATGCGAGCCCACGGCGAGCCATTATGCAATAAATGTTGTTGCAATTCACTCCTTGATCTGAAATAAAGAATACATAATTTGCATAATAGGTCCCTTAATGCAATTAGGGTTATGTACCATGGCCATCTTAATAATCATACAGCTGTTGATTCAATTATTGAATCATAGAGGCTGGTGCTTAGATGAATATCTAATGAGTTAGATTGAGAACTCATCAAGCACCGTCAAATGATTATTAAGAGATGATCTCCAGCCTGAGTAGGAGATGGCAATCCTATCTCATTTAGGTTGATATCTGACCGACCTCTTGATGCAGGTCCTCTGCATAGGAATAGAGATTCGGAGGTGTCGGATGAGTTAGGTCAAAGAGTTGACTTAACGAGATCGAGATAACCAAAGTCCTATATCATATGCTGTCATGATATAGGCACACATCCTCTGACCGGAGACAGATGTGTTACTATATGTCTGAGTATGTACATTTGGCAGATCAATAGGTTGATGGCCTAATCAAGGTCTATACACCGGCGCGCTGGTGTGCATATAAGGGCATATGAGTAATACGATCTCTCAAAGGGATCATACAGGTTCACTACTGAACCGGAAGACATGAGCTCACTCATGAGATATTGGGAAGAATCAAATTCCGTGTGCACGGTCGTCTCGCTTTGGAAGCTTGACTGAATTTGTTGGTTTGATATATACTTTTGGAAAGTATATGATCAAGACCTAGGTATGATATATGCTTTTGGAAAGTATATGATCAATACCGACTCCCAATGATCGAATAAGAAAACTTACTGATAAAAACCCTGAAGTAGACAGTATAAAGTTGATCTAATACTTCGGGTTTAATCTGAGTCTTCCAGTATGCAGGATGTACAGGTATTGGGAATGCCTGAGGGTGATGTGATCATAAACGGTTGTATAACCATGACGCTTCCATTCTTAGGGAGTGATGAAACGGGTCTGGATTTTAGTGACTCCTCTCAGTAGAGAAGTAATCTGATCTTAGTCCAAATGTTGGACATTGATCTGAATGTGATTCAGATTCAATGAGAAGATTAGATTTGCGGTCTTGATTTAATCAAGCATCTATGGGAGGCCCAAGATCTGGATTTGAGATGTGATCTCAATATCCATGTCACTATACGTGGAACAAGACAATCGCCCTGTCCTTATCTCCAATAGTTGGCGCGGAGAAAGCGCAGTATGCCTTGAGAAGAGGTGTCAAGGATAATTCTATTGTTGATATATGTAGCCGAGCATTGAGAAAACAGTTAATTAAATGAGATTTAATTATCAAGATTAATAGAATTTGATTCATATTATAAAGAGAGTTATCTTAGATAATTAAATGTGATTTGATTATCAAAGATGTGAATAATGTGAATGTGATTCATATTATTTGAACACATGAGATAAAGAGATCCAAGATGATTAAATATGATTTATTTATCAAGGATAAGAATAATGTGGATAGTAATATCCAATTATTCATAATATATTATAAATGTGATTTATAATGTATTAGAGAGAGTTAAATATAATTTATATTAGTAGATTAATTATTAATGTGTATTGGATACACATTGTCTAATTAATTGAAAATGTAAATTACATTTGGTTTTGGGTTGTGAATATGATTCACAATATTCCAATGTCAAGATTGCAATATTCCCAAAATTAATTGAGAATTATTTTGGTGAATTAAAATACCAACAAATTGTTGTTGGAAAATAAGTAGAGAGAAAATCAAGGAGATGTGCAATCTCATGGATTACCATGAGATTGCCCTCCCTTTTGGAAAGAGGGGGGCGTCACCAATTTCCTTGTGAAATTGGTGGCCGTCCCCCCCTTCCAAAAGGGAAGGTTGATCTCTATTTATTCCTCTCTCCTTATTTGATTGATTTAATATGGTATTAATATTTATTTGATTTATCAAATATATTTTTATCAAATTAAATCACAAGTTGTTGGTTTTTACCAACAACAATCTTGACCATTGAATTGACATAAATCAATCTCATCCATTGATTTTATATGTCCCATGGATTGAGATCCATGGATCTCAAAACCCTATAAATAGAGAGGCATACCATGCTCTCTATTTTACACACAATGCTTGAGAAGCATCTCTCTCTCTCTCTCTCTCTCTCTTTCTCTCTAGAGGTCAGCCCTCTCTCTCCCTCTCATGGCCGTCCACCATGGATGCCATGGATAGGTTCTCCATCGCCGCGGCATCGTCGTTATGCTGCCCGTTCTTCTGCTCGTGGATCTCCGTCTCCTTCGGTGCGCCTCGCTCGTGAAGAAGACGTCGGATCTCGTATGTCGAGATCAGGAGATCCGCCGCTTGGATCATCAACATGGATTGCGAGAAGCGCGCGGTTCATCCCCGCGCTCGCAAGCGTCTCCTCCGTCGGATCGGACTTGAGACAGGAGGTCTCTTCGTTTAGAGACTCGATCGCAACCACGCTTCAAGAGGTAATCCTATTACTTGTTTGTGGTTTAGACGAAACGATTCGAGAAGTGTTCTTGGATCATGTGGTTTCGTCGTATAAAAATTTTTTAAATTCCGCTGCATCGAGCAACTAGTCCGACTAGTCGCTCCTCGTCGTATTCGATACGACGCTCATGCTTCCGTGATGCGCTTGAGGATCTAACCATATCCTTCAAGTGGTATCAGAGCCTTAGGTCGATGGTTTCGAATAGTGATTCGTTAACCAAGGACGACTTGGGTTCGCTAAGGTCGCGAAAGTTTTCATCGCATTTGATTTCGCAGATCTGTTTAGTAAATAAATTCGGCACTGTTTAAATTGTTTAAACATGAATTTTATACTTGGATTATGTTCCCCATTAAATAAGGAAACCATAGGATCTGAGTTTGCGTAAATCGGATTTCGTATGCTCGAGATATGGTCGATTTAATGAACATGTATGCACTGTTGCGGGAACTGTGAATCTGAACGTGATTAAAATGTTAATTACTGTTTAGACTTGCCTCGAAATGCGTGAAACATCACTTAGGTTCTGTCCTAAATCAAATTAGCAAACTTTAGAAATTGACTTTGCTTAATTTGGATTTAATATGATTGAGATATGCCAATTTTAGTAAGTAGGGGTCACTGCTGAAATTGCTTTCCTAATCAAGAACCATGTGATTGTCAATTAATGAAATTAATTGTTAATTTCGAGAAATAATTATGAAAAATATTTGTGAAATATTAGAGAATGATTATTTCCTTAATTGACTTGGCCCCAACCAATTGGTTGATTAGATTTGATCTAAACCATAATTGGAATTACAATCATCAAACTTCTTGCTTGAATAGGACTTGGGAATTTGCCTAGCAAATTTCCTTAAAATCAAAATTGTTTTGATTACTATATGGTATAATTTCGGTTGAAGAACCGATGATCATCTCAAGTACAAAATAATCAATTTGGCATTATCCTTTCCCGAGGCGGATATGATGTCTAGTCGGGGATCGCTGGGTCAGCGGGTTGCAACGTATGTGGTCCGCCCCACTCCCGTCGGTACTGGCCATGACAGCGGGTAGGGCCGGGATAATGTCCGAGGGATTATGATGTATTTTTCTAATTATTAAAATACGAATTAATACGTACTTTGAGAATAATACCATATATATTCAAGTATAGCAATCAAGTTTGATTGATTAAATTGGATTGATAATTAATTTAATATGATTGAATTAATTATATCCAATTAAACCACTCTATTATGAATAGAGTTATTATTTCCCTTGGAAGAATTAATTATGTGAATATGATTCATGATAATTAATTAGAATTTGAATATGATATGGAGGATCACATAAGTGACATCCATGGTCTCCCGTCAAGGCGAAGAGTTTCGTCGCCAGATATTATATGTAGGAGACGCCTGTCCGAAGTGACAGCTCCTGCATATGATCCATTTGGATCGAGCTCGTCGCTTCTCGAAAGAGTAAGGACGTATGCGTAGTGACCCCAATATCGGGTCCTCATATTATTGGGGCGATATTGGATTGCACATAGCGAGTTGTATTCCTGTTGACGGTTGGTTCAATTAATGACGGGTCAACATCACCTTAGGGGTGGTGGGACCGGGTGTTAAAGACCGAATTGGGAGATGCAAGTTGGACTTGCAAGGCGGAATGTGTTCCCGCTTCTTTTTATCCGAGTTGTAGGTTCTCATATTATTGGGATGCAACAAAGATAAGGAAGGAGATCCCAGATCTTGCTTGAGATATAATGGTAAGTATATCTCTTACATTGAAAGTGATTAAGGGAATGAACTTTCATTGTTGACATGGCAAGACAACTTTGATATAAAAACTCCTAAATCAAAGTATAATATGTATATATATAAATATATACACTCATGCAAATTTCTTATTTCAGATAATCCTTCATTAAACCCACTCAATGTTATACTCATTAATAACCAGTAGAATATCATGGATTGGACCCTTGATCCAGATATTGTACTTGCAGTTGGACACATAATGTATGTGGTTGCAATATGCAAGTTTCCTCATAATAATGAGAAGTGATAATTAAATAAGACAATAGGACTAAAACCCTAGGGTTTGTATGTCTCTATAAGTCTTGATCTTATCGAATGTACTTTTGAAGTGACATGTCGATGATGATCGTAATTATCAAATTAATCCTTATAAAATCAATAAAGATATTCTGGCATACATATGTGCTCTTGACATTTAATCATGAATGACATGGTTCTCTACATCATGTAGAATG
Organism: Ottelia alismoides; assembly: GCA_037367405.1. Taxonomy (NCBI): domain Eukaryota; kingdom Viridiplantae; phylum Streptophyta; class Magnoliopsida; order Alismatales; family Hydrocharitaceae; genus Ottelia; species Ottelia alismoides. Next base: position 617,988 of record JAZKJV010001037.1, on the reverse strand, counting down.
GTAGCTCTATTAGAGATAATGTATTCAAATTGTTTGAATACCTACCTGAACCGATGCTTCAAAGAGTTTAGATGGATGTAGATGATGAGTGTCATCATTCTACTGTCTATACTCTAGTCATTCATGAAGCTTCATAATATTGATATTATATGAACTTAAATGAAGCTTGTATAAATGTTGAAATACTCTTATATTGAAATTTTGATTTTAACATAAGAGATCCTTAGTCTTGAGTAATGGTTGCTTATAGATAAAGAGAGCGCATTGGAAGCATGGGTTGGACCCAAGTAAGAAATATAGTCAAAAGGTTGACTGTATTTCTGTAACTTCCATATGACATTCAAAGAGTTGAATAAATGCCAATACTGCAATAAGTTGATGTGTTGATACTATGACTATCAAATCTATCTAAAATCCTTAGAGAAGGAATCAGATAGTGCATCGGATTAATCTACATATAATCATTGATATGGACTTACTTATTTGATAAGGTAAAGTCTAATAATTGTATCTCAATCTTCTAATAACACTTGCAATTGGTTGCATATGTATTAGAAATTTGATCTTAAGGTTTATTGGTCATCCATGTTGAAAGTGATGCAAATGTTGCAACAATTTCCATGAGATCAATAGACTTCATATTTTCAGTGGGAGCCCTTAGTCTTAGAGAATGTCTCTATGACCTAGATATTGGAATACACTCATTGTTTATTTCTAATTGTTGGATATAAACATAAATTCTGTAATAAATCTATCATAAAGAATTATGATGGAGATATTTCAGATAGTAATCTAAAATCTAGTGGACTCTATTAAATTAGAAAATTAATGAATGGTTCATTAAGATTTCTAATACTGGAAATTAAACCTTTAAAAGATCAATAGGAGGATAAAGATCATTTGACAATGATCTGGCATCAAATTTTGGACATATGTCTGTTGATGAAATCAATGGACTGGTAAGATATGAAACTTTAGATTGTCTAAAGATTCAAATCCCACATACTTGTGAATATTGTATTCAAAGTAGAATGTCCAATACACCCTTCCTTGGGAAAGGTGTAAGATATCAAGGTATTAAGGATCTCATATATATTGATGTATGCAGATCATCTATATCATAGTAAACATTATGGATATGTGATATCTGTTACTGATTATGTATGATATGAGATTTCTTCTCTTCACTTAGAGAACTTTGAAATATTCAAAGATTTCATAATTTTGGTTTAAAACCAAAGTTTGAAGGAAGATGAAATGAATTTGATCTAACCAAGGTAGCCTGTACCTATTAGATGAATTCAAGGAATACCTTATGGAGATGTGAATATCATTCCTATCTCAATCCTCCTGATGAACCTTAACTCAATAGAGTTGTAGGGAGATACAATTGATCATGTGTGACATGATTTGATCAATGATTAATCATAGCATAATTATCTCTTAGTTTCCAGGTATATATATGTGGCAGAGACTACATTATATATCCTTAATAAGGTTCCATGTGATTAAGCTGGAATCTGGCACTAGAGAGTGCTACTTCATTAGGAAAATAAAGGATGGTATTGGATACCTACTTTATGACCTTGAGATTCTTAAAAGATCTAAACTTTGAGAATATGATTCTTATAGGATGACTTTCTTGAGAATCAAGATGAAAATGAAGTAAAGGAACTCATTTAATCTTGAAAAGATAATGAGGCTCCTGAAATCGGAAACTAAAATAGATAATTAAAGATGAAACATTAATACCTCTTCAAATAAGTTTGAGGATGGATTCCATGTGTCAGTTAAATCTGACGATGATCGGATTTCATGTGATGAAGCTCCTGAGGATCATGACATGGAAAGATGGATGTTAGCAATAAAAGTCTAATGTAGACTTCATATACAAGTGTCGTATATGGACCCTCGAGGATCCACCTATATGGGTCAGACCCATTAAGGTGTAAATGGATCTTCAAGAGAAAGAGGGAACCTGATGAGAAGGTATAGACCTTCAAAGCACGGTTCGTAGCCATGAGCTACACACCGAAGAGAAGGCATCGCTTGCGATAAGACTTGCTCTCCAGTGACCTTGCTTTAACCCATCAGAATATTGCTAACTATAGCTACACAACTTTTCTATGACATCTTCATGGTGTGATTCAAGATTGCATTCCTCTATAAATGCCTCTCTGAGGATATTCATATGAAGTAGCCCCAGGGCTTCATGGTTGAGAAAAGCAAGGTGTGCTAGCTGAAGAACTCCATCTTTGGACTCCAATTAGTTTCTTGTAGTTGGAACATAAGATTTGATGAAATTATAAATGTTATGATTTCAGATAGAATCTTGATGAACCATGTGAAGCTTAGTGGGAGTGCCATTATGTTCATCGTGCTAAATGTAGATATTATTCTAATCATTTGAAATGATATAAGGATAATAATAAGTGTTTTAAAATTTGGTTGTTTCATACCTAGAGATACGATCTCAAGGATACCTCATCTTAGTTCTAAAGTCGTTCAGAAATAAAGAGAAGAGGATATTGAGACCGTCACATTAGTAGTACACCTTGGACTTATTCCATTTTTTGGAAAAATTCCAAGAAAAGCTTCCTTCCCTTAAGATGTGGTAGTGACCTATCTAAAGGGATAACACCTCAAAGAGTTGAGGAAGTGAATGCTAGAACTGCTTGCACTTGTGCATCAGTTATGAGAAGCTGGGTATATGCTAGATGTGTACAAGAGCCAGATGTCTGCCATGCAGTGGGAGTAGTAAATTGTTACTAATCCTGCTATGGAGATAAAACACTTGATTGCAGTAATAATAATATCTTCAAAGATGATAAAACTTAGAGATAGTGATCTCAAAGTCTTATCTTCAAAAGTTTAAGATCTTGTAGATAGTGATCTATAAGGGTCTTGACTGTAGATACCTTAGGAGATAGAGATCTCCCAGGAATGAAGGTATTCTAATAAGGATTATGGGAATACTGGTTATGATAATTAATAAGATGTAGTGTCAAGGACACTATAACCAACAAAATTGAGTATCAGTTGCATGAGATGCAACGTTCGCATTGGATGCGAGCACTGTTACTAGGAGATATGCAAGTGCCGTAAAAGGACTTGGCGTAGTCTCTTGGGAACGGAGTGACTGATCAGCTTACCTAGCTATTTTCTAAATAGCCTATGATTGTCACATGAGTGTGGTTTAAATGATTAGCCCATTAATGGCTCTTTGGGCTAGTGGGAGATTGTTGGAAATGCGAGCCCACGGCGAGCCATTATGCAATAAATGTTGTTGCAATTCACTCCTTGATCTGAAATAAAGAATACATAATTTGCATAATAGGTCCCTTAATGCAATTAGGGTTATGTATCATGGCCATCTTAATAATCATACAGCTGTTGATTCAATTATTGAATCATAGAGGCTGGTGCTTAGATGAATATCTAATGAGTTAGATTGAGGACTCATCAAGCACCGTCAAATGATTATTAAGAGATGATCTCCAGCCTGAGTAGGAGATGGCAATCCTATCTCATTTAGATTGATATCTGACCGACCTCTTGATGCAGGTCCTCTGCATAGGAATAGAGATTCGGAGGTGTAGGATGAGTTAGGTCAAAGAGTTGACTTAACGAGATCGAGATAACCAAAGTCCTATATCATATGCTGTCATGATATAGGCACACATCCTCTGACCGGAGACAGATGTGTTACTATATGTCTGAGTATGTACATTTGGCAGATCAATAGGTTGATGGCCTAATCAAGGTCTATACACCGGCGCGCTGGTGTGCATATAAGGGCATATGAGTAATACGATCTCTCAAAGGGATCATACAGGTTCACTACTGAACCGGAAGACATGAGCTCACTCATGAGATATTGGGAAGAATCAAATTCCGTGCGCACGGTCGTCTCGCTTTGGAAGCTTGACTGAATTTGTTGGTTTGATATATACTTTTGGAAAGTATATGATCAAGGCCTAGGTATGATATATGCTTTTGGAAAGTATATGATCAATACCGACTCCCAATGATCGAATAAGAAACTTACTGATAAAACCCTGAAGTAGACAATATAAAGTTGATCTAATACTTCGGGTTTAATCTGAGTCTTCCAGTATGCAGGATGTACAGGTATTGGGAATGCCTGAGGGTGATGTGATTATAAACGGTTGTATAACCATGACGCTTCCATTCCTAGGGAATGATGAAACGGGTCTGGATTTTAGTGACTCCTCTCAGTAGAGAAGTAATCTGATCTTAGTCCAAATGTTGGACATTGATCTGAATGTGATTCGGATTCAATGAGAAGATTAGATTTGCGGTCTTGATTTAATCAAGCATCTATGGGAGGCCCAAGATCTGGATTTGAGATGTGATCTCAATATCCATGTCACTATACGTGGAACAATATAATCGCCCTGTCCTTATCTCCAAGTATTCGCGGAGAAAGCGCATTATCCTTGAAAGAGTTCATGGATAATTCTATTGTTGATATATGTATCCGAGCATTGAGAAAATGGATAATTAAATGAGATTTAATTATCAAGATTAATATGAATTTGATTCATATTATAAAGAGAGTTATCTTAGATAATTAAATGTGATTTGATTATCAAAGATGTGAATAATGTGAATGTGATTCATATTATTTGAACACATGAGATAAAGAGATCCAAGATGATTAAATATGATTTATTTATCAAGGATAAGAATAATGTGGATAGTAATATCCAATTATTCATAATATATTATAAATGTGATTTATAATGTATTAGAGAGAGTTAAATATAATTTATATTAGTAGATTAATTATTAATGTGTATTGGATACACATTGTCTAATTAATTGAAAATGTAAATTACATTTGGTTTTGGGTTGTGAATATGATTCACAATATTCCAATGTCAAGATTGCAATATTCCCAAAATTAATTGAGAATTATTTTGGTGAATTAAAATACCAACAAATTGTTGTTGGAAAATAAGTAGAGAGAAATTCAAGGAGATGTGCAATCTCATGGATTACCATGAGATTGCCCTCCCTTTTGGAAAGAGGGGGGCGGCACCAATTTCCTTGTGAAATTGGTGGCCGTCCCCCCCTCCCAAAGAGGAAGGTTGATCTCTATTTATTCCTCTCTCCTTATTTGATTGATTTAATATGGTATTAATATTTATTTGATTTATCAAATATATTTTTATCAAATTAAATCACAAGTTGTTGGTTTTTACCAACAACAATCTTGACCATTGGATTGACATAAATCAATCTCATCCATTGATTTTATATGTCCCATGGATTGAGATCCATGGATCCCAAAACCCTATAAATAGAGAGACATACCATGCTCTCTATTTTACAAACAATGCTTGAGAAGCATTTCTCTCTCTCTCTCTCTTTCTCTCTAGAGGTCAGCCCTCTCTCTCCCTCTCATGGCCGTCCACCATGGATGCCATGGAGAGGTTCTCCATCGCCGCGGCATCGTCGTTATGCTGCCCGTTCTTCTGCTCGTGGATCTCCGTCTCCTTCGGTGCGCCTCGCTCGTGAAGAAGACGTCGGATCTCGTGTGTCGAGATCAGGAGATCCGCCGCTTGGATCATCAACATGGATTGCGAGAAGCACGCGGTTCATCCCCGCGCTCGCAAGCGTCTCCTCCGTCGGATCGGACTTGAGACAGGAGGTCTCTTCGTTTAGAGACTCGATCACAACCACGCTTCAAGAGGTAATCCTATTACTTGTTTGTGGTTTAAACGAAACGATTCGAGAAGTGTTCTTGGATCATGTGGTTTCGTCGTATAAAATTTTTTTAAATTCCGCTGCATCGAGCAACTAGTCCGACTAGTCGCTCCTCGTCGTATTCGATACGACGCTCACGCTTCCGTGATGCGCTTGAGGATCTAACCATATCCTTCAACGTGGGATCTATTTTGCAGCATGATGGGGAAATTGATGGAGATGTTTCTAATAAAATAAATGCAGGTTGGCTAAAGTGGAGAGGAGCCTCTGCTGTTCTCTGTGATAAGAATTTTCCTTTTAAAATCAAAGGAAAGTTTTACAAAGCAGTCGTGAGACCTGCTATGCTCTATGGATCTGAATGTTGGCATGTGAACCATAGACATGTGTAGAGAATGACAATAGCAGAAATGGAAATGCTAAGGTAGATGTGTGGACACACACACACACACACGTAAAGATCGGATTCGGAATGATGCAATCAGAAAGAAAGTTGGTGTAGCTCCGATCGAGGATAAGATGCGAGAAAACAACTTAAGGTGGTTTGACCATTTGCAAAGGAGGTCAGCTGATGCACTGGTTAGGAGATGCGAGTTTTGGGATTTTGAACCGGCTAAGAGAGGTGAGGAAGGCGCAAGAAGTGTTGCAATGAGACTATACAAAGTGATCTTAGTTTTTTGGACCTAAGCCCGAGAATGACCCAAGATTGATCTAAATGGAGGCAAAGAATCTATGTAGCTGACTCTACTTGATGTGGGAAGGCTTTGTTGTTATATACAATCTTAATTGCTTATCCTGAACTAATTTTACTAAATATTTTGGAAAATTCTAGATGGCAGAAAAAGTGTGGTTTAGGATGGATTATCACATTGTCTTAGATCTCTTGGCATTAATTATCAGATTCTGACTTTGTAAATTGTTGTGGAGCTAGATATGAAAATGGATTATCACATTGTCTTAGATCTCTTGACATGAGTTATGATACCTATGGTACTGGTTACAGGTACAGTAAATTCATATTTGGAAACATAACTGTGGGGTATTTGAGTCCGTTAAAAACATGGCGATCTTTGTTTACATACAAGAAACGAGCCCTTACATGACTATATATGTTTCATTACCTATCTGGCAATCTCTCCAGCTATCAATGCTAACATTCCAGTCTTATTATAACTACAGAAATATTTGAGTTCGATGCCATGGATGATCCCCCTTCTGTGATGGAGCTGGATGTGTATGACTTTTGATGCCCATTTGACGATGCTGTTGCCCTTGGCCATGCTGAGATTAATTTTGTAAAATCAAACTTATCAGATTTAGCAGATATATGGGTCCTGCTTGGAGGAAAATTAGCGCAGGCTTGCCAATCTAAGTTGCATTTTGCGTGTCTTTTGAATAATACTCGAGGTACAGAAGTCGTTAAAGATTACTTAACAAAGATGGAGAAAGACTTGGGAAAAAGGTAAATGTTTTTATCTCATGCTCTGTTTCGCCCACAAGGACAGTCACCCTCTTAGGAACTGTATGAATGTTCAACTAATCATCTTATAATTTGTGAATGCTTATCGTAGATAAATGCAAGATCTCCTCAGACAAACTCAGCATTCCAGAAGCTTTTCAATCTCCCTCCCAGAAGAATTTCTCATCAATGATTTTACTTGCCACTTGAAACGCAAAATGCCTTTGCAGGTGTCTATTGATTCTTTTCAATTAGAAGATGGATGCTACGATTTTTCCTATCTTAAATGCATCTATCAGTCTTGTGAAGATGCTGACAGAATTTAGTTTGTTTTCAGGGACGCCTTTTCTGTCTCCTAGAATCATTGGGTTCCATGCTAATCTCTTTGGACACAAAACCAAGTTCTTTTTCCTTTGGGAGGATATTGAGGATGTCCAAATAGTCCCTCCAACACTCGCATCAATGGGAAGCCCATCACTGGTGATCACTCTTCGGCGTGGTAAAGGCACAGATGCTTCACATGGAGCAAAGATAGTAGACAGCGAAGGACGACTAAAATACCATTTTCAGTCATTTGTATCTTTCCATGCTGCCAACAGGTGCTTGACTCACCACCTTTTCTGTGTCCATTCCAGTAGGAAAGCATCTCAATAACGAGTTGATTTCTTGGCAGGACAATAATGCTTTGTGGAAGGCTAGAGCCTTGACTCCTGAGCAGAAAGTACAAATGGTGGAAGAGGAATCTGAATCTGAGTCCTGCTCTGAATCAAAGGGACTTCAAAAATGAAGAAAGTGGATCTTTCATAGGCATGGAAGAAGCCAAGAATGTCTGAGGTTTTCACATCTTCCCTTTCTTCTTCGGTAAGCAAAGCAACTCTCTCTCTCTTCCACACATGCACATGCACGTGCGCACACACACACGGAAAACCTTCGCGTGTGCATGCATATGTTTGCACAGATGCTCATCCTCACACAAAATACTCAGGAAGACGTGTTTGTAAACACATTCACACGTGCAGTCATGCACATTGTAAACATCTGCGATCACAAGCTCACATGGAAGCTTTTTTGTCACAAAGATGAAACATTTCTAAGGTAACTTTGTCTCTTGGTTGTCAGCTTGACTTATTGATGGAATGTTTAGTGGAGGTCTATTGGATCGCCAAGTAATGGAGAAGGTTGGTTGCGTTGATTACACCACCACACCTTGGGAAGCTGTTAAATCAGAATCCGAAGTTTACCAGAGGCAAACCAACTACAAATTTGGGAAGAGTGTATCTAGCCCTTGGAGGGAAGCTACAAGCACTCAGCAAAAGTCTCCTCTGCCCGACAAGAATGGGTGGGTTATAGAAGAAGTCATGACACTTCAAGGGATTCCATTTGGGGACTACTTCAATGTAAGAAGTTAGAATAGTTTGCCCGAGAAATTTTAAATTATGATGATGATCATCATGTCAGAAACCCATTTCTATCCACTTTTGAGTACTCCATCTGATGCCATCTTATCTCATCTTGCAGCTCCATCTGAAATATCAAGTGGAAGATAACCCCACATCAGGTAAGTCGAAATCTTGCAATGTCAAAGTATACATGGGAATCGCATGGCTCAAGAGCACCAAGCATCAGAAGAGGATCTCAAAAAAATGTGGTGTCTAATTTGGCTGATCGTCTCAAGGTTATGTTCAAATTGGCAGAGCAGTATACACAGGGAAAGTGAGAATCCAGTTAGGTGTACAGTTCACCGTGACATCAGTTGTTGGCACTTCAGCAGCCCTTTCAAAATTTACCGTTCAGGACAGTTTTAGTTACAGTCTTCTCATCTTCCATTCTAAGAAGTAATAGCAACTAGAGCATGCCAGTGCTGATACATAAACAGAGATTTTTGTGCATAGATGGAATCCTTGCAAGAAAAAGGTGGTTGCAGCAGACAACCTTTGCCATATGCTGGATAGTGGCGAGCCTGACAAATTATCAAGATCGCATATACATTTTCTCTTTAGCCTTATTGTTCTCATTTCTTTCAAAGAGCAAAAAATGTGGTGAAAGCTATATGAGCAGATGCTCATGTTCCTGTGCCGAGGCTTTATTCTGGCCGGTTGCTTTGTAGCCTTTGTTAATAGACCGTGTGTTAAGTGACAAACTACCACGAGTCTGATTATACCATAATTTCTTCGTGAAGTTTTACGTGTGGGAATTGTTACAGTAACAATGATGTGGCACTCTTTAGTGTGTGTTTAGCAATGGGAGATTATTGTATATTATTCTTTATATAAAAATATCAAAAAATAATAGTGTTTTCTTTTATTAAAAATATACTTACAAAAAAATAAGTATGCATATATGATGTATTTTGACTTTGAATTTTACTTGAAAGTTGTAGATATTGAAAAGATAAACAACTTTAATGTTGAACACTTTTTATTTTGAGCTTCATTTAATATTTTATTTCGATTTTACTTAATTTATTTCATTTCTTTATTTTCTGATTGGGCCATGTGACTCAATCAGAGCCAATCACCCAACTGGCCCTTCTTCCCCAGCCACACCTCTTTGAGACCGTCTGATCATTTGATCAGATGGCTACGATCCATTCCACCCTGACTTTTCCCTGAGTTGCTTCTGCACACCCAATTTAGGGCCATTGGATCTCACGATCCAATGATCCCAGAGTTGTCCCCTACCTCGCACCCCTTCGTCCCTCACCTGGTCGGTTGTATAACCGACCAACTTCAACGATTTTTGGATGCCTCCTCACGTGTCCTCTCATTGTGATTCCAGTGCAATTTTGTAGCTCGTTACTTCCTCAATCATGCCCAAAACTTTAGTGCCATCATTTCCCTCGTATGAGCTCTTGGGAGATGGTCAAAACCACCTCCTTGTACCACATGGAGAGAGATCAAAACCCCATCTCCGGTCAACTGCACACCTATCCACCCTTTGAGTGAGTTCCTCCGAGCCGTCTCTGAACTTCTGTGACAAAGAAAGTGAACAAGATCGACTGGAGGAGGTTCAACTCTGGTTAGATCCTTGGCATCTCAGCCAAGTCGTAGCTGCTCATCTTTGTTGCTTCTCGAGCTCATCGCATCGCTAGAGATTTGAGCGGAGACCAGAGGTTTTTAGACCTCATCCATAGGCCTCGAATCATCTCCGATTTTCTTCTCCATCTTTAGGTAATCTCAGTTCCATCATTTTCATGAGTTTTCTCTGATTTTTCTACACATAATTGTATACATTTTCACCGTTCAGATCACTCAAACTTCTTCAACATTGCATCATGTCTTTCGTGTATGCACTCGATGTCACCTTCCTCTTCTCCAAACCCTCTTCCATCTTGATCAGTTTCACTTCCTTGCAAGGAAGTGTACCGATTAGGGCTCAGCATATGGCCACCTTAATCGCCCTAATTCACCCTCATTATATCCCAAATCCATCTTCAAGAGTTTCACTCCTATAGGTATGCAAAGAGTCTCATTGGTCGGAAATTCGCAAGCCTTGCTGATCTCCTTCTCCACCTCCGATGAGGCTGAGTTGTCCTAATAACCCAGCCAAGGTCAGGCCTTCGTCGACTCATCTCTGTCTTCGCGTGGGCTCCACATACATCCTTTGACTATCAACAGTGGAGAAAGACCATGTAGGAAGAGCTATCAGGTCATCGGAGCACCATCTTCAAACCGCCATGTAAGGCAGAGATTTGACTCCAACGAAGAGCAGTAACTGTCGGATTATTCCGATCTATTGGATGCGAATGCGCCCAAGCAACTGCTTTCAAGCCTCCAGCTTTGGTGGGTCCGAGCCAAAGCCGAAGCCCCAACGTCGATACATGTGTCCCGAGCCACTCCCCGCTTTTGAGCCTGGAGTTGCGTGCGTCACGTACACACCTTGGGTTATTTGCACATCGACCTTGTCGGCTACCAGGTATTTTAGAACCATCCTCTTGCTTTGGGGAAATTTCAAAATAAGTACACCGATTTTTAAATATTGTATTTCAGCCCATTTTAGACTAATTTGTAATAGATTTTCTGTTTTAAATTATGTTTATTTGCATTAATACCCCTTGAATGAAACCTTAATATCTTGAGTACCATAAATCCAATTGAAGTGATTTTTATCTTGAAGCTCTTTAATTTGGTATACTTAATTATCTAATTTGGTCAGTGCTTATTTTTTTAAATTAAAAGTAATGCCTTGATCATTCATTAGTGAATTCAATTCCATGAATGCATTATCTTGCAATAATTAAACTTGATTTTGTTTGATTTGTCTAGAGTTTAATTAGATTATGTAATTATTGATTCCATAACATTAATAACATGATTGGTTGCTAGATACCTATTAATTGATCTAGGTGGAGTATTAAATAGATACTTTGATGAACTAACTTCGATATTGAGCACACTTTCATATCTTACGGCTTATTTGTTATTAATTAGATACCATAATTATCATTCTAATTCAGGAACATTATGTTGTCACTGTGCATGTTTATCAATCTTGTTGTACTGCATTTCATTCTGTAGCATATTGCATTATCAGACTTGCATTACAAGAAGTTGTAAACGAGCATGCATTCATATGTATTGTGTGTTTTGACCTAGATAGTATTATAAATTCACTAAACCTATGTAATTATATCTTGATTAGTTAAGCTAATTGCTCGTATCCTTATATTTGACCCTGGACTATCAAGGATAAATTTAAGTCAATCTCTCTTCACCGAGATACTCAACTTGGTTCTGATAAGTTGATAATTTGACATATTATGACAAGTACAAATTAAATTAGCCGATTATCGTTTAATCAGATAGTGTCATTGCCAGAACACATACATATTAGTTTTGTTTAATTAGATTTAAATATCTAATTAAGTGGTTTATAGTGCAATTTAGGTTAAATCTTTTTTGTTGACTTTTTGCATTGATTGTTTTTGTTGAGTTGTTTGTATATTCATTGTTAATTGCTTGCTTAATTTCTCTTAACAATGTCTAACCATAAGCTATTTTGACAGGGTCCATTGTGCTGAAATGATCGACTTGCGCGAAGGCGAAAAGCTTGGAACTCCAACCGAAAGAATCCAATGTAGCTCCACTTAGCTGAAGAGAAAACTTGGCTTGTTTAGTTAACTTCGTATTCGTTGCAATAATTTGTGTTTAATTTCGTGTTGTAATTAATTATATTTATTATGTCCATTTATAATTGATGAAGAGCCCGCGTTTGTAAACAAGAGATATTTCTAACCTTTCTAACTTGTGCTATGTTGAGACCTATTTCATCCTCTCAGAGGGTGGGGCTCAACTTGAGTGGCGTAATTTATGAAATTCAATCTAGGTCATTATGTATGTGCTAATAATAAATTAGTCCACACTAACACATCTTAAGATTGACAACATCTTAGGATTCACTAATTAAATGCACGCAACTACATTCTACTTTACTCAAATCGAAATCAATTTCTTCCCCGCTAATAGAACTTATGTTATAGGTGAAACTTTTCGACTTGCATATCATATAGATTAAATCTTTATAAATTAAATTATGCATCAACATGCAAAGCGTTGGGAATTACTGTAAGTATTCCTAACAACTACATACATCATTGATTTCTCGCTTTGCATTCAGCTTCAGGACTCATGATCTTGAGTTATAAATTTAGAATTAAAGGAATCTGGACTGCTCGTTACACATTTACTTTGATGTATTTACATTAATTTTAGTGATAACCATAAACTTTAAAATCAAGATTGAATTGAGCAAGTCGATTAATTAACTTGGAATAAAATGAACAGTTGTATTACAGGTTCATAAAACCCTCATTGTACACATGTAGTTATCCTCAAATAGAGTGGGTGAGGATGAAGCCACAAAATTGAACACCGGTCTTGTGAGGGTCTAAAATAATATCCTTACGAGTGCAAAGATAAATTCTCGTTGAGGTAACCGCTCACGAGACTCTTAGTATTTCAACAATCAACTCACATAATATACAGATAAAACAATGCAAGCAAGTGTGAAACAAAATTTATTATAACCCTACAATAAGATATATAATGGACAAGTACAGTAGGGTGTGGAACAAAGGGAAAATAGGGGATACATAACAAAATTGTCTAACACAGACAATAAATGTTTTCTTCGATTTTTTTTTCGGATTTTTGAATTTTTATGCATATTTAGTTATTATTTTTTTTGGAATTGTTGTTTTATTTTTTTTTCGAGTTTTAATTTTATAATTTTTTTTATTTTTTCTAATCTTTATTTTTTTATAATTAATAATAATTAATAATATAAGCACATATAGATATATATAGGTCTTTTATATTTATAGTTATATCTATAAATACTCACAATTCATGGAATAAAATATTTTTGGCTTTTTATATTCTTCTCTATTTTTTAATATTTTTATTACAATTTTTTATATTTTTTGAATTTTAAGTGAATTAATAAGGCAAAACAGTGACTAGAGTAAATAGGCCAAATTATTTTGGAATTTTAAAGTAGCTAAAAGCCTTAAAATTTTCAAACTATTTTTAATATATAATAAATATACTATGTAAAATTTAGAAATAGAAACAAGTGTTTTAGTTTTTGTTAGGATTTTTCATATTTTTATAAGGATTTTAGAGCTTATTAATTTTTAACGTTTTCCATTATCTAATTTTTGGGATTTTTAGTCATTAATAAACAATATATATATATATATATATATTTGTAATTTTTCAAAACATTTTATATTTTTTTGTATTTTTCAAAGCTAGACAGGGAAAATAGCTTTGTTTTTTATTTTTAATAAATATAAAAATAGAATAAAATAACTTAATAAAATTATATATGGTAGAATATTTTGTAAGTATTTATCCTACTTTTTTTGTGAATTTTTAGGGCATAGGAACTATTTTTAACAAAATAAAATATGCAAAAAGAAAATACAGCATGGTAGGGCATTTATGTAAATTTTTAAAGTTTTTGGACCAATCCATAACAAAAAAAAGAAGATTATGGCAAAAAATGCATTTTAACCAAAACATTTCCAAATATATATATATATATATATCTAGAGGGTATTTATGCAATTAATACAATATTCAGGGAGCTAGATGCAAAATTTTCAGAAAATATTACACTTATATTCCTAAAATAAGGACTAAAATGAAATACAAAAACCCAAGGGCCTAGGTGCAAAATACCCGATCCCCTCATGCACACGAGCACATGAGGTGACGTGGATTGGACCTAAGTGTAAATAAATGAAGTGTAGAGGGTGAACTGCAAAATAACCAAAACTTTTTATACTACAGACAAAAGTTTAAATATTAAAATGATATTACAAAAATAATAGGGGTCTTAAACAAATTTACCCCTAGATGGGTGATCGGACGGTGGATGTCTTCTCACTTAGAAACGTGTCGCCCTCTCAACGGCCGATGACGCTTCCCTGGTTGACGACGGCGATTAGATCTCCAGAAAAGATCGACGATTGCTGGCATTGCTAATCCGAAATCAACTGCTACACCTGGGAGGCTGATCTTGATTAGACGACTCCGAATGGCTCTCAAAGAACAAATGAAGAACTCGTGCTTGGCAAGTTTCATTTCGATTTACGCACGTCTCCGGCCACCTGGGACGATGCTGAGTGGCTCTTCACGCTCCTGTAGCCTCCCCATAACCCCCAGTGGCCTCAGATGCGTCCAGAGCTCACCGATCAAGCTCTGGAGTGACGAAGTTTGGATACAGACTTGGGAGGTATCTTCTTGCCTTGAGGACCCCTGGAAGGGGGTCTTTTCTCTTTTTTTCCTGCAGGGTTAGCAAAAGGGACCAAAACGGAAGTCTTCGAAGGCTTCAAGCAGTAGAAATGGGTGGATATGAAGTGGGGTGGAGCTCACCGTTGATGAGATGGATAGGGTGGGTGGATCTCCTTGATCGATGCTTGATCGAGGTGAACGGATGTGCCTGGGGCAAAGATCAGATGTAGGGTAAGATGTTGGAGATGATAGCTGAGGTGGAGGACGATCGGAACGAAGGGTCGGAGCTGGAGCTCCGACAAGTGATATTTGTGGGATTTTACAATAAACCAGACAGAATCGAAGGAAACAAAAGGAGACACTACACTACTGCTACACCTAGGAATGGAAAGAACAAGAAATGATGAACTCTACCTGACCTGGACCAACCTGGAGAAACCTCACGACGAAGGAGGTGGTTGAGATGGATCAACCTCGATTTGACGCTGCACACATGCATTGAATCCTCCTAGGAGCTCATGTTGTCATCGGGGTTCGCTAGATGCGAGAGGATTAGGGTTTTTGTGGCGGAAGAGGGTTCAAATGGTGAAGGAAGGACAAAGCATATATCATATATATGTGACCTTTGATCGAGGGGCATCTCATGAATCGAGGCTCCTTAGACTAAGAAGAGATCTGTGCGTGAAGAAGGATGATCAAGGAGCAAGGTTGCAGAAAGAATAGATCCAAAAGGATGCAATATACGGATGGGAAAATTCGACGAAAATGGGTCGTCCGCACTAGGCTACAAGACCTAGGCGTCAAAGGGGGCCCGTTGACTGGCGGGTCAACCGAGGCCCGCCTCTGATTGGTCCACGTGGCCGCATGAGAACAAAATCGATATAAAAAAGTAAATAAATAGAAAAAAATAGTAGATGATTTATTTAATTTTTGATTAAAACATAAAAATGTTATTTTAGATAGTATTTTATCATGATTATTATTTATTTTTATGAGTTTATTTATTATGAGTTACTTTTTACAAGTGTCTCTATAGGTATATTTACCTATGTAATGTATATTTTATTTTTATTTTGAATTTTATATTTTATTATTTTATAAACATAATTTATATTTAAAACTTGTTTAAATACACTTAAATATATTTTTATTATATTTATCAAATATTATTTGTATACTTAATAAATAGATATATTTATTATATAAGTATATGTATAGTGTATTCATCTATGTACTTAAATAAATTTATTTTCTTTTCTTTTTGATGATTTTATTTACTTATAATTATGTACATATACTATAAAAAATATTTAAAAATTATAAAAATATAAAGTAATAAAAAATGTAAAGAATAAATAAAATGAATATTTTACTCAGGTATAGTGTACAATAGGGGTCCAAACCTAACTTTTGCATCTTAACTCTAAATTGAACAACCTTTATTAAATAGCTTATTAAAAGTTATATATAATTAAATGTGATTTTGATGCATTTGAGTTCATATGGAGGAGATACATGTCTATGAAGTTTGGGTTTTGGGATTTTATTCAGAATGTAGAATGTACAATGCATATTATTTTTGTGTAAAATCAATTTTGTATTTTTATATATAATTTTTCTACAACTTTTATGTATAAAGTTTCTTAATTTGGTGTGTGTATAAATAATAAAGAATAAAATAAGTCCCAAATTAGACTTATTGGTTAATAAATAAAGAGGGTTTTATTCTATTTTAACCCTTATCTCCCCTACCTTATTCCTTGTCGACCCAATCATCATGATGCTTAGGTCTTGGGGTTTTGGATCATAAAATACCTTTGGCATTTTATTTCTTTTATTTATTTATTTATTTTAGCTTTAAATACAATATTTCATACACTATTTACACAACAAAAACTAGATGTTATTTCATGCAAAATAATGATATTTACATGCATTTGACTGGGTTTAAAGGCCAAAATGAAAGAATAAAGGTGATGAAATGGAGATTCATCATAAGCTTATAACCCAAACCCCTAGACTTTCCCCCTAAGTCCCCATTTCTGACCCTTGCAGATTTGAGAGCTGCAAGGGCTTGCTTTTGACCTTCGAAATACATTTTGGTTGTGTAAGCCTGATAGTCTTCTTAAAGGTGTGATATTGAACTTGACAGCTCGGGAAGATAACCTTTTTGCTTGGGAGCTATCAGGAGCACCGCTGAGCGTAAGGATGCTCCATGTGTGTAATGGTTTCATAATATTGTTCTACCACCAACTAAAATCAACAAGATAATTCAGCTTGGCCTTCACATGTGAAGTTGGTGAACATAAAGGGATTTGTATTGTGTTTGATTTATGTGAGTTAATTTCCACATATTCAAGTGCAATCATAGTACTAGCATCTCCTTGATTCATTGTGCTCTAACCTAATATCTTGACATCAGAGATGAATAGTTCGGGGGAAATTTTTTTCGTATTTCTCAAACCTCTTGCTGAATTCCCCAAAAATTTTGTCTTCTAAGGTCCATGAAATCTTGCTTCCTTGACCTCCCTGGACTCATGACCCTCTTGAGTTTGAGTTCACTCACTTAGGGGATGGTCATACACTGACCAACCCGTTTCTCTCTTCATTTCTCACTGAGGAAGACCTTTGCCTCAGTGAGTTCGATTTGATTTCCGCCTCATATTCTAACCTAAATCCTTTTTCTGATGAAGGAACCCAGGAAAATTCAACCATGATGCCTTCTAAGAAACAGAATGATGAGGAGGAATGTGAGGACCCACTTTAAATGATACTAGAAAGGTTGGCAGCATTCGAGAAACAAAATACACTATTTAGAGCTTATATAGGTTAGCTTAATGTGGGTAGAGATGCACCGATGGATGTGGCTTACAACTCTGATCAATATAGAGTTCAGAATTTGTTAAGTCCAGCCCAACCAGAGATTGACTATGAGATAAAGCCGCATTTTCTCACTTTGTTGCCTAAGTATAAGTGGAATGCTCATGAAGCACCTTATGTATTCCTTAGGGACTTTGAGTTAGTTTGTGATAACCTTAGGCATCCTAGGGATAGTTAAGACTATATAAGGCTCAAAACCCTACCATTTGCCTTGGGAGATAAGGTAGATCATTGGGTGAAGAACCTTGGGGTGGTTGTAACTACCTACAACCAATTAAAGGACATATTTCTAAAGAAGTTCTAACCTTTAAGTAGAACTAATGAGAAGAGGACACATATCAAGAATTTCTCTCAGTTGCACAATGAGCCATTTTGTGATACATGGGAGAAATTCAAGGACCTCCTGTAGAAGTATATATGTCATGTTATGGAGAATACCATTATGGTCCAATCATTGTATAGCGGTCTCAACCATGAGATGCATGGTTTAGTAATCGCTTCCTGTGGAGGAAACTATACGTCATGTGATGTGGATACCATATAGAAGGTATCCGAGCAAATAGCTGAGATGAGCCGGTCACAGACCACTAGTAGGTCGTATACTAAGTCCCCTCATTCACTCCTATATAAGGGGAGGGGAAAGAAGGCTATCATCGATCTAGCTGAGGATTTTATTCCTAGAAAGGGAATCATTACAGACAAGTTGACACTAGTTGAGCGGATTAATAAGATGATGAACAAGTTAGAAAGTTTATCCAAGTTGCATAAGCAGATGGATGATCTAGCTGAGAGGGTATCTAAGATGAAGATACCTGCCACGTCTGATCCTGCTTCCCTTATTTACCGAGTACATCATGTCCAAGAACAGTCTATGTCTGGGCTACCACATCCATGGGTAGAGGACCAATCCTTTGCCCAACCTTGCCAGCAGTAGCCATGGGCTAAGACGGTCTTGGAGGAGCCTCCTCTGGTGTGGGAGCTGAATGGTGTGTGGTATACTCAGGATCCTACCAACATACATGAAGGGATGAGTGACCGTCTGTCTTACCAACGTCCCTCAACCCTCCACAATACCAGCTTCACCCCTGCACCCCTCCCTTCTCAACCGATCCCTGGTGCCTACCACTCCTAGCAACTGAGGCAATATTATTTACGCCAGCCACAATAGCAGTTGGGCCAACAACGCCGGTCTTTTTAGTCATACCCACAACAACAATACCAGGGCCATCAGTGTAAACCTTCACAGTTCCCTTCTTCTTGTTCTTCACATCAGCATTCTTCTTCGTTAGGTCCCACTGATTTTCAGTGGTAGATTCTCAAGGAGCTTCATTCCTATAGGAACAAAATACATGATATGCAGGTTGACATCAACCACTTATCTCATTGGCAGGGCGATTAGTCTACACCTTCTGCATCCATTCTCGTTCAGGTTCATGCTAACCCCAATAGTGTGAACAAGACACAACATCAATATGGTCAGGTATATGTTGATCGACTATTCAGAGGAGCCCAATGTCCAGTCCTGGAGGAGCATGCGGTGTCTGATAGTCAGATTCGACAATCGTTGTATCGGTCCTATCTAGGCATTCAGCTTGTAAACAACCAAATCAAGCAAACAATCATCCCACAATATATGAATAATCAATGCAACCGTGTGAGTCAAAATTTATTTTATTTTAACTCCACCAAATATGTTTATAGTGAATAAGTGTAGAGTGTCAAGCCACAGAGAGCAATGGGGATAGGGTAATTATTGCATAAAAAAACAACAATTATTGTTGCACTTTTTTGTGGGATTTTTATTATATTTAATTTTATAGATTTTATATTTTATATATCTTTTATATTTTTGGATTTTTGATTTTGAATTTCTTTTTTTACTTTTACAAATTTTAGTTTCTTTTTTAAAGATATAATATGTATATATACATATCTATAATTTAATAATAATAGAAATAAATAGAATAATATAATATAAATAAATGCAAAAAAATGATAAATAATAATAGCACTTTTTATTTTTTAAAGTTTTCAATATAACTAAATGTATTTATAATTAAGAATAATGATTATAAGTATATATAATAAATATAAGTATATATAGTAGATATAGGTTTATATTTTTAATAGGGTTATATATACACTAACAATTATAAAATAAAATGTTTTGTGTTTTTTCTCTAATTTTCTCTATTTTTGTGATTTTAGGTATTTTTTGCTAATTTTTAGGTATTTTTAAAGTCTAAAATATAGTAAAATAGGGAAAATAATAATATTCATATTATTTTAGGTCCTAAAAATAGAAAATCAGTTCAAAACTACCAAAAACTAGTTTTTATATATACTATATAATATATATAACTACATATTAGAAAACTATTTTTTTGGAATTTATAGAAAATTTGCAAATTTTTTAGTGTTAGGAGGGTTTTTTTATTTTTTAAGGTTTTATTTTTATAATTTTTTATGATTTTTGGTCTGGAGTTATATTATATAGTAACATAATATATATTTGGAAATTTTTAGATAAGGTTTTATATTTTTTGTATTTTTATAACTAAACATGGAATAAATAACTCCTATATTATTTTTAATAATTTAAAATGTAGCAAAATGTAAAATAAAAATATGGCGAGAACAAGCTTAATATCAAGCGTGTAATACAATTTCCCAAGATTTTAAAAGCATCAGAGATATTTAAGCAAAAATAAAAAAAAACAACAAAATATTATACAACATGATAATGGTATTTATGCAATCAAAATAAAATACAAGGGGTAGCGTGCAAAAGTACCCAAAAATTAACACACATTTACAAATTTCCAAGACTGAACACAAATAAAGGAACCCGTCAGGGTTCCTTTAAATTTGCCTACCTCATGTGGGCCGCCACATGACATGAGCTGGCACTAGACCTAACTGTAATATTCAATAATGTTTGGGAGCTCCTTGCAATTTTTACACAAAATTTTAAATTTACTTTAATACTTATAGGACCAACTGATAAATAAAAAATAAGCTAGGGGCCCTAAAATATTTACTCCTTCAAGTTGCCCGATCCGAGGCTTCTCCCTAGGCCATGTGTCCTAATCTACGACTGGAAAGCAGTACCGCTTCGGCTGAAATGAAGGGACCATATTTGATCTGGGCTCAGGTCTTGATCGGATGGCAGGGCGGCTGTCTGGAAGAGCAGGGAAGAATATCTCCTTTCTCGAACTTCGACCTTTGATTACAACGTGCTCCAACCTCCGCTTCCTTTGTCGATAGGCACTTTAGCTTCATGGGAGCGAGTCATGCCTACAAGATGGGTCCAATGAAGTCCATGCCTCACCAAAAGGGTCCGGTAGGTCCAATCTCTTGGAGCTCATGGATTGAGCTTCACGATGGAGCTCCAGGTACTTTGAGGCTCCGGTACCTTCATAAAATCCTACAGGACAATAAGGGAGTCCTTTTAGACCCTGAATGAAGTTGAATGGCACGACAAATGAATGAAATGATCGAGCTCCAACGAAGGGTGGTGGAGCGAGCTCGAGCGGTCTTCAATCCGTACAGGATCGAAGGGGAAACATGCGGAGTCAATGGAGAAATGAGTGGGAGAGATGATGGGATGAAAATGGTGGGTCGAAATAATGGATGATTTGGGCCTGGAGCCTAGTGCTCCAGCGATTTTAAATCTTATAACTAAATGAAACTAAAGTCCAATTAATAAAACTAAAGCTACATCTAAGCTACTAGGAAGAAAAGCAATGAAAATACAAAGGAACACAACTCTTACCTGACTATTCCAGGGAGCAGACAGGCATCGCCATCAACTACTCCGGCGAGCTAGATCACCACCTCATGCCGCTCTTTATCCAAACCAAAGCTCCCGTGATCTTGTTGCTATCACTGGCAAGCTCAAACGATCTGAAGAATTGGGTTACCGAGGGTAGAGAGGGATAAACATTAGAAAGGGGGCTCGGATGGTTTATTTATAAACATTTTGAATGAGGCTTAATTACCTAGGGTTTGTGATCAATTAGGGATATGCACAACAGATCCAGGAATTAGGAGAGTATTAGGGTAGATCAGGGATGAGTTTGCCTGAAAAACCAGATCGAATGGAGTGATGGGTCAACTGACAAATGAGGAAGAAGATGTGGGTTCCATCATTCTGACGGGGGTAGGTGGCTTGGAAGGGGAGTTGACCGGAGGTCAACAAAGCAAGCCCCTTGATGGTCCACGTGGACCAATCAGGAAAATTAGAGAACTAAATCCCTTAGAAATTAGATATAAATAATAAATGGTTTTATTAATTATAAGTTAAGATATGAAAAATGGTTCTTATTTTATGTAGTATTTTATTATGATTTTTATTTATTTATATAAATTGAGTTATTATGCGTTAATATTTACATGTATATATAGGTATATATACATGTATTTAGTATCTTTTATTTTTATTTTGTATCATATATTTTATTATTGTAGTTACATATTTTATATATTTATGAATCATTTAATTACATATTTACATATTTTGGTTTATTTTTCTAATTTTATTTATTTACATAAATAATTATGTATATGTTTTGTATATGTATAATTTACCTATATATTATAATACATTATTAATTTTAATAAATTGTTAATGCTTTTATTCTATTTTTATTATGGAAATATGTTTTATATAATATTTACACACGCACACACACGCACACGTGCACACGTACGCGCACACGCATATGCACACAGACACACACAAGTATAAGATATGTAAACATGTGAAGGATGGATATAATGAATATTATATACGTGTATATAGAACTATAGGGACCCAAAAGCGAACTTTTGCATCTCAATTCTAAATTAAATGAAACCACCTTCATTAATGAGATAATTTGATTACATGAATAATAAATGTAAGTTTGGTCAATTTTGAGTTTATATGGAGGAGATACAGGTTTGGGAAGTTTTCTTTACGACTTTTTATTCCGAGTGTCTTAAGCATACTGTGCATTATTTTTGAGTGAAACCAATTTTGTATTTTTCTTTGTATTTTTATGTATAACTTTCATGCTGAGGATTTCTTTAATTAAGGTATAAATATAAAGAATAAAATCGAGCCCAAATGGGTATATTGATGAATAAAAATTTGGGTTTCGTAGTATTTTTTGTACAATTAGTTTGCCCTATCTCCCCTACTTTATTCCTTGTCAACCAAGTCATCATGATAACTGTGTCTCGAGGTCTAGGGCCACTCATTGTCTTTAACACTTCGTTATTTTTCTTTTCTTCCTTTATTCTTTTATTTTGGGATTAAATATATGTATTTATATAGTATATATCTATCATATATCGAGTGTTATTTTGCACAAATTAATGCTATATACATTTTTGCTAGAGATTTAAGGATAAACTGAAAGAATGAGGTGATTAAATGGTGATTCATCACTCCTCTATACTTGCCTTTGCTAGTCCCTAGCAAACACTTATGGTAATGAGTGTAAAAAGAAAACAAAGAAAAGAAAAAGAAAGAACTTGGATTAATTTTTGACTTTTAAATTTATTCTTATAAAATCAAAGTTTGGAGCCCAGTTGAGACCTTAGATTCTTAGTGTGTTCGAAACCACATTAAGATTAGTAAGTGTGACACAACATCCCTTAGGTTCCATAATCTTATTATTCAATTTAATTCACAGTGTAGTCAGAACCATCCTTCCAGTCGCACACTCTCGCGTCATTGAAATGACAAGTACCATGTGTGTGAATTTGCTAACTCTTCCCAGATAAGTTACTGAACTATTAAGAAGTCTCCTCCTCTGGCAACTCATCATCGTGGAGACAGATATTCCCTTCTAAGGTCAAGTGTGTGCTAGTCACAACCGGAATGAAGAGAAGCTAGAAGATTGGGGGAAAAGAAGTGGAAATGGACAAGTGTAGTCGCATTTCCTTGTGAAGCTCGGTTAGTGTAAACGAGTCATCATCAAGAGGCATGATTTTTCTATAAGCTCAATATTTTTATGGATTTTTTAGTGTAGCCTTCTTTTTTGGATTTTTCTTTGCTTTGCATTGTTCTGCATTCTTGTTTTGCCTCAACGGATATAGAATCTTTTGGTCTTCCCATATTTTGTGGTCTTGGAAAAGGTTGTGCTAGCAGACCATTCCTCATCCGAAGCATTATTTCAATCCAGTCTCCAGTCGTTAGATGTCCCAGCTACCATACGAAGTGGGTTGAAGTACTAGTTTCGTCAGTCCCCAAGAATGGTTCCTGAGCCACCCTTGACGAAGCGGTCTAGTATCGTCCCGAGTTAGACTCCAAGATTTTTCAACAATCCATCTGGATTGAGCTATGTGTTAAGTGTGAGGTTTCCAGTCAAGCCACTATCTCAAGAGTCGTACGGATGACATGAAGAGCTTTAATTAGACACATTGAATCGACTCATGAACACAGTCTCATGGAACTTAAAGAATTCAAGTGACATGAAGCATCCTAATTCTAGCCCTTGTTGGGTTCCTCTAAAATTAGACGGATTAAGGTCTAGACCAAGCTCCAATCTTCAGGCTTAATTTAAACTTGTTCAATTGTCCTGATCATTTCAAAAAATACAAATGCAATGTACAATGCAAGAAAATCTTTTTGTGAAGTAATTTTCTGATTTTGAGCCTTTGATGGTTTTTTGAAAATGTTTTGCAAATTTTTATGCATTTTTGAAAACATTTTAAAAAATTTTGTGGGTTTTGAAATTTTTGAATTTTTTAGGGAGTTTGATAAAGGTTAGTGAAGGAAGTATGTGTAGATATTTACATGGGAGTGCATCAATAGTTACAAGGGGTGGATGTAGGATTTACATTGGGTATTTACACGATTTAAGTTAGTTGTTATATATATACAAGTCTTATAAAGGATTTTATTTGCTACAATGATGTTGAAGGCTCTCAAAATAGTTTTAAAATAGTTTGATAAACATTTTGAAAACTATATTTTACAAATAATGTTGACAAAAAATTCCTCAAACATTTATAAAATTTGAAAAGCATTTCACAAAGATTTTTTCCAACAATATGTATATATTTTTCATACTATTTTTACAACCATTTTCCAAATCATTTGCAAAGTAATTTTCAAAATATTTACTTAAATAAATGATTTTTTTGCAAATATTTACAAAACTTAGTAAATTGTTGGCAAAAAGTTTTCCAAATGGTTTCAAAAGATTTTTCAAGACATCTCGCAACCATTTTTCAAATCATTTTGCAAAACATTTTTAAACCTGTTTATTAATCACATTTACAAATAAATATAAAGAATTTTATTCGTAATGATTCTGTATTGCTGATTAATTGTATACCCTTATATGTATAGTATTTTAGCCATGTTATTCAAAATACAAAAGTACGAGTTATGGGTAAAGTATATATGAAGCATATAAGACCCCATATACTTAGCGTGAGTTATGTCATCATAGTGACTGTATGGAAAAAGGAAGACATAACTCGTGCTGAGTATTGGAAAGTCTATACTACAATGACTAAAAGAATTAGAAGACGACCGTCCCCATATACTTAGGATTAAATAATCATAAGTATAGAAGGCTGTATACAAAATAAGGATGATCGAGAATCAAATTTACGAACTTAATGGGGTCATCCTGTCCTCCCGATACTTGGAGCGAAATATACCTAAGTATAGAAAGAAGAGAAAATTTGAGTGAGAGAGAGAATAATGAATGACCTGGATGCACTCACTCCCCTATTTTTAGGATGAAGCATATCCTAAGTATAACACAGATGAATGGAATGAGGGCTATATGGAAGAAAAAATTGGAAGAAAAGAAATGAAAAGAAGAAAGTCAATCAAAAATATTTTGGGAGGTATTGTCCGGCTCCACTGATGTTGTTGAATCTACATGGCTTCATCAAAATTACTTGAATAGAATCAACAACGATCAGGAATGTGTCGTGCTCTAAATACGGCTTCAGCAACTGACCGTTGATGATGAAAGGTTGTGTGTCAGGTGACAATTCTAATATCAAAACACTTCCATTGTCACACACAATTCTTACTCTGAAAGGCCCTAGCCATTTACTCTTCTATTTGTCCAGAAAAATCTTCAACTTTGTGTCGAACAACCATATTTTCTATCCAGGTTTGACGGTCTTTCGTCTGATGTGATTGTCATGTCAGCGATTGACCTTCTCTTTGTACACGAAGATGTTGTCATAAGTGAATCTCAGAATCCCAAGAGCTTGTTCAGATCCAGTTTTCTTTGCTGACCACCTTTCTGTGAGTCGAGGTTGCGGATGTTTACTGCCCAAAGAGATTTGTGAATGAATTCCGAGGGCATATGTTAAGGATTTCCATACACAAGACGATAGGGAGATATGCCCAAGGGAGACTTGTAGGCAGTTCTGTATGTCCAGAGAACTGAATCCAAGAGTTGTGACCAGTTCTTTTGGTCTGTCCTCACAAGCTTCTGCAGGATCATCTTGATGTCTCTATTTGATAACTCAGTCAGGCCATTTGATTGGGGATAATAAGGAGATGTGACTTGTGGTCGATGCCATCCTCCTTCACCAATTTCTAAGCCTCTTTATTAATGAAGTGGCTACCCCCATATGATATCAGGATCTTTGGTATCCCGAACTGTGAAATGATGTTCTCATTAAGAAAATAGTACACTGTGCAGCTGTCTGTGACTCTAGTAGGGATAACGTCTACCCTAATGACTCACATAGTCCACTACAAGCAGGATGTATTCGTAGTCCTGAGGAAATGGACCCATGAAATCAATGCCCATGGATTGAACACATCATATATTTGAATGAATTTGAAGGGCATAGAATATTTGACACCCTGGGTTTTTTCTCATTCTCTGATAATTAGCGCAAGCTTTGACATATTCATTTGCATCCTTGAATAATGTGGGCCACCAGAGGCCACGTTGTAGTATCTTTATTGTAGTCCGACTTCTAGAATGATGTCCACCAGATTCGAGATTATGGCAGTTCTTGAGGGAACTTGTGTACTCCTTCTGAGGAATATACGGATGCCATATGCAGTGTGCTCCTTCCATGAACAAGTATGGGTCCTCCCACTGGTGGAAACGGAAATCAGACATGAACTTGTCCTTCTCGTCTAATCCTGTGGAACTACCCCAAGGACAAAGTAATTCACAATATTGGCATACCATAGGAGAGAGTCAATGTTGAGGATGGATTCGTCAGGGATGGTCTCTATGATCGATGCACTGCTCAGGTGAGTATCTTGACATTCTACTCTTGTTAAGTGGTCTGCTATCACATTTTGAACTCCCGATTTATCTATGATTTCCAAGTCGGATTCATGGAGGAGAAGGATCCATCTAAGTACGAGTAATTTGGCATTCTTCTTCTGTTGTAGGTAACGGATAACGGAGTGGTCAATAAACACAATAACGTTTAATCCTAGACGATAAGATTGAAACTTCTCTAAAGCAAATACTACTGCCATCAATTCTTTCTCTAAAACTGCATCTTTGTGCTTCATCGAGTGTCTTGTTGGCATAGTGAATGACATAGGGCAACTTATCTCTTCTCTGTCCTAGGACAACCCCAACTACGAAATTTGACACATCCATCATGATCTCAAAGGGAAGAGTCCAATCAAGTGGTTGTAGGATGGGAGCCTGAGTGATAAGATCTTTCAATTGATAGAATGATTGAAGTACCTTTTGATCAACAATAAACTCGATCTCCTTGTATAGAAACCTATTAGAGGATGGGCAAGTCCGTTGAAGTCCTTGATGAATCTTTTGTAGAAGCCGACATGCCCCAAAAATGACCTCACATTCTTCACATTCTGAGGTGAATCTAATTTAGCGATGACATCCACCTTCGCTGGGTCAACTTCCATGCCTCGCTTGGAAATGACGTGGCCCAACACAATTCCTTCTATGACCATGAAGTGACTCTTTTTCCTTGATAAGACCAAATTCACTTCATGGCATTTCTGTAGTACTCAGTTTAGGTGCTAAAGACAAGAATCAAAGCTGTCACCGTAGACTGAGAAATCACCCATGAAGACTTTAAGAAAACTCCCGACCATATCGATGAGAACTACAAGTATGCACCTTTGGAATGTGGTAAGGGTGTTGTACAGTCCAAAGGGCACTGGTACGGGTGTTGTACAATCCAACGGGCATTCTTCAAAAAAGCATATGTGCCGAATGGGAAAGTGATGAATCACCATTTCATCACCTTCATTCTTTCATTTTGGCCTTGAATCCCTCGTTAAATGCATGCATATATCCTAAATTTGTCAAAGTAACATGTTAAAATAAACATTCTTTAATTTGTACAAAATACTGTATAAAATATTGCATATATATTGTATTTAATTCCAAAATTAAAGAATAAAAGAAGAAAAGTAAAAGAAATGAGACACCATAGGTGTTGAGTTACCCTAGCCCTGAGACTTAGTTATCATGATGACTTAGTTGATAAGGAATAAAGTAGGGGGAGATACTGTGTCCAATTATACAGATTGCACAGTCTGAAAACCCAAAAAATATAGGTCATTAACTAACTTATGGGACCTATTTTATTCTTTATTATTCATGCATCAAATCAATAACCTTTGCCATAAAAGTTATAGAGAAAAATACATAGAAAAATACAAAATTTATTTCATATTAAATAATATACAATATACATTTTACACTCAGAATGAAAATCCAAAATCTAAATTTCCCAGACCTGTATTTCCTCCATATTAACTCAAAATGCACCAAATCACCTTTAATTGTATATAACTTTTAGTAAGCTATTTAATGAAGGTGGTACATTGCATAGTTTGGAGTAAAAATGCAAAAATTTGGTTTTGGATCTCTATTGTACAATATACCTGAATAAAATACTCATTTTATTTATTCTTTACAATTTTTATAATATAATATTTTTATAATTTTGTAAATACTTTTTATAGTATATGTACATATTTAGAATGCAATAAAACCATAAAAATACACTATAATAAATTAGTATATATACATATATAGATGAATATATTACACTTATACCTATAATAAATACATTTATTTATTTAAGTATACATATTATATCAAAAAAATAAAATAAAAATATATTTAAGTATATTTAAATAGTTTATAAAAATATAAACTAAGTATATAAAATAATAAAATATAAATACAAAATAAAAATAAAATATTCAAAACATAGGTCAATATACCTATAAATATACTTGTAAAAAGTAACATGTAATAAACTCAAAAAAATAAATAAAATAGGCATTAATTTCTACATAAAATTAGAAATACTTTTTATTTAAACCTTAAAATAAGTAATTCGTTTCTTAATTCCTTTTCATTTTCCAAGGTATTTTTGCCTTGGAATTTCCTGGATGGCCCACATGGACCAACTGGGAGGCTTTGTTTATTGACTTAGGGTCAAATGTACTGGCCTGCCCCGCCTCCCTGTCAGAACCCTCAGACATGCCATCTTCTCGCACTTTTAACGCCTCCACCTTACTTCCATTCCTCTCGAAACCTTCACCATCATGCGATCCTTCCTTCCTTGACCCTCGCGCATGCAAGCATCTTCACCAACCACCTCCTCCGTCTACGCAATCTCCCCTTTAAAGTTCCACCTTCACTTGTTTATAAAGCACCCCAAAATCCTTTTTGAGATTTTTGATCCATTCTTAGACGATCTTAGCCCCTAAGAGTGTGCCCTAGAGCTTCATCCTTGTGATAGCAAGGAGGAGCTGCCTTCTTCAGCGAGGAGGAGCGACATATTAGGAGATTCACCATCTCCGATGGAGCACCATCATGAGGTTCTGCCCTTGGTTCCGTCCACATTGAGCCCTAGTTCTTCGCATCCTTAGGTTAGTTGCAATTCATATTTTACTGATCATATTTCAATTTCAGTTGATAATGTTTAGTATTAGAGTAATTCCCAGATCTTAGTTGACTTGGAAGTTGAGCTCCGGGTCTGATTCATCGTCATTACACATGTTCTTTGACCCATTTTCACCTCATTATCTTGCCCCATTGCCTTCTCCACCAATCACCTCATTTTCCCCCTTGATTCCGGCTAGGAGTCAAGCTACTAATCGAATCACCATTCTTCCACATTGCTGGAGCCTCACCATCCACATCATCCACGAGGTCCAAGAACTCCATTTTTGGGCTGAGATGATTGTCTCGAGCCAGGTAACCTTTTGCGTGCAGGACTTGGCTGAAGCAACGCACTTGGGGCCACTTCGAGGTACACCTTAAGCTCCAGGAAGAATACCATCCAGGTCCCCATCGTTGGGACCTGGAACCCATATGAGGGTACCTGCACATGTGGAGGACCTCTAGGAAGGAGAAGAGCCAGTCGACGTAAAGGATTTAGCCCAGACATAGCTAGAATTGGAGATCGAAGTTCACCACATGTAGTGTTCTTCCTGTTCTTGGAGGACACCCAGTTGCTGTCCGATCAAGGGCCTCTTCCTAGATCTAATCGTAGCCATTAGCTTTTGGCAAAATGCTGCCTGACTTGAGCCACATGATCAGACACACGTCACACATCGAACGCCCGATTTGGGGCCTTTAAGTGAGTAAACTTCAAAGGCACCCTCTGTATTTTTGTAACAATTAAAAGGTCTGTAAATATTTTGCAACGATTAAAAATTAGTAGACAAATTGCATGCATGCCCTTACCCATTTTTAATATTGCAAGTTAGTCCTCCGTCACATCACCTCGCATGGCGGCCCACATGCATGGGAATTTTGCAAAAAAGGCCCTTGTAGCTTTTGTAATTGTGTTTTTATATTCAAAGTTTTAATATTATTTGTAATATTTTGGGTATTTTGCACTGTATCCCCTAACTTTTATTTTAATGGCAAATATACCCCTTCTAGTTCATGTATTTTTGTGTATGTTTGTCTAATTTTTTGTAAATATCATCCGTGCTCCAAGAATTATAATAAAAAGTGAGGTACCTAGATGCATGCTCTTTCACGCCATGTAATTCATTTTGCATTTTATGCCCTTTTCCTATTTATTAAAAAACAAATAGTGCACGGATATTCCCTATATGCTTTAAAAAATATAAAAAATTATAAAATCATGTTTAAAAATCCAAAAAATATAATGTGTTTATTATAATATCTAGTACCCCCAGACAAAAATCCCTAAAAATAGAAAAATAAAATGAAAAAAATAAAAATCTCTAAAATCCTATAAAATATAAAAAGTCACCAAAAGCCCTAAAAATATATCTTTTTGTTTTGTATTTTTATTTATATATATATTAGTATATATTAAAATTGATTTGGAAAAATTTCGATTCTTTTTGCTATTTTTAAACGCCAAATCAATTTGACCTATTTATTTAATTCTTTTTTGGGATATTTTGGATTTAAAATACCTAAAAATTAGCAAAAATATCTGAAAAATCACAAAAATAGTAGAAAATATAAAAATACAAAAAAACTTTTATTTTCCTATTTCTTTTTTTTGACTATTTTTGCCTATATTTATACTTATATTACCCTATAGTGTATTATATATCTATATATAGTTGTAAATAAGTTATAATATTAATATTATCATAAATATTTTACAATTATTTAAAATCATGTATATACATATATTTAAAATTTTAAAAATAAAAAATATATAAATAAAAAATATTAAAGATTAAAAACCCACAAAAACTTAAGTAAATAGTGTACGTAGTTATATACATCTATACCTTATTTATTTATTTATCAATAAAATACCTGTGCTACCACATGTTCCATGAGTTCGACTCCTACATGCTAGTCCACTATAAATTTTTTGTAGGGTATAATAAATTTTGATTCAGACCTGCTTATTCACTGCTTGATATTATTGTGTGGGTTGATTGTTGCTTTGTCAAGTTTTGAGTTCGGTCACACAACGACAGCTAATTGTGTGAGATTAGCGAGACCGTCCTCGAGTCTTTCTATTGGTTAAACAAATGGCGCTGTTGTCGGGGAGCAATAGATCGTAGAACATTTTGCACATATTTGCACATTATTTTTCCTTTATTTTCTGCTTATTTTATTTTGATAATTATTTGACTGTTCTAATCCATGTTTTCTTGTTGATCTTTCTTGTGAGGGATCACTTGGCGATGACTATCTCTTAGGAGGTGGGTGAACCCGAGACGAGTGGAGATCGGCCTTCTACTTGTGTGCCGACCATGAGAGAAAAGGAGAGGGGAGTGAGGAGAGGAGAAAAGCAGTTACTTAGCATTTTTTTTATTTTTTGTGAGAGAGAGAATTTATTTTTGCATAATTAATTGTAATAATTTGGATACTGCCACACTTAGCGAGGTCCAGTGCCCAGGTATCTATTAACCTGAGGGTCTCATCGTGATTTTTCATGTTTTCTCCGCCCTTCTTTTATTTGTTTCTCGTGATTTAAGCTTTTCGCATTTGTTTCTATTTGTTTTATGTAAGTGAGCCCTTTGACACTAGGTTTGCTTGACTCGGTAGCTAGGTTCAAATCCCTAATTATATTGCATGAACCTTTTGTGATACATGCTTAGACTTAGTCAAATTATTAATTGCAAATTACTCGAATATTGAACCACGCACTGTGAGAGACCTCATACAATGCATGCAGGACTTGCTACGGCAGGCACCGAGAGATCTCCAAGATCGGACATTTAGGATCCATTTTTGAGTAGTTAGCCTTTTATTCTTCTCGATAATATTACCTATATATTTTGTATGCTTTCTTGCTTTTGCATATCGACATATAAGTATAAATATTTCAACTCTGCCTTGCATCTCGCATGAAGAGAGTTGGGAAGCGCTCTAAGTAATTCTAACTTTGTATGAATCATTTCACTAGGCAAGATTTCCATCTTAGTGATGACTTGCATGGATTTTGCTTCCTCTCCCTTGTGTTTATATTACCTAAGACTTAAAGGAAAAAATACAAAAAACCGTTTGGCGGCTTGCTATGAAAAATACTCAAAAAATTAAAAACCCAAAATTAAAACAAGAGGACTGCTAATAAAACTTTGACCTTAATAACAATCGTAATGGACATCATTGTTTTGGGTTCATAAGGCCCTCATTGTTTTTTGGTACATTCCAGACTGAGTGAGGAATGACCCCTAAGGACAGAGCCCAAATCCTGATCTGTGGTACTTTGATTATCACCTGGGACGATAAAGTATTGGCACTTCTATCGTACGCGACTGAGTAGGATCTCGACAAGCACATTGTTCCCGCCTTATGTGGAGCATCCGATTTGGTCTAAAGTACTAAGTGTAGGCCACGCCCCCACGAGTGTGTTTATCTCATCAGTTTGCATCTGAGTAGGTTCTTGTGCGCTCACGAGAGATTCTATTGCGAGCGAGGTCCGAAGTATTGGTTTCGCTTATTGGCTTCCTCTCTTATTCTTTGGTCGAGTAACCCCCCATGCACGACATCAAAGACCATTCAAGCGCAGATCACATGTTACAAAGGAGGTGGAGGAAGTACGTGGAGCTTTCATAGCAGTACACACACTCTAGGGTTATCGTTCATAACGACTTGTTATAAGATCTTGCCCGCAAAACAAAATTAAAATTGAAAAAAAATAGTCGAACTTTTACAATTTCATATGTATTGAGTTAGTGAACCCACAATTGTTTGGTGTTTGTTTGATTTTAGTTAAGTTTAAATATCAATCCCGCACATTTTGTGCCTTTTTCACTTTCATATGTTTTACTCCTCATTTGACCCCCTGCTCATTTTGAGCCTTCTACTGTTTTGCACTCCCTTTATTCCTTGTTTGACCTCCATACCATTCTTCCATTTTTGATCTCCTCTTAACCTTCAAGATGGAGACACATGGATGGCTTAGTCGTGACTCTGCCACACCAACATCAATTCCATGCACCCACCGTCTCCAATAATTCGGGGCGGTTCCCGAGAACCCGGTTCGAACTCTGCGAACCGATCTCCAGACTCCCCGTCTTCTCCAAAAATCCTAGATCACTCTTGTTCCGAACTCTACCCATTTTGGATGGCCATTGATTTAAATCCTTACACCTTGCCATCCTTAATAAAATTTCGTGTTGACCTTAACACAAAAATATTCTCTACATCTGGTGCTTCTATTCAGAGTGATCGGGGAATCATTCCATGTGCAGATCACGAGCCTGTATGTAGTCATAGATTCTCTGAGATTCATATTCAGAAACAGATATAGAGATGGCTCCTTCAGGGAAAGGGAAGGGACCGTAGCACCCGTCGCAGCCACAGATGGAGCAGAGCCAGCCAGACTAGAACACTGTGAATGCCCAGTTTCTCGCCTCCATTCAAGCGATACAATAGCAGCTCACAGATCAGGCATTGGCCAAGTCACCTTCCAAGACATGCTTACTTATCTGAGGAGAAGGAGAGAGAACCTAGGAGGAGGAGAAGGAGGAGAAGAAGAAGAGAGACCAGGTGCAGGCCATGGAGGCCCAACAGATGAGCCCAGAGGAGAGAAGACCAAGCTGACTCTCAAAGAGACATACAACCCTTGAGTTGGGCAAGTTACCCTACGGTCATCACCGAGTTGAGTTGGTGAATCCGGGGTTTTGTTTTGCGTTTGATTATGTGGTGTGAGTCTATATCTTTTAGAACTCTATCAATTAATCATCTGTCTTATCAAGATGATGGGTAGGCGATCGCTTCAGCAGACTATAACCGATCCTCTCTCGTGTACCTACCCATCCATCTAGGTCGGTTCGGTATGTCCCTTTTCCCAAACTGAAATCTCATCGTGTTCCATCTTCCAAGCGTGACTCCGACCCTAGAAGCTCTCTTCCCTCTCCATCTTCTTCTCATTCTTTATCGTCATCACCCTCGGTTCGAGAGAACCCTCCTCTGCACCCGCAGTTGCATGTCGACTTGGGAGAACCTGATCTAGATTCTTTCTCCTTCCATAATACATGACTAGCAAAGGACCACAGTAGCCGTAGACTACCTCGGTAGTAATATATTAGGCCGTGATCAACAATAGTCTCCTAGCTTCCCTAGAGACAATACATAATCAGATAAGGGAGTAAGGGAGACTGATGAATGACGTCTGAGCTAAGCTAACGCAGCTGAGAGCCCAAAGAGAAACTCCTGATGCTAAGATCCCAGGAGTTGAGGTTGGTGGACAACATGGAGCATAGAGACCTCCACTTGATCCAAACCAAACGATGATGCATCTCTACAACCCTGGAGCTACCACCACACACTGGTGGATCCATCTTCCTGCCATCCATGGCAATTTTGAGCTCCGACCACAGACTATTCAGTTGCTGCCCAAGTTTCATGGGCTATCTACGGAGGAGCCGCATCTACACCTACAGGAATTCAAGCTTATCTGCAGTACGATACATGATCTGCATGTGAACGAGGATATGATCAAACTGATCGCATTTCCATTCTCCCTCGTGGATGGAGCAGCCTATTGGCTGAAGCATTTAGGGAGATACGTTTCGACGGGAACAATTGAGAACAGAATATCTGAACAAGTACGACCCACTTGGTCGCATGAATGCTGCTCGAGCTATGATAAGCAACTTCACCATGATTGGGAACGACCAATTCCACGAAGCATGAGACAGATTTACAGAGCTCATTGATAGGTGTCCTTGCCACGAGATCTCGAAGTTGAACCTAGTTAAGAGATTCTTTTGTGGGCTGACACCGGAGTTGCAAGGACTGATGAACGCTTCCTATGGTGGATCGTATTTTTCGAAGCATGAAGACCAAGTCTGGGCCATCTATGAGGAGATGGCTGAGAATTACACCACGATGTCCCAGACTAGGTTCTATACTCAAACGATGCCACCGACCTACCACCAGCATTCCCACGTGGCACAAATTGAAGGAACTCCTTCTTCAACCATTTCTTCTCATTCTAAATCCTCATCAACTGATATGGGGATTTTCTACTAGAAGTTTGATTGTATGGAGATAATAGAGAAAAGTACCAGAATTTGGACAAGCTCGATAAGATTGATGTGCTTGAGAGATGTCTTAGTGGTCTGAAGACGCAAATCATGTTCCTTCAAGAGATTCAGACAGATTCTGCGAAGTCTTTGAGATCACAGGCTAACTCAGGGAGTAGAGACCGAGGAATTCTTCTGTGACCACCAGTTCAACACATATATCATGTGCATTCTGAGCCAACCTCATGCTGATGAATCTCCATTTCATTACCTTTATTCTATCATTTTGGCCTTTAAAACCCTAGCTAATGCATGTAAATATCATCAATTTGTCTATAATAGCATTCATTAATTACTGTATTTATTACACATAAAATAAGGTCTTAATGCCAAAATTATAGAATAAAGAGAAGAAAAGAAAAAGGAATAAAATATTGCAAATATTTTATGACCCGAATCCTGAGACCAAGTCCAGAATGGAATTGGTCGACAAGGAATAAAGTAGGGGGAGATAAGGGCCAATAATACAATAAATGCCTCATCTATTTATTCATTCATTTATGCATTTTGAAACCTATTTTGTATATACTTATTTATTCATTAAATAAAAATATTTTGTACATGAAAGTTGTAGATAATAATGTAAATAAAAATACAAAATTGAGTTTGTACAAAAATGATACACAGTGTACATTTTATACACAGAATAAAAAGGTAGAATCTTAACTTCACAGACCCATATCTTGGAAATAAAAACTCAAAATCCATCAAAATCACCTTTAATTGTATATAGCTTTTCAAGAACTATTTAATAAAATTGGTTTCATAATTTTTGGAGTTCATCTGTGAAAGTTAGGGTTTTGACCCTCATTGTATAGCCTGCCCGATTAAAATATTCATTATATTCCTTATTCTTTATTTTTATAAATTTATATTTTTAGAATTTTTGTAAATAACACACCTAATGCATATACATATTGAAATTAGAATAAAACCAAAAAGAATTTGTAAAATAAAATAAGCCTATGCAATATATAGGCAAAATACCTATGTTATGTATGTATATAAATAAAAGGATGAATACATTCTTTAATTACTTTATTCTTTCATATTTTTAAAATATTGCCAATATTACATATAATTTATTAAAAATGTAAATCTAAAATAAAAACAAATAAAATTCATTAAATAAATAAAATGTATATAGAATACAGGTAAAATACCTATAAGGATACCTACATAATATATATATCCATTTATTTAAATATGTACATAAACTCATAAAAATTAAATAAAAATATATTTACACTCACCAAAATAAGTTATAAATTTATAAAATAAGAAAATAAAATAATAAAATAAAAATATATAAAATAAAAATAAAATACATGTAAATATACCAATAAATACGTCATTAAAATAAACCCCTAATAAAATACATCAAAAAATAAATAAAAAACATAAATAAATACTACATTATTTAATAAACATTTTCTATTTTATAAGTAAAAATAAATAAAGTCGTTTATTATATATAAAAAATCGGTCAAAATAAGGCTGAGGTGGACTAATCAGGTTTCGTTGACCGCCCGACCAACTCCTCTACCCCCAGCTGCCTAGTGCCAGAGGTTGTTTTAGCCCGTCTTCTCCGACTTTCCTCTTCTGATCCTTTGACTCCCAGGCGTAGATTCCTTCATGAAAAAGCTCGGTCTATGCTCCAATCTTCACGCCAGCATCTTAGATCCAACATCTGACCAATTGATTCTTTGTGGCACCCCGGTCAATAAGGGTGCGTCACCATGGATATAAAAAAAACCCTCGACCTCCTCCTCCATTTTGGTCTCCCTTCGGTCGCCTTCCACCCTTGTTTCCAGTCTCTAGAGGATCCTCATGACAGGGGGGTTCTCCTGGAAGCTTCAACCGGTCGGAGGAGTTGAGGGAAGCACCCACGACCGCCGCTCGCCGGAGGTCCTGTTCCCTGGTCGACCACCGGGTATAAGAGCTGATTTATCTCGTTTTGTATCTTAATTTTCGTTTTTAGTCTTTAATCCAGTAGTTATAGTAATCAGTAGGACCGTAGGTGCTCGATTAGGCCCAGATCGAAGTTCGCCGGAGTTCAGCTCCGGCGAACCTCTCTACCCTGATCTACGCACGATTCGACCCTCGCTCCACCTCCACTTCATTCCCCTACGCGTTCTATGCTTAACCCATGCATCAGATCAACCAGAGCTTCTCCAGCTCTGCGATTCGAGGTCCAACTCCTCCGCTTCGCCGGACCTCACCACCCACGTTCATCTTCCACTTTTGACGCTTTAACCCCTGGTCGAGGAAGACCCCCTCGAGCCCCTCATGCTTTTGGTGCAGGTTAGAAGCTTAACGGAGCCCCCTGGGCCTCGATTCGATCACCTGCAAGGTTCCAGGACCCCTCATTCTTCCTCGAGCTCGCTGGACCAATCTAGGGGGTCTTGGACCTTCTGGAGTACCTCGGACGCTGCGGACCACCTCGCCGGACGTATGGAGCCCATCGCCATCACCGAAGACCGTCTGGAGGCGGAGGAAACAAGGATTGAAGTCAGGGAAGCTAGCCATTCTTCCCTGTTCTTCGCGAAGAGCAGCTACCGTCGGATGGAGGAGGCGGCCCCAGGTCTTATCTTGGCCGTCCAATCAGCAATCACCTTGACCGTCCGATCGAGCATCAGATGTAATCTCAACCGAAGATCGGCGAAGGGGTATCGGGCTTCGAGAGCCCGCCACGTGGATAAGTGGCGCGTGGATCACCGTCCATCGGCGCGCATATGGGGGTAATTTACACTGAGACCCCTCGCATTTTTTGTATTTAATATTTAATCTTATAAATTAAACATAACATTGTAAATAATTTGTAAATTTTGCAATAGGGCCCCCACATTTCTTGTAATTACATTTTGGTCCTTCCGTGCCTCACGTGCAATCTCACGTGAGGTGCTTCAAAATTGCATTGAGCCTTATGGCAACTTTTTGTAATTATTAAATAGTTCAAAAACATTAAATAAATGTTTATTTCAGTTGGTGTATTTGCAATGCGCCCCCTAGATTTATTTTTAATTGCAATTATGCCCCTGCCAGGCTGAATTATTTTTACTTGCTTCATGTATTTATTAAAAATGCCTAGCTAGCTCCTAAAAATTCACAAAAATTAGGGTAAATGCCTTGTAGCTTGTAGATGCATGATGTATTTTTGTTTGGCAATTTTGAGCATTTTATCCATTTATTAAAAATGAAAAAGGAGCTATTTTTGCACTGTTAAAATGAGAAAATACAAAAAAATTTATAAAATGTTTTTGAAAAATTACAAAAATTATATATGATATATTTATATATTTATTGAGTCCAAAAGTGAAAAACCCTAAAAACAGGAAAAAGAAAAATAAAAAAAATAGAAAACTCCAAAATTAAACAAAAAAATATAAAAATGCAACAAAAATTCCAAAAATATATTTTCTTATGCTATAATTATCTATATATTAGTATTTGTGTATTAAAATTAATTTTCGAAATTTGAGGCTTATCCTATATTTTTAAAACCCAAATGATTTTCGGCATAGTTAATTAGTCCCATATTAAGGGCATTTTTGGATTTAAAAATACACAAAAATTAGTAAAATTCCAAAAAATAACCGAAAAAATTAGAAAAATCCTAAAAATATTATATTTAGTATATATTGAGTGTATATATATGTATGTATCCATATATTATATCTTCTCTTTCTCTTCTTTTATATATCTTTATATATAAATATATCTATATTATATAATTAAAATATATAAAAAGAAAACAAAAAAGTTATAAAATATAAAAACAAAATAAAAATTATAAAAACAAAAATAAAAAATATAAAACCCCAAAAACCCACAAAAATAGGATTCATTCAAGGATGACCTGGATGTACATGAACACTGTAGGCTACCCGATTTTTATTGCTCTCTGTGGTTCGACCTCTACATGCTTTTACACTATGCATTTTACGGTAGAGTTGATAAATGTTAATTCACAGTTTTGGGACTTAATTGGCTTATTCTTTAATGTGGGTTAATTTTTGATCAACCGAGGATTTTGAGTAGTCAATTCAGCGACTAGATCTCTCGCCTTGTGAGACTTCTGGACCCTCGATTTTCCCTAATTATCACATGCTTACCAGCAGAACCCACATACACCATCATCTGACACCTAGATGGTGGTGTATTATAATGATCAACCGCTTGCTTCAATGCCCCCGACTTATTCAGAGATGCTTGAGCCATTGATTGAAGTCAATGGGATATGGTACAACCAACAACATCAACCAGGGATCCGTCGCGATCATCCTGGTTTCCATTGGTCTTCAGTAAGTGCCTCTTCCCAATAGCCATCACATGCACAGATGGGGTATAACTGAGAACAACAACAACATTCAGGTCCTCGCCAGTACCAGCCCGCTCAGTGGCGATAGAACACATGTCCATCTCAATATCAGCAGTCTTACCCTCCACATCAGTAGCCAGCTCCACAGCCACCTCATTATCACCAAGGCGACTCATCCGTGTCTCATGGTCCTTCCCATGATAACACCGCTCTAGAGTTTCTCGCTAGTTTGATAGCCGACCAACATGTCGCATTTCAACGAGAAATGGATGAGTTCAAAAACCATGTTACAGATCTCGTAAAAGGGAATTCCACTATTCCTGCTCAGATCGAGCCAAACCCTAACAGTCTGGAAGGAAAGTCAGAGCAGGTACACTTGATAGAACCTATCCTCCAGTCACAGGTATTTTCATATGATTCTCTTTACTGTGATGAAGCTGATTTTATTTCTCTTAGGAGTAGTAGGATACTCCCAGGCAGAGACTTAACTAAGCTCAATGAAGATATATCTGATGATGCAAGCAAACATGTTGAGCCTGGTGATGGCGGTGTTGATGCCGCCTATCACTTTAAGGAAGTTGTTGGTGGTGCTGATGCGACCAGAACCGACGAGAAGCAGCCAGAGTCCGTCATCGATACATATGCTTTACCGTTCTTCTTCTGCAATGATGATGATATAAAAACACAAAAAAATGTACAAAAGAGAAAAATTACAAAAGAGAAAAATTCAAAAAGAGAAATTGAGATAAGACATTTTATCATTCTAGATATCATGGGTCTTCTTATGATCATTTGCAAGGAACAAGTCCCCTTTTTACAAAAAAATCTTCCTCTTATTCTTCTTATCGTCATATTATACAGACTAACAAGGAGGATGTACAGATACCTTTTCCCCAAGCACCACACTTGGAAAAAATAGATAAAAAAGCAACATAAAAAAGAATCAAATGAATGATCTAGTGAAAGAGATGTTAGATATGTTCACCATTTAGCTTACTCTTTTGAAAGCCTTGGCACACATCCTTCTTATGCAAAAAGGTCTCAATGAGCATACCACAGTCCGCAGAAAGAAGAGACAATGCAATCATTGTTCAGAAATCCATGTGGTGACCAAGGATACATGCCACACCATCCAGAACCATCTCCCAGCCAAGAGATCACACACGGAAGCGTCGTATGTCAGATGTGAGATTCTCGATCAGAATTTTGATCGTACTCTTTTAGATAGCGGATCATCAATTAATCTCCTTCCTTCTTCCTTACATGACAAGTTCGAGTTCGGACCTCTTCAAACAAACAGGACGGTCTTATATGTTTGCTGATAGATTAGTCAAGAGGCCTAAGGAATTAATTGAGGATGTCATCGTCACCATTCAGGGTTTGAAATTCCCTGTGGACTTCGTCGTATTGGACATGGCGGTCCCTGAATGTGTGATTGATACCCCGATCATACTAGGACGACCTTTTCTGACGACGGCTAAGGTCGTTTATACTGGGAAGGTATATTTTCACGGTGAAAGTATTCATATAAACATGATTCAGGACCTAAAATCCTGATTAAAAGAGTCAGAGTGATCATCTGATGAGGAGGAGCCCGATAGTCATTAGGAATGTGATTTTGTACAAACTGATGATGATACAATTTGGGCCGAATCGAGCATACAATATTTCATCACACCTTCCGTAGGGTATAAGATTCAGATATTAGATGATAGGAGATTGGAGAGCGTAGTCTTAGAGACGATTAGTGACAAGGGCGATGGAGACGATTCTAGTACTTTTTTAGATCATTGTGAAATTTGTGATTTCTCCGAGTCAGACATGAATGATCAGTCATATTAGTCACCTGTAGATCAGTCAGATTTAGAGGATGCTGATTGGCAGTGCTTTGCCGAGTTCCTTTCACATCAGACTAAATCCGAAGAGCCTACAACCAGTCTGGAGATCAAGCTAGTACAACAGATTTAGCGATCATATGAGCATTCTCTATATCATTTTGAGTCAGAGTAGGATGATCTTAAGCATACTGACCTAGTAGCCTATACCTAGGCCCTAGTCAAACAAGCTCTCCTTGTTCCTTCTCCCCTTGAGCTGAAACTGTTCCCTCAGAGCATGAAATACCGATTCCTTACTGGAGAACCTAAAATGTTTCCGATCATCATCGCGTTTGATCTGATCGAAGAACAAGAATCCCATCTGATGGAGAGTCTAGGAAAGAATCGCGAGGCAATCGGGTCATCAATAGCAGATCTCCATGGGATTAGTCCGTCTCTGTGCTCCCACCACATCTTTCTTGAGGATGACGCCAAACCATCTCGTGAGTTTCAGCACAGGCTGAACCCGAATCTTTTAGTGGTGGTTATGAAAGAAATATCCAAGTGGTGGAGCACCAATTTTATCTATCTCATCTTCGAATCTAAATGGGTTAGTCCATTACATGTGGTACCCAAGAAGATGGGTATCACTACAGTGATAAATGAGGACAGAGAGGAGATCGCTACCCGAGTATCGACTTCTTGGCGAGTCTGTGTGGGCTACAAACGTATGAATCGGGCGACCACGAAGAATCATTTCCTGCTACCGTTCATTGATCAGATTATCGAGAGATTAGCCGGGAAGAGCCATTATTGCTTTCTTGATGGGTACTCAGGATATAATCATGTGACCATTGCACCTGAAGACAAAGAAAAGATGACTTTCACTTGCGCCATTATTGCTTTCTTGATGGCTACTTAGGATATAATCAGGTGACCATTGCACCTGAAGACAAAGAAAAGATGACGTTCACCTATCCGTTCGAAACATATGCTTTCAAACAGATGTCCTTTAGATTATGTAATGCTCCAGCTACATTCCAGAGGTGTATGCTTTTGATTTTCATGGACATGGTGGGCGACTTTCTAAAAGTCTTCATAGATGATTTTTCGATCTACGGTGATGATTTTGACTCTTGACTTTCTAGCCTAGATCGTGTGCTTCAGAGGTGCACTGAGGTAAACCTCGTTCTTTCTTGGAAGAAAAGTCATTTTATGTTGACTCAAGAGACGATCCTTGGTTACATCATCTCCAACATGGGCATGGAGGTGGATCCGGCCAAGGTGGATAACATAAAGAAGCTCAATCCGTCATCCAATTTGAAGCAGTTACGGTCTTTTCTTAGGCATGTCAGTTTCTACTGACATTTTATTCGAGACTTTAGCAAAATTGCCCGACCATTATCTAATTTTCTAGCGAAAGACATTGAGTTTATTTTTAATGACAAGTGTCTTTTGGCTTTTGAAAATCTCAAGAATATGGTTGTTGAGGCTCCTGTCCTTCAGCGATCCGATTAGTCTCTCCCATTCGAGATCATGACAGATGCCTCTGATTTTACTGTTGGAGCTATTTTGGGACATAGGAGGGATGACCTTCCTTATGCCATACACTATACTAGCAAGACTTTGGATTCTACCCAGCGGAATTACACTATTACAAAGAAAGAAATTCTAGCTATAGTATTTGCCTTATATAATTTTAGATCCCATATCCTAGGATCCAAAGTCATAATCTTCGATGACCATACCTCCATCAGGTATTTAATGGACAAGAAGGATTCTAAGCTGCATCTGACCAAATGGATCCTTCTACTCCAAGAGTTTGATATCGAGATTAAGGAAAAGTCTGGAGTCAAGAATGTGATGGTGCATCACCTCTCCCTACTAAAATTACCCGAGACTTCTGAGTTTGATACACCAATCACCGAGGCCTTTCCAGACGAGGCGATTCTTGTTGTTGCCTCGCTCCCACGGTATGCCGACATTGTAAACTTTCTTGTTGCTAAGAAAGTCCCACAATGTTGGTCAAGGCAGAGACTTGAGACTTTCCTCGCAAAAGCCAAGTCTTACCATTGGAAGGATTCGATCCTTTATCATGAAGGAGCAGATTCCGTCTGGCATAAGTGTATTCCTCAGGAGGAATACCAGAGTGTCCTCACATATTGCCATAAATTTGAAGCTGGAGGACACCATTCAGAGAAGAGGACATAACAGAAGGTGCTTCAATCTGGTCA
The DNA here is from genome assembly GCA_037367405.1 of Ottelia alismoides. Lineage (NCBI taxonomy): Eukaryota > Viridiplantae > Streptophyta > Magnoliopsida > Alismatales > Hydrocharitaceae > Ottelia > Ottelia alismoides. Next base: position 573,831 of record JAZKJV010001037.1, on the reverse strand, counting down.
GTGGTGGTCTACACTCATTGAGGATGCCAATGCATTTGTAAAAAAATGTACTTACTGTCAGAGAATGGTCACTTATAGATATAGAGACATGATGCCGATGTAGCCGATTCACTTCTGTGAAGTCTTTTATGCATGGGGTATCAACTTTATGGGCACGTTCCCTAAGAGTCAGAGATTCAAGTATATTAATCTGGCTGTAAATAATTTGAGTCGTTGGGTAGAGGCTATTCCTGCCCGAGCCTTTGATGCGAACACGGTCTGTAAGTTCATGAGAAAGCATATCATTTCGCAGTTCAAGGTCCCTCGAGTTCTGATATCAGACGAGGGTAGCCACTTCATCAACGACAAGGTAAGAGCACTTGCTAATGAGTTCGGTATAGACCATCAGGTTGTTACTCCGTATCATCCTCAGATGAATGGTCTAGCCGAAGTCTCGAAGAGGGAGGTCATGATGATTTTGCCGAAGGTTGTTCGCCCAGACCGAAAGGATAGGTCTCAGCTTTTGGACTCGGTTCTTTGGGCCTATAGAACATCCTTCAAGACTCCATTGGGTACATCTCCCTTTCGACTCATTTTTGGCAAGACACGCCGCTTACATGTGGAAATCAAGCATAGCTCTTGGTGGGCAGTGAAAGAGGTGATTTTTGGTCTAGATGATGCAGGAGATCAGAGGCAAATAGAATTGGCAGCCCTGGAGGAATTATGAGACGAATCCTTCATGAGTAACCTACATTATAAGAGACAGATGAAAGAATGGCATGATGCTGACATCAACCATAAGCACTTTGAGCTCGATCAGAAAGTTTGGTTATTCGATGCAAAACTGGAGCTATTTCCAGGGAAACTTCAGAGCAAGTGGAAAGGCCCATATCTTGGGCTAAAGGTATACGACAACGATGGCAACGATATATATAGAGTTGTCTACTGATTCCACCTTTCGAGTCAATGGTCAACGTTTGAAACCATTCCTTGATAATGAACCACCGATCATTGAGATTGCCCCTATTCATTTTGTATGAGATGTGTTCTTCACTCTTTACACTCTGCATCTCATACCTGATTTTCAAGATCACTTTGTACATATTTTTGATTTTATTCTTTCTTTCTTCTGTTTGTCTTACACCCCTAGATTTCAATTAGGATTTTTTCTATACTTAGGATGTAATCTATCCTAAGTATGGGGGGTGTGGACATTATGTTGATCATATCATTCTGTTCTATTATCCCTGTTGTTGCTTATACTTAGGGTGTGCTTTACCCTAAGTATAGGGGGTAATATCGCTCATGTCTCTTTTGATGATTTTCGATTTTTGTATCGTCTGCTCTCTCGCTTGTCCCTCAACTGTTGATATTCTCTCTATACTTAGGGATATTCTACCCTATGTATAGGTTGTACAAGCCGAGTCGTTGATTTGTACATTTTCTTGACCTCGATTGTCTTCGATTTTGAGCCTGCTATCCTTAGGATTACTTGATCCTAAGTATAGAAGGGATGATTGACTTCTATTATTTTGTTCATTATTCTTTGACTGTTGTAATATAGCATTCTTTTCAATAGTCTATACGTAGCCCGAGTTATGTCTTCCTTTGCCGCTTCTTTGATCACTATGAGGTCATAGTTCATGCTAAGTCTAGGGAGGTGTCGTATAAAAATTCTATATATACTTTATAAGCCAAAACTCATACATTATTGTATTTTTAATAATATGGTTCTCTAAAAGTATGAATGTATATATTTTGGGTTTTTAAAAGCTGAAATAAAACCGTAAATATGACTTATTAAAAAAATGTCTTAAAAATTGTATATAAAAAGTGTTGTAAAATACTTGGATAAAATCTTTAATTATTTAAAACTTTTAAAATTCTTGTAAATTCTTTATAAAATATGTATAATCTTGTGTATATAAAATATGTATAAAATCCTTTGCAAAATGTACAACATTCTTGTATTTTTTTGTAAACTGAATTAATCCACTAACTTTTTCAAAAAGCTCACAAAAATAAAAAACTTTTAAAAACTAAATAAAATGTGCAAAATTCTTTAAAAATCATAAAAAGTTTAATCCGAAAAATCCACTTCACAAAAAAATTGTCACGTTCATTCGTAATTTTCAGAACAAGTCCGATTCTTGAATCGAATTGATCTAAGTATGAGAGATGGAGCTTGATTTAGGTCTTAATCCACTTAATTCTAAAGGGACTTTATTAGGAACATCCTAATAGTTCTTTGGGCCTATAGAACATCCTTCAAGACTCCATTGGGTACATCTCCCTTTCGACTTGTTTATGGCAAGCCATGCCACTTACCTGTGGAAATCAAGAATAGCTCTTGGTGGGTAGTGAAAGAGGTGATTTTTGGTCTAGATGATGTGGGAGATCAGAGGCAAATAGAATTGGCAGCCCTAGAGGAATTATGAGACGAAGTCTTCATGAGTAGCCTGCTTTATAAGAGATAGATGAAAGAATGGCATGATTCTCACATCAACCATAAGCAGTTTGAGCCCGATCAGAAAGTTTGGTTATTCGATGCAAGATTGGAGCTATTTCTAGGGAAACTTCAGAGCAAGTGGAAAGGCCCATATCTTGTGCGAAAGGTGTACGACAACAATGGCATCGATATATATATATATATATATAGTTGTCTTCTGATTCCACCTTTTGAGTCAATGGTCAACGTTTGAAACCTTTCCTTGATCATGAACTGCCGATCATTGAGGTTGCCCCTATTCATTTTGTATGAGATGTGTTCTTCACTCTTTACACTCTACATCTCATACCTAATTTTCAAGATCATTTTGTACATATTTTTGATTTTATTCTTTCTTTCTTCTGTTTATCTTACACCCCTAGTTTTCTCCTAGGATTTTAATCTATCCTAAGTATGGGGGGGGGGGTGTAGACACTATGTTGATCATATCATTCTGTTCTATTACCCCTGTTGTTGCTTATACTTAGGGTGTGCTTTACCCTAAGTACATGTGGGTAATATCGCTCATGTCGCTTTTGACGATGTTCGATTTTTGTCAGCCTGCTCTCTCGCTTGTCCCTCAACTGTTGATATTCTTCTCTATACTTAGGGATATTCTACCCTAAGTATACGGGGGACAAGCTGAGTCGTTGATTTATACATTCTCTTGACCTCGATCGTCATCGATTTTGAGTCTGCTATCCTTAGGGTTACTTGATCCTAAGTATAAGATGGATGATTGACTTCTATTATTTTGTTCATTATTCTTTGAATTACTGTAGTATAACATTCTTTTCACCAATCTATATGTAGCCCGAGTTATTTCTTCCTTGGTCACTATGAGGTCATAGTTCACGCTAAGTATAGGGTGGTGTCGTATAAATTTTCTATATATACTGTATAAGCCAAAACTCATACTTTATTGTATTTTTAATAATATGGCTATCTAAAGTATGGGTGTATATATTTTGGGTTTTTAAAAGCCGAAAGAAAACTGTAAATATGACTTATTAAAAAAATGTCTTAAAAATAGTATATAAAAATTATTGTAAAATACTTGGATAACATCCTTAATTATTTAAAACTTGTAAAATTCTTTTATAAAAATATGTATAATCTTGTGTATATAAAATATGTATAAAATCCTTTGTAAAATTACAACATTCTTGTAATTTTTTTTGTAAACTGAATTAATCCACTAAATTTTCAAAAATCTCATAAAAATTAAAAAGTTTTAAAACTCAATAAAAATTTGAAAAATTCTTTAAAAATCTCATAAAATGTTTAATCCAAAAAATCCACTTTCATAAAAAATTGTGGCATTCATTCGTAATTTTCAGAACAAGTCTAATTCTTGAACCGAATGGATATATGTCTGAGAGATGGAGCTTGGTTTAGGCCTTAATCCCCTTAATTCTAAAGGGACTTTATTAGGAACTGGAATTAAGACTCTTCATGTCTTTTCAATTTAATTCTTTGGGTTCCATGAGACCGTGTTCGGAATTCAACTTGAATTTTCCTTAGTAGGACACCTTGTGTCATCTGTTTGACTCTTCTCCATTTGAACCAATGTTGAACTCATGCACTCTACACTTATCTCAACTTGCATGGGGTTGCGAAGGGCATTCCATTTCGGTGGTGCATTTCGATCCCTGTCTAGTGGCGCTGACGTCTAAAGACGGGAGAGATTGAGGTTGAAATAAAGCTTCGGATGAGGGAAGGATCTACTGGCACAATTTTTTTCAAGACCCTATAAAATGGCAGAAAGAAAAGATGCTATATCTATTGGGGCACAAAAGATCTATGCAGTGCAACAATTATTTTTACCAAAAAGAAGCCATACAACAAATATAAATATGACCACAATGGTCCAAGATTTAGAAAGCCTGCATTATCTTAGTGGAGACTTGGCTAAACTGGCCAGACTTCACAAGGAGATGTGATTACACTGATCACACTCCAGTTCTCTTCCAGTTCTTCTTTTTCTCTCTCTACTCGATTGTGGACACAACACGACCTGGCCTTAGAAGGAAATACCCCCTCCTCGAGGATCAATTAGCTAGATGAGGGCCCAATGGGAGTATATAACTGGGATGGGTGGTTTCTTCGCTTCTCTAAGCAGGAAGAGCTAACACCCCTGGATAAGAATTTGTAGAACCTGAGGGTCGTCGAGGCTTAAATCCTAATTCTAATAGAGTCCTGACACACTAATAATCAAAGGCCTAATCCAAGTTCTAAATTAGGGGTGAAGTGAGATTCGATTTAAAGAAATAAACATGTTTTAAGTTCATTTATTTTTCCTTTTTCTTTTTGCTTGCACTTATTTATAGAATAAGTGTTTGCTAAGGTACGAACAAAGGTAAAGTATAGGGGAATGATGAATCTATGATTCATCGCCTTTATTCTTTCATTTTGGCTAAAATCCTTGGTAAAATACATGTAAATACTCACCTATTAATTAACAATCTAACCACAAATATTAATATTATATATTTAACACTTATTTTAGCCAAAATAAAATAATAAAGAGAAAGATGAAAAATAAAAGAAAAAGAAGGGTTTTACATAAAATATACAGACTGATCCTAACACCGAGATCGGGTCAATATTGACTTGGTCGACAAAATAAATAAGTTGGGCAAGATAAGGATCATAATGTATAAAAATGTTAGAAAATCTAGATCACAAAATTATATTTACACATTTTTCACCTTGTAAATATTTCACCTTTTATTATTTATCATCAAGAGAACTTCAAATTAAAATACTTTCTTTATAAAAGTTGTTCATTAAAATATATATTATTTTATAAAGATATTAGAAAAAAATATTCAATATAAAAATAATTAATTATGATGAATCGAAAAAATCCGTAAATCCGACCTCTAAGGTTTATAACTATTTATAGAAAACTCCAAATCGGTCAAACTCATTTTTAAACTTCATTTTATAACTAATACTATTTAATAAAAATATCAAAAAATATTAGAATAGAACGGATGAGTTTTGGCATTTGGGCATCGTTCTCTTTTTGTACTATTTATATACACTTCTTGATTTTCTAATTAATTATCCTTAACTTATAGAAAAATATAAGAATATAACTTAAGCCAAAATACCAATAAATAGTGAAGCCACGAAGCCGTGACTTAAACTTTCCAGGTCTCATAACTCGGCCATATGGACTCCGAATTGGGCATACTCACTTTTAAAGTTCGTTTTATTAAATTATCTATCAAATGACACTGATTTCGCTAAAATCGGAGTTAATATGCAAAAAGTGGATTTTGGGACCATATTGGTATAAATTGTATAGTGTACCTTAGTTTTTTATCTTATTTAATATATATCATCATATCAATATATTTTTACTAATATTCTATTATTAAATTAAAATAAAAATTATTTATTTATTATTCTAATTAGTTTCTTATTAATTTAATTAGTTCGTTATTTATTTAATTATAATTAATTCATTTATTAATCTTATTTAATTATTTACTTTAATTAATTAATTATTTTTTATTACTTATTTTTTTATTTTTCCCTTCATCTTCTCTCTCCTCCTTTTCTTCCTCTCGTCTTCTTCCTTTCTCCTTCTCCCGCCGCCGCCTCTCCTCCTCTTCCCGCTTACGTTGCCTGTTATGCTAGTAGCCTAACAGCCCACCGGTGGCCCTAATCCTCATTGGTGACGCCACTGCCTAGCTTGCCCTCCAAGGAACCCCATCCTATATATACCCATCGACCCCCCCACCTGGAGTTAGGGATCCGCCATTTCCTCCTCCTTCAAGTTCTGGAGCGAGCTAGCGAGCTGGTGACCGCCCCGCATCCGTCGATCGAGAAAGGGGGTTTTGACGAGATGAGCCGTCGGTGTCGAGTCCCTCTGCCGTACGCAGAGCCTCCGCATTCTTTTGCCATCACGTTCGAGGTTACGGGAGCTGCTGCTCCAGTTTTCTCAGGCACCTCCCTCATTCCGCAATTTCCATGTCAGAATCATTCTCCGAATCCTTCATTTCTCTCTAATCTACTTCTATTCTTCTCAATCCCTCCTTCCTTCTTGTCTTTTCCGTTTCCCTATTTGATCTCAATAACCATGACATCCACTTTTGAATCCATCAATTCCATCCTCGATTATTCCACTTCCCTGTGTTTCATTCGCCCCTAACCATCTTAGATCCAAGCAGGATCTGAGATCAGTTTCCCCGTCCTCCGTAATCAAAGGAATCCTTCATTCATTCACCCATTTCCCTAACTCCTGGTCCAAGTATACGAGCTTCGAACCGATATATACTTGCAGAAGTCGAACCTCCAAGGATCTCATCATCTGAAGTTGTTCTATCACCATCAACGAAGATCGTCGCCACTAGGAGATTAGGACACAATCAAGAACTCCATCTGAAGCACAAGTAACATCCTTCAACGCAATCCGAAGCTGAGCTCCCTTGCTTGGAGCCTAATACCACTGCTACCCATGAGAGCCGCCGCTGTTCGAACCGCCTGCAACGAGGAACCTGCAGTGAAACACCAACAAATCACCATAGAGCTTCGTCGAACCTGATCACATCACCGCTCCAAGGGTCTGAGAAATGGTTAGGCTCAATCATTTTGGGGGTTTTTTTATATTATTTTTTTGGATTTCTCTTCTTTTCTATAAATTTGTAGATTTTGTTAAGTAGCACAGTCCTGTGACGTAATTGATTTGTAGAGTTTTATCATTGGTAAAAAATTCACAGCTTACAGAATAAGTTCTGTATCTTACCTACTAGTATTGAGTGGCATGGTTAGTAGTTTATTTTTTGAGTAATTAATAGAGATGATAGAGATAAAGAATGTTAACAAAAAGTTCATGATTCTGCTATTTTTTTACTTATATCATTTGGATCTATTGTGGTTGTTAAAAGCATTTTTCATGTCTGATACTTTACCCGTTTGGTTACTGGGGTTCCCTGGGGTACCCCAGTGTATCCCCCTCCAAACCTGGGTTGGAAATCCATCACAAGTCAAGGTGATATCACATCACATTTCTTATTCCAACCCTTTCCCAACCCTCATAACCATCCAAACACCTACTATTCACAAGTGGATACCCCACCCCACCCCAACCCAGTAACCAAACGGGAGCTAACGAAGTCTCTCAATGCCCCAAATTGGGGCTTTTCATTTCAACCGCTCGATCGGATTTCATCCAACAGTCCTTGCTTCGCCATGTGTCGCCCTTGCTTTGTATGTGCATATGGAGATACTTTTGGGACAATTTGCACTAATTCCCCTGGTATTTTCATATTCACAAACAGGTCTTGGTCGGTGCGGACTACACGCCCGAGCACATGGATATTGGAGCTTTTGCGTTTATATCTCCTGCATTTTCTAATTCTGCATTCTGGTTCAGTTCCTGCAGATAACACGAACGAGGCACTCACAATCCTGGGATTTTTACGCGGGAGGACCCTGTAGTTTTCTACTTGCATACGTGCTGCAAATCTTTCCAGAAAATCACACATATACCCCTATATACAAAATAAATAAAATATGTATTAAATTCATATAAAACAAAATAAAAAATATAAAAAATATAATAAAAATGCATAAAATACCCTATACTATACTATATATAGTACTAAATTAGTTTTAAAAAATAAAAATTCTTTCTATTTTAATAATTCATTTAAAACAACAAGAAAAATATAACACACTTCAAAATAAAACAAATATAAAAACACTTAAAATTCTATAAAAAATACCTTTATATATTTTACTATATTTTACGTAGAAAACCAAAAACAAAATAAAAATTAAATATTAAAATCAATAAATATATACAAAATACGTAAAACCTTAGAAAAATCATAACTAAATAAATAAAACTCGTATAAAAACGTATAACATATTGTTTTAAAGATAATATCACCTCCTTTCTAATAAAAATAAAAACAAAAATATTTTCTTACTTTTAATATTTAAAATCACAATAAATCTATTTTTTAAATAAAAATTATTTTTAACATTAAAAACCAAATAAAAATTACAAATCATTTTCAAAAATTAAATAAAACAATAAATATAATTAAAACAAATAAACTTTGCAAAACTAAATCCAAATACAAAAATTATAAAATCTATACCTATAATCTTTCATAGGTATAAAATCATAAAAATAATATAAAATTCTCTAAAATCAGATAAAAATTAAAATAAATAAAAAACTAGGAAACCCATAAAACCTTAGTTTTCTATTATTTTTCCTTAGTTTTTAATAGTTTACCTCCCTAAGTTCGTCACTCCCGTACTTTCACTATACATCTTAGTTTAGGAGTATAAATAATAAAAATAATTTTTATGTTAAAACAACCCACCGATATAGTGACGATAGTTTCTTCTTTTAGAGTTACCAGCTTGGGTAGTTTTTCAAGACATCCCCGTGAGGATGTGGCCTAAACTCAGTACTTCAGACAAGGTCGACGTTCTACACAAGGCGAGAACATCATCGTTTACCAGGTCCTACTTGTCCACGTATGATAGAAGCACTAATACTTCGGAAATCGAGGCGATACACAAGGTGGTTACATATTGTGTTTTGGACTCTCATCCTTGTAGGTCACGCCTCGCTCATGGAGGGGTTTTGGTCCCCTCCTAAGGTACCTGAAGGTAATGAGGGATTTATGAACCCGAAACAATGCAATCTATTACAGATTTTAATTAAGGTTAAAGTTTATTTAGCAGTCCCCTTGTTTTAATTTTCAGGTTTGCACTTTTTAGATATTTTGCATACAAGAAACTAATGATTTTGTGAATTTCATTTAAGTCCTAGGTGCTCAAAATAGAGGGAGATAGCGAAAAAGCCGTGCAAGTCGATTCAATGATGGAAATCTCACCATAGAATCTAATGATGCATGCAGAGTTGAGGACTTACAGTGCTTCCAACTCTCTCCATGTGACATGCAAAACAGATTTTTTTAACCTATCTACATGGTGGTGTGCAATCGACAAAATTACCCTAAGCATAAACTACTATTAGTCGTGAAGAACCAAATTGCAATTATTCAGAAATGAACCTGAGAGTCCGATCTTGGAGACGCCTCGATGCCCACCACAACAAATCCTACCAACACTGTATGGTGCCTCTCTCGGCGCCTGGGTTCAAATCTAAATAGTTGATAATTATTAATTTGACTAGATCCAACAGTAAAAGATTATATGAACATGATTCTTAAACCTAAGTGCTGATACAAGTAGTCCTAAAATCTAGGGGCTTCATGCACACAAAACAAATAAAAAATATGGGTGAAAAGCTCAAAACACATGAAATAAAATAAAAGAAAAGCGATAAAAACTCGAAAAACCGCGACGAGGACCCCAGGTGAACAACCAACCATGCAATATGCCTCATTGGTGGAGTAGTGTCCAAGTCCAAAAATTATCACAATTAACGAATAGTAAATCACGCTCTCACCAAAAACAAAATAAAATCCTAAGCTAAGATCTATGCTATGTATTCTCCTTGCTGTGCCGGTTGCCTCTCCTACTGGCCAGGGCAAGAAGGTCAGTCTCCACCAAGCTTGGCTACATCGACCTCCTAAAAGTTGTCCTCGTGTGATAGGCCCTCGCAACAAACACAACAAAGATATGTATTAGCACATATAATCAAATAATTTGTTCAACAAAATAAGAGCTCAAATATGTACAAGTCAGAAAAAGGTAGGAAAATAAGAAAATAAATTAAAAGAAGAAAAGACAACAATGTACAAATTAGGCGACAACATGTTCCTCCTCGGCAACGACACCATTTGATATAGTCCAACTTGATCAGGTGAGGAGGGTCTTGCTCTCCACACAAGGTGGGTGCACAGTCGATGCGACGACCTCTCACAGAGACCAAGCGACTAATCAACAAGTACCCACAACATATGAATAATCAACGAATAGCAAAAATGTGAAGTACAATTTATTTTACTTTACATACAAAGGTGTATAATGTGTAAGCATGTAGAGGTTGAACCACTGAGAGCAAACAGAGTAGTCTAATGATTATTTCTAATCAAAATGAATTATGTACACAAGTGTCCTCTTAGACGTTTTATGTGGGTTTTGGTTTTATAAATTTTTATTTGATTTTTACTTTTATATTTTTTTAAAAATTTTAATTTTCTAAAACATAATTTATTTTTAATTTAGTATTATATAATATTATATAAAAGAGTATATGAATATTGAGTGCCCTTCACATGAGGTGCACCTTTCCAACATCAACAGAAAGCCCATCACGAGATCTGCTAGATCTCAATCTAATGGTTTTTTTATCTAAAAGGGTATTTTTGTTCATATGTTTTCATTTTGAATTTGAATTTCATTTTGAATATGAGTTTCATTTAATATGTTTATTTTTCCAATTTTAGCACGTCTGATTTAGTATTTTTCTTGTTGCCATTTATTCGATGAGGTTTCGCCAATGTGGTTGCATTTCCGCGTTACGTGGAATGTCAAAACTCTTTGTAAAGTTCATATTGACATTGTAAAATTGTATCATGCATTGTAAAATAAATTCGTGATTAGTAATATTTTTGTTGGCATAATTGCAATTTTGATAATACATTTCTAAAAAAACAATACGAGAGTTTAAGAATCAACTTGAGATTTGTAAAAAATAATCTGATATTGTAAAATCGATATAGAATTTTAAAAAATGATTTGAGATTATTACAATTTTGATTAAAAAACTATACATGTAAAAATTATATGATATTGTAAAATGCATTTGAGATATGTAAAAAATGATCTAATTTTGTAAAAAATACTTGATATTATAAAATAAAATCACGGTAGTAATATTTTGATGGCATAATTGCAATTTTGATAATACTTTTGTAAAAGAACAATACAAGAGTGTAAGAAATGACTTGAGATTTGTAAAAAATGACCTGATATTGTAAAATTTATGCATGTATTCATGTATTCAGAAATTCCCATTTTCTGTCAATCACCACATTCTTAATTAGAAATAAAAAATGCAAAAAATGCAAATAAAAAATGCAAATAAAAATGCAAAAAATGCTAAGAAAAATGTAAATCAAGAACACCACATTTTCATGTCCTGTCATGCTCCACTACGTGCGCCACCACCTCGTCCACAATCATCGTGCTCCACCATGTGCGCCACCACCAACTTTGTCGATGTCGTGCTCCACCACGTGGAACTCATGCCGCCGTCATTTGTTGTGGAAGAGGAAAATCCTAGCAAGGAATTCCCAACGAATGGACAAAGAATAGAATGTGGGTTGTCACATTCTATTTTTAAAAAGGGACAAAAAGACTAAAATGGGTTTTCAACATTAAAAAAATTAAGATTAAAAGGAATTAATCATAACCGTCGGATTAATTATAAACAGATGAGATGGTGGGCTTTCCTTGGACCCAGGAAAGGTGTACCTTATTGGATATATTTCCTATGAATATATATATATATATTATGATATAAGTATTATATACTAATAAATATAATAAATATACAAAATTATGAAATATTAATAATTATAGTTGTATATATATTTCAGGGTTTTTAAAATGTTTATAAGGTATTTATAATAGTTAATAGTAATAATATAAACTTTATATAGATAAATATAGGTATATAATACAATATGTGGTATTATAATTATAAATATAGCTAAAAATAATCAAAATTTGCAAATTTTTTTTTTTGTGTTTTTTGATATTTTCTACTATTTTTTTATTTTTCAAGTATTTTTGCTAATTTTTAGGTATTTTTAAAGTAAAAAATATCTCAAAACAAGGATTAAATAAATAGGCTGAATCATTTTGAGATTTAAAAATACTAAATAAAGTCAAAAATTCCTAAACCTAAGTTTAATATGTAGTAAAATATATAAATAAAACTAATAATTTTGGAAATTTTGAAGAATATTTATATTTTTTATAAGATTTTAGAGCTTCTTAATTTTTTTATAATTTCCTTTTTCTATTTTTAGGGATTTCTCTGAGGCTATAAAATACTACAGTAAACCAAATATTTTTTTTTGAATTTTTCAAAAAGTTCTATAATTTTTAGTATTTTTAAAGTCAAATAGGGGAAAATGTGCTCTTTTTGAATTTTAATAAATAGGAAATGTGCATAAAATGCAAAACGAAATATGTAGTGTGAGAAATCAATCATCCATGCAGATTATCCTATTTTCACATAATTTATGGACACAAATGACATTTATAAAAACAGAAAACATCCACAATAATATATAAGCTGCCAGGGATCAATTTGCAAATAAAAATAAGTTTTCAGACATTTGTGAACCCTAAAATAAATCTATGGATACACTTGCAATTTATCCAACATTTTAATATAAAAATGCCATGGAAGGGCATAAATACAATTTACAAAAATTTTTAGGTCCCTTTACAAATATTTCCATAACATTTAACACCGAATATACAAAATTTTGGACTAGATACATATACAAAAACCCTTAAGGGTATGTGTGCAATGCCCACCTCATGTGGAGGACCAAATGAGGTGAGTTGGCATGGACATAAATGTAAATACCAGAAAGGACAAGGGGTTCCATGCAAAATAACCACATTTATTTACACTACAAAGCATATTTAAAGGACTAAAAATGAAATAAAAATGGTGGAGTGGTATCAATGATATTACCCCATTCATCGGCAGAAGGGAGCGGCTATGGTGGCCACATAGGTACCACTTAACTCAATCAATGACTGAGGTGAGGCATCGGTTCATTTACAATCAACAACCCATATTAGATCTAGGTCGCGTGTGTCATCCAACGGCTCTCGAGGTATGAGGAAGAATATGGAAGAACACTTCCTCGTCCTCCCTTCGATCGTGCATAGCTCCTCGTCCCACCCACCTCCCACTCTGCTGAAGGGTTCTACATGTTACTGACGAATATCTGCAGCTGCTGGAACCTCTAGATAGATCTAGGCCTCGTTGTGGAGAGGCTTTGAGCTCTCGAAGAACCAGGGCACTTGGGGAGTACATGCAGACCCATAATCGACCCTTTGATTATAATTTTATAAATTTTATTTTATTTTTATATTTTATGATTTTTAATTTATTTGTCTTTTTTAATATAAGTATATAAGTATATATATAATTTGTATAATATAAGTGATATATATTATATCCAATAAAAATCAAAAAATGCAAATAAGAACAATCCTTTTTATTTTTTAAATGATTTAAAATATATTTATAGGTATTTATAATAATTAATAATAATATAAACTATATCTAACTATATATAAGTATATAATACAGTATAAGGTATTATATTTATAAATATAGCTATATATAGCCAAAAGTTATAAAATAAAATATTTTTTTTGTTTTTTTTCAAATATTCTTTTATTCTTGGTAAAGTTTTAGGATTTTTTGCTAATATTTATCTATTTTTAAATCCAAAATATCTTAAGTCAGTGATTAATTAAATAGGCCAAATTGTTTTGAGATTTAAAATTACCAAATAGGTCCAAAATTTCTCAAAACTATTTCTAATATGTAATAATAAATAAATATATATGACAGAAAGTTAATTTTTTTGTGGTTTTTGTAATTTTTTTCTATTTTTAGGGTTAGGAAGGGTTTGTAATTTTTAGTATTTTCTTTTAATATTTTTTTATGGTTTTGGGTCTATAATTATAAAATAAGGTAATAAATAGTAGATAACTTTTTTTTGGAATTTTTAATAACGAATTTATAATTTTTTTATTTTTAAGGCATACAGGAAATAAACGTGCTCTTTTTAATTTTTAATAAATAGAAAATACGTGAAAAATGCTAAATAAAATATGCAACGTAAAAGAGCATTTAATTAGGTATATCCATTGATTTTTATAATTTTTGGAGCACGAGAAGTATTATAGAAAATAGAAATGCACAAATAAAAATAAATCATGCTGACAAGGGTATTTATGTAATATAAAATAAAGGCAGTGGGCATGTGCAAAAACACCAGATTTTTTCAACTTGAACTTTTTTTTCATATATTAAATTGTAAATATAAAAGCTAGGGGGTTATACAAGTAATTTAACCAACTCACAGGGGGTGGGTGGCGGCACGCGAGCTGAGTTGATAGAGGAATAAAGTGCAATATTCAAGACATACAAGGGTCCTATGCAATTTTTTTCAAAACTTTTGAGCATAATAAAATATTTACAACACAATTTATAAAACAGAAAAAATATGAAGGGTTTATGTGCAAATTACCCACTTAAAACTCAATGGATCTAGTCGTTATCTTCACGCCTTGTGGAGAATTGGAGGGATTTTAACGCGTACCCATTTGATTTAACTAGATGACCCATATTAGAGGGGCTTTGGAAGAGCGACGGAGGAACTTGGGTCCGACGAGCTTCGATCAAAGGTTTCTCCATCCTCCAGAGGTGGATCTTCGCTTCAATTGTGGCAGTAGACTCCTAGGGCTCCTCCGTAGGTGACGATCGGCTCATATGAGGTCGATGAAGCTCTAGGGACTCATAAGGCATCTGAATACATGGAGCTTCTCTAGGTATTCAATATGGATCTAGAAGGGCTCCTCGAGCCTTTTATCCTATACCAAAAGGTTCCGAGGCTAGGTGGCTACTCCCTCACCCGTTTGATTGAAGCTAGAAGCTAAAGGGAGGCGAAGATGTGAAGGGCTCCGACAAACGGTAGAGGGTGGAACACGATTATCCAAATTCGTGGTGGATTTGGGTTGGTAGATGGGTGGAATGATGAAGCACACAAAGGGAATGGAATGAAGTGATTATCGAGCGGAGATACATCCGAGAACAAAAGAATTTGGCTTGGAGCTCAAGCTCCAGGTCAAATTAGTTTTTTTATTAAACCTAATCCTATCGATTAAAAGAAAAATTAAAATGCATTAATAAAACAATAACATAAGCTTTACCAAGAAAAGAAGAAGAAATGGCCTCGACGTGGTCGAGGGCCAAGGAGGCAGAACCGGCAAGCGGTGCTCCAGCGGTGAAGAGGATCTTCTCTGACGAGGCTTCTCCTTGCTGCAAATCACCATCCCGCGACTCCTGTCACAAGAAGCAATACAAAGAGTGTGATATGAGGGGCTAAAATTTCCGAACGAGGGATCCGGGTTAAAAATTCAGATCTGGGAGGTTATGTATAGGTGATTGTGGTAGGTGAGCTCGATCACGAGTTGACGTTGATTGCGTGATTGTTTGATCGATCGAAGGTTATAACGTGATGGAGCAATGCATGGTGTACATGATCGATGAAGAAATCGAAGGGTTTTAGGCATAGAATCATGGAAAAAAATTAGTGAAATGTGGCACGCATGCTTCTGACACAAGTCAAAGAAGGCAGAGGTACAATTGCCTAGGCCAACTAAAGAACTCCCCCGGTTGGTCCACGTGGACCAGCCAGGAAATTCAAGGCCAAAAGTCCTTGGAAAATGAATAAAAATTAAGAAATGATTTAATTAAGTTTTTTACCAAAAATTATTTTTTTTCTAATTTCATGTGCTATTTAACTCCTTTTTTTATTTATTTTTCGAGGTAATTTATAACTTGTTAACTTTCACATGAATATATAGGTTAGTATACCTATGATTTATCTATTTTATCTTTAATTTGTATTTTACATTTTATTGATTTATACATGTATTTTATAGATTTTTAATTTATTTCATTACATATTTATTTAATTCTATTTTTGTTTTATGAATTTATTTATATACTTATTTAATTATATACAAATTCTTTATAGGTATATTATAGTATATTTCATTTATGTATTAAAGTGTATGAATTATTTTTATTTTATTGGTTTTATTTTAATTGTGGACATGTGTTTTAAATAATATTTACATATTTATAAAATAAAAGAAATGGAGAAATATAAATAATATATATTGAGTATAATATACATGCATATTGCACAATGGGTGCCCAAAACCAAACATTTGCATCTTAACTCCAAATTAAATGAAACCACCTTCATTAAATAGCTTATAAAATTTTATAAATAATTAAAGTGAGTTTGGTCAATTTTGATATAGTATGGAGAAGATGCATGTTTGCAAATTTCTTTATCGCTTTTTATTTTGTGTGTCGCATGCACATTGTGCATTATTTTCAGTGAAATCAATTTTGTATTCAACTTTGTATTTTTTCTACAATATTCATGTAAAGGGTTTTATTATTTGAGGTGTAAAAATAATAAAATAAATAATGTCCCAAAAAACAATTATTGATGAATTAAAGATTAGGGTTTTGTTGGTTTTCTGTAGATTTCTATACAATTCCTTTGTCCTATCTCCCCCTACTTTATTCTATATCGACGATGTCATCATGATGACTGGATCTCGGGGTCTAGGGTCACTCTCTGTCTTCGGAACTTCATTTTTTTTTCTTTCCTTTATTCTTTTAATTTGGAATTATATTAGTAATATTATTCTATACAATAGTTTGTACAATTTACATAGTGTTTATTTTGAAAAACTAATGATATATACATGCATTTAGCTAGGGATTTAAGGCTAAAATTAAAGAATAAAGGTGATGAATTGGAGATTCATCACCCCCTACACTTGCCTTTGCTAGTCCTTAGCAAACACTTATGCCTATAAGTGTAGAAAAGAAAAAGAAAGAACTTGGATTGATTTTAACTTTTAAGATCATCTTCATAAAATCAAAGTTTGGAGCTCAGTCAAACTTTTGGCAGGTTTGGTCGGAACCTTATTAGGAGCCGGACTTGAAACACAACAATCTCCAAGAACAACAAAACTCAGGTTAAGTCTCCTCAAAAGCCAGGTTAAAAAAAGTCGACATCATACACAGTCCCTTATAACTATGAGTCTATCTTGTACAGTGTATGTGATATGTAGCTCCTCTCGGCGAAGCGGTAAAATGAAGGCTTCTCCAACATGGTGACCCTAATTGCCCAACCCAGTAACGTTTTCCTCAAGAAGGGGGGTATTCCCTTCTATGTTGAAGTTCAACCGGCTCAAGAAGAGGAGGTGGAGAAGAGAATGGATGGTATTCAATGTAGCTACCTATCCCAGGATGCTTGATCAATGTAGCCAAGTCATCCATTTATAGGCTTCACATGTATCTTTGACTATGAAGCTCAAGCTTACTTATTGACTATATATATACTTCGATGGGAATTGATTTTTCCTTGATTTTTGCCCTTCTATTTTTTTTGAAGTTTTTGATTTTGCATTTTTTAATAATATATATAGCAACATTTTCATATGGACTTTTTCTTCTTGAGCTAGTAGACTATCCCTCTTTTGAAGCATTATTGCAACCACAACATCCTGTCATTAGTCCTCATGGCTACTATATTGGGTGGGGCACAATGGCCATAGAATCGTGACTTCGTATGTTTCCATTCGCTTGTGTCTCTTGCCGACAAATCCATCCCTCTACCACTTTAACTAAGTTGAGCAAAGTGTAAGGTGCAGGTGTCAAGTTAGGTCATTATTGACAAGAGTCATGCGTGTATTCTGAAATATTCTACTTAGGAAGTCATGGCGAGATTGAACCAACTCTTGTGGTCTCAAAGAATTAAGTCTAGTAGATTTGAAGTACCTCAATTCTTGGTCCTATAAGATTCCTGTGATTAATGGTATTAAAGTCTAACCAAGCTCTAATCTTTGGATTTTGTCTAGACTTGTTCAATTGTCATTATTAATCTGAAAAATGCAAATGTTATGCAATGCAAGAAATATTTTTGTGAAGTAATTTTCTAATTTTGAACTTTTTATAGAGTTTTGAAAAAGATTTACATCTTTTTATGCAAGTCTTGAAAAACAAAAGAGTTAGTCAAATAATTATGTGCAGATATTTACATGGGAGTGCATTTTTTTATTTACAGGAATTTGGTGAAATAATTTACACATGGTATTTACAAAAATTAGTGATTATTTACAATTTTGCATACAAAGTTTGTAAAGAATCTTTATTTTCTTGAATTATATACAAGGTTCTCAAAATAAATTGAAATGGGCTTAATAAATACTAATCAAATACAATTGAGCCCCATTTCAATTTTCTTTGATACTAGATAATATAAAGGAAATTGAGAGATTTAAAATATATTTTTGTGATTTTTCTATGATTTTATAATTTTTATAAGGATTTTTTTGCAATCTTTGGGAGTTTTCTTAATATTTTGCAAAAATATTTGGTCAAAAAATGAAATATAGAAAATTAAACAGACACGATGTTTTTGAGATTTTTTCAAAACATTTTGTAATTTCTATGTATTTTAAATGTTGAACAAAAGAAAATGTAATGTTTTTAATTTTTTATAAATATAAAAAATAATTTACTTACCTTGTGAAAAATATATGTAGTAAAATATGGCTTCGGGCACTTAAGATAATTTTCCGATAATTTTTAGATGCAAAATAGTATTTTAATAATGAAGATACAAGTACAAAATTAAATCAGCAATATAGGGACCTATGTGTAATTTTCAAGAAAGTTCAGAGCATTTCATAACACCTTAACAAAATCAAGGGCATGTATGAAATTTTAGCACAATAAAAATATAATACGGCCTGATTTTGAAAATAGACTTGTGAGGGTTTGAAAATATCCTAAAAATTTCCCAAAACTAATTTTCATATGTAATAATATATATAAATAAAAGTATCAAATATATATTTTTATATATTTGGAATTTTTGCAGAATTTTTATATTTTTATAGGATTTTGGAGCTTTAATTTTTTTTATAATTTCCTTTTTCTATTTTAAGGGATTTTGATCTAAAGATATAAAATATAATAATATATTATAGGTAAATTTTTTGGAATTTTTGGCCACGTTTTAATATTTTTGGGATTTTTCTATTTAGATAGGGAATAAATCATGCTCTTTCGAATTTTAATAAATAGGAAATGAATCAAATGCTAAAATAAAAATAGTGAGAAAGATCAAGCATCTAGCTACATTATTCTATTTTTGGCAAGATTTTTGGAGCATAGATATTTATAAAAATTATACAAACATGCACAAAATATTGTAAACTAGAAAGGGCATTTTTGCAATTAAAATATAAAGTAGAAGGTACATGCATTTTTTTTCAAAAAATAAAAATTGTTATTTAACTTTTATGGACTAAATTAAAATTACTAAGACTACAAGGGCATACAACCCCTCATGTAGGGTCCACGTGAGGCGACCTGGAAAGGACCTATATGTAATATTAACAAAGTACATGGGTCTACTTGCAATTATTAAAAACTTTTACGACTATGAAAATCATTTAAATGACCTAAAAGTAAAATAAAAAAGGCGGAGGAAAATATGTGAAATTAGCCCATTCACCAGCGGAAGGGAATGACTGTGGTGACACCATCTAGGTGCCACTCAATCGGATTGTGCAACTCAGACCAACATCGCTTCATTTTGGCCTGGACGGTCTGGATTAGATCTGGCATCGCTCCTCAATCGGACGATGAAGAGGTTGTCTGGAAGAACGAGGATGGACACTTCCCTATTGGACTTCGATCTTCAAATACTCCGAGCTCCTCTGTGAATCCGCTTCTCAGACGAGCCCATAAGGTTTCTGGGCTCCTCCTGTACCTATTATTACTGGCCAATGGTGTCCAGATCCCAGTGCTAGGGATCCGGGGGTCTTTCTCACTCAAACAACCTGGAGGTTTTGATGAGCCTCGATGCTTCGGACCAGGGGCTCCTCTTGACTTGGTAACTTGTGAAATACAACACAAGGCTCGAGGTGATCCTTCTCGACCCTGATTTAAGATGAAATGAATGGAATATGGATGGAATGGAAGTGGCTCCAGCGTACGGCAGAGAGGGAGATGTAATCCTCCAATCTGTACAAGATCATAGGGTGTAAGTGGGTGCATGGTATGAAGAAAGCATCGAGGAAGGATGTGAGCATTCGAGGGGGTCAGATACTGTTGGAAACAGGTGGGAACAGAGCCAGAGTTGAGAGCTCCGGCGATCAAAGGATCAAAACTATGGCTAAGGTAGTTATCTAATTAAGAAAAAAGGTGGGAAAAGTAAAAACTAAGACTAAATCTACCTAAAAATGGGTAAAAGGTATGCAACTAATACCTGCGAACTAGGGAGTAGAGGCCTCACCGGAACAATGCCTTTGGTCTCCTCCGCTCGTCCAAACTCCACTCCAACATCGTAGGGGACTGCCTTTTGTCACCAGGCTACACGCTTGGCCAAGGGTAGGGGAATTTAGAGCTCAAAAAGGGACCAAATCAGAGAAAGGACGCGGAGGTTTTTACTTATAAGTAGAGTGAAGTCCCTTATTTACCGGAGATTTGTGAATGAACGAGATTATGTACAAATGTTTAGAGGCTTCAGTGTGTATTAGGGGTGATCAGAGAAGGGTTTATGTGAGAAATCATTTAAATGGGATGATGGATCATCCAGGAAAAGAGGAAGAAAATCAGGGAGTGACAAGTCTGACACAACAGAGGCACCAAGGGGTGCAGTTGACCCAGGTTAACTAGGATTTACTTCTGGTTGGTCCACGTTGGTCCATGTGGACCAACCAAAAAATTCAAAGGGGGAAATTATTGGTAAAATAGATTATAAATAGGTAATGATTAATTAATTTTAGGGTATAAAATAAAAAAAATGTTTTTTTTATTTTATGTAGTGTTTAATTACTATTTTTATTTATTTTATGGAGCTATTTATTATGAGTTAGTATTTATATGTATTATCATAGGTATTTTTCCTATATTATGTGTTTTTTATTTTTATTTTGTATTTTATATTTTGTTATTTTGTACACTCAATTTATATTTATGAATTATTTACATATAAACAAATATATTTTTATTGTATTTTATGATGTTATTTCTACACTTAAATAAATATATGTATTTATTATATAGGTAAAAGTATGGGTAATTCATCTATGTATTTTGTACACTTATTTATTTTAGTTCATTTTTATGGTTTTATATTATTCTAGTTATGTACATATAATGCAAATAGTATTTTAAAAATTACAAAAATATAAAATAATTAAAATGTATAGAATAAATAAAATGAATATTTTATGCAGGTATATTGTACATTAAGGGTCCAAAATCTAACTTTTACATCTTAACTCTAAATTAAATGAAACTACATTCATTAAATAGATAATTAAAAGTTATGTTGAATTAAAGGTGATTTTATGCATTTTGAGTTCATATGGAAAAGACATGAATATGTGAAGTTTGGGTTTGGAATTTTATTCAGAGTATAAAATAAACACTGTATATTATTTTTGTGTGAAATCAATTTTGTATTTTTCTTTGTATTTTTATATACAAATATTTTGTACAAAATTTATTGATTTTATGTAGAAATAATAAAGAATAAAATGGTTCCCAAAAATGAATTCTTTAAGAATAAATAAATAGGGGTTTTATTGTGTTTTCACCGTTATCTCCCCCTACTTTATTCCTTGTCGACCAATCATCATGATGCCTAGGTCTTGGGTTTTAGGGTCATAAACTATATTTGGCATTTTATTTCTTTTCTTTTCTTTATTATTTTATTTTGGCTTTAAACAATGTATTTCATACAATATTTATACAATACATAATGAATGTTAATTTACACAAATAATGATATTTACATGTATTTAGCTAGGGAATGAAGGCTAAAATAAAAGAATAAATGTGATGAAATGGAGATTCATCACCGCCATATACTTGCCTTTGCTAGTCCCTAGCAAACACTTATGCCTATAAGTGCAGAAAGAAAATAAAGAAAAAGAAAGAAAGAATTTGGATTGATTTAACTTTCAAACTTGTCTTCACAAAATCAAAGTTTGGAACTTACTCAGACCTTTGGATATTTAGTTGTGTGGGAATCAGACTTGAAATACAACAAACTCTAAGATCACAAAACTCTGCTCAAGCCTCCTCAATAGCCAGGTCAGAATAAGTCAACTCATACACAAACCCTTATGACTACGAATCTATATTGGACAATGTGTTGTTAGATATAGCTCTCCTTGTCTAAAGTGGTAAAACTAAGTCTTCTCCAACATGGTGACCCAAATTCTCCAATCCAGCAACTCTTTCCTCGAGAAGTGAGGTATTCCCTTCTAAGTTCAAGTACAACCAGCTCAAGAAGAGGACGTAGAGAGAAGAATGGATGGTATCCACTATAGATACCTATCCTAGGATGCTTGACCAATGTAGCCAAGTCATCCGGCTGCAGGCTCACATGAATATGACTTTGAAGCTCACCAGTTCAAGAAGAGGATGTAGAGAGAAGAATGGATGGTAGCCACTGTAGATACCTATCCTAGGATGCTTGACCAGTGTAGCCAAGTCATCCGGCTGCAGGCTCATATGAATATGACTTTGAAGCTCAAGTTTGCTTATTTGACTATACAAATATATACATACTCCGGTAGGCATTTTATTTTCACTCAGGCCTATCCACCTTTTGGAGTTTTTATTGCATTTTTTTAATACTATGTACACCAACATTTACGTAAGGACTTTTTCCTCTTGAGTTAGTAGATTGCCTCTCTTTTAAAGCTTTATTGCAACCCACAACATTTCTTCATTAGACCCCATCACCACTAGGTCTGGTTGGGGTACAATGGCCACAGATATGTGACTTCTGATGTTCCCACTAGCTTGTGCTCCATATTGACAAATCCCGCCCTCTACCACTTCAACTGAGGTGAGCAAAGTGTAAGGTGCAGGTGTGCAAGCTAGGTCATTATCAATAGGAGTCATGCATGTGTTCTGAATATTCTACTTACGCATTCATGACAACATTGAACCAAGTCTCGTATCCTCAAAGAATTAAGTCTAGCAAACATGAAGTACCTCAATTCTCGTTCCTATAAGGTTCTTGTGATTAAATCGATTAAGGTCCAATCAAGCTCCAATCTTCGGATTTTATTTAGACTTGTTCAATTATCAATTTCAATTCGAGAAATGCAAATGCTATGTAAAATACAAAGAAAATATTTTTGTGATGCAATTATCTAGTTTTGAACTTTTTATGGATTTTTGAAAAAGTTTGCAAATTTTTATGCTGTTTTAAAAAAGATTTTTGCAAATGTTTTTGGGTTTTTTAATTTTGCAAAATTTTAGGACTTTTCAAAAATAAGAGTTTTTAAAACAAAGGGGATATGCGCAGATATTTAGATGGAGTGTGTGTTATTATTTACAAGATTAGATTTAGGCATTTATAGGTGTGTGTGTATATATACAGGGATTGTAAAAGGGTCTTTATTTGCTTGAATTATGTACATAGTTCTCAAAATAATTTGAAAAAATTTTCACAAACATTTTGAAAGCTTTATTTTACAAACTAATTTGACAAATAATCTTTACAAATATTTACAAAATTTGAAAATAATTTTACAAAGATTTTTCAAACAGTATGTAAAGATTTTTCAGACTAATTTTTCTAACCATTTTCCAAAACATTTGCAAATAGATTTTCAAAACATTTTATTCATACAAAGAAAAGGAATTTTTACAAATAAAACATTTTTACAAAGGTTAAAAACATTATACAAAACATTTTCCAAATAGTTTTCAAAAGATTTTTCAAAAAGAATTTCAAGCCATTTTTCAAACTTTTTTGCAAAACATTTTTACCTGATTTATTAATCAATATATATAAAGAATTTTCTAATGAACTTTATACAAGTGTATTATCTACAATTAATTGATTATATTTTAACCATACTTATTGAAAATACGAAAGTATGAGTTTTGAATAAAGTATATACAACGTATATACGACCCCCTTATACTTAGCTATATCTATGTCCTCATGATTGAAGAGAAAAAAGAGGACATAACTTATACTAGGTATAAAAGAGCCTTTACTACAACAACGGAAGAATAAGGAATGAATCAATGAGAAGTCGACCATTCCCCCTATACTTAGGATCAAATAATCCTAAGTATATCAGATTGTATACTACTTACAGGGAGGGTCCAGGGTGGGAATATACAGATCAACAACTCGTCCTGTCTCCCCCTATACTTAGGGTAAAATATCCCTAAGTATAGAAATGAATATCAATGAGAGAGGAGACATGTGAGGGATCAAAGAAGGACAACGAGAACCACTCATACCCATGTACTTAGGATGAATCATATCCTAAGTATAGTGGTGATGACTGAGAGGAATGAACGAAATAAAAGAAAAATGAACAGAAGAAAAGGAGAAAACTAAAAAAGAGTTTTATACGAGCATTATCAGAATCTTTTGATGCTACTGGAGTTGTGGACGATGCATCTTTGAAGATCACTTGGACTCAGTCGACAATGACCAAGAAAGTGTCATGCTCGAGGTATGGCTTCAGTAACTGACCATTGACGATGAACGGTTGTGCGTCAGATGACAACTCTGATATCAAAATGCTTCCGTTGTCATGCACTTCTTTCACTCTGAATGGCCCTGCCCATTTACTTTTCAATTCGCATGGAAATATCTTCAACTTTGTGTTGAATAACCACACTTTTTGTACACTCTCGAAGGTCTTTCGTCTAATGTGTCGATTGTTCCAACATTTAATCTTCTCCTTGCATATCACGTTGTTATCATAGCATAGTCTCGGAATTCCAAGAGTCTGTTCAGATCCACTTTTCTTTACTGACCACATATCTATAAGTCCAACTTGTAATTGTTCAATGCCCATAATGATGTATAAATTAATTCAATAGGCAGATGGCACGGTTATCCATACATAAGAAGATAGGGTGACATGCCCAAGGGAGACTTTTAGGCGGTCAGGTATGCCCAGAGGTCGGTGTACAAGAGTTGGGACCAGTTCTTTCTGTCCGGGCTCACAAGTTTCTGCAAGATTGTCTTGATTTCTCTGTTGGATAGCTCGACCATGTCATTGATCTGAGGATGATAAGGAGAAGCGATTCAATGCTTGATGCCATACTCCTTCATTAATTTCTTGACCTTAATTATTTATGAAGTGACTACCCCTATATGATATCAGAATCTTTGGTATCCCGAACCGTGAAATGATGTTCTCTTACATGAACCGACAAACTTTATGGCTATCATCGGCTCGGACGAGAATAACTTCAACCGAAAGACTCATATAATCAACGATAAGAAGTATGTGCTCAAATCCGTGAATGTTGGGAAAGGGTCCCATGAAATCAATGCCCAAGCATCGAATACATATGAAATCAGAATGAATTTCAGGGGCATCAAGTCTTTAGCCATGAGGGTTGCTCCCATTTTCTAATAGTCAACGCAGCCTTTGAGATAAGTTGCAGCGTCCTTGAATAGTGTGGACCACCATAGGCCACACTACAATACTTTTGCTACCATTATCCAGAGTGGTGTCCACCAGATTCGAGCGTGTGACAGTGCTCGAGGACACTATGATGCTCCTCCTTAGGGATACATCGATGCCAAATACAGTCTGCTCCTTCCCTGAATAAAAGAGGATCTTCCCATTGATAGAAATGGATTGTGTACAAGAACTTGGCCTTCTGATCTTTGTCCAATATTGTAGGACCACACCTGAAATGAGGTAGTTCATGATAACAACATACCAAGGGAGAGAATCAACAGTGAGAATCGACTCGACAGGAAAGGTGTCTGTCATGGGTGCACTCCACAACGGAGGTTCTTGATGTTCAATTCTGGAGAGGTGATCTGCTGCCACATTCTGAACTCTAGGTTTATATTTGATTTCCAGGTCGAACTCTTCGAGGAGAAGGTTCCATCTAATCAGTATGGGCTTCGCATCCTTCTTTTGTTGTAGATATCAGATAGCAGAGTGGTTAGTGTAAATGGTAACGTTATATCCAAGAAGATAGGATCTGAACATCTCGAGGGAGAAAACCATGACCATCAACTCTTTCTATATAATATTATAATTTCATTGTACTTCATCTAATGTCTTGTTGTCATAGTGAATGGAATAGGGCACTTTGTCTTTCCTTTGTCCTAACACAACCCTAACTACAAAGTCTGCATCCATCATGATCTCAAAAGGTAGATACCAATCCAACGACTGTAGGATGGGAGCTTGAGTGATTAGCACCTCCAGCTAATGGAAAGAAAGGAGAACCTAATGATCAACCTGAAACTCGGTTCCCTTGCACAATAACTCAGTTAGAGGTCGGGTGATGTGGCTGAAATCTTTAATGAATCGTCTGTAGAAATCCACATGCCCTATGAACGACCTTACATTTCTAACATTCTGAGGTGGCTCAAGATTGGCGATCACATCCATCTTTGATGGATCGACTTCCATGACACGTTTGGAAATGACGTGGCCAAGCACAATCCCTTCAGTGACCATAAAGTGGCTCTTTTCCCAAGATAGTATGAGATTGACTGCTTAGCATTTCTAAAGTACTTTGTCTAGGTACTCAAGACAAGAACCAAATTTGTCACCATAGACGGAGAAGTCATCCATGAGCACTTCAAGAAATCTACCAATCATATCGACGAAGATTGCAAGCATGCATCTCTGGAATGTTCCATGTGCATTGCACAAACCAAAGGGCACTTTCCTGAAAGTGTAAGTGTCGAATGAGCAAGTGAAGGTAGTCTTCTCTTGGTCCTCTGGGGTGATTGCCACTTTGAGAAATTTATCGATAAATGGTAAGGGGAAGTGATCCTTCTTCATTGCATCATTGAGGCGGTAATAATCCCCCCCACACACACTAGGATGTTGGTACCAGAGTGGAAATCTTCTCTTCTCTTTCATTTGTAACCACGGTAAGCCCATAGGGGCTCACCCATTTGGAGTCAGAGATGGAGTAAATGAAGTTTGCATCACACCACTTCATGATCTCCTTCATGACGATGTCCTGCAAGTTAGGGTTCAACATTCTCTGAAATTTTCGGGACAGCCTGGCATCATCTTCTAAATAGATGTGTGAACACATAACAGGATTCATCCTACAGAGGTTTGATATGTGCCAACCAAGTGCCTTGCGGATTTTCTCTATAACCTTGAGTAGTCGAGATTCTTGATATGGGGTCAGCTTACTGCTGATGATGACCGGATTCATGTTTTCTGCACCTGCAAGAAAGCATACTTGAGGCATGCCGAAAGTGGCTTTAGTTCTGGTTCTGGTCGAGCCTACTTCTCAGTCATTTCGGAAACTGAACTGGTAGGTGGGTGATCTGTCATGATTTTAGTGGTGATGCTCACCTCGGTCGCTAGTGGCGCTGTTGATAATGCACTGAATAAATCATCAATTAATTCTTCATGTTCGAATTGACATGACTCTTCTGCCTTAAAAAGGTCCATCTATAAATATGAATCTATCCCCTAACCGATATCAGAGCATGAGAAGGCTGTGATTTCCAGGTGCTCCTACAGAAAGAGGATTTCCTGAACCCTTGTGTCATTCAAAGAAAATTATGTATCTATGATCTATGTAATAAAGTTACAGTCTGATTTATACAGTTCTGTTTGACCTTGATTAGATACGACTTTTGGTTCACTAACCATGTCCATTGTTACTCTATTGGTGCTTGAGTAGAACGTGATCTTTCCAATCCCATTATCAACCACGACTTTTGCAGTGCGCAGGAATGGCCGGCCAAGAATAATCGGGGTCTAGAGTAAGGGTACAGGAGAGTTCATATCAAGGACTACAAAATCAACAAGAAACCACATGTCCTGCACTATTACAACAACATACTCCAATAAACCACGGGGTTTCTCAAATAATCTATCAGTGAAATGAAGGATCAAGTGTATCGGCTTGAGCGGTCCCAACCAAAATTTTGGGAGAAATGAAGCATGCATGATGTTGATTGAAGAGCTGTTGTCAAGCAAAGTTCGCTGGAAGACTTGATCGAAAATCTTGCATCTGATCAGAGGTGCTCCTCTGTCAAGCTTCTTTTCTTGGAGATTGCTGATTACTGCCATTATAGCCATGGTGAGGACATACTTCTCAAGTAGTTGGCAACTGTTATTGTGGTTTGACTAACGCTTTCTCGTGCATGCTTCATTCAAGCCCTTCTTCACAACAGACATATATTCCATGGCTTTTGGCAAAGGTAATTCACCATTTAAGTTCTCAAGAATATCCACAACACCTGGATCAGATAATGCATTTTTTTATTTTGCAATTTTTTTGGGTTTTTCAATTACATTAGGAAAAGGAATATGTACAAAGCCGAAATCAGAAATACTGTTCTTATTTACATCAATATTCAAGTCCACCACATTTTGTACAACCAGGCTGCAAAAAGGTATACAAGTTGGAGCTAGAGTTGGACATCCAAAAACTACAATCTCCTTTGCGTCGGCTGGTGTTGGATCGACTATTGTGGCTTGCTCCTCCATGGAGAGCGTGGCTTCACTTTGACTACGATCATCTTTTTGGTCTTTTTCATTTTTTTGATTTTTTTGTGCATTTTGTTGGAGATGGTGGTGGCTGCCAGTTGGCATGGCTCCTCCTTTTTCTTCCTCACCTGAACCTGCAGTTGGCACGGTTGATGCAGAAGACGATGATTCAACATATGAAGCTTTATTATTCCCTTGATAGTGGTAGATGGAGGCAATGTCCTACCATTTCTGAGAGTAACAACATTTGACAAAATAAAAGAACAATCATATGACTCTACCGGAACAGACGAGACTTTACATGCTACCTGCTCTTTTTGCTTAAAGTTATTAGGGTTGGCTTGGACCTATTGGAATGGGAGTTTTCGTGACCGTCAGATCATCCAGCTTTTGAGTCATCTCTACTAGGACCTTTACTAACTAGGCCAGATAGTCGAGGCTCAGGTTCACAAGAACCACCTTGGAAGGTTCAACATGTTGATCACGTTGTAGTTAATGGTGCGGAGGCTGAGAGGAGTGCTGCCGATACTGCTGTTGAGGTGGAGGAAGCTGATACTGATGCTGGTAGGGAGGAGGAGGATAGTGCTGGTGAGATGCAACGACACACAAATGGTATGGTTGGTGCTGGCAGTACGACGACTGCGGGTATTATTGATTCTGTCTCCAATTGTTGTGGTTCCGTGGAGACTAGTGATATTGAGGTTACTGGGACTGGGCAAATCTCCTTCCTTAATGCTGAGGGAATGGACGTGAATTTGCAAGCTAGCCCTGCTAAGGTCTACCTGGATGAGCCAGCTGCATGTCTTTCAACCAAACTTCATTCACCTCTTTAATGAGAGGAGGTGGTGGAGAGAATGGATCATAAGAAGATTGGGGCTTTGGTTGGTATATCACCAACTGTTGTTGTTGCGGTGCCTGGTTGGGATTCTACACGTAATATATGCACTGTACTTCCGACTGTTGCTGACTAGGCTAAGGTTGTTGTGGCGATGCTGGCTCATATTGTTCTCGCTTGGGATCTCATACGATGGTGTTGCTGACTGAAAAGTAAAGATGGTATTCACTAGCAACTCTAGTTGCTTGGTGATATGATCCAATTTATCTAGATGCTGGGTCCTCTGTTCAATCATAGTGAGTTTCTCAAGATCCTGTGATCGCTTCTCGATGATGTCAACCTTGGAGAGATGGCCCCCGATGATGTTGAGGTTGAAGCTCTCATCTCTCTCTATCTCGTGAGATGCTGCCATGTGGATTGAGTTGTGGAGGACATGGGATTACCTTTGATACGCACGGGATGAAGAGAAGGTGGCCTCTCCTTTGACCATTTCTTAAAAAAATTTCCAGACTACATCTTCATCATTGTTAAAGTGGGATCTCCCACAAGAAGCGTCAACTAATCTCTGACTTTACATATTCTGGCCCCCAAATAAGAGTTGGACCAAGATGGTCCTCGATACCTCATGGTGGGGGAATATCTCCTGTAGGTCTGTGCGTGCTTCATGAATTGACTCGTGGGTAGCCTGGGAGAAGTTGCTAATCCGGGCTCGCATCTTGTTGAGCCAATCGAGAGGATAAAACTTAAGAAGGAACACAAAATTAAGCTCCTCCTAGGTCATCACGACCTTCTCCAAATGGTTGACACAATACAGGGCTTTGTCCCGTAGACTGAAGGGAAACACGGTCATCCTGACTACACCTAACGGGATGTTAGGTAGTGTTTGGTTTGGAAGATGCGAGAGAACTATTGCAGGTGAATGTATGGTCCCTCATTAGTATTCCTATGGAAAGTGGATAGAAGATCAAGGAACTAAGGCTTGAGCTCAAAGTGAGCATGCACTGGTGGGAGGCGAATTCACTCGGTCATCTTGCTGTCTCTAGTATTATAAGTCTCTTTCAGCGTAGGTTTAGGGTTCTCATTCCTAACCCCCTCTTCTTCTTGATCATCAAGGGGTATGCCATCCTCTCCTCCCCCTCTGGGTCTATTCCTCATATCATTCAAAATGTCTTGGAATGTGGTCTGCACTAGTGCCTGCTTAGTTAGCTGTTGTTCGATGGCTTGGATGGAAGTAAGCAACTGAGAGTTCACTTGATTCTAATTGGGTGCTTGGCTCTACTCTGGATGGGGCGGCTGTTTTCCTTTCCCTTTGCCTTGAGGAGCCATCTATGGGTCTGAATCTGAAGAAATGAACTCCGGATTGGGATCCAGGTCTGACTTCTATCGCAATGCAAGAGATATCCCAATCAAACCACTGTGAAACTGAATGCCAGCCGAAATGATGAATATGGGATTAAGATCAATCTCAGACATTTGTGAATAGAGTTAAAAGATGTAGACTGAAATCAACCTCCATACGCAACGAGCAGAAATAGGACAAGAGTGGTCCCGATTTATTGGGAAATAGAAAGAAAGTGGAAAGAAGACGAGATATCTGGAGATTGGTTCACAAGGTCAGAATTGGGTTGTCAGGAATCACCTCGAATTATTGACCATGTCGAGTCCATAGAATCAATGTAGGTGTTGGCAGAGTCCCGATTAAATCATCCATGGATCGATGTCGTGGAAGAAAATAAAGGTCGATGTATGAGGAAGGATATGATGGTCAACGAGGAATAAAAGGAATGTAAAGCAATATAAAGGCTCGAAATGAGCATGGGTCAAAGAGGAAGCACATAAGCCAAAATTTTGCACAAGAGCAAGGGACTTGATCTTTGAACTCTAATCGATCCATACAATACATAATAAAAAATTGTGTTTACCAACTCCATGAATGTGATGCCGTAAGGGATCATCTATTTTTATCTTTTCATGTTTAGAGTTGTTATTTCAAGCATATCTTTTAACAAGTTCTTAGACTCTAACCCTATAGAAGCGAGAGTACTGTCGGAAAAGTATCCAGTAGTTGTCCTCCTCCTTTTTAACATGTAGTCGACACTTTTTGAGGTCTTTGTAACCCTTCATAGATTCTTACTCAACCAAATAATGAGAGAGAGAGAGAGGAAGTCGATAGGCGAAACCACTACTTCAGACCCCACTCATAACAGAATCACCCGTGAGCATGCAAGGCCCTACTCGGACGTGAGACGATGAGATAGACACCCCCGTGAGGCGTGGCCTAAGCTCAGAACTTCAGACAGGGTTGGCGTTCCGCACAAGGTTGGAACACCATCCTTGACCAAGTTCTACTCGTCCATGTATGATAAAAGCGCCAATACTTCAGAAACCCAAGCGATACACAAGGTAGTTACAGAATGAGTTTTTTGGCTCTAATCCTTAGTGGGTCGCACCTCGCTCATGGGAGGGGTTTTAGTCTCCTCCTAAGGTACCTAAAAATAATGAGGGCTTTCTGAACCCCAAACAATGAAATCCATTACATATTTTAATTAAAGTCAAAGTTTATTTTGTAGTCCTCTTGTTTTAGATTTTTCAGTTTTCACCTTTTTTTGAATATTTTGCATATAAGTGCCTAATGATTTTGTGAATTTTCATGTAAGTCCTAAATGCTCAAAATCAGAGGGAGATAACAAAAAAGTCATGCAAGTTGATTCAATGATGGAAATCTACCATGGAATCAGATGATGCATGTACAGTTAGAGGACTTATAGTGCTTCACAACTCTCTCCATGTGGTATGAAAAACAGAATTTTTAAACCTATCTACATGACGGTGTGCGATTAACAAAATCATCCTAAACATTAGCTGCTATTAGTCGTGAAGAACCATATGTTAATTATTCAGAAATGACTCCGAGAGTCCGGTCTTGGAGACACCTTGGTGCCTGCCACAACGAGTCTTGCCAACACTGCATGGTGCCTCTCTCGGCGTATGGGTTCAAGTCTAAATAGTTAACAATGATTAAGTTGACTAGATCCAAACGTAGAAGACTATAGGTACATGATTCTTTTTAGGTTTTGGACCTAATTACTGAGACAAGCAGTCTTAAAATCTAGGGGCTCCATGCACACAAAACAAATAAAAAGAAAGGTGGAACACTCAAAACATCGGGAAACAAAGTAAAATAAAGGCGAGAAAACACAAAAAACCATGAAGAGGCCCACAAGTGAACAATCACCTGGGCAATGGACCTCGTTAAGTAGAGTAATGTCCGAGTCCCTGCATTATTATAAGCAATAACAAATATATGATTAATGAATCACTCTCTCACCAAAAATAAAATAAAATTCTAATCTATCATCTGTGCTAAGTGTCCTCTTTGTCATGCTTACTGCCGCTCCTACTAACTAGGGCAAGAAGGAATATCTCCACCGTGCTTGGCTACATCGATTCCTTAAGAAGTTATCCTCGCATGGCAGGCCCTCACATTAAACACAATAAGAGAGGTATTAACACAAATAATCAACAAATTGTACAAAGAAATAAGAGCTATAAACATGCATAACTAAGAGAAAGAAAAGATAAATATATACAAGAAAAATAAAAGACAATTATACAGAAATTAGGCTACAACACGTTGCTCCCTAGCAACGACACCATTTGTTGAAATGAGATTTGTAAGGTTTTGAAAATATCCTCACTAGAATAGCAAAGCTAGTGTTGCTGAGGTGACCACTCGCGAATCCCAATTCAAACAACAAGTACCCACAATATATAAGTGATCAATGAATGACAGAAATGTGAAGTACAATTTATTATACTCTATAAATAAAGGTGTATAACATGTAACAGTAGAGGTCAAACCACTGAGGGCAAACACAATAGCCAAATGATTATTGCTAATCAAGAATGAATTAAGTACATAAGTGTCTCTTTTTCTACATGGGGTTTTTTGTTTTTAATATATATATATATATATTTAATTTCTGATTTAAATTTATTTTTAATTTTAATATTATATAATAATATGTAGATATGTATATATAAAGGTATATATATAAGATAATGTATATAAGATATAAGAATAAATAATAAGAGATACAATAATGATACAAAAAAAAAATATTAATAAATATAGTCCTCATTATATTATATTATATTATATTATATTTTCGAATTTAAAAAGATCTATAAAGCATTTCTAATAATTAGTAATAATATTAAATATATGAAGTATATATATAGAGGTAAATGGGGCTGCCCCCAGGGAGTAGCCAACTTGGCTACTCCCACCCTTATTTTTCCCTCATTTTTTTATTTTTTTGGAAAATAAAAATCTGTATATTCATCATTATATTCCTCTCACATTCTTTTAAAATTTCGTTAGAAACAGAGACTCCTACGGCCTCCATCCAAACATGGTCGATTTAAAAAATCCTGCTATCGTTAAATAAATGACGCCTGGATGGAGGGCTTAGGAGTCTCTGTTTCTGACGAAATTTTAATAGAATGTGGGAGGGATATAATGATGAATATACAAATTTTTATTTTCCAAAAAAATAAAAAATGAGGGAAAAATAGGGGTGGGAGTAGCCAAGTTGGCTATTCCCTGTGGGCAGCCCCATTTTATCCACATATATATCTATAATACAATATATGGTGTTATAATTATAAATATAGCTAAAAAAATAATTTGTTTTGGATTTTTCATATTTCTCTACTATTTTTGTGATGTTATGGGTATTTTGCTAAGTTTTATATATTTTTAAAGTTAAAAATATCTCAAAACAAGGATTAAATAAATAGGCCGGGTTGTTTTGAGATTTAAAAATAATAATAAAGTCAAAAATTCCCAAAATTAATTCTCAAAGTAATAATATTGATAAATAAAATTATTAAATAGAAATAAATATTTTTGGAATTTTTGCAAAATTTTTATATTTTTATAGAATTTTGGAGCTTTTTAAATTTATTAACATTTTCTTTTTCTATTTTTAGGATTTTTGGTTTAGATCTATAAAATACATAATATACTTTAGATAATGTTTTTGGAATTTTTGGCCACGTTTTAATATTTTTCTGGGATTTTTCTTTCTAGACTGCGAATAAAACATGCTCTTTTGAATTTTAATAAATAGTAAATGTGCATAAAATGAAAAAATAAAAATATATCGAGAAAGATCAAGCATCCAAATACATTATCCTATTTTTGGCATGATTTTTGGAACATTGATTATATTCATAAAAATCAGACAAACACACACAAAATATTGTAAATTAGAATGGACATTTTTACAATTAAATTATAAGACAAGGGGAACATACAATTTTTCCAAAAGTATGCAAATGTTATTTAAATTTTATGGAATAAAATAAAATTACAAAAACCCAATAGCATACATGCAAAATGTCCTTTCACATGGGGGTCCAATTGAGGTGAACCGACAAGGATCTATATGTAAATTAACAAAGTGTAGGGGTCTACTTGCAATTATTACAAAACTTTTGCAACTATGAAAACCATTTAAAAGGCTAAAAGTAAAATAAAAAAGGCAGAGTGGTGTCTTTGAAATTACCCCATTCATTGGCAGAAGGGAGCAGTTGTGGTGATGCCATGTAGGTGCCACACAATCGGATTGCGCGACACAGACCTGCATCGCTTCATTTTGGCGTGTATGGTCTGGATTAGATATTGCATCACACCTCGATCGAACATCATAGAGGCTGTCTAGAAGAACGGGGAAGGACACTTTCTCGTTGGACTTCAATCTTCAAATACTTCGAGCTCCTCTGTCAATCCGCTTCTCTAATAAGCCCATAAGGTTCATGGGTTCCTCTTGCCTGTTGGTACCGACCAATGGGTCTAGATCCCAGTGATAGGTATCTTGGGGTCTTTCTCTCTCAAAAAAACCTGTAGGTTCTGATGAGCCTCAATGCTTCGCTCCAGGGCTCCTCTTGACCCAGTAACATGTGCAATACAACATAGGGCTTGAGGTGATCCTCCTCAACCAAGATTTAAGCTGAAATGCATGGAATATGGACGGAATGGAAGTGTCTCCAGCATGTGGCGGAGAGGGAGCCGTGATCCTCTGATCTATATAAGATCAGAGGGTGCAAGTGGGTGCATGGGATGAAAGAAGCATCAAGGAAGGATGTGAGGCTATCGAGGGGGTCAAATACCATCGGAAACAGGGTGGAAAAGAGTTGGAGCTGAGAGCTTCGGTGATCGAAGGATCGAAACTATGGCTAAGCTAGTTATCTAATTTTGAAATAAAAGGTAGGAAAATAAAAACTAAGACTAAATAAACCTAAAAATGGGTAAAAGGTGTGTAGCTCATACCTGGGAACCATGGAGTAGAGGTCTCGTCGGAGTGACACCTTGGGTCTCCTCCTCTCCTCCAACCTCCGCTCCAACACCATAAGGGACAACCTGTTGTCACCAGGTTGCACGCTTGGCTGAGGGTAGGGGAAATCAGAATTCAAAAAGGGACCAAATTGAAGAAAGAAGGTAGAGGTTTTTATTTATAAGCGGACCCTTATTGACCGTGGATTTATGAGTGAACGAGATTATGTACATAGGTTTAGAGGATCGACATGTATTATGGATGATCAAAGAAGGGTTTGTGTGAGAAATCGATTGAAATGGGATGATGGATCATCTGAGAAAAGAGGAGGAAAATGGTGAGTGATGGGTCTGACACAACAGAGGTGCCAAGGTGTGCAGTTGAATCAGGTCAACTAGGGTTTGCTTCTGGTTGGTTCACATAGACCAACCAGAAAAGTCAAAGAGGAAATTATTTATAAAATCAATAATAAATAGATAATGAATTAATTGATTTTAGGGTATAAAATAAAAAAATATTTGTTATTTTATGTAGTATTTAATTACTATTTTTATTTATTTTTATAGAGCTATTGATTATGAGGTAGTATTTACATGTATTATCATTTGTATTTTTTCCTATATTGCATGTATTTTATTTTATTTTGTATTATATATTTTGTTATTTTATATAGTTTATTTATTTATTTATAAATTATTTAGATATATATATATATATAAATATATTTTTATTGTATTTTTATGCTGATTTGTACACTTAAATAAATAGATGTATTTATTATCTAGGTATAAGTATAGGTAATTCATCTATGTATTTTATACACTTATTTATTTTAGTTCATTTTTGATGGTTTTCTTTTATTCTAATTATGTACATATAATACAAATAATATTTACAAAATTACATATATATATATAATGAAAAATATAAAGAATAAATAAAATGAATATTTTATTCAGGTATATTGTACAATCGGAGTCCAAAGCCTAGCTTTTGTAACTTAACTCCAAATTAAATGAAACGACCTTCATTAAATATTAATTAAAACTTATATAGAATTAAAGGTGATTTTATGCATTTTGAGTTAATATGAAGAAGATATGGGTCTGTGAAGTTTGGGTCTTGGAATCTTATCCAGAGTGTAGAATAAACACTATAAATTATTTTTGTATGAAATCAATTATGTATATTTCTTTGTATTTTTATCTACAACTTTCATGTACAAAGTTTGTTTATTTGATGTATAAATAATAAGTAATAAAATGGGTCCCAAAAACGAATTATTTAAGAATAAGTAAATGGGGGTTTTTTATTTTATTTTTGAGCCTTATCCACCCCTACTTCATTCTTTGTCGATCCAGTCATCATGATGTCTAGGTCTCGGGGTTTAGGGTCATAAAATACCTTTGCCATTTTATTTATTTTTCTTTTCTTTATTCTTTTATTTTATATTTAAACAATGCATTTTATAAAATATTTACACAACAAATAATGAATGTTAATTTATGAAAAATAATGATATTTACATGTATTTAACTAGGGAATGAAGGCCAAAATAAAAGAATAAAGGCGTTGAAATGGAGATTCATCACCCCCTATACTTGCCTTTGATAGTCCCTAGCAAACACTTATGCCTATAAGTGCAGAAAAGAAATAAAGAAAAAAAGAAAAAGAAAGAACTTGGATTGATTTTACTTTCAAACTTGTCTTTGCAAAATCAAAGTTTTGATCGTAATCAGATGATCCTAGTGCTTTCCTGATCTGCTGAGATGCTCTTTACCTTCCTGGATCGATTCCATAGTGGGAGATGAATAACTTTCCAAGGTATTTAGGGTCGGAGGAGATGAGACACCTGGAGTGGCTAAGTCGAGTCGATCTGACCCCAAAATGGAGTTCATTCATACACCAAAAGCTTCAGGACTCGACTATGAAATTCCTCGACCCGATGGTCAGCAAAAAGAGGGGTTGGATGGTGTAGGTGGAGGTCTCTAGCATGCGAAGATGGGAGGCCTAACTCCCAAATCTGTGTAAGATTTGGGGTGAAGAATGAGTCGGGATGATCGACAGTGAGGAGGTAGAGATGTGGGTGTGGTCTAAGGGTCGATCAACAGTGGGTGACAAGCAGAACATAGGCCGAAGCCTAGAGCTCTAGGAACTTTGATTTTGGGTTTAATCTAATATAGACAGAGTTAAATGAAATAAAATGCAAACCTAAGCTACTGCTACACCTAGGAATTGAAAAGGGCAAGAGAAAATCAGCTCACCCGCCTGATGTGGCTGGGAGAAGGAGACCGCTGGAGATGCCCTGATAATGGTGAATCATGCTTCCTTCTCCATGTCTTAAATTAGCTGGGAGCCTCATATCTCTAGGGTTTCACTCCAGAGATATGTTAGGGGTCATGGCTGAGAGAAACAGATTGGAATTTCAACAGTGATGGAGGACGATATATATACAAGTTGACTAAGGATCTATCTTCACCTTAGGTTTTTGAATCAATCAAGGGTTGACTAATGACACTCCTTGATACATGTGAAAGAGAATAGGTAGGAGAAATTACATGAAGGAATCAAGCAAAAAGGAAGCTTGTATTGAGCTAGAAAAATTGGCAAAAATGGGGAAAGAACTTGGCTTGGAACGATCCAAAGTATGGGTGGAGAGTTGACCTGGGTAAACTAATAGCCCCATCCCATTGGTCCACATCATCCATAAAATGGCAAAATATAAATAAAAAAGAAAGAAAAGGAAAATAAAATAGAAAATGATTTTATTAAATAAAACTTAAAACATGAAAGTTTTTCTTATTTTATGTACTATTTTAGGTGGTTTTTATTTATTTTTATCGACTTAATTATTATAGGTTAATTTTTACAAGTTTAATTATAGGTATTTATACCTATGTTTTTATGTATTTGGTTCTCATTTCGTATTTTCATGTTAAATATCCTATTTACATAATTTATTTATTATATAATTAAATACATATTTACAAATTGTTATTTTATTTTATATCCTTATTTATATACTTAAATAATTATGGGTATATACATTATATGTATATTATACCTATATATCTTAATGTATTGTTTATTTTAATGTATTTTATTTTTTTTATTTTATGTTTTTATATTTTCAATATGTTTTAAATAATATTTACAAGTATTAAAAAATACAAAAAGAGTAAAAGTATAAAGAATCATTAAATGAGTAAAATGTATATGTATATAGTACAATGAGATCCAAAAGGCTAACTTTTGTATCTTAACTCCAGTTTTAGTGAAATCACCTTCATTAGATAGATATATTAATTTTATGAACAATAAAGGTGAGTTTGGTAAATTTTGAGTTCATATAGAGAAGATATTGATATGTGAAGTTCCGTTTACGACTTTTTCATATATGTGTCCCCTTTGCACAGTGCATTATTTTTATCTGCAAATAATTTGTATTTTTATTTACATTAATATGCACATATTTTATGTTGGACATTTCTTTATTTGAGGTGTGTAAGAGTGCATAGAAATTAGTGTAAATTTAGCTATATGCAATGCATTGAGCACCTATGTTTTCTAGGTGTCTATGTTATTTTTTTGTATTTCTTCGACCTTATCTCCTCCAACTTCATTCCTTGTCGATCAAGTTAATATTAACTTAGTGTCAAGGTTTAGGGTCAGTCATTATTTACAACACTTCCTTTATTTTTCTTTATTCATTTAATACATGTATTTATTTACTATTTACAGACAACAGTCAGGGTGTTAATTTATACAAGTTAGATATATTTACATGTATGTATCTAGGGATTTAAAGACAAAACAAAGGAATAAAGGTGTATGAATGGGTATTCAACTCCCCCTATACTTATCTTTGTTAGTCCCTAGTAATCACTATTAGGAGAATAAGTGATGCAAAAGATAAAATAAAGAAAGTAGAATGATTATGACTTTTAAACTTGTCTTTACAAAATCAAAGTTTATAACTCAGTTAAGACCTTTCTATTGTTAATGTGTTCGGAACCATGTTCAAGTTAGGAATTGTGACTCAACACCCTTAGGTTCCATGTTACTGTATTAAGTTCAACTCAATATCTCGATCAGAACAACCTTTCAGACGTATACTCTTGTAACCCTAAAATGACAAGTACCATGTATGTGGACTTTATTAGCTCTTCCCAGATAAATAGTTGAACTATCAACTGGCCTCCTCCTTTGGGAACTAATCCTCGAGGCGATGAATATTTCCTTCTGAATTCAGGTACATGCTAGTGCATAACAAATAAGGGAGAATCTAGAAGAAAGAGAGAAGAAGTGGAAACAAACCAATGTAGTCACATTACCTTGTGAAGCTCGATTAGTGTAACCAAGTCTTCACCAAGAAGCAAGCCTATTCTATAAGCTCGAAATTTTTGGAGTTTTTGGTATAGGCTTGTTTTGTATATTTCTTTATTTAGCATTGCTCTACATTCTTGTTTTTCCCAACGGATATAGAATCTTTTATTCTGCCATGTTTTGGGGCCTTCGAAAAATTGTGCTAGCAGACCATTCCCCATCTGAAGCTTTATTTCAATCCATTCTCTAGTCATTAGATGTCCATGCTATCAAAGGAACAACTGAGTTGAAGTACTAGTTTTGGTAATCCCCAAAAATGGTTCCTGAGCCACCCTTGACGAAGCGGCCTAGTATAATCCCGACTTAGATTCCAAGATATTTCAAAACAATCCATCTTGGGCGAGCCATGTGCTCAGTGCGAGATATCAAATCAAACCATTATCTCAAGAGTCATACGGATGACATGAAAGGTTCTAGTTAGTCATATTGAATTGACTCATGAACATAGTCTCATAGAACCTAAAGAATTAAGTTGAAATGACCTGAAGCATCCCAATTCCAGTCCTTAAATAGGTTCCTCTAAAAATAAGTGGATTAAGGTCTAGACCAAGTTCCAATATCTAAAATTTATTTAAACGAGTTTAATTGTCAAAACCATTTAGAAAAATGTGTAAGCAATGCAATGTAAGAAAATATTTTTATGAAACATTTTTTGATTTCAAACTTTTTATGGAAGTTTCAAAAAGTTTTGTAAATTTTTATAGGGTTTCGAAAATATTTTTCAATTTTTTAGGTGATTTTGGAATTTTTTGGATTTTTATGAGATTAAAAAAAATAAAAGAGTTAGTGAATTAATGGTTGACAAACCGCTAAATCGACCCTTTAATAGTGTTGTTTTAGCACTTGGAATTGTCATCGCAGCCGGACCGATATGGGTCTCTTCAAAGACCATCTGATTGATAATTCAATAAGAATCAGATGGTTTAATTTATTTTACTTGGCAAAAAACCAAGGTCGAACTCAGGGACACGAGCCTCTCTTGTGATTATTCAGATTTTCATCTATTTAACTAAGTGTTGAGTTGAAGAACATATAGGTCAAATTATGAATGCAGACACAACAATGCATTGAAACACAAGAAAACATGCATTTTTTATTTCATTTTTATCATGCAAACAAATGAAATGCATCACAAGAAATATTCCCTAGTACAAAATGATGAGCAAAATTAAACAAGAGTCAATTTCAAGTTTAATTAAAAAATCAGACTTGATGAATAATTTTAAATAAGGCATCAGTTCAAGCTTTAAAAGACACAAGGCTACTAAAGTAATTCATTAAAATCATTGTGTACAAATTTAATAAATAAGCATGCCAATAAAAAGACCATCAAATAAGCTTCGAAATGGAACTGAAATCGAC
The DNA here is from genome assembly GCA_037367405.1 of Ottelia alismoides. NCBI lineage: Eukaryota > Viridiplantae > Streptophyta > Magnoliopsida > Alismatales > Hydrocharitaceae > Ottelia > Ottelia alismoides. The sequence goes on along the minus strand of JAZKJV010001037.1, from coordinate 532,136 downwards.
TTAATCGGAGATACGGTGCTCAAGATATGCATTAAAGAAGAAAAGGGCATAAATGAAAGAAAACATGAAACGATAATTACATACAGGTCCCTAGGAGGGACTAAAATGCAATAAAAGTTAAGTGCGAGACCTTCCCTGTAAATGACCCACACGCACAGGGGCCTTTTTGCAAATTTAAAAACCCACGAGGGTATCAATGCAAAATGCCCAACGTGATCTGGACCTAGATGCAAAATGGAGAAGTTGGCGGGGCCTTTGCCCAATTTACCCAAATGGCACGTGCTATGCACGCGCCATCCAGGCTCAGAGGAAGGCTCGGGCTCGGCAGAGGCTCGATGTTGCTTTGGTTGGCTCGGATGAGGCTCGGAACTTCAGACAGGTTCGGTGTAGGCTCGGGGGCTCCAGACCTGATGGCTCGGACGCTAGGCCCGGGGCTGCTCCGGAGTCGCCACGTGGATCACTGTGCACCATCCGATCCTGATGATCGGATGGCTGCTGTACGCTTAGGTTATCATGACGTGGCTGCATGAAGGCCATTGGATCGAGAGTATCCAACGGTAACTGAAGAAGGCGCTGATGGGCGACGTGGTTGCATCCGGGCCATTGGATGGTCGCTGAGAGAGTACCATCCAACGGCAGCTGTCCTTCCTTCCTCGTCTTCAGCAGACGGCGGGAACAGGTCTCCGACGATGAAGCTCTTCCTCCACCGCTCGTTGTCGAAGGCTGTGAAACTCCCCAGAGCTCCTTGGATGTGTGTCGAGGTTGCTGGTAGCTCGGGGAAGACGTTGCACCTCCGCGATTACGCCATCGATGCTCTGACGACGGAAGCGAGGCTCAGCCAAAATACTCTGGCGAAGTCTCCATCCAATGAAGGATTTGTCGACCTGCAGCGTTAGGCACATAGCCGAAGCACGTGGGCTCAAGTAACGTGCGAAGTGGATGGGATGGAGGCCATATGTAGTGGAGAAGGTGGTGGCCCAGTAGGCTCCGCTGCCAGAAAGGGAGGAGCAAGGTTCGAGTGTGTTCTGAGGTTGTGGAGGGAAGAACTGTGATCGGAGGGCGTCGCGTGAGAGGAGGTTGCGTGGCAGAACTCGGGAAGCGAACGGTGTAGGGAGAGGACGAGTGAAGCAACCTAGATAATTAGGAGAAATTAAAGAAAAATACAAGAGAAAAAGAAGGGGCTTACCTGACGTCGGGCGGTGCGATTGGCTTGTGCGCGAGCTCCATGGCGGAGCTCTGGTCTTCGCTGGACCTCCTTAGCCGGTGGAGGCAGCTCGAGCAGGCTGATCTCGCCGCAGCTCCATCGTGATCGGCGGAGGGTCTCACCGGGGAGGCAAGGTCATCATCACTCGATCCATACGCCTCCCCCTGTCACAGGGAGGCGGAGGAGGGATGGGCCTCCTCCCGCGTAAAGGTGGACGGATGTTTCTGGAGGAGGGGGCAAAGTATTTGAAGCTCGACGACGACGGTTGGCTGATGAGGACGTGGGTTTCGAGGAGAAAGTGGAGCGAGATGAGGGGTTTTCGTGGGTTGATGGACGTCCGCGAGGAAGGGGGAAGAACGGTTAATGTGGTGAGGTGGTTAGCGAGGGGATAGGTAGTCGGAGATGATGGAGGAAAAAGAAAGGGCGAGGGGCGTCGCGAAGATGGAGATCGTGGGAGAGATGAGCGTCTGGAAGTTGATGATGAAGCTCAGCCGTTGAATCTGGAGATCCAACGGCTGACGATTGGGCGCGAAAGAGCGGATACAATGAGATCGGGGGCGACATGATCGAAGGGTGGTGGATGCGCCACGTGTTGTGGTATGAGCGTGGCGCGAACGGACGGGTGCGATGCGCATGAGTTTTGATCAAAGGGCCGAGAGTACGGGTGATGTGAACGACCGAGATCTTACATTCTGGGCCTTGATCAGATGGCTTAAGATGTGACGCGTGGCGAAAGAAGATCAAGGTGGGAATGAGTGGCGGAGATGAGATCAGTGGAAATGATCAGACGGCTGTGTTAATGCGCAGATGTGGAGAGGGCCGAGCCGTTGGATTCAAGGCGAAATCCAACGGCCAGGGGTGCGGCGGATGGTGCAAGGTGGGTGGGCCACGTGGCTCACCCAGAACGGGCCACGTGGCCCAATCAGATTATTCTGATCTTCAAGCTGACTTTTGAGAAGACAAATGGCCGAATTTGAGAAAACTCAAAACATGAAAGTTGTAGATCTCGATGAGATCTACAAGTTTCATGTTGATTAAAAATGGAAACGAGGTCACCTGAAGACACAAAATATTTTTAAGTGTATTTTTAAGGCTAAAAATACCACAAATTTTAGTTTTGTGATTTTTTTGTGGTTTTTAATTTCTTAAGGATTCTGATAATTACAGGACTTTATCTGAATTTTATTGACACGAATTTAAGCAAGGGGGTTAATAACGCGGAATTAAGATGATGAAATTGGGTTTCATCACCCCCTATACTTAAACTATGCCCGTCCTCGAGCATCAAAGAAAAATGAATAAGCTGGATTAACCCCCTTGTGCATGTGAGTACAGGATCCAATCCGGTCAAGTCGACTCAACTTTAGAGGTCCAAAATTCTAGAGTTCAACCCAGCCTTAATCAAGAGGCACCCAATTCCTCTAATTTCCCAGACTCTCTCTGATGTACGTATAATCTTAAAGCATATGAAATTTAGTGTTGACTGCAATTTCGAGAGTAGAGTCAAATCTTCACCCAAAGTCTTGGTTCGAGAAAATCTCCTAAGGACCCAATCCTCAACACTAGGGAATAAATCAAATCTTGCATCCAATCCACCGTCTCTTTAGTTGTCAGACTTAGAAAATGTCGATGGAAGGCCAGTAATGGAGGGCATGGGATTGTGTCATTTCTTCTCTCCCTCTCATTGGAACATGGATTCTCTCTAGTGCCTTTTACGCAACACATTTTTTGGTGTTGATCAGTGCGTCCGTCAAGAGAAGTTGGAGCCGTATGCACTTGTTTTCCTGGGAATACACCGGGATGTGCCTTTTTGAGTACCTATCGTACCTTCTATACCCAGACTTGTAACATTTACGATGCAGAGCCCTTTTTTGGTGCAAGCCCGACTCGTGGTCCTAATAGCGGTGGTCCCAGTGGACACTTTGAAAAGTTTGGGAGCGCTCGCCTTTGGTGGAAGCTCTTTGATATTTGACTTTGTGGAATGAGCTTTTCTTTGGAATTTCATTGACTTGTATAATTTTTGGCTAGCTCCACTGCTTTTACCAAGAGTTGACGCACACTGATCAACGTTTTTTTATTTATTCACACCCTGACACTTATGTCAATATCAAGAGAATAGTATAAGCTCATACTGGCTAATATTGCTGACACTCAAGTTTCATGAAGCCTCCAAAGATTTTATTCCATCCTCGAGCATCATTAGATCAAATCCAAACTCGAATTCCTCATCCCAATCCCTCAGGTGAAAAATCAACTCATCTCATCAAAATTGCAGTCGTACATGTGATGTGCTGATCATATTCTTTTTGTCTGAGACTAAGCATGGAATATAGCATGCAAATCTAGAAACCTAGGGAAATGTGGATGATTAAGTCTATGACCCAGATGACTAAGGCTGGTTAACCTAAAATCTCAAAGACCTCATAAAACTAAGTTTCCTTGATCATTTCAGATCCTGGTTGGAAGTGTAAGTGTAGAGGATTAATCCAACTCCTTCATTCAAAAACAAGATTTTTTTTAAGACTTCAAGAGATCTTAGGACTGCCTAAACTCAATTGAGCATCTGCATTCAGCCAGTATGGATGTAAGTACAGGCCGAAGCCCGTTGCTTGAGGATGGGGCCTTACGCGATGTCCTCTAAACCATCCAATCTGCTAAGGGCGAACCCTCACTAAATGCGGCTTACTTAATTGGGCTTAGTAGTCACTAATGGCTCCTAAAGGATTTTTGGATTTTTCTCATTTTTATGAATTTTAATTAAAGGTTAAAACACAGGTTAGACGCAACTTTCCTTGAAAAGAGATAGAAAATTTTTCAAAACCATGTCACACAAATAAAAAAGTTTTCAAAACATTTTCAAAAGATTTTTTCAAACAATGAAAAATCATTTTTGAAAATATTTTTATCAAAATAGCGTAACGTAGTATAGAAAAGCCGTGAAAAACATTTGAGTCCTCTTAGTCCAAAGAATTTTACTTTAGCCAAAAGTTTTAAATTTTTCAAAATTTTCAGATTATAGCTAAAGTAAGTATACGGTATATACGGTATACCCTCCTATACTTAAACTTTTCTATGTCCTCATAGCACTAGATGATACAAGTACATAGGTCCATTTAAATATAAATGAATATACGGGAGCTAAGAGGGGCTCCCCCTATACTTAGGTTAGAAATAACCTAAGTATAAAGGCAAGGAAAGGAGAGTAGAGAAAATCACTAGGACTCGAGTCCCCCTATACTTAGGCTGAGATTAGCCTAAGTATAAAGATGAGAATTGATGTTGGGAGGGACCCAAGGTGAACGAAGAAGATGGGTGGATATACAAGTGAGCGGATGAATCTACGGAGATGGATGGAGTGACTAAGATTTTGGGGAGTGTATCGAAGCAAACATGGCTCAATTAAGAAAGCAAGATCCTTAAATTCACCAACTCACACATGAAACCAACCGAGGTTGGTTTATTATCTTATCGGTTTTATTGGTGATAAAACTTTTGATTCTTACGCGGAGAAAAAATTTAAGTAAAAAATCAATGCGTAAATGAGGGTGTCGCTCTCCCAAAATCAAATTTTACTCCATTTTTGGTTAACTTGCAATTAACAATCCCAGTTATTATTTAATGTTGTCACTGAATTAAGGTTAGCACAAAATCAAGCAATCATCGTCTACCGTTCATTCCCATTTTCCATTAATCCTAGGTGATCAAGCTAGGAAAGAGAAATCGAGAAAAAACCATGTATTCGATAAAAACCGCGATCTAGGCTAAGCGAGAAATCATGCAGTAACTTGGCGAGAAATACGTGAAAATTTGGACTGTTTTGAAAACCAAAATTCATGCATGCAAGTCGAAAAAAACCGCACCTAACATGCTTCTATTAGCGGGAGAAATGTCTATTGATTTTGACTAAGTGAAGCGGTGTTACGTGCGTCTTGAATTAAGGTGTGTCCTACCTACGAGCAAGCACATAAAAATGCGAATTTCAAACTAAGCTCGAAGAGCCGCGTGCCTAGTCCTAGGTGGATTTTCATGTGGGGACGATCCCCACACAACCACAATCGTTCGATTACAATCGCGAGCCTTCGATCGAAGACCGCTGTAAAAGATGAATTATTACATGACATGCAAAAATGGCATTTTTTTTCTTTCTTCTCGACGTGCTCCAAGCATGCTTCTGCGGCTCCTCACAGCGGGTAGCATCCTTCTCCTCTCCTCCTTGAACCATTCAAGGGCCCTGCCACAAAGACAATGGTTAGAGATCGATAGAGAAGAAAATTTTATAATGCAACATAAATGAACAAGTTGACCTATATAAATGATACACTTAATTAAATAAACAAAAATCCAAAAATACAAGAAATGAGCCGTGTCCCCGGCAACGACGCCATTTGACAAACCGCTAAATCAGCCCTTTAATAGTGTTGTTTTAACACTTGGAATTGTCATCGTAGTCGGGCCGAAATGGGTCTCATCAAAGACCATCTGATTGATAATTCAATAAGAATTAGATGGTTCAATTTATTTTACTTGGCATGAAACCAAGGTCGAACTCAGGGACACGAGCCTCTCTTGTGATTATTTAGATTTTCATCTATTTAACTAAGTGTTGCGTTGAAGAACATATAGGTCAAATTATGAATGCAAACACAACAATGCATTGAAACAAAAGAAAACATGCATTTTTTTATTTCATTTTTATCATGCAAACAAATGAAATGCATCACAAATAATATGCCCTAGTACAAAATGATGAGCAAAATTAAACAAGAGTCAATTTCAAGTTTAAATAAAAAGTCAGACTTGATGAATAATTTTAAACAAGGCATCAGTTCAAGATTTAAAAGACACAAGGCTACTAAAATAATTCATTAAAATCATTTTGTCCAAATTCAATAAATAAGCATGCCAATAAAAAAGACCATCAAATAAGCTTCGAAATGGAACTGAAATCGACTTAATCGGAGATACGGTGCTCAAGATATGCATTAAAGAAGAAAAGGGCATAAATGAAAGAAAACATGAAAAGATAATTACATACAGGTCCCTGGGAGGGACTAAAATGCAATAAAAGTTAAGTGCGGGACCTTCCCTGTAAATGACCCACACGCACAGGGGCCTTTTTGCAAATTTGAAAACCCGCGAGGGTATCAATGCAAAATGCCCAAAGGTACGTGTGTGATGCACGTGATCTGGACCTGGATGCAAAATGGAGAAGTTGGCGGGGCCTTTGCGCAATTTACCCAGATGGCACGTGCTATGCACGTGCCATCTAGGCTCGGAGGAAGGCTCGGGCTCGGTAGAGGCTCGGTGTTGCTTCGGTTGGCTCGGATGAGGCTCGGAACTTCAGACAGGTTCGGTGTAGGCTCGGGGGCTCCAGACCTCATGGCTCGGACGCTAGGCTTGGGGCTGCTCCGGAGTCGCCACGTGGATCACTGTGCACCATCCGATCCTGATGATCGGATGGCTGCTGTATGCTTAGGCTATCGTGACATGGCTGCATGAAGGCTGTTGGATCGAGAGTATCCAACGGTTACTGAAGAAGGCGCTGATGGGCGACGTGGTTGCATCCGGGCTGTTGGATGGTCGCTGAGAGAGTACCATCCAACGACAGCTGTTCTTCCTTCCTCGTCTTCAGCAGGCGGCGGGAACAAGTCTCCGGCGATGAAGCTCCTCCTCCGCCGCTGGTTGTCGAAGGATGTGAACTGATAAACACAGAATCGAGTGCGGTTGTATTGACTCACAAGGTGAGCCAACAGTGGGTGTTTGACCACACAAAATCCTGAATTTAATCAACAATTAACCCACACTAAAGATCAATAAATTAGAAATAATGTGGAGTTAAAATTTATTTTTAACTCTGCACAAATGATGTATAGTGACAAGTATGCAGAGAGTTCGAACACAGGGAGCAAACAGGGTAATTCAAAAATTAGTGCACAAGTGAATGTGTGTGATGTGTCTACACTAAGCAAGCAATCAAAGGGAACTTTTGTGGGTTTTTAGTTTTAATTATTTTTTTATTTTTAATTTAATTTTTAATTTTTAGGATTATAATAAAAGACAAGATAAAGTATTTATAAAAATGTGCAAAAATATCCAAAAATTCAGAAATAAAATGTTTTTGATATTTTTAAGACTTTTACTGTTTTTGTGATTTTTGAGGATTTTTCGAGGTGTTTTTGGTATTTTTAAATACTGAAATGAGAGAAAACAGTGAAAACTTTGCTGGCTGTGAGTAAAATGGGAATTAAAAATAGCAATCAGCAACCAAAATTTTTCCCACTAATTTTCAAATAAAGAGAATAAAAGATAGAACAAACAGGAACTGAGTTTGTGATTTTTGGAATTTTCTTTGATTTTATATATTTTTTGAAGTTTTTGAGTGTTTTTAAATTTTTAGTGTTTTTCTTTTGAGATTTTTAGTGATTTTTGGACTGACACTAAAATATAATAAAATAGACACTAGAGATTTTTTTGGAATTTTTAGAGATGATTTAATATTTTTTTAGCATTTTCTAAGCTAAACAGTGAATAAAAAGCATGTTTTTGATTTTTAATAATTATAAAAATAGAATAAAACCCTAAACCCAAAATTAGGGCGTCAAAATACAAGTTCTCAGGAGCTTAACCCTAATTTTGTGGAATTTTTGGAGTTAAAATGAAGGTCTAATTAATTAGAACAAACATCCAATCATTAAACAGGCCTGGCAGGGGTATACAAAACTATGGGGGCACGCCTGCAATTTTTACCAAAATTTTGAACTAAAATAAAAATTTCGTGGACTGTATATCAAAACCAAAAGCCGCAGGGGCTTTTCCACAAAACTCTCAGGCCCACGTGCGTTACACGCGCGCCTGGGAGGGGCTCGGATGCAAAACCACAGAAGTCCGGGGGTTTAATTATAAAATGTCCAAAAACTATAATACATCAGCAAATAATTCAAGGACTAATTACAAAATCCGAAAGCGGCAAGGCTAATCCTGCAAAATTCTCAAGATGCACGTGCAAGACCACGTACGCCTGGGAAGGATTGCTCCGCAAATTCCTAAAAGTTCAAGGGCTTTTCGGCAATTATTACAAAAGATATAAAACGGCAATTGAAAGTTTGTATGCTAAATGTTAAATACAAAAACGCATGGGAGAAAGATGCAAAGTACCCACGCTATAGGCACATCCGACGGTGGCGGGGCATCCACTAATCCACGTGTCAGCACGGGAGCCCGCGATACCGGTTCACGCCCACGGCCGCGATTAGAAGGGGCTTCACGCGATGAACGGCTGAGGGGCGCCCTGATCGGACGGCTGCTGTAGAGCTGGAAGATCAAGGCTTCATCGGACGGCAGGGGGACGGCGAGGAAGAACGGCAGAAGAACCCAGCCGGGGTGACTTTGTATCTCCAAAATCTCATTGTCTCGAGCTGAGGAAACCTGTCTTGCAGCCTCCGGACCTTCCTGGAAGCTTCCCTAATGGGAGGGCGGCTTCAAAATGGCGGATAGCCCGCTGGAGCACCGCCGTGGCGATGAGGAAGGTGGACAACTCCAGGGGGTCCGGCCAGCGTCAAAACGACCCCAGGTGGGGGTCTCTTGCTCCTGGAACCTGCAAGGACATACAACAAACGCGAGAGATGGTCCAGAGGCAAGCAAAAGTGGAGCGGGTGGTGTGTGTGGCGAGCTTGGTGGTCGCCGGAGCTTCGTGAGCTCCGGCGAAGTGTTCGAGATGAAGATCGGCACTGATAATGGTTTAAATGACAAGCTAAATAGACGAAACGAAAGCTTAGACTAACAGCTAGCTAACTACGAGAAAAACAAGAAGAAAAGCGCCCTCGAGTGGCGTGTACCACGAGGAAGAAGACCTCACGGCGGTGGCCGGAGATGGAGGTTGGAACACGACCTAGGTGCTTCGCCGCACCTCGCCTGAGATGAGGGAGGATTCCCCTGTCACCGGATGTTACCCCTCGACCCCGCCTGGAGGGTTTTGGTGCCCAGATCTGGTTCAAGGGGAAAAGGAAGAAGGAGGTTGGGTTTTGAAACTTGGCCGAGGGGTGATTTTCGAGGAGGAGTCACGGGAGCTGTGATGGTGCTCGGCTCGAGATCAAGCTGGGGCGTGGTAGCTGGATCATAGAGGAACGATTTTGCAGAAGGAAGTTTCGTGAAAAGATGCAAGAGGCGACCTCGATAAATCCGCAAACGCGGGCAAAAAACGAGGTCTGACAGGCTACAGGGATGGAGGGCAGGCAGTTGACCTTGGTCAACGAAGACTGCCCCCTGGTTGGTCCACGTGGACCAACCAGGAAAAACCCCTAAAAATGATTAAAAAATCAATTAAAAATAAAAAATGATTTATTTAATTTTAGGTTAATTAATAAAAAATGTTTATTATTTTATAAAGTATTTGATTCCGATTTTTAATTATTTTTATGAGGTATATTTTTACAAGGTGCTTTTATACCCCTATATAGGTATATTATCTACATGTTTCATTCTTTTATTTTTATTTTGTGATTTTAATTTTATTATTTTTATTTCTTATTTTATAAAATTATAAAATACTTTTATATACATAAATATATTTTTATTTTATTTTTTTGATATGTTTTGTATATTTAATAAAATACAAGTATGTTTTGTATAGGTATACATATAGGTAATGTATCTATGTATTTTATTTTTAAGTATTTTATTTTTGTTTTTATTTAGGTTTTTATTCTTATTTAAATGTACATAATTATTATAAGTATTAATTACAACATTATAAAAATATAAAAATATAGAAATAACGAATAAATAATAAATTGAATATTTTAATCGGTACACTGTACAATGAGGGTCCAAAAGTCAACTTTCAAACCATAGCTCCGCCAAAGGCGAAACTACTGCCATTAAATAGCTTATTTTCTTCTATATACAATTAAAGGTGAGTATGCTACATTTGGAGTTTTTATTTGTGAGATACAGGTCTGGGAAGTTAGGATTCTGGATTTTTATTCAGACCATAACTTTTTATTTGTGTATTATTTTTCTGTGAAATTAATTTTGTGTTTTTCTTTATAAAATTATCTACAACATTCATGTACGAAGTTTCTTTATTTGGTGCACAAAAAGTGGAACCAAAAATAGGTCCCAAAATGAATAAAGAATGAATTAAATAATATAGGTATTTTATCTGTATTTTGGCCCTTATCTCCCCCTACTTTATTCCTTGTCGACCTATTCATCAAGATGCCTAGGTCTCGGGGTTTCGGGTCATAAAATATTTACAATATTTTATTCTTTTTCTTTTCTTTTCTTTATTTTATAATTTTGGCTTTAATTAAAGTATTTTATACACTAATATGATGCACATGCATGAATGCTAAGATGATGTATTTAAGGCTATTTACAGGCATTTTCTAGGGTTTTCGGTGCCAAAATGATAGAATAAAGATGATGAAATGTGGATTCATCATGAACCTCCCCAGAGCTCCTTGGATGTGTGTCGAGGTTGCTGGTAGCTTGGGGAAGACGTTGCACCTCCGTGATTACGCCATCGACGCTCTGATGACGGAAGCGAGGCTCGGCCAAAATACTCCGGCGACGTCTCCGTCCAATGAAGGATTTGTCGACCTGTAGCGTTAGGCACATAGCCGAAGCACGTGGACTCAAGTAACGTGCGAAGTGGATGGGATGGAGGCCATATGTAGTGGAGAAGGTGGTGGCTCAGTAAGCTCCGCCGCCGGAAAGGGCGGAGCTAGGTTCGAGTGTGTTCTGAGGTTGTGGATGGAAGAACTGTGATCGGAGGGCGTCGCGTGAGAGGAGGTTGCGTGGCAGAACTCGGGAAGCGAACGGTGAAGGGCGAGGACGAGTGAGGCGGCCTAGATAATTAGGAAAAATTAAAGAGAAATACAAGAGAAGAAGAAGGGGCTTACCTGACGTCGGGCGATGCGATTGGCTTGTGCGCGAGCTCCATGGCGGAGCTCTGGTCTTCGCTGTACCTCCTCAGCCGGTGGAGGCAGCTCGAGCGGGCTGATCGCGCCGCAGCTCCGTCGTGATCGGCGGAGGGTCTCACCGGGGAGGCAAGGTCGTCATCGCTCGATCCATACACCTCCCCCTGTCACAGGGAGGCGGAGGAGGGATGGGCCTCCTCCTGCGTAAAGGTGGACGAACATTTCTGGAGGAGGGGGCGAAGTATTTGAAGCTCGACGATGGTGGTTGGCTGGTGAGGACGTGGGTTTCGAGGAGAAAGTGGAGCGAGCTGAGGGGTTTTCGTGGGTTAATGGACGGTCCGCGAGGAAGGGGGAAGAACGATGAACGTGGTGAGGTGGTTAGCGAGGGGATAGGTAGTCGGAGATGATGGAGGAAAAAGAAAGGGCAAGGGGCATCACGAAGATGGAGATCGTGGGAGAGATGAGCGCCTGGAGGTTTACGATGAATGTCAGCCTTGGATCTGGAGATCCAACGGCTGACGATTGGGCGCGAAAGAGCGGATACGATGAGATCTAGGGCGACATGATCGAAGGGTGATGGATGCGCCAGGTGTTGTGGTCTGAGAACGGCGCGAACGGACGGGTGCGATGCGCAGGAGTTTTGATCAAAGGGCCGAGAGTACGGGTGATGTGAACGGCCGAGATCTTACATTTCGGGCCTTGATCAGATGGCTTAAGATGTGACGCGTGGCGAAAGAAGATCAAGGTGGGAATGAGTGGCAGAGATGAGATCAGTGGAAATGATCAGACGATTGTGTTAATGCGCGGATGTGGAGAGGGCTGAGCCGTTGGATTCAAGGCGAAATCGAACGGCCAGGGGTGCGGCGGATGGTGCAAGGTGGGCGGGCCACGTGGCTCACCCAGAATGGGCCACGTGGCCCAATCAGATTATTCTGATCTTCAAGCTGACTTTTGAGAGGACAAATGGCCAAATTTGAGAAAACTCAAAACATGAAAGTTGTAGATCTCGATGAGATCTACAAGTTTCATGTTGACCAAAAATGGAAACAAGGTCACCTGAAGACACAAAATATTTTTAAGGGTATTTTTAATGCTAAAAATACGACAAATTTTAGTTTTGTGATTTTTTTGTGGTTTTTAATTTATTAAGGACTTTGTTAATTACAGGACTTTATCGGGATTTTATTGACGTGAATTTAAGCAAGGGGGTTAATAATGCAGAATTAAGATGATGAAATTGGGTTTCATCAATGGTATTCTTAGTTCGCAAGAATTCTATACATGACATTTTTGTGCAAGTTATGTGCAGACTCTATGTGAGTGTATTCTTCGCAGTTGATTTGTCTTATGCCCTTACCCAATGTACTTGCCATATATTTTGCAAATATGCAAGTACGAGTTATGGCAAACATGTGTGCGTACACACACACACACGTTTATACGACCCACCTATACATAGCTCGAACTATGTCCTTATAGTGATCAAAGAGCGGAAAGGAAGCCATAACTCGTGCTAAGTATAGAAAATGCCTATACTACAATAACTCAAATATGAGAAGTCAATCATGCCCCATATACTTAGGATTAACTAATAGTAAGTATAGCAGACTCTACACAAAGTGGGGATGATCGAGGTTTCGAATGTACAGAATCATCGGCTCAGCGTGCCTCCCCCCTACTTAAGGTAAAGATGCCCTGAGTATAGAAAAAATGGAGCAACAATTTGGGAGATAGGTGAGGTATCAAAGAATGAACACTCGAATTACTCATCCCCGCTATACTTAGGATCTAGTCATCCTAAGTATATCACCGATGAAAGGGATGAATGAATAACCAGAAGAAAGAAATGAAAAGAGGAAAAGAAAATAAGAAAAGAAAAGATATTTTTGTATTTATGAGTACGATCCCTCGGCTGCTGGAAGCTGTTCTTGGAAAACTACACCGATGGAGTTGATGATGGACAAGAAAGTATTATGCTAGAGGAATGGCTTCAGCAGCTGTCCGTTGTCTATGAATGGTTGCGCGTCGGATGATAACCCTGGTATCACAATGCTACTATTGTCACACAAATTTTTCACAATGAAAGGTCCTGACTATTTTCTTTTCAGTTTGCTTGGAAAAAATTTTAACTTTACACCAAACAGTCACACCTTATGATGTGGCTCGAAATTATTTCTTCTGATGTGCTTATCGTGCCATTTCTTGACTTTTTTTTGTACATGAGGTTGTTGTCATATGTATAGTTTCCAAATTCTAATAGTCTGTTCAGATCAAGCTTTTAATATCAACTGACTTTTTCTCTATCTAGATTGCATATATTGACCGCCCACAAAAATTTGTGAATTAGTTCAATGGGAAAATGGCATGGCTTACCATACACTAATGGATAGGGAGACATTCCCAAAGGAGACTTGTATGCCATTTGGTAATCCCATATAATTGAATTAAGCAATTGGGATCAGTTCTTTCTATACCAATGAACAAGTTTATGTATAGTCGTCTTGATCTCCCTATAAGAACATTTAGGTGGTAAGGAGATGTGATACATTATTCAATGTCGTATCCTTTGTCAGCTTCTTGACTTCTTTGTTGATAAAGTGGCTACCTCTGGCTGATATGAGGATCTTCGAAATCCCGAACCGTGAATGATATCGTGTTTGAGAAATCCGTACACTGTGCAGCTGTTTGCGGATCGAGCGGGGATAGCCTTCATCATCAACTGACATAATTGATTGCAAGTAGAATGTACTCATAGCCCTAGATGTTATGAAATGGGCCCATAAATCAACGCCCCATTCATCAAAAACATCATATATCTGAATATACTTGATAGGAATTGTGTCTCTAGAACTGATAGTGCGTCCCATCTTCTAACAGTCAATACAACCTTTGATGTAATTCGTAGCATAATTGAACAGATTTGACCACCAAAGGCCACATTGAAGCACTTTCATTGTCGTACGATTCCCAAATTAGTGTCCACTAGATTCCAACTTGTGATAATGTTTCAAGACACATGTGTACTCCTTTTCAAGAATGCACCTTCTCCAAATACAATATGGACCACCATGAAATAAGTATAGATCCTCCCATTGGTAAATGTATCTTGGACAAGAGCTTGTCCACTTTCAGCTTCATCCAGTCTTGCGAGACTTTCTTGGAAACAATATAGTTCACAATATAGCCTCATCTAGGAAAGTTTCAGTGATCGGTAAAATGGTTTGCTCAAGAGTATCTATCTCTACACTTCTAAAAAGGTGATTTGCCACAACATTTTTAATTCCACGATTATCATGAATTTCTAAGTCAAACTCCTAGAGTAGAAGTATCCAACGAAGTAATCGTGATTTAGCATCCTTATTGTTGTGTAGGTATCGAATGGCAGACTGGTCATCATGTACAATGACTTTCAACCCAAGAAGATGCGATATGAACTTTTCCAATGTTAAAATGACTACTAGCAGTTCTTTTTCAGTGATTATCTAATTTTTCTGCGCTTCATCCAGTGTTCTGCTAGCATAGTGAATTGCAAATAGCCATCCATCTTGTCTTTGTCCCAGAACAAACCCAATGGAAAAATCAAAAGCGTCTGTCATGATCTTGAATGGAAGAGACCAATCCGGTGGTTGGAGGACATGAGCTTGAATAATTATTTCTTTAAGATGATTGAAGGCATGGAGCACTTTGTCATCTACAATAAAATCGATGTCCTTACCTAGTATCTTAGTCAACGATCAAGAAATCTTGTTAAAATCATTGATGAATCTTCGGTAAAAACCAACATGCCTAGAAATGACCTGACTTGCTTCAATGTAGCAGTTGGCTCACGTTTTGAAATCACTTCCACCTTGGCTGGGTCAACCTCCATGCCTTGCTTTGAGATGATATGACCCAACATGATTCCCTCAATCACCATGAAGTAACTCTTCTCCCATGAGAGCACCAAATTCACTTTACAACAATGCTGAAGTACTCAGTCTAGATATGTTAAACATTGGTCAAAGTTATCTCTGTAGACTGAGAAATCATCCATGAACTCCTCTATGAAACTGCCCAACCATGTCAGCAAATACAACCAGCATACATCTCTGAAATTAGCAGGGGAGTTGCACAATCCAAACGGCATTCCTCTGAAGGTGTACGTCCCAAGTGGACAAGTGAAGGTAGTTTTCTCTTGATCCTCCGGGGCTACTGCAACCAGATTATATCCATACTACCCATCCCGGAAACAAAAGTATTCTTTTGTAGAAAGTCTTTCAACAATTTGATACTGAACTTATCCTTCTTGGTGGCTAGGTTCAGGTATCGATAATCCACACAGACGCGCCAAGATGTAGGTACTCTGGTCGAGATCTCCTCTCCATTGTCATTTGTTACAATAGTGGTTCCAGATTTATTAAGGACCACATGTACATACTTACCCATATTGAGTTTGAGATGGGATAGTTAAAACATGCATCATACCACATCGTGATTTCTTTCATCACGACCTTGATGAATATGTGATTCATCACTGTAAAAGAGATTAATTAACCTCATATCCCCAAATTTCATCTGCATTTTATCAATTATCTTTCATAATTATCATTCATGCATATGCTGATAATAATTGCATTTTAACATGCATAATTACATAAAATAATAAAACAAAAATCCTAGCCCAATTGACATGTAAAATAAGTTAACTTCCCTAACTTTTAATTAATGCATGCTAACTCCAAAACACCTGAAACCACTCCATTATGTACATATTACTGACAAGAATAAAGGAAAAATAAAAAAAATCAATAACAAAAATAAGTGGCTCACAAACTGAAACACTAATTTTAGGACAATCGGAAAACATTGATATCTTCCTCATACAATGTCTGTTTTGATCCTACTCACATTTTGAACTAATGTACATTCAATTACCTTCAAAACAAGACCAAGTTCAAGTGAATCGAAGCTCTTAGGCTTTGGGTCTCCTTGGTACATTATGTATTTTACCCATTTCAGACCTATTATTTTATGTACATAATTAACTCTTTTTATTTTATTTCTTTTTCATTTATTTTCTTTGATAAAATTCTTATTAAAATGTGCAAAAATCTAAATCTAAAATAATACCGAAATCAAAGAAACTGGCTGAGTCCAAGTGGCATCTCTGGCGCCCACGCTTCCATCTCTGGTGCCCACCCTCCTCTTCCTATATAACTAACCCCGCTGCACCTTGTCGAGGCATTCACCTTATACACCAACAGAACCCGGTGGTGATAGCCTGGGCTTCTCTTGCTCGACGAGGTCAGGTGTCGCTCATGATGCCATTGTAGAGCCTCATACCCAAGCCCTTCTCTGCTTTGGCTGCTTCACTACCGTCGAGCCGTGCTCCGGCATCTACTGTTGAGCCTGATACCCTCCGCCTTCTTTCAACGCTACCACCATACTTTCTCAACTTTCTTCCACGCGGGTTCATCTTCGAACCAACACCATATCCCCATACTCTGCTCCGCCTTCTAGGTGCTCTGTTGCACCTCATTCAACTTTCCGCCCACTGCCACCACTTATCTCCTCTACAACACCCATCATCGAGGGCCCCGTCGAGCTGCCTTTCTAGGTCCTGCCCAGGGTGCTCCCTCGAGCATCGTCGGCCATCGAGGTTGTTCTTTCAGCTTCAACTCCTTCATCTCCGACAAAGGTCCCTCTATTACACACTGTTTTTCATAGACCCAGGGGCCCCTAACTCCGACGCCTCTCCAGGATTTCTCTTTTGTCTTCCTCACCACTACTCAAGTTGGTGACGCCTCCTGATGCATCTTCGACCACGGTTGCACCTCCACACTTCAACATAATCCACCCTCTTCTGCCAGTCGACGCTCTATGAACTCGACACCAACCACCCTCGCCAGCCAGGCTCGAGGCCCCCGCCCATGTGCTCGGCACGTGTGTTGGGGGAACTTCTACAAGGAAGCCCCCTAGAGATTTCACATATTACACCAGAGACCCCCTCCACCATGTGCACGTCCTGTGTATGTATCCCTTGGAAATTTTGCAGAATAACTCCCTCTACGTTTTGAATTTTCCTTTAGGTCCCTGTACTGCATTTTAGCATTATTTATTGTAATTGCAAACATACCCCTGACTTCTTCTGTAATTTTGAACATTATTTTTGCAGCATTTTCTCATATAAAAAATTGCACTTTGTTTTTCAATTATTTCTCTACAATGTAGGATGCTTGTTATACTTGTATTACTGGTGGTTATTTAATTATTAATATTATATGGAAAGTCTGTGCTTTAAAATTCATAATTAATTAACCATAGGTCTAAAAAATGCTAAAAATTCACGGATCATAGAATTAATTGTACTTCACATTCTGCCCAAAGAGAATTGTTCATCTTTGTTGTGTAAAACTTATTTTGTTTCAATAGTTAATTTTAGTAAGTATTAGACTCAACATTTTTGGGTTTAGGATTTTTCTAGGATAGTTCATTTATTTTTCTATCTTGGATAATTTTATTTCTTGGAAAATAAAGAAATTTAATATTTATTATAATTAATTATTGTGATTCACCTTGTGCGCATTATTTAGTTCATTAAATATTCATATCACATCAAAAAATTCCAAAAAAATACAATGCATTTATTTCATCATTATTCACATCTTGGCCAAGCTTCATAATTTTTGGACATCGTTTTATTGACGTAAATATTTTCATCTTGAAAATGGGCCTGCATTTTATTTGCATCCACAAATTGCATTAAAATATCAAAAATATTCCCCCTCAAAAATCGTGCACGAACTTTGATAGACATTAACCTATATAGTTCCTTTGCCTCCTTGAGTTCGATCCTTAGACTTGTCCAGGGTAAATAAACATAAAATCGCTCTTATTAAATTTGATCGATTTATTAATTAAGTGGTTATTTCTTGCTTGATTCCTATTACCTACCTACAACGAACGACACAATTATTTTTAAATATTTAGTTTTCACAAATTAACAATGGGTTATCCAAACTAATCAAATGGCGCCATTGCCTGGGAGGAAAATGGCTTAGGTTTTTTGTCTAGAAAATATAGTGTTAGGTTTTCCATATTTGGGTAGTCTGACTCCCCGAGCCTCATCAATGTATATTTTCCATTTTTTATTTTTCAAGCATTTATTTCTTTTTCATCGTTTATTTTCTATCTTATATTTTTGATTTATTTTTGTGTCAACTCTTACACATTCTCTCTTATTTTTTGTGAGGTACCTGACATATGTGGAGCAATTTTTCTGGAAACCGACACATCTTCTACAATATCCAAAATGTTGCATAAAATTAAGATCGAGTCGAGTCGAGTCATGAGAGAGCATAGAGTCTAGGATTTATTTCAGTATTATTTAATTATTTGTAATTGATTGCTCATTTATAGCGGTTTCCGATTGGAATATCGCATGTGTAAACAAGACTTGAAGTTTCTCTATAGTGTTTCACTGTTTCACTCTACGGTGAGGGTGGGGCCCGACTTCAGTGGCTCGTAGGTTAGACATGTACTACTGCTATTAGAGCTACTAGGATTATTTTGTTGTACTCATAGAACCTAAGTCCACATTGCAATTTAATTGAGATGCACATTAGCTTGTTCAACTTAGTCAAAAATCTAACTCATTTCTTCCCGGCTAATATAACATTATGCCAGGTGTGATTTTATCGGCTTGCATATCATATAAAATAATTTTTGAATTCTTGTATTGCATCCCACATGGAGATTGCGAAGAATCAATGTAAGTCTTCTAATTAATCATTCACCATTGTTTTCCACATGCATCAGCTTTTCTTGATTTTCCCCTTCTTGTTTGGTCACATAAATTTTAAAGGAAATTGGGACTGGACGGTAGAGTAATTACCTAAATTAAAATTGGGAATGCTAAACAAGGCTGAATTTAATTAAACCATAAAATTAAGAATTGTTGTGGGAGAATAACCCCGTCCTTGTATTCATTTATCGTTTTGCGAGAGTGAGAGATGCACGCTAGGATAGAGCCAAGCTTCAGAATATTCATTCAGACTACTGATTCTAAAAGAATGACTAGCTATTTCTCATTGAGGGAACTACAGTCTCCCTTAGAAGAGTGGGTGGTTAAAGGACAACGTGATTGGCACCATCCTTAAGTAATATGGGTATCCATTTTATGGTCTGGACTTACACCCATATTGGTTAAAAATGGATTCAACTAGCCGTACGAATTCGGTCCAATCATTAGGAAAATTTCTGGCACCTAAAACCTCTCTTAAACATATGCAAGATTGAATTATCACCAACTAAGATTAACAAGATAATTGGCCGGACTCTTGCAGTGGTGTGTATGAACCAAGTTTGAATATTAAAAACCACACACTTGTGCCATCACTCTCCCTTATTGATTCATAAAAGTTAGGGTTTCTTCTTTTGAGTATCCTATGCACTTGCAAGATTTTAACAAAGATCCATTATGTCAGCTCATCAATCTCCTTTGAAAATGATGGGACATTGGTCTCTGTATCCACCATATTATTTCTTCTCGATCAAACCCCGATCCTCTTCTTTAGGGCATTCTCTAACATTCACAGGAGACTCTCACCCACGGATGAATTCGATCCACTATACGAATCCAATATACTTTATGAATGTCAATCCTTTATATTATGATAATAAAGACATTCATCTGACTGAAGTCTCCACTTCTTCATATGACAATCCTTATTCAATCATCTGACCAAAGTTTCCACTCCTTCATATTTCTCACCTTCTGAGACATCAATTCCAAATGACTTGATCCGCAGATACAATCCTTTATATTCTGATCATGAAGATCAAACTACTTTTAAGACTGATGACCAGCTAAGACACCAATTCCAACAACTTCATTATGTACTCACAATATTTTTGGAACAGTTCAAGACTTCAAAATCCACATTCCGACTTGACCTTTGGGAATAATATGTAAACCCGAACAAATCAAATGGATTGGACCTCACCTGATGATCTTCCATATTGGATTAATCGTGACAATCCCACCTTCAGGCATGACACTCATACAACAGAATGGACTGATGATGTATACACACATGAACCATGTATGTTTACTTCACCATGTGAGGATTCGGCCCATCACGAACATGGAAATGAACTCTACTCAACCCAACATTACATGTTTGAGTCACAGTATGTTGAGTATGAGACCTATATATTCCCACCAACTGAGTAGGCCCTTTCCCTGATTTTTCAGGAGAAAATTTCAGAAGATAACATGTCAAATCATATATTGGATATTCCAAAAGGATCTTCTCCTAGCTCATGGATAAAAATGGAAGATGAAATGATTGGATCTCAAGTTGAAAACCTAGAGAACACTTAAAACCCACAACTTCTGTGCACCCTAGGGACAACTCTGACTGCAACATCTCTGGATATTATTCCCTCAGGGATGACTCTGACTCGGCACCTCGAAGCCCTTCTCGGTTGTGGAAAGAACCACATCTACACACCACACCAAAACAACCAAAAAAATCGAAAAATTCAGAAATACCCAAAAAATTAAAAAAGCAGAAAAACCCATAAAAATCGAAAGTGGAGAGGATTTGAATAATTTAAATCATGCTCTGAGGGAAGCAACTGATAAAAGATCGATTTTTGAACTTCCCTTTATACAAGCCATTGAACACTTCCCCGACCAGGAAAGATTTGCAAAGAGTAAATTGATGACGAAAAAGTCGGGTAGGAAGAGAACACGGATTGAAAGACACATATTGTCAATAGACACCTCCTTAGTGATGAGGAGAAAGACCAAAAGCCACATAATGAAGCAGTTTCCTAGATTTGACTATGGAATCAAAGACACACCATTCACCCATGCCCGAGTCAATGATGACTCACCAATCAATATCCTCTCAACCTCCATGTTTGATAAGCTCAAACTCGGACCACTCAGAAAATCAAGAGAGATCGTTTAGCTAGCTGATCGATCTATAAAACGATCGAGAGGAACAATTTTAGTCATCATTACATTCCAAGGTGCTCTGCTCAAAATGGACTTCACGATCGCGTCGATATTTAGCACCAAAGAGAATTCACCCAGTCTCCAAACATTCTCGGAAAGCCATTCATAGCCTTATATAAGGCAACTATAGAATGCGAGACTTGGGAAATCTATTTTACTGCATTGGGAGCACTTCAATCTCATCCAGTCTTTGAGGAAACCCAACATTCCAAGGCAACCCACAAAGCTGTCACAGCCCTAACCGTCAAGCGATAGAAGAGCCCTACTGCACTGCGACACCTGAGATAACGACTGTTGAGCATACCACTGGATCAGAGACTCACCCCACACTCCCATTTCTTTCTGCTTGCAACTCAACCACTACCATGATGAACCCTACGGAGGATTACCTGATGCAGGAATTTTACCATCTATATGGTGCTCTTGATGAGGACACACAAGCATGGGCTACCCCTAAGTCGGACAAGATCTTGTATGAGTGCCTTGACCCATTTGATGATCCGATACTGGAACTCACTAATGCCAATCCAACTGAGAACACTTACGCGGGACGTCTGCAAAACAGGGAGGGAATATTTCAATGGCTATTCATTTGATGAAGACCCGATTGTCAACAACTCACCCCAATGATCTGGATCTTCACAGATGACAAGAATAAATTGACCAATCCCATTAAACCGGTTGCTCCTTCATCTAGTCGGTTAACTGGTGAGAAGAAGAAGAGTATTGATTCCTCAAGGGGTTCCCCCCGAACATCTCAAGTGTTATCAATTTCCTCTTCCTCTTGATGCTTCAGGTTCTAGAAAACTAACTATGAAATTTGCCTTTGACATACTAGAAAAGGAATCTTGCGAGGATTCCTCATCAGGTCCGTATAAGGTAATCTTTATGAGTGATCTCAGTTCGGCTGCTCTGAATCCCTATCTAAGCAAGCAGTCAAGCTTGGAGTGGGAGTGTAGCGGGGGTAAGGTCAGGAAAGTGGCCTAAGAGAGGAAGCAAAATCGGCAAAGCTAATATGCGCCGGAGAAAGCATCGAGGGGTTCGAGTAGGAGCATAGATTCCCCGAATAGACTCACTATATCTCTAAATTGACTATCCTTCTTAAAGCAAGTTCCAAGGCCTCGAGGCTAGTTGTCTAACTTGATACTGGGCTCCCGTTGGATGACTCCTTCCCCTCACTACTATTCCTCAAGATCCAACTCTCCTGGTCTAATTAAATGTACCGGAATAATTTCTTATTACCAGACTGAGACTGGTGTTCCAGAGTATTCATAATATGAGGACGAGGTAGTTGACCACAAGACTGAGCACATATTGAGAAATCAGCTTAAAAATAAGAATGTTTGGAGTACCCCTACCTTCCAGTACTATTTTTCTAAGATAACTCTGACAATGTTTGGGAATCATCTGACTCATTTGCTCCATCTTCTTCCTCCCAACAATACACCCTCCAATCCTATTCCTATGAGGATAACTCCAACAATGGCTTGGACTCATCTGCTTCATCTTCTTTCAATCATTATGACCTCTCGCCACTAACGAACCGCAAAATCAGCCCTTTAATAGTGTTGTTTTAACACTTGAAAATGTCATCGCAGTCGAGCCAAATCGGGTCATCAAAAGACCGTCTAATTGACAAGTCAATAAGAATCAGACGGTCGAATTTATTTTTTTACTTGGCAAGATACCAAGGTCGAACTCAGGGACACGAGCCTTTCTCGTATTATTCAGATTTTTATCTATTAACTAAGTGTTGAGTTAAAGAACATAGGTCAAAGTATGCAATGAATTCATTAAAACAACACATGTATTTTTTTTTAATTATGCAGTTAAATGCAATGCGATGCAACACGAGTAATATGCCCTACATCAGAGTAATGAGCCAATTAAACAATGAATCAATTTCAGATTTACTTAAAGTGTCAGACTTGATTGACAAGATAAATAAGGCATAAGTTGAATAATAAGAGACACTTAGCTAACAAAATATAACATTAAAATTCATGTGTAAAAAATAACAATTGAGCATGCCATTAGAAAGTGCATCAAATAAGATTTAAAATGAAACTGAAATCAACTCAATCGGACATATGAAGCTCAAGATATGCAAGAAAGAGAGCAAGGGCATAACTGAAAAGAAACATGAAAAGATAAATACAAATAGGTCCCTGGGAGGGACTAACGTGAAATTAAAATAAAGCGCAAGGCCTTCCCTGTAAAAGTTCCACACGCGGGGGCCTATCTGCAATTATTAAAATCCATGAGGGTTTAAATGTAAATAACCCCAGGCGCGCATGGTCAGCACGTGACTTCAGGACCGATCTGCAATTTTGAAGAAGACGGTGGGTGTCTCTGCAATTTACCCAGATGGCACATGCTATGCACGCGCCATCCAAACTCGGAGGACGGCTCAGGCTCGGCAGAGGCTTCGATGCAGCTTAGGATCATCTTCTGGCTCGGTGTAGGCTCGGTCAGTCTCGAAGGAGGCTCGGGATGTCCAAGCCTTCGGTCTGATGCTGCGGCTCGGAGATGCTCTAGCTCTGACACGTGGTCTATCGTAAGCTATCCGATCATGGAGATCGGGTGGCTCCTGGACGAGGCGCTAGTTGGCGACATGGGCTCTCCTGCGTCGTTGGATATGCTCCGGAGAGGAGCATCCAACGGCACCTGTACCTTCTTCCTCATCTGCAGCTGGCAGCAGGATCAAGACTCCAGCAAAGGAGCTCGATCTCCACCGCTCCTATCCGGCATCGGTGATGCTTGCCCGGTGCGTCTGGAGGGCTGTCGATGAAGCTCATGAGCTGGGCAAGCCACGACGAAACTTGATGCATCATCCTGTGGCTCCGGTGATGAAAGCGGATCTGGACAAAAACGCTCCGGCGAAGGCTCCGTTCATTGGATACTCGAAGACCTGCAGCATTAGATTGATAGCCGAAGTAAGCAAATGCCTTGTGCGTGCGAAGTAGAGTGGAATGGGAGCTCTGGTGGGTGAAGAATTTGAGAGCTTGGAGCTCCTCTGCCGTGGAGGGCGGAGGATGTGGATAGGAGGTGATCTGGGGTTGTGATGGATAAAGATGATGATCGGAGGCGGCGCTTGAAAGGTGGAGTGATGGCGAAGCTCGGGAGGCGAACGGTGAAGGGTGAACAACGGTGAAGAGACCTACAAAATTAAGAGAAATTAAATGAAAAATACATAAGGGGATCAGAAGGCTTACCTGGTCGGAGATGGAGGTGGCAGCTTGTGCGCGAGATCCAAGGTGGAGCTCTGGTCTTCGCTGGACCCCGTCATCTACGCGGGGTAGCTCGAGCTGGCTCGGAGCTCCGCAGCACCGCCGTGATCGGCGGAGGGTCATCACAAGAAGGGTAGGTCATCATCGCTCGATCCGCCATCTCCCCCTGTCACAGGAAGATGGCGGAGGGCTGGGCCTCGCTCCGTATAAAGGTGGACGACGGTTTCTGGAGGAGGGTGCGAGGTATTTGAAGATGGGGAGTGGCGGTTGGTGAAGTGCAGGCGTGGTTTGTGAGGGAGATATGTAGCGATTGGGGGAGGCTCGTGGATGGTGGTCATGTCCGCGAGGAAGGGGGAAGATGGGTGAAGATCGTGAGGCAATTGGCGAAGGAATAGGTAGTCGGAGGAGATGGAGAGAAATGGAAGGGCGGAAGGGTTCTGCGAGGTGGAGATCGTGGGGAGAGAGGGGCGTCGTGAGGTTGATGATGAAGCTCAGCCGTCGGATCTGGAGATCCCACGGCTGATGATCGGGCACGAAAGAGTGGGTGCGATTAGATCCGAGGTGAAGTGATCAAAGGGCGATGAATGCACCACGTGTTGAGCGCATGGGTCAGCGAAAGCGGACGGTGGTGATTGATTCTGAAGTGTGATCGTAGGGTTGATGATAGTTGCGGAGATAACGACCGAGATGTCTAGATGAAGGCTCGATCGCATGGTGCAAGAGGAGCCACGTGGTGGTTTATGGTTACGGTGCGAACGGACGGTGATGATCAAGGTGTGAGTGGATCGGATGGCTGAGGGTCAGAGCGGATGTGGAGAGAGCTGGGCCGTTGGATTTAATAAGAAATCCAAAAGCCAGGGGTGCGGGCGGCTGATGCAAGGCGGGCGGGCCACGTGGCTCACCCAGAACGGGCCACGTGGCCCAATCAGATTATTCCAAACAAGAGATTGAAGAATGAGGGTGAAGATGGCCGAATTTGAGATAACTCAAAACATGAAAGTTGTAGATATTGATGATATCTACAAGTTTCATTTGACCAAAACTGGAGATGAGATCAAATGAAGCCAAAAAATATTTTTGAGGGTATTTTTAGGGCTAAAAATACCATGGATTTTAGTTTTATGATTATTATGTGATTTTTAATTTATTAAGGACTCTGATAATTACAGGACTTTATCTGGATTTTATTGACACACAAATAAGCAAGGGGGTTAATAATGTGGAATTAAGATGATGAAGTTGGATTTCATCACCCCCTATACTTAAACTATGCTCGTCCTCGAGCATCAAAGAAAAATGAATAAGCTGGATTAACCCCCTTGTGCATGTGAGTACAGGATCCAATCTGTTCAAGTCCAGTTAACTTTAGAGGTCCAAAATTCTAGAATTCAACCCAGCCTTAATCAAGAGGCACCCAATTCCTCTAATTCTCCAGACTCTCTCTGATGTACATATAATCTAAAGGATATGAAATTTAGTGTTGACTGCAATTCCGAGAGTAGAGTCAAATCATCACCTAAAGTCTTGGTCCAAGAAATTCTCCTAAGGACTCAATCCTCAACACTAGGGAGTAAATCAAATCTTGCATCCAGTCCACCGTCTCTTTAGTTGTCAGGCATAGAAAATGTAGATGGCAGGCCAGTAATGGAGGGTATGGGATTGTGTCATTTCTTCTCTCCCTCTCATTGGAACAAGGATTCTCTCTAGTGCCTTTTTACGCAACACATTTTTCGATGTTGATCAGTGCGTCCGTCAAGAGAAGTTGGAGCCGTCTGCACTTGTTTTCTTGGGAATACACCGAGATATGTCTTTTTTGAGTACCTATCGTACCTTCTACACCCAAACTTGTAGCATTTACGATGCAGAGCCCTTTTTTGGTGCAAGCCCGACTCCTGGTCCTAATAGCGGTGGTCCAAGTGGACACTTTGAAAAGTTTGGGAGCGCTCGCCTTTGGTGGAAGCTCTTTGATATGTAACTTTGTGGAATGAGAGCTTTTCTTTGACATTTCATTTGTAGTATTTTTGGCTAGCTCCACTGCTTTTACCAAGAGTTGGCGCACACTGATCAACATTTCTTTTTCTTTATTTCACACCCTGGCAATTAGGTCAATGTCAAGAGATTAGTATAAGAACCAAGTTCTCATACTGGCTAAGATTGCTGACACTCAGGTTTCGTGAAGCCTTCAAAGATTTATCCCATCCTCGAGCATCATTAGATCAAATCCAAACTCGAATTCCTCATCCCACTCCTTCAGGTGAAAAATCAACTCATCTCATCGAAACCACAGTCGTGCATGTGATGTGCAAATCATATTCTTATTGTCTGAGACTAAGCATGGAATATAGCATGCAAATATAGAAATCTAGGGAAATGTGGATGACTAAGTCTATGACCCTGATGGCTAAGGTTGGTTAATCTAAAATCTCAAAGACCTCATAAAACTAAGTTTCCTTGAACATTTCAGATCCTGAGTGAAAGTGTGAAAGTAGAGGATTAATCCAACTTCTTCATTCAAATTTTTTTTTCTTTTCTTTTTTTAAGACTTCAAGAGATGTTAGGACTGCCTAAACTCAATTAAGCATCTACATTCAGCCAGTATGGAAGTAAGTACAGGTCGAAGCCCGTTGCTTGAGGACGGGGCCTTACACGATGTCCTCTAAACCATCCAATCTGCTAAGGGCGAACCCTCACTGAACGCAGCTACTTAATTGGGCTTAGTAGTCACTAATGGCTCCTAAAGTATTTTTGGATTTTCTCATTTTTATGGATTTTAATTTAAAGGTTAAAACAAAGGTTAGACTCAACTTTCCTTGAAAAGAGAAAAATTTCAAAACCATGTCACACCAATAAAAAGTTTTCAAAACATTTTCAAAAGGTTTTTTCAAAACAAGGAGAAATTATTTTCGAAAATATTTTTATCAAAATAGTGTAACATAGTATAGAAAAAGCCGTGAAAAACATTAGAGTTCTCTTAGTCCAAAGGATTTTACTTTAGCCAAAAAGTTTTAAATTTTTCAAAATTTTCAGATTATAGCTAAAGTAAGTATACTGTATATACGGTATACCCCCCTATACTTAAACTTTGTTATGTCCTCATAGCACTAGATGATACAAGTCCATAGGTCCATTTAAATATAGAGAAATATACGGGAGCTAAGGGGGGCTCCCCCTATACTTAGGGTAGAAATAACCTAAGTATACAGGCAAGGAAAGGAGAGTAGAGAAAATCACGGGAACTCGGGTCCCCCCTATACTTAGGTTGAGATTAGCCTAAGTATAAAGTTGGATTTTGATGTTGGAGAGACCCAAGGTGAACGAAGAAGAAGGATGGATTTACAAGTGATCGGATGAATCTGCGGAGATGAATGGAGTGTTTAAGGATCTGGGGAGTGTATCGAAGCAAACATGGCTCAATCAAGCAAGCAAGACCCTCAATTTCACCAACTCACACATGAAACCAACCGAGGTTGGTTTATTATCTTGTCGATTTTATTGGTGATAAAACATTTGATGTTTACGCGGAAAAAAATGTTAAGTGAAAATCAATGCGTAAACGAGGGTGTTGCTCTCCCAAAACCAAAATTTTACTCCATTTTAGGTTGACTTGCAATTAATAGTCCCAATTATTTTAGGGTTGTCACTGATTAATGTGAGCACATAAACCAAGCATTCATCGTCTATCGTTCATTCCCACTTTACATTAATCCTAGGTAATCAAGCTAGGAAGGGAAACCGAGAAAAACCATGTATTCGACAAAAACTGCGATCTAGGCTAAGCGATAAAACATGCAGTGACTTGGCGAAAATCCATGAAAAACTTGGGCTGTTTTGAAAATCAAAATCAATATGTATGCAAGTCGATCAAAAAGCCGCACCTAACATGTTTCTATTAGCGGGGAAAAAATCTTTTAAATTTGACCAAGTGAAGCGATGCTACGTGCATCTTGAATTAAGGTGTGTCCTACCTACGAGCAAGCACATAAAAATCTGAATGACAAAATAAGCTCGAAGAGCAGCGTGCCTGGTCCTAGGTCGACACTCAAGTGGGGACGATCCCCACACAACTACAATCGTTCGATTACAATCGCGAGTCTTCAATCAAAGACCGCTGTAAAGGACGAATTATTACAAGTATATGAATGGAAAAAATGCAAGACATTTTTTTTCTTTCTTTTCTATTTCTCCAAGCATGCTCCTGCAGTTCCTTGCAGCGGGAAACAACAGCTCCTTGCCTCCTTGAACACCAAGGGCCCTGCCACAGAAATAAGGATTAGAGATCAAATAAAAAAGGAAAAATTTTATAATGCAAAATAGATGAACAATTTGACCTATAAAATGAACACTAAATTAAATAAACAAAAATCCAAAAATCACAAGAAATGAGCCGTGTCCCCAGCAACGGCACCATTTGACGAACCACAAAATCGGCCCTTTAATAGTGTTGTTTTAACACTTGAAAATATCATCGCAGTCGGGCCAAATCGGGTCATCAAAAGACCGTCTAATTGATAAGTCAATAAGAACCAGACGGTCAAATTTATTTTTTACTTGGCAAGATACCAAGGTCGAACTCAGGGACACGAGCCTTTCTCGTATTATTCAGATTTTTATCTATTAACTAAGTGTTGAGTTAAAGAACATAGGTCAAAGTATGCAATGAATTCATTAAAACAGTGCATGTATTTTTTTATTTTAATTATGCAAATAAATGCAATGCGATGCAACACGAGTAATATGCCCTACATCAGAGTAATGAGCCAATTAAACAATGAATCAATTTCAGATTTACTTAAAGTGTCAGACTTGATTGACAAGATAAATAAGGAATAAGTTGAATAATAAGAGACACTTAGCTAAGAAAAATATAACATTAAAATTCACGTGTCAAAAATAACAATTGAGCATGCAACTGAAATCAACTCAATCGGACATATGAAGCTCAAGATATGCAAGAAAAAGAGCAAGGGCATAACTGAAAAGAAACATGAAAAGATAAATACAAATAGGTCCCTGGGAGGGACTAAAGTGGAATTAAAATAAAGCGCAAGGCCTTCCCTGTAAAAGTTCCATACGCGCGGGGGCCTATCTGCAATTATTAATACCCGTGAGGGTTTAAATGTAAATAACCCCAGGCGCGCATGGTCAGCACGTGACTTTAGGACCGATCTACAATTTTGAAGAAGACGGTGGGTGTCTCTACAATTTACCCAGATGGCACGTGCTATGCATGCGCCATCCAGGCTCGAAGGACGGCTCAGGCTTGGTAGAGGCTTCGATGCAGCTTCATATCATCTTCTGGCTCGATGTAGGCTCGGTCAGGCTCGGAGGAGGCTCGGGATGTCCAAGCCTCTGGTCTGATGCTGCGGCTCGGAGATGCTCTAGCTCTAACACGTGGTCTATCGTAAGCCATCCGATTACGGAGATCGGGTGGCTCCTGGACGAGGTGCTAGTTGGTGACGTGGGCTCTCCTGCGCCATTGGATATGCTCCGGAGAGGAGCATCCAACGGCACTTGTACCTTCGTCCTCATATGCAGCTGGCGGGGAATCAAGACTCCGGCGAAGGAGCTCGATCTCCACCGCTCCTATCCGACGTCGGTGATGCTTGCCCGATGCGTCTGGAGGGCTATCGATGAAGCTCATGAGCTGGGCAAGCCACGACGAAGCTTGATGTATCGTCCTGCAGCTCCGGTGATGAAAGCAGATCTGGACAAAAATGCTCCGGCAAAGGCTCCGTTCATTGGATACTCGAAGACCTGCAGCGTTAGATTGATAGCCGAAGCAAGCAAATGCCTTGTGTGTGCGAAGTGGAGTGGAATGGGAGCTCTGGTGGGTGAAGAAGATGAGAGCTCGGTGCTCCTCCGCCGTGGAGGGCAGAGGAGGTGGATAGGAGGTGATCTGGGGTTGTGGTGGATAAAGATGATGATCGGAGGCGGCGCGTGAAAGGTGAAGTGATGGCGAAGCTCGGGAGGCAAACGGTGAAGGGTGAACAGGGGTGAAGCGACCTACAAAATTAAGAGAAATTAAATGAAAAATACAGAAGGGGATCGGAAGGCTTACCTGGTCGGAGATGGAGGTAGCAGCTTGTGCGCAAGCTCCAAGGTGGAGCTCTGGTCTTCGCTGGATACGTGGGGCAACTCGAGTGGGTTTGGAGCTCCGCATCACTGCCGTGATCGGCGGAGGGTCATCACCAGAAGGGTAGGTCGTCATCGCTCGATCCGCCATCTCCCCCTGTTACAGGACGATGGCGGAGGGCTGGGCCTCCCTCCGTATAAAGGTGGACGGCGGTTTCTAGAGGAGGGTGCGAGGTATTTGAAGATGGGGAGTGGCGGTTGGTGAAGTGCAGGCGTGGTTTGTGAGGGAGATATGGAGCGATTGGGGGATGATCGTGGATGGTGGTCGTGTCCGCGAGGAAGGGGGAAGATGGGTGAAGATCGTGAGGCGGTTGGCGAAGGAATAGGTAATCGGAGGAGATGGAGAGAAATGGAAGGGCGGAAGGGTTCTGCGAGGTGGAGATCGTGGGGAGAGAGGGGTGTCGTGAGGTTGACGATGAAGCTCAGCCGTTGGATCCAGAGATCCAACGATTGATGATCGGGCGCGAAAGAGCGGGTGCGATTAGATTCGAGGTGAAGTGATCTAAGGGCAATGAATGTGCCACGTGTTGAGCGCATTGGTTAGCGGAAGCGGACGGTGGTGATTGATTCTGAAGTGTGATCGTCGGGTTGATGATAGTTGCGGAGATAACGGCCGAGATGGCTAGATGAAGGCTCGATCGCATGGCGCAAGAGGAGCCACGTGGCGGTTTATGGTTACGGCGCGAACGGACGGTGATGATCAAGGTGTGAGTGGATTGGATGGCTGAGGGTTAGAGCGGATGTGGAGAGAGCTGGGTCGTTGGATTAAAAAAGACATCCAACGGCCAGGGGTGCGGGCGGCTGATGCAAGGCGGGTGGGCCACGTGGCTCACCCAGAACGGGCCACGTGGCCCAATCATATTATTCCAAACAAGAAATTGAAGAATGAGGGTGAAGATGGACGAATTTGAGAAAACTCAAAACATGAAAGTTGTAGATCTTGATGAGACCTACAAGTTTCATGTTGAACAAAATTGGAGATGAGATAAAATGAAGCCACAAAAATCTTTTGAGGGTATTTTTAGGGCTAAAAATACCACGGATTTTAGTTTTGTGATTTTTTTGTGATTTTTAATTTATTAAGGACTCTGATAATTACATGACTTTATCTGGATTTTATTGACACATAAATAAGCAAGGGGGTCAATAATGCGGAATTAAGATGATGAAATTGGGTTTCATCAGCCACAAGCTCACAAAAGTATCTGCCGAAAACCTCTTTAATCATTGGCTCCCTTCTATCCCGACCCCATAGGTTCCCTTATACATCTTCTTCCTCTACTTAGGCCAAGGACTAGGTATCGGGGAGGGGGGGCGATGCCATCTATATATACCACTCTCCTCATCCACTTCTACCCTCGTCCGTCCCATTTTTATCCTTCTTCCATACTTAGGCTAACCAGAGCATAAGTATGGGGGGGGAGGTGATGCCATCTATATATACTACTCTCCTCATTTACTTCTCCTCTTCTCCGCCTCATTTTTGCTCTTCTTCTATACTCCGTCTGTCCACAACCTAAGTATAGGGGTGCATGCCGAATGCTATTTATTTTTCTTTTCCACTCTCTTATGCTTAGCACGAGCTATGTATTCTCTGCGAATTTTATGCTCTGAGGACATAACACTAGATAAGTATAGTGGGTGTGTATATACTCTTTATATATTTTACCCATAGCTCGTACATTCGTGTAAGTCTATATTCTTATTTACGAGGTGGGTAACTAACTTGTAAAACTAACACTGCATGTGTTTTGTGCAACTAACACTGCATGTGTAACAAACGTTTTGAAAAAAGTGGCTTCTTATTCTTTTGAAAAAAAACCTTGCATTAAAAAAATCTCAAAAAAACATTAAAAATCTCAAAAAAATGCTTGCATTTCAACATCTGCACTTCATCCAGCACTTCATGAACTTGAATTGGTAAAAAGACCTTGGTGTCTAAATCGAGTTATGAGCAGAAATCGAGAGTGGTCTTGACTTGACCTTAATCCACCTAATTTTTAGATGAACTTCACTGAGAAATATGATTTTATAAGCTTCAGGTCTTTAACTTAATTCTTTGAGTTCCACATGACAATGTGCGGAATCTGACTCTTAGTGTCTAACATGGTTGCCTCATTCTTGGTACGACTCTTGAATAGGGAATTAATCTGTACTCTCGCATTATACACTAAGCTCACCTAGACGAGGTGTTGGAAGACCGTGTTGGTCTTTTTTCTGGTAGCATGGACTTCTAAAGATCAGAGCATGGGTTGAAATAAAACTTAGATAAGGGAAGGACAGTTGGGTAAACTTTTTCTAAATCCCCAAAATATGTGCAGAAAGAAAAGACTTTATATATGTAGGGGCACAATAAGATCCATTCATAGCAACCAAAAATCCAAACAAAAAGAAGACTGATGAGCGGGAAATCCAGATCGACTAAGTCAGGAAATATGCAAAGTATCCTTGCCCTAAATCAACCCAATCACTCAATAAGAAAAATAAACCACTCAAAAGAAATCAAACAATTAAGCGTAATGTAAGCGATCTGCTGTTTTATTTACCTGGTATAGCCACCAGGGTCGAACACAAGGAGCACGAGAAAAATACGAAGTAGTCAAGTTTCCCAAAATAAAATATTTTTGGTGGTTTTTAATTTTGCAAATTTTTAATTTTTATTAAGAAAACAAAACAACAAAAATAAAAGAAAGCCACACAATAATTTTTTGAATTTTTCTAAGAAACCAAAAATAGTCAAAACATTAGAGAAAAATAATTGTAGTTTTCTAGGTTTTAAAGTGTTTTTGGAAATTTTTCTAGATTTTTCAAATTTTTTTGTGATTTTATAAAAATCAAATAAGGCTCAAAACTCAAAACAGTGCACAACCAGGATTAAATTATAAATTAAAAAGATTTAAAATTCCCTAAAATCATGGATAGAAATTTTATGATAAAGTAGAGATAAAAAAGCTAAAAAAAGAACTAAAAATGTAATTTTCGGATTTTCTTTGATTTTATATAATTTTCATAAGTTTGCGATTGTTTTGTAGTTTTTAGGTTTTTTAGAGTGAATTTGCAAACAAAACTGGAGGTTAAGCAAGAAAAAAAGCACATATAAAAATTTTTATATGAATTTTTAAAACATTTTTCAAATTTTTATATTTTTTTATAAGGCAAACAAGGACTTTTTTAAAGGTTTTTGAATTTTCAAAAATTGAAAATGCGAATAAATGAGCCCAACAAAATTACAGTAAATATTACACATTAACATAAGCTAATGATAATTTTCATGTAATTTTTCGAATTAATTTAGTATTTATAAAATCCAAAACAATGCCTACAATTAAGCACAATTCACATGGACTCCTTTATAAATACTTTAAGTTTCTGGACCATTTAGATAACACTAAGTAAAAGCATAGGATCGATACTGTAAAATCCCACTCAATTCACACACATGCTCAATACTGAACGCACAAGGATATAAATGCAATTTCAATAAAGTTAACATTCATTCAATAACAATATATAAGATCAGGACACAAACTGCAAATAACACAAAACTCACGTGAGCAAACACGTGCTTCCAACTCAGGCGGACTAAAATGCAAATACTAAAAACTATGAGGTCCGTTATGCAAATTATCCAAAGCAAAATAAACTACGACAAATATTTACAAGACTGGAAATCAAATGCAAAACAGGATGGGTCCTAAGTGAAGTGTACCCCATATTATGCTTCATCCAACTGTGAGAGGAGGTCCACTTATGATGGACGGTTAGGATCAACGGATGACCCTTCAGCGATGGACGACTCTGGCGTGATCCTCGGATGGTTCCAACAACCCAAACCCCCTCGATCTTGAATGGTGGAGATTAGAACTGGGAGGGGGCTAGATCCAACGGACGAGAAGATGTGATGACAAACTGATGAAGAACTCACCTTCTGTGAGTTTTGATTGGTGAGTACAGGCTGGTCCGATGTTCCCCGACGCTGCTCCGATGGGCGAAAGGTTGCTAATGGCGGTCCGCAACTGTGAAGGTTCTATGAAGGGTACATGACCATGGAGTGAGTCCTGGAGAGGCGTGACGAGCTGGAGCTTTCAGGAAGGGTCACAGGCACGAAATATCCTCCTGACCGGAGGTCTTTGGGCCCTGGTCCTGCAAGGGTAAGCGCTTGCTCGGGGATAGAACTTCGGAGAAGGGTTAAGGCACGAGCTTATCGTAAACAGAGGAGGTGGATGGGTCAGGTCAACGACATGCGAAGGATTCGACCTGAAGTTCGATTCCAACCCGATGGTTGGATCGAGGGACAGAGCATGGAGCTGGATGTAGAAGAAGATATGAATCGTGAGGGGTGTTCGAGGGGCGGAGTGAAGTAGCGGAAGGGAAATTAGGTGAAGGTCGATGTGAGATGTTAATATGGACTAACAAGCAGAATGCAAAGGAGATGAGCTATGTAGATTACCTATAGGTGAATACTAACGCCTGGGATGTAGAAACGAGGTCCTCCAAAGTGATGGCCTCGAATGGCGGCACGACCATAGGCAAGGATCTCCTCGAGGCGGAGCTGGACAAAAACGTTACCAGATCTAGGGCGCTAAGTTCTAAATGCTACCCACACCCGCTCCCTCTCTTGACTGTCACTTTTAAAAGGGAAGGCTGGTGTAACCGAATGGTGGAGCAGCTGAAGGTGCTCGAAAAGGAGGAGGGTGCCGTGGTTTTATAGGCTGCCCAGATTTGAGAAGGATAAAAGTTGAGCACGCGAACCAAGACACATATCCTAAGGATAGTGTTCGGGCGAATATTAGGGATCCGAGGGGGCCAAGAGGAGTGAAAGATTGAGGGCCAAATCATTCGAGTCGGGTCGTAGAAATGGAGAGAAAATGATGCGGAACCCGTCTGGCAAAAAGGAAGGAGGTGGGGGACCTATTGACTTCGGTCAACGAAGCAGATGTGGACCAATCAGAAGTGGATGGGGAAAAGGACAGAATAGGCTAGAAGACAAAATAGGGATATAAATAAAGATAATTATAAATAAATTATACATCAATACCTTTATTTTATATTTTATTTACTTACAACATAATTTTAGGAGTATAAAATATTTTTTTATTTTATTTTTATAGATTATTTAAGGTTATAAAATAAACAGTGGATGTGATATGTACATGTGTATTTTATACAAAGGTTTGATGATTTTATTTTTATTTTTCTTATTTTTATTTTTTTATAATATTATTAAAACTATATATAAGGGTGTAAAAGAATAAAATAATTTGGCTTTATCAAAAATAAATAGATAAATAATATGTACAAGTATAGGTGACATATACAATACATAGTGGACCCTATCTTTCTCTACTTATTTTATTTTGCGATCAGGTCAAGTCTTGACCTTCTCTTGGGCTTTGGGTTACTCTGTATTTATTCTAAATACATCATTCTTTTTCTTTTCTTTTATTCTTTTATTTTTGAAAAATACATGCTAATTATGTATATTTAACAAGGGCATGCAACATGCTAAGTTATTGAATTTACAGGTATTTACAAGAGGTTTTGCCAAAAAGAAGAGCTAAAATAAAAGAATAAAGAGTGAAAATCAAGGATTCATTACCCCCCCTATACTTTACCATTGCTAGTCCCTTAGCAAACACTTATTTGAAAAAGAAGTGGAAGCAACAAGAAATTAAAAGAAAAAGAATCACGGTTGATTATTAAACTTATCTTCTTTCAATTGGAGTATCGAACTCAGTCAGACCTTTGGATTATTAGTTTGTCGAAACCTTATTGGGAAATAGGTTTAAGACTCAACAACCTTCAAGTTCCACAATTCTATGGTCAATCCTCTTTAATAAACCATGTCAGAACAAGTCTACGCACACAAACTCTAATTACTATGCATCTTTCCTTGTACTGTGTAAGTGAAATATAGCTCCCCACCTCAGAAATGACCAAGAAACAGCCTCCCTCAACAAGGTATCTCTAATTCCCCAGTCTAGAAGCTCTTTCCTCGAGAAGCAGGGTATTCCCTTCTAAGTTCAAGTTCAACCAACTCAAGAAGAGGGGAAAGAAAAGAATGGACCATGACCAATGTAGCCACGTGTCCCTAGGAGCGAAGCCAGTGTAGCTAAGTCTCCAGCTGCAAGCTTCCATGAAATGAGAAGGTGGAATACATAAGCTTTGCTTACTCACTATATACACTAGGCATGCATTTTATTTTCAATCAAGCTCGTCCCCTTTTTTGGAGGTTTTCATATTTTTGCACATTTTTTTAATGTGCATATATACAACATATTTATAAGGTGCAGCATGTACATAAGGAGCTTTTCCTCTTGATCCAGTAGACTATCCCTCTTTTGAAGCATTATTGCAACCCACAGACTCCTGTCTTTAGACCTCAACGCCACTAGACATGGTTGAGATGCACATCCCTCCCTAAAGGAAGACGAGAGGTTCCACCTAGACGTACTACCCTCATATGGTACCCCCAAGCTAAAGAATTCTGCCTCCTCACCACCTCATCCATATTGAGCTACGTGTAAGGTGCGTGTATGCTACCCCAAGCCAAAGAATTCTGCCTCCTCACCACCTCATCCGTGTTGAGCTACATGTAAGGTGCATGTCCAAGTCAAGCCATTGTCTTTGAGAGTCATGCGTGAGTTGTTAAGTGTTCTACTTAGGGTCATCAAGATGACATGTTAACACATCCTAGCGGACTCAAAGAATTAAGTCACTACTGGGCCTAAAAAGTCTTAACCCTAAATCCTATAAGGTTCCTCTGAAGTTAGGTGTATTAATGTCTTAACCAAGCTCCATTTTTCAATTTAATTCTCGAATAGTTTTACATATCAACTATGATTCAGAAGAATATACAAGCAAATATGTACAAAAATCTTTTTGTGCAATTTATCAAAAGATATAAATTTTTATGAAAAATTTTTGAATGCAAGGAAAACGGGAGAGTTTTGCAAAATATTTACAAGCATTTACAAACAAAATTTTGCAAACTTTTATTTTCCAAACATTTTTCTAAAATTTTGTACTATATACATAATTTTGATACAAAAATATTTACA
Source organism: Ottelia alismoides (assembly GCA_037367405.1). NCBI lineage: Eukaryota > Viridiplantae > Streptophyta > Magnoliopsida > Alismatales > Hydrocharitaceae > Ottelia > Ottelia alismoides. The sequence goes on along the minus strand of JAZKJV010001037.1, from coordinate 494,583 downwards.
AACATTTTACAATCAAAACAATTTTACAAACATTTTTACAAAAATAGTTATTACAAAGAGTTATTTACAAACATTTATGTACAAGTAATTTTTTTAAAAAAATTGTGATGTTTAGTTTCATGATTTTTAGCTATTTTATTTTATTAACACACTCACACAAAGAACAAGTTATGGCTAAAGTATATATACAATATATACGACACCCCCTATACTTAGCTCGGACGATGCACTCATAGTGATCAAAGAGCGATGAAAGTAAGACATAACTCATGCTGAGTATTGGGAAGTGAAAAAAAGGATATACTACAACGATAAATGAAAGAGTGGATGAATAGAGGTCGGTAATCCCCCTATACTTAGGATCAAGTAATCCTAAGTATAGAAGTCTGCACATAAGAAAATATAGGGTTAGGATGCACATGTCTACCTCCCCTATACTTAGGGTAAAATATCCCTAAGCATAGGCAACAAAACATAGGTAAAAAGAATCAAATGAATACTCACTAGTCTGATACCCCCCATACTTATGGCAAAGCACACCCTAAGTATAGTGTAATCATAGGATGAAGATGGGATATTAGACAAAAAAGAATGAATGATATGGACAATTGGATCTATACAGCTGCGGAAGAGAAGTGATAATCAGGCATGAGAGGCAAATGGTGTGAGTCAAAGACCACATCTCATGCAAAATGAAAAGGGGTAACATCAACGGTCAGCGGATCATGATCAAGATATGGCTTCAGGAGCTGACAGTTAACTCGAAAGGTAGATTCAGATGACAACTCAGATATATCAATGCCTCCATTGTTGTGCACCTTTCGGACAAGTACGGTCCCTTCCATTTGCTTTGTAGTTTCCTTGGAAACAATCTCAACCTAGCATCAAATATCCATACTCGTTGGTTCGACTCAAATTGTTTATGGCTGATATGAGAATCTTGTCATATTTCACTCTCTCCTTATATTGTATGCTACTCGAAAAGGTTGTATCTCTCAACTCCTCCAGGGCTGCCAACTCTGCCTTCCTCTGATATCCTATACTCTTGGGATCCAATAATAACTCAGTTACTACCCATAGTAACTTGTGCTTGATCTCCACAGGTAAATGGCATGGCTTGCCATAAACGAGATGAAAGGGAGATGTACCCAAAGGTATCTTGAAGGAGGTCCGATAGGCCCACAAGACCGAGTCCAAAAGCTGTGACCAATCCTTTCATTCTGGACGGACAACCTTCTGTAATATAGTCTTGATCTCCCTGTTTGATACTTCAGCAAGACCATTGGTCTGAGGCTGATATGGAGTGGCAACACGATGGTCAATGCTGAACTCGTTAGTAAGGGCCTTCACTTTATCATTGATAAAGTGAGTCCCCCCGTCAGATATCAAAACTCTAGGTACCCCGAACCATGAAATGATATTTTTCCTCAAAATTCTGCATACGATCTTAGCATCTATGATTCTAGAGAGGATGGCTCAACCCAACGACTCACATAATCCACAGCAAGCAGAATGTACTCAAATCCCTGACTCCTAGGGAATGGACCCATGAAATCGATGCCCCATGCATCAAAAACCTCACAGAAGTGAATGGGCTGCATCGACATCATATCACACTGTCCACAGTTGCCCATCATATGGCAGTCAGTACACCTCTTCACAAATTCATCAGAATCCTTGAAGAGGGTTGATGAATCTGTAATTCATCACTCTTAAAGTTGAAAATAGAGTCTTGTTCCCGAGTAATTAGCTGCATATTTCTCCTTATCTTGCATAATTAGCATTCATACATGCATGCATAATATCTGCATTTTAGCATTCATATTTGCATTAAATAAGAAGCCCAATTCACTTGTAAATATTCACCTATATATTCACCATTATTCACTTATTTATATGTATTTTATACTCACTCCAAAGTCAATAAAACCATCTTTATACTGTGTATATTACTAACTAATAATATAAGGAAAAGGCCAAAAATTCCTAGCTTGTAAAATTACCCAATAAAACCCCAAAACCAGTTGGAGACCTCAGACCTTAGAATGCAAATATCTACCTCATACAACCTCCGATCTAGGTATACTCACTTTTAAAATAATACATGTTCAGAGACCTTAAAAATGAGACCAATTTCATTTAAATCGGGGCTCGTATGCAAAACTTGGGTTTTGGGACCCCATTGTGTATTATATGTATGTATATTTTTACCCTTGTATTTTTGTATGCTATTTGACCTCATCTTAGTTTTTGGTCAACATGAAACTTGTAGATCTCATCGAGATCTACAACTTTCATGTTTTAAGTTTTCTCAAATTCCGAGAGGTATCCTAGAGCTCAGAGCCACCCATTGGTGACAACAATTGGGCGTAAAATCGAGCGAGATCCACGATGTTGCCACGCCGTGCCGCAGCTCCTCCGACGAGCTGCTTGAGCTCGGGCCCTCTACCGTCCCTCGAGCGACGACCGGAAGCATCACTTGAGCTTCCAAGCCCCAAGTAGACACCTCCATCCTTCATCCGATCTTCTTCTCTCCCCTTGATTTTCTCTTAATTTCTCCACCTCCTATGATAAATCCCACACTCACCTGATCCTCCACCGAGCTCCACATTGGAGCTCTGACCTTCATGGTACCTTCAGATCATCCCCACGACTCGTCACACCTCCTCCGACCAAGAGCTCTACTGCCACGACGGAGGAACATCACCTGACCACCTTCGCTCCGCCCCAGGCCTCACTCGTACTTGCACGCACTTCCATGAGCACGAGCATTTGCTCTTTGGCATGACCTAACCCTGCAGGTACACTCCTCGTCACTGGTCAGATGCATCATCGGAGGTCCCCCGAGCTTCACCATCTTCGACCTACGGACCACCTCTGTCTCCCTCAGACGCACTGACGACTCCCCGACGCTCCCACGACCGTTTCCAGCTATTCAGGAGTTGCCAGCAATGTTCACTGGCCACGGAGGAGTGCGGCGGAGCAAGGCCCTCTTCACCAGAGCCCCGTCTAGTCCGCCGCAGGAGGCGGCAGGCCGGAGGAACAAGAAGCATAGGCACCGTCCGATTCCCTTGATCGGACGGTCCTGATCAAGCCATCGCCTTCGAGCTCCAGCAACCGTCTGATCTCGCGAGGAGCTGATGCTCTATGTCACGCCACATCGACGTCATCAGCAGCCGTTAGATCTGAATTGATCTCACAATCTAGATCGCGCCACGTTGCAAGCTCCAAGCCTCCTCCCTGATCCTTAGACTCGGAGTTCACGAAGCTCTCCCGAAGCACGCCCGAGCCTGCAGCACACCCGAGCTACAGTCCGAGCCTCTGACGCCTCCCGAGCCTAGTACCTCACATATTCCTTACGTGCGGTCTGGCATTTTACATTGAGGCCCCTGCAAATTTTCCAAATTGCAATTTAGTCCCTACCAAGAGCATCACGTGAGGTGTGCGTGTTCTGGTGGACATTTTGCACACATACCCCCAGCATTATAGGTAATTGCATTTAAGTCCCTATCAGCATGTTTAATTTTAAGTAATTTTATTTTCTGTAATTGCAAATTAATCCCTATCTTTGCATGCATATTTAAGTGTCCATTTGGCATTATTTTTCAATTCCAAAAACTACATGATGTAACTTATCTTGTCCTTTATCTTATGTGACACATGCTTCAATTTTGTGACATCCTTGGAATTTAATATTATGTATTTGGTGAAATTTTACATATTTTTCCCACTGTGTGCCTTTTAATTCATATTAAATTCCTTGTTGCTCCAAAAATCATCAAAAATTTACATTAGACTTACGATAATTTATTCTACCTTGTGCCCAAAAATCATTGATTTGCACGCATTACGAGACCTGAATTAATTAATTAGTTATTTCCTTAATTGATTTTTAATAGGTCCAATTCACATAGAATTTTAGGTTTATTAACTTTTCTGGATTCATCATACTTAGATCTATCTAGGATAATTTTTATATCTAGAAATAATATGTTTTGGTATTTATTAAAATTAATTTTGTAAAAATCACCTTGCATTAATATTTTATTCGCAGTAAATTCATAAAGTGTCAGAAAAATCCAAAAAGTTTAATGTAGCTTAATTTTATTGCATGTCATACTCTAGCCAAGTTTCATAATTTTTGGACTTCATTTGACCATATTTTTTTATTTAACCTATAAGAGATGGCCTGAAATTGCATTTGTTTGTCCTTTATTGCATAAAATTTGCTAAAAAATACCAAAAATAATCTTCTGAAAATCTGAACTTTGAATTCTCTTAAATTTTACCTAAGGAGACAGCTGCCTCCCTGAGTTTGACCTTGGGCTTGCCCAAGTAAAATAAATCTGCCGCTCGTGATTAACTAAACATAAATTAAAAGTGGTATTTTTGACATAGCTTAGATTACCCAACTACAACAAACTTAACATTTAATTTGATTAATTTGATCGAATTAACAAGGGTGGTCTCACGCTCGTCAAAGGTAGGTCACTATAGGCCGGATCGGAGCACTTTCTATGCTATCCTCTTCTCAGAATGATGTCCTCCTGCCTCAATCTTGTGGTAGTATGTGAGGATGCCGTGGTGCTCCTCTTGAGGAAAGCACTGACGCCATGCACTATCCCCTCGTACGATAAAGGATGGGATCCTCCCAATGGTACGACTTGGCTTTCGCAAGGAAAGTCTCAAGTCACTGTCTGGGCCAACCTTGTGGAACTTTCTTGGCAACAAGATAGTTCACAATATCGGCATACCACGGGAGCGAGGTGATAGCAAGAATCGCCTCGCCTAGGAAGGTCTCTGTAAAAGGTGTAATATGATCAGAATCCTCAAGGTTCTCTAAATACGAGAGGTGATCTTCCACTACATTCTTGACTCGAGAACTGTCCTTAATATCTTTGTCAAACTCCTGGAATAGAAGGATCCATCTGGTCAATATAGCTTTGGCATTATTCTTTGCCATGAGGTATCAGATGGCGGTGTAATCTGTAAATATTGTCACATGAGATCCAAGAATATAAGATCTGAACTTGTCCAAAGCAAAGACTACGACTAGCATCTCCTTCTCAGTCATAGTGTAATTCCGCTAAGCGGAATCCAAGTCCAGATAGCGTAATGTATGGCCTAAGGCAATCCATTTCTCCTCTATCCTAGCACAACCTCTATGGAAAAATAAGAAGCATCTGTCATGATCTCGAATGTGAGAGACCAATCTGGTGGCTGAAGGATAGGAGACTCAACAACTAATCCCGTTAGAGTCTCAAATGACGTTGGACACATCATCTACGATGAACTCGGTGTCTTTCGTCAATAGATCAGTAAGTGGTCGGGAAATATGACTGAAATCCTGAATGAATCATCGGTAGAAACCGACATGCCCCAGAAAAGACCGTAATTACTGCAAATTGGACAGTGGATTGTGTTTCTTGATGATATCCACCTTGGTCGGATTGACCTCCATGCCCCTGTTGGAGATGGTATGACCAAGCACCATCCCCCGAGTCACCATGAAGTGACTCTTCTCCCAAGATAATACAAGATGGACCTCTATGCAGCGTTGAAGTATGCAATCTAGGCAGTCAAGACAAGCATCAAACCCATCGTCGTAGACCAAAAAGTCATCCATGAAGACCTCTAAATAGTCACCTACCATGTCCGAGAAGATGGAAAGCATGCACCATTGGAATGTAGTCGGGGCATTATATAAACCGAAGGGCATCCGTCAAAAGCATACTTCCCAAACGGACAGGTGAATGTCATTTTCTCCTGTTCTTCGGGTGTTATGGCCACCTGATTGTATCTGGAGTACCCGTCAAGGAAACAGTAATGACTCTTCCTAGCTAGCCTCTTGATAATCTGGTCAATAAATGGCAGTGGGAAATGATCCTTCTTGGTGGCTTGATTCAATTGTCTGTAGTCCACACATACCCTCCAAGAAGTGGTTACCCGGGAAGCTATCTCCTCTCCAGACTCGCTCACAACTGTAGTGATACCCATCTTCTTGGGTACCACATGTAATGGACTAACCCACTTGGAGTCGGAGATGGGGTAGATAAAATCTGCTCTCCACCATTTCGATATCTCTTTCATGACCACGTCTCGAAGATTCGGGTTCAGCCGTCGCTGGAACTCACGTGATGGCTTGGCGTCCTCTCCGAGATAGATATGGTGGGAGCATAGGGATGGACTTATCTCCTCGAGATCAGCTACGCTCCATCCAATTGCCTTGCGGTTTCTTTCAAGAACCTCCATCAAATGAGATTCTTGATCTCCAGTCAAATCCGTTAAGATAATGACTGGGAACAACTCTGGCTAACCTGCAAGGAATCTGTACTTCATCGACTGTGGCAAGGTATTCGGTTCTGGACAACTGGGAGTTGGCAAATCTGGCTTTTGAAATGTCTGAGTGAAGGCTACCAGATCTGCATGGGAGAACTCTCGCTGCATGTAAAAATCTGATGAAGGTGGCCCTGCTGGTGTCTCTATAATCTATGCTGGCTTACTCTCCACCCTAGTTGTTGGCTCTGAAGGAATCAGACATGGCAAATAATGATCAAAGTCATCCCAATCAATGCATGAATCGAAGGGATCTGAATCAGAAGAACATGAAATGTACTCAGCCTTGATATATGACTACAATCATCAGCCTCAAATGTGTTCCGTACCAAGAGTATGCTCTCCGAATTCTCATCTGCTACAATATGTAAATCTGCAGTGTCTAAAGGTGAGATAAGAGCCCGTGATACGAATCTGACCAAATTGCCTCATCGTTTGTGATCAAAAAATCGCACTTCTGGTGGACGTCTTTCTCTACATCTGTCATCTACTATGAATCACTCAACTGCTCGAAGAAAGCTGAATCTCTCACCTTGGTCTCCTCGATCATCTCTATTTGTACACTTTCTCCCTCGACGCGAAAGTATACCTTCCCGCTATCATGATCGGATACCGCCTTGGCTGTGGCTAAAAATGGACGTCCTAGTATGATGGGGGTATCTGCCACAGACTCAGGGATCTCTATGTTCAATACAACAAAGTCCATGGAGAATTTTAGGCCTTGAATTGTGACAACCATGTCCTTGAATAACCCCTTTGGCCTCTTGACAGATCTATCAGCAAAAGAAGGACTGTCCTACTCTGTCAAAGATGGCCGAACTCGAATCTGTCGAGTAAGGCTTCTGGGAGAAGGTTAATAGAAGATCCGCTGTCTAATAGGGTACGGTCAAATTACTGCTCATGGATATGGCATCTAGCATATGGAGCTCATGCATCAGGTCTCTTGGCTGGCAATCGGTTCTGAATGGCGAAGCAAGTGGCACGAGTAAGAACATGAATCTCTAAATTGTGGTTCCTTCTCTTCTTGAGGATGGTAGTGTTCTCTCTCAAATTCTTTTGGAAAAGAGGGATGTGCTCTAGTGCCTCCAATAGAGTCAACTGTATCTAGAATAGATCAATCATCTGTTGGCTGAACTCTAGCTGGTGTTTCTTTTTGGGATTTTCTGGTTTATTACCCTTCGCTAAGCGGAGTGCTTGAGGGAAGGTGATGGCTAGACCCTCTCCAGAAAAATGAGGGCCAGGAATAGGCTCCTGTGTATGTAGAAGAATAGAATCCATTTCAAGATCATCATGCACCACAGATAGACTCGTAGGGGATACATAAACCTTTCCTTTATTCATATTTTTGTTCCTTTCTATTTTTCCATTTTTTATATTTATCTAAAACTGTCTTGAGATACAGAAGGAGGTAACACAACTAAAGGTAAATTGGTGGCATCGGTACCACCCACAATATCTGATCTTATGGCACTCTAGCCAAACATCTGGAATGATGGCAGCCTCAGCACCACCGTCTGCTACTGGAATCTCGATAGCCTCAGTACCATCGACTGTATCAACATCCTTGGTGACTTCAGCGCCACCGTCATCATCATCATGAGAGATATCAACACCGCTACCATCCTTGTTTGGCGCTCCAGAATCTCCAAGTGGTCATCGCTCATACGAGGCACCATCGGCTGGCATCTTACTGCTCCTAAGTGTCACAAAATCAGCATCAAACACATAGGAAGAAATATCACCCAAAGTATCACTAGGAGTGGTAGTATCTGTAAATTGTACCTACTCAGATTTCCTCTTCAGATTGTTCGGGTTAGGTTCAATCTGAGCGGGTATGTCAGCCTTGCCCTTGATAATCTCCCTCATCTCATGCCGGAACTCATCCATCTCTCGTCGTAAGGATGCCTGCTGATTAGAAAGTAGGCAGGCGAGGTTCTCATAGACAGGTCCATGAGAACAGGATGGGTTGCCTCACTGGAAATGAGGCTGCGACTGCTGTTGGTAGTGAGGGGGAGACTGGGAGTACTGCTGACGCTATTGTAGCTTCCTTCACTATTGTCTCTGATGTAGGGACGAGGACCTTGCTGGTGATGTTGCTGGAACTACTGGAGTGATGTGGCTATTGTTGCTGGCTACTATGCCCTGCCTGAGTTGGAGGCTGCTGCTGGGAAGAGGTGCCTCTGATAGACCATCGGAAACCCGGGTGATCACGATGGATCTTGGGATACTGTTGGTATCGGTCGTACCAAATCTCGTTGACTTCCATCAACGGCTCCTGCTGCTCGAAGTGTGGAGCTGATCCGACTGGTAGATCACCATCTGAGTGTTCAGAGATGGTGGCTGCTAGTAGTGCTGCAGCTACTGGACTATCTTTGTCTAAATGTAGTGGACCTATCAGTACATGGCAGATGGTTGGGTGGAGCTGCTGCTGCTGGGATCAGCCCGTGACATGAGATGGGGTTGTTGAGCCATCTGTGCCTCCTGGAGACACATTATATGAGTCTTCAGGTCACTAAGTGTCTGTGCCAACTGATCAATCTAGGTCAGGCCTTGGCATTGCTTCTTCTCAGTAATCTCGATGCGGTCCAACTTCTCGGTGATGATGCCCATGCCAGCGGTTGAGGACTCGGTCTGTGCTGTTGTTGACGAAGTAAAAGGACCGACATCGACCCACGCAATCCTGTGATAAGACATGGCCTGTGGGAGGGGCTTCCCCTGAGTGTAGACCCTACTCTGGGACATCACCATGTAGTTATCTGCCATCTCCTTGTAGATGGCCCAAACTTGGTCTTCATCCTTGGCAAAATAGGACCCTCCACACGAGGCATATACTAGCACCTGCAGCTCTAGTGTCAGCCCACAAAAGAAGCTTTGCACAAGGTTAGGTTTAGATATCTCGTGATATGGACACCGATCTATGAACTCTTGGAATCTATCCCAAGCCTCGTGAAATTGCTCGTTTGGAATCATTGTGAAGTTGTTGATCATGGCTCGTATTGCATTAGTCCGGCCGAATAAATAGTACTTGTTGAAGTACTCGGTCCGGAGCTGCTCCCGGGTAGTGACATACCTCCCTATCCAGTAGGCTGCTATGTCGACTAAGGAAAATGGGAAGGCGATCATCTTGATCATGTCCTCGTCCACGAATCTGTCATGGACCGTGCTGTAGATCATATGAAACTCCTGCAGATGGAGGTGCGACTCCTCGGTGGCTAGACCATGGAACTTGGGAAATAGTTGGATGGTCTGGGGACGAAGCTCAAAGTCTCCCAGGATCTCCGGAAGCTGAATCCAATGGTGGGTAGGGGTTGCAACAGGGTTGTGAAACTGCCTCATCGTCCGTGCCGGTCTGGCTGGCTCCTACTGATCATCTGGGCATCCATATCCTCCTCCAGCTGCTGGTATCTCTCCACTGGTTGGTCTCTGTGGCTCTACTCTGCTTGCTCGCATCTGCGTCAGCTCTCATCGTACCTCGACCATAAACGCTCACTGGTCTCTGATCTATCGCTGCATGGTCTCCAAGGAGACTAATAGTATGTTGTTGATGGTGACCTAGTCAAGTACATACGTTGATCCATGCGGCTACTAATCAGTGTGTCTCTCACTGTTGGCCCTCTCTTGTGTCTCTACAAAGGCAACAGACCCCAACTCAGGTGCCATCAAGTAAATAAATAACTGTGTTGGCCTCTTCTCTAGCACCTCAGGACTGGTAGAAGGGTGGTTAATGGGAACAGGGTAGTAGCGAATTCAGGTTCATAGAGCGAGTCTGGGCTCTTTGAATCTGCCCTAGATGAATAGAGAGGAGTGATCGAAAGCGACGCTGTCAAAGGTAGCCTAAGGGATCTCCTTCCCATCATCATGATGTGGGGATTTATGAAGATTGGATCTGGAATACAAACAAGATGTTAAGTCAAACCCCTTTTTAACCTACTCAACACTCGAACTGATAACCGTAAAAGATCGGTCATTAATCTTGTCCAATTTTATTAGGGTGACAAATCAATCTATTAGAGCGATTAAGCGAGCTATTGGGAACCCAATGCTCCAAGGAGACTGGCTCGAATCTCGCAACAAGTTTTTCCTAGCCAGTATAGGTACGGACCGTTTATCGGCTACCCGATCTGCCCAATATACGAAGGAAGTCCCGGATCGATTATCAGCTACCCAGTGAAATCTTTACTAGAGAACAACTAGATACAAGACCAGTAGTCTTAAAAGAGTTCGGGTATGTCTCTAACCTAGAGTGCAGGTCACTCTCTCGCTGTAGATAAATCAACCAATAAGGTAGTGACTCTCCCCAAAACAAGATTTTTTAAGTGAAGTTTGTTTTAGGGTCAAGTTTGCATTAGTAGTCCTAATTTTCTTTATTATCTCTTTTTAGGTATTTTTCTAAAATAATATAAGCCTAATGAATTTTTCGATTTCCTTGGTTATTTTGAGTCCAATAAAACAAGGGGGAGGAAGTCGAAAAAGCTTATGCACGATCAAACACTATGATGCATGCAGAGATAGAAATGCATAAGTGACTCCAGCACTCTACATGTAGGGTGATCCGCACATAAACGTAAAAAAAGAAAATAAACTACTTATATGATGCACGAGGAAATCGACCTTAGACGAGCAACTTCTATTAATTGTGAAGCATAAATAGCTAACTGTCAGGAAGAGAGACTGGAGTCCGGCCTTCGATGCCAATCGGTGCCCACTACAATGGGCCCTGCCAGCATTGTATATGGCCTCTCTTGGAACGTGGTCTCTAATCCCAATAAGTTAACTTTTTAATTTTATTTTTGCAAGTTCAATTACGATCTATAGGAACAGATATGCAATTAGGTGTGGGGCCTTAACTAATTACGTCACAATCAACAGAAAATCCTAAGTCTAGGAGCTAAAACCTCAAGAATAAAAAAAATAAAATGTGATAAAAACAAAACCATGAAAAATTGCGGTGAGGTCCCCCGATACATTGGTACTCGGCAAAACAGACCCCTCTAAGTGTCCAAGCAAGTGTCCAAGAGTCTATAATTATTACAATAATAAAATGTTGCAAAACTAAACTATCTTAATGCGATAACTACTCTCTCTCTCTACTCCTCCTCGAGTGCGAGCTCCTCCAATAGAAAGCTGAAACATCTCTCGGGCGGTTCCTCGCACAAAAAGTGAAACAGAAAGGATGTCAGAAACAGTTATATCAAATAGATATAAAATTAAAATAGCGGAAAACTGAAAACTGACTACTAAGTCGTGCTCGTCGGCAATGATGCCATTCTGATGAGTGGGAAATCCGTATCGACTAAGTCAGGAAATATGCAAAGTGTCGTTACCTTCAATCAACCCAAATACTCAATAAGAAAAATAAAACCACTCAAAAGAAATCAAACAATGAAGCGTAATGTAAGCGACCTGCTATTTTATTTACCCGGTATAGCCACCAGGGTCAAACACAAGGAGCACGAGAAAAATACAAAGTAGTCAAGTTTCCCAAAATAAAATAGTTTTGGTGGTTTTTAATTTTGCAAATTTTTATTTTTTAATAAGAAAACAAAAACAAAAATAAAAGAAACCCACACAACAATCTTTTTGAATTTTTCTAAGCAACCAAAAATAGTCAGAAAATTAGAGTAAAAATATTTTTAGTTTTTTGGGTTTTAAAGTGTTTTTGGTAATTTTCTGAAATTTTTCAAATGTTTTTGTGATTTATAAAAATCAAATAATGCTCAAAACTCAAAATAGTGACAGTCAGGATTAAATTGCAAATTAAAATATTTAAAATGCCCTAAAGTCCTAGATAGCAATTTTATGATAAATAGAGATAAAAGGCTACCAATAAGAACCAAAAATGGAATTTTTAGTTTTTTTCTTTGATTTTATATAATTTTTATAAGTTTTTGGTTATTTTATAAGTTTACAGTTTTTAGAGTGAATTTTCAAAAAACTAGAGGTTAAGCAAGCAAAAGGGCACATATAGAAATTTTTATAGAATTTTAAAACATTTTTCGAATTCTTATAATTTATATAAGGCAAACATGGATTTTTTAATGGTTTTTGAATTTTCAAAAATAGAAAATACAAATAAATCAACCCAACAAGATTACAATAAATATTGCACACTAACATGAGCTAATGGTAATTTTCATATAATTTTTCGAATTAATTTAATATTTATGAAATCCAAAACAATGCCTATAATTAAGCACAGTTCACATGGACCCCTTTATAAATACTTTAAGTTTTTTGACCAATTAGATAATATTAAGAAAAAACATAGGGTCGATACTACAAAAATCCCACTCAATTCACGCACATGCTCAATACTGAACGCACAGGGGTATAAATGCAATTTCTACAATGTTAACATTCATTTAATAACAACAAATAAGACCAGGACACAATCTACAAATAACCCAAAAATCACGTGAGAAAACATGTGCTTCCTACTCAGGCGGACTAAATGCAATACCAAAAACTATGAGGTCTATTATGCAAATTATCCAAAGCAAAATAAACTGCGACAAATATTTACAGTACTGGAAATTAAATGAAAAATAAGAAGGGGCCTAAGTGAATTTTACCTCTTATTATGCTTCATCCAACGATGAGGGGAGGTCTACTTTTGATGGACGGTCAGGATCAACGGATGACCTTCAGCGATGAACGGCTCTAGCATGATTCTCAGATGGATCCAACAACCCGGACTCCCTCGATCTAGAATTGTGGAGATTAGAACTGGGTGGGGGCCGGATCCAACAAACGAGAAGACGTTAGGACGAATTGACGAAGAACTTACCTTCGATGAGTTTCGATCAGTGAGTACGTGTTGGTCCGACGTTCCTCGACGCAGCTCCGATGGGCGAAAGGTTGTTGATGGCAGTCCGCAGCTGTGAAGGTGCTCTGAACGGTACATGACCATGGAGTGAGTCCTGAAGAGGTGTGACGAGATGGAGTGTTCAAGAAGGGTCGCTGGCACAAAATATCCTCCTAATCGAAGGTCTTTAGGTGCTGGTCCCGCAAGGGTAAGCGCTTGCTCGGAGATAGAACTCTGGCAAAGGGTTAAGGCGCAAACTTATCATAAACATGGGAGGTGGATGGGTTTGGTCAACGGCGTGCGAAGGATTCGACATGAAGTTTGATTCCAACCCGATTGTTGGATCGAGGGACAAAGTGCGGAGCTAGATTTAGAAGCGGCCGTGAATCGTGTGGGGTGTTCTAGGGGCAGAGAGAAGTAGCAGAAGGAAATTAGGTGAAGGTCGATGCGAGATGTGAATCTGGACTAACAAGCAGAATGCAGAGGAGATGGAGCTACGTAGATTACTTGTAGGTGGATGCTGACACCTGGGCTGGAGAACGAGGTCCTCCGAAGTGAATGCCTCGAATGATGGCACGACCATAGGCTGCGAGCTCATCGCGGCGGAGCTGGACGAAAACATCATCGGACCTAAGGTGCTAAGTTCCAAATACTACCCACACCCGCTCCCTCTCTCGACTGTCACTTTGAAAAGGGAAGGCTGGCATAACCAGATGGTGGAGCAGCCGAAGGTGCTCAAAAAGGTGGAGGGTGCATGGGTTTTATAGGCTGCCCAGGTTCGAGAAGGATCAAAGGGGAGCACATGAACCAAGGAATTGATCATAAGGATAGTGTTCGGGAGAAGATTAGGGATCCGAGGGGGCCAATCAGAGCGAAAGATTGACGGCCAAATCGTTCGGGTCGGGTCATAGAAATGGAGAGAAAATGGTGTGAAACTCGTCCATCGAAAAGGAAGGAGGTGGGGGACAAATGAAGGAGGTGGGGGCCTGTTGACTTCGATCAACGAAGCAGAGGTGGACCAATCAGAAGCAGATGGGGAAAAGGACAGAATAAGCTAGAAGACAAAATAGGGAGATAAATAAATATAATTATAAATAAATTAATAATTGATTAAAAAAAAGTGTATAAAATAATAAATGTTTATTCTTTTACAAACTATTTTTCTGTGAATTTTAATTATTTTTATGAAAAATAAAATAATGTATATACAATATATATAGTATTATATGCATGTATAATTTACCTGTGTATTATGTACAAGTATTTTTATTATTTTTACACAAATACTTTTATTTATATTTTATTTATTTACAACATAATTTTAGGAGTATAAAATAATTTTTATTTTATTTTAATAGATTGTTTAAGGGTATGTAATAAATAGTGGATGTGATATGTACATGTATATTTTATACAAAGGGTTGATAATTTTATTTTTATTTTTCTGATTTTTATTTTATTTTTATAATATTATTAAAACTATATACAAGGGTGTAAAAGAATAAATAATTTGGTTTTATCAAAAATAAATAGATAAATAATATGTACAAGGATAGGTGATATGTACAATACATAGTAGACCCTATCTCCCTACTTATTTTATTTTACGATCAGGTCAAGTCTTGACCTTCTCTTGGGCTTTGGGTAACTCCGTATTTATTCTAAATACATCATTCTTTTTCTTTTTCTTTTATTCTTTTATTTTTACAAAATACATGCTAATTATGTATATTTAATAAGGGAATGCAACATTCTAAGTTATTGAACTTACAGGTATTTACAAGAGGTTTTGCCAAAAAGAAGAGCTTAAATAAAAGAATAAAGAGTGAGAATCATGGATTCATCAAAGACACTACCAAATAAATATTTGACCAAAAAGGTCCAAGCTTCAAAATAACCTGCAAATCTTGGTGGAGAATTGGCTAAACTGGACGGCTTCACAAGGAGAGGTGACTACACTGGTCATCCTCCAGTTCTTTTCCCCTTCTTCTAAAAATTTATCCCCCTTTCTATTGTGAACACAATACGACATACCTTAGAAGGAAATACCTGACTCCTCAAGGTCGAGTTATTAGAGAAGCAGTTTGCATGGTAGTCCGACGTTCTTGATGGGAAGAGCCAAAATCTTTCACACAAATGAGACAATTGTTCAATGTTCATGGGGTATGCTTTGGAAAGAGTATTGATCTAAGATGAGTTCATAGCCGAAACTGTGACAATGATGTGTAGAACTTGAAGGTGGTTGATTTTAAAACCCTAATTCTCATATGAGTTCGACCAAACTAATAATCCAAATGTCGGGTATAGCGCCATTTTAACATTTTGCTCATGGTCTTGGTATGGAACCCAATCTCATTTCACCTCATTTCATTTCTTTAATTGCTCGGGGATGAGCACAGTTTAAGTATAGGGGGTTGAGGAAATTGTGACTCATCACTCTAAAAGAGATTAATTATTCTAAGATCACCAAAATTCATTTGCAATTTATCAATTATCTTGCATAATTATCATTCATGCATATGCAAATAATAATTGCATTTTATCATGCGAAATTGCATAAAATAAGAAGCCAAAAATCCCATCCCAATTGACCTGTAAAATAAGCTAACTTCCATGATTTTTAATCAATTTATGTCAACTGCAAATCACCTGAAACTACTCCATTGTATACATATTACTGACAAGAATAAAGGAAAAATACAAAAAATCAATAACAAAAATAAGTGGCTCACAAACCGAAACCCTAATTTCAGAACAATTGGACTAAGACACTGATATCTTCCTCATATAGTGTCCGATTAGATCCTACGTACTTTTGAACTAATATAAATTCAATTATCTTAAAAACAAGACCAAGTTCAAGTGAATCAGAGCTGATATGTGAAAGTTGGGTTTTGGGCCTCTTTTGTACATTGTGTATTTTACCCGTTTTGATCTATTATTTTATTTACATAATTAACTCTTTTTTATTTTATTTCTTTTTCATTTTTTTCTTTGACAGAAGTCTTATTAAAATTTGCAAAAATCCAAATCTAAAATAAGCTTAAATCAAAGAAATTGACTGAGTCTGAGTGTTCACTAACAGTCTGTACTAAAGTTGCCTTTATTGTACTTTATTTTATTTCTTAGTTTTCTTAATTAATAAAAATCCAAAAATAAGAATAATATGTAAATATTTGTCTTTGATTTTATCCTATTTTTCCTGATTTTTATTTTATTTAAAAATGACAAAAATTTACAAAATCCAATAATCAATGTATTTTATGCACATAGAGTAACCCCAAAAATATCAATTTCTACAAATGTTCTATTTTGGTTTTTGTCTCTTCATGAAAGTTGTAGATCTAATTGAGATGAGCAACTTTTGTGAAGAAAATGTTTTGATCTGAGGTCGTTTTCTATTTTTCAAATTTTCTTTTCTTTTATTTTTCGAATCTTCTAGGAGTGACACAAGGTAGCTCCTGGAGCCGCCACGTGTCACTCATTTTTCGCATTTATATTTCGATTATTTCAAAAAAATATTAAAAAATAAAAATAAATAAAAAAAGAGACACATGTTTGCATCGTGACCATTCGATCTCGGCTGGTCGAGATCGGGCAACCGCTGCTCCATCTTCTTGCTCCCCCACTTTCCCAAATCGACGACAGTCGCCTGCTAATCTCGCCACCTCTCTTTCCATCTACACGACTGACTGCCACCTCCTCCTAAATCGTGCGTTGCAGCCCCAGAATGTCCTCTAGATCTCCGCCACATGTAAATCTCGCTACATTTCCATATCTGGTGTCCCCTCCAATCCCGATCAATCAATTCCCTTCGAATCTCCATCAGAACCTCATTCCCCTTGTCAGATCTCCGCCCACCGCAACCCTTCCATCTCCGGTGCTCACCCTCCTCTTCCTATAAAACTAACCTCGTTGCACCTTGTCAAGGCATCCGTTATACACATCAACAAAACCCGGTGGTGACAACCTAGTCTTCTCTTACTCGATGAGGTCTGGTGTCACTCGCAATGCCATCGTAGAGCCTCCTCCTCAGGACCTGCTCTACTCCAACCGCTTCGCTACCATAGAGCCATGCTCCGGCATCCTATATTGAGCATGATATACTCCGCCATCTTCCAACGCTACCACCATACTTTCTCAACTTTCTTCCATGTGGCTTCATCTCCTAACCAACACCATATCCCCACACTCTGCTCCGCCTTTGAGGTGCTCTGTCGCACCTCGTTCAACCTTCCGCCCACCGCCACCACTTATCTCCTCCACCGTACCCATCATCGAGGGCCACCGTTGAGTCGCCTTCCCAGGTCCTACCCAAGGGCCTCCATGGAACTCCCCTCCAGGTGCTCCCTCGAGCGTCGTTCGCCATCGAGGTTGTTGCTTTCAGCTTCAACTCCTTCATCTCCGACAAAGGTCCCTCACTGTTCTTCATCGACCCAGGGCCCCCCAACTCTGGTGCCTCTCCAGACTTTCTCCTCCGTCTTCATCGCCGCTACTCAAGTCGGCGACACATACTAAAGCATCTTCGACCACGGTTGCACCTCTGCACTTCAACGAAAGCCACCCTCCTCCACCAGTCAAGGCTTTTGGCCCTCTACATCAACAACCCTCGTCAGCCGGGCTCGCGGCCCGTGGCCCCCGCCCGCGTGCTCGACACGTGTGTTGTGGGAACTTCTACAAGGAAGCCCCTTGAGATTTCACATATTACACCAGAGACCCCGTCCACCAAGGGCACGTGCTGAGTACATACCCGTTGGAAATTTTGAGAACAACCCCCTCCATATCTCAATAATTCCCTTTAGGTCCCAGTACTGCATTTTAGCTCTGTTTATTGTAATAACAAACATACCCCTGATTTCTTATGTAGCTTTTAACATCATCTTCGCATCATTTTCTCATTTAAAAATTACACTTTATTTATCAATTAATTCTCTACATTGTAGGATACTTGTTATATTTTTATTACTGATGGTTATTTAATTATTAATATTATGTAGAAAGTTTGCATATTTTGCCCAATATGTGCTTAAAAATTCATAATTAATTAAAAATAGCTTTAAAAATTTCCAAAAATTCAGAGATCGTGGAACTAACTATATTTCACATTGTGCCTAAAAAGAATTGCATTTGCATTCATCATTTGCTCTGTAAAAATTATTTTGTGAATTTCAATAGTTAATTTTAGTAGTAATTAAACTCAATATTTTTTATGTTTAGGATTTTTCTAGGATAGTTCATTTATTGATCTATCTTGAATAATTTTATTTTCTAAAAATAAAGAGATATAACATTTAGTATACTTAATTATTGTGATCCACCTTGTATGCATTATCTAATTCATTAAATAATCATATTACATCAGAAAATTCCAAAAAAAAATACATTGCATTTATTTCATCATTATTCATACCTTGGCCAAGTTTCATAATTTTTTGACATCGTTTGATTGATGTAAAGATTTTTGTCCTTAAATTGGGCTCACATTTCATTTGCATTCATAAATTGCATTAAAAATACCAAAAATATTCCACCTCAAAAACCGTGCATGAACATTGATAGACATTAACCTAGGTTCTTTGCCTCCTCGAGTTTGACCTTGGGATTTGCCTAGGTTAAATAAACATAAAACTACTCCGATTAAATTTGATTAATTAATTAAGTGGTTATTTCTTGATTGATTCCGATTACCTGCCTAGAATGAATGAGACATTTATTTTTAAACATTTAATTTTCACAAATTAATAAAGGGTTATCCAGACTAATCAGACCTCCCAGAGGTTAGGGTTCAGCCTATGCTGAAATTCACTAGAAGGCTTGTTGTCTTCTTCTATATATGTGGTGTAAGCATAATGATGGATTAATCCCATGTAGATCTTTAATCTTTTAACCAATTATCTTATGATTTCTTTCTAGAACCTTGAGCTCGAGATTCTTGGTCCTCGGTTAGCTGAGAATTGATGATGATCGGAAACATATTTGGCTCACCCTCAAGGAAGGCATACTTTAGCTATGAGGGCAATTGTTTGAGCTCTAGCAGGATCTGAATCGGCTTAGTAGTGACTTCAATAACTACGATCGATGTAAGCTCCATCGATAGTATGCTGTCTACCTTGGTTATATTAGTCTCTGAATACAAGACATCAGAAGATCGACAAGGAGTTCATCTTGCTCTAATGGGGATGGATAGATTTCAAATGGCTAAGTTAGCTCATCAGCAAAGAACTCATCCTCAAGGACTGTGGGAAATTCGAATGTGCTTTCTAGGCACTCCTCTTTGGAGAGGAATTCTTGGGTTTCAACATCATCCAAGAACAAAACAGTGTCTCTAATCTATGCTAGAAAATCATTGTCTTTTGTCCCTTTATGCATGTGCTCACTCTCATCTAATACGGACTCTATGAGCTTCGGTACCTGGATTGTCTCAATCAATACCTTATCATTATTCAAGTAAAAGGTGATCTTTTCAATACCGTAGTCAACTACTGCTTTGACTATTCGTAGGAACGATCATCCCGGTATAATCAGGTATGAAGTAAGGGAGTTGAGGTGTTTATATCAAGAACATTGAAGTCCACATGGAACTTCATACCTTGAATCGTGACAATGACATCCTTCAAAATGCCCTTTGGCCGCTTCACTAATGTGTCTGCAAATTGCATAATCATTCTTACTTTCAACATCCTAACCCAAATTCCATGAGCAATGATGTAGGCATCAGATTGATGGGCAATCCAATATTAGTTAGTGTTTGTTCAAACTCTTGGTTGAATATCTCGCATCTGATAAGAGGCGCTCCCGTATCCTTCTTCTTGTTCGGGAGGCTGCTGATAGCATTGATAGTCCCTATGGTCAGAATTTGTTTTCAACATGATTGTGTCTGTTTTTACGATTTTGATGCTTTAAAGTACATTCCTATTTCATACTTTTCTTAACAGTTGACATGTATTCCATGGCTTTCAAAAGTGGTATCTCAAGCATAATATTCTATAAGATCTCCACAATGCTATGATCAGAGGGGATGTCCTCAAAATTTTACTATTTTTTATTTCATTGCATCAGAAAATGGAATGCGAGTGTTATCAAAAACAACATTTTCATTATCAAAAATTTATCCTTTATAATTGGACGATTAGAAATGGTACAATCATCCAATACATACACAAAAGTAAAAATAAGAAATTTGGTCGTATCGGCTTGCACGGGATCAGTTGCTAGTGCTGGCGTCTCCTTGGCTACATCGACTCACCCCGGCCTCTTATTGCTGAGTTCTTTTTTATTTTCTTCATTTTTTTCTGGGATGGTGCTCCTCCTCCTTCCTCATTTGTTCCAGATCTCTATGCAAGACCAACTGATGGTGATACTCGCCCATGGAAGCTTTATTTTACCCTTAGATATAACAGTCGAGTGTAGTGTCCTGCCTCTCATGAGATTAACAAAATTAGATAACATAAAAGATTTGATACCTGACTTAGGAGATGGTGTTGCACTATAGTATACTTGCTTCTTACGACAGAAATTATTGGGGTTTGCCTCAACTTACGCAAGTATGACTATTTTTGCAGCTGTGAGGTCATCTAGCTTTTGTCTCATCTCATTCATGTTCTTGATCAACTGAGCCAAGCAATCCAGAGTGGGATTCACTGAAGTTGCCTCTGAAGATTTGGTAGTTGGTGGGAGAAGAGGTCGTAGACACTTTTGCTATTGCTGGTAATGCTGATAGGGATGAGGAGGATACTGCTGATGTTGATATTGAGGAGAAGAAAACTAGTTTTGATATGGAGCAGTCAACTGCTAATGATGATATGGTTCTCAATATGCTAGAAGCTATTGCTGGTTCTGCGGTCTCTAAGTATGGCCTTGGTGTAGAGACTAGTGGGCTTGGTGTGGTTGGAAATTCTGTCCACCCTGTTGTGTGTTGAATAGCCTGACACTTGTACTCTAACCCTGAGGGTGTCCTCCACTACGTGTTAGAGCTTGTTTGTTACCCCACGTGACATTCACCTCTTGAATCTGTGGAGGTGGTGGATAGAATGGCTCGACATAAGCTTGGGGTTCTATATGGTACACAACCATCTGTTGTCATAGCGATGATCCTTGGTCGGGTGTCTGCACATAGTACACATGCTGGACAAACTGGGGTTCCCCTTAATTCTACAGATGAAATTGCTCCTTTGGTTCTATATAAATCTCAGTTGTTCCTTCACACACTCGCAGGCATGGATGGCGCTCTCCAGAAGCTCAAGCTGCTTTGAAATTTGGTCGAGCTTGTCCATCGACTTGGTCTTCGATCACATTTAATTTCTCGATGCCTTCTGATCGCTTTTCAATTATATCTACTTTAGAGAGATGGTTACCAATGATGTCGAGGTTGGAACTCACATCTCTCTTTTTCATGATATGATGTTGCATTGACAAGCTTGTGCAGGATCAAGGAGACTTTCTAAAACACCCGATATTAAGATAGAGTCGTCGAGCCTTTAGCCATCTCTTGAAGTTCTTCCATACAATGTCTTCATCCCTGTTGAAATGTGATCCACCACACATTGCATCCATGAGACATTGTCATTCTTGGTGCAATCCCCAAAGAAATTGTGGACCAAGCTGGTCTTTGGTGAATCATGATGGGGGCACTTCTCCATGAGATTTTTGAAACTTTCCCACGCCTCGTGAAACGATTCATATGACATATTGGAGATGGATATCAACCCTCACATTGAGTTCAAATGACCATGGGATAGTATTTTTGAAGGAAGATTTATTTAAGTTCCTCCTAGGTCATCCCCGCCTTACCAAGTGATTGATCCAGTATAGTTCCTTGTCTTGAAGGCTGAAATGGAAGGCGATCATTTTCACTATCTCCAACAGGATGTTGGGGTAATGCATGATGCTGCAAATCATGTTGAACTACTGCAGGTGTATGTAGGGCTCCTCACTAGTGTTTTCATGGAAGATCGGCAATATAGGTAGAAATGATGGTTTCAAATCAAAGTATCTATGGATCGTAGGTACTCTTATCCATTCAGTGACTTAACCAGCACAAGGGTTTTAACTTTCCTTCAGAGTTGGCTTTCGCGGTCCTCCTCTCTCATCTCCTCCTCCATGGTTTCCTACAGGCTACTCACCTTCATTCCTGCCATGGTGTTCTTCATACTCCCGTCCTCGGCTTTCTCTGTCACTCCTCATCTCATTGAGCATTTCTTTGAAAGCTACTTGGGCAAGAGCTTGATCCGTCAATTGTTATTGAATGGCTTGAATGAATTCTATCAAATGTGAGTTGACTTCATTCTAGTCCACTATATCATCCGAACATAACCTTTATCACGTCTCCATGGAGACATCTCAATATGGAACTGTAACTCGAGCTCCCGATCGGATGTTGAATCTGCATTGGGAAATAGAATCCGATCAATCCTCAGAAAAGAGGGAGCAAGTTCAAGATGAGAGTCGATCTCGAATAACAAATTTATTTGAAAGAGAAAAGAGATGAATGAAGAAAGATCAAGATAAGAGGCATCTAGATCTTTGAATTGGATGAAAATCGAGGAGTCCAAAGTGAAGTGTGCAAGGTCCGAGCTAAGCTCCAGGAAATCACCCTGTGTTATTGGAGATGTCGACATCTGGGAATCAATGTTGGTGTTCGCTAGATCCGAATAAAGCCATCTTGGATGCAATATGTTTGGAGACAAGATAAGTGATGAATGAGTAGATGAAGCTGATGAAAAATTCAAGATGGATTAATAAAAGAAGGCTAAAAATGAGCAAGGCAAAAGGAGAAGTGGGAAGAGAAGTGTGGGATAAAAGGGTGCAAAGGCACGATATTTTTTACCTTGATCTGATTTAAACTAATCATGTTAGCCATGTGAGCCCGAGATGAACCATTTATACAAAAAATGTTATTGTAATCTTTGATATATAATTAATGGTTGTTGGTTTATTTTACTCCTTATCCGGGATAAAATGAATGAATACACTTAATGTCCCTTAGTACTATTAGAGTTATGTACCATGGCCATCTTAATAATCATATAACTGTTGATTCAATGATTGAATCATAGAGACCGGTGCTTGGATGATATCTAAAGAGTTAGATTGAGGACTCATCAAGCACCGTCAATTTATTATTAAGAGATGATCTCGAACCTAATAAAATGGCGATATTTCTCTAAAGGTTGATATCTGACCGACCTCATGATGCATGTCCTATGCATAGGAATAGAGTTTTGGAGGCATCATATAAGTTAGGTCAAAGGGTTGACTTAACGAGATTGAGATAACCAAGACCTATGTCGTATACTATCACAATATAGGCATGCATCCTCTAACTGGAGACATATGTATTGCTATATGTCTAAGTATGTACACTTGACATACCGTTAGGTTAATGACCTAAGCAATGTCTATACATCAGCGAAATGGCATGCATACGAGGGCATATGAGTAATACTATTTCCTAAAGGGGTCAGGTTCAATACTGAACTAGAAGACATGAGCCCATTCATGAGGTATTGGGACCGATCAAATTCATGCATGGTTATCTCACTTTAGAAGCATGACATGAATGTGTAGGTATAATATATGCTTTTGGAAAAGCATATGATAAATACCAACTCCATATGACTGAATGAGAAGCTTAACGAGAAAAACTTGAAGAAGACAATCTAAATGGGATCTAAAACTTCAGGTTTATTCTAGATCTTCTATTATGTAGGATGTACGGGTATTAGGAATACTCGAGGATGATGTGATCATAATTGATTGTATAACCATGACACTTCCATTCCAAGGGATTGATGAAACATGTCTGGATTTTAGTGACTCCTTATTAAAGAGGGATTTTTCACAGGTCTAAATATGTCTCATACAAGGTGGAGACACAGCCGTTGTTGTGACCTGCAAGAATCCAATCTCCAAACAATAATTAACCCGCAATAATATCTTAACAATGAAAATGAAGTGTGGATCAAAATTTATTATAAACCCTATAAAATGGTTGTATAGTTACAAGTAGAGTAGGGCATCGAACACAAGGAACACACGAGGTAACACTCAATATTATTTAAGAATAAATAATATGTATATATATATATATATCTATTCACAATATTAGCCAAATAATGCGGGGTTTTATTTAATATTTTTTATAATTTTTATTTTATAATTTTTTAGTTTTATATTTTTATATCTTCTTTTTATATTTTTTAGAAATTTATATTTTCTTTTCCTTTTAATTATCAAATGTAGAAATAAATAAGATTATATATACAATAATAGATAAAAGGGATATAATTATAACTAAAGATAATAAAAAAATCATAGAAAAAAATATTTTTTGGTTTTTAAATAATATTTTTGTATTTTTGTGATTTTTAATGAATTTTGCTACATTTTATATATTTTTAATGTCCCAAATACAACAAATCAGGGAAATTTTAATTAGGTCGAATTGTTTTATTATTTAAAAATACTTAATAAGTCCAAAATTTCTCAAAATTATTATATATATACTAATATATTTAATTTAAAATACAAAGTAGGAACGGCTATTTTTGGATTTTTAGAATAGTTTTTATATGATTTTAGGGATTTTTTATTTTTAAGTATTTTTCTTTTATAATTTTTTGGAATTTTCTGTCTGGAGGTATTATATACAATATTAGACACACAATATTTTTTTGGGAATTTCTAGACACAATTTTATAATTTTTTAGGATTTTTAAGACAAACAGGTAGTGGTCGTGCACTATTTGATTTTTAGAAAATATGAAAAGGGCATAAAATGCAAATATGATTATATAGAGTGATAAAGCATGCATCCGGGTACCTACTCCTATTTTTTGGCGATTTTTGAGTTAAGTAATATTTTAATAAATAGGAAACTAATCACAAAGAATTTGACCTAGCAATGATATAATTGCGATTAAAAATAAATCTGAGGGGTATAGTGCAATTTAACCCAAAACACTGATATTAAAACTTAATATATTAATAGATAATTAAAACAGCCTGCAAGGCCTCAATAGAAATTTTCACAAGATAAAACGTGCTCATGCACGTGACTCTGATAAGGACTAAACTGCAACATACGAAAGGTTCAGGCGGCTACATGCAATTTGCCCACAAATTTTTAAACTACATAAAATATTTACAAGACTTCCTAGAAAATACAAAAAGGCGGAGGGAGGAATTTGAAATTTACCTACTTAACGCTTGGGATCCAGCCGTTCACGGAGTGCCACATGTATGATCGTGCGGTCCCATTCGCGTACCCCTTCACAAATATTCAGCGGTCCAGATTAGATCTGGACCACTATTCTTGATCGAACGTCGTCGAGGGGCGTCACAAGAAACCGCCAAGAACTCGCTGCCGACAAACTTTGATCCTTCGATTCTTTGTGTTCTGGTTGTGAAATGGGTCTCTGACAGGCTTAACAGGGAGTTGAGCGTCTTCTACGTGCAACGACGGGGTCCACAAGAGGTGAGGGGGTTCACGGTGCTCTGCCAAGGTTGAAGCACCTGGAGCTGCTCCAGGTGATCGTTGAGGTTCTAGACAGATCCTCATCCCTACAAATTAGCACCAAAACATTCTTGGTGTGAGGTCTATCTACTCAACCCAGGGATTGATCGAAATGACGGGGGAAATAGAATGGAAGGGGAAGCTCCAACTATGGTGGCAGAGGGAGCTCCGAGTCCCAGATCCACGATGGATCTGGGTTGGATGGAGTGGGGATTCAGTGGAGAAGGTGAGGAGGAGCAAGATGGCGTGGATGTCATGATGGATCAATGGTCGAATAACTATGATTTTGACTGGAGTCTTAACTCCAGGAATTAGGGATTTTCGAATTAAGCGCCACTAACTTGATTAAACCTCAAATTAATGATGCAGAACGAAATATACACTACAAAATTACATAATAATGCAGAGAAAATAGGCTCAACTAGCCTGAGAAGCCAGGAGCAAATGCCAGCTTCTCACTGTGAGGGTTCGCCGGAGATGGTGGATGTGTCTCTTCCTTGGCCCTTCCTTGCTGCAAATGCCAGCTTCGCACTGTTGTCACCTTGGCGGAGCCTTTTGGAGCAATTTGAGGGGTTAAGGACCAAGAAAAAGGGATAAAAAATCAAAATGGGGGTGATGGAGATGTATTTATAGGCTAGGTTTTGAGGTTTTCCAAGGTGAGATAACGTGAAACGACGAGGAGTTGGTGGAGATTCGATAATGGGTGTGGATCTAGGACAGAGATGATACAGGAAGGTTGTGGTCTTGAGGGCAAAGGATGAAGGAGGCGTGGAGAAAATGGAGAAGTGTCACCCTCGTGATGGTCTGACAGAAGTCAAAAGGGGGGCTAGACAGTTGACCTAAGTCATTGAATGGAGGCGCCTGGTTGGTCCACGTGGAGCAATCAGGAAAATCCAAGATAAAAATACCTTAGAAAATGGATAATGAATAGTAATCGATTTTATTACTTTTAGGTTATAAATAAGAAATTTTTATACATATTTTTATTTATTTTTTAGAGGTAACTAATTACAAGTTTATTTTTAAGTTATTTTATTTTGTTATTTATATATTTACAACTTATTTTTATATACTTAAATACATTTTTATTATATTTTTATGATACAATGCATACATTTAAATAAATATTTGTGTATATTATATATGTTTAGTTATTGTATATTCATTTATGTATTTTTGTATTTTATTTTATTTTATTATTTTATTGATGGTTTTTTTAGTTTTAATGTGTACATATGATATAAATAATAATTACAAAATTATGAAAATACAAAATATAAAATTAATAAAGAATAAATAATTGAATATTTTATTCAGGTATATTGTATAATAGGGGCCCAAAACCTAACTTTCACCTTGACTCCAAAAAATATGAAACCTTCTTCATCAAATAGCTTATTAAAAGTTACATATAATTAAAGGTGATTTTGTTACATTTTGAGTTTTATTTGGGAGATATGGGTTTGTGAAGTTTGGGTTTTAGGATTATATTCTGTGTATAAAATGTATACTGTATGTTATTTTTGCACGAAGTAAATTTTGTATTTTCTATAAATTTTTAGCTACAACTTTTATGTACAAAATTTCTTTATTTGAGGTGTAAATAATAAAGAATAAAATAGGTCCAAAAAAGCAATTATTAACCTATAGAGTGATCCGCCTATGTTTTATGTACAATTAGCCGTTGTATCTCCGCCTACTTTATTCCTTGTCGACTAAGTCATCATGAAGACTAAGTCTCAGGGGCTAGGGTCACTTCAGTGTCCTTGACACTTTGCTCTTTTTCTTTTCTTTCCTTTATTCTTTTATTTTGGCAATAAATACCATAAACGTACAATATTTTATACAGTATATAGTATAAATTAATGATATATTCATGCATTCAGCTAGGGTTTAAAGGCCAAATTGAAAGAATAAAGGTGATGAAATGGAGATTCATCACCCTCCCCCCATACTTGCCTTTGCTAGTCCCTAGCAAACACTTATGCCGATAAGTGCAAAGGAGAAAATAAAGAAAAGAAAAAGAAATAACTTGGAATAATCTTCTACTTTTAAACTTGTATTAATAATGTTAAAGTTTGGAGCTCAGAGAAGACCTTTGGATTAATGGTGTGTTCGGAACCACTTAAAGGTTAGGATTTGTGACACGACAACCCTTAGGCTCCATACTCCTATTATTCAGTCCAATTCACATCCAGGTCAAAACCATTTTCTCAGTCGCATATTATTGCTACCTTGAAATGATAGAACCATGTGTGTGAAATTGTTTAGCTCTCCCCAGACAAAACCATTGAACTACCAAGGTGTTTGCTCTTCTGATACTCGTGGAGTTAGATATTTCCTTGTAAGATAAGGTGCTTCCGGTATTTACAATCGAATGGGATAAGAAGTTAGAAGAATTGGAAGAGAAGTGAGAATGGAGTAGTGTAGTCTTCATTTCCATGTGAAGTCGGTCAATGTAACCAGATCTTCACCAAGAAGTAAGTATTTTCTGAAGTTCATATTTGTGGAATTTTTGTTTGAAGATTTCTTGGATATTTTCTTTGACTTTGCATAGCATCTGCATTCTTGTTTGTGCCCCAGTGGATATAGAATCTTTTGTTCCACCCACTTTTTTGGGATCTTGGAAAGTTACACTGATAGACCATCCTCATCTGAAGCATTGTTTCAATCCATCTCCAGTTGTTATCAAAAGAAGTGGGTTAGAGTACCAGTGTCAGCAATCCTCAGGAATGGTTCCTGAGCCACCCTTGACGAAGCGACCTTGCATCATCCCGACTTAGATCCCAATATTGTTCAACAGTCCATCTAGGTTAAGCTAAGTGCTAGGAGTGAGGTTTCAAGTCAAGTCATTGTCTCAAGAGTCGTACGGATGATATGAATGTTTCTATTCAGGCACATTGAATTGACTCATGAACATAGTTTTATGGAATCTAAAGAAATAAGTCAAGGCGACCTGAAGTATATCCAATTCCAGTTCTCAATGGATTCCTCTAAAATTAAGTGTATTAAGATCTAAAATAAGCTTCAATCTTCATACTTTATATGGACTTGTTCGATCGCCTAGACTACACCAGAAATGCGCATGCTATGTACAATGCAGGAAAATATTTTTTATTGCAATTTTCAGACTTTTGAATTTTTTATGGATTTTTGTAAAAGGTTTTGCAATTTTTTTTCAAAAAAACTTTTGCGAATGTTTTTGGTATTTTTTGTTTTGCAAATGCTTTTATGGTTTTTGAAAACAACAGATTTTGGATAAGAAAATAGGTACAAATATTTACACGGGGATGCATCTTATATTTACAATAATAGGTTTTTTGAAAAATCTACAAGGGATAAGTAATTATTTTTATAGATATAATAAAATAATTAATAAAGAATTTGAGTGTGATGTATATATTTATCAAACTTATTTGCAAAATGATTTTACAAACAATTTTGAAAACTATAGTCCAAGATAATTTTCACAAATAATTTTTACAAACATTTACAAGCATTTGAACACTTATTTTGCAAAGATTTTTCAAACAATATATATATATATATATTTCAAAATATTTTTGCAACCATTTTCAAAACCATTTGCAAATAGGTTTTCAAAACATTTTATTTCACATAAAGAAGAGAAATTTTTATTAACAAAATATTTTATAAAAGTTGAAAACATTTTACAAAGTATTTTTCAAAAAGTTTTCAAAAAAAATTCAATTAGATTTTCAAACTATTTTCCAAACAATTTACAAAGCATTTTTACATGATATATTAGTCAGTATATACAAAAAGAATTTGAGGAATAATAAACATCATTTTTAATTAAAAATTTAATGAATATATATATAATATTTTAGCCATATTTATTGAAAATACGAAAGTACGAGTTATGACTAAAATATATACAAAGTATATATTGACCCCCTATACTTAGCTTGAGCTAGTCCTTGTAGATCAAAGAGAAAGGAAGACATAACTTGTACTAAGTATAGAAAAGTTTATAC
Source organism: Ottelia alismoides (assembly GCA_037367405.1). Lineage (NCBI taxonomy): Eukaryota > Viridiplantae > Streptophyta > Magnoliopsida > Alismatales > Hydrocharitaceae > Ottelia > Ottelia alismoides. The sequence goes on along the minus strand of JAZKJV010001037.1, from coordinate 464,930 downwards.
TACAATGACTAAAGAATAGGAAGTCAGTCGTCCCCCTATACTTAGGATCAATTAATCCTAAGTATAGCAGTCTATATACAAATACATGGAGGGTCGAGGGTGGGAAACGAATAAATGAATAACTCAACGGCTCGGTTTGTCTTCCCCTATACTGAAGGAAAAATATCCCTAAGTATAGAAAGAATGTCAAAAGTTGAGGAGATAGGCGAGGGATCAGAAAATGAGCAACCAAATGCACTCATCCCCCCTATACTTAAGATGAAGCATATACTAAGTATAGAAATGATGTATGGGATGAATGTGATTTTACGGAAGAATAAAAGAATAATGAAAAGAAGAAAAGAAGAAAATAAATAACTATTCAAAAATATTATTGCTGGCCTCATCTGATTGAGTAGATGTTGCGGTTGTGAGCTCTTCATCATGGACCATTTGAATTGAATCGACCACTGACAGAAATGTGTCATGTTCGAGGTAAGTCTTCAAAAGTTATCCGTTGAAAGCAGATGGTTGTGCGTCAGCTGATAAACCGGATATGACGATGCTTCATTACCATGCACATGTTTCACTCTAAATGGCCTTGTCCACTTGCTTTTCAGCCTCTCTGGGAAAAGTTTAATCTTTGCATCAACCAACAATACTTTCTACTCTGGTTTGAAGGTCTTGCAGCGGATGTGCTTGTCATGCCACTTCTTGAACTTTTCTTTATATACAGGTTGTTATCATATGCATACTCATAGAATTCAAGGAGTTGATTCAGATCTAACTTTCTGTTCAATCGTGCCTTCTTTAAATCCAAGTTACAAATATTAATTGCTCATAATGATTTGTGAATGAGTTCCACGGTCAGATGGCATGTCTTGCCATATACAAGGCGGTAGAAAGACATTCCTAATGGTGACTTGTATGTCATCAGATATGTCAAAAGTACTGAATCAAGCAACCGTGACCAATTTTTCCTATCAGGACGTACGAGCTTCTGCAAAATTGTCTTTATCTCCCTATTTGAACATTCAGCCAGGCCATTGGATTGTGGGTGGTATGGAGAGCTGATACGATGTTCAATGCAGAATTCCTGTGTTAGCTTCTTTACATCTCTATTGATGAAGTGGATACCCCCATCAGATATTAGGATTTAGGGGATCCCAAACCTTGCGATGATGTGATCTCTTATAAACCGGTAGACGGTACGATTGTCGACGGTTTGGGTTGGGATAGCCTCCACCCAATGACTTACATAATCGACAACGAGCAAAATATACTAAAATCCCTGCCTGTTAGGGAACTGGACCATGAAATCAATGCCCCACACATAAACATGCCTGAAATTTGAATGTATTTCATGGGCATTGTGTCTCTCATTCCAATGGTACCACCTAGTCTCTGACAGTCAGTGCAATGCTTGACAAAGTTTTCTGCATCTTTAAATAGAATCAGCCACCAAAGGCCACATTGTAGAATTTTTGCTGACGTCCTTCTTACAGAGTGGTGTCCTCCTGATTCTATGGTGTGACAATGCTCGGGGATAATGTGGACCTCCTCCTGAGGAATGCATCTTCTCCAGATGTAGCCGGCTCCCTCACAAAAGAGATATGGATCCTCCCACTGGTAGAAATGGATTTTCTGACAAGAATTTGACTATCTTTAACTTAGGCCAATCTTATGGAGTCTTCTTGGATACAAGAAAGTTCACAATATCGATGAACCAGAGGAGAGAGGTGACTAATGAAATTGCTTCATCTGGGAAAGTCTCTGTGATCGGCAATAGGCTCTGCTTAGTAGTGTATGGTTCTGGCAATCTTGACAAGTGATCGGCCACTACATTTTTGACTCTAGGTTTATCACGAATATCAAGGTCAAATTCCTAGAGCAGAAGGATCCATCTGATTAAGTGTGGTTTGGCATCCTTCTTGGCTTATAAGTACTTGATGGCCAAATGGTCTGTAAACACTATAACCTTTGATCCAAGCAATTGGGATCTAATTTCTCCAGGGTAAATATTATTTCCAGCGGCTCTTTTTCAGTGACAGTATAGTTTCTTTGAGCTTTATCTAAAGTTCTGGTTGCATAGTGGATGGCAAATGGAATATGATTTGTCCTCTCTCATAAAACTGCCCCAATAGTATAATCAGAAGCGTCTGTCATGATCTCAAATGGTAAAGACCAGTCTGGCGGTTGAAAGACAAGGGCATGAGTGAGTATTTCTTTCAACCGGGTAAAGGCCTGGAGGACTCTATCATTGACAATAAAATATGCCTCCTTGCCTAGAAGCTCAGTCAGGGGTCGAGCAATTTTGTTGAAATCCTTGATGAATCTCTGGTAGAAACCGATGTTCCCTAAGAATGATCTGACATGCTTCAAATTTGTAGGTGGCTCTATCTACCTCCATGCCATGCTTCGAGATGACATGGCTGAGCACAATACCTTCGGTCACCATAAAATGGCTCTTCTCCCACGAGAGCACAAGATTTACTTCACAACATCTTTTTTGAACTCGGTCTAAATAAGATAAACACTGATCAAAGTTGTCTCCATAGACTGAGAAATCATCCATAAAGACCTCGAGAAAACTTCCAACCATATCTGCAAATACTGCCAACATACATCGCTGGAACGTTGCATAACCCGAACGACATTATGCGGAAGATACCCAAATGGACGGGTGAAGGTTGTCTTCTCTTGATCTTCAAGAACAATGGCGACTTGATTATAACTAGAGTAACCATCCAAGAAATAGAAATATTCCTTCGCGGTCAATCTTTCGACTATCTGGTCGATGAAGGGGAGTTGAAAATGGTTTTTCTTGGTTGCTAAATTCAGACATCTGTAATCCACACAGACGCGCCAGGATGTTGGAACTCTGATTGTGATCTCCTCTCCTTTGTCATTCTTGATCATGGTGATCTCTGACTTCTTGGGCACAACATGCAGGAGACTCACCCATTTTGAGTCAGAGATGGGATATGTGAATCCCGCATCACACCATTTGTGATCTCATTTATCACCACCTCCCGAAGGTTTGGATTCAATCGACATTGGAATTCGTGGGAGGGCTTGTTGTCCTCTTAAAGGTATATGTAATGCGAGCACATTGAAGGGTTTATCCCATGGATATCTGAAATCTTCCAGCCTATGGCCTTGTAGTTTCTTTCTAGAACCTCTAGCAGACGAGATTCTTGTTCCTTAGTTAGCTGTAAACTAATGATCACGGGGAACATGTTCGGCGCACCCGCAAGGAAGCCATACTTCATTGTTAGAAGTGAAGAGCTCAGGTGGGGCTTGATTCAGCTCAGTGGTGACTTCGGCTACTGTGCAGGGCAATGGTGTTGGGTCTTTCATATGTAGTGTGTCCACCATTAGTAATGTAGGCCTTGAGTGCAGTGCTACACAGAATTCTTTGATGATCAAATCTTGTTCACAAAAAATTACAATGATGTCCACTTGTTCTGCCAAGGATAGGTGGTCATAAATACATTCATCAGGCAACTCAGCAACAACCACGTCTTCAAGGATATCTGGGAATTCGACTACGTTGTCCAAGCATCCCTTTGTAGAGAGGAAAACTTGGGTTTCATTGTTATCCATAAATAGGTTTGTATCATGGATTTCAGCCAAAAAGTCAAAATCTTTTGTCTGCTGCTCTATCGGGTCACTTTCATCTGATGCATATGCTGAAGATTTAGGCACTTGAATCGTCTCAATCGGCACTTTATCACTATTCAAACGAATGGTTATTTGCCTGGTGTTATAGTTCACTACTGCTTCAGCTGTTCGAAGGAACGAACGTCCAAGGATTATCGAGGTATGCAGAAGAGCAACTGAAGTGTCCATATCTAGAACTATAAAATCTACAGGGAAATGCATTCCCTGAATGGTGACGAGGACATCTTCCAAAATTCCGTGAGGCCGCTTAATGGATGTGTCAATGAACTACATAATCATTCTTATGGATTTGAGCGGTCCCAACCTAAATTCTTTGAGCAATGAAGTGGCCATCAGGTTAATTGAGGATCCACTGTCAAGTAGAGTTCGATCGAACTCTTGATTAAACATCTGACATTTGACTAAAGGAGCTCCCATATCCTTCTTCTTTGTTGGGAGATTGCTTATTGCATTTATTATAGCCATGGTGAGAGTGTGCTTCACATTCCTTTCACAAGCTTTACGTGGTTGTCTCTTTGAGGTACATGCATCCTTTAATCCTTTCTTGATATTAGGTATGTACTTAATGGCTTTAAGAAGAGGCATTTCAAGAACAAGATTCTGAATGATTTACACCACATAAGGGTCATACAAGGCAGTTTTCAATTTTTATTTTATTTTTTGATTTTCTCATTACATCAGCAAACAGAATATGTACAAAATTAAAAGCATTAGTAGGAATAGTGTTCTTATTTACAACAAAATCTGTGCCCACATTAGGATGATTAAAATCTGTACCCACATCAGGTCATCCAGGAAAGGTGGGCATCTAAAATCTTCAGGTGAGGCTCCATCGGTTGGCGCCAGATCAACTTCAGGTGTGGTTTCCTCCAAGGCTGGTCGGTTGGTTCTTCGACTGCTACTATTGGTGTTGTCTTTTTGGCATTTTTTATTTTTCTTATTTTTTTTGAATTTTTGATGATGCTCCTCCTTCTTCTTCCTCACCCGACCCGACAGCTGGTCTGGCTGATGTAGAAGAAGATGACAACTCACCCGTGGTTGCTATATTCTTTCCCTTACAAGTAGTTGATGGTCGTAAGGTCCTATTGCTCTTGAGAGTGATAACATTAGATAAAAACAATTCATTCATATATGACTCTATAAGATTGGAGCGAACTTCACAGACTACCTGCTCTTTCTTCTTAAAATTATTGGGGTTTTCCTCCACTTGTGCGGGATGGAGGCCTTGGCTGCGGTGAAATCATCCAACTTCTGGCTGAGATATGCAAGGCCCTTGACAAGCTGGGCTAGGCAGTCCAAGGCTGGGTCACAGGAGACGCAACCTCCGATATTTCAGGGTGCTGGCCATGTTGGTATTGTTGATGGTGTTGAGACTGATGGTTGGGGTACTGGGAAACTAAGGAGAAGGGTTTTGTTGTTGGTACTGCTGAGGAGGGTGCTGTTGATAGGGCACAATTGCATACTGATGATTTTGTTGATATTTCCAGTGCTGTGGTTGATGGTACCGGTTCGGTCTCCAATTACCATGAAATTGTGCAGAACGCTGATGGGCCGAGAATTACAAGGGTCTAAATGTCTCACACAAGGCGGAGACAAAGTCGCTGCGGTGACCCTCGATAAATCCCAATCCAATCAACAATTAACCCGCAACAGCAATCAAATAATGACAAGCAATATGTGGAGTTAAAATTTATTATAACTCTAGAATAAGTGTGTATAGGCGCAAGTATGTGTAGAGTGTCGAACTCAGGGAGCAAACAGGATAAAACAAGGCAATAATGCTAAAAAATGTGAATATGATCAAATGCCTACAAGTGCTATTTTTAGTGGGTTTTTAATTTTACAAATTTTCTTTTTTTATTTTATGTTTAATTTTATAGTTTTATATTTTGATTTTTAATTTACTGATTTTGTATTTTCTTTTTATATGTTATATTTTTTGTATTTTCTTTTTTTCTTGTTAAAAGATAAAATAAAGTATATGTACAAAGTAAAAAAAGAAAGGGATAAAGTATTTATAAAAATAGGTACAAATAAGTAAAATTCAGGAAATGAAATATTTTTTATTTTTTTATATTTTTATAATGTTTTTGAGATTTTTCTAGATTTTTCCTAATATTTTTGGTATTTTTAAAATCAAAAATATTGAAAACAATGAATAAAATAAAAAGCTGAAACTAAAATAGAGAAATAAAATATCAAACAGTAACAAAAATTCTCCAAATTAATTTTAAATTAAAGATAATAAAATAAAGAAAATTTAGAAGCAGAGAGCATATTTTTGGGATTTTTAGAGGATTTTTAATATTTTTGTGAAGTTTTGAGATGTTTTACTATTTTTAAGGGTTTTCTTTTGATTTTTAGTGATTTTTTGATAGAAGTTGAAACATGCAAAAACACACAAAAGGAAAAAAATTAGAATTTTTGAAGGGGTTTTAATATTTTTTGGTATTTTCTAATGCAAACAATAGCAAAAATGCATGTTTTTGAATTTTTATAAATATGAAAATGCAATAAAAATGCAAGTTAAAAATATGGCATGAAACTACAATGCAACAAAAACTTATGGTATTTTTTTGGTAATTTTTGGGATTTTATAGATGCATGAAATAAATAGAGACAACAAATAGAAAATACACTACTAACAAGGGCATAAATGTAAATATCCAGAAACTCAGGGGCCAAAGTGCAATTTTCCACAAAATATATAACTAATAAACCAAGTTCTAGGACCAAATACAAATTCCAAAACTCACAGTGGCACAAGAGCAAATATCCCACCCCCCACACGTGGTATGCACGCGCCTGGGGAGGACCTAAGTGCAAATAGCAAAAACCTGGGGGCTTAACTGCAATTTTTCCAAAATTATTACATTTAATAGAAAAGTTCATGGACTTAAACGAAATAGAAAAACCTATAGGGGGTCCTTACAAAATGCCCACCACCCCACGTATGTGAGTCACGTGAGGTGACGTTGACTGGACCTGAATGCAAATATTAAAAGTCTAGGGGTCTAAATGCAAATATTACAAATTATTTAAACTACGCCTGAAAGTTTAAGGACTAAACACAAATAAAAAATGGTCGGGGTGTAGAGTACAAAATACCCACATCTGGGAAATCGAACGTCTGACGTCCTTTACTAATCCACGTGGCGGCTCAAGGACGCGCGATGCTGGTTCGACGATGAGTGGCTGCGATCAGATCTGGCGAGGTGATCAATGGTCGATGCGGGCCAAGATCGGATGGCTGCGCGGTGATCTGAAGCGATGGCCTGATCGGACGACGGAGAAGCGAGGGGGAAGAATAGGGAAGAACGCCGACGAGGCGAACTTCCCCGAGCTGGATCTCGGTTCTCCGGTGGTCCGGAAGCGTGCAAAATGGTCGGACATGCTCCTGGGAGGTCAGGCTAGTTGCTGGAGGACTCAGCTTCATTGGAGGAACATCGAGGCACCGCCAAGAAGGCGACGGAGGAATGGGGTCCATGTACCTCCGGCGAAGTACGCAAAATGGTCTCCAGGGGCTCTCCGTGCACGTTGACCTGCAAAAACAAGTGAGAGGGTCCAGGGCAAAACTGCCTGGACCCGGCGGAGGTGCAGTGGATGGTGGAACTGCGAAATGGAAGTGCTGCCGGAGGTGCGCTCCGGCGAGGCGATCGTGGAGGGTGAACGGGTGATCGTCGGTCGATTCTAAAGGATATAAACTACTCCTAAAGGTACACGGAACAAGAAAATGCAAAAAGAAATAAGAAAAGGGGACTACCTCGATGGCCGGAGACCAGAGGGGAAGATCCTCAATGTCGGGGAATGGCAGAGGTGGAGGAGCCACCCTGATGCTTGCTCGACCGATCTGACGCGCGGAGGCGGAAGCTGTCACCTTCCTCTCACTCAAGGGCACCAAAACGGGAGCGAAGCGGGTTCTAAGGGGGTTCAAACTCGAGATCGAAGGTGGCGGGTCCAATATATCCAAGATGATTGCGTCTCCTTCAAGCGATGGTCATGCACGAATGATGAAGATATGGCCCGATACGAGCACTCGGCGTGGATCAGTGATGATCAAGGAAGAAGTTCCAAGAAGAAAGCGAAGCCAGAAGATGGAAGGATTGGGAGCCATAATTTCTTGAAAATGGGGCAAAATCACGGGTGTCAGACCTGGCAGGCCTCGGTTAGGGAGTTGACCGAGGTCAACAAATGACCGCGCATGGTTGGTCCACGTGGACCAACCAGGAAATTCCAAGTAAAAATTATTATTAATTCCAAATAAAATAGTAAATGATTTTACTTCTTTTAGTTTATAAAATAAAAAATGTTCCTTATTTTATAAAGAGTTTTGTGGTGATTTTTATTTATTTTTATGAGGTATAGAATTACAAGTTACCTTTTACGTCCTATATAGGTATATTCTTTTATATATTTTAATATTTTTTTATTTTGTATATTTAATTTTATTTATTTTGTTTATTTTTTTATTAATTTATAAAATATTTTTATACATTTAAATATATTTTTATTTTTTGAAGTATTTTGTACACTTAATAAAATATAAGTAATAATTCTATAGGTATATATATTGGTATTGTACCTATGCATTATATACATGTATTTTATTTTTGAATTTTCTTTAGGTTTTTATTCTGATTTTAATGTACATATATATTATAAATAATATTTACAAAATTATAAAAATATAAAATTAGGAAAATAATGAATAAATAATAAAATGAATATTTTAATCTGTACAAGTATACAATAAGGGTCCAAAACTCAACTTTCAAACCGTAGCTCCGCAAAATGCGAAACCACCTTCATTAAATAGCTTATTTAAAATTATAAACAATTAAAGTGATTTTGATGTGTTTCGAGTTTTTATTTGAGAGACACAAGTCTGGGAGGTTGGGATTTTGGATTTTTATTCAGATCAAAACTTTTTATCTGTACATTATTTTTGAGTGAAATCAATTTTGTATTTTTCTATATTTAATTATCTACAACTTTCATGTAGTAAATTTATTTATTTGAGGTATAAAAAGTGAAACCAAAAATAGGTCCCAAAATGAATAAAGAATGAATAAAATGAAAGGGAATTTTATTGGTATTGTGGCCCTTATCTCCCCCTACTTTATTCCTTGTCGACCTATTCATCGAGATGCCTAGGTCTCGGGGTTTCAGGTCATAAAATATTTACAATATTTTATTCTTTTTCTTTTCTTTATTCTATAATTTTGGCTTTAAAAACTGTATTTTATACACTATTTACACACACATGCATTGATGCTAAAATATATGAATTAAGGGTATTTACATGCATTTGCCAGGGTTTTGAGGCCAAAATAATAGAATAAAGATGATGAAATGTGTATTCATCACCCCCCTATACTTTTGCCTTTGCTAGTCCCTAGCAAACACTTATGCAATAAGTGCAGAAAAGAAAACAAAGAAAAGAAAAAGAAGAAAGATGGATTGATTTCAATTATCAAACTTGTCTTCACAACATCAAAGTTTGGAGTTTAAGTCAGACCTTTGGAATTTTAGTGCGGTCGGAACCTTTATGAGAAGCGGATTTGAAATCCAACAACCCTCGAGAATCCCAAAACTCTGCTCAAGTCTCCTCAATAGCCAGGTCAGAAATACCTCAACTCATATGCAAACCCTTACGACTATGAATCTGACTCGTACAGTGTAAGTGATAGTGGCTTTCCCCAACTAGAAAGACAAAGAGACTGACTTCTCCAGTATGACAACCCAATGATTCCCCAATCCAATAACTCCTTCCTCGAGGAGCGGGGTATTCCCTTCTAAGTTCAAGTGGCAACCAACTCAAGAGGACGGGGTGAAGAGAAGAATGGACGATAACCAGTGTAGCTACCTATCCTAGGATGCAAGACCAGTGTAGTCAAGTCATCCAGCTGCACGCTCACATATTTGACTTTGAAGCTCAAGCTTGCTTATTGGCTATACAACATACATACATAATTTGGCAGGCATTTTATTTTTGTACCGGCCTGGCTTTTTTTTCTTTCTTTTTTCTTTTTTTTGAATACTATATATAGCAGCATTTACATAGGGAGTTTTTCCTCTCGAGCTAGTAGACTATCCCTCTTTTGAAGCTTTATTGCAACCCACACTCTCCTGTCTTTAGAATTCCTCATCACTGGATAGGTTGGGGTACACTTCCCTTCCTATGGGAGGACAAGTGTTTCCACTTGTGTGCGTCTCATACCGGCAAATCCAATCCCCTCACCACTCCAACTGAGTTGAGCCATGTGAAAGGTGCAGGTGTCCAAGTTAGGTCATTATCAACAAGAGTCGTGCGTGTATTCCAAAATATTCTACTTAGGCAGTCAAGAATCAATTGAACCAAGTCTTATGATCCTCAAAGAATTAAGTCAACTAGACTTGAAGTACCTCAATTCAGCTCCTATAAGGTTCCTGTTATTAGGTTGATTTTAAGGTCCAACCAAGCTCCAATCTCCGGACTTTACTTAGACTTGTTCAACTTTCAAACTCAATCCGAAAAATGCTAATGCGATGCAGACTGCAGAAAATATTTTTGTGATGCAATTTTCAAAGATTTTGAACGTTTTATGGATTTTTGAGAAGATGATGATGCATATGCATTTTTTGTATTTTTCAAAAAGATTTTTCAAATGTTTTTATATTTAATTTTGCAAATGTTTTTGGGATTTTTGAAAACAGAGATTCTTGGCTAAAAACTAGATTAAAATATTTACACGAAAGTGCTTCTTATATTTACAAGAAGTGGATTTTAAGAATTCACAAGGGTAAGTGGTCAATTTTATAAGTATATAATGGATTTTGGTGTGATGTATGTATTCCTCAAACTTATTTGAAAATGTTTTTCAAACAATTTGAAAACTATAGTCCAAAATAATTTTTATAAACAATTTTACAAACATGTACACACATTTGGAAATTATTTTGCAAAGGTTTTTCAAACAGTATAAATAGATTTTTTAAATATTTTTGCAACCATTTTCAAACCATTTGCAAATTATTTTTCAAATATTTTATTTCACACAAAGAAGATAATTTTTTCAAACAAAATATTTTTACAAAGGTTGAAAACATGTAACAAAACGTTTTCCAAATAGTTTTCAAAGGATTTTCACAAAGATTTTCAAACTATTTTTCAAACATTTTGCAAAAAACATTTTAACCTGATTTATTAATCAGTACATATAATAAGAATTTGAGGAATGATAGCATCTTTTTATTAAGGTTTTTAACGAATTTTAAAGAATTGATAGCCATAATCATTAAGAAAAATACGAAAGTGCGAGTTATGGATAAAGTATATACGCAGTATATACGACCCCCTATACTTAGCTTGAGCTATGTCCTCATAGATCAGAGAGAAAAGAGAAGACATAACTCGTACTGAGTATAGACAAGTCTAATAAATAAATAAATAAGCGATGAATGAACGAAAGAATGAGAAGTTGACCGTCCCCCCTATACTTAGGATCAAATAATTCTAAGTATAGCAGATTGTACACAAAGCAGGGAGGGTCAAGGGTGGGAATGAACAGATCGTACTCAGATTGTCTCCCCCTATACTTAGGGTAAGATATCCCTAAGTATAGACAAGAAGATGAGACAATGGAGAGGATCGAAATGAATGGAAGAATTCGGGGTGCACACCCCCCTATACTTAGGATAAAGTACGCCCTAAGTATAGAAGACTGACAACAAGGGGCATCACCTTTTTGATTTATACAGAAGATAGAAAAGGAAAAGAAGAAAAGAAGAAAAGAAGATGGAAGAGAAGAGACCAGAGGATGGAAATGGATGTACACATCACTCTCCCTATACTTAGGGTAAAAGAAGCCCTAAGTATAGGCGACAACAAGAGTAATGAAACTGAACGATGAAAGAGCACTCGGCTCGTCGACCCCCCTATACTTGGACAAAGTACGTCCTAAGTAAGGCAAACACGAGAATGGGTAGACGAGCAATACGGAAGATAGACAGAGATACATGAGAGAATATATAACGGAGATAGATGTACAGAGAGTCAAGAAGGTAGAAAGCGAACCTTCTTGCGAGATCGCTGAGGAATGGATCTGGTATGGTGCAGGTCGACATCGGTGTCCACAGTGGACGAAAGCCGATCAAGGTCGACAGAGTGAAGATCCTCAGGGGCCCTAGGGTGTGAAGGCGTAGACGGGTGAGTGGGAGTAGTGCTGCTAGGTCTGCCTTGGGGGTCTCGCTGATATCAAAGTGGAATGGGACGAACTCATCATCATCGGAAGAAGTGTAATCGGAGTCATCCTGCGAGGTCTCATCAAGGTCAAAACCAAAAGGAACGAATTCATCAGTAGAAGTAGTCGAACTCTGTTCGTCCTCTATAATCTCAACCGTATCATCTTTCTCATCAAAAGGCCCGAATTCTCGAATAAAAGCAATCAGATCAAATTCGGCCTTTGTCTCATCTGAATCTAAGTGAACAGGAGCGGGCCCATCGGTGAAAGTAGTCGAGTCATGTCCATCATGTCTAGTCTCCACATCTGCCCTCCGCTCTAAGGTGTCAATCGTGTAAATCCCGTGGATATCATCAACACATCGCCAATCACAGTAAGTGGAAACACCAAGGTCTATGCTTTCCGAGCCTTCCTCCATGGAGAGGAATTCTCGAGTCTCATCATCGATCATAAAGAAAGTCTCTCTGATATCCTCATATAGATCATAGGCCTCAGGGTCAGCCAGAATAGGTGTAGTCACATCAGGTGTAGGTCTCTGGTCAACTGTGGGTGCGGTGATCGACACTTCGCTCTAGTCAACAAGATGGAAGCGAATCTCTCCTGATCCATAATCAATAACGACCCTCGCGGAGGCGAGGAATGGTCATCCCAGGATGATTGGAGAGTACTCCCTATGGAGGTCTCCATGGGCAAAAATACAAAGTCAACATTGTATCTCGTGCCCTGAATCAAAATGACGATGTTTTCTAGAATACCCTTCAGCCTCTTTATTGATCCATCAGCAAACTGAACGATCATCCTGGTTTTCTTGAGAGTCCTTAAGTGAAGGTATTGTACCAACGAGAAGGGTAAGATGCTAATAGATGCACTGTCGTCCAAGAGAGTGTGATCACATGTGAAGTCAGAGATGGTGCGGCTAATGAAAGGTGTGGCAGCATTCCTGTTACGAGGAATGGGATGGTGTGTGATGGCGTGGGCAGTGGCCATGGTCAAGATATGATGCTCAGATCTGCTCCTCCGCTTTCTCTTATTGGGAATAGGAACAAATAAATCGGTCTTGGCCTGTTGAAGTGGGGCACGGATAATCTCATGAATGGTGGCCACCACTTCGGGTTCAGTTAACATTTTTTTGAATTTTTGGACCTCCTCCATACAAGGGAGGAAGTCGGAATCAACATAAACATGAGGCATGCCAAGAGCAGTCTGTACATTGGCATCCTCGGGGTCAAAGGTGGGACAAGATGTGAATGGATGTGTGGTCAAAAAGTCTGGCAGACGGGCACTCTCCTCACAGTCTGAATCAACCAAAGGTCTCCCGAACTCTTTTTGGATTTTTAAAATTTTCTCATTTTTTGTATTTTGGGCGATTGCAAACTTTCATGGAAATCCTCAAATAATTCCAAATCATCAGATCGTGAAGCATCATTGTGGCTCTTATTGATGCAGGTGAGGTTGTCAATCCTCGAATTCATTTGCTCCATGAATTGGGCCAAGGTCTCAAGTGCGGACATCGTGAGAGGTGACTCCAACAGGTTAGTCTCGGGTGGATGCGAAGATGGAAAATATGGAGGTGGTGGTAGGTGTGCGTAGAAGTCCGAGGTCTGACACTGTGGTTGAGGCGGGTATATACAAAAATCAGAAAAAATAGGAGGAGGGTCCTCCTGATAAAAGGGAGGTGAACCGACTGGAGTGAACGAGGGATCCATAAGGTTCGGATAAAATACGCTCCAGGGGTCCATCTCGAAAACAAAAGGAAATTGATTTGGGAGAGCACGAAGGTCAAAAAAAGAAATGAAGAAAAAGGCGCAAATGCGCAGAAGTGATCTAGATGCACACAAGCAATCACAAGCAAAACTCACACAATACAAACCCTCAATTCACCTACTCAATTCGGTAGAGACCGCGAGAGAGCGGTCTTTTTTATCTTGTCTATTTTATAGTAAGGTGAGAAGTCAAGAATTGTACAAACACTTAGGGGCGGAATGGGATTTGGGCACTAATCCTTAGTGTGTGCACGAGCAAGTAAAAGCAAAGACAATGAGGGGATTACTTACCCCAAGAGAATTTTTTTCTTTTTGGTTGATTTTAGGGTCGAGTACTGTTAGCAATCCCAATTTTATTTGTTATCACTTTTTTTGGTATTTTTAATAAGAAATGCACGATCCTAACGAGGAATCAATTCCTTTAAGCACCTAGGTTGACAAAATCAGAGGGAGAGGCGGAAAAGCAATGCAAGCGGCAAACGATGATGAAGCTAAAGCGTAAATGCTCACCTTGCCTCCAGCACTCTACATGCAAGGATGCTTAGCAGAATTGAAACCCATCTATATGCAAATGCAAAGCCGATGAAATCGCCCTAAGGTGAGAAACTGTTGTTATCGGGAAGAACCGTTTCCAAAATTTGACTAAGTCCAAAACGTCACTATAGGCACAAGCAAATATGATTAGATGTTTGGACCTACTCTATCGCCAAGAAATTCCTAAATCTAAGGGCTCAGTCACATAAAAGAAATAAAATGAAACTGGAAAACAAAATAAAAAGAAGCGATGAAAACCGAGAAAAGCCGCAGTGAGCCCCCAAGTGTACAAACACTTGGAAATTAGGCCCGAGTGTCCGGTGTTCGAGTACCTGTATTATTACAATAATAAAGGGTCTCTCTCTCACTAAAATAACAAAATATAAATGCAATAAAATAACAGCTCAGGAATTATCTTCAAAATTCCCTCCAAGTCTGCCTTGGTGCGAAGCCAAAGCCATCTCACGTGGTTGCACGAGCACTCCTAGAAAGGAGTGCCTCCCTCGATCCGTGTAACTCGCACAAAGTCAAACGAGAGGGTGGTTAGACAATTCTCAAATAAAAAGGATCAAATAAATCACAAAGAAATAGACAAATAATCACAATCAATCAAAAACCCGAATTAAGCATTGTTGCTCCCCAGCAACAGCGCCATTTGATGGACCGAGAATTACAAGGGTCTAAATGTCTCACACAAGGCAGAGACAAAGTCGCTGTGGTGACCCTCGATAAATCCCAATCCAATCAATAATTAACCCACAACAACAATCAAATACTGACAAGCAATATACGGAGTTAAAATATAGTGTAACTCTACAATAAGTGTGTATAGGTGCAAGTATGTGTATAGTGTCGAACTCAGGGAGCAAACAAGATAGAACAAGGCAATAATGCTCAAAAATGTGAATATGATCAAATGCCTACAAGTGCTATTTTTGCTGGGTTTTTAATTTTATATATTTTCTTTTTTTTATTTTATGTTTAATATTATAGTTTTATATTTTGATTTTTAATTTACTGATTTTGTATTTTCTTTTTATATTTTATATATTCTTTTCTATTTTCTTTTTTTCCTATTAGAAGATAAAATAAAGTATATGTACAAAGTAAGAAAAGAAAAGGATAAAGTATTTATAAAAATAGGTAAAAGTAAGTAAAATTCAAGAAATGAAATATTTTTAGTCTTTTTATATTTATATAATGTTTTTGTTATTTTTCTAGATTTTTCCTAATTTTTTTTGTATTTTTAAAATAAAAAATACTGAAAATAGTGAATAAAAAAGCTGAAATTAAAACAGAGAAATAAAATATCAAACAGTAACAAAAATTCTCCAAATTAATTTTAAATTAAAGATAATAAAATAAAGAAAATTTAGAAGCAGAGAGCATATTTTTGGAATTTTAGAGGAATTTTAGTATTTTTGTGAAGTTTTAGATGTTTTGCTATTTTTAAGGGTTTTCTTTTGAATATTTTAGTGATATTTGGAAAGAAGTTGAAACATGCAAAAACACACAAAAGGAAAAAAATTAGATTTTTTGAAGGGGTTTTAATATTTTTATGTATTTTCTAATGCAAATAGTAGCAAAAATGCATGTTTTTGAATTTTTATAAATATGAAAATGCAATAAATGAAAATTAAAAATATGGCGTGAAACTAAAATGCAACAGAAACTTATGGTATTTTTTGGTAATATTTGGGATTTTATAGATGCATGAAAAAAATAGAGACAACAAATAGAAAATACACTACTAGCAAGGGCATAAATATAAATATCCAGAAACTCAAGGGCCAAAGTGCAATTTTCCACAAAATATATAACTAATAAACAAAGTTTTAGTACCAAATACAAATTCCAAAACCCGCAGGGGCACAAGAGCAAATATCCCATCCCCTCGCACGTGGTATGCGCATGCCTGGGGAGGACCTAAGTGCAAATAGCAAAAACCTGGGGGCTTATCTGCAATTTTTTCAAAAATATTACACTTAATAGAAAAGTTCCTGGACTTAAACAAAATAGCAAAACCCGTAGGGGGTCCTTGCAAAATGCACACCACCCCATGCGTGTGAGTCACGTGAGGTGACGTGGACTAGACATGAATGCAAATATTAAAAGTCTAGGGGTCTAAATGCAAATATTACAAATTATTTAAATCACACCTGAAAGTTTAAGGACTAAACACAAAATACAAAATGGCCGGGGGTGTAGAGTGCAAAATACCCACAACTGTGAAATCGAATGGCAAACGTCCTTCACTAATCCACGTGGCGGCTCAGGGACATGCGATGCCAGTTCGACGATGAGTGGCTGCGATCAGATCTAGCGAGGTGATCAACGGTCGACGCGGGCCAAGATCGGACGGCTGCGCGGTGATCTGGCGGCGGCCTGATCGGACGGCGGAGAAGCGAGGGGGAAGAACAGGGAAGAACGCCGGCGAGGCAAACTTCCCCGAGCTGGATCTCGGTTCTCCGGCGGTCTGGGAGCGTGCGAAATGACCGGGCGTGCTCCTGGGAGGTCGGGCTAGTTGCTGGAGGACTAAGAAGGTGGCGGAGGAATTGGGTCCAGGTACCTCCGGCGAAGTACACAAAATGGTTTCCAGGGGCTCTCCGTGCATGTTGACCTGCAAAAATGAATGAGAGGGTCCTGGGAAAACTGTCTAGACCCTGCGGAGGTGCGGTGGATGGCGGAACGACGAAATTGAAATGTTGCCGGAGGTGCACTCCGGCAAGGCGATCGTGGAGGGTGAACGAGTGATCGCCGGTCGAATCTAAAGGATCTAAACTACTCCTAAAGGTATGGAGAACAAGAAAACGCAAACAGAAATAGGAAAAGGGGACTACCTCGATGGCCGGAGACCAGAGGGGAAGAACCTCGACGCCGGCGAATGGCGAAGGTGGCGGAGCCGCCCTAATGCTTGCTCGACCGATATGACATGCGGAGGCAGAAGCTGTCACCTTCCTCTCACTCAAGGGCACCAAAATGGGAGCGAAGCGGGTGCTAAGGGGGTTCAAACTCGAGCTCGAAGGTGGAGGGGCCAATATATCCAAGATGATCGCGTCTCCTTCAAGCGATGGTCACACACGAATTATGATGATATGGCCAGATACGAGCACTAGGCGTGGATCAGTGATGATCAAGGAAGAAGTTCCAAGAAGAAAGCGCATCCAGAAGATGGAAGGATTGGGCGCCATAATTTCTTGAAAATGGGGCGAAATCACGGGTGTCAGACCTGGCAGACCTAGGTCAAGGAGTTGACCGAGGTCAACAAATGACCGCGCCTGGTTGGTCTACGTGGACCAACCAAGAAATTCCAAGTAAAAATTATTAGTAAATTCAAAATAAAATAGTAAATGATTTTATTTCTTTTAGGTTATAAAATAAAAAATGTTCTCTATTTTATAAATAATTTTATGGTGATTTTTATTTATTTTTATGAGGTATAGAATTACAAGTTACCTTTTATGTCCTATATAGGTATATTCTTCTATATATTTTAATATTTTATTTTTTTGTATATTTAATTTTATTTATTTCGTTTATTGTTTTATAAATTTATAAAATATCATTATACACTTAAATATATTTTTATTTTATTTTTCTGATGTATTTTGTACACTTAATAAAATATAATTAATAATTCTATAGGTATATGTATTCGTATTGTACCTATGCATTATATACATGTATTTTATTTTTGAATTTTCTTTAGGTTTTTATTCTGATTTTAATGTACATATATATTATAAATAATATATACAAAATTATAAAAATATAAAATTAGGAAATTAATGAATAAATAATAAAATAAATATTTTAATCTGTACAAGTATACAATAAGGGTCCAAAACTCAACTTTCAAACTGTAGCTCCGCAAAATGCAAACCACCTTCATTAAATAGCTTATTTAAAATTATATATAAAGGTGATTTTGATGTGTTTCGAGTTTTTATTTGAGAGATACAAGTCTGGGAAGTTGGGATTTTGGATTTTTATTCAGATCAAAACTTTTTATCTGTACATTATTTTTGAGTAATATCAATTTTGTATTTTTCTATATTTAATTATCTACAACTTTCATGTACTAAGTTTCTTTATTTAAGGTATAAAAAGTGAAACCAAAAATAGGTCCCAAAATGAATAAAGAATGAATAAAATGAAAGGGAATTTTATTGGTATTGTGGCCCTTATCTCCCCCTACTTTATTCCTTGTCGACCTATTCATCGAGATGCCTAGGTCTCGGGGTTTCAGGTCATAAAATATTTACAATATTTTATTCTTATTCTTTTCTTTTCTTTATTCTATAATTTTGGCTTTAAAAATTGTATTTTATACACTATTTACACACACATGCACGGATGCTAAAATGTATGAATTAAGGGTATTTACATGCATTTGCCAGGGTTTTTGAGGCCAAAATGATAGAATAAAGATGATGAAATGTGGATTGATCAACTGCCGGTATTGCTGATGTTGAGGCTGGTTGTTCTGGACAAACCTCCCTCCCCGCTGTTGAGGGAACTAGCAGGATTTAGCAGCCTGACCCTGTTGATGTATGCCTGGAGGGTCGGTTGCGCATCATTCGACCATACGTCATTCACCTCCTAAATAAGAGGTGATGGAGGGGAGAACTGATCTGGAATGTATCAGGGCTTCGGCTAGTAGAGACCAGCTGTTGTTGCGACTGTTGTGGAGTGGATGGCTCTAGGGCTTGGACGTAGTGGACATGTGATGAAGCCTCATTCATCACTCTTTATTCTTTTATTTTAGCTAATTATCTTGACAAAGCATCATGTAAATAGTTGTAACAATAAATTGGCAATAAGCATGCATGTGTTAATATATCATAATTAGCATGTATTTGTGCAAAAATAAAAGAATAAAGAATAAAATAAAAAGAAGGAAATATTTAGAATAAATATTGAGTGCCCCAAATCCGAGCGAGGGCCAAGCATTGGCCTGATCGCCAAATAAAATAAGTAGAGAGAGATAGGGCCACTCTACCTTGTACATATGTACCCTATGTATATAATTTATTTCTACAAAAATAAAAATAAAATGATATTTTTATTTCCTTGTACATATTTCTCAAAATAAAACAAAAAATTAGAAAAATAAAATAAAAATAAAACTAGAATAAAACTCTCTCTCTCTCTTTCTCACCTTGTATATAATACATGTATATATGTATCTTTCCCTATTTAATTTATACTTGTAAAAAAATAATAAAAATAATATAAAAATAATTTTATACTCCAAAAATTATGTTGTAAATAAATAAAATATAAATTGGGATATTTGTTTAAAAACAACAAATTAAAAATAATTATACAAAATACATAAGTATTTTATACATGTATATAATACAATACACTGTATATAGAATAATTTATTTTTCATATAAAATAAAAATCATAGAAAAATAGTTTGAAAAATAACAAACATTTTTTATTTTTTACACTTTTTAATTTAAAAGCATTTTCTTTTTTTATTGAATTTGTAAAGTATTTTGTAAAACTATTTTCTGATTGGTCGGCTCAAAGGTTGACCGAGGATCAAC
Organism: Ottelia alismoides; assembly: GCA_037367405.1. NCBI lineage: Eukaryota > Viridiplantae > Streptophyta > Magnoliopsida > Alismatales > Hydrocharitaceae > Ottelia > Ottelia alismoides. The sequence goes on along the minus strand of JAZKJV010001037.1, from coordinate 445,190 downwards.
GGTGCCTCCTACCCTGGTCCAACCCAGATCCTTGTCGCCGGAGCTCCTTCTCGACATTTTCCAGCCCGACTCCGATCTCTTCTCACCTCGGGATTCAGACCCAAGAATCCTCGTACTTCCATCATCCTCGTGGGTCCTTCACCCGATCCGATTCGTTCTCGGGTCTCGTGCTTATCTTCGATCTTTCCAGACCCTCGTCGACTCTATAAATCTTCTCTCTGCCTCCACAAAGCCCTAGCTTGCGCTGCACCCCTTTCTGATACCCTAGACACCTTCGCCTTGGTGATAGCAGCCGGAGGCCACTCTTGGTGCTCGGAGAGGTGCTGTGTAGCCGATGCTCACCTGTCGTGGTCGGAGAACCGCTGCGAGGAGCCTCCTTCGCCAGCCGCACTGTGGTCGAGGCCACAACCCTGCCGTCCATCTCCCCAGGAGCTCAGGATCATCTTAGGACCTTCAGGTATCCTTCGTTTCATTCCTAGCTCCTTTATTTGCCTAATCTTTCATTTGCCCATCGCTGTCGCTTCGCCAGCTCCGACCAGCCGGTCGGAGCCCTGTTACTCTCATTCACCTGCTTAGATCGACGCACCCGCTCTCCCTCCATATTCTTCCGCATCCTGCTCACCCTGATATTTGATCCTCGCATTGAGATTAGTACATCGGTCTCCTCTATCATCCTCGCTAGAGACCCACCCCCATCCACCGTCGCTTCTTGGTTTTTCAAGCCCAATAACCCCTATAGGAGTATCGCTCCGAGTCAGAGTTGTCTCGTGCAGGCCTTGAAGCGCGCGGAGACTATCCAGATTGTCCTCCACCACCTTCACCGGAGTGCCCCCAGGTCCCAGTCGTCACCACATTCATCCGACCGTCAGCTACTCCATCGGAGTCAGCCATCCGCTGCGGAAGGGCCCCACGATCCTTTTGGCGTCGTCCGATCCTTCATCGGAGATACGGATCACCCCCTGTGCTCCAGCGAAGCTCGCCCTGATGCTATTCTTCTAGAGGCTCTCTCCATCGTTGGATCGTGTTCATCTCCCAGACGTCATCGCAACCATCCATCACCTGGAGGTGTCAGACCGTTAGATGTCAGATCTAACGGTCTCGTACCAGCCATGTTGCTGACCATCTGACAACCGTCAGATCTGACACCTAACGTGTCTAGAGCTGTCCGTTAGCGCACAATCAGCGGACGACACCTATCACCCTACGCAGCGCTCACGTGCCTCCATGGGTATATTGCTCATTCTACCCTGTATTTATTTTAGTTTTTATTTTAGCCTATAAAATAAAATATACAGTTGGACCGTTTTACACTTCAGTACCTATAGTTTTTCATATTTACATCTTAGTCCTACTTGTGTGGAATCACATGCATCGTCACGTGTCTTTCCGGGTTATTTGCACCATGTACCCCGAACTTCTTTACTATTATTGATTGCGTATTTACTTTTCATATTTGCAAATATGCCCCTGTGAATGTTGTTTTACGACATGTGCGGATTTTGATGGAAAAATTGCAGACTTGAACCTAGGCTTTTTCTCGCGTGTTATTGTTTGGTCCCAGGACTTATTTTATTTGCATTTTGGTCCCTTTAAGCTGTGAGTTTGATTATAATTAAATAAATAGCATTTTTGCTCCAAAAATTCTTAGATTTTGACATGTAGCCCCTGCTACTGTGTAGGAATTTTGGTGATTTTTGGGTTGTGTTTCGATTTCATTTATTATTTTTAAAAAATCAAAAACCTTAAAAATCATCTGTGTTTGTTTTAGAAAATCAACTGAAAATATCAAAATACCTTGAAAATTTCCAAAAAAAATCTGATTGTGTGTTTTGTGTTGCTTGAGTTTCTATGCAATTTTTTTATTTCCATTTATAAAACCTATAAAAATAAAAAAAGATTAAAAACCTTATAAAAATCATTAAAATTTCATAAAAAATCAAAAAAAATGTGCATTCTTTTTCTGTAGGTAGATTTTATTTTGTAGTTTCACATAAAATTACTGCTACGATTTTATACGCATTTTAATTAATTTTAATTTGCCTTTAGATCCCAGTTGTCATTACTTTCTATTTTTGACTTTCTTTTATTTTTAGAAAATTAATTAGAAATCAGAAAAACCTCATAAAATTCACAAAAACACTTTAATATTCTAAAAACACAAAAACATAGTTGTTTTGAGTTGTTGAGTATTTTTTAACCCTTTAATAATTGATTGAGTGTTGCTTTTTGGTTTTTCTTTATTCTTTTCTCATTATAAAAATCATAAAAAAAAATTGAAAAAATTAAAAACCGCCAATTTCTTCTTTTTCTTCGTTGCCTGACTACTTCGTAGACTTTTCATTTAGTGCTCCTTGTGATCGACCCTGGTAGCTATACCAGGTAAAATAAACTAGCAAGACCGCTTGCCACATTTTGATTGCTTTATTTCTTTATTTGGTGATCTGTTTTTCTTGATCGAGCCAAGCTTAGTCGATTGGGGTCGCAATGACCTTGATTTGATTTTCCGAGACTTAACCCTAGTTGGCTTGGCCACTCATCAGAATGGCGTCGTTGTCCGGGAGCATGGCTTAGTAGTCGGTTTTCCTTTTTCGATTTTGTTTTTATTTTTCTTCTTTTTATTTATCTTTATCTGTTTTCTTTTTATTTTTGTTTTTGTTTTTGTTTCTTTTTCTTTGTCTTTGTTTTTATTTTCATTTATTTTATTTTATTGGGATCTGACCATAATTTCTATTTCCCTTTCTTGCGAGGGCCCGACTAGCGAGGGCGGCTATCTTAGGAGCGTCGAGGCACCCGAGCGAAGCGGAGGCGGCTCATTTCTTCATCGAGCCGCATGAGAGCGTAGGAGAGGAGGAGAAGAACTCTTGGAGGAGCTTTAGTCTTAGTTTTGTTTTCTGCTACTATTATTGTAATAATACATGACAAGACTCAGACTCCGACTTAGCTTGATCTCGGGGTTTGTTTCGCCGAGCACAGGTGTGCTCGGGGGACCTCACAGTAGATTTTTCGCCGGTTTTGCTTTTTATCGCATTTTCTTCTATTTTTGATTCTCTAAGTTTTTGGCCCTTAGACTTAGGATCTTTGCTTGACTGTGATGTAATTAATTAAGGTCCCAGACTTAATTGCTTGCATGTTCCTATAGATCGGTAAGTGGACCTTATTAATTAAATCACAAAAGAAAAAGTTAACTTGGTCACCTGAGGGGTCATGTGCCGCTAGAGGCCGTATACAGTGATGGTAGGATCCGTTGTGGTGGACACCGATCGCCATCAGAGACTGGACCCCGGCCCCTCTTGTTGATCTGTTAGCTATCGTTCTTCTTGAGTAGAAATTATTTGTCTAAGGCTAATTTCTTCTTGCATCATATAGGTAGTTTTAATTCAGTCTTTATTTTATGTGCAGATCACTCTGCATGTTGAAAGCTGGAGTCATGTACGCATTTCTTACTCTGCATGCATCATAGTGTTTGACCGCGCATCGGCTTTTTCGACTTCTCCCCCTTTTTTGGACTTAAAATAAACAAAAGAATCTGAAATTCATTAGGCGTTGTTTGCTTGAAAAATACCTAAAAAAGAAAAACTATAAAATTGAGACTGCTAAAACACACTTGACCCTAAAAGACACCACATTTAAAAAATTTGTCTTGGGAGAGCAATCCCCTCATTGTCTGGTTTGGATGAGCGAGAGAGTGACCCGTACACTAGGCTAGAGCCATATCCGACCTCTCCTCAGACTACTGATTTCGGGTTAGTCATTCTCCAGTGAGGATCGCTCTGGTTTCCGGTAAAGCGGTCCGCGATATTCTTAACAGAGTGAGTCGATCGGGTAGCTGGTAAACAATCCGCAACTTGTACTGGCTGGGAAAGATCTAGCCTTGCGATAGGGACAGTCTCCTGGGAGTGTTGGATTCCCAACAGCTCGCTTAATCGATCTGAAAGACTACTTGATCACCTAAATAAAATTGACAAGATAAAAGACCGAACCTTTACAGTCATCAGCTCTACGTGAGTAGGTGAATTGGGGGTTTGTTTGCCCGATCTTGTGTGTTTTCCAGATCTCATCCACATTCACTCGCTACATCAAGATAATGGGCCGGAGGTCCCTTAGGCAACCTTTGGTTACACCGCTTTCGAGCACTCCAGTCCGCTCATCTAGGTTGGTTCGTGAGAGCCCAGACCCGCTCTACAAACCCGAGTTTGACTCCACACTGTTCCCCCTCGACCACCCTTCTGCCGGTCCTGAGGTGCCCGAGCAGAGACCGCAGCAGACATTTGATCATTTGACGGCACCTGAGTTTGGGTCTTTTGCCTTTGCAGAGACCATGGCCAGCAGTGAGGAGCGCACTGATGGACCCAACAGGAACCACATGTATGTACTTGATCAGGGTGCCATCAACAACACCCTGTTAGCCTCCCTGGAGACCATGCAGCATCAGATCAAAGATCAGGGGGCTTTCATGGCTGACATGTACCAAGAGATGGAGCATATGCGAGTAGACAGAGAGCAGCGCAGAGCCGGTGGAGGAGGAGACATCCCTGAGGGAGGAGAGCCTGAGGAGCCCGCACAGCCAGCAGCACCTGCACGTCCGATGACAGAGTTGCACAACCCTGGTGCAACTCTAACCCACAGATGGATTCAGCTTCCAGCCATTTTGGGAGATTTTAAGCTCCCGCCTCAGACCATCCAGCTACTACCCCGATTCCACGATCTTGCCACCTAGGAGCCGCACCTCCATCTCCAAGAATTTGAGATGATCTGCAGCACGATCCACGATCGACTCATGGACAAGGATACCATCAAGATGATGGCTTTTCCGTTCTCCCTCACAGACAGAGCAGCCAACTGGCTGAAGCACTTAGGGAGATACATCACATCATGGGAACAACTCCAGAACGAGTACTTGAATAAGTACTATCCACTAGGCCGAACGAATGCAACCAAAGACCTGATCAACAACTTCTCCATGCTTCTCAACGAGCAGTTCTACGAGGTATGGGATAGATTCAGAGAGCTCATTGACTGGTGTCCCCATCATGACATATCCAAGCCCAACCTTGTCCAGAGTTTCTTCTGCGGGCTTACACCAGAGTTGCAGGGGCTAGTGAACGCATCCTGTGGGGGTTCCTGTTTCGCCAAGGATGAGGATCAGGTCTGGGCCATTTATGAGGAGATGGTAGAGAATTACACAGTTATGTCCTAGACTCGCCTCTATACACAGGGGAAGACCACGCCACAGGCAGTGCCCTATCACAGGATAGAACAGGTCGATACAGGTCATTCTACATCAGTAGCAGCCGCAGCACAGGCAGAGTCATCGGCCGCTAATATGGGTATCATCAGCGAGAAGCTGGACTGCATCGAGATAATAGAGAAGAAGTAGTACCAGGGCATGTATCAGATAGATCAGATGGCATAGACACTGAGTGACCTGAAGACCCAGATCATGTGTCTCTAAGAGGCACAGATGGCTCCTCAGCCTCGTCTCAGGTCACGAGCAGATCCTAGTGATGAATCCACATTTCATCATCTTTATTCTATCATTTTGGCCATAAAAACCCTAGCAAATGCTTGTAAATAGCATTAAATAGAGCATATTAGCATCCATGCATGTGCATGTAAATAGTGTATAAAATACTGTAATTAAAGCCAAAATTATAGAATAAATAAAAGAAAAGAAAAAGAATAAAATATTGTAAATATTTTATGACCCGAAACCCCGAGACCTAGGCATCTCGATGAATAGGTCGACAAGGAATAAAGTAGGGGGAGATAAGGGCCAAATACAATGAATATTCCTTCATTCTTTATTCATTTTGGGATCTATTTTTGGTTATACTTTTTATACATCAAATAAAGAAACTTTGTACATGAAAGTTGTAGATAATTTTAGAAAGAAAAATACAAAATATCACTCAAAAATAATGTATAGATAAAAAGTTATGGTCAGAATAAAAATCCAGAATCCCAACATCCCAGACCCGTATCTCACAAATGAAAACTCCAAATAAAGCAAACTCACCTTTAATTATATATAGAATAAAATAATATTTTTAATGGAGGTGGTTTCGCATTTGGCGGAGCTACGGTTTGAAAGTTGAGTTTTGGACCCTCATTCTATACTTGTACAGATTAAAATATTCAATTTATTCTTTATTCATTATTTTTATAATTAATATTTTTATAATTTTGTAAATATTATTTATAATAATTATGTACATTAAAATAGGAATAAAAACTTAAATAAAATACAAAATAAAAATATACATAGGTACACTACCTATACTTATACCTATATACATTATACTTTTATTTTATTAAATATACAAACTACATCAGAAAATTAAAATAAAAATATAAATACATGTATAAAAGTATTTTATAATTTTATAAAATAATAAACAACAATAATAAAATTAAAATACACAAAATAAAAATAAAAGAATAAAATATATAGGTAATATACCTATAAGGGGTATAAAAGTAAACTTGTAAAAATATATTCCATAAAAATAATTAAATATCAGAATTAAATACTATATAAAATAATAAACATTTTTCATTTAATAACCTAAAATTAAATAAGTCATTTATTATTTTTAATTAATTTTTAAAATCTTTTTCCAGGAGTTTTTCCTGGTTGGTCCACTGGACCAACCAGGGGACCTGGAGAGTTGACCTTGGGTCAACTCCCTGGTCCTACTTCTGTAGCTCTGTCAGGCTAGCTTTTGATCCATTTTCTCGAATTTATCCAGGCCACATCTCCCCCCCTTTCATGTTTCATCCTTCATGAAACTTTTTCCTCGAGCAGTGGTGAATCACGCCCAAGTGTTTCCTTGGGCTGTGGAGCACCGCATGGAGCTGACACTCTCCTCGAACCTCACACCTCGACCCCAATTCAAAACTGAGTCCGTCACCTTCCTTGGACTTTTGAACCGCCTTTGGCCAGAGCCAAAACCTCCGAGGTCTTATTGCTGGATCCCCTGTGACAGAGGGTTGATCCTCGACCTTGTCGAGGTGCATCGCTAGCTCGGCAGCGTGATTCCACCCCATCTCCGACCAAATGGCCGTGAGGTTCTATCTCGCGGCGAACAGCCGCTCGAGGTTGAGAAGGGGGCATCTGGGCCCCGATTCGACCAGGGAAGAACCACCCAGACCCGCCGACGTTCGCATGACCTCCTGGGATCATCCAAAGGTCCCTGGAGTATTTGGAGGGTATCTGGTGCTTTGCAGTTGCCGCAGGAGCTTGTATGAGTTATCGGAAGCGCGTGAGGAGGCCAGAGGAGCACGCTGCACTTCATCGAAACTCGCCAAGGGGCGAGTTCTTCCGAGTTCCTCCAGCCTGCTTGCTCGCCGTCCGATCTCTGTAGCGGCCCAGGTCTTCCAGCCACCGTCAGATGAACCCTAGCGCCCAGCCGTCCGATCAATCAATCACCTTCTAATCCTGGGCGTCGGCGTTCGAAGGGGTATCGCGCAACCTGGCGCTGACACGTGTATTAGTGGAGGCTGTGCGCCGTTAGATCAACCCCTGGTGTGGGTAATTTTGCTCCCATACCCTCGCCGATTTTGTCTTTAATATTAGGACTTAAATCTTTCATCTGCTACTGATTAAGTTTTGTAACATTTGCACTGTAGCCCCCCAAGTTTTAGACTATTGCAATCGAGCCCCTGCCAGTCACGTGCACCACGCACGTGACCTGGAAATTTTGCAGACCAACCCAGGGGATTTTGTGTATTTGTTTTTCGTACCAAAATAATTAATTGCAGTTATAAGTTATTGGCCATTTTGCAATATAGCCCTCGAAATTTTTGTTTATTGCAATTCTATCCTCCCCAGGCGCGTGTAACACACGTACGTGGGTGGGTCTTTTACAGTAAAACCCTTTGGGCTTTCGTAATTGGTATTCAGTCCAGTAACTTGATGTAGGCATTGTAAACTTTTGAGAAATTTTACACGCAGACCCTCATACTTTGCTATATTTACATTAATGCCCTTGGCCTGCATGTATTTTCTTATTGTTATCTCTATTTTTTGCATGCCTCTATAAATCATTAACAAATCCACAAAAATTGCATTAAGCTCCTGTGGCCTCGTATTATCACGCTATATTTTTATTTCGCATTTTTATTGCATTTTAGCATTTATTTAAAATCAAAAATATGCCATTTTACTACTTTCTATCTTAGAAAATACCAAAAAAATATTAAAACACCTAGAAAAATTCCAAAAAAATCACCTACTATCTATTTTAGCCTATTTTAGTGTCAGTCCAAAAATCACTAAAAAATTCAAAAGAAAAACCTTAAAAATTTGAAAATACCTAAAAACTTCCAAAAAATATAAAAAAATCTAGAAAAACCCAAAAAATATAAACTCAGTTCATGTATCTTCTTTATTTTATTCCCTTTACTTTAAAAATAGTTTGGGAAAATTTTGATATAAGTTGACATTTTTCATTCCCATTTTACATTCGGTCAGTGAGTTATTCACTGTTTTCCTTTACTTCAGTTTTTAAAAATACCAAAAACATTCTGAAAAATATCCAAAAATCACAAAAATAGTAAAAATTCATAAAAAGAACAAAAAGATTTTATTTCTGAATTTTTGACTATTTTTTCATATTTTTATTAATATTCTACCCTCTCTTTTATTATATAGTTTATCTACTCCAATATTGAAAAAAATATAAAATATAAAAAGAAAATATAAAATCAGAAAATTAAAAATCAAAATACAAAACTAAAAATTAAATAAAAAATAAAAAAATTATAAACGCACAAAAATATTTGCATTGCATAGTGTAGACACTACATCACTTTCTCATACACACACCTGTTTGTTCTACCCTGCCTTGATCCCTGTGTTCGAACTCTCTACGTACTTGTTTCTATACACCTTGTTTGTAGAGTTAAAAATAAATTTTAACTTCACATCTGCTTATCATTGTTTGACTGATTGAGTGTGGGTTAATTGTTGATTAATTAGGGATTTGTAGCAGTCACCGCAGCGATCCTCGTGTTCCCGCCTTGTGTGGAATACAAGATCGTTGGAAATTCCTAGTTAACAAATGACGCCGTTGCCGGGGAGCAACAACGCGTAGATCATTTTTGCTTTGTGTTGTGATTATTTGTCTACTTTCGCGGCTTTTATCTTTATTTTCATTTTCATCATTTTTGATATTTCTTGTTTGAATTGTCTAATCCCTCTCTTATTTTACTTCTTGCGAGGAACGTGGATCGAGGGAGGAGCTCTCTTCCAAGAGCACCTGCGCACCCACGTGAGGCGACTTGACTTAGCATGAAGGCGGGCTAGGAGAGGATTTTGAAGACAGTTCTAGTTTATTTATTCATTGCATTTACTTTTGTAATTTTAGTGAGAGAGGGACTCTTATTGTAATAATACAGGTACCTCCGGACATTTAGACACTTCGGGCCCAATTTCCAAGTGATTGTTCACTTGAGGGCTTGCCGCGGTTTTTGTCGGTTTTCTTTGCATTTTTTTACTTTGTTTTCCGATTTTCGATTTTTTTTATTTTGTGTGATTGAGCCCCTAGTTTTAGGATTGCTTGCGATAGAATTAGGTCCAAACACAATAATCACCCTTGCATGTGCCTATAGTATCGTTTGGACTTAGTTAAATTTAAATAGTTGATTCATCGTCTTCGATCCGACGTGCCGCGAGCTCTCCCCACTAAGTGCTTCTCCTGAACTCGATTTGTCGAGAGGAGGAGGGGTGAGCCTAGACCGGACTCTTGGGTTGAGGATCGGTGACCGGCTTGTGGTTCTTCACGATAATAGCAATTTCTGAAACTTAGGATGATTTCATCGGCTTTTGCATTTGCATATAGATAGGTTTCAATTCTGCTGAGCATCTTTGCATGTAGAGTGCTGGAGGCAAGGTGAGCATTTCTCTTTAGCATTCATCATTGATTTACCGCTTGCATTGCTTTTCTGACTTTCCCTCTGATTTTGCCAACCTAGGTGCTTAAAGGAATTGACTCCTCGTTAAGTGTGTGCATCTCTCACTAAAAATCCAAAAAAAAGTGATAATCAATAAAATTGGGACTGCTAATATTACTTGACCCTAAAATCAACCAAAAAGAAAAATCTTGTATTGGGGCGAGTAATCCCCTCATTGTCTTCGTTTTACATTGCTCGCGCACACACTAAGGTTAGTGCCCAAATCCCATATTCAGCCCCCTAAGTGTTTGCGTAATTTTGGACTTCTCACCTAACTCTAAAATAGACAAGATAAAAAGATCGCTCTTTGCGGTCTCTACCGAGTTGACTAGGTGAATTGAGGGTTTATATTATTTTCATTTTTGACTGTGATTGTTTTGTGTGTGTCCTAGATCATCTCTGCGCATTTGCGCCTTTTCTTCACTCTCTTGACTTGACCGTCGTGCTCTCCCGATCATTTTCATTTTGATTTCGAGATGGACCCCTGGAGCACTTTTTATCCGGACTTTGCGGATCCCTCGTTCACTCCAGCCGGTCCACCTCCCCTTATCAGGAGGATCCTCCTCCTACTTTTTCTGATTTTTGTACATATCCACCTCAGCCGCAGTATCAGACCTCGGACTTCTACCCACCCCCACCCCATCTGTATATTATCCACCTCCACCTTCACATCCACCCGAGTCTGACCTATTGGAGTCACCTCCCTCGATCTCTGTGAGTGATATCTTGAATCGGATGACAAAGCACATTGATTTGATGAATGATGATCTTGCTTTCTTGAGGAAGAATCAGATTAATGCTCCTTTCGTCGGGGATACTGCTTCACTTGTCGGTGATCATGGGAGCTTGCAATCGCCCAAAATACAAAAAATGAGAAAATTTTAAAAATACAAAAAGAGTTCGGGAGACACTTGGTTGATTCATATTGTGAGGAGAGAGTCCATTTACCAGAGCCCTTGACCACACATCCATTTACACTTAGTCCCACCTTTGACCCCGAGGATGCTGATGTACAGACTGCTCTTGGCATGCCTCATATATTTGTTGATTCCGACTTCCTCCCTTGTATGGAGGATGTCCAAAAATTCAAAAAAAATGTTATCTGAACCCGAAGTGGTGGCCACTATTCATGAGATTATCCGTGCCCCACTTCAGCAGGCCATGACCAATTTATCCGCTCCTCTTCCCAAGAAGAGAAAGCGGAGGAGCAGATCTGAGCGTCACATTTTGACCATGGCCATTGCCCACGCCATCACACACCATCCCATTCCTAAAAGGAAGAACACAGTTACACCATTCATCACTTGCACCATCTCTGACTATACATGTGATCACACTCTCCTGGACGGCGGTGCTTCGATTAACATACTACCCTTCTCGCTGGTACAGTCTCTTCACTTAGGGCCTCTAAAGAAAACCAGGATGATCGTTCAGTTTGTTGATAGATCTATCAAGAGGCCGAAGGGTGTCCTTGAAAACACCGTCATTTCTATTCAGGGCACGAGCCACCATGTTGATTTTGTCGTGTTGCCCATGGAGACCTCCACAGGGGAGCCGTTTTCAATCATCCTGGGATGACCATTCCTCGCCTCGGCGAGGGTCGTTATTGACTATGGATCAGGAGAGATTCACTTCCATCCTGTTGACGAGAGCGAAGCGGTAATCACCGCACCCCCAGATGACCAGAGACATGCACCTGATGCACGTTCACCGATTCTAGCTGATTCCGAGGCCTGTGACCAATCTAAGGATATTAGAGATGTTTGCTTAGCGATCCCTGATGAGACCCGACGGATCCCCCGAAGGGGGAGGAAATCGGAAAGCATAGACCTCGCAGTTCCTCCTCCTGGTGTTTGGCGATGTGTTGATACAATCCAGAGTATTTACGTGATTGAACCATTTGAGCGGAGGGCAGATACCAAGACTAGACAGGACGGACCTGGTTTGACTACTTCCATTGGTAAGTCTGTTCCTGGCCACTCACAAGTAAAGATAATTGAGGTCGGTTATGATGCTACCCATTATTTTGAGAGACCTCATGAGGAAACAAATGATCCGGGTGAAATTCTTGAGGACGAACAGAGTTCATATATTTCCACTGATGACTTCGTTCCATTTGATTTTGACCTGGACGATCCCTCGCAGGACGACTCTGATTACACTTCTTCCGATGAGGATGAGTTTGTCCCATTCCAATTTGACATCGGCGAGACTTCCGAGGTCGGACCTAGCCGTACTTCTTCCACTCACCAGTCTGTGCTTTCACACCATAGGACCACCAAGGGCGAACCTAGCCATACTGCTTCCATTGACCAGTTCGTCCCTTTCCGATTCGACTCCACTGAGGGCCTTCACCGTGTCGACCCTGATCGGCTTCCGTCCACTGTGGACCCCGATGTCGACATACACCACACCAGATCTATCCCTCAGCGGTCTCGCAAGAAGGTTAGCTTTCAGCCTTCTTGATCACATGTACATCCACCTCTGTTGTACATTCTCCTTTGTTTGTCTCTGTCTCTCCCGTATTGCTCGTCCATCCATTCTTGTGTTTGCCTTGCTTAGGAAGCACTTTGTCCTAAGTATAGGGGGGTAGACGAGCCGAGTGTTCATTCTTCGTTCCGTGTCATCACTATTGTTGTTGCATATACTTAGGGCTTCTTTTACCCTAAGTATAGGGGGAGTGACGTGTACATCCTCACGATCTTTCATCTTTTCTTCTTTTCTTCTTTTCCTTGTCTAGCTTCTTTATCTATCAAAAAGGTGTTGCCCTTGTAGACAATTTTCCATACTTAGGACGTACGTTGTCCTAAGTATAGGGGGTGTGCACCCCGAGTTGTTCTTTCATTTTCTTTGATCCTCTCCATTGTCTCCTCTTCTTGTCTATACTTAGGGATATATTTCCCTAAGTATAGGGGGAGACAATTTGAGTACAATATGTTCATTCCCACCCTTGACCCTCCCTGCGTTGTGTACAGTCTGCTATACTTAGGATTATTTCATCCTAAGTATAGGGGGACGGTCAACTTCTCATTGGTTCATTCATTTATTCCTTTATTCTTTAGACTTGCTTATACTTAGTACGAGTTATGTCTTCTCTTTTCTCTCCGATCTATGAGGACATAGCTCAAGCTAAGTATAGGGGGTCGTATATACTATGTATATACTTTAGCCATAACTAGTACTTTCGTATTTTCCTAATAATATAGCTAATAATTCTTTAAAATCCTTAATAAAAAGATGTTACCATTCCTCAAATTCTTCTTGTATATACTGATTAATAAATCAGGTGAAAATGTTTTTTGCAAAATATTTGAAAAATAGTTTGAAAATCTTTGTGAACATTTATTGAAAACTATTTTGAAAACGTTTTGTTACATGTTTTCAAACTTTGTAAAAATGTGTGGTTTGTAAAAATTTCTTTTCTTTGTGTGAAATAAAATGTTTGAAAAATGATTTGCAAATGGTTTGAAAAATGGTTGCAAAAATATTTGAAAAATCTATCTATACTGTTTGAAAACCTTTGCAAAATGATTTTCAAATGTGTGTACATGTTTGTAAAATGTTTGTAAAAACTATCTTGAACTATAGTTTTCAAAATTTGTGTGAAAAGCTTGTGTCAAATAAGTTTGAGGAATATTTACATCACACCAAAATCCACTATATGTATATATCTACAAAAGTGATCACTTACCTGTAAATTCTTAAAATCCACTTCTTGTATATATAAGAAGAATCCCCGTGTAAATATTTTAACCTAGCTTTTAACCAAAATCTTTTGTTTTCAAAAATTCCAAAAACATTTGCAAAATTAAAATCCAAAAACATTTGAAAAATCTTTTTGAAAAAAAATGCATCTACATATGCATCATCATCATGTTTTCAAAAATCCATAAAAAGTTCAAAATCTTTAAAATTGCATCATAAAAATATTTTCTGCATTACATTGCATAGCATTCGCAGTTTTCAGATTGAGTTTGATAGTTGAACAAGTCTAAGTAAAATCCGGAGATTGGAGCTTGATTGGATCTTAAAATCTCCCTAATAACAGGAACCTTAGAGGAACTGGGTTTGAGGTACTTCAGGTCTAGTTGACTTAATTCTTTGAGGATCACGGGACTTGGTTCAATGGATTCTTGACTACCTAAGTAGAGTATTTCGGAGCACACGCGCGACTCTTGTTGATAATGACCTAACTTGGACACCTGCACCTTTCACATGGCTCAACTCAGTTGGAGTGGTGAGGGGATTGGATTTGGCGGTATGAGACGCACACAAGTGGAAACATTTGTCCTCCTCTAGGGAGGGAAGTGCACCCCAACCCGTCCAGTGATGAGGAAGTCTAAAGACAGGAGACAGTGGGTTGCAATAAAGCTTCAAAAGAGGGATAGTCTACTGGTTCAAGAGGAAAAACTCCTTATGTAAATGCTGTTGTGAATAGTATTTCAAAAAAAAGGTTCAGGCATGTACAAAAATAAAAAGCCTGCAAAGTATGTACAAATGTGTAAAGTCAATAAGCAAGCTTGAGTTCCAAAGTCAAATATGTGAGCCTGCAGCTGGATGACTTGACTACACTGGTCTTGCATCCTAGGATAGGTAGCTACACTGGCTACCATCCATTCTTCTCTTCACCCCCTCCTCTTGAGCTGGTTGCCACTTGAACTTAGAAGGGAATACCCCGCTCCTCGAGGATGGAGTTGTTGGATTGGGGAATCATTGGGTTGTCGTACTGGAGAAGTCAGTTTCTTTGTCATTCTAGTTGGGGAGAGCCACCATCACTTACACTGTACGAGTCAGACTCATAGTCGTAAGGGTTTGCGTATGAATTGAGATATTTCTGACCTGGCTATTGAGGAGACTTGAGCAGAGTTTTGGGATTCTCAAGGACTGTTGGATTTCAAATCCGGTTCTCATTAAGGTTCCGTCCGCACTAAAATTCCAAAGGTCTGATTTAAGCTCCAAACTTTGATTTTGTGAAGACAAGTTTAATAATTAAACTAAATCCAAGTTCTTCTTTTTCTTTTCTTTCTTTTTCTTTTTGCACTTATTGCATAAGTGTTTGCTAGGGACTATCAAAGGTAAAGTATAGGGGGATGATGAATCCACATTTCATCATCTTTATTCTATCATTTTGGCCTTAAAACCCCTAGCAAATGCTTGTAAATAGCATTAAATAGAGCATATTAGCATCCATGCATGTGCATGTAAATAGTGTATAAAATATTGTAATTAAAGCCAAAATTATAGAATAAATAAAAGAAAATAAAAAGAATAAAATATTGTAAATATTTTATGACCCGAAACCTCGAGACCTAGGCATCTCGACGAATAGGTCGACAAGGAATAAAGTAGGGGAGATAAGGGCCAAATACAACGGATATTCCTTCATTCTTTATTCATTTTGGGACCTATTTTTGGTTCAACTTTTTATACATCAAATAAAGAAACTTTGTACATGAAAGTTGTAGATAATTTTATAAAGAAAAATACAAAATTGATTTCACTCAAAAATAATGTACAAATAAAATGTTATGGTTTGAATAAAAATCCAGAATCCCAACTTCCCAGACACGTATCTCACAAATGAAAACTCCAAATACAGCAAACTCACTTTAATTGTATATAGAATAAAATAAGCTATTTAATGGCAGTGGTTTTGCATTTGAGGGAACTACGGTTTGAAAGTTGAGTTTTGGACCCTTATTGTATACTTGTACAGATTAAAATATTCAATTTATTCTTTATTCATTATTTTTATAATTTATATTTTTATAATTTTGTAAATATTATTTATAATAATTATGTACATTAAAATAGGAATAAAAACTTAAATAAGATACAAAATAAAAATATATGTATATAAAATACATAGGTACACTACCTATACTTATACCTATATAAATTATACTTTTATTTTATTAAATATACAACTTTATCAGAAAATTAAAATAAAAATATAATTACATGTATAAAAGTATTTTATAATTTTATAAAATAATAAACAAAAATAATAAAATTAAAATACACAAAATAAAAATAAAAGAATCAAATATATAGGTAATATACCTATAAGGGGTATAAAAGTAAACTTGTAAAAATATATTCCATAAAAATAATTAAAAATCAGAATTAAATACTATATAAAACAATAAACATTTTTCATTTAATAACCTAAAATTAAATAAGTCATTTATTATTTTTAATTAATTTTTTAAATCTTTTTCCAGGAGTATTTCCTGGTTGGTCCACGTGGACCAACCAGGGGACCTGGAGAGTTGACCTCGGGTGAACTCCCTGGTCCTACTCCTGTAGCTCTGTCAGGCTAGCTTTTGACCCATTTTCTCGGATTTATCCAGGCCACATCTCTCCCCCTTTCATGTTTCATCCTTCATGAAACGTTTTCCTCGAGCAGTGGTGAGTCACGCCCAAGTGTTTCCTTGGGCTGTGGAGCACCGCATCGAGCTGACACTCTCCTTGAACCTCACGCCTCGACCCCAATTCAAAACCGAGCCCATCACCTTCCTTGGACTTTTGAACCGCCTTTGACTAGAGCCAAAACCTTCGAGGTCTTATTGCTGGATCCCCTATGACATAGGGTTGATCCTCGACCTTGTCGAGGTGCATCGCTAGCTTGGCGGCGTGATTCCACCCCATCTCCGGCCAACTAGCCGTGAGGTTCTATCTCGCGGCGAACAGCCGCCCGAGGTTGAGAAGGGGGCATCTGAGCCCCGATTCGACCAGGGAAGAACCGCCCAGACCCGCCGACGTTCGCGTGACCTACTGGGATCATCCAAGGGTCCCTGGAGTATTTGGAGGGTATCTGGTGCTTTGCAGTTGCCGCAGGAGCTTGTATGAGTGATCGGAAGCGCGTGAGGAGGCCGGAGGAGCGTGCTGCATTTCATCGAAACTCGCCAAGGGGTGAGTTCTTCTGAGTTCCTCCAGCCTGCTTGCCCGCCGTCCGATCTCTGTAGCGGCCCAGGTCTTCCAGCCACCGTCAGATGAACCCTAGCGCCCAGTCGTCCGATCAATCAATCACCTTCTAATCCTGGGCGTCGGTGTTCGAAGGGGTATCGCATAACCCGGCGCTGACACGTGTATTAGTGGAGGTTGTGCGCCGTTAGATCAACCCCTGGTGTGGGTAATTTTGCTCCCATACCCTCGCCGATTTTGTCTTTAATATTAGGACTTAAATCTTTCATCTGCTGCTGATTAAGTTTTGTAACATTTGCACTATAGCCCCCCAAGTTTTAGACTATTGCAATCGAGCCCCTGCCAGTCACGTGCACCACGCACGTGACCTGGGAATTTTGCAGACCAACCCCAGGGGATTTTGTGTATTTGTTTTTCGTACCAAAATAATTAATTGCAGTTATAAGTTATTGGCCATTTTGCAATATAGCCCTCGAAATTTTTGTTTATTGCAATTCTATCCTCCCCAAGCGTGTGCAACGCATGTGCGTGGGTGGGTCTTTTACAGTAAAACCCTTTGGGCTTTTGTAATTGGTATTCAGTCCAGTAACTTGTTGTAGGCGTTGTAAACTTTTGAGAAATTTTACACGCAGGCCCTCATACTTTGCCATATTTACATTAATGCCCTTGGCCTGCATGTATTTTCTTATTATTATCTCTATGTTTTGCATGCCTCTATAAATCATTAAAAAATCCATAAAAAATGCATTAAGCTCATGTGGCCTCATATTATCAAGTTATATATTTATTTCGCATTTTTATTGCATTTTAGCATTTATTAAAAATAAAAAATATGCCATTTCACTACTGTCTAGCTTAGAAAATGCCAAAAAATATTAAAACACCTAGAAAAATTCCAAAAAAAATCACCTACTGTCTATTTTAGCCTATTTTAGTGTCAGTCCAAAAATCACTAAAACTTTCAAAAGAAAAACCTTAAAAATTTGAAAATACCTAAAAACTTCCAAAAAATATAAAAAATTCTAGAAAAACCAAAAAATATAAACTCAGTTCCTGTATCTTCCTTATTTTATTGCCTTTACTTTAAAAATAGTTTGGGAAAATTTTGATATCAGTTGATATTTTTCATTCCCATTTTACATTCGACTAGTGAGTTATTCATTGTTTTCCTTTACTTCAGTTTTTAAAAATACCGAAAACATTCTGAAAAATACCCAAAAATCACAAAAAATAGTAAAAATTTATAAAAAAACAAAAAGATTTTATTTCTGAATTTTTGACTATTTTTGCATATTTTTATAAATATTCTACCCTCTCTTTTATTATATAGTTAATCTACTCCAATATTGAAAAATAAATATAAAATATAAAAAGAAAATATAAAATATAAAATCAGAAAATTAAAAATCAAAATACAAAACTAAAAATTAAATAAAAAAATTAAAAAATTATAAACCCACAAAAATATTTGCATTGCATAGTGTAGACACTACATCACTTTCTCATACACACACCTGTTTGATCTACCCTGCCTTGCTCCCTGTGTTCGAACTCTCTACGTACTTGTTTCTATACACCTTGTTTGTAGAGTTAAAAATAAATTTTAACTTCACATCTGCTTATCATTGTTTGACTGATTGAGTGTGGGTTAATTGATGATTAATTAGGGATCTTTAGCGGTCACCGCAGCGACCCTCGTGTTCCCGCCTTGCGTGGAATACAAGACCGTTGGAAATTCCTAGTTATCACCCAGCAGCAATAGCTCGAACCATCCCTCCGTCCATTACCAATAGGTGCATCATATTCAGGCGGAGCCGTTCCAACAGCAACAGTATGTCCAGCTACCACCGTCTCCGAACAGTCAGATGGTGGTCTACCAACTGGATCGGCCCCTGGTAGTTCTTCCCCCACCCACTTACGAGCAGGAACCGTTGATGGAAGTCAACGGGATTTGGTATGACTGACCTCAGCCTGGGATCCGATGAGACCATCCCGGATTCCGTTGCTCGACCGGAGGTGCCTCATGCCAGCAGCAACCTCCAGTTCAGGGTGGCTATTACAGCCAGCACTAGCAGCAGCAGCCCCAGTTCCCACAGCCACAGCCACACTACCAGTAGGGTCCTCGTCCCTATCAACAGGGACAGTCATGGAGGCAGCAGCAATAGCCTCAGCAGTTCTCTCACCAGTATCCCTCGTATCCTTCTCAGCAGCAGCAACCTCACTTTTAGAGAGGCCACTCGTCTGGTTCTCATGGGCCCGCCTATGAGAACCCAGCTATAGATGATTTAGCCCGCCTTATCTCCGATCAGAAGGCTACATTCATGCGGGAGATGGACGAGTTCCATCAAGAGATGAAGGAGATCGTGAAGGGCAAGGCTGCCATACCTGCTCACATCGAGCCGAATCCGAACAACCTGAAGAGGAAGTCTGAGCATGTAGAGTTTACAGAGGTTACCACTCCTAGTGACTCACTTGGTGATATTTCTGCATATACTTTGGATGTTGACTTTGTTGAACTTAGGAGCAATAAGATGCCAGCCGACGGTGCCTCGTCTGAGCGACGATCACATGAGGACTCAGGAGCGCCAGATGAGGAGGAGATCGGTGCTGATGCCGCTCATAATGATGTTGATGACGGTGGCGCTGACACCACCAAGGATGTAGATCCAGTCGACGGTACTGAGCCGTCACTTCACCAGATGTAGGAGGTGGTGCTGATGCCACCAGAGATGTTGATGCTGAGCCAGAGTGCGGTACTGATCCGCAAGTCCAGATGTTGCAGTTGGTACTGAGGCCACCCATTCTATTCCTGCTGCATTTCCTTCTGTTACTATATCTCAGAAAAATTCTAGAAAAATGAATAAGGGAAAGGGTTCTTTATTTGTGAGATCATCTACGATGCATGGAGATATGTGTATGGATTATGTTTCACCACAGCAGCAGGGACCCGATCCTAGCCCTCCATATGAGGAGGGCCCAGCCATCCCCTTCCCTTAAGCACTCCGCTTGGCTAAGGGGAATAAAAAAGAAAATCCAAAAAAATCATAGCAGCTAGAGTTTAGCCAGCAGATGATAGACAGATTCTAGATTCAGCTGACTCTACAGGAGGCCTTGGAGCACATCCCTCTCTTCTAGAGGAACCTTAGGGAGAAGACCACTATTCATGGGAAGAGGAGGAACCATCATTCAGAGATCCATGTGCTCACTCGTGCCACCTGCTTCGCCATTCAGAACCGTCTTCCAGCCAAGAGGCCAGATGCAGGAGCTCCCTATGTCAGATGTCACATACATGAGCAGAAGTTCGATCAGACTCTACAAGGCAGCGACTCTTCTATCAACCTACTTCCGACAGCCTTACTCGACTGATTCAAGTTTGGCCCTCTTCGATAGAGCAGGACAGTCCTTCAGTTTGCTGATCGATCTGTCAAGAGGCTGAAGGGGTTGCTGAAGGACGTGGTCATCACAATTCAGGGCCTGAAATTCCCCGTGGACTTCGTTGTGTTGGACATATAGATCCCTGAGTCTGTGACCGATAAACCCATCATTCTAGAATGCCCGTTCTTGGCCACAGCCAAGGCAGTGTCCGATCATGATAGCGGAAAGTTATACTTTCACGTCGAGGGCAAGAGTGTACAAATAGAGATGATTGATGAGACTAGAGCGTGAGATTCAGCTTGCTCAGAGCCACTCAGTGATTCAGAGAAGATGATAGAGGCAGAGCGAGACGTCCACCAGGAGTGCGATTTTGTGATCACAGATGATGAAGCCGCTTGGACAGACCCTGTTTCTCGAGCCATCCTCTCACAGTCCTATGACACAGATTCACATATTCCAGCAGAGGAGAGCTTGGAGAGCGCATTCTTAGCAGAGGACACATTCAAGGCTGTAGACCGCATTCAGGATAGTGAGGCAGATGATACTTCTTTTGATTCAGATTCAGATCCCTCGGAGTCAGATATTGATTGGGCAGAGTTTGATGAGTTGATTCCATGTCTGATTCCTACAGAGCCAGCAGCTAGGGTGGAGATTGATCCTATTCAGAGCACAGACACATCAACAGAGCAGTCTTCACCGTATTGTCATGATCAGCGAGAGTTCTCCCATGCAGATTTGGTTGCTTTCACTCAGACCTTTCAGAGGCCAGATTTGCCAGCTCCCATTTGCCCAGAGATGAAGCCCTTGCTGTAGTCGCTGAAGTATAGGTTCCTTGTGGGCGAGCATGAGATGCACCCAGTCATTATCTCAGCAGATTTGACTGGAGAGCAAGAATCTTGTTTGATGGAGGTTCTTGAAAAGAACCGCAAAGCGATGGGATGGAGCGTAGCTGATCTCCAGGGGATAAATCTGGCGATGTGCTCCCACCATATCTATCTAGAAGAGGATGCCAAGCCATCGCGTGAGTTTCAGCGGCGGTTGAACCCGAACCTTTGAGAGGTTGTCATGAAGGAAATCTCGAAATGGTGGAGCACCGATTTTATCTACCCCATCTCCGAATCCAAGTGGGTTAGTCCATTATGTGGTGCCCAAGAAGACGAGCATCACTATAGTTGTGAGTGAGTCTGGAGAGGAGATCGCTACCCGAGTACCCACTTCTTCGAGGGTCTTGTGGACTACAGACAATTGAACCAGGCCACCAAGAAGGATCATTTCCCGCTGCCTTTTATTGGTCAGATTATAGAGAGGCTAGCTGGGAAGAGTCACTACTGCTTTCTTGACGTGTACTCTGGTTACAACCAGGTGGCCATTACGCCCGAAGACCAGGAAAAGACCACATTCACCTATCCCTTTGGGACGTATGCTTTCAGACGAATGCCCTTTGGTCTATGTAACACTCCGATGACATTCCAAGGGTGCATGTTGTCCATCTTTTCGAACGTGGTGGGTGAGTACTTGGAGGTCTTCATGGAAGACTTTTCGGTCTATGTTGATGGGTTTGATTCTTGTCTTGACTGCCTAGACCGCATCCTTCAGCGATGCATTGAGGTCCATCTTGTGTTATCCTGAGAGAAGAGTCACTTCATGGTGACTCAAGGGATGGTGCTTGGTCATATCATCTCCAACAGGAGCTTGGAGGTTGATCCAACCAAGGTGGATATCATTAGGAAACTCAATCCACCGTCCAACTTGCGACAATTACGGTCTTTTCCGGGGCACGTCGGTTTCTACTGACGCTTCATTCACGATTTTAGCAGGATTACCCGACTGTTAACTAATTTGCTGACCAAAGACACTGAGTTCATTGTGGATGATAAGTGTCTTACATCATTTGAGACTCTCAAGAGTCTAGTTGTTGAGGCTCCTGTCCTTCAGCCGCCTGATTGGTTTCTCCGATTCGAGATCATGACGGATGCCTCCGATTTTGTCGTAGGGGCCGTGCTAGGACATAGGAGGGATGGAGTGCCATTTTCCATTCACTACGCCAGCCGTACATTGGATGTCGCACAACGAAAATATACTGTCATTGAGAAGGAGATGCTAGTCGTAGTCTTTACCCTAGATAAGTTCAGATCTTACATCATTGGATCGAAGGTGACTAACTTCACAGACCATACCGCCATCTGGTACCTCATGGCAAAGAAGGATGCCAAAGCGAGACTGACTAGATGGATCCTTCTACTCCAGGAGTTTGATATTGAGATTAAGGATAAGCCTAGAGTCAAGAATATGGTGGCGGATCATCTCTCCCGATTAGAGCATCTTGAGGAATCTGAGCAGGCTGATTCCATATCTGAGACCTTCCCAGATGAGGCGATCCTTGCTATCACCTCGCTCCTGTGGTACACTGACATTGTAAACTATCTTGTTACCAAGAAAGTTCCACAAGGTTGGCCCAGGCAGTGACTTGAGACCTTCCTCGCGAAGGCCAAGTTCTACCATTGGGAGGATCCCGTCCTTTATCATGAAGGAGGGGATAGCGTCTAGCGTCGGTGCATTCCTCAGGAGGAGTACCATAGCATCCTCACTTACTGCCACAAGCTTGAGGCAGGAGGACATCACTCTGGGAGGAGAACGTCACAGAAAGTGCTCCAATCCAACCTGTGATGGCCTACCCTCTTCAAGGATTCTGATGAATTCGTGAAGAGGTGTATTGACTATCAGAGGATGGGCACTTGTGGACAACGTGATATGATGTCGATGCAACCCATTCACTTATGTGAGGTTTTTGATGCATGGGGCATCGATTTCATGGGTCCATTCCCTAAGAGTCAGGGATTTGAGTACATTTTGTTGGCCGTTGATTATGTTAGTCATTGGGATGAGGACATCCCCGCCCGAACCGCAGATGCTAGGACTGTATGCATATTTTTGTGGAAAAATATCATTTCACGGTTCGGGGTTCCTAGAGTGTTGATATCTGACAGGGGGTCTCATTTCATCAACGATAAGGTAAAGGCCCTTGCTAGCGAGTTCAACATTGACCATCGAGTAGCCACTCCATATCATCATCAGACCAATGGTCTTGCTGAAGTGTCAAACAGGGAGATCAAGACTATATTGCAGAAGGTAGTCCGCCCTGACCAAAAGGATTGGTCACAACTTTTGGACTCGGTCTTGTGGGCATATCGGATTTCCTTCAAGACTCCTTTGGGTACATCTCCCTTTCACCTCGTTTGTGGCAAGACATGCCATTTACCTGTTGATATTAGGCATAAGCCACTTTGGGTTGTCACAGCCATATTATTGGATCCAGTGAGTGTAGGAGATCAGAGGAGGGCAGAATTGGCAGCCCTAGAGTAGCTTAGAGATGCAGCATTTTCGAGCAGCCTACAATACAAGGAGAGAGTAAAGGAGTGGCATGATTCTCATATCAGCCACAAACAGTTTGAGCCAGATCAGAGGGTATGGTTGTTCGATGCTAGGCTTAGATTATTTCCAGGGAAGTTGCAGAGGAAGTGGAAGGGACCATACCTGGTCCGAAAGGTACATGACAATGGAAGTATTGACATATCTGAAATGTCATCTGAGTCTATCTTTCGTGTTAACGGGTAGCGGCTCAAACCATATCTAGATCATGAGCCACTAGTCGTTGACATCGCCCCTATTCATTTTGCGTGAGATGTTGTCTTTTGATTCACATCTATTGCATCTCATGCATGATTATCATTGTCTTCTACCTTGTATAGATCCAGATGTCCATATCATATCATTCTTCAGTCCAACACCCCATTCGCATCTTATGATTATGCTATACTTAGGGTGTACTTTAACCTAAGTATAGGAGGGTGTCAGACTTTTGACTTCTCTTTTGATTTTTTCTACCTTTGTTTTGCTGCCTATACTTAGGGATATTTTACCCTAAGTATAGGGGAGGTAGACCCAGTACATCCATCCACTCGGATTTCCCTTTATGTACAGTATGCTATACTTAAGATTACTTGATCCTAAGTATAGGGGGAAACGCCGAGATTCTTTTCCATTCTATTCTTTGATTCATCGTTGTAGTATACCATTCCTTTTCACTTCCCTATACTAAGCACGAGTTATGTCTTCTTCATCGCTCTTGATTCACTCTAAGGACTTCGTTCGAGCTAAGTATAGGGGGTGTCGTATATATTTCATATATACTTTAGCCATAAATCGTACTTTGTGTGAGTTTGTTTATAAATAAAATGGCTAAAATCATTTATCTAGAAACCCATAAAAATTAAAAAATTCTTGTACATATAATTCTTTCTTGCACATACATAGTTATTTATAAAATTATTTTTGTACAAAAGTTTGTATTATTTTGTTTGTAAAAAGTTGTGTAAGTATTTTGATATCAAAATTAAATATATAGTAAAAAAATTTTGTAATTGAAAAACAAAAAGTATGCAAAAACCCTTGTGTAAATGTGTGTAAATATTTCGCAAAACTTCTGCATTCATGCAATCATTCATTCAAACATTTTTCAAAAATTTTGCACATTTTCAAAAGTTGCATAAAATACATTTTTATATATATTTGTACAGTTTTTTCTGAATCATAGTTGACATTTAAACTATCCTGAAATTAAATTGGAAAGTGGGGCTTGGTTAAGACCTTAATCCACCTAATTCTAAGAGGAACCTTATAGGGCTTAGGGTTAAGACTTTTCAGGTCCATTTGGGACTTAGTTCTTTGAGTCCACTAGGCTATGATCATATGTCATCTTGATGAGCCTAAGTAGAACACTTAACAATGCACACATGACTCTCACAGGTAATGGCTTTACATACACTAGCACCTTACACATAGCTCTCTATGGATGAGGTGATGAGGAGGCAGTTTTCTTTGGCTTGGGGTAGCATACGAGGGTAGTACTTCTAGGTGGAACCTCTCATCTTCTTTTAGTGAAGGAAGTGCATCTCAACTTGGTCCGGCGACATTGAGGTCTAAAGACAGGAGTTGTGGGTTGCAATAATGATTCAAAAGAGGGATAATCTACTGGCTCAAGAGGAAAAACTCCTTATGCATATATGTTGCACCATGTAGATATGTTGTACATATGCACATCGAAAAAAAATGTGCAAAAGAAAGAAAAACTCTAAAAAAGTGGTGGGTCTGATAGAAAATGAAATACCCACCGGATTGTACATAGCCACATGAAGCAAAGCTTATGTTACCCATTCTCATCTCATGAAGCTTGCAGTAGGGAGACTTAGCTACATTGGTTGGGCTCCCTAGGATACATGACTACACTGGCCATGGTCCATTCTCTTCTTCCTCCTCTTCTTAAGCCGGTTGCACTTGAACTTAGAAGGGAATACCCCGCTCCTCGAGGAAAGAGCTTCCAGACTAGGGCATTAGAGTTACCTTGTTGAACGGGGTTGTTACTTTGCCATTTCTGATGTGGGGAGCTACATATCACTTACACAGTACAAGAAAAGACTCATGGTCATTAGAGTTTGTGTATGTAGACTTGTTCTAATCTGGATTGTTGAGGAGTCTTGACCATAGATTGTTGGAACTTAGAGGCTGTTGAGTTTTAAACCTAAGTCCAAATAAGGTTCCGACAAACTAATAATCCAAAGGCCTGACTGAGCTCCATACTTCAATATAATGAAGGCAAGTTTAATAATCAACCTTGATTCTCCTTCTTTTTCTTTCTCTTTTCACTTCTGTTTCAAATAAGTGTTTGCTAAGGGACTAGCAAAAGTAAAGTATTGGGGGGGTGATGAAGCATCATTCACCACTCTTTATTCTTTTATTTTAGCTAATTATCTTGGCAAAGCATCATGTAAATAGTTGTAAATACAATAAATTAGCAATAAGCATGCATGTGTTAATATATCATAATTAGCATGTATTTGTGCAAAAATAAAAGAATAAAGAATAAAAGAAAAAGAAGGAAATATTTAGAATAAATATTGAGTGACCCAAACCCAAGAGAGGGCTAAGCATTGGCCTGATCGTCAAATAAAATAAGTAGAGAGAGATAGGGCCACTCTATCTTATACATATATACCCTATGTGTATAATTTATTTCTACAAAAATAAAAATAAAAAGATATTTTTATTTACTTGAATATATTTCTCAAAATATAGCAAAAATTAGAAAAATAAAATAAAATTAAAACTAGAATAAAACTTTCTCTCACCTTGTATATAATGCATGTATATATGTATCTTTCCCTATTTAATTTATGTGTAATAAATAATAAAAATAAAATAAAAATAATTTTATACTCCAAAATATAAAATTGGGGTGTTTGTGTAAAAATAACAAATTAAAAATAATTATACAAAATACATAGGTATTTTATACATGTATATAATACAATATACTGTATATAGAATAATTTATTTTTCATAAAAAATAAAAATCATAGAAAATAGTTTGAAAAATAACAAACATTTTTTATTTTTTACATTTTTTAATTTAAAAGCATTTTCTATTTTTTATTGAATTTGTAAAGTATTTTGTAAATATTATTTTCTGATTGGTTGGCTGAAAGGTTGATCGAGGGTCAACGACGCCTCCTACCCGGGTCCAACCCGGATACTTGTTGTCGGAGCTTCTTCTCGACATTTCCCAGCCCGACGCCGATCTCTTCTCACCTCAAGATCGAACCCGAGAATCCTCGTACCTCCATCATACTCGCGGGTCCTTCACCCGGTCTGATTCCTTCTCGGTTCTCGTGCTTATCTCCGATCTTTCCAAACCCCCGTCGACTCTATAAAATCTTCTCTCTGCCTCCACAGTGCCCTAGCTCACGCCGCACCCATTTCTAATTCCCTAGACACCTTCGCCTTAGTGACAACAGTCGGAGGCCACTCTTGATGCTCGGAGAGGTGCTGTGTAGCCGACGCTTACCTGTCGTGGCCGGAGAACCGCCGCGAGGAGCCTCCTTCGCCAGCCGCAGCGTGGTCGAGGCCACAACCCCGTCGTCCATCTCCCCTGGGGCTCAGGACCATCTTAGGACCTTCAGGTATCCTTCGTTTCATTCCTAGCTCCTTTATTTGTCTAATCTTTCATTTGCCCGCCGTCGTCGCTTCGCCAGCTCCGACCAGCCGGTCGGAGCCCCGTTACTCTCATTCACCCACTTAGATCGACGCACCCGCTCGCCCTCCATCTTCTTCTGCTCACATCAAGATTAGGACATCGGTCTCCTCTATCATCCTTGCCAAAGACCCACCCCCTATCCACTGTCGCTTCTTGGTTTTTCAAGCCCAATAACCCCGACCGGAGTATCGCTCTGAGTCAGAGCTGTCTCGTGTAGGCCTTGACATGCGCAGAGACTATCCAGATCGTCCTCCACCACCTTCACCGGAGTGCCCTCAGGTCCTAGTCATCGCCACGTTCATCCGACCGTCAGCTACTCCATCGGAGCTGGCCATCCGACGCGGAAGGGCCCCACGATTCTTTTGGCGTCGTCTGATCCTTCATCGGAGCTACAGATCACCCCCGTGCTCCGGTGAAGCTCTCCGTGACGCTGTTCTTTCAGAGGCTCTCTCCGTCGTTGGATCGTGTTCATCTCCTAGACGTCATCGCAGCCATCCATCACCTGGAGGTGTCAGACCGTTAGATGTCAAATCTAACGGTCCCATACCAACCACGTCGTCGACCATCTAACAACCATCAGATCTGACACCTGACGCGTCCAGAGCTGCCCGTTCACGACCAATTAGCGGTTGACACCAATCACCCCACGCACTGCTCACGTGCCCCCATGGGTATATTGTTCATTCTACCCTGCGTTTATTTTAGTTATTATTTTAGTCTGTAAAATAAAATATACAGTTGGTCCATTTTGCACTTCAGTACCTGTAGTTTTTCATATTTACAATTTAGTCATGTCTGTGTGGAATCACGTGCGTCGTCACATGTTTTTTGGTTATTTGCACCATGTACCCGGAACTTCTTTACTGTTATTGATTGCATATTTACTTTTCATATTTGTAAATATGCCCCTGTGAATGCTGTTTTACGACATGTAGGATTTTGATGGAAAAATTGCAGACTTGACCCTAGGCTTTTCTCATGTGTTATTGTTTGGTTCCAGGACTTATTTTATTTGTATTTTGGTCCCTATGAGCTATGAGTTTTGTTTTTAATTAAATAAAAAGCATTTTTGCTCCAAAAATCCCGAGATTTTGACATGTAGCCCCTGCTACTGTGTAGGAATTTTGATGATTTTTGGGTTGTGTTTTGATTTCGTTTATTATTTTAAAATTTTCAAAAACCTTAAAAATCATCCCTGTTTATTTTAGAAAATCAACTAAAGATATCAAAATACCTTGAAAAATTCCAAAAACTTTTATGATTGTGTGTTTTGTGTTGTTTGAGTTTTTATGTAATTTTTTATTTCCATTTATAAAACCTATAAAATAGAAAAAAGTGAAAACCTTATAAAAATCATTAAAAATTCATAAAAAATAAAAAAATGTGTTTTCTTCTTCTATAGATAGATTTTATTTTGTAGTTTCACATAATATTACTGCTAGGATTTTATAGACATTTTAATTAGTTTTAATTTACCTTTAGATCCCAGTTGTACATTGTTTTATGTTTTTTGACTTTCTTTTATTGTTAGAAAATTAATTAAAAATCATAAAAAACCTCGTAAAATTCACAAAAATACTTTAATATTCTAAAAACACAAAAACATTGTTGTTTTGAATTTTGAGAATTTTGGACCCTTTAATAATTGCTTGAGTGTTGCTTTTTGGTTTTTCTGTATTCTTTTCTCATTATAAAAATCATAAAAATTTTTGAAAAAATTAAAAACCACCAATTTCTTCTTTTTCTTGGTTGCTCGACTACTTTGTAGACTTGTCATTTCGTGCTCCTTGTGATCGACCCTGGTAGCTATACCAGGTAAAATAAAATAGCAAGACCGCTTGTCACATTTTAATTGCTTTATTTCTTTATTTGGTGGTCGGTTTTTCTTGATCGAGCCACTCTTAGTCGATTAGAGTCGCAACGACCTTGATCTGATTTTCCGAGACTTAACCCTGGTCGGCTTGGCCGCTCATCAACATGTTGAACCACTGGTTGGTGCTGACTGGGCTGAGGAGACTGTGGCGGGGCATGTTTCTTCATTTCAGCGGGAGTGGGAGCCGATGCAGACACGGAGTTGCAAGAACTAATTGTGCTCACCAGTATTTCCAACTGCTTAGTGATTTTATCTAGCTTGTCCATGTGTTTTGTCCTCTGTTCGATCACATCAAGTTTTTCCAGGTCCGGTGATCGCTTTTCGAATATGTCCACTTTGGACATGTGGCTCCCAGTAATGCTCATATTAGATCTCTCATCCTTGTCTGGCTCGTGGGATGCTGCCATATGCATGGGCTTTTGAATATCCTGTAGCTGGCTGTGATAGGCATGGGATGACGATAACACAGCCTATCATTCGGCCATTTCTTCAAAGATCTACCAGACGGTGTCCTCATCTTTGTTGAAATGTGAGCCACCACATGCGACATCCACAAGCTTATGACTCTCTATTGTAATCTCTCCGAAGAAATGTTGGACCATGCTAGTCCTACGAATCTCATGATGGGGTCACTTTTCTTGCAACACATTAAACCTCTTCCAAGCCTCATGGATGGATTCATGGGTGTATTAGGTGAAGTTTGCTATACATGTGCACATCTGATTAATTCGCCTAAGAGGATAGTATTTGTGCAAAAAGGCTATCTTCAATTCTTCCTAGGTAGTGACGACCATCCCCAAGTTGTTGATCCAATGAAGGGCCTTATCCTGAAGGCTTAAGGGAAATGCCATCATCTTGACTACCCCTAGAGGTATACCAGGGTAGTGAGTTGTGCCATGGATGTGCAAGAATTGTCGTAGATGAATGTAAGGTTCTTCGTTGGCGTTTCGTCGGAAGGTGGGTAGGAACGCCAGTAGCCAAGGCTTCAATTCAGAATGGGCATGGGTTGCAGGAATCTGGACCCATTCAGTGACTTGTCCCACCCCAGGATTGTATGTTTCTTTGAGAGTCAGCTTGGGCCGCTCTTCTCTAGGCTCATCTACTGGGCGTCTATCCCTCTTCTCAAGTCATTGAGCATATCTTGGAAGGTGACCTATGTTAAAGTCTGGTCCATGAGTTGTTGCTGGATTGCCTGAATAGAGGCAAGGATACGGGCATTCACTGCATTCCGATCCGGCTGTGGACTCGGATCTGGTTGAGGTGGCGGTTGCGGTCCCCTCCCTTTTCCTCCAGGAGCTATCTCTCTCTCTCTATGATCCCTAGTCTGATTCTATCACAATTTCTGGCTCCAGGTTGGGCTCTTGATCTGCAAATGGAATAATGCCCCGATCAGTCTATATGGAGGCACCAGATGTAACAAATAAATCTGTATTAAGGTCAATACAGAACTTCATTAAGGATGGTGATGTGTAAGGAGTAAAATCAATAGCCATCCAAAATGGATAGAGTTTGGGACGAGAGTGATCACAGATTATTGGAGAAGACGGGGAGTCTGGAGATCGGTTCACGGAGTTTGAACCGGGTTCTTGGAAATCGCCCCGAATTATTGGAGGTGACGAGCATATGGAATCGATGTTTGTGTCAGCAGGGCCCCGACTAATCCACCCATGTGCCGTCATCTCGAAGGTCAAGAGGAGATCGAGAATGGAAGAATGATACGGAGGTCAAACAAGAAATAAAGGGAATATGAAATAGTAGAAGGCTCCAAATGAGCAGGGGGTCAAGTAACGAATCAAAATAAAGTGCAAAAAGGAACACAATGTGCATGACTGATCTTTGAATCTTAATCTAATTCAAACGTTAAGGATTGGTTCACCCACTCAACACATGTGAAGCCGTAAAAGTTTGGCTATTTTTATATTTTTAATTTTATTGTTATTTTCAGGCAACCTTATAACAAGTCCTTATGTACGCTAACCCTATAGGAGCATGTGTACTACCAGGTAAGTGCCCTGTACTTATTCCACCTCCTTTGTAACCCGTGATCTGTGCACTGAAGGGTCCTTGATCCTAGGCCTGGGTAGATACTCTTTTAAAGAAATAGAGAAAGGAAGCCAATAGGCAAAATCAATACTTCGGACCTCGCTCGCAACGGAATCACCCATGAGCGTGCAAGGACCTACTCAGACGTAAATCGATGAGATAGACACACCCGTGATGGCGTGGCCTAATCTCGATACTTCAGACCAAGTTGGATGCTCCACACAAGGCAGGAACACCGTGCTTGACTAGGCCCTACTTGGTCACGTACAATAGAAGCACCATACTTCGCAAACCCAGGTGATAATCAAGCTGTTACAGATCAGGATTTGGGCTCTTATCCTTAGCGGGTCGCGCCTTACTCAATCTGGAGTGTACCTGAAAACAATGTGGACTTTATGAACCCCAAACAATGAAATGGTTTCTTACAAATTTTAATTAAGTTCAAGTTTATTTAGCAGTCCCTTTTTTAATTTTTGGGTTTTCAATTTTTTGAGTATTTCTCAAAGCAAGCCGCCTAACGATTTTTTTTTAAAAATTTTCCTTTATGTCCTAAGTGATATAAACACAAGGGGAGTGGACATAAAAGTCGTGCAAGTCGTCACTAAGGTAGAAATCTTACCTTAGTGACTAATGATGCATGCAAAGTTAGAATTACTTACAGTGCTTCCCATCTCTCTCCATGCGGGATGCAAGGCAGAAATGAAATATTTACACTATATGACGATATGCAAAGGCGAGAAAACATGCTAAAAGTAGCTGCTATTATCGGGAAGAACCTTATGCTAATCACTCAAAAATGGATCCTGTATGTCCGATCTTGGAGACATCTCTGTGCCTACCACAACAGGTCCTGCAAGTGTTGTAT
The DNA here is from genome assembly GCA_037367405.1 of Ottelia alismoides. Classification (NCBI taxonomy): domain Eukaryota; kingdom Viridiplantae; phylum Streptophyta; class Magnoliopsida; order Alismatales; family Hydrocharitaceae; genus Ottelia; species Ottelia alismoides. The sequence goes on along the minus strand of JAZKJV010001037.1, from coordinate 413,063 downwards.
GAGGTCTCTCACAGCTCGTGGTCCAAGTAATTAGCAATTAATTTTTGACTAAGTCCAAGCAAAGTATACTATAGGTGCATGCAATGTTGTTGGGCTTTGGACCTAGCTACCGAGTCAAGCAACCTACTATCTGAGAGCTCACTCACAAAAAAATATAAACGAAGGCAGAAAGCCCCAATTAAGGTAAACAAATGAAACAAAGGTGATAAAACAAGTAAAATCTGGTATGAGGCACCCAGGTGAACAGACACCCGCGCAATGGACCTCGTGTGGTGGAGAGAGTAGTGTCCAATTTAATTACAAATTATTTTGCAAAAATTAAATCTCTCCCTCACTAAAAATAGAAAATGCTATGCTAAGTCTGCTCTCTTCCTCTTTCCCTTTTACTCTCTCTTTCTCTCTCCTGGTCAGCTCACAAAGAGACAGCCGACCTCTGCTTGCATCAGGTGTGCCCACCTCCAAAGAGATAGCCCTCGTCAAGCGGTCCCTCGCAATAAAGATTAACCAGAAAATGGATTAGAACAGTCAAATAATTATTAAAGAATAAATAGTAGAAAATGAAAATAAATAATGGACAGCTATATATATAAATGTGCTACAATCTATTGCTCCCCAGCAACGATGCCATTTGTCGAAGAGGTATTTTTCACGGGTCTAAATATGTGTCACACAAGGCGATGACACAGACGTTGTGGCGACCCACAAGAAACCCAGTATTTAAACAACAATAATCCCATAATAATAACTTAGAAACGAAAATACTTTGTGGATCAAAATTTATTATAAACCCTACGAAATGGTCATAAAGTGACAAGCAGAGTAGGGTGTCGAACATAGGGAACACACGGGGTAGCACTCAATATTATTTAAGAATAAATAATATAAGTGTGTGTAGGTATATATATATATTCACTATTAGACTAATGATGTGGATTTTTATTTTTATAATTTTTATTTTTTTGTTTTATATATTTTTTAGTTTTATATTTTTATTTTCTTTTTATTTTTTTTAGATTTTTATATTTTTCTTTTCCTTTTAATTATCTAATGTAAGAATAAATAATATTATTTATACAATAATGGATAAAAGGGATATAAATATAACTAAAAATAACCAAAAATATAGAATTAAATATTTTTGGGGTTTTAATTTTTTACTCTTTTTATATTTTTAGTGAATTTTTCTACTTTTTATATATTTTAAAGTTCAAAATACACAAAATAAGGGGAATTTTAATTGGGTTGAATAGTTTTAATAGTTAAAAATATTTACTAAATCCAAAAACTCTCAAAATTATTTTTAATATATACTGATATATTTAAATATAGAGCATGAGCGAGTATTTTTGGATTTTTAGAATAGTTCTTATAAATTTTATAGGATTTTGTGGTTTTTTGATTTTTAGGTATTTTCCTTTTATATTTTTTTGAAATTTTCTGTTTGGAGGTATTATATACTATAATAGGCACACACTATTTTTTTTGGAAATTATTAGACATGATTTTATAATTTTTTGGGGTTTTTTAAGACAAACAAGGACTGGCCATGCCCTATTTGATTTTTAGAAAATAGGAAAAGGACATAAAATGCAAATATGATTATATAGTGTGATCAAGCATTAATCCAGGTACCTACTCCTATTTTTTGGTGATTTTGAGGCATGACAACTATTTTTAATAAATAGGAAACTAATCACAAACCTATTTGACCTGACAGGGATATAATTGCGATTAAAAATAAATTCGAGGGGAATAGTGCAATTTAACCCAAAATTTAACACTGATATTCAAACTTATATATTAATCAACAAATAAAACAACTAGTGAGGGATCAGTAGCAATTTCATAAGATAAAACGTGCGCATGCACGTGACTCTGACAAGGACTAAACTGCGATATACGAAAGGTTCAAGGGGGCTACATGTATTTTGCCCGTAAATTTTAAATTACTGATGAATCTCCATTTCATCACCTTTATTCTATCATTTTGGCCTTAAAAACCCTAGTAAATGCATGTAATTACCTTTAATTTAAGCAAATTGACATTCCTACATTATTGTGTAAAATTTGTATACAATATAGTTTTTAATGCCAAAATTATAGAATAAAGAAAAGAAAACGAATAAAATGTCAAAGATATTTTATGATCCTAAACCCCGAGACCTAGGCATCTTGATGACTAGGTCAACAAGGAATAAAGGAGGGGGAGATAAGGGTCCAAAATACAATAAAAATCCCTTTTATTTATTCATTCTTTATTCATTTTGGGACCTATTTTATTTTTCCACTTTTTATAATGCAAATAAAGAAACTTTGTACATAAAAATTATAAGTAATAAAATATAGAAAAAATACAAAATTTATTTCATACAGAAAATAACATACAGAATAAAAGATACGGTCTAAATAAGATTCCAAAATCCTAACTTCCCAAACCCATATCTCTCAAATATAAACTCAAAATATATAAAAATCACCTTTAATTGTATATAACTTTTAACAAGATATTTAATGGTTTCATATTTTTTGGAGTTAAGGTGTGAAAGTTTGGTTTTGGACCACTATTATATTGTTTACCAGATTAAAATATTCATTTTTTTATTATTTAGTATTTTTATAATTTTATAGTTTTATAGTTTTGTAAATATTATTTATAAAATATGTACATATTAAAACTAAAATAAAATCATAAAGAAAACATTAAAATATAATACTCATATAAAATACACAGGTAATTTGCCTACAACTATACCTATACAACTAATTCACCTATTTATTTAGGTGTATATATTATATCAAAAAATATAATAAAAATATATTTAAGTATATAAAAATAAGTTATTATTTTTTGAAAAAATAAACCAAATTATTAAAATTAAAAATACAAAGTAAAAATAAAAGGCCAAAAACATAGATAAATATGCCTATATTATAACCCTAAAAAATGATATGTAATTAATTACTTCTAAAAAATAAATAAAAATCATGATAAAATAATTCAAAAAATAGTAAACATTTTTATTTTATAACCTAAAATTAGTAAGATCATTTACTATTTTTTATCGATTTTTTAATTAATTTTGGCAGTGTTTTTTCTGGTTGGTCCACGTGGACCAACCAGCTTCCCCCGCCCGTTGACTTCTGTCAACTCTCTCACCAAGGTCTCTAGGTTTGTCAGACCTCAATTCTCGACACATTTCTTGATTTTTTGGAGCCCGCTACTTTCATCTTTTGTGATCGACGCCTTCACGACTTTTCTTGCTCGTTCATCGAGCATACACGCCCAAGCATCTCCTCGGGCTTTGGATCGTTGCAGAACTCCCATCGATTCGATCTTCTCGCCACTTCATCCACCTTGTACAAAAGACCCCCTGATCTTTCCTTCAACTTTGGAACCCTCTTTGTCATGTTTCCTCTCCTCCTCTCACGCTCAAAGGATCGAAGGAGGTGACTGCTCCTTCTCCTTGCCTGTAGGTTGATCGAGGAGGCAGCGCGAAGTGACACTCCACCATCTCCGGCAGCCTCCACTGCCGTGAGGTCTTCTTCCTGATCTTGGCTGGTGAGGTTCACTTTTTATTGCATTTTCCTGCTTAGAATAGTTCTTAGGTGAAGTTTTATATTTTCTTTCGTGCTTTGATCACGTACTTAGTCGTAACCATCCATTCTCGTAGTTCGTCGGACCCAGCTCCGATGAACTCCACCACTGCATACCCGGCTGTTATCCGACATCACCAACCACCTCCACTTCTTCCCCTTCCATTTCCCACTATCCCATGCCTCTTCATACCCCCAGATCCATCGTGGATCTGGAGACCAGGTCTCTACCCTCGTCATTGCCACCGGAGACCTCCACCACCCACCTCCTCATGTCCACCTACGCCCAAAGCCCCCAGATTTCCTTTCTTGTTGTCCATGCACGATTCTTGCAGGATTTGGGACCCAAAGGACCCTTACAGGGTTTTTTTTTCAGAAGACTGTGATACCTGGAGCTCCTCGTCTTCCACAAGCTTGGCATCCATCACCGGAGCTCTAGGTCACCTTCTGAAGCCACCTGCAAGTAGAGGAATGAGATGGGTCCATTTTGCGACCCTTGGAGCGAATTCAGGCCACCAGATCAGCGTCACACCGCAGATCGAAGTTCCTCTGCCGCCTTATTCTTCCCCGTTCATACAGGGAGGTCCAAGGCTGTTAGATCGGGCCTCGAGCCCAGATGGTCTCTCCACCATTGGATCCACACGATCTTTCACCGTCAGATCTTCCTAGGGATTCTAATCGTAGCCATCGAGCAGCGAAGCGTCATCGTCGTGTCTGTGCGCGACGCGTATCAAGTGAAGCTCCTCTCGCCATTGGATGTTCGCCTATTGTGTGGTATTTCGCGAGCTTAGCCCCACAATTTTTTGTATTTAATGTTTGAACCATAAAGTTTCCTCTACCATATAATAAGTTTTAGATTATTTCAGTTAGGCCCCTATACTTACTTTTCGTTAATTACAAGTAGTTCCTCGGTCACGTCACCTTACGTGCCTGTGCGCGTGACGTTATAGCAATTTGCAAAGAACCCACTGGGATTTTGTGTATTTATTTTTAATCTAGAAACCTTTTATGCACGTTTATTAATTTTGGAAAAATTGCAAGAAGTCCCCTGAACTTATTTTTATTAAAAAAATGCCCCTATTAGTAATGTAGTTTCTCTTTATTTCTTGTATTTAATTTAAATAGCATTTAAACTCCAAAAATTCCGAAAAAATATGTGTATGCTCTTGATTGCACACACTTTCATATCATCTATTTATTTTGCAATTTTAGGATTTTTTAGTATTTATTAAAAAACAAAAATATCCTAAAATGTCTTTGTCTACAGTAGAAATTCCATAAAAATATTAAAGTTTCTGAAAAATTCCAAAAAAATATATTTTATGTTTATTTATTTATTTCATAACTCAGACCAAAAATCCTTAAAAAATTATAAAATAAAATACCTAAAAATTAGAAAACCATAAAAAAAATCCTTTAAAAATATATAAAATTCACAAAAACCCCAAAAATGAATTATTTATTTCTAAATTGTCTAAATATTATTATTATTTTAAAATTAATTTGGACAACTTTTTACATCTTTTGATATTTTAAATTTCCATTTCAATTACGGATATTTATTTAACCTGATTTAGGGTATTTTAGACTTTAAAAATATATAAAAATTAGCAAAAATTCTTTAAAAAGCACAAAAATAGAGAAAATATTTGAAAACCCAAAAATATTTATTTTCTGTTATTGTTTATTTTTATTAATATTTATATCTACCCTAGCCTATATTGTATATATAAACTTTATATATATCTATATTATCTTAAAGGAAAAAGAATTTAAAAAATATAAAAAATATAAAAAGAAAATGTAAAAACAGAAAATTAAAATCAAAATACAAAATATAAAACAAAAATAAAATAAAAAATTAAAATATAAAAAACCCACAAAAAAGATGCATAGATAAATCATCTCACAATCAGTTTTGTGCATTGATTTGCCCATTCTATCCTTTGTTCTCCTTGTGTTTGACCTCTACATGCTTGCACACTATACACATCCATTTAAATTTATAATAAATTTTAACTCCACATTTGCTTTTTATTGCTTAATCCTCATTGTGGGTTAATTGTTTAATTTAGAGGTTTTCTGGAGAGGTAAATGCAACGATAGCGGTCTCGCCTTATGCGACCATACAACCCTCTACAAAATCATTATTTCAACTATATAAAATATTTACAGGACTTTCTAGCAAATACAAAAAGGTAGAGGGAGGACTTTGAAATCTATCCACTTATAGCTTGGGATCCAACCATCTACGGAGTTCCACGTGTTTGATCATGCGGTCCCATTCGCGTACCCCTTCGCGTACCCCTTCATGAATATTCAACAGTCCATATTAGATCTGGACCGTTGTTCTTGATCAAACGACGTCGAGGGGCATCATAAGAATCGCCAAGAACATGCCACCAGTGAACTTTGATCCTTCGATTCCATGTGCTCCGGTGGTGGAATGGGTCTTCGACAGGCTCAACAGGGAGTTGGGCATCTTTCGCGTGCCACGGCGGGGTCCACAGGAGGCGAGGGGGCTCGTAGTGCTCCGGTGAGGTCGAAGTACCTGGAGCTGCTCCAAGTGGTCGTTGAGGTTCCAAACGTATCCTCAACCCTGAAATTAGCACCAAAACATTCCTGGGTGCGAGGGCTATCTCCTCGACCTAGGGATTGATCAAAATGATGGGGGAAATTGAATATAGGGGGGACCTCCGGTGATGGCGGCGGAGGGAGCTCTAAGTCCCAGATCCATGATGGATCGGGGTTGGATGAAATGGGGATTCGATGGAGAAGGCAAGGAGGAGAGAGATGGCATGCATATCGGGACGGATCAACAGTCGGATAACTATGATTTTGACTTGGAGACTGAGCCCCAGGAATTGGGGATTTTCGAATTAAGTGCTACTCGATTGATTAAACCTCAAATTAATGATGTAGAACGAAATCTACACTACAAGATTACCTAAGAATGCAGAAAAGAGGGGCTCAATCGGCCTGAGAAGCCAGGAGCAAAACCTCATGGCGAGGGTTCACCAGAGATTGTGGATGCGCCTCTTCCTTGGCCCTTCCTTGTTGCAAATGCCAACTTCGCATTGCTGTCAGTTTGGCGGAGCCTTCTGGAGCAATTTAAGGGGTTAAGGACCATGAAAAAGGGATCGAAAATCAGAATGAAGCGATGGAGGTGTATTTATAGGCAAAATTTCGAGGCTTTACAAGGAGAGATAGCGTGCAACGATGAAGGAGTTGGTGGAGATTCGATGATTGGCATGGATCTAGGACGGAGATGCTACAGGAAGGTGGTGGTCTCAAGGGCAATGGATTAAGAAGGATGTGTGGAGAAAATGGAAAAGTGGCGCCCTCGTGATGTTCTGACAGAAGTCAGAAGGGGGGCAGACAATTGACCTAAGTCAATGAATGGAGGTGCCTGGTTGGTCCACATTGACCAACTAGGAATCTCTAATGCAAAAATGCCTTGGAAATGGATAATAAATAGTAATCGATTTACTATTTTTAGGTTATAAAATAAAAAATGTTTCTAATTTTCTGCAGTATTTTATACATATTTTTATTTATTTTTTAGAGGTAACTAATTACAAGTTTATTTTTAGGGTTTTATTTATAGGTATATTTACCAATGTTTTGAGTATTTTATTTTTTTTATAATTTTTATTTTAATTTTATTTGTTATTTTATATATTTACAGCTTGTTTCATATACTTAAATATATTTTTATTATATTTTTATGCTATAATATATACACTTAAATAAATATATGTGTGTATTATATATGTATAGTTATTATATATTCAGCTATGTATTTTTGCATTTTATTTTATTATTTTATTAATGGTTTTATTTTAGTTTTAATGTGTACATATGATATAAATAATATTTAAAAAACTATGGAAATATAAAATTATAAAAATAATAATAAATAAATAAAAATGAATATTTTATTCAGGTATATTGTACAATAGGGGTCCAAAATCTTAGTTTCACACCTTGACTCCAAAGAATATGAAACCTCCTTCATTAAACAGCTTATTAAAAAGTTATATACAATTAAAGGTGATTTTGATACATTTTGAGTTCTTACTTGTGATATATGGGTCTGTGAAGTTTGAGTTTTAGGATTTTATTCTGTGCATAAAATGTACATTGCATGTTATTTTTGCATGAAGTAAATTTTGTATTTTCCTGTATATGTTTAGCCACAATTTTCATGTACAAATTTCTTTATTTAAGGTTTAAAAAATAAAGAAAAAAATAGGTCCCAAAAAGTAATTATTAACCTATATTGTAGAGTGATCCGTCTGTGTTTTCTGTACAAGTAGCCACCCTATCTCCCCCTACTTTATTCCTCGTCAACTAAGTCATCATGATGACTGAGTCTCGAGGGCTAGGGTAAGTTCAGTGTTGACACTTCGCTCTTTTTCTTTTCTTTCCTTTATTCTTCTATGTTAGCAATAAATACCAGAAACGTATAGTATTTTATACAGTATTTAGTATAAATTAATGAATGTTTATTTTGACAAATTAATGATATATTCATGCATTAAACAAGGGTTCAAATGCAAAAATTAAATATTAAAGGTGGTGAAATGGAGATTCATCACTCCTTTCAGAAGATCAGCAATCTAATCTTAGTCCAAATGTTAGACATTGATATGAATGTGATTGGATACAATCAGAATATTAGATTCACAGATCATTTAATCAAACATCTTTGAGAGGTCCCTGAGATCTGGATTTGAGATATGAACTCCATCCAAGTCACTATACATGGAACGCCCAATCGCCTTATCTTTATATCCAAGTATTCGCAGAGAAAGAGCATTATTCTTCAATGATTTCAGGAATAATTCTGTTGTTGATAATATATCTGAGCATTGGGAAATTTATGATTATATATGACTTAATTATCACGAATAATATGAATATGAATAATATTATTTAGACACGTGAGAATAATTATCCAAGATAATTAATATGATTTAATTATTAAGGATGTGATTAACGTAGATATCATTATCCATAATAGTCATAAATATTATAAATATAATTTATAATATGATGGAGATACTTAATTGTAAGTAATATTTGCAAATTAAATGTTAATTTAAATTGGATTCACATTGAATAATTTATTGTAAATGCATTTTACATTTTATATTGGATGCATGACAATGATTCATAATTGTTGATAATATGATAGAATATACCATAAAGTAACTTGGAATTATTTTGGTGAATAATTATGCAACAAAAGTTGTTTCACAAGTGGAATATTTTGTGAGATATGGGATCTCACAAAAAAATTAGAATGAGAAAGCCACCTGCCATTCAAGGAGAGTTTGGCCACAATGAGTCCCATTTCAATGTGATCGTCCATTTCATGAATGGAAGGAGGCTCTCGTTCCATTCATTCCACATGATATTGATTTGAATTAATTTAAATGCGTTGTTATTTATTTGAAATATATTTAATTTATTTTAAATTGATTTATTGTTGTTGCAAATTTATGTAACAAAATCATGGCCATTGATTGAAAGCACAAAATCATCTACACCATCGATTTTGTGTGCACATGGATTGGGATCCATGGACATCCAATATGTTATAAAAGAAAGGGTAACCCTAACTCTTTCTTTACAACAAAAATTGCAAGATCAACTTCTCTCCCTCTATTATCTACACATACTCCATCTCTCTCGCTCTCTCAATTGTGGCCATCCACATACTGACCTAGCGAGCTTCACTGTTGCCGTCACGCTGTTGTTTTGCCAGATCGACTGCTCATGAATCTCCATCCTCTTTGGTGCTCCTTGCTCGTGAAGAAGATGTTGGATTTCATGAGACAAAATTAAGTGATTCATTGCTTAGATCTTCAACTTGGATTGCGAGAAGCACACATTTATCTGCTTGCTTGTAGTTATCTCCATCGCCAGATCGGACTTGAGACAGGAGGTCTCATACTTTAGAGACAAGAGCAACTAGTATGACTAGTTGTCCTAGGTTGTATGTGATGCAACTTACACACTTCCGTGATGCGCTAAGGCCCAAACCATAGCCTTCAAACCAATCAAACCACGAAACATAGGTTCACCAACTCAACACAATGAGACATAAGAGTTCGGTAATTATCTTGTCAATTTTATTGGTTCTTAATCAATATTGTCAATTTTAGTCCTTACGGCTAACCCTATAGGATAGTGAGTACTCACCCGACAATCGTCGTGTACTTTCCACCTCCTTTGAAACATTAGCCTGTTATTTTTGAGGTCCTTATTATCGAATATGGGTCCACTACTCCGCTAAAGAAATGGAGGGAAAGGAAGCCAATAGGAGAAACCTATACTTCCCCCTTACATGGTACTCACCCATGGTATGATGGGACAGGGACCCACTGTCGCAGTTCTCCTATGCACAGTACTTAAGACTAAATCCATAAGAGAACCTATCCCCACTCACCCACACAGTGATAGAAGCGTCAATTCTTCGCAGGCCTAGGCGATACACAAGGCAGAATCCAGGTTGGATTTCTGGCTCTAATCCTTATGGGTCATTCCTTACTCGTTCTGGATGGTACCTGAGAACAATGAGGACTTTGTGCACCCAATAAAATATAGTTTTATTCATTTGTTTAATTAGGTCATAGTTTTCTTAGTAGTCCCTTATTTAGTTTTGTCTAGTTTTCGTTTTTTTGAGTATTTTTCATGCAAGAGGTCTAACAATTTTATTAATTCTTTGCTTAGCCTATGTGAGCAAAATTAGAGGAGAAGACGGAAAATCAATGCAAGTCGGAAAAAGATGATGCAATGCCTCAATCAGCAGACTTGCAATGCTTCACATCTCTCTCCATGTGGAATACTAGACCAGAAATTTAAACCTATACTATATGCAATGCAACAGGAAAATCACCCTATGATATGAGCTTTTATTAACATAAAGAACTTGTTCAATTGGACTAAGTCCAAGCATGAGACTATAGGTACATGAGTGATATTAGGGCTTTGGACCTAGATTTATTCGAACATACATTCCTATAGTCTAAGAACTCATTCCACAATCAATAAAATAAAAATAAAGCGAAAAATAAAAAATACGGAAAACAAATAAAAAGAAGAGGGAAAATATGGAGGAATAAATATAGAAGATGTTCGGGTACTGTATTATTACAATTTAATTGAATAAATCTCTCTCACACAAAAATTAAACTAAATCTATACTAAGATGAATATGTTCGGCATCTTGTTTCCTCTACTATTCTCTCCAACCGGTGGGCAATAGAACCACCGATCTCTGCGACTCTCACGTATGTAGAATCTCCAAAGAAATCCTCCCTCGATAGGAATACCATCGCATCAAATTCAAACAAGAAGATGGTTAGAACAATCTTAGATAAAAAAAAAGAATAAAGAGAAAAAGAATAAAGAGATAAACAGATAAAAGATGAATAATGGAAGAACAAGCTAAATAAAATATACTATGATCTACAAATCGATGCTCCCCGGTAACGACGCCATTTAATGAGTCGAGAAGTGAGGGGTACCTAACGTCTGGTCTTGGAGGAGCATGTGGTGTCCGACAAGTCGAATCCAACAATTGCTGTATCGACGTTTTCTCGACACTCGCTATGTAATCCAATCGATTCGATCAATGATTAACCCATGATGATGATAAAGCAATATAAAAAAGCAAGCTAAAATTTATTATACCCTACAAAAATGTGTATCGAAGACAATTATTAGGGGACGAACCATAGAGAGCACACGAGGCAGAGAAGAAATGATGAAGAGACGTTTCTAGATTTTTTAAAATATATATATATAATCAAAATTAACAAATAAGATATTATTGGAATTTATGGATTTTTCTCTATTTTATGACTTTTAGGTAATTGTTGAGATTTTTTAAGGATTTTTAGATAAGGAAATAACAAACTAAAGAAAATAGAAAATACAAGAGCCTGAAATATACTTAATAAATATCTATCAAATCACATTGAGCCCAATTTAATTTTTTTGGATACTAGATGGTAAAAGAAAATTTAGAGATTGAAAATATATTTTTGTGATTTTTCTGTGATTTTATAGAACACATATTTTTCTTCATGTTTAATTATTAAAATCCTAAAAATATCAAAACACCTTTAAAAATTCCAAAAATTAGAGTGTTTATATTAGTATATATTCTACCTTCTATCCAAAAATCACAAAAATACAAAAAGAAAATCGTAAAACCACAAAACCCTTAAAACTCTATAAAAATCATTAAAAATTTATTAAATTCCAAAAAATATTTTTTCTATTTAATATTTTCCTTATTATATATAGTATATATTTAAAATAGTTTTGGGAATTTTTGAGCCTATTCTCCATTGTAAAATCCAAAATAATCCGGACATATTATTTTATTCACGATTTTATACATTTTAGTACTTTAAAAATACATAAAAATTAGCAAAAATAATTAGAAAAAAATCTTCAAAAATTTCCAAAAACTAAGAAAAATATTAAAAACATAAAAAACATTTTATGCTTTGTATTTTCAGCATATTTATGTGTATTTAAAAATCTAAATTCATAAATATACTATATATATCTTATATTACTTATGTAGTATATATTATTATATATAATTACATATTATACTTTAAAATGATATATAGACAAAAAATTTTCAAAATGAAAAATGAAATAAAATATAAAAAATATAAACTATAAAATATAAAATAATTTAAAATCCATTAAAGGTCTCATATAATAATACAAAATTAATTATTATTAACTAATGATAATTATTACTATATATATATGTCCTTCGTTGTTCTCAATGGTTCGACCCCTACACTTACATACTATGCACATATTTTATATGGTATAATAAATTTCATCTCACTTAATTTTGATTGCATATGTCATTCGTGGGTTGATTGCTGATTTATTTGGATTGTTTGAGTACTGAGTGCCAAGGGAGAGCTGATACATCCATTACCAGATCCAACTTGTCAGACACCACATGCTCCTCCAAGATCGGACGTTAGGTATCTCGAGCGAATCAGATTGTCAGAACTTCAGATTAAGTCTTCAAGCAGACTCAACCCTACTTTCATATACACTGATATAGGCACCAATACTTAGTAAATCCAATCAATAAACAAGGTAGTACCTAGGCTGGAATTTAGGCTCTAAATCTTAGGATCGTGCCTCACTCTATATGAAATGTACCTAAAAACAATGTGGGCTTTATGAACCAAATCCAATGAAGTCCAATTAATTGATTTTAGGTAGGTCAAGGTTTTCTTAGCTTCATTTTTTTAATTTTTTTAGCTTATATATTTTGAGTAAATTTCAAACAAAAACCTAACAAATTTTCCTATTCTCAATTATTCTAAGTCCAAGAAAATAGGGATAGAAATCAGAAAAGCCGACGTGCGAGAAAACTATGAATGTGAATGCAAAGTCAAAAATGCGTACTTTGCTCCAGCACTTTACATGCAAAGTGATCCATGCATAAATTCAAACTAATTCATATGCAATGCATTGCATTGAAATCGTCCTAAGAAGGAATTGCTATTATTGTGAAGCACCACTTAATTTGACTAAGTCCAAGCATAATGATATATAGAAACATGAATATAGTTAGGATGTGGACCTAATTACCAAATCAAGCAATCCTAAATTGTGGGTTCAATCAGTGAAGATGTATAAAAAAGGCTAAAATACACAAATCACGAGAAGCAATTGAAAAATAGGAAGGATAAAAGAGAAGGCGACAAAAAGACGTAAAACCACATGGGCCCCCAAGTGAACAATCACTTGGTAAAAAAAGACCCGTAATGTTTAAGTGTCTAGAGTCTCATATTTTATTACAAATTTAATTATAAATCTCTCTCTCATCAAAATAAAATAAAAGCTATTCTACTACTAATCTACTCCTCTCTCTCTCTCTATCTTTTGGTCTTTTTCCTGCTCTCTCATGTTGTCTTGGTCAGAAAAGCCAACTTTCACATTCCTCGGGTGCTTCAAATCTCCTACAAAGTTCTCCCTTGATTTGCGGGCCCTCACAGAAAAGTCAAAGAAGAGAGTAGTCAGAACAGTTCATAAAATATAAATAAAAATAAATAAAACAGAAAAAGAGATAATATATAAAGCAGACCAAACAAGCAATCATTTGATCAGTTGCTCTCGGTAATAGCACCATTTGATGGTTGAAGAACTGGTCTACTAGAGATAACAAGCAAGCCTAGCAATTGCTACGGCAACCGACTCTCCAAATCAATCAACAATCAACCCATAATATGATGAATAGATCACTAAATGCAAACATGATCCAAAATTTATTATAAATCCGCAATAAATGTGTATAGGGTAAGTATGGTGTAGTGTCGAACATAGTAAGCTGTGGTATAGATTGAGAAATTAATAATTAATCATTTCTAATTAATATTAACTTCATGTTTATTCTCTTTTTATCTTATCTTTGTTATTACTTTTGTGGGTTTTAATTATATTTAATTTTTATGATTTTTTTATTATTTGATATTTTCATATTTTTAAAATTTTAATTTTCTTATCTTGAAAATTTTTAATTTTCTTTGATTTTTAAAGTAAAATATATATTTAAATATTAATAATGATATTGAAGATAATATAAGTGATATATAGGATATATAGTATATATAGGGTATTATATTTTAAAAAAATCAAAATATAATCAAAATATAGAAAAAACATTTTTGTGTTTTTCTACACTATTCTCTGTTTTTGGCAATTTCTATAGTATTTTTTGCTAATTTTAGGTATTTTTAAAGTAATAAATATAGTGAAATAATGAACAAATTAATTAGTCGAGATTGTTTTAGATTTAATACATGTAAATAAGTCCAAAATTAACTTAACACTATTTTAATATACAATATATATAATATAGAAAATCAGAAATAGAAAGTAGATTTTAAATTTTTAACTAAATTTTGCTAATTTTTACAAGATTTTTAGGGTTATGTAATTTTTAAGTTTTATATTTTTTATTTTTAGTGATTTTCAGAAATGTAATAATATATATAATAATATAGATAATATGATTTTTAAAAACTTTTAGAGAATTTTTTTAATTTCTATGGATTTTAATATTTAGATAGGGAATAAAGCATCCTTTTATATTTTTAGTAAATAGGAAAAATAGTTGAAAGGCCAAATCAAAATTATGCGAGGTCAAGCATCACAACATGCATTTATTAATTTTCGTATAATTTTTAGAGAAATAAAAATATTTAAAATGATACATGCACACAAAAATAAAAGGGCACAATTCAAAGGGACCTAACTGTAATTTTAGTAAACTTTTTCAATAATAAGTTCATAAAATATAAGGGCTACTCATAATTTAACCAGAAGACACCTCACGTGGGTGTGCACATGAGGCTCTACAAAATGAACCAAAATGCAAATCGTCAAAAGTTGAGGGTCCTGAATGCAGATATTATAGAATTTTGACTACTACAATAAATATTTACAACACTACTTCTAAAAACAAAAAAGTGGAGGTGTGATTTACCCTTCAAAGCACGCTTATCGATGGTCTAGATGAGGGGTGCACATGGATCGGATAAAATCCGTAATCCGATCCAATCCGTTGTCATTGGATTGGATCGGTTTGGATTTATAAGTTCAATGGATCGGATCAGATTGAAATTTTGCAAATCCGTTCATCTATGGATTGGATCGGGTTATTATCAAAATCCGATCCGATCCAATCTGTTAATCCGTTGACAAATAAATAATTATTTCTTATCATTAAAGCACATTTTATATTTAATTCTATTTGAAAGCTATATTAAATATCCAAGCTACTCCCTTTATAGTTAAAATTTATTCCAACTCAAGCTTTAATCCACATCACTTGCTGGAAACCTCCTTACCCACCTCACTTGTTGGTTTTGAAAAAGCATTACCTACCGACAATGTCCTTCGAGCCCTTCCAATTTTCCAATCATAATACCCTTAAAAATAATAATACCTAATCCTAAACAACCTTAGGATCCTTCCAAACAAGACATCCACTCGTGCCGCACACATCTCTACCCTTAGGCGCGCACATCTCGGCTGGATGTTGACATCGTCTCCAGTTGTGCGCACGCACAATCCAATCTTTCTCACGTACGCGTGACCAGACCTCGTCCTCGGTTCTCCCAGACCTCTCTCGCACGTGTATCCAGATCTCCACCTTAGCCGTCTACTGTCTCGTCCTCAGCTACGCCCACCTCGTCCCCAGCCGCTCGCACGCAAAGCTAGACCCCCCTCGCGCATGCACAAAAAAACCTTGTCTTCGGCTCTCGCAGACCTCCCTCGTGTATGTGCAACCAGGAACCTCACCCCCGCACCGCACGGTCATACATGGTTCTTGTCCCAGATCTCCTTCATTTACGGTCCTTCGTCCCGCAATACGTAGACAGGCAGGTTAGTTGTAGTTCATATTTGATATATATACAAATTTACATTTTAGTCAAAGTAAAGGTAATACTTCTATGGCTTGTATGGGGTTACAATTATGTTATTTATATTTAGTTATAAAATGATTGTTCATATTATATCTATAACAATCGTAGTTTTTACTTTCCAAAAAGTAACTGATATTTTCTTTACATTTATCCATAATCTAAATTTTAGAATCATGATTTAAATATCAAGGTCTAGTGTGCTACAAACTTAATCATAACTTAGATGAGTATTAAAATCCGAACCAATCTGATCCAATCCGTAATCCGGTGGATCGGATTGGACTGGATTTGCATGTTTAACGGATTGGATTGGATTGGAAAAACAAAAAATCCATTAAATGTGGATTGGACACGGATTGAGCCAAAATCCGATCCAATCCGATCCATGTGCACCCCTAGTCTAGATCGCGTAACTAAAGCAGATCTATGGTTGTCGATGCTTGATACCCCTTTGTGAATTTGTGGTTGAGATTAGGTCTTCGGCATGATCGGATGGCTGATGTGGCACACGATCAGACAATTATAGTTGATACTGGACCGGCTTGGTCATCCAATGGTGGTTATTGTGCAGGAAGAATGGGGTAGAACAAGGAGGAGGGCCTCCTTCGATCAGTTGTTGCTGAGTTCTCCAGCAACTTGTAGAGCTTCCAATAGATGTAAAATGGAGCAAGGCTCCTTTCGAGGCAAGTGGAGGTTCTAGAAGGGCTCAAGCCTTGTTAATGAGAGGTCTAGAAGTCAGGCAAGTTAAAACATCTGGGATGGATTGTCTAGAGGCGAATCGCCTCAAATGAGGTTTGTAACTCTTAGTAAATGCATGGTTAGCTCAAGGAAAAGAAGGCAAAGGTTCCTGGGCATTTATTTGGTAGAAATGGTGAAGATGAGGTGGAGTGAAGCCTCTCCGATGATGGGTGGAGGAAGGAGAGTGGCAAACTTGATCTGGAGCAGATCAAGGTGGATGAGATGGTTTGGATGATAGAGAAATGAAAGAGGAATGAGATGATGGTGGAGCGAGATCGAAACAGGGGGGTTAAGATGATGAATGAAAGCTAGAGATATAAAGCTCCAACATACTGATTCCTTTGGGATTTTTGATGTTTAAGATGGCAGTAAATAAAATCGACACTACAACTACACCTAGGAATTGAAATCGAAGTTGAAATGATTGAAAGTAGCATCTTACCAAGTGGGTAGATCTGGGAGCAGAGGTTCGCAAGTAGGAGCTCCGACAAGGGTTGAATATCCCTTCTCCTCCCTTTTCCACATCGCAAATCAAGGGCCCTCGCCTCTTGTCATGAGGGAGATGCTTCGGCAAGAGATCCTTGGGGTTTACGGTTGATGAAATGGAGATTAAACTTGAATTGGAAGAGGAGATTTCAGACTTATAGCAAAATAAAAAAGTCCACATATCAAGGCTTTCTAATGAATTAGGGATTTATTTGATAAAATAAGAGATAGGGCGTGATAGACCATATTCCAAAGAAGAGATGTCGTGTAGGAGTCGAGATGAATCGAGCCTTGTACAATGCATAAAAATTTGACGAAGAACGGTGGTTGGAGGGTTTTAACATGCACTGACTTGGAGACAGTACAATTGACTGGGGTCAACTAAAGAAGGGTCCTCGTTGGTCCACGTCAGACCATGTGAGGACAAACCAGGAATAAAATTTGAAAGAAATTCAAAAAGAATTAGTAAATGCTTTTATTTAAAAATAGCCCATGTTTATTAATTTACAGACTATTTTATTACAACTTATTTATTTTCACAATTTTATTGAATAGGTATAATTATTTATATACTATTATTATATGTTTGTATATATAAATTATGTATTTATAACATGATTTAGATATTTTATACATAATACTTTATTTAATTATTTTATTTATTTATGGTGTTAATTAATAAATATTTACATATTTTTGTGTAATTTTTATAATTATATTTACATTCTTAAATAAATACATGTATTGTATAATATAAATATATTATATCTGTGCATTGGCATTTGATAGTATTTTTTATCTTTTTGGTTGGTTTTAATTTTTATTTATAATTTTAATATATAGTATATAATTATTTAAAAATATAAAAGAGACTAAAAATATGTATAATAAATATATTGACCTAAAATACAATTGTACAAGTACCTATGTACCCCACTTAGCAGGCTTTTGCATCTTAACTCCAATTAAAGTGAAACTACCTTCATTATAAATTATGTATATTTAAGAACAATGGAAGTGAATTTGGTTCAATTTGAGTTTAAATGGAGAAGATATTGATCAATGAAGTCATGTTTATGGTTTTTCCATCTGGGGTACACAAGATGACCTGTACATCATATATTTTTGCCAACATTTCTATATTTTTCTATACATTTATATTTACAAGTTTTATGTTGGAAGTATACATATTTGAGGTGTGTAAAATATCAAATATAAAAATCATCTATATACAATATAATATGAATTAGGGTTTTCTGTACGTATTTTTGTGCAATATTTGGCCCTTATCCCCCTTACTTTATTCCTTGTCAACCAAGTCAATATTGACCTGGTCTCGACAGTAAATATCTATGATATTTCCTTCTTTTTCTTTTCTTTCCTTTATTCTTTTATTTTGGTTTTAAATACATGTGTTTATACAAAATTTTCATGTTAATATCTAAATTCATGCAAGTTAGTGATATTTACATGCATTTTATTAGGCATTTAAAGCTTTAATGAATAAATAAAGGTGATGAAATAGAGATTCACTAGGATTCCGCATTTTGGTTTAATGCATCACAAAGCTCTCCCAACTTTCATTCTTAGCGAGGTGTGAGTTATCTATATTTGCACTACAACAAAGCTGATTGTGCTTACGAAACCTCCAAGAATCAAACGGCTTACTTAACGAGTTGGTCATGATACCTCCAAGGATCGAAGGGACATGAAAAACGAGGAAGTGTACATGGGGGTCTCACATTCGTTCTGTAGGGGGTTCATATTACATGAGTCTCAATAGCGTCACTATCACACTCTCGCTTGCGCTTCAACTTTATATCAAGATAAGCTACCTCTAGGATACATAGTCGTTGTGTATTTATATGATCAATTATATTTTGCTTACAATAATTATCTATCCATCAAACCAATAAAAAATAAGAATACACATTAATTATCTGTTATTCCACTTTATTCCATAACTTGATCTCAACAAACTATTTTGGTTACATGATAAGCTCTCCTTAGCCGGGATAAAGCGACTACATTTTAAGATAACATTTCATAAAATCACATCATGATTACCCTAGTTATAATGTCTCAATCTACAGTATTCATACCTGTCAAACTAGCCGAACAAGAACTTAAAATAAACCTCATTCCTTAAGTCATTATTCCACATTACTATTTATCCCTGAGCTTTACCTTCGAGTATAAGTGCTGAAGACGTGGGAGCATCATGTGGTCGTGGGCTCACAATTCCAGTAAAAAATAGTTCAGTTTAAGCGAGGAGACAAAAGATCCTGTCCAGTGAACCATCATCCAACGCTCTTGTTTTGGTTGCGGGGCCATCATTATTACTCGTCTTAAAATCCACTCTCCTCAACCCCCAAACGGAACGCATTCCCACAAATCGCCTGCAAAATTCCATCACCCATCAAATTACATCTCTCGCTCTTGCTCTATTCTTCGATCTTGTCCATTTGGAATATTGGGTAGTCCTCACTTTCGATCCAGAAGTAAGAAAGGCGAATCCTTTCTCTCCGTCGAGACTCGATGCTGAAGGCGCCGGACCACCAAGTTGCGGGCCACAGAGCTGAGAACGGGGTACCAGGGCCACTCGTGGATGAATCTGGTCGATTCTACAAGCCATTCCAGAAGAAAGATCGATGGGAGAGGGAGCTTTCTTTCTACAAATCCTTCTCGTCGGATCCCAGGATCCCAGATCGCGTTCGCAGGTTCTTCCCCGTATTCTACGGGACCAAAATCGTGGACGCCTCAGATGGGTCGGGAGTTTGCCCTTATATGATACTGGAAGATCTTGCTTGGGGGATGAATCACCCGTCCATCATCGATATCAAAATTGGGTCAAGAACATGGTAACGATACAGTTTCTTTCGAAGAGTTTTAAGGCATGCAGATATATATTGAGTTCACACTACTGCTTGATGTTTATACTCGAGAAGTTGCCGGATTGTGTAGTTATTATATTTTTCCAATTGAAACCAATAAAAATAGGAATTATATACCTGT
Organism: Ottelia alismoides; assembly: GCA_037367405.1. Classification (NCBI taxonomy): domain Eukaryota; kingdom Viridiplantae; phylum Streptophyta; class Magnoliopsida; order Alismatales; family Hydrocharitaceae; genus Ottelia; species Ottelia alismoides. Next base: position 392,739 of record JAZKJV010001037.1, on the reverse strand, counting down.
TTGGTTGGAGGGTTGGACAGGGTTGGCTTGGTCCAACCCGGGTTACCCCTCTAACCAAACAGGGTTCTCCTCCTTTCAGTTTACTATTCACAGGGGTACCCCTGCCCAACCCAACCATGTCGAAACCTGCAACCAAACAGGCCAGAGTTATTGGATGTGTCTATATATTAGATTGCGGTATGTTTGTTGAGGATTTGGGAATTTGCTGGGTTTCTGTCTATGTACTGATTTTTAGTCAGTCAACGGTCAATATAAACAATGAATCAAAACATTAATAGAACAGAGAAAATACTTTTAGTTGGGATTGAATGATGATATATGAGTATTAATAAATCATTTACCATCGGAATGGATGACATATCATCCATTATGTAAGTGAAGGGAGATATTACGGACTATAGGAGGAAGATTTATTGCAGTTCCTTCTCTAATTCGACAAATGAGAGCAGACACAGATTCTTGTCTGTTGACAACATGTTTTCTCTGACTAGAAGCTTCAACATGGCTGTAGCCATGAATTCTTGCAGACACAAACCATGGGATCCTCTTTCTGGTTGGACGTCCATAGTAAAAATAAGCCAGATGAACGGTTGAAAAAGACAAGCTCCGCTCAATCTGGTTTGACTGGGCATATAGCAATCATGCGTGTTATTTCTTGGCATGAACAACTGTAGAAACCTCATCCATAATATCCTTATACTTGCATGAATGCCTAATTTATTTGGATCCAGATATATATACTTTGATTGTTAGTATTTTTTTGTTTGTCCTAATTTGAATGAGACACAATGTCTCTCACGAAATTCATGGCTTTGCCTTTCTTCAACCTTATTCTATTTCTCCTTTGCTCTTTTAATGGTTGATGTTTTTTTTAATTATATATCAAATAGATCAACTGCTTATCTTTTTCTTTACGCAGTTTCTAAATTGTGGAGTGGGAAAGAAAAGAATCAACACTTTTGGAATTTGGACTTTCAAAACCGACATGTAGGCTCAAAGTTGGCTTGTTCTTTTAAAAAGTGAGATTCTTTTAGAGTAAATTTTGATGGTATTGGGCGACAATATGGAGTTCTTTATCAAAAAGTGATATTCTGTTTTAATAACGTGAGAGAGATAGGGATTGAACTGAAGTTCATACAGAACTATACCCCTTTCTTTAAGTTTTTTATATGAATAGTTAACGATTTCAATACACGATTACTGATTTTATTACTAATTTCATTTTGACTTCCAATAATAAGAATGGCAATATCCTTACAGGTACCCTCAGGCATCTGAGAAATATATACAGAAGAACGCCAAGAGAGATCAAGAATCCACAACTATTCCATTGGCTTTCAGGATATCTGGGTTGCAGATATATGGAAACGAGGGTTCAGTATTGTGGAAGCCCAGCAAGGACCAGGTCAAAGGTTTTGGAATTGGTGATGTAAGGTTGACTCTAAGGAAGTTTGTTTCTTTGAATTCATCGGACGACTCAGAGCCTGACTGTGCACTTGCTTCTGTTGTGTATGGCGGTGCGAAAGGGATCCTTGCGCAATTGTTGGAGTTGAAATCATGGTTTGAGGACCAGACACTCTTACACTTCTATTCGGTTTCAGTTTTTATGTTCTATGAAAAGGGCAAAGGAAAGGCTGGCGACTTGTTTCCAAAGGTGAAGCTCATAGATTTTGCTCATGTTTTTGAAGGTGAAGGTGTGATTGATCACATTTTCTTGGGTGGGCTCTGCTCATTAATAAAATTCATCTCAGATATACTATCAGGTTCACATTCTTCGGTTGCTAACTCCAACCATTTGGAGTCTGCAAAAGATATGTTATAAGTTGCATACTACTATTTTATGATGGTAATAATCACTTTAACTGCAATATGTCGCTCCTGCTGTTGCTGATTGATCTGTCCTAATATCTGAGAAAGCTTGACTTTTGGTTTGACATGCTTCTGGTCGCTTATAATTTCGGTTCTATTAAATCTGCGTACTGGTGAGAGTGGTTGCTAGAAAATTTGTATTCCATTCAGCTATTGGTATCATATACGTATTGTTGATTTCTCTTTATATCATGTTAATGATGGACTCATGTAGATACTCAAGGTTACCTTTTTGAAGGTTTGTCAACATGTACCCTTATTCTTGCTGCTGTGTTTATTTATTTCTCAAACTCTTATGTGCAATTCTTCGTTCAGAAGTGTGTGGTTTTGGATTTGCTAGAATGTTCAGATATGGAGCCTGCCACCTTAATGATTTGAATTGCAGCACTTCCTGCAACTCAAGCTATGATCCTGTTTATGGTTTCTAACATTGCTGTTTACTCAGACTCTTTCCATTGGTTGCAAAGCAAGAACCTGAACTGAGAGTGGGGTACTGCATTTTTTCGTACCGTGAGTAAAATATCATTTATCATTACACTCTTTATGGGTTTTCGTGCTGAATCACGGTTACTTGGCTTTTCTTATTTCATGAAAATCGTCAAATTTGAGTCAGAATTTCTTCCATCAGTTATCCACTGGATTCTTAAGCAGTAGATGGCCGAATGCGAAGAGGACAGTAGCTAAAGTGATTCAGTGTGTTCACTTAATCAACCTTGCATTTTAGATTCCTTCTTTAATTTGCCTTTTTATGATTGGTTTTTACCATTGTAAGTGTTACTGATTCTGTCCTTTTATTGGGCACTCTATGATGTACTCCTGCACTGAGCCCAACATTATTAGATTTCTACCATAAGTGGCAGCAATCAAACACAAGTTGGCAACTGTGAAAATGAAAAAGGTTTATAGTAAGAGTTGGCCGGTTACTTGTTTTGCATAAAAATATACATATGCAAGCTTTGCAATAGCATCAACTTACATGGAAGGTTTGGCTAGACCAGGTTTCATGGTTTCTTGAAAATGTGACCTACTTGGAACATCCCTAAAGCTTCTATAGTGCAACTTGTTGGGGAGTGGATCTGATTAAGCAACATAGAATTAGAACAATGACAAGAAAAGAAAAGCACGTACAATTGCACAAGATAAGTTTTATAATGATTTTACATTTCTCTGCTCCACTTGTTTACACCAAAATATTATTTCTTGAATGATTTCAAGTATAATATATTCTAGCCTCAATGCCTTGTCTATATTGTGACTCTAATGGTCCTTCACATCATTGCAGTTGGTCCTTGAATGAAAGTTTCTTTTGTAAGATGAATTACACTTTGATTGTTGCTGAATAATTGGCAATCTTCACTTTCTTTATTTAGTTCTTTCATAAGACTCTTCAGCTATAACATTTCCTTGCAAGCTTCTGTCATTGTTACATATTTAGTTTTTTTAATCGAGATGGTCATTAACTTTTTTAGTCTAGAAAGTCAACTGATGGCTCCCTCCCTAAGGTAAAGAATTACCTTACCATGCTACTCGTGTCGTCGGTATCTCCTAAAAAACGAGTTCACGAACCTTTAACAAAAATACCAGCGTTTTTGTAAGATCATGCCATGTTAGATGTACCTCTTTGATATCATTCAATTCATTTCATAGCTTCTTAATGCTCCTTGCTAGGATTTACCATGAATATGCTCACAACTCCCACTACATAGGAGATATTTGGTCTTGTGCAAACTATTGATACATCAAATTACCAACAATAGATTGGTAGGTACTTAAGACATGTAGTAATACTCCATAGCAATTTCTTTCCCCTTCAAAAGTTTTGAAGTGACTCCTTACGTGTGTTTGAGTAGGTTTTGTATTTTTCATTAATCTCTTTAGTACCTTCTCGATTTATTCTGACTGAGACAATCTCACACTCTTGTTCTTCATGTCTTTGTTAATTTGCATTCAAAGTATTTTCTTTGTAGGATCTGTATCCTTCATCGCAAACTCATTGGACAAAATTGCCTTGAAATTGGCTATTTCTTCATTTACAGATCTTGCAATAAGCATGTCATCTATATATAATAGTTGGATGATGTAAGTGTTGGACATGCGAGCCCACTGCGAGCCATTATGCAATAAATGCTATTGTAAAATCATTCTCTGATCTGAAATGAAGAATAATTAATTTGCATAATAGGTCCTTTAGTACAATTAGGATTATATACCATGTCCATCTTAATGATCATACAACTATTGATTTAATAGTTGAATCATAGAGGTTGGTACTTGAATGAATATCTGAAGAGTTAGATTGAGGACTCATCAAGCATCGTCAAGTGATTATTAAAAGATGATCTCCGGCCTGAGTAGGAGATGACAATCCTTTCTATAATGGGTTGATATCTAACCAACTCATCTGCATAGGTTTAGAAATTCGGAGGTGTTAGATAATTTAGGTTAAATAGTTGACTTAATGAGATCGACATAACCAAAGATTTATGTTCTATGCTGTCATGATATAGGCACACATCCTCAGACCAGAGACATATGTGTTACCATATGTCTGAGTATGTACATTTGGTAGACCGATAGGTTGATGGCTTAATCAAGGTCTATACACTGACACGTTGGTGTGCATACAAGGGCATATGAATAATACGATCTCTCAAATAGATCATGCATGTTCATTTATTGAACTTGAATACATTAGCTTACTCATAAGATATTGGTAATCGAATTTCGTACACGGTCATCTCGCTTTGGAAGCTTGACTGAATTTGTAGGTTTGATATATGATTTTGGAAAGTATATGATCAATACCTAAATATGATATATGCTTTTGGAAAGTATATGATCGATACCTACTCTCAATGATCAAATGAGAAACTTAATGATAAAAACCTAAAGGAGATAGTCTAAATGAGATCTAAAACTTTGGGTTTTATTCTAAGTCTTCTAGTATGCAGGATGTACATGTATTAGGAATACTTGATGGTGATGTGATCAAGAAACGAATGTATAACCATGACACTTCCATTCCGAGGGAGTGATGAAACAAGTCTGGATTTTAGTGACTCCTCTCAATAGAGTAGTAATCTAATTTTGGTACAAATGTTAGACGGTGATCTGAATGTGATTCTGATGCAATGAGAAGATTAGATTTACGGCTTTAATTCAATCAAACATTTATGGAAGGTCCCTAGGATCTAGATTTGATATATGATCTCAATATCCAAGTCACTATACATGGAACGTACAATCACTCTATCCTTATCTCCAAGTATCCACGAAGAAAGTGCATTGTTCTTGAAAGAGTTCAATGATAATTTCATTGTTGATAATGTGTCTAAGCATTGAGGAAAATCGATAGTTCAATGTGATGTAATTATCATGGATGATATGAATTTGATTCATATTATTTGGCCATATAAGAGAGTTATCTATGATAATTAAATTTGATTTAATTATCAAATATGTGAATAATGAATGAGATTCATGTTATTTGGGCATATGAGAAGAGTCATCTTGGATAATTAAATGTGATTTAATTATCATGATTAATATGGATATCTATATTCATAATAATCATAGATATTATAAATATGATTTATAATATGGTGGAGAGATTTAGGTGTGAATAGAATTATAAATTATATGTAGTTGTAAATTGGATTCACAATAAACAATTAATTATAAATCTGATTTACATAGTATGTTGGATATATGGATATCATTCATATTTATTAATGACGTGATAGATGTTTTCACAAATTTGATTTGAAATTATTTTTTTGAAGATAAATGCAATAATAGTTGTTGCATTTTAATATATATAATAAATATATATTAAGGAAGGCAAAACCACCAAAGGTGGTCGTCCACCTTGACCTATTCAAAGGGGGGACGACCACCCTCTTTTTGGGGTGGTGGTTGCCTCCCTTATTATCTATTTTTTATAATTGAAATTAAAATCTATTAATTTGTATCTTGACAAAGGGATATAATTAATTTATTTTAATTGAATTAGTTGTTACAAATTTGTAGCAACAAATCATGGCCATTGAATAATAACCTCTTAATCTAAACTGTTGGATTAAGAGGACACATGGATTGAGACTCATATACATCCAACTCATATACATCCAACTGGTATAAAAGGAATGGTAGCATTTGCTTTTTGGACTACAACTTAATTCTAAGAGGAACTAAACTCTCTCCATCTCTCTCTTTAGCCACCCCCTCTCTATATTAATATAGTGGTCGTCCACTTATGGACTTAGAGAATTTCGTAGTTACCACGACGTCGTTGTGCTGCCAGATTGACTACTCGTGGATCTCCATCTTCTTCGGTGTGATTGGCTCATGAATAAGATATTCGATCTCGCGAGATGAGATCAGGAGATTCGTCGCTTGGATCATCAACTTGGATTGCGAGGAGCACGTGTTTCATCAACATGCTCGTAAGCATCTCCTCCATTGGATCGAACTTGAGACATGAGGTCTCTTCATTTAGAGACTCGATCGCAACCACACTTCAAGAGATAAAACTAATACTTGTTTGTGGTTTAGATAAAACGATCTGAGAAGTGTTCTTGGATCATGTGGTTTCATCGTTTAAATTTTTTAAATTATGCTGCCCTGAGTAACTAGTGTGACTAGTCGCTCCCGATCGCATATGATGCACTTAAGGATCTTCCCATGTCCTTCAAGCGGTATCAGATCCATAGGTTGGAGGTTTCAGATATGATCCATAAACCTAAGATGACATAGGCATTTTTTATTGTGTCAATTTTCATCGCATTTTGTTCCCACAACCCTGCTTTGTGTGCTTTTTTCGCCCGATTTAAGTGCTTTAAAATATGATTTTATAACTTAGATTACATTCCCCATCTTATTAGCAAATAGTTGGACTTGATTTTGCATGATTTGGAATCTGTTCATTAAGGTTATGATCGTTTTAGTAGACATGTGTCCGTTGTCATGGGAATTGTATTTAGAACATCATTTAAAATGCTTAGAAATATGTGTCTATCACTTGGATTTTGTTGCAAATTAAATTGACAAATCAAAGAAATTTAGTTTGCTTTCTTCAGTCTATCTGCCTAGCATGTCCAGCCACTCTATGGCTAATTAGTTGAAAGTCGACGCTAGCGCATCTGAGACCTCTACTGAATAAATTATCCCTCTAGTGACGCACTTCTACCTCTCCAAGGCTTTTTCCAGAGTCAAACTTCTGGCCTGTGGCATCAAGACTGTGCGGGTCTGGATCTCCTTGCTTTCAACTGAGGGGAAGAATGCTGGCTGAGATGCTGGACCATAGGGGTCTGGTTCCTGAGGTCAGCCTGATGGTAAGTAAGCAAAGAAGTTCTCTTTCTGTTCCTGGGGAAATGAATAAGCAAGCCATCTTACAGGACTGGGTAAGAGTTCATTTTTGAAGTGAGTAGTGGGTTGGTTAGACTTTCATTTGCTCAAGATTTGTTAGCTGTAGTGAACATGTGTCATCACTGGAAACATAACAAATTTGAAGAATCTTGTGATCGCCATTCAATTAATTCATAGAAATTAGTAGTTAATCTGCTGAAATAATTAGTTGTTAAATATTTATGAATTATTTAATAATGATGATTATTTTTTGAATGACCATAACCAACATGATAAGATAATCGATCTTGATCGATTTGGTTAAAATGAACGTTCCAACAAACATTAATACTTGAATAGTATTGTGAATTTGTTTATCAAATCTCCTTATAATATTAATCAAAATGGTTTTGATAAAAAATATATGGTATAACTTCGGTTGAAAGATGGATATTATCTCAAATACAATATAATCAAATCGCATTATCCTGACCTGAGGCGGATATGATGTCTAATCGGTGATCGTTGGGGTAGCATGTTGCTCCGCGAATGATCGGTCCCACATCCCGTGCGTACTGGCCATGATAGTGGGTAAGGAAAGGATAATGCTTGAAATGATCATGAGGTATTTTCTAATTATTAAAATTTGAATAATATGTATTTTGAGATTATACCATCCTTCAAGTAACAATCAAGATTTCTTATTGATTGTTTGAATTGGATTGATAATTGATTTAATATGATTAAATTAATGATATCCAATTTAATACTCTATTATGAATAGAGTAGTATTTCCCTTGGATGAATTAATTATGTGAATATGATTAATAATAATCAATTAGAATTTGAACATGATATGGAGGACCACATAAGTGGCATTCATGGTCTTCTGTCAAGGCGAAGGATTTCGTCGTCATGGATTGTATGTAGGAGATGCATGTCTGAAGTGACAACTCCTGCATACAAGTACATATGGATCGAGCTCTTTGCTTATCGAAAGAGTAAGGTCATATGCGTAGTGACCCCAATATCATGTCCTCATATTATTGAAGTGATATTGGATTGCGCATAGCGAGTGCTATTCCTAGTGACAGTTGGTTCAATTAACGACGGATCAACATCGCCTTAGTGGTGGTGGGCCTAAGTGTTACAGATCGAATTGGGAAATACAAGTTGGAGTTATAAAGCGGAATAAGTTCCCGCTACTTTTTATTTGAGTTACATGTTCTCATATTATTGGAATATGACAAAGATAAGAAAGGAGATCCCAGATCTTGCTTGCGATATAATGGTAAGTATATATCTTATACTGAAAGTGAATAAGGGAATGAACTTTCAATGTTGACAAGGCAAGACAACTTTGATATAAAAATCCTAAGTCAAAGTAAAATATGTATTCATGCAAAGTATCTTATTTAGATAACCTACATTAATCCCACTCAAAACGATAGTTAATAATAACCAATAAAATATCATAGATTGGATCCATGCTCAAGATATTGTACTTACAATTGGACACATAATGTATGTGGTTGCAATGTGCAAGTTTTCTCATAATAATGAGGAATGACAATTAAATAGACAATAGGACACCAACCTTGGGTTTATATATCTCTATAGTTTTGATCTCTCATCAAATGTGCTTTGGAAGTATCATGTTGATGATGATCGTAATTATCAAAAATCCTTATAAAATCTAAGAAGATACTTTGGCAAACATATGTGCTCTCAACATTTAATCATGAATGACATGGTTCACTGCATTATGCAAAATGGTGGCTTTATAAGAGATAATGTACTCAAAATATTTGAGTACCTTCCTAAACCAAACTCTTTAAGAGTCTAGATGGATGTAGATACGATGAGTGTCATCATTCTACTATCTATACTCAAGTCATTCATGAAGCTTCATAAGATTCATATTGCATAAATTGAATGAAGCATGTGAAAATGTTGAAATGCTATTATATTGAAATCTTTTGAGTTCAACATAAGAGATCCTTTGTCTTAAGCAATGGTTGTTTATAGATGAAGAAAGCAGAGTGGAAGCACGAGTCTGACCCATGTAAGAAGAAAAGTCAAAGATTTGACTGTACTTCTTTGACTTCCATACATATAACATCCAAAGAGTAGATGAATACCAATACTGTAACAAACTGATGTATTGATAGTATGACTATATGGATTATCTAAGATCCTTAGAGAATGACTCGGATAGTGCATTGGAATAATCTACATCTGCATAATACCATTGAAATTGACTTACTTATTAGATATGATCAAAGCTCTCATTCTTCTAATAACACTTGCAATTAGTTGCATATGTATTTTAAAAGATTAGAAAAATTTATCTTAAGGTTTAATAGTCATCTATATGAGAGTTGATGTAATTGTTACAATAATTCCTATTGGATAGATGGACTACATATTTTCAGTGGAAGAGCCCATAGTCTTAGAGAATGTCTCTATGACCTAGATATTAGAATACATTCATTGTTTATTTCTAAATGTTAGAAATAAAATGAACACTGGAATCGACCTATCATAAAGAGTCATGATGGATATATTTTAGATAGTAATCTAACATCTAGAGGACTCTACTAAATTAGAAAATTAATGAATGGTTCATTAACATTTCTAAATACTGAAAGTTTAAAACCTTAAAAGATCAATAAGAGGATGAAGATCATTTGATAATGATCTGGCATCAAAACTTGGACATATGTCTGTTGATAAGATCAATATACTAGTAAGACATTGAACTTTAGATTGTCTAAAAGTTCAAAACTTACATACTTATGGATAGAGATTCAAAGTAAAATGTCCAATACACCTTTCTCTGGGAATGGTGTAAGATGCTAAGGTATTCTAGATCTCATGCATGATGTATGTGGATCATCTATACCATAATAAACATTAATGATATGTGATATCTATTGATGATTTTTTGTGATATGAGATTTCTTCCCTTCACCTTAGAAAACTTTGAAATGTTCAAAGATTTCACAATTTTGATTTAGAACTAAAGTTTGAAGGAAGATGAAATGAATTTGATCTAACCGAGGTAACATATACATATTAGATGAATTCAAGGAACACCTTATGGAGAAAAGAATATCATTCCTATCTCACTCCTCCTAATACACCTAAACTCAATAGAGTTGCAGAGAGATGCAACTGGATCATGTATGACATGATTTGATCAATGGTGAATCTTATCAGAATTACCTCTTAGTTTCCAAGGTATGTATGTAGTAGAGACTACAATATATATATATATATCCTTAATAAGGTTCCATGCAAGTTAACTGGAATCTAGCACCTGAGAATGCTACTTCATTAGGAAAATAAATGATGGTATTGGATACCTACTTTATGACCTTGAGATTCTTAAAAGATTTCATCTCTAAGGATATGATTCTTAGAGGATGACTCTCTTGAGAATCAAGATGAAACTGAAGTTATCATTGAATTTTGAGAAGATAATGAGGCTCCTGAAATCGGAAACTAAAAGTACAATTAAATATGGAACATTCATACAACTTTAAATTAGTTTGAGGGTGGTTAGACCATCTAAAGTGTATGTATTCCATATGTCGGTTAATTCTGACAATGATCTGACTTCATGTCATGAAGCTTATGAGGATCATGACATGGAAAGATGGATTTTAGCAATAAAGTTTAATGTAGACATCATATACAAGTATTGTATATGAACCCTCGAGGATCCACCTATAAGGGTATGGCACGTTAGGTTTAAATAGATCTTCAAGAGAAAGAGGGAACCTGATGAGAAGGTAAAGACCTTCAAAACACAGCTTGTATCCACAAGATACACACGAAAAGAAGACATCGCTTGCGATGAAACTTGCTCTTCATTGACCTTTCTTAAACCCATCAGAATATTGCTAACTATAATTACACAACTTCACTATGACATCTAGAAGATGGAAGTCAAGATTGCATTCCTCTATGAATTCCTTATCAAGGATATTCATATGAAGTAGCCCTAGGGCTTCATAGTTGTGTGTAAGAGAACTCCATCGATGGACTCAAATAAGCTTCTAGTAGTTGGAACATCAGATTTAATGAACTTATAGAGGTTATGATTTCATACAAAATCTTGATGAATCGTGTGAAGCTTAGTGGGAGTGTCATTGTGTTCATTATGCTAAATGTAGATAATATCCTAATCATTTGGAATGATATAAGGATGATAATACATATTTTATAATCTGGTTGTTCCATACCTTGAGATGTGATCTCAAGGATAGCTCTTAGATCTTAATTCTGAAGATGTTCAGAAGCAAATAAAAGAGGGCATTGGGACTGCCACATTATTGGTACATCTTGGATATATTCCATTTTGAAAAATCCAATAGAGGCTTCCTTCCCTTAATATATGGTACTAACCTCTTTGAAGAATAGCACCTCAAGGAGTTGAGGAAGTGTGTGCTAGATGTATACAAAAGTCAGATGTCTGCCATGTAGTGGGAGTCATAAACCGTTACTAATCCTACTATGGAGATAAAACACTTGATTGCAGTAACAAAAATACCTTCGAAGATGACAAGACTTTAGAGATAGTAATCTCTGAGTCTTATCTTCTGGAACTTAAGACTTTATAGATAATGATCTAAAAGGTCTTAACTACATATACCTTAGGAGATAGAGATCTCCAGGAATGAGGGTACTCTGATAAGGATAATAGAAATTACACACTGGTTATAACGATTATTGAGTTATAGTGTCAATGACACTATAACGACTTTAATAAGATTGAGTATTGGTTGCATTAGATGCAACACTCGCATTCGATGTGAGCATTGTTAATAGGACATGAAGTATCATAAAAGGACTTGGCGTAGTCTCTCGGGAACAGAGTGTCTGATCATCTTACCAAGTTATTTTTCTAAATAGCTTATGATTAGCACATAAGTGTGGGTTTAAAAGATTATCCCATTAATGGCTCTTTAGGCTAGAGGGAGATTGTTGGACACGGCGAGCCATTATGCAATAAATGTTGCAAATATCATTTTATGATCTGAAATGAAGAATAATTAGTTTTATAAAAGGTCTCATAGTACAATTAGGGTTATGTGCCATATCCATCTTAATGAGCATACAACTGGTGATTCAATAGCTGAATCATAAAGGCTGGTGCTTGTATGAATATCTAAAGAGTTAGATTGAGGAATCATTTATGAATCTCAGATTCGTCATGCTAAAATCCATATATTAATCCCCACGCCTAACACAATTCAATAAAAATCACTAATAATTCACTAATATTAACTTATATTATATTGTGTGTATTCTGTGTATAATTAACCTACAAATAACTCTAATTAGCTAACTATATTTATTGTATTTAATTACTAACCATTTTCCTTATTTTTCTATTTTATTAGAAACCCTTAAAAATTAGGATTAATCATTGTCTATATTTGTTTTGGCTTTTAAAGGAATTAAAAACAAAAAAATATTAAAACCCCAAGCAGTGTTTTGTCTTTTAAAAATACTCCCAAAATTTCACTTTTGTACAAATGACCTCTTTTGGCTTTTTGTTCAACATGAAACTTGTATATATCATCGAGATCTACAACTTTCGTGTTTTGATTTTTTCCTAATTCATCCTACTTCTATTTCTTTTTTATTTTTCTTTATTTTACTAATTTCCGAATTTCCTGATTGGGCCACGTGGCGCTCTTTGGGCCGCCCACGTGGCCACCTCCTCTCTTTGCCATCCGACCTCTCCCTCAGCCGTTAGATCTTCTTCCCCGCCTCCATTGGGCTGTCCATTGTCGCCTTCTATCTCCATCGTTGATTAGATCTTTAGATCTCATCAGAGCCCTCCTTCCCCGCCTTCTCCTCAGCCATTGTATGGAGGTGACATCCAAAGGCTGACCGCTCACCACGCAGTCGTCTGATCTCCCCCCCATCCAACACATCCTATCGAACCACGCTACCCACTTCATCTCCACCGTTGGATGGGATTTGAAACCCCATCTAGATTGCCCGCTTCCGCCTTTACCCTCACCGCTAGATCTGATCATATGATCTGATCTAAAGCATCTGCCCGCGCCTTCCTCAGGATCGTTGGATCATGAGATCCAACGATCACTTGTCATCTACCTCCAACGCCTTCCGCCTCCAGGTGTTACATCTTGCCACAACCTCTGCCCCTTCCATTTTTGGAGCTCACCTCGACCAGCCTCTATGCCCCATAATGGCTCCCCTACGTAGCCTTTACCTTCGCCTCCTTTGTGCACCTCATCAATGCTCCATACATCACTCTACGCCATCAAAGCCACCGTTGAAGACCCCCACCGTGATCTCCTGAAACGGCCACCACCTCCACCTTAAATACTCCTCCTCCGCCACCTCCACTTCTCGTCCACCATTCCACGAGCGAAGGCCCATCTTCCCACACCCCTCCAGTGACAGCGGAGGGGCGATAATTCAAGGCGAAGATGACCACTGCCCAGGTGTGACCCGTGACCGTCCGATCACGTCACAGTGACTCCACCACCACTTAGCTTCTCGGAGCAGCTGCCTGAGTCTTAGCGACGACCAGAGGACCAATTTGGCCCTCATCCCAAGCTATTCCTTCACTAATTCTCCATCTCCGTTCAGGTATTCTCCTCCTCCATTTTCTTTGAATTTTCTCTTCATTATTCCTATGTTTACACTCATCCTCACCGATCATTGATCACCTCACGACCTCCGGCATCCATCTTTCATCTTCTCCAAACCTTCCACTCACCCTTCCTCCCTCCATACCCCCGACAACCTCATGCCACTTCCTCTCTACTTCGCCGGAGAAGAAGAACCGGACCCCCGCCTTCTCCGCCTTGACTGGGTCCCTGATGATAGAGATTTTTCCTAGGTCTTATCAATTCACAAGGCAGACCGACAGTCGTTGAAGCGATCTCAGACGAAAACCACTAGTCAATCAACAATTAACCCACAATACGAATTAAGCAATAAATATAAAAATTGTGGAGTTAAAATTTATTATAACTGTACAACAGGTGTTTATAGGTGTCATCATGTGTAGAGGTCGAACTCAGGGATCAAATGGTATAAGGGAGCAAAAATAATGCGCACAAAACTTGTCTTCATCTATGTCCATTTTTATTGTTTTTGTGAGTTTTTTATTTTATATTTTATTTTATTTTATATATTATTTTATTTTGTTTTAATCTCATATTTTATATTTCTTTTTCTTATATATATAGAATATATAAGGCTATATATAATATAGAGTAATGTACTTATATATAATAGTAAATATAAAAAAATGCAACAAATAAATTATTTTTGAATTTTATATATTTTTCTATTATTGTTATGATTTTTATAGAATTTTTGCTAACTTTTATGGATTTTTAAAGTAAAAAATATCCCTAATCAAGGATTTAATAAATACTCGAAATTGATTTGAATTTTAAAAATAGTAAATAAGGTCCAAAATTATCCAAATAAATTTTAATATATAAGAATTTATATAAAGATAGGAAAATAAATTTTGGTTTTTTAATGATCTTTTATATTTTTATGAAGGACTATGGTGTTTTTCAATTTTTAAGCTTTTTTCTCCAATTTTTAGTGATTTTTGGCCTTGAATTAAAATAGGGCAAAATAAATAGTATATAATTTTTTGTAATTTTTAAAGACATTTTATAATTTTTTTGGTATTTTCTAAGCTAGACAGTATAAAAATAAGCTCCTTTTGATTGTTGATAAATGGTTAAAAAGCCCAAAAAGGTAAAATAAATTTAGAGCGTGAAAGTACATGGTACCAGGCTTCTAACCCTATTTTTGCGTAATTTTAGGAGCTAAGGTGCTATTTTTAATAAATAAAATCCAAACACTAAAAATACAAATACTAGTAGGGGCATAATTGCAAATAAATTAAACTTCAGGGGCTAAAGTGCATTTTTCTAAAAATATATGAGGTAAATAAAATTTTATTGGATTAAAAATAAATACAAAAAATGCTAGGGGTATACATGTATTTTTACCATCTCACGTGGGTCACCACATTAGATGAGTTGGACTGGACCAAAAAGCAATTAAAATAAATACAGGGTCCTCTGTGCAAAATTTCCACATTTAATTACACCATATTTTATTTACAACAATAATAATTAAATACATAAAAAGGAGGGGCAAAATACACAATTTACCCCTAAGGAGGCACGGGCCAACGGCTGGATCAGGTTCACTTGCCACGCGTCACTCTCTCGCCACACGATGATGCTTCTCGGCGGACGTATGGGAATAGATCGCATGGTGCGATCAAACAACTGCGGCTCGACTCAATTTGACGTCTACTTAGCATCTGGAGAACGGTTGATGATCATACGGTTCTCGAGGCAGGTGAAAGAACAAGGAAGCAACTCACCCTGAACGAGGTTCAATCAAGCATTGCGGGCTCCTCTGACCTCCTCATGGGTCTCCAACTAGATCTTCACGTTCCTGCAGGTTTGGTGAAGATCCCAGGTGCCTCAGATAGATCCGGAGGCCATCGATAGGCATCTGGATGCTCGGAGAAGAACAATAGCCTGGAGTGTTTCGGTTCGTTTTGAATCGAGCCCAAGAAGGTCCTTTGCGCTTCTGACTTGCACAGATAAGGTTTACGTCTCGAGGGGGTGCTCCTCGACCGAAAATGAAGCTGAATGCACGAAGGATGAGGTGGGCAACAAGGCCTACGGCGAAGTGGCGGAGCGAGACCTCGATTCGCAGAACCCAGTAGGTCCTAGTTGGGCTGACGGCTCAGTAAGGTGGAGAAGGCGGTAGGGAGTGAGGGTGAGGTGGATGGTGAGTCGGTCGACGTTCGAGGTATGGTGAAAATGTTCGCCAAAGCGGAGCTCCGGCTAACTATGAATTGAGTGATTATGGCTAACACTAAGGTCTACGGGTTAATCTAAATGCATAAAATTAAATACAAAATTAAAATCTATGTAGAAAACATAAAGGGTGCATCTCTTACCTGGCCGAAGACTAGGGAGTAGAGACGTCACCGGAGCACCGCCTTGGGTTCATCTCCTCCTCTGCGAGCCGATCCAACGCTTCAGGGGACCTTTCATGTCACAGGGATACACACTGGACCGAAGGTTGGGGTTCTAAGACTCGGAAGATGATGACCAAAATGGATAGAGGAGCTGGATGTGTTTATCTAACTACAAGAGGACGCACCCTTATTCAAGGACAGATTGGTGGGAGTTGAATCTATATACAAAGAATCTAAAAGGCCGACGTGAATCAGGGGATATCAATGATGAAATCTCATGAAGAAATCGAGGGCGGTTAATCAATAGATCGATCAGGAAAATGGCAGGAAAACACGAGAAATGATGGTTCTGACAAAAGTCAGAGGTACAGGGAGAGTTAACTGGCGGTTAACAAACCTTGGCCTCCGATTGGCCCACGTCAGGGCACTAGAAGACACAACTGCAATTTTATTCAAAATTAATTATTTAAAAATAGTGTTTGATTTTATTATTATTTTTATTATAAAATAAAAATGCTTATTATTTAATTTATTATTTTATTATGATTTTTATTTATTTTTTGATGTTATTTATTAGTAGTTAATTTTTAGGGTTATATTTATAGGTATATTATCTATATTTTGGCTATTTTATTTTTATTTTGTATATTTTATTTATTAATTTATTCTCTTATTTTATATATTTATAACTTAATTTTTTCCGCATAAATATATTTTTATTATATTTTTGTGATGTTATTTGTACACTTAAATAAATAAGGGTATATATTATATAGGTATACTTATAGGCATTTCATCTATTTATTATATATATTATTTTATTTTAATGTATTTTCTTGGGTTTTATTTTGGCTTTATATTTTTAATAAAATATAAATAATATTTACAAGAGTATAAAAATATAAAAAAATAAGGAATAAAGAATGATTTCCCTTTTATTTATATATAAATATTGATATACGTATTTTGCCTATATATTTAGATAGACTTAGTTTATTTTATGTTTTATTTGCGATTTTATTCTAGTTTCAATATGTACACATGTTTTAAATAATCTTTACAAAATTATAAAAAGAATAAAGAATGAATAAAATGGACGTTGGGGTCCAAAACTTAACTTTCACACCTTAATGATGAATACACATTCATCACTCTCTATTCTTTTATTTTAGCTACAAAACCTATGCAAAACACATGTAGATACTTGTAAATAACAATAATTATCATTCAGCATGCATTGTGTAATTATGAATAATTAGCATGTTTTTGTGCATAAATAAAAGAATAAAGAAATAAAAGAAAAAGAGGGAGATATTTAGAATAAATATTGAGCGACCTAATCCCAAGGGAGGGCTCAGCATGGGCCTGACCGCAAAAGAACCCAAGTAGAGAGAGATAGGGAAGCTCATGTGTGTGTATATATACCTATATATAAATAAAATTTTTTCCTCTAAATAAAACAAAAATGCATTTTTGTGAATATGTATATATATTTGTAAATATAAAATCAAAATAAAAATGAAAAAAATAAAATAAAAATAAAAAGAAATAAAATTCCTTCTCCATTGTATATAAGCCTTGTACATAGAAACCACATATCTATTTATTTCCCTTTATAAATAAATAAATAAAAATCCCATAAAAATAGATAAATATTCCATATTCCATAACATAGAAAAATAAAATAAAAATTAGAAAAATAAAAATAAAATAAAAGGAAATAAAATAAGAATCAACTTCAACATTGTATATATACCATGTATATATGTATATAAAACTATTTATTTAACCTTTATAAATAATTAATAAAAATAAAATAAAAATACCATATTTTTCCAAATTTTATTCTATAAATAAAAAATATAAAATTAGAATAAAATGTATAAAAATAAATAATTAAAAAATCAAAAATAAAAAATGCATGTTGTATATACCTATATATATATATTAATACTATATTGAACATACATTATTTTTATTTCAAAAAAATAAATAAAAATCACTAAAAATAATTTAAAAATAAAGAAACATTTTTCATGTTTTAACTTTTTCGAAATTCGGTCATTTATTATTTTTTATTTAATTTCCAAGTAATTAATAAAATCTGCATTCCTATTGGTCCACGGGGGATTGTTGACCCCCGGTCAACTCTCCCCCGCGGACCTCTTTTCCAGCGGATCTCGCATCTGACCCGACTTCGCCCATTTTTCGAGCGGTGATCCGACTACCTCCCACCTAAACCCCAGGCTCCGAACTTCAAGGAGACATCCGCAATCCACGTCCGACACCTGCCCTAGGGATCCGTGCATCACCATGCTTCACCCGACCTATTCTTTGACGGATCTTCACAGGTATAAAGCAGACCTCTGCCGCACAATTCAGCTCATCTTTGGCGCTGCCCCTTCTTCCCGTGACCTCCACTGGACTCCCCAGAGTGACAGCTGAGTGAGGCGAGTGTCGAAGAGAGGAGAGGACCCCTCCGCCACTGATCTGACGACCTCCTTGTCGTCGTGCGCCGCCGTGAGCAGCGTCCGAGCCTCGGGCCTTCGACGACCCTCGAGGTGACGGCCAGGAGCTTCCTTAGCTCATCCCCAGTCGACCACAGTCATCAGGTAGATCCTATCACCTTCCGTTCGCTGCTCATTTCGATTTTTATCTTTTAGCTCCGCCAGCTCCGCCCTAGTGGCCGGAGCTCCGCCAGTCCCCCCCACCCGTACCAATACCCTTGCCGAGTCATTGCCTTCCTTCACCCACGATCTGATCACCTCGGTTCTGGCCACCCGAGCCAGGATCGAGTTGGGCTCCTTTCGCAGCCTTCACCAGAGCCCCTCATCCATCACCCACGTCGCTTCTTTCCTTATCTGTGCGAATAACCTCCGCCGGAGCACTCCTCCGAGCGAGACCCTTCTTTTCCAGGTAAATAAGGAGCAGATACCCCCCGAGGACCAAGGCAGCTCCTTTCTAGGAGCCGACGCAACCGCGACAATCGGAGGCGGCTCCCTTCTGCACGGAGCCACAGGAGAGCGCGAGGAGGCAGCAGAGTGCGGGAGTAGCGTAGATAGATTAGCTTAGTTTTATTTACAGCTCATTTGAACTATTATTGTAATAATACAGGGACATGACTTGGACTTCTTAGACTCTCGGGGTCTGTTTCGCCGAGCACCGGTGTGCTCGGGGGACCCCTCGGTTTTTCACGGCTTGTATCGCGGTTTTTGTTTATTTCCTGCCTATTCGGTTTCTCGTGGATTTTCAGCCTTAGCTTAGGATTTTCACTTGATTGCACCGTAAATAGTAGGGTCTACACACCTTAATAAATCTGCCTGTACCTAAAGACCGATTAATTGGACCAAAATAAAAAAATAATAAAAAGATTATTAGGTCACCTGAGGGGTTACGTGCCGCTAGAGGTCATATACAGCGCTGGCAGGACCCGTTGTGGCGGGTACTGATCGGCATCCGAGACCAGACACCGACCCCTCTTGATTGACCACTTAGCCACTGTTCTGTCGAGTAGAACTGCTTGTTAGGGCTCGAATTTCCGCCTGCATCATTTAGGTAGTTTTATTTCTGTCTTTCAATTCTACGCGGATCATTTTGCATGTAGACTGCTGGAGTCAGGTACGCATTTTTAATTCTGCGCGGATCATTTATAACTTATTTTATATATTTATAACTTATTTTTTTCCGCATAAATATATTTTTATTATATCTTTGTGATGTTATTTGTACACTTAAATAAATAAGGGTATATATTATATAGGTATACTTATAGGCATTTCATCTATGTATTATATATATTATTTTATTTTAATGTATTTTCTTGGGTTTTATTTTGGCTTTATATTTTTAATAAAATATAAATAATATTTACAAGAGTATAAAAATATAAAAAAATAAGGAATAAAGAATGATTTCCCTTTTATTTATATATAAATATTATTATACGTATTTTGCCTATATATTTAGATAGACTTAGTTTATTTTATGTTTTATTTGCGATTTTATTCTAGTTTCAATATGTACACATGTTTTAAATAATCTTTACAAAATTATAAAAAGAATAAAGAATGAATAAAATGGACGTTGGGGTCCAAAACTTAACTTTCACACCTTAATGATGAATACACATTCATCACTCTCTATTCTTTTATTTTAGCTACAAAACCTATGCAAAACACATGTAGATACTTGTAAATAACAATAATTATCATTCAGCATGCATTGTGTAATTATGAATAATTAGCATTTTTTGTGCATAAATAAAAGAATAAAGAAATAAAAGAAAAAGAGGGAGATATTTAGAATAAATATTGAGCGACCTAATCCCAAGGGAGGGCTCAGCATGGGCCTCACCGCAAAAGAACTCAAGTAGAGAGAGATAGGGAAGCTCATGTGTATGTATATATACCTATATATAAATAAAAATTTTTCCTCTAAATAAAACAAAAATGCATTTTTGTGAATATGTATATATATTTGTAAATATAAAATCAAAATAAAAATGAAAAAAATAAAATAAAAATAAAAAGAAATAAAATTCCTTCTCCATTGTATATAAGCCTTGTACATAGAAACCACATATCTATTTATTTCCCTTTATAAATAAATAAATAAAAATACCATAAAAATACATAAATATTCTATATTCCATAATGTAGAAAAATAAAATAAAATATAAAAATAAAAATAAAATAAAAGCAAATAAAATAAGAATCAACTTCAACATTGTATATATACCATGTATATATGTATATAAAACTATTTATTTAACCCTTATAAATAATTAATAAAAATAAAATAAAAATACCATATTTTTCCAAATTTTATTCTATAAATAAAAAATATAAAATTAGAATAAAATGTATAAAAATAAATAACTAAAAAATCAAAAATAAAAAATGCATGTTGTATATACCTATATATATTAATACTATATTGAACATACATTATTTTTATTTCAAAAAAATAAATAAAAATCACTAAAAATAATTTCAAAATAAAGAAACATTTTTCATGTTTTAACTTTTTCGAAATTCGTTCATTTATTATTTTTTATTTAATTTCCAAGTAATTAATAAAATCTGCATTCCTATTGGTCCACGGGGGATTGTTGACCCCCGGTCAACTCTCCCCCGCGGACCTCTTTTCCAGCGGATCTCGCATCTGACCCGACTTCGCCCATTTTTCGAGCGGTGATCCGACTACCTCCCACCTAAACCCCAGGCTCCGAACTTCAAGGAGACATCCGCAATCCACGTCCGACACCTGCCCTAGGGATCCGTGCATCACCATGCTTCACCCGACCTATTCTTTGACGGATCTTCACAGGTATAAAGCAGACCTCTGCCGCACAATTCAGCTCATCTTTGGTGCTGCCCCTTCTTCCCGTGACCTCCACTGGACTCCCCAGAGTGACAGCTGAGTGAGGCGAGTGTCGAAGAGAGGAGAGGACCCCTCCGCCACTGATCTGACGACCTCCTTGTCGTCGTGCGCCGCCGTGAGCAGCGCCCGAGCCTCGGGCCTTCGACGACCCTCGAGGTGACGGCCAGGAGCTTCCTTAGCTCATCCCCAGTCGACCACAGTCATCAGGTAGATCCTATCACCTTCCGTTCGCTGCTCATTTCGATTTTTATCTTTTAGCTCCGCCAGCTCCGCCCTAGTGGCTGGAGCTCCGCCAGTCCCCCCCACCCGTACCGATACCCTTGCCGAGTCATTGCCATCCTTCACCCACGATCTGATCACCTCGGTTCTGGCCACCCGAGCCAGGATCGAGTTGGGCTCCTTTCGCAGCCTTCACCAGAGCCCCTCATCCATCACCCACGTCGCTTCTTTCCTTATCTGTGCGAATAACCTCCGCCGGAGCACTCCTCCGAGCGAGACCCTTCTTTTGCAGGTAAATAAGGAGCAGATACCCCCCGAGGACCAAGGCAGCTCCTTTCTAGGAGCCGACGCAACCACGACAATCGGAGGCGGCTCCCTTCTTGCACGGAGCCACAGGAGAGCGCGAGGAGGCAACAGAGTGCAGGAGTAGCGTAGATAGATTAGCTTAGTTTTATTTACAGCTCATTTGAACTATTATTGTAATAATACAGGGACATGACTTGGACTTCTTAGACTCTCGGGGTCTGTTTCGCCGAGCACCGGTGTGCTCGGGGGACCCCTCGGTTTTTCACGGCTTTTATCGCGGTTTTTGTTTATTTCCTGCCTATTCGGTTTCTCGCGGATTTTCAGCCTTGGCTTAGGATTTTCACTTGATTGCACCGTAAATAGTAGGGTCTACACACCTTAATAAATCTGCCTGTACCTAAAGACCGATTAATTGGACCAAAATAAAAAATAATAAAAAGATTATTAGGTCACCTGAGGGGTTACGCGCCGCTAGAGGTCATATACAGCGCTGGCAGGACCCGTTGTGGCGGGTACTGATCGGCATCCGAGACCAGACACCGACCCCTCTTGATTGACCACTTAGCCACTGTTCTGTCGAGTAGAACTGCTTGTTAGGGCTCGAATTTCCGCCTGCATCATTTAGGTAGTTTTATTTCTGTCTTTCAATTCTGCGCGGATCATTTTGCATGTAGACTGCTGGAGTCAGGTACGCATTTCTTACTCTGCATGCATCATTGATTTCTCGTGCATCGGCTTTTTCGACTTCTCCCCCTGTTTTTGGACTTAAATAATCAGGAGAATCGAAAAATTCGTTAGGCGATTTGTTTTTATTTGAAAAATACCTAAAAATTCAAGCCATAAAATTGGGACTGTTAACTCTATTTGACCCTAAAAGACACTACATCAGAAAAATTTGTCTTGGGGAGAGCAAGCCCCTCCTTGTCTGGTTTGCTTGTGCGAGAGAGTGACCCACACCCTAGGATAGAGCCACATCTGGACCCCTTTCAGACTACTGCTTCTGGGCTAGTCGTTCTCCAGAGAGGATCGCTCCGGTCTCCGGTAAAGCGGGCCGCGATATCCTTTACATAGAGAGCCGATCGAGTAGCCAGTAAATGGTCCGCGGCTTGTACTGGCTGGGAAAGATCTAGTTCGGGATCGGGCCAGTCTTCTGGGGGAACTGGATTCCCAACAGGTCACGTAATCGCTCTGCTATCTTGACCTGATCACCTAATAAAAACTGACAAGATAATTGACCGAACTCTTACGATCTTCAGCTCGTGTTGAGTAGGTGAATCAGGGGTTTTCTTGTTGATCATTGTTGTTTCCATATCCCATCTGCCCGACTCGCCAGATCAAGATGATGGGCAAGAGGTCCCTTAGGCAGCCTCTGGCTGCTAGGTTGGTTCGTGAGAGCCGAGACCCGCTCTCCGAACCCGAGTTCGACTCCACCCTGTTCCCCCTCGACCACCCTTCTACCAGTTCAGAGATACCAGTGCCAGATGAGAGACTACCATCAGATGATTTATCGGCACCTGAGTATGGGTCTTTTGCCTTTGTAGAGACCATGGCCGGCAACAGTTATGACCGCACCGGAGGTCCTAGAGCCGAGCAGACCTTCATCATGGACCAGGGTGCGATCAACTCCACCCTGATCGCCTCCTTAGAGACAGTTCAGCAGCAGATGAGGGATCAGGGAGCTTTTATGATTGAGATGAGGCGCGAGATGGAGCAGATGAGAGCTGCCCGCGACTAGCATGGGCCCGGAGACAGGCCGAGGAGACCTGATGATGCAGCACCAGCCGTAGCAGCCGCAGTAGCAGCCGCCGCAGCAGCCGCAGCACCGGACCAGCCGAGACCGATGCGGGAGTTACACAACCTCAGATCGACGTTGATGCATCATTGGGTCGTACTTCCAGCCATCGTGGGGGACTTCAAGTTCCCTCCGAACACTTTGCATCTCCTCCCCTGGTTCCATGGGCTCGTCACTGAGGAGCCCCATCTCCACCTACACGAGTTCTCGATGATCTGCAGCACAGTCCACGACAGACAGGTGGACGAGGATACCATCCGCATGATTGCCTTCCCATTCTCACTAGCAGACAGAGTAGCCACCTGGCTGAAGCATCTGGGGAAGTTTGTCTACACCTTGGAGTAGCTCCGCACCGAGTACTTGAACAAGTACTATCCACTCGAGCGGATGAATGCAGCGAGGGCCCTGATCAGCAACTTCTCCATGCTCCCCAATGAGCAATTCCACGAGGCATGGGAGAGGTTCTGATGAGCCTGCCCGAACAACTAAGGTAAGGGAATAACTAAGGTCGTTGTGACCTCAGTCACTCGAGACTCAAAGCTCAATCAAGAAACAAAATTCGGACCACCAAATAAAGATAAAAATACGAGAAAATCAACTAGTAGTCCTAGCTATGGGATTGACCTGGTATAGCTCCTAAGGTCGAACTCGAGGAGCACAGGATGGCCTTTCAGCCGACGAAGTAGTCAAAAACAAATAAAAACAAAAACAAATTATTTTTGGTGGATTTTTAATATTTTTATTTTTTGGGAATTTTTAATTATGAACAAAATAAGAAAATAATGAAAATAAGCACAAACAACAAATTATTTCACTATAAAAAGCTCCAAAAATCAACCAAAAATATTTTTATGATTTTTATATTTTTTTACTATTTTTGGTGAATTTTTGACAATTTTCTGATTTTTAGAGAATTTTCTAAAAATAAAAGAAGGGAGAAAAGTGGTGCTGTTGTCCAGCCAGGCTTCAAGGGCCAAAATAAAATGTAAAATGGCCCTACCAAAGCCAGGAGGTATTTTTCCTGTAAAGTATAGACAAAAGGGGAAAATCAGAGAAAAAGTTTATTATTTTTGGGGTTTTCTATTATTTATTAGAATTTTTATGGGTTTTTCAATGTTTTGCAATTTTTATATTTTCTATTAATCCAAAAAAATAACCAAAACAGGTCAGAAAATCAAACAAACCAAAACACACAAAATCTGAATTTTTTAGAATTTTTAAAGATGTTTTTATATTTTCTTTACGAATTTTAAATCTGGACAAGCAGAAAAATGTAGGTTTTTGAATTTTTAAAAATAATAAAAAGGCTAAAAAAATTTTCCCAAAAATTAGTGAAAATTCTACACAATGGCAGGAGCCACGTGTCAAATTTTCACTTAATTTGGATGAGATTTGATATTTTATTTAAAACAAATAAGAGCCCACAGTCACAGGGACCTGTCTGCAATAAAAACAACTTCTGAGGCTAGAAAGATAACAAAATCAGAAATCCAAGGGGTCATTGTGCAATTTCACCAATCTCGCACGTGCCAGGCACGTGTATTGGGCACGGAAGGACCTATATGCAATAAAAATACTTCCCCGGACTTATTAGCAACAGGTGCTAAAAGTCCAGGGGCACAGTTGCAAATAACCCTATAAATTCAGCACATGTTCAATTAAAAACACTCACAGGGGCATAAGTGTAAATATCAAAACATATACTTCATTCATTAACACATCCAGACTACAGGCCCATACATGCAAAATCACCAAAGATTCACGTGACGAAGCACGTGTCCACGATATACAGGGGTAAAAATGCAATTAAAATAAACTAACAGGTCCTCTATGCAATTTTACCAAAATAAAATGAACTACGGAAAATATTTACAGGACTAAATGCTAAAACAAAACAGAAGGGGGGCCTAAGTGATTTACCCCGATTATTTATCCGAGGGCTAGGATGGTGCCACGTGGTGTATCTGACGGTTGTGGATGTTGGCGCCTCAACGAAGGGCCCTCAAATCTGATCAGACAGTGGAGGGTGTGCCACGTGGAGGATCCACGGTTGAGGGTCTCTGTGGCTACCCCTCGCTGGATGGAGGGCGGAGAAGAGGCCACGTGTCGATCTGACGGTGGCTACTACTGGCCTCTTCTTCGCCTAAATCGAACGGTCCACAAAGGATCTGGCATGGCAAGGGCGGATGGACGGCTCTGGAGGGTCCTCCAAGAACAGGTGGCCGGCGAACTTCGCCGGCCCGGTACGCGCGCGGTGGACCTCCTCGAGGGCTGTTGATGATCGAAAAAGGGTCGCTGGAGCCTCCCGCGTATGAAGAACCCCTCTGATGATGCCAACGAGCTCCGAGAAGCCCGGGCGACAACAGCGGAGCTGAGCTCCTGTGCCTGGAAGTTGAGGTCCTCAGATGGACCTCCTCTGACCTGCAAAGCTACACAGAAAGACTCCTGGGTCGAGGGCAAAATGCATCGACCCGGTTAGAGGTGAGGTGGGTGGTCGGTGCGTCGATACGAAGGAACTCCAACGATGCGACAGCGAAGGAGTTAGACTCCCAGTTCTGGGGCGAACTGGGTTGAATGGATGGGTGAAGAACGTGTAGGGGAGAAGGGCGAAGGTGAAGGTCGACTCCGATGATCGAGATATTGACGGATATGGTCGGAATCGATGGTCGACGGCGATGGACGAAATTGGGCGTAAATGGAAATTAGCGAAAGATAGGAAGAACTAGGCTTATTGGATGGTCGAGGTCGATTGTGGAAGAGCTCCTGATGCTCCTGGTCCTTGCCTCGAGGGCCGTCGATGCCCGAGGCTCGAGCGCTACTCGTGGGCAGCGCTCGGCGGCGCTAGGCTGCCGGATCAGTGGCTGAGACGCTTCCTCCTCACTGCGACACCACCCTCAGCTCGTTGTCACTTAGGCGAAGGTGGTGGAGGTCCTGGGATGTGAAGGCGGAGCCAAAGATAGGGTGAAATGTGCAGCGGAGTTGAGACTAAATAGTCCTAGGGGTCCGAGAAGATGGGGTCGGGCATGGAAATCGGAGCTCGGACCCCGAGGAAAGACCACCGGGCGTGGATCTCGATTGATCAGGGAATGATTAGGACCCGAGGTTAGCGGATTTGGAGTTCGGATCAATGCGCAATAAATGGGAGAAAAGGCGGGTCAGGCGCAGATCCGCGGGTGTGTGGTCCAGGGGGGAGTTGATCGGGGGGTCAACATCCCCCGTGGACCAATCAGGAGCGGCCACGCATAAAAGAATTGGAAATTGAATATAAAATAGCAAATGGCCGAATTTTGCCAAACTCAAAACATGAAAAATGTTTCTTTTATTTTAAACTATTTTTCGTGATTTTTATTTATTTTTTTGAAATAAAAAAAGGTATTTACAAAATATTATATTATATATAGGTATATATACAATACATTTTTATTTTTTGATTTTTTAATTATTCATTTATGTACATTTTATTCCAATAAAATTTGGAATATTATGATATTTTTATTTTATTTTTATTAATTATTTACAAGGGCTAAATAAATACTTTTATTTATATACATATATGGTATATGTACAAGGTTGGTTTTGATTTTTATTTTTATTTCTTTTTATTTTAATTTTTTTATTGTTTTTATTTTATTTGTTTATATTATGGGATAAGGAATATATACACATTTTTATTGGATTTTAATTTATTTATTTATAGGGAGAAATAAATAGGTAAAGGGTTTTATGTACATGGTGAATATATAAGGGTGAAGGCATTTTTATTTTCTTTTTAATTTTCTCATTTTTATTTTGATTTTGTATTTACAAATATATATAAATACAACCCATTTTTATTTTTATTTAGAGGAAAATATTTTTATTTATTTATAGGTATATACACATGTGAGCTTCCTTATCTCTCTCTACTTGGGTTTTTATGCGGTCAGGCCCATGCTGAGCCCTCCCTTGGGATTATGTCGCTCAATATTTATTCTAAATATCTCCCTCTTTTTCTTTTATCTCTTTATTCTTTTATTTATGCACAAAAATATGTTAATTATTTATTTTTACACAATGCATGCTATTTGCTAATTGTTGATATTTACATATATCTACATGTGTTTTGCAAAGGTTTTGTAGCTAAAATAAAAGAATAAAGAGTGATGAATGGGTATTCATCAGGTTCCGTGAGATGACCGACAGATGCCCGCACCATGAGATTTCGAAGCCGAACCTAGTTCAGAGCTTCTTCTGCGGGCTGATACCAGAGTTGCAGTGCCTGGTGAATGCTTCTTGTGGCAGGTCCTATTTCGCCAAGGACGAGGATCAAGTCTGGGCCATCTACAAGGAGATGGCCGAGAACTACATGGTGATGTCCAAGACCCGACTCTACACACAGGGACGCCCCCAGCCACAGACCGTGCAGTACCAGAGGATCGCACGGATTGACGCTTGTCCATCCACTTCGTCAGCGGCAGCAGCACATGCCGAGTCCACAGCCGCCGACATGGACATTATCAGTGAGAAGCTGGACCGGATGGAGATCATAGAGAAGAAGCAGTGACAGGATATCACGCAGATGGAGCAGATGGCACAAACAATGAGTGACCTGAAGACACAGCTCATGTATCTCCAGGAGGCACAGACGGCTTCCCAGCCCCGTCTTCAGGCACGAGGCGATCCGAGTAGCAGCGGCAGCTCATCCCAACGCTCCAGCTCCAGCCAGCCTAGATAGGTTCACCTTGTACAGGCAGAGCCGTACCAGCAGCCGCAGCCACACTACCAGTCACCACCATCTCCAGACACGCAGATGGTGGTCTACCAGCCGGATCATCCTCTAGCAGTACTCCCGCCACCCCCTTACGAGTCAAACCCAATGATGGATGTCAACGGGATTTGGTACGACCGACCCCAACCCGGTATTCGACGAGACCATCTCGGATTCCGTTGGTCGGCCGGAGGTGCCAACCCCCAGTAGCAGCCGGTGATGAATCCACGATTCATCATCTCAATATCTTGATCTTAGCAAAATCCCCGAGTAAAATCCCAAATAAATGTCCATAAAATCAATAAATTAACAAAATACCTCTTGTAAATAAAACTCACTAATTACTGTATATAAGATTGTACAAAATAAATTAACAATAAAAAAAGCCGCAAAATCAAAGGAGTTTTATACTCGTAAATAGCCCAAAACTTCATGGATTTTTAATAATTTCATTTCAACTCCTTTTTGCCTAATTCTTTCTCTAACTTGTTTATAAAAATGTATATAAAAATACAAAAATATAAAACAAATTTCATCTCAAATAAATGCTCCTAGATCCCAAAGAGAAAAAGCCGTAAAGACCAACTTCCAAGCTAAATTCCCGCTCCGTACGAACTCCAAATTCACCAAACTCACTTTTAAAGTTCAAGTTAGAAAATTATCTATCCAAGGAAGTGGTTTCATTAAAATCGGAGCTCATTTGCAAAAGTTGGGTTTTGGGACCTAGAAGTATATTGTACATTATGTATATATTCATACTTTCTTCTTTTTTTTATTATATCTTTCTTAATTATTAAAAATACAAAAAAATCATACTTGTGTCGTATTTTAATTATACTATTTTATTGTATTTTTTCGTTGTAAATATCTCTTATTAAAAAGACAAAAAAAATTACATATTAGAAAAGTAAAAAAAATGTACATGGTGTTTTGTCTTCTTTTGTAAATTCTCCACCATTTGTTTTCTCTTTTTATTTTATTGTATTTAAAGTAGACAACTTTATTTATTTATTTATTATTTAATTTCCATTCTCTACAATAACCACCAATTCAACTCCATTATTCCACCATTTTTTCCCAACTTCCCATTCAACTCCATTAATAAATCAACCTCCCATTCAACTCCACCACTTTAATAACCTCTCATCCCATCATCTTTATATACCTCTCATTCTCCTCAATTTTGCCTTTGATCCATCTTTATGTGAGGAGAGCCTAGTTCCCTGAGTTGAATCGGTGACAGCGACGCAACCGCGGTCGAGCGACGACGGCCCTCTCTCCGGTGTGATCCGTTGGCTCTTTGGCTAACATCGCAGCCGCAACCGCGCGCTGCTCGAGCTCATCGCGCGCCGGCGATTTGAGCGAAGACCGTGCTCTCACGAGCACATCATAGGCGACCGTCTCCACCGTAGGTAATTTTCTTTTCTTTTTATCATCTTGTCATTTTTGCATTTTTTAGCATATCATATCACCATTCACATATCCATTTGTTTAGTTCATATCCCCTTTTCTCCACCTTAATCACCATCATCATCATCATCACATTTTTTTCTCATCATGCCATTCCCTGTTTTAAACAAAAGTAAAAAAATATAAAACAATTAAAACAAAAAAAAATCCTTTTATTGAAGCACCTTCATCATAGCATTTTTTTTCTCATTTTATTTCATCTCCATCATATCATCACCACCACCAACCCCTCTTAATTTTTAATCATATTCCCTTTCTTGATAAATTTTAAAAAAAAATAAAAAAATTAAAACAAAAAAAAGTCTTTTTTTATTACAGCAGCAAAAGAAAAAAAACAAAAAAACAAAAAAAAACAAAAAAATAGTAGCCGCAGCAGCAGTGGGGAAGAACCCACCGCCGCCACCCCTCCTCCATCTCCAAGCAACCCACCGCCGCCCGTCACCGGCGGCCCAGCCCACCTTTCGCGCGGCCCACTCCGCCCTCCGCCGCGCCCTCGCGGCGCCTCCGCCACGCCAACAGCAGGCCGTCTCCGCCGCCCACCGTCAACTCCACCTCAGCGGCCGCCGCCGCAGGCTCTCTCCGCCGCCCCCTCCAGCCGTCACCGCTCCTCCGCCGTGCGCCCCTCCGCGCTCCTCGCCGCGCCTCCGCGCGCCGGCGTGGCGCGGCCGCCGACGCCGCCCATCTTCCCCTGCGTGTGTTGGGTTCATCTCCTCCAAAGAACAAACGAAGAAGGAAGAAGAAAGGTGGTGTTATTTTTTTAATGTAAAATTTGCACATTATTTATTTCATGTTTCAGAAATTGCATAACAGTCCCTGTTCATAACTTGCATTGTAATTCCACTTTCTCTTTTTGCACAAAGAACCCTGTGTTTGTATATTTATTTGGACATCAATCTTGCATCGTTTTACTCAACAAAAAATGGCATTGTGTTGAGCAGCTAATTGTCTACCATCAAGATATTTATTTGTATTTTTATGATAGTTGGGTAATTAACTAAAAATGGTTAACTGAAATATTGCATATTTTACCCATTCAGTGCTCATAAATTAATATCTCACAAACGGTTGCTCTAAAAATTCCACAAAAATTATATGTGATGCCTTGATATGTGATGTAATTATTATCCAAATTTCAACCAAAATGGAGATGTCTTGTGCCTGAAATAATTCGTAGAGTGAATTTAGTATTTGATTTTTAATTAAATCCACATACATGCTTTTCACGAAATTTCAAGTCTTTTGGATTGTACATGAAAATATCTTTTTGGGATAATTTGATCTCTAACTAATTTGATAACGTGGATTTAATAGGAATTAATTACTCATTTCCACTCTGTTTTCATTAAAAAATTCATAAAAACTTCATAACTTGTCAAAAAATTCCAAAAAAATTACTGTAGCTTCCTTGCATCATGTTTTAGTTCCACTAAATTTTTCATAATTTTTGCTTACTGTTTGTGTGAGAAATTGCGAAAAAACCCATAAAAAGTGTGCATTTTTATTTATTGCATTTTAAGTCCTAAAATTCCAAAAAAATGTGTTTTGTTTTCATCACTGGATTAGGATTCTAGGAAAAATATAATTTGGTTAAATTGGACTAATTTAACATTAAAATTAATTTGGCCTTGTTGTATGCTTTCTTAGTGTCGTAATTCAATCGCATCTTGCATTGGCATTTCTATTTGCATTAAAAAAAATCTAAAAAATACCACTTGGAAATCTAAAATCTTCATTTTCAAATTAAGCCCAAGTTGTTCCTTTGCCTCCCTGAGTTCGACCCCGGACTTGCCCGGGATAAAAATTAAGCCGAGACACTCTTCACGGAGATCTTCTCTCGGTTCTGACCGAATCGCTAAGTACACGTGCTACAACGGACACGAATTAAGTTTCGTATTCAGCGACCCGTCAGATGGCGCCGTTGCCGGGGATGCAAACGGCTTAGGGATTAGTTTAAAAATTTGGATTTAGTTTTCCATTTACTCGGGTAGTCTGACCCCCGAGCCACCTTGTATTTATTCCATTTTTTTGCAATTATTTCTCTTCATATTTTTGTATATATTTTTATTTATCTCTCTAAAATAAATCTTTGTTTCCTTGCGAGGGCTCGGTGGACTTGGAGTGCATCGGAGGTCGACGGACGCGACGCGCGCCGACTGCTGAAGAGCGAGGAAAAGCAATTTATTTTTGAGAGAATTTTTGTAAATTTTTGTAATTATTTAGCTTGCTCTTTATAGCGGCTCTTGTTTGAGAGCTCGCGCGTGTATAAAGACTTGGACTTTATTTGTGGTGTGTCGAGTCTGTTTCACTCTCCGGCGAGGGTGGGGCTTGACTTGAGTGGCGAACTTAAGGATTAGGCACACGGTAGTTTAGATTCAAACTTGTTTGTGCCCATCGTAAATTAGGCCACACTTATCTTAGAAGATTCACATATCTTATAAGATTCATAATGAGACGCACATAGACACGTACTACTTAGCTCAAATCCAATCAATTCGTCCCCGCTAATAGTATATTGTTTAGGTGCGGTTTCCTCGATCTGCATGCATTTAGTGTAATATTTATAAATTCTGTTCTGCATAAACGCATGAAGAGTGCTGGGATTCACTGTAAGTATACCTTCTTCTGAGCATGCATCATAGTTTCTCGTTTGCATTCTGATTTCCGATTCCCATCTTGTTTTACAACTTAAGGTCAAAAGGAAATTGGGACTGAACGGTAGACGTGCTTGTGTGTTCACATAAAATTCAAGTGATAACCTAACTCTAAAATTGGGACTGAATTGAGCAGGTCGATCTAATTAATTGGAATAAAAAGAAACCCTTGTTCTCGGGTGCATAAAGCCCTCATTGTTTGTTTTAACTGCAAGTGAGAGAGAGACGACCCTAGGATAGAGCCAAGTCTGGATTTCTTACTTACTACTGGTTCTTTCTTTTTAGGCGATTAGCTACTTTTCAGTGAGGATTTACGGGTAGCCGCTAAACGGTCCGGACTTCCTTAGCAGAGTGGGAGGTTTAGAGGACGCCTTAGTCCTCAAGGAACGGGTAGCCGTATTTTTACGGTCCGTACTTACTCCTATACTGGCTGAAAGTAGGTCAAACTAGTCGTGAACCGGGTCAGTCTGTAGGAAAATACGGGCACCTAACAGCTCGTTAATCTTTCCAAGATTGTATTATCGCCAACTAAAATTGACCAGATAAATCGGCCGAACTCTTACGGCCATCACGTGTTGAGTTGGTGAAATTGGGGGTTTGAATTGCGTTTGTTTTGTGTGAGTTCACTCCGCACATTTACGTGCACCGTAGAACTAGCGCCTCATTGAACATCGTGTTCTAATCGGTTCTTTTGACATCGAAGATGACTGATTGGGGGGATATTTATTCGGACTTTGCGAATCTCTCATTGAACCCTTCAAAAAGTACGTCTTCAAAGGTCCAAGCGCAACTTGGACCAACCTGGATTCATGACCCTCTTGAGTCCAGGATCACTCACTCTCGGGATGGTTACTCTCAAACCATTCCCTTTCTCTCTTCCCACCTCACCGAGGAAGACCATCGCCTTGGTGAGAATATCATGATTCATAAATCCTCTTCTAATCAAGAAAACCTTGCTGATTCAGGCCATATAGAAGACACGAGTAAAATGCCTCCAAAGAAGAAAGAAGAGGAAGAAGAGAACCATGAAGACCCCATGAGAAGTATACTTGCCCTATTAGCTGCATCTGAGCAGCAACAAGCATTACTAAGAGCTCAGTTGGGACAGTTAAATGTTGGGGTCCAACTACCAATGGATGCGGCTTATAACCCTGGACAATATCAAATTCATAACTACTTGAGTCCGGCCGAACCCGAGGTTGATTTTGAGTTGAAGCCGCACTTTCTGAACCTGCTGCCACATTTTGATGGGAATGCTTCTGAGGAGCCATATGCATTCCTAAGGGACTTTGAGCTCATCTGTGCTAACCTCAAAAATAACAATGTTAGCCAGGATTATATTAGGCTCAAAGCCCTTCCATTTGTCTTGGGTGGAAAAGCCGATTACTGGGTGAAGAATCTTGGAATCATCGTCACCACATATGCCCAGTTCAAGGACCTGTTTTTGAAGAAGTTCTACCCTTTGAGTAGAACTAACATGATGAGGACGCGCATTACGAGTTTTTCCCAATTACCCCATGAAGCTTTTTGTGATGCTTGGGAAAGATTCAAGGACATCCTGCAGAAGTGTCCCTGTCATGGACTAAATGACAATATCTTGGTCCAATCCTTCTTCACTGGTCTCAACCCTGAGATGCAGGGTTTAGTGAGCGATGCCTGTGGAGGCAGCTATACATCACGAGGAGCGGATACCGTCTGGAGGGTATTCGAGCAGATGGCTGAAACTAGCCGCTCACAGATGGCCAGCAGGGCCTATACACCATCCCCCAATTCACTCTCATTTGGAGGGGGAAAATCAGCTGTAGTCGATCTTTCTCAGGACGTGATCCCTAGCATGGGACTTCTTGCTGACAAGCTTACTGTAGTTGAGAAGATCGACAGGAGGATTGATGAGTTAGACCGGAGCGTCTCCAAACTTCCAAAACAGATGGAGGAGTTGACTGAGAAGGTATCCAAGATACGGATACCCGCCGTGACTGCACCCGCTGCTCCCATTTACCGAGTTCACCATGTTCAGGAGCAGTTGGTGTCAGGGCAACCCCAGCCGTGGGAGCAGGACCAATCCTACACCCACTCTTTCCAGCAGCCACCTCCAGCAGTAGAGACAGTCCAGGAGGAGCCTCCACCAGTTTGGGAGGTGAATGGGATATGGTATACTCAGGACCCTGCCAGGCAGGGAAGTACGGGAGACCGACAGACCTATCAGCGTCCCCCGACCTTTCACAACACCGCATTCACCTCCACACCACCTCCTTCACAGCAGAGCCCTGGATTCCATCCACCCCAGCAGCAGAGGCAGCAGTACCAGCAGTATGGCCGACAGGGACATTACCAGACGGGCCAGCAGGGCCCGCAACCCCAGCAGCAGCAGCAGAGGCAGTACACTGGCCAGCAGGGCCAGTCTTCCCGTTCTTCTTCCCGGTCTTATCCACTTCCTTCATCGTCTAGTCCCGTAGATATTCAGCAGCTGATACTCGATGAGCTACGTTCCTACATGAACGAGGTTCAGGACTTACGGGTGGATGTCAACCGCCTGTCCAGATGGCGAGACGAGCAGACTGCACCCTCTACCTCGATCCCAGCCCAAGTTCAGGCTAACCCCAATAGCCTGAACCGTTCTAGTTCTCAGCAGCACTTTGGTCAGGTATACTATTCAGCATCTCCTAAATATGAACATGAGATTCTTTCGTGTGACGAGGCTAACCACATGTCACTCAGGAGCGGAAGGACCGTGGTCGTACCTGACCGGGCGAGGGACATGAGGAGGGGCATCTCTGGAGCTCTACCTGAGGAGTCTTCAGAGGACGAGGAGGAGAGGCATCATATCTCAGAGCCCCATCAGCATCATTCGAGGATTTCTACTCAGGGAGTCGAGAGGAGGAGGAGAGCACGTATGCAGCATCGTCAGCATGGATATTCTTCTGAATCTACGGAGGACCTTGCATCTCCGGTTGTGGCGGATACCACTCCAGCTTCTATTCCACAACCTATAGTAGATAGTTTAGACTTTGAGTCCATGTTGCATCAAAAAGATTCATGTATGAAGAACTCTGTTTCCGTTAATGCAAAGAATGATCTTTCAGTTCATGATTCAGATTCTTCATCCTCCGTTTCCTTAGCTTCAATCCCTTTCCCCCGTGCTCTTACGGCAGGAAAGCGCATCAAAAAGATTCAGAAAGATGACCCCGATATGGCACAGTTTTGCAAAGAAAACATCACAGTTAAGGTGCCATTTGATGAATATGTGGCTAACCATCCTGCATTCCAGAAATACCTTAAGGTGAGATGCACACCTACAAGGGTTAGCAGGAAGAAAGACAACCGAAATATAAAGACACATGTCTTATCAGTAGCCACAACCTATTGTCTCAAGAATCAGACTTTGCCAAAGAAAAAGAGAGACATGGGTGCTCACTATGTGGAGAGTCGTATTGACGACATTGCGTTTGCACGCACACTCTTAGATAACGGTTCTTCGATCAACTTACTTCCCTTAGACTTATATCAAAAATTGGAGTTGGGACCACTTCGCAAATCTAGAGCTTTACTCCAATTCGCAGATCGTTCAATGAAGAGACCTAAGGGAGAAGTGAAGAACGTCGTTATCTCGATTGAGGGGCAGAACTATCAGGTGGACTTCACAGTCTTGGACATGGAGACCCCCAATCATTAGAGAGAATCTCAGATCATTCTCGGGCGACCCTTCCTTAGGACCGCAGGCGCAGCTTTCGATTATGGTACGGGAATGATGAAGTTCCGTTCTCCAGACGGAGAAGTGAACCTTGAGATGAAGCAAACCAAGTGTCAGCGACCTGATTCAGAGAGTAGTACAGAGTACTCATCTTCAGAGGCAGATTGCAGTATGATTAGCACAGTTGGGATTTGGGGACAGATTCCTTCAGGACAGAGCGAGACCCTTTCATCTGGAGAGGATATAGTGCATGATGCAGTTTGCCAGGTGTTGTCTGATCTTGCTAGAGATGCATCAACCTATTCTCATGATGACTTAGAGATCCATCCGGATCTGTCAATTCCATCCTCTTCGGAACAATCATGGGACATAGATGACGAGTCGGACGTGGCTTTTGCCGATTGTTTGGATACTTTTGACGATCCGACTCCCGATACTTCTGATTTGGTGGCGAGTACTGCTCAGCTTAGCCCACCTTCATGCAGCACGGAACCAGATTCAGATTCAGTTCAGCCAGATCTGCTTGATGATACCACATTGCCAGAACTGAAATCACTACCTCCTACACTCAAGTACGCCTTTCTTGCGGGACCCAAAGAGAGATATCCTGTCATCATTAGCTCAGACTTGTCTTTAGAGCAGGAGTCTAGGTTGTTAGAGGTCTTAGAGAGGAACCGCAAAGCAATAGGCTGGACAGTGTCGGATCTCGTGGGCATCAACCATGCTCTCTGCTCGCACCACATATTTACTGAGGATAACGTGAGACCTTCCCGTGAGTTTCAGAGGAGACTTAACCCCAATCTACGGGAAGTGGTAAAGAATGAAATTGAGAAATGGTGCAAAGTAGGGTTTATATACCCTATTTCTGACTCCAAGTGGGTGGCCCCGCTTCATGTTGTCCCGAAGAAGTCGGGAATTCAGATGGTCACCAACGAGGAGGGGGTAGAGATCGCGACACGAGTACCCACATCGTGGCGCGTCTGTGTCGACTACAGACGCCTGAATGCTGCGACCAAGAAAGATCACTTTCCCTTGCCTTTTATTGATCAGATCTTGGAGAGACTCGCAGGGAAAGAGTTCTTCTGTTTTCTTGACGGGTACTCAGGCTACAACCAGGTGGCCATAGCCCCTGAGGAA
This sequence comes from Ottelia alismoides, assembly GCA_037367405.1. Taxonomy (NCBI): domain Eukaryota; kingdom Viridiplantae; phylum Streptophyta; class Magnoliopsida; order Alismatales; family Hydrocharitaceae; genus Ottelia; species Ottelia alismoides. The sequence continues at coordinate 355,110 of JAZKJV010001037.1, read as the reverse complement.
CAGGAAAAGACCACATTCACATGTCCATTCGGTACTTATGCTTTCAGGCGCATGCCATTCGGGCTCTGCAATGCCCCGGGCACATTTCAGCGGTGCATGATAGCCATATTTGCCGAGATGGTGGGCGATTTCCTGGAAGTATTCATGGATGACTTCTCGGTCCATGGTGATTCTTTTGATACATGTTTAGCGCACTTGGACCGAGTCCTCACGAGGTGTAGAGAGGTGAATCTGGTACTCTCCTGGGAGAAGAGTCACTTTATGGTGACGGAGGGTATCGTGTTGGGGCATGTCATCTCCAAAAGGGGAATGGAGGTTGACCCTGCCAAGGTGGAGGTGATCAAGAAACTCGATCCACCTACCAACGTGAAGTCAGTGCGGTCATTCTTAGGGCATGTTGGATTCTATAGGAGATTCATTCAAGATTTTTCAAAGATCGCCCGCCCACTGACTGAGCTCTTAGGGAAAGACATAGAGTTCGTTGTAGATCACAGGTGTCTGGAGGCCTTTGAGCTCTTGAAGAGGAAGATTTGTGCCTCGCCTATCCTACAAGCTCCTGACTGGTCTCTCCCCTTTGAGATCATGACTGACGCTTCAGATTTCGCTATAGGAGCTGTGTTAGGACAACGACGAGAGGGGATTCCGTTTGCGATTCACTATGCGAGCAAAGTTTTAGATCCTACACAGAAAAATTATACAGTGACTGAAAAGGAAATGCTCGCGGTAGTATGGGCCCTCGAGAAGTTCAGATCATATATTTTGGGCTCTAAGGTGACAATTTATACTGATCACACAGCCATTCGATACTTAATGGAAAAGAAGGATGCCAAGGCGCGTCATCTTAGGTGGATTTTACTCCTCCAGGAATTTGATTTGGAGATAAAAGATAAACCTGGAGTGAAGAATGTTGTGGCTGATCATCTTTCTCGGATTGAACTTAAGGATTCTCCTGATCATGAGCGGATTAGAGAGACCTTCCCAGATGAGTCAATTTGTGTTATTGACTCCCTCCCGTGGTATGCCAACATGGTGAACTATCTTGTCTCCAAGCAGGTTCCCCATGGTTGGACTAGGAGCAGCATTGATCGACTGAAGTCAGATTCGAGGAGATACCACTGGGACGATCCTTTCCTTTTCTTCGAAGGACCGGATTGTGTTTGGAGAAGGTGTATTCCTCAGGAGGAATACCATAGTGTCCTCACATATTGTCATTCACTTGAGGCTGGAGGACACCATTCGGGAAAGAGAACCGCTCACAAAGTACTTCAATGTGGATTGTATTGGCCGACCTTGTTTAGAGATGCCATTGATTTTGTACGGTCGTGCCCGATTTGTCAAAGGATGGGAGGGACAGTTGGACAGAGAGATGAGATGCCCATGCAACCGATGATTATTTGTGATGTTTTTGATGCATGGGGCATAGATTTTATGAGTCCCTTTCCCAACAGCCAAGGACATGAGTACATTTTGTTGGCGGTTGATTATTTATCTAGGTGGGTGGAGGCTATCCCAACCCGAACCGCAGACAGCAAGACTGTCTGTAAGTTTGTGAGAGACCATATTATTGCTAGGTTCGGGGTGCCAAAAGTTTTGATATCTGATGGCGGTAGCCATTTTGTGAACCGAGATATGAGATCTTTAGCTAAGGACTATGGATTTGATCATAGAGTTACTAGTCCTTACCACCCACAGTCCAACGGCATGGCAGAGGTTTCGAACAGAGAGGTGAAGAGTATTTTGCAGAAATTGGTTCGTCCCGATAGGAAGAACTGGTCTCAGCTCTTGGACCAAGTTCTGTGGGCCTATAGGACAACCTACAAGACACCATTGGGTACTTCACCATTTAGAATGATCTATGGTAAGCCATGCCATTTGCCCGCAGAATTGATTCATAAATCTGAATGGGCAATTAAGAAGATTAATTGGAGTTGTCACCTAGGGAAGCTTTGCCGAGACTTGAACTTGAACGAGCTCGTGGAAATCCGAAACAGGGCATAAGACAACAGTTTGATTTATAAGGACAAAGTAAAGAGATGGCATGATCAGCACATTAGGTGCAAAGACTTTGTCCCTGGACAAAAGGTATGGTTGTTCAATGCCAGGTTGAAGATGTTCCATGGAAAGCTCAAATCTAAATGGACGGGTCCCTTTGTGGTTAAGAAAGTGCACGAGAATGGAAGTGTAGAGATAGCTGATCTCACAGATGGTGCACAATCTCATGTGGTGAATGGACAACTGTTGAAGCATTTTGTTGATTCCAAAGAGCAGTTAGTCCAAGTCGAGGTCATCAACTTCATACAGAGTAAGCACATAGCAGATACATCTTATTACTCTTCATGAAGATGCAGCATCAAGATTCAACATCTTAGAAGATTCCATCACTCTTGTACATATTCTCCCTTCTTTGTATATTCTCGAGATCACGTCGGTTCTCACACTTACTCTTGTCCTATACTTAGGCTGACCAAAGCCTAAGTATAGGGGGGATCGATGCCCGCCATGTGTATTTACTCATCATTTCTCCTCTTGACCTCGTCCGCCCCATTTTTGCTCTTCTTCTACACTTAGGCTGTCCAGAGCCTAAGTATAGGGGGGGCGGATCGACTTCTATACTTTCTATTATTTTAGCTTTCCTACGCTTAGTACGAGCTATGTCTTTTTGTCACCTAGTGCCATGAGGACATAGCACAAGCTAAGTATAGGGGGGCGTGTATATATTACATATATACTTTACCCATACCTCGTACTTTCACGTATTTTTTATATATATTATATAATAATTATGGGATGGGTAGAAAAAAACTCTTTTTCCTTATTTGCTTAAAAAAAATAAATATACAAACATAGGGTTCAAGAATGTGGTGACGGATCATCTCTCCCGATTAGAGCATCATGAGGATTCTGAGTAGACTGAGCCTATTTGTGAGACCTTCCCAGATGAGGCGATCCTTGTTATCGCCTCTCTCCCGTGGTATATCGATATTGTGAACTTTCTTGTTGCTAAGAAAGTTCCACAGGATTGACCCAGGCAGAGACTTGAGACCTTCCTCGCGAAGGCCAAGTTTTACCACTGGGAGGATCCCATCCTTTATCATGAAGGAGGGGATAAGGTCTGGCGTAGGTGCATTCCTCAGGAGGAGCACCATAGCGTCCTCACTTACTGCCACAAGCTTGAGGCAAGACGACATCACTCTGGGAGGAGAACGGCATAGAAAGTGCTCCAATCCGGCCTATGGTGGCCTACTCTCTTCAAGGACTCTGATGAGTTCGTGAAGAGGTGTACTGACTGTCAGAGGATGGGCACTTGTGGACAGCGTGATATGATGCTGATGCAGCCCATTCACTTCTGTGAGGCTTTTGACGAATGGGACATTGATTTCATGGGTCCATTCCCTAAGAATCAGCGATTTGAGTACATTCTGTTGGCCGTGGATAATGTTAGTCGTTGGGTTGAGGCCATCCCCGCTCGAACCGCAGATGCTAGGACTGTTTGCAGATTTTTGAGGAAGCATATCATTTCACGGTTTGGGGTACCTCGAGTGTTGATATCTGACGGGGGGTCTCACTTCGTCAACGACCAAGTGAATGCCCTTGCTAGCGAGTTCGACATAGAACATCGAGTTGCCACTCCATACCATCCTCAGACGAATGGTCTTGCTGAAGTGTCGAACAGGGAGATCAAGACTATATTGCAGAAAGTCGTCCGCCCTGACCGAAAGGATTGGTCACAGCTTTTGGACTTGGTCTTGTGGGCATATAGGACGTCTTTCAAGACACCTTTGGGCACATCTCCCTTTCACCTCGTTTATGGCAAGCCGTGCCATTTACTTGTTGAGTTGAGACATAGGTCACTTTGGGCTGTCACAGATATACTTTTGGATCCAGATAGTGTAGGAGATCAGAGGAGGGCAGAGTTAGAAGCCTTGGAGGAGCTTCGTGATACTGCCTTCTCAAACAGCCTACAGTACAAGGAGAGAGTGAAGGAGTGGCATGATTCTCATATCATCCATAAGCATTTTGAGCCAGGACAGAGAGTATGGTTGTTTGATGCTAGGCTTCGTCTATTTGCAGGGAAGCTACAGAGCAAATGGAAGGGACGTATTTGGTGAGAAAGGTACACGACAATGGGAGCATTACCATATCTGAGTTGTCTTCTAAGAGTACCTTTCGAGTGAACAGCCAACGGCTCAAGCCATTTTTAGATCATGAGCCGCGGGTCGTTGATGTTGCCCCTATTCACTTTGCTTGAGATGTGGTCTCTTGACTCACATTTATTGCATCTCACGCCTGATTATCACTGTTCTCCCGACTTGTATAGATCCAGTTGTCCATATCACTCTATTCTTTAGTCCCACATCCCTTTCCTCATCTTTTGATTATGCTATACTTAGGGTGTACTTTACCCTAAGTATAGGGGGGATGTAGGACTCTTGGGTATTCTTTTCATTCATTTTTACCCCTGTTTTTGTTGCCTATACTTAAGGATATTTTACCCTAAGTATAGGGGGGGTAGATACGGTACATTCTTTACTCGGTTTTCCCTTCGTGTACAACTTGCTATACTTAGGATTAGTTGATCCTAAGTATAGGGGGGAAAGCCGAGACCCTCTTGATTTCTATTCTTTCATTCGTCTTTGTATATAACTTTCCTTTTCACTGCCCTATACTAAGCACGAGTTATGTCTTCTTCATCGCTCTTGACTCTGAGGACATCGTTTGAGCTAAGTATAGGGGGTGTGTATATATTTCATATATACTTTAGCCATAACTCGTACTTTGTGTGAGTGCGTTAATAAATAAAAATGGCTAAAAACCTAAAAATCCATAAAAATTAAAAAAAATCCCTATAAATAAGCATTCTTTTATTTGCACATACATAGCTATTGTACAAATTATTTTTGTAAAAATGTTTTCAAAAACTTTGTGTGTAACTTATGTGTAAATATATGCATATCAAAAATTATGTATATAGTACAAAATTTTTCCAAAATGTTTTGAAAATCAAAAGTTTGCAAAAACCTTGTGTAATTTTGTGTAAATATTTTGCAAAACTTGCATTCACGCATACATTCATGGTTTCAAAACATTTTTCAAAAATTTTGCATTTGTGTAAATATTGTGTAAATAGCATCTTTGTATATATCTGTATAGTTTTTCCTGGATTATAGTTGATATTTAAACTAGCCTGGAATTAAATTGGGAAATGGAGCTTGATTAAGATCTTAACCCACCTAATTATAAGAGGAACCTTATAGGGCTTAGGATTAAGGCTTTTCAGGTCCATGGTGACTTAATTCTTTGAGTCCACTAGGCTATGATCACATGTCATCTCAATGAGCCTAAGTAGAGCACTTAACAATACACATATGACTCATATAGACAATGGCTTGACTTGGACCCGCACTTTACACCGAGCTCTCTACGGATGAAGTAGTGAGGAGGCAGTCTTCCTTGACTTGGGTAGCATATGAGGGAAGTACTTCTAGGCGGAACCTCTCTTCTTCTTTTAGTGAAGGAAGTGCGTCTCAACTTGGTCTGGTTGCCATGAGGTCTAACAACAAGAGTTGTGGGTTGCAATAATGCTTCAAAAGAGGGATAGTCTACTGGCTCAAGAGGAAAAACTCCTTATGTACATATGTTGCACCGTGTAAATATGTTGTATAGATGCACTTGAAAAAAATGCAAAAAGAAAATAACTCCAAAAAAAAGTGGTGGGTCTTATAGAAAATGATAATCCCACCGGAGTATGTATATAGTGCAATAAGCAAAGCTTGAGACTCATGGTTCCATCTTATGTAGCTTGCAGCAGGGAGACTTAGCTACACTGGTTGAGCTCCCAAGGATACATGGCTACACTGGCCATGGTCCATTCTCTTCTTCCCCCTCTTCTTGAGCCGGTTGAATTTGAACTTAGAAGGGAATACCCCGCTCCTCAAGGAAAGAGTGGCCAGACTGGGGTCATAGAGTTACCTTGTTGGGGAGGGTTGTCAAGTTGCTACTTCTGAGGTGGAGAGCTATACCTCATTTACACTGTACAAGGAAAGCTTCATGGTCTTCAGGGTTTGTGTATGTAGACTTGTTCTGATCTGGATTATTGAGGAGTCCTGATTATAGATTAGTGGATCTTTGAGGTTGTTGAGTTTTAAACTTAAGTCCAAAAAAGGTTCCGACACATTAATAATCCAAAGATCTGATCGAGCTCCATTTTTCAATTTAATGAAGGCAAGTTTAATATTCAGCATTGACCCATGCATTTTCTCCTCTCTTTTTCTTTTTCTTTTTCACTTCTTTTTCAAATAAGTGTTTGCTAAGGGACTAGCGAAGTTAAGTATAGGGGGTGATGAATACCCATTCATCACTCTTTATTCTTTTATTTTAGCTACAAAACCTATGCAAAACACATGTAGATACTTGTAAATAGCAATAATTATCATTCAGCATGCATTGTGTAATTATGAATAATTAGCACGTTTTTGTGCATAAATAAAAGAATAAAGAAATAAAAGAAACAGAGGGATATATTTAGAATAAATATTGAGCGATCTAATCCCAAGGGAGGGCTCAGCATGGGCCTGACCGCAAAAGAACCCAAGTAGAGAGAGATAGGGAAGCTCATGTGTGTGTATATATATACACCTGTATAATATTTTCCTCTAAATAAAACAAAAATGTATTTTTGTGAATATGTATATATTTGTACATATAAAATCAAAATAAAAATGAAAAAAATAAAATAAAAATAAAAAGAAATAAAATAAAAATAAAAAGAAATAAAATTCCTTCTCCATTGTATATAAGCCTTGTACATAGAAACTACATATCTATTTATTTCCCTTTATAAATAAATAAATAAAAATCCCATAAAAATAGGTACATATTCCATATTCTATAATATAGAAAAATAAAATAAAAAATAGAAAAATAAAAATAAAATAAAAAGAAATAAAATAAGAATCAACTTCAACATTGTATATATACCATGTATATATGTATATAAAACTATTTATTTAACCCTTGTAAATAATTAATAAAAATAAAATAAAAATACCATATTATTTCAAATTTTATTCTATAAATAAATAAAATATAAAATTGGAATAAAATGTATAAAAATAATTAATTAAAAAATCAAAAATAAAAAATGCATGTTGTATATACATATATATATATTAATACTATATTGAACATACATTATTTTTATTTCAAACAAATAAATAAAAATCACTAAAAAATAATTTAAAAATAAAGAAACATTTTTCATGTTTTAACTTTTTCAAAATTCGGCCATTTATTATTTTTTACTTAATTTCCAAGTAATTAATAAAATCTGCATTCCTATTGGTCCACGGGGGATTGTTGACCCCCGGTCAACTCTACCCCGTGGACCTCTTTTCCAGTGGATCTCGCATCTGACCCGACTTCGCCCATTTTTCGAGCGGTGATCTGACTACCTCCCACCTAAACCCCGGGCTCCGAACTTCAAGGAGACTTCTGTGATCCACGCCCGACACCTGCCCTTGGGATCCGCGCATCACCATGCTTCACCCGACCTATTCTCTGACGGATCTTCACAGGTATATAGCAGACCTCCTCCGCACAATTCAGCTCATCTTTGGCCTTCCCCCTCGTTGCCAGTGAGATCCTCCACCTCGCCTGAGTGACAGTTGTGCGAGAGAGAGTCGAAGCGAGGCTCGGGCAGCCGGGAACCACTGATCCGGCAGCGATCACCGTTGTGCACCGTCACCGAGCGAGCCCAGCCTATGGAGTCGTCGATCCATCGAGGCAATGACCCCCGGAGCTCCAGCAACTCCTGCCCAGACGACTATGCCCGCCAGGTAGCTTAGATTTCCTTCAGGTTAACTTAGATTTAGGTTTTTAGATTTCAGCCATTTTAGCTTCGTCGTCGTCGCCAGCTGTTTCCGACCACCCATCTGCCACTCCGATTCGCCCTTCACGTTCACCAGACTTCCCTCCATCTTCTCCGCCCTTCCATTCCCCCTGGCTCGCCCCGGAGCAGGTTCCACGCCCTCCTCCACCGTCGCTTCACCGGAGGGCGACGCTCCGCCTCACCAGACCACTTTCTTCACCTGCTGACGGGTCGAGGCACTTTGCCCTCGACCCCTGTTCCATTCTGTGCAGCTTGCAGGTCCACAGGACCCCATCTGGGGGGTCAAATAGCTGAAGCACAGGTGCTCCAGGAGTTCGTGTCGCCGGAGCATCTCAGACGATCTCAGCCCCATCTGAGCACACCATTAGCTGCGGACGACCTCAGCCACTCTTTTCCCTATCTCAGCAGCTCGGGAGGCTCCTTCCCCTACGCACACGGAGCCGGAGAAACTTGCCGACGAGCAGTTCTTGGAGAGCCTTCAGTACCCGTCCGATCAACCTCCCGCTCCAGATCTGATCAGAGGCGTCGATTCACGAGCAGCCTTCACCGTTCATCCATCTGGAAGTCGATCTGGACCGTCCAATTCAGCGCAGGGTTTTCCACCTCCAGCCAGCGTCAGATCTGCCACGTGGAGAACCCTCGAGCGTCGATTGCGCGGAGAAGCGCCCGCTACTTTCCACCGCTCGATTAGCCACGTGGCGTTGTCTCCGTCGTCCGCTTTTATAAAGGGTAAATAGTTCTTAGGCCCTTTAGTTTATAGTTGTTACCTTTTAGTCCTGTAAATATTTCATACTGTTATTTTTATTTTGTAAAAATTGCATCGAGGACCTTCGTGTTTCCTTTATTTGCATATCAGTCCCTGTATATGGTACCCGCATGCGTCGACACGTGATTTTCTGGGTAATTTGCATTGTCTACCTTGTATTCCTTGTGTGTTACTGTTTGATACTTTTTAGATAGGAATTGCAAATATACCCCTCTGTGTCTGAAGCACGTGCATCGTGTGTGTATTCTGGGATTTTTGCACTTTGGGCCCCGCACTTTTCTGTAGTGTTAATGTTTGGCCCCTAGACTTAGTTTTTATGACATTTTGGTCCATGTAGACTGCGAGCTTGTTTTTGATTTAAATAAAATTACAAATCAAGTCCAAATTTCATGAAAATTGGACATGTGGCCCCTGCCACTGTGTAAAATTTTCATTAAAAATTTGGTACATTTTTTAGGCATTTTATTATTTTTAAAATTCAAAAACCTTTGTTTTTCCTTCTATCCAGTTTATAAAATCATAAAAAAATATAAAAACCCTTTTAAAAATTCTAAAAAAAATTGTAGTTGTTTGTTTTTGTGTGTTTGAATTTCTATGTGAATTTGGCTATTTTTTGATATATAAAAACCATAAAAATTAAAAAACACTTAAAAACTCATAAAAATTCTAAAAATTATAGAAATTTCAAAAATTCACAAACTCTTTTTCTAAATTTTCTTTATTATTTCCATTTTTCATAAAAATTACCTCCAAGCCTTTCCAAGACCATTTGATATTTTTCTTGGCCCTTTTTAGCTTGGCTGGACAACAGTTCACTGTTTTCACCCTTTTTGATTTTTAGAAAATTCCATAAAAATCTCAAAAATTCATCAAAAATAGTAAAAAAACATATAAAACATAAAAATATGTTTGTTTGAATTTTTGGACCATTTTTGAGTATTTAAATAATTGGTTAAAGTTGTTTGTTGTTTTATTATTTTCCTTCATTATTAAAAATCCAAAAAATATTAATATATAAAAAACCACTAAAAATTGTTGTTTTATTTTCTTTTCTTTTTCGACTACTTCATAGGCCGCGAGGCCAACTCGTGCTCCTTGAGACCGACCCTGGGAGCTATACTAGGTTAATCACATAGCGAGACCGTTGTTTTTGCTTTTATTGATTTATATCTCTGATTCGTGGTCTGATTTAGTTTCTTGATTGAGCTCTGAGTCCCGAGTGACTGAGGTCGCAACGACCTTAGTGATACACTTACCTTAGCCTATCGGGCGGCTCATCACTTAACTCCAAAAAATATGAAACCATCTCCATTAAATAACTAATTAAAAGTTATATTCAATTAAAGTGATTTTGGTATATTTTGAGTTTTTATTTGAAAGATATGGGTATGTGAAGTTGGGATTTTGGCTTTTTATTTTGTGTATAAAGAGTACGCTGCGTATTATTTTTGTACAAACTCAATTTTGTATTTTTATTTACAGTATTATATATAACTTTTATGTCCAAAGTTTCTTTATTTGATGTATAAATATAAAGAATAAGATAGATGTCAAAAATACTTTATTAAATAAATAAAAGAATTGGGTTTTTATTGTATTTTCGGCCCTTATCTCCCCTTTATTCCTTGTCGACCAATTCAATTTTTGACTTGGTCTCGAGGTTTAGGGTCATAAAATATCTTTGATATTTTATTCATTTTCTTTTCTTTGCTTTATTTTATTATTTTGGCATTAAAACCCACATTATTTACACAATAATTGCAATAAAGAATGAATGTTATTTTGTACAAATTAATGCTATTTACATGCATTAGTTAGGGTTTTCATGGCCAAATTGATAGAATAAAGGTGATGAAATGGAGATTCATCACCCCCCATACTTGCCTTTGCTAGTCCCTAGCAAACACTTAAGCAATAAGTATAAAAAGAATAAAGAATAAAAGAAAAAGAAAGAATAAATAGAATTGATTTTAATTATTAAACTTGTCTTTACAAAATCAAAGTTTGGAGCTCAGATTGGGAACCATATTTAAAACACAACAACCCTCGAAAGTCATAGAACTTGATTCAAACCACCTCAATAGCCATGTCAGAACTAGCATACATCATACGCAAATCCTTATGACTATGAATCTGACTTGTACAGTATAACTGATAGTGGCTCTCCCCAACTAAAATGAAAAAAGGATTAACTTCTCCAGAATGACAACCCAATGATTCCTCCAATCCAGCAACTCTTTCCTCGAGGAGCGGGGTATTCCCTTCTAAGTTCAAGTAGCATCTGACTCAAGAGGAGGGGGTAAAGAGAATAATGGACGGTAGCCAGTGTAGCTACCTATCCTGGGGTGCATGACCAGTGTAGTCAACTCATCCAACTGTAGGCTCACATGGTATAACTTGGAGGCTCAAGCTTGCTTATTGACTATACAACATATATAAATACTTCGACAGACATTTTATTTTCAATCAGGCCTGTTCACTTTTTGGAGTTTTTTTAGTGTTTTTATCAGTTGTGCCCCTCTGAGATATTGCAATTTCAGTTATACCCCTCCCTTTTTGGAAATATCAGTTGTGCTCCCAAACTTCTTGCCTTTCTATCACTTGTGCCCCTCACGTTAGTTGACGTTCATTCCCAACACAAACGGACATTAACTTTGAGACATAACAGGAATTAAATTAAAAATAAAGACTAAAAAGTTCATTTTCTCATCCTCTTCTTCCTTCTTCCCTATCCTCTCTTCCTCTTCCTCCCCTTCTCTTCCTCCTTCCTAACCTCTTGTTCCTCTATCGTCTCCTAACCTGCCTCCAGGTGCTCCCTCCTTAGACCAGGTGATTCCTATGCAATTTCCTGAAATTTCGCTTCCATGTTCATAGATATTAATTTCATTTCATTTTCTCTCTTTGATTTCATTTATTTTCATCGAATTTCATCCCGATTCAAGTTGTTTTGAGCTCCCCTGTTCATTGTTACAACCGTACATGTGATTTCGCTCTCATTTTATCCCAAAATGCACCCATTTCAGCCCAGATTTCCTCTGCTTCTTCATCGTGAATCTTCTCGGAGCTTTTTCCATCATTTTTGCCGAGGATACGCCCATCATCACCACCGGTCCATCTGTTTCAATCACAATAGCCGATACTGCAATCACATCTCAAATCAACGCTGTTGACTTTCCTATCATCTAATTCGAGCTTATCTCCTCATTCATTGTTGCGCAATCACTCGACCATGCCTTAGATTTCGTCCGTGCTCGATTTCACCGGATCTTACCCAAATAAATCCGGAATCTGCCAGCGAAATTGATGTTCAACTCCATCTTCGATAGGTCGGACTCAAAGGTCCGCCAATCCCCATTCACACTCTCAACTCATGCTCCACGACCTCTTCTGATTTCTTCTTCATTTCACCAGATCACATGTCATCGATATCATTCACTTCCGAGCCAATAGTAATCGGAGGTCACTTTCACTACGTAGTATGTAAACACTCGCTCGGAGATATTTCGATCATGCCGACAAAGTTTTAGTTATGAATTAAGTCTTGTTAAATTCTTCATAAATCGAGAGGAGAATGTGATGGAGGAGGTGGTGGTCGGAGGAGGAAGGGTTGGAAGGTGTTGAGGGAGGAAGAGTGAAAGGGGGATGTCGGCTTTTTTTCCTTATATCCCCTCTTAACTATACCATGGTTTGAGAAAACCGTGGTTAAGTTCAAATTACTAACGGCTAATGTAACGGAGGGGCACAAGTGATAGAATGACAAGAAGTTGGGGGCACAACTGATATTACCAAAAATGGAGGGCATAACTGAAATTGCAATATCTTAGAGGGGCACAACTGATAAAAACCCTTTTTAAAAACTATTTACAACATCATTTGTATAAGGAGTTTTTTCTCTTGAGCCAGAAGACTATCCCTCTTTTGAAGCATTATTGCAACACACACTCTCCTGTCTTTAGACCTCATGACTACTGGATTAGATTGTGGTGCATTTCCCTCCCTAGGCGAGGACGAATGTTTCCACTCGTGTGCATCTCAAACTGAAAAATCCAATCCATTCACCACTCCAACTGAGTTGAGCCAAGTGAAAGGTGCAACTGTCCAAGTTAGGTCACGACCGACAAGAGTCATGCATGTGTCTCAAAAAGTTCTAGTTAGTCAGTTGAAGTGACTTCAACCCAACCCTGAGTCTCAAAAAATTAAGTCCCATTGGACCTGAAGTACCTTAAAATATAGTTCCCATAAGATTCTGGTGAGGTTAGGTGTAAAAAGGTCCAACCAAGCTCCAATCTTCGACTTTGTTTGGACTAGTTCAATCATCAAGCTCAATCCGAAAAGAATGCTAATGCTATGCAAATGCTATGTCCAATGCAGAAAAATGATGCAATTTTCAAAGAATTTTTGCAAATAAAAATAATTTTTGGCATAAGAATATAAAATATGTACAACTATTTACATGAGTGTGCCTCTTTATATTTATTTACAAGGGTTAAGAATTTAAAGAATTTATAGGTTTAAAACATAGTTTATTTTAAATATATACAATTGGTATATAATATTATTTTGTATGTATACATACATATATATATATATATAATAATTTAAAAATGCATATATTCCTCAACTTTATTTAAAAACTATTTTGAAAACTATAGTACGAAATAAATTTTGCAAATATTTACAAACATTTGAAAGTCATTTTGTAAATATTTTTTAAACAGCGGATGGATATGCATTTCATCATCTTTATTCATTTATTTTAGCTTAAAATCTCTTATAAAACATCTGTATATAATACTAATTCCATATTCTAACTAAGTTGCATCTGTGTAGATATTGTACACTTATTACTTTTTTAACCTAAAATAAATAAATAAATAAAGGAAAAATAAAAAAAGAAAAGAAAAAAAGACTGTATATATGTAATAGATACGGGCTGACCCGAACCCTAAGAGAAAGTCAAGACTTGACTTGATCGACCATGAATAAAGTAGGGGAGATAGGGTCCTTAATAAGAAAATTAAAAAAAATGTGTGCTGTGTATATTTGTATACTTACACTATTTTATTTGTACATAAATTAACCTCAAATTAAATAATTTTATAAATAAAAGTTGGAAATAAAAATATTTTCTAAAGAATAAAAATATTTGCAAAATAAAATCATGTACATAATAAAAGCAACCACACTTGGAAAAAGCTATTAAGCGATAATTGAAAGACCAAATCTAGCTCCATATGAACTCAAATTGAACCAAACTCACTTTCATTGTATTCTAAATTAAATTATCTTTAAAATGACTATGACTTCATAATTTTTGAAGTTACGGTTGAAAAGTCAGTTTTCTAGAGTGGTTTGTGCAATTTTACCATTTATTTGTGCATATTGTATTTGTAAATATTTTTACTAATTATTTAAAATAAAAATAAAAAAATTAAAACAAAAAATTAATTTCCTTATTTAACTATGTATATAATGTACCATATCTATATTGTATATGTATATAGTTGATATTCTTAAATAACGAACACAAAAAATAAAAAAAAATAACAGTTATTATTTAATTCAATAAAGTGATGAAAATACAAAAAAAATTTTGTAAATAATTTTAACTTTATCTCATTTCAAAAGTTTTTCTCTTATCTCTTATCTTCATTCAAAGATAAAAATTCAAACTCCATTCTTTATCTATTAATATGGCTCCCCCTCCCTCATTTCAACTTGATCAATCTTTGGTGAGAGGAGCATATTCTCTAAGAGCTATCTTGTTGCAGACGAGTGCCTAGCCTCCGAGTCGTCCGGTGATAGCGAGTCGGCCTTCGTCGTGGTGATCACGGTCTTTTCCGCTCCTAAGGTGAGATCCATTTTCTCTTATTTTTAACCTAGGTTAATCGTAGTTTAATTTTCACATTTTTATTTCGTCGTTATTTTTTATAGATCTTAATTAATCACTCTTTTTCAATCAACCATCACGATTCCTTTGCCTCCCTCGATTTTGATTTCATCCCATTTTGTCGATCTCATCGCTTCACGTTCTATCCCCCACGATCTCTCAACTCCGGCCACACACGATGGCCGGAGACTCAGACTCGAATCTTCCATTTCATCGGATCCCCATTCACATCTTTTTCATTTTTTGTTATTTATTTAAATAAGCAGAGATGATGCATCGTGTTTGAGTCCTCTTCTATTTCAAAAAAATATCATAATAAAAAATTAAAAAATCATATATATATATTTTCTTTAGCATTTGTTTTGCAGGAAATAAAAAAATAAAATAAAATAAAGTTTTCAGCTTCTGTTTTTACATTTAAAAAAAATAAAAGAAAAAAAAAAGAAAAGCCACGGCTGGCGCCGCACCTCCTCATCCGCAAGCGGCGCCCGCCGCCTACTGCACTCCCAACCGCTGACCATCTACCACCTCGCGAGGCCGCACACGTGCCACCATTAGTCAGGTCCGCCGCCATCCCACAGACCATCTTCACCACGGCCGCATCTGGAAGCCTCGACCCCTCCACCAAAAGCCATCAATAACCATCGACGCCGCTGGGGGCGTGTGTCGCCCTGTTACCTGATGCAAGCTGCGCCACTCGCGTGCGCTCGCAATGCCACATCCTCCTCCTTCTTCAGCCCATCTCCTTCCTACCGGCCAAGCTCTGTCACGCCTGCCATCAGGAGCACACCGACCTTCATCAATCGCCACCCTCCAGATGCGTCACCTCCACCATAGAGCATCTCCTCCCTCAGCCTGTCGCAACTGATCTTTGCCACCATTTCCAGCCTGTCGTTCCGCCGCTATCCGGTAGTAGCCCAACACTCTGCCTGCAGGCCGCCCGCCGCAACCCCTTGGTAGAGAAGGAACGAGGGCGGCGGTGTCCCCCCTTTGTATTCCCCCTTTTGGAATGAAGATCAGAACAGGAAGAACCCTAAGCGAGTTTTTTTTTAAAATTTGGCAAGACTACAGATCAGTCCCCGAAGGTTTTCATATTTGCAAAGAGGTCCCTTTCAACATTCAAGCATGTGCAACAAAAAATTTGGCAAGACTACAGATCAGTCCCCGAAGGCACGTTTCTATTCGGTAATTTGCACATTTTACCCGCTATTTATTTGTGTTATATTTTATTGTGAAAACTCTTAATAATTTGCATTTCAATCCTGCTATTCAGACTATTATTTTGCATGTTTTTTATATTGAAATAATTGTTTTATTTCTCTAAAAATTCTACAAAACTTTATGTATATTCATGTTGTGTTCCTCTTCGTTGTATATAAATTTCATTGTATCTTATTTTTATTTGTTATTAATAAAAAAATAAAAAACATCGCATATTTCCCTGTTTGAACTTTGAAAAATCCTAAAAATTCGAAAATTTCTTAAAAAATTCCAAAAAATAGATTAATTTTCTTTTGTTGTGTTTTAATTTCTGTGCAAATTTCGTGCATTAATTATTTATAAAACCCCAAAAATTGCAAAATAGTAAAAATCTATAAAAAATTATATTAAATTGTAGAAAAAAGAAAAATGTGATTTGAGATCTTGTTTGAAGATAATTTATTCTAGTTTTTACTAAAAATAATTTTCGCAATTTTTTAGTTCATTTCCTATTTTTAAATTGTGAAATAGTCTTGTTTAATCATTGTTTGCATTTTCTCATGTTTTTATTCATTTAAATATCCTAAAAAATCTAAAAAAACTCTAAAAAATTACAAAATAGTAAAAAATTCACAAAACACAAAAATATTTTATTTGAACATTTTTGCACATTTTGTTATATTTGAAAAATCCAAAAAAAATATTTCTTGTGTGCGTGAAATATGCGAAATTTATTTTTGTGGTCTTTTGGACTTAAAAGACGGGTTCAGGTAATAGTTCGTTAAATAGCTTTCTAGAGTAATCTAAATGATCCAAAATTCTTCTAAATTCAATTTGTATATTGTTGATTTTTCATAGTTTATATATGAACTTTCTTGCATGTTTGGACGAGTACGGCCATCTACTGCTTATAGCACTAATGCTTCTCTCCATCTTATCATCTAGATAAATCAATGAACAATTTTTTCTTTTACTTTTTTTTGGTTGAGAATGCAAACATATTCTCTTGCAAAATACTGTGCAACCTCACCATCTATGAGAAACACAAAGGACAAAATTCCACTTTGTCATAATAACTCATTGTGGGGGTGATCTTGTTAACAGACTGATGGAAATGGCGACAACGCATCATCCATAAGCTTATCACCTTCGAACGGTTCCCCCACATTGCAGCACGTGTTGTAACAGTAGGGGATCCGCACCCACTTGTTGTCTAGTCCACAACATTCCTTCCCACAATGTTGGAATTCCATATACACTTATTATCCACAATACATCTGCAGCCCACATTAGTGCTCCAGTGAAGAAAGAGACGGGTTATACTTTACAATCTTCTCAGCACTATCTTTTCCTTATTAGATCAGATGTGCCAACTAATTTAACAAACAAACTACCTTACTGAAATGCTGACATATTTATGAAAGCTGTCTTCCTTCTAATCTTGTCATAGTAACATTATTTGCAGAATGTTGTCCATTATTTTCGGGTGAATGTGATTCTACAAGAACCCTCCTTCCAATAAAAGCTGGCATTTTCGGATTATGATAGTCAGATACTTCACCGCTTAACATTGAAAGTAGGTAAGACATAAATTCAATATATGTTACAGCTCCATTAACTGAATAATCGGGTCATATTACAAAGAAACTGTTGGCAGACGGCAACAAGCTGCGCCACCAATCCCTTTTGGATGGCAAATCAAATTCTTCGGAACACAACATCCATAGACATGGGAACCATAACATTACTATGCATAATTTTCTGGACCCTCTTAAGGAGCTCTACAGCTTCAGACACCAAGAATCCAAGGTACCAAACCCGAAAGGGATGAAGAACAACATGGATTCATATAGATGCATTTGATTGCGGCCATGATTCGTGTAGATCGGGATCAACTAATTCTGCACTATTGCCTTCATTCCAGAGTTTCCAAGCCTGCAATAAGTTGAATATAATGCTTAATTATAGGCATTATGGTTAAAATTTTGGCTTGTTTATTTAGAAAGCAAGAGGTTGAGAAACTTACATAAACCAAAAGGTTGAGAGAATGCTCATCATTGTAAAAGGTATTGATTTCTTCTTGGGGTGGGGGGGCTTATTCCCGAGACATAATTTGTCTAATTTATTGTTATTATTTGTCATTTTAGTTGTTAATGTTTGTTGAATTTTTGCACTTGCATAATATAAGATAAATGGTTCTAACGTATTTGTCATTAATATTCATAAGGTATTTTTACAAAAATATACACGTAAAGTTATGATTTTACATTAATATACCCTTAAAAAGGTATAATTTACTAAAACATCCATACAAAATCCTTTATTTTAAAAAATACACTTCCATTAATGTGATGTTAATTAATATTTTCAAATTTGATATTTTTAAATAAGTAATATTATATAATACTTTGTGTATAGGGATACAAATAGATGTAGAAATATTTGTATCCAATTTCCTATTGAATCATTTTATACCTAATATTGACATATATAAAGATATATCTAAATTAGATATGGAAAACGATGTCAATTTCATAACCTTAGATATTTGTATATATGTTTATTCTTCTTTTTTAATATATAGTTGTAAAATCTGTAACTCTATGTTATACATGTTTCTAGCCTTTCATATTATATGTGATATAACTCCTATTGAAATAAACATGTTTAGTATATTTTGTAATGATATTCAATTTAAATAAATAAGTTAATGTATAAATCATTTCTGTTGTTATTTGTACCTAGCTTGTAATGTATTCATAGCCATTTCAATGATACGGTAATATATTTTTCTCTGTCAAGATCTTTATCTGCATCTATTTAAATTAAACTAATAAAGATATGGTAAGCAGGTATACAGTTGGACGGATATAAATATAGATTTAGGTGCTATCATACTCTCATTCATTTTAAAATCCATATATTCATACTAAATGGATATCTTATAATATAAAAATCTTAAAAAAATCCTTAAATATTAATATAAATAAGGAAATAAGTAATCTTAATTCAAATACAAATGTTAAAGAAACAGATATATATTTTCTTAAAGATAATAAATGCACCTAATACTTAAAATAAGAAAAATATTTTAGTAAAATGGAAAGTAATGCCTGAATAATAAAAAATACAAAAACTGCATTACAACAAAAAATAACAAATATTCCTACATTAGATAACTTGTAGAACAAGTATTATATAGCATAAAAATATATTTCTTCGTATGTTTGGAAATAATGATTCCAAAGTGCAAAATACTATGGGTAATCATGTAATATATTTCATATGTCTATATACACTAATAAATGTCTATACAATAAACATATGTATTAGTAATACAGATATCCATATTCGCAAAAAATATATATTTCTATCCTAAAAAACAACTGTATCTATACTCAGAGTTGCAAAAAAACAAAAAATTCTTATTTGAATCACATCCACTCAAATTAGAATAACATATATGTATCCGCTTAAATACGAATAAGACAGTGAATGGATACAAATATATCTATATTAGAGAATCTTTTAGTTTGGTAACTTGTATAACCTTATCTATAACCCGACAATTTGCATCTTTGTTTTGGTATCTTACAAATGTAATCTTCCTAGGGATGCTCTCAGATACAAATATATTTATATCCATGTTTTGATATTTTAAGTGCATATGGATATAAATGTTTGATTTTGGTAGATACTGATACAACTATGGATATGGGTTTTTATTTTGTTGCAGATTAAGGATACACATATTGTTTTGATTTTTTCAGGATATAGTTACAACTATAGTTACATAATTTTTTAGCAGATATGCATATAAACACTACAACAAATAATAGCTATGGTGGCGATTAAATAGTAACAATTAACCAAATCCGTCGTTATATTTGCAAACTTATATATATAGCGACGTTTATATTTATTTGTCACTATTTATATTAGAAATAGCGACGATTATTTGAATTCGTCGCCATTTTATTATAGCAACGAATAAATCGTTGTTAAAATTTTAACTCGTAGTTTTTACTAGGAGTTTACATGTATTTTATTATTTTCTCCATGAACATATGAATGATATGAAAACAGAATAAATTTTATATATAATAAAAAAATTATGCTAACTAATTATTTACAAACATACCCAAAAATAAATATTTCATATCCTGGATGGAAAGACCTAATTTTCATCCTAAACAAGATGCCCTCATTCGCTCATTCCGCACACCTCCAGCTGCTCTCTCCATTGTTTCTTCTAGGTACTCCCTCCCTCCTCCTCTCTTCAATAAACCTCACATGGGTTTATATGAAGAAATCGGAGGTCCCCCCAAGCCAAGGGTTCAAATTCTCGAAAAAGATATCAGAGATCCTCACAACATCTTTGGAGTTGAGAGAACGAGGTACGATTTAGGGTTTGCAATTTAGGATTATGATCGAGATCTCCTCGATCCTCGAGGTCGTGATAATGCCCGAATCCATGAAGTGAGAGAAGGAGGTATGATTTAGGGTTTTTATTGACCTTTGTTTTTCTTATATCTCTATTTTTGGAGGCAATCTGATCATTTTTGGTGAATCTATCTTGAGTTTCCATAGCATGAGATAAAGTCTATGATGTAGGATTGGGAACCAAACATGCTCTACTATTTAAGTTGTGGTGATGTTCGAATATGCGAAGGAGTAAGAGGGCAAATGTTCCTCCCTAATCCAGGGTTTTTATTGATCTTAGTTTTTCTTTCATCTTACTTTTGTAAAGGATGATTTGACGATTTTTGAGGATTAGAAAGGAGAGATTCTATGATATTGTAGTTCGGTGTTCATATATAATGGCGTCTAGGCATATGATGGATGTTAACTGTGGATTTGCTGCTAGTATTAATTGTGGTTTTGCATTGCCGTTTGCAGCGGATCTCAGCTTCTCATAAATGCCAATACTAAAGGTGAAAGTATTATTTTACTTATCCTTTTGCTATGTCTCATGATTATCTAACATACAGTTCTAGTTTCTAGATTGATTTTTGACGGTACGATGTTCTCCTATAAACAGTTATTTGTTCTTTATACCTATACAGAGTCTGCTTAGTATTATTGTTCTAATATATTTGCTTAGTTTTGAACATTTTATGCTTATTCTAGATGTTTGTGATGTATTATTAAGGAAGTTGACATTCATTTCCTTGTGAAGTTCTTATTTTTCCATGGGTAGCAATTTTTTTGGCTAATTATCAATGCCAGGATTCTGTAATAATATTGTAAATCCTAAATACCTAGAATGCTAGTTGAGTTATGGTCTTGCTAGACATTGAGAATTTGTAATTTTCTGTTAATTTTCTGATATAGTTTCCTATGTTGATGTTATTGACAATTTTAATAGCTATGACCAAGCCTTCTGCAATTATAGGAACTGAAATCCTCGATAGGTAGAATACAGAACTAGTAATAGTCCTGGTGGCCATCAAAATGTTAAATTTTTCAAAATGTGATATACTAATGTTATTTGCCAGTAGATTTTTTTATAATTTTAGAGCCTTCAATTTTCTAAATGAGGTGTCCTATCCACTAAAGGGAGGTAGGGTTGAGCTTAGTTATCCACAATGATCATTCATGGTTTCTAGTGTATTTCTCAAAACACTAATGTAGGCATGAGTTTCAATAGATAGTTGCATATAGTGATTTAGTTTTTTATAGTCATTTCTAAAATAAATGTATTAAAATTTGGTTTTAGTTCCTCTAGTATCATGCCTTGCTTTTATTTGATTGTGGCGATGTTTATATTTGAGTGTACTTTGGTAAAATGTTTTTATTATGTCAGTTATTTGATATATGTTGAACCTGAAGAGAAAAGCAGGGATTGGTTGTCTTTGTCTAGAACCTTCCTCCCACAAGCTTTAGGGAAATTAATAATCACTATTAATGGGTGAACCTGTTTAGGCTTTGCCTCTGATAATAGGTTCAATAAACAGTGGTGCATTATGATGGAACTGGATCCTTTATTAACTTTTTTATTTAGAAAGAACCTTGTAAATTCTCAACAGTGGAAAGACAAATGCTCGCTGGAACTTGAAAAATTCTTTAATGAACTTAGCGCAAAAAAACGTCACTGAAATCACAGCTGAACATCACAGAGCATACAAAAAATGAATATGATATGTAGCCCATTTGACAAGCGATACTGATAAATCTGAGACTAATTAAGCGACCAATGGATTAAAATTGAGGCTTTCTAACACATGCACCGTTAGTTCATCAATGATGATGACACATTACTAATTATCATGCAACAACAGCAGCGACAACATGGTTTGTTGTAAGGTCGCAGATTAAAATCCAAGTAGGAGACAAGGGCCATGTTTACGGCAACGATGAGGTCTTCATCGTCCACAGAGTGAAGGAGCTCAAAATTTAAAGGCTTCCAGGTCTTATTTTCTTTTTTCTTTTGACCTCAACAAGTTCAAGTGCGATTATGAACCGCATTCGCATTTGATATTTGTCCATCGTATGCTTAGTGCAAGAAATGTATGGAAAAACTTCATTGGTGTTGCAGGTGAAACATGGAACCTATTCTCTGATAAGTTCCCTCCTCCTCTCCGTCCTCGCAATTGCACTCATCAAGATCTTCCTCTCCTCCGACAAGAACAACCATGGATTTCTGATAAAGTAGCAGGAGATCGACCCTAAATATTACAATGAATACTTCGTCTTGGGCACCTTAGCGGTACGTTTGCTCACAGACTCACAATCCTTGAAATTTTTAATTCCGTAGGATATTGAATATTGTAGCAGATCCTCTACAGTTAATGCATTCCAAATGTTCAGGAGCAAGGGTCGATACCCGATCATGGGGATATCATGCCTGAAGATGTGCGTGTAACATATTCTTTTTTATAAATTCTTTACTTCATGAGGATGTCATTGTTATTTTCTAAAATAAGCATATCGTAGCAATATAATTGTTATATCTTTTTATTAGATGTACATTGAAGCATAAGAATGTGAAGAGATGCTACTTGTGCTAGAGATATATGTTCTCTTCTAGATGTGCACAAAGTTATTGTGGACTGCGACGGATTAGCTCGGTTAATCGATAGAGCTGCTGGAATTTTGAGTATTTGATTAGGTACTACAGCTCACAATGGAAGAATGTGCTTTCTAGATTTTGAGGACTAGAGACACCTCAAGAAACATTATGGAATTATCTTCTTGGACAAATTAAAGGTTAGAATCTCACGTCTTATAGTCATATTTATTATACTTACTGCTCATATTGATTGCACTTTTACTGTAAATAGGTTTTCATTTTAGACATAAAGGTATATAGAGATTTTGTAATGAAAATAAATAGTTTGAACCGTTTACAATGAAAACTTATCTTAAGATTGATCTGGGCTTCGATTCCTTCTTGTTATGTATCGTGCATAGTGGAGACTGGCATGCTGTGCACTCAGCTTTTTATGGGATATTTCTCCGATTATGACTAGTGGAGTCTAGCATAGTGCTCTGGACATGTCAGTGTAAAGTCAGATAGTTAGAGAAGAATGGCAGATTACATGCAACTCTTAGATACATTTTGAATCTGTAATTAAATTTTTGACCAACAGCTTCAATGTCTGGTCTTCAGATCTATGAGAGATAGATAAGGAGAGATTCGACATAGTGAACTTACCCACTCCACACGTAATGCACACTCTCTACAGCTAAATAGGGAATCATATTAAGGTTTAAGTTAAATCTAAAGAGAAGTGTGTAAAGACAGAGAGAACTGGTAGTACAACATTTTGAGGCGTGTAAGTATACACAACATTTTGAAATCTACAGAGATAACTGGTAATATAGCAATTGAGACGTGTATAATATATAAACGAATATCCAAAGAGCAGAAGTAACAGGTCTCTCATTAAGGTTTAAGTTAAATTTCCCATTTACTCAATAAAGGAAAACACAAGTTCTAAAAGACTTAGAGAACCGTTCGATCATGATTCATTATTGGCTTCTCAACATCACATTTGATAGCTACAGACTGATGCATAGCCATAGATCGGAGAGGATTATATACAAATATATATTTGGATGTGAGAGGCTTGCAAGGATTAGGGGCAAAACAATGGTGAATTGTACACGTCCAAACAAAAGAGGATTCTTTCTGGAGTTGTCATCAGTAGAGTTTATTGAATGGTGATTCAATGGTCTAAACCTTTCTGTCTTATTTTAGAGAATAATGGAATGCTATCATAATTTCTAGGATATGAATTTACTTACATGTTACCATAAAGAGTTTCACTAAAAAAACCAAGAGGAAACTTAGAAGCATCTGCTAAAATCTATGAAAATGAAGCATTACAATTACATTAATTTTTAGTAAAAAATTAAGAGCATAAGGACCTGAATTACCTTCACATTTTTTTAGAAATCTACTCGGACGGGTGGTTAGATTGGCACGTACTGGCCAAATCTCCAGCACAAGGACCTGAATTACCTCCACGGCATAACTCCACAGCCAAATGTACCAAGTAGGGTCTAGTTGGAGCTAAGTGAGAGCAATGTGGGAAGCACATTCTAACCAAATATCCAACAAATGTACATGGATTGGGAATGTCCATGATAGGCAATACCTTATTGCTGAGACCTGGTGAGGGCCTCCACACTGCAAAGCAAACCATTAGACTTGAGAGGCATGAAGGACAGGTGGGAGTAGCGACCGCTCCCACCACCACTAATGCCTTTTTGAATCATAGCAGTTGATCTGTGGAGACAGGAAGATGCTGCTTAGGATTGCAAATACTTTTCAAATAAACTAGAAAATCCATCTCAGCTAAATTGTCAAACTTTCATTCTCTACCTAAAATTCACATCGATATAGAAATAGTTTATTCATACAGGCAAATGCAAAAAAAAAGATCATGAATCATTACTTCAACTATAGTAAAACGAGATTGTAGAAGTTACCTGCAAACTCAAGCTTCTATTTTTTGTGTTGCTTTTGTTCTTTAAGACTTTAAGTTGGCACTTATTTAGAGCCTGAATAAAACTAGAAATAGCATTAGATCATGCTTGCTTTGTCTGCCATCTATGAGAATCTACCTATAGCAGGCTCCACTATACGGAAGAGTATTTGAATTAGAGTATATTCTTCACTGCCATTTCTACCAACTATTACATCTTTCCTTCCTCCGAGGAAGACAATTTAATCATATAACAGAGCTCTATGAATGCAAAATGATTTGCATTAGTTCATCATCATATAAGAGTCATCAATAGAAAATCCTTTCTAAGAAAAAAAGGTCCACACAAGCATATAGCAATTAATTCTCGCAAAAAAAGCAAACAATAAAAAAGTGACATATGCCATCTAACATAAAAGAAATGTTTGAGATTTATTTAGTTTGTTGGTTACAGCTCAACTAAATTTACTAATTAACAGACAATTATAGATAAGCATTACTTTATTGGAATATTTGTGTCATAAATTTTATTCATAAAGTAAAATACTTATAGAGAAACCACCTGCAAATCACATATCCCAACTTGACCCTTGGATGACTAATTACTCTGGCTTGTGTTTCACTATAGGTAGCAGCTCTTCAATGGGAATACAAGCATAGTGAAGTATCCTCTCAACAGAGATTATATTGTTCTCGAGCTTACAAAGATGGCCAAAGGTGTTTGAATTCAATTAAAAAAAGAGACCTATCTATTCCTAGAATCTCATTTAAGGTACTCTTTTTTTAAGCATAAACTTTAAACTTTAGGATTTTAATGCAGAAGCATGCAATTGAAACAAAAAAAAGATCGAATCCATTGTTGTTAGGTTTCAAATAGGACGTTCATAGCGGAGATTTTTATACTATAGATGAGACTCTTTCCTTGTATTTAACCTTACAACAAACATATTATATCCTGCTTATGTATATGCTCTGAGTTTAAAAGAGATGGTTGTCATCATGCGATAGAGATCAAGTCGTGGACACACTCTTGTAAAACAAGTAAGAATCATGTCATTACAAATAGGCCTAAACATGATTTAAACCTAATCTATGGCAACTGCATTGAACTGAACCGTCCATTCAATCCGATGCATTGCATAACCCTTTTCTGTAACTTCTTTGCATCAGTACTGAGGTTTTCACCACATCAGGTATCTTTTTTACTATTGTTTTTACCGCAGGAAATGAAGATAAGTCATTGTTCCTGTTTTTTAATGCATTACAGCATGTTCTTATACAGATACTTCATCTTGTTGTTGTTCATGCTGCTATTGTTCATCGACCTTAATTTCAGGGGGGTTGTGTTTTACCATTATTGCAAAATCCGAGAAATTAGAAGTGGAGCCCTTAAAGGGGTGTACAATATGAAACTGGGGGAGTTAAACCTTAAGTCTTAGTTGCATTACATTTATACAACTAACAGTTTGTCTGTTCTTTTCTAAATTTTGCAGGTGGGATTAAGCTATTTTCTACTATTCGTGGGAGATGGTTCTAGTTTGACAGCTAATTATCAAGTAAGATTTTTCTTCTCCGATCAAGATGCTTTTTTGCTATAAGTTGTCATATAAAGTTAATTTTTAGTGCAATTATATCATCATATTAGTACTCAAGAATTTATGCTTTTGAAAATACTCGTAATTTATGCTAATTGTCCATTTTTTTTCAATGTTATAGGTTCTCGATTTATCGAGTGGACAATCTACAAACTATTCTGGCAAATGAGCATTTGGATTGTTTTAAGATAAATAAGTATATAGAGCTTGATGTTGATGACGTTTCAATACCCATCATTCCAAAACAATATTTTATGTTTTTATTTTCATAATTAGTGGTCTCTCTTTAGAGATTCATGAGTGATATAAAAGTTAAAAAAATTGTTGTTCCATGTATATTAGTGTAAAATTTCTGAACTTTTATTAAGCAAATAAAATGATTATATTAATTTAAATAACGATAAATAAATCATCATTAGATCAATCCTTGATTTTTATGACAAATTATCCGTCGGCATTGACACAAATAGTGACGAAAAAAACGTTGATATACATAGAAGAGTAAAACAATAAGCTTCATATAGTGACGGAAAAAAGTGTTGGCATATCCTAATGGCCACGGTTTTTATGCGTTGTAAAAATTTAAATTTATCGACGATTTTTATTGTCGCTATTTGAAATTTCTCAACGGATAGTAATCGTTGTAAAAAATTTAACAACGGCTTATATAAAACGATTCTTGTGACGAATCATGGATTTGTCACGAGAGTATTTAGTGACATTTTATCCGTTGCTCTCTTAACAAAAAAACCGCCACAATAGATCTCTATTGTTGTAGTGAGATATCGGTATTGTTGAATCTAATGTGTATTTTGTATATACTTACATTAATATATGTGTGTATCACCAAATATATTATAAGAATCCTAGCAATATATTGCATCTCGAATTATTTTCAAAAGTCAGAAGAATAATATAGATCTTTATATTAGTTAATAACTAATTATACAAATTATTAAATTTAGTATAATATTTTATTGTTATTGCAGTTTATTAATTTTTAATCAATTATGACAACAATTCTATTGAATGCAAGCATTATAAGATATTTTTTATCTGCAGGATAATCCATATCCATTTCTTAAATATCGATATCTGGATCATGATTATTTATTTTTATACCAGTATCCATATCTAAGGATATGGTTGTGGTTTTCAATTCCGCAATTTATATGTTTATGTATTAGTAGCCATATGTTAAAATGAATATTGATTGGTAACACCTATATTTATATCCATATCAGTCTGTTTGCATCCATAAACTATCCTCTGAATTCTAATTTAATTATTTTATTAATCCAACCTTGTGAATCATGTTTGATGTAAAATTATTTCAAGAATTATCGAAATTAGATATTCATAATATGTATACTTCAATAATAAATATATGTAACATATAAGATTTTTGGATTTCTATCAGTTGTGCCCCGTTGAGATATTGCAATTTCAGTTATGCCCCTCCCTTTTTGAGAATATCAACTGTGCCCTGACTTCTTGTTGTTCTATCACTTGTACCCTTCGGGTTAGTAGCCGTCAATACCCAATAATGGACTTTAACTTTGAGGACACAAGCAGAATTAAATTTTAAAAAGATGGCTGAAACGTCTTCTGTATCCTCTTCCTCTATCTCCCCCATCTTCTTCCTCTTCCTCCCCTTCTCTTCCTCCTCCCCGGATATTTGTTGCTCCTCCACCGCCTCCTCTCAGCCCCCAGCTCCTCTCTCTGCCATCAGCTCCTCCCCCATAGCCCCTGCGCCTCCCCCATAGCCCCCGCTCCTCTACCACATGGAGGGACTCACGTTCGACTCAACCGAGCTCTCCCTCACGCTCTTCACCGAATCACACTCCCTGTTCACCCTTAGATACGCAACACAACTCTCCTGCTCCATCTCCACCATGGTGTCGCAAACGGTCATCGTCATCGTCGACGACGTCGCTTCGACGCCATTTCACTTCCTACACTTCTTGGAGCTACCTCGTGGCTTCTGATGATTGGGGACGGCACGCACAACCTCGAAATCTACACCGATGCCAGGGACAAGGTTGGTGGCAGAGAATGGCGAGAGGCCGAGGTCGTCATCAGAGCTGGAGGAGGCAAGGAAGTCGAAGGAGGGCGACGTGCGAGCGCACGTAGGGCCATCGCCGACATATAGGGTTAGGGTTCTGGCGGCAGAGGAGAATGGCAATGGGAGGGTTGCAGTGGGGGTTTGGGTTTTCAATGTGTCGTAGTGAAAGAGACGATGGAGAAGAAGAAGCACTGCTGATGTGTTTTCTCCAGGCCCTCCTCTCCTTCGCCACCCCTCCTCTCCGCTGTCGGCCCTCCTCCCCTCCGCCCCAGCTCAACCCAACAACTTGGTCAACCAACAACAACCGGGTGGGCAAGAAAGGTGAGGCATTGCTGGTCCCTGGAGCTCCATTGTTGCGTCGTCGGCTCCCTCCCGCAGCTTGACGAGCCACAAGAATATCAGGGACCTGATGAAGGTGGATATGGTGATAGCCGGAGGGCGTGGGACAGCGGAGGAGGGTCCAAAGGAGGAAGATGGATGGGAGGAGTTTTTGGACAGTTATACCCCTCGTAACCTAACCATGGTTTGAAAAAACCACGGTTAAGTTCAACTCAATGACGGCTAAAATTACGGAAGGGCACAAGTGATAGAACGCCAAGAAGTCGGGGACACAACTGATATTCCCAAAAAGAGAGGGGCAAAACTGAAATTGCAATATCTCAGAGGGGCACAACTGATAAAAATCCAAGATTTTTGAAGACTTCAGGGGCCAAGCCCCCTCCCACCCCCCTTCTTCGTCCCTGACCAAGACAATGGTTATGGTTCAAGACGTATAAATAGCCGCCATTACCCATATATGTAACTTGAAACACCAATGTTTTAACCCTCCAAAATCTGTAAAAAAAGATGCTTCGAGCTCGCAAATAAATGCATCCTTTGTCTATGCAAATAAGAGTTTGCAGAACAACTCTGCCTTCACTGATCCTTCGTATTAGTAGCTCAATCCCTTGACGTTTCATCTCCTCGCCTGCGTTTCGAATTCAAAACGTTCAGGCATTCGTTGAATTTTCCATCTTTTTTCGCGTGCCGAAGCAGGAAAAAAAATCTAGCATTGAGGATGTATATTGTTTGACATTGCTGGAAGAAAAGATGCCGATGAAATTTAAATTAATTACTCGTTTACTAACATTTCAGCCTTTGCTTTTTCCAAAAAAAACTGATGCTTAATCTCCTCTCCAAACTGTTGATCTTTTGATTATTGTTTAATGTGGAGTGAAAATATGCTCTCTCTACCTCTAACCAAACTCTACTCCCCCTTTCCTATGATAAAATGGAAACCTAGACTAGTTCTGCCATTTGTATTTTGCCATATATAATCATATGTTTGGACTGGTCCCTAAACGAATCTACCTTTGCCACTATCTGTACTATAAACGAATCCATTATCTGCATTTAAAAATATTTGATAATCATGGCATATAAATCTGTTCAAAGATTGATACAGATATAGCAATCAAAACAAGTGCATTAGATAATGTAATCAAATTCTGGAACAGTGGATATCCTAACACTCACCGAACTTTTGGCAGATAGGTGTTGGTCTCATGTCCCAAACTTCAAATAGCCATAATGAGCATATATGTCCCCTTCCTTTTGCTGACTATGGTATCTCGTGTCTATTATTTGCCTCAAACATGACCCTAAAACACCCACTGCATCCATAAATATTGATGCTTTATATATCTCCTCCTTCCTCACCAGTTCTACTTGACAGATGATCTGCAGGATTAATTACGTCGACTACGCAACAGGTTTGAGGTTAGAGGTTTTTCTCTTCGTAGACAAATAATAAATGCTCTCGTACATGTCTTCTACACGGCTTTTCAATC
Source organism: Ottelia alismoides (assembly GCA_037367405.1). NCBI lineage: Eukaryota > Viridiplantae > Streptophyta > Magnoliopsida > Alismatales > Hydrocharitaceae > Ottelia > Ottelia alismoides. Next base: position 324,944 of record JAZKJV010001037.1, on the reverse strand, counting down.
GAATACACTATCTGCTCAGGGATCTGCATGTAGGGTTTAATGATCTTTGGATGAACGCACATCTTTGGGTTTAATCTCCATGTTTACATCCTTGGCTGTTTGGATTCACCATGGGAGCTCCTTTTTTTCATTGTTAATTTGTTTTGCTGATATATACGGGATAATCTCTTTGCGCTTTCTACGTCGACGCATTTTCGGTGTGTTTCCGAAGAAATTATAGGAATCTGCATACGAAAAAAAATCTGGAAAGGCAAGAAACTCACAGGCATTTTCATTTGCTTTCAGTTCATGTTTGTGAACCAGAGACTGGAAAAAAGTTGATCCGTTGGCACGATAAAATTAATAACCGGGTCATAATCGCATGTAAAAATAATTAGATGAGGCCCTAATTTCGAGGATGCGGACCATAGAGGTAAATTCGTCTGCACGGTACCCGTGGAAACTTATTCCACGGAACCCCCAGGCGAACTTATAATTTGTTAAGTACTCAAAAGAAGCCGTCACTTCAAGTCACGGCTTCCATTGGGATTTATTTACATGGGAAAAAAACACATGGAAGCCGCCTCTTGAAGATGCGGCTTCGGTTTTGGCCAAAGCCGCATCTTCAAGAGACGGCTTCCATGTAAATAAATCACATGTAAACAAACCCCAATGGAAGCCGTAACTTAAAATGACGGCTTCTTTGGGGTACTTAACAAATTATAAGTTCCCCTGGGAGTTCCGTGGAATAATTTTCCACGGGTACCGCCCATGCGAACTTTCCTCCGTGAACCATATGTCCTGCCTATTCTTCTTCCAAAAGAGAAAGCTCTCTTCGGTGCTGAGAATTAAAGTTATCGAACGGTAGGAAAAGGTGTTCATGTTACTTTCCAAGTCCCAAATGGTTGTTCTCGAGGCATTTTATATACCATACTGAAATCTGTAAATTTTACCCAGATGTGTCATGATTTCAAGTTCAGATTTAGGGGAAGTTTATTTTCGCCTTACTGTTAAATTAATAAGAATCATGATCTGATGTCCAAAGCTTCTTCTTTTCGAGTTTCCAGGTGCTGCAATTAGGATGAGATCATAATTAATTCGGGGGAACAAGTAACGAATGAGTTCCTTGTGAGGTATGCACATTTATTCACCAATGCTCAGCTAGCAGGATGCTAACGGATTAGATATATATACATATCCATATGTGATCCTACCCGTTTTCCCAAAGATGCGTATATATACTCGTATGACTATGTACAACGAATAAATTGCCGCAACAAAAAAATAGAAACATGTTGTAATTTTCCGTCACAAAATACAATGTCAAAGATATTTTAGGCATGGATTCGTTAGGTATAACAATGAACATATTGCTACTACAACTTCGTCCCTGCGGGCAGGGAGGGACGGAGTCAGAAACTTTTTATAGAGGAGGTACAAATTAAAAGAATCATTTATATGTTGATTATTCTACTACCAAGTGACAAGTAGAGTAATTATGATGTTGTAAAAAATGACATAATTTGGTTGAACTTCCTTATTTTTTAGCTTTATGCGAATGAGACACATGTGAGAGATTTGGGCTTCTTTTTTTGGAAACCGCTCCATTCTAATTATATATACGTATATATATAATTATGGACATCATATAACTCAAAATTCATAGACTCAAAATAAATCAAGTGTGTGGCGATGGATTTTTTAGCTTGCAACAACAAAATTTACATTGCAAGCCAGATAAATTTGTTGGGTCAATGTTGGAGTAAACTTTCATTGCTACAAGTTAGATATATGTTGTGGTAAAGCAACATTTTCCTTTTTAAATTAAGTTGAATATAGATTGGATTAGCTTAATATATAGTGTAGAAGTACTTTTTATTAATATAGCATTATAAAAAATGTTACAATAATGATCTAGGACATTGAATTTATAACTATATCAACAATTTTTCCGACTATAGATTATCGTCATATAATATTCATTGCTAAATTTAGGCTAAATAAAGACTTATGGCAATGATGTGTTTGATAGTACTACTCTAATTATAGATAATGTATTGTACATAATGTCAGACGAATTATCCCATACTTTATGACAACAAAAAGTTCGTGACAATAGAAATAATCGATAGCTAATTGTTTTCGATTTCATTATTTATTACTTCAATTGTAATTTGTTGTAGTGATATAATTTTATATAATTATATATCGCAGTAAGATTTGAAACTTGTTCCAATAAATAAAGGTTCAAAAATTAAATGCGTTATCAGAATAATAGGACATAATCGATACAAAATCAAACATAGTTAGATGACATCACTAAAAATAGAGAACTTATAAAGAAATGTAATCATAAAATAAAGTAAGATCCACTCCTTTTTTAATCGAGAGAGGGAAAGAAATAGATGAAGGAGAAAGGTAGAAAAAGAGACATGTAAAGAAAATATGTGGGGAAAGATCTTCGCAGATGAAAGATCGAAAATGAGGAAATTGTAGAAATAGATCATAGGGTTACGATTTATAACATTTTTTAAATTTATAAATTAGATTAGTATATAAAAATCAAATTAACACTATATATTTAACATATATAGCAATAAAACATGGAGATTACCTAAAATCTAGCGGGGGGCACATGTCCCTCCATGTTCCCCTTTAGATCCTTCCGTGCATGTGGGGGTGTAAGGGCAGCATTCTCGACGAATTTTTTTTGCGAATGGTTCTATTTGTATTCGGATATATGGGTTTACTTCTTTTTAGGAACCGTCGTTACGGGAGTACTATATAAACTCCGTAGTGTTAGGGTTATTTATATCCTTTGTATTTCTTTTCTCAACACAGTGAAAATCAATCGTCGCCGTCCAAATACGTAGCCCAGTTACGAGTTAACCTTGTAAATCTGTATGTTTGCATCTTTATTGCGTGATCATGTTTGCTTCCGCGATTTGCAACAAGTGACAAATTTTGTTGTGCCACTTAAATAATCACATTTTAAAATCTTACCATCTTAACTTAAAAAAATCTGATGCGACATATGGTTGCTAAAATATATTCTCTTTATAATGGTTTGCCAACAATTTTTGGCGTTAGGAAAGTTTGCACCTTATGTAGCAATGAAAATCAATATAATATTCTTTAAAAAAACTCTCTTTTTTCCTAGTGCTGTGAACATGTATATTCATTTGAAAATTTTGATGGATGTGGATATAGATATTCAATTTGGTTTCTCTCTCTCCATATATAGAGAGAGAGGAAAAAGAGGCTACAACATGATGTAGCTAACCTTAGTTACATCATGGGCAATTCCGTCATCTTTTTTTATTTTTTTTCGAAATTTCCACGATGGATTTTCATAACTATATCCCTCTAATATGTCATTCAAATTTCGTCGGAAACAGAGACTCCTACGGCCTTCATCCAGACAGTCATTTTTTAACGGTCACGGATTTGCTGTATTTTACCTATTCTGGATGGAGGCCGTAGGAGTCTCTGTTTCTGGCGAAATTTGAATGGCATATTAGAGGGATATAGTTATGAAAACCCATCGTGGAAATTTCGAAAAAAAATTAAAAAAAGAGGACGGAATTGCCCCTGATGTAGCTAAGGTTAGCTATATCATTATGTAGCTTCCCTTTCCTCATATATATATATATATATATATATATATATATATATATATATATATATATATATATATAGGGGGCTTATCCAATGGGCCCTGTGCCCATTTGAGATGAGATGAGCCCACTCATATTTTACCAATATTTCCATCATTTTGAGTTCAATGCTTATTTATTTACTATTGTTATATCGTATTCTTACTATTAGTAACTATTTTCATATAAAGAAAATCTTAAATTTACAAGAAATGGTCATTAGTAAGAATAAAAATGAGACTAGTAATACAAATAATAATACAATCATATTGCATGACTTTAAGGTTTTTTTTCCTGAAAATAGTTACTAGTAGTAAGAATATGATATAACACTTGTAAACAAATACCTATTAAGCTCAAAAAGATAGGAAATAATGGTAAAAAATGAGTGGGCTCATCTCATCTCAAATGGGCACAGGGCTCATTGGATAATTTCCCTATATATATATATATATATATATATATATATATATATATATATATGAGGGGAGGGAGGTTGTTTTGAGTAATAGCCAAGTTGGCTGTTATACAAGGCAGTTTCTCCTTCTTTTTTTATTTTTTTCGAAAATAAAATTATGTATATTCATATATATGTCCCTCCTATATGTCATTCGTCAGAAACGAAGACTCATATGCCTTCCATCTAGAACAGGTAGATTACAGTAAATTTTAGACCGTTAAAATTTACTTGGTCTAGATGGAGGGCATAGGAGACTCCGTTTCTCGCGAAATTCGAATGACATGTAGGAGGGATATATAGATGAATATACATGGTGAAACTTTTTGAAAAAAATAAAAAAGGAGGGGAAATTGCTCCGTGTGACAACCATCTTGGCTGTTACACAGAACAGCTTCCTTTTACTCTATATATATACAAATATACATATATATATACATATATACATATACATATATATATATATATGTATATATACATATACATACATATACATACATACATATATATATATATATATAGGTTGGGGAGCTTGCACCATGGTGCATGTAACTTTACATGCACCGATGCCACAAACCTGTATTTTTTTAAATGAAACATGGGGGATTTACTTAAGGTTATTAGTGGAATATGTATTTCAATTTCGTGTAAAATAAATATTCCTAACATGTCCATATGTAAGGGATAAATTCCAGCAATTCTGAGACCGTTAAAATTGCGCAGTCTTGATGGATTGGTTAGAAGTTTTGAATTAAGTTGATTTTTGAATGACATCATCGTGATAATCTAAATCCCACATGATTTCATTTCAAAAAAATATCAAAAAATGATCGTTTATGGCACTGGTGCATGTAAAATTACATGCACCATGGTGCAAACTCCCCATCCCCATATATGTATGTATGTATGTATGTATGTATGTATGGGCAAAATGGGGCTGTCCCCTTGAGGGGAGCTAACTTGGCTCCCTCCGCCCCATTTTTCTCGTTTTTTATTTTTTTCCATGGATTTTCATCAGTATATCCCTATATCATGCTATTAAAATTTTGTGTGAAACAGAGACTCATACGACCTCCATCCAGACGTGGTCATTTTTAGCAATTATGTTACCGTTAAAAAATGACTGTCTGGATGGAGGTCGTAGGAGTCTCTGTTTCGCACGAAATTCTAATAGCATAATATATGGATATAGTGATGAATGTTCACAGAAAGAATTTCAAAAAAAATAAAAAATAGATGAAATGGCGCAGGGGGAGCCAAGTTAGCTCCTCGTTAGAGGCAGCCACATTAAACCCTACATATATATATGGGTAAATGGGGTTGCGCCCATGGGGGGCTAATTTAGCTCCCCGCCCCATTTTCTCCATTTTTTTTTGAAAATTTCTTCTGTGAATATTCATCACTATATCTTTATATTATGTCATTCAAATTTCATGTGAACACAGAGACTCCTACAACCTCAATCCATACGGGGTCGATCAAAAGCCTCCTACAGCCTCCATGACTCCATCCAGACTGTCATTTTTTAATGGTCACAGGATTTTTTTGATCGATCCCATATGGATTGAGGTCGTAGGAGTCTCTGTTTCGCATGAAATTTGAATGACATAATATAGGGATATAATATTAATTTACATAGTTTTTATTTTCAAAAAAATAAAAAAATATGTGAAAAATAGGGCGAGGGAGCTAAGTTAGCTCCCCCCAGGGGGCATACACATTTTACCATATATATATGGTTCAATGGGGCTGCCCCTACCTCATTTTCGGTACATTTTTTATTCTTTCCAAACATATCACCATGAATATTCATTTATATATCCCTCCTATATATCATTCGAATTTCGTCAGAAATAGAAACTCATGTGCCCCCCATCTAGAACGTGTCGATTACAGCAATGTGTAGACCGTTAAAATTACCTGTTCTAGATGGAGGGCATGGAAATCTCTGTTTCTGACAAAATTCGAATGCGTCATTGGAGGGATATATAGTTGAATATACACGATGATATTTTTAAAAGAATAAAAAAATACGGAAAAATGAGGGCGGGGTAACCATGTTGGTCGTCCCTAGGGGGCAGCCCTTTTTTCCATACATACATACATACATATATAGGGACACTTTCAAATGATGTGGGGTCTCACAACATTTGTGGTAAGCCATCAATAGTATCCGTTGGATCTCAATCAAACGGTTGCATCAAAAATCTTATCCAAAAGGGTATTTTTGTCATCTGCTTTCATTAAATCTGAAACTCGCTTAATGAAATCAAATTACTATTTTAGTATTGTCTAGATTTAGGATTTACATTTATTTATTAATTACCATTATCATTCCTAGCGAACTGGATTTTATTGCATTTGTTTGTAAATTCCAACACAATAGTGTAGAATTTATACATGAAATTTGTGGGTTAGTTATTACATTTATTTACATATCACTCAATAATTCTGAAGTAAAATGAGTCCTTTCTTTTGTAAATTTACAATTTTCATTGTAAAAAATGAATTTATAATTGTAATATATCATTTATTTTTAATGAGATTTGCCTCTTGTAAAAATTATTGCGTAATTGTAGCATGTATAGGTCTTCATAATTTTTCCATGTCCCTTTGTAAAACTCAAGTGCCCTATGTGGATCTGTGTATGTAAATATCATAAATACAAATTTTGTATGATGTTCTGCAATAAAAAATATTCCTTCAAATGGATCTTTGTAACTGTTTTGTACTCCTTTGTAATTTTTATGTATACATTTGTAAAAGTTTCTGATCACTTTATAATATTTGCATAGAGTTCTGCAACAATAAGTAAACTGTTAGAAATTGATAACATGTAAAAAATAATAAGAGATTGTAAAAAATTTTGAGGTTTGTACAAACCATTCTAATATTTGTAAAAAACTAATATTTGTAAAAAAATCTAAGTGACCCATCCTCTGTTGTGCCCCTTCTCGTGTGCCTTCCTCCTTCATGCCCCTCCTCCGTGATTGAGGGATGTTGCGTGGAGGATGAAGCCGACATCGTCGAATCCCTCCTCCGCAACCAAAAGGCATTGCATGGAAGAGGATGCAGGTGCCGTCGAACCCTCCTCCTCACCTTCGTCCTCCAAGCCTGCAAGTTAAAACCATTTTGGGAAGAAGAAAGATCTGTTGGACATGCGAGCCCATGACGAGCCATTATGCAATAAATATTATTGTGAATATCATTCCCCGATCTGAAATGAAAAGTAAATAATTTGCATAATAGATCCCTTAGTACAATTAGGGTTATGTACCACGGCCATCTTGATGATCATACATCAGTTGATTCAAGTATTGAATCATAGAGGTCGGTGCTTGGATGAATATATAAAGAGTTAGATTGAGGACTCGTCGAGCACCGTGAAATGATTATTAAAAGATGATCTCCAGCCTGAGAAGGAGATGGCAATCATTTCTCTAAAGGCTGATATCTAACTGACCTCTTGATGCAGGTCCTCTGCATAGGAATAGAGATTCGGAGGTGTTAGATAAGTTAGGTCATAGAGTTGACTTAACAAGATCGAGATAACCAAAGTCCTATATCGTACGCTATCATGATATAGGCATACATCCTCTGACCAGAGACAGATGTGTTACTATATGTCTGAGTATGTACATTTGGCAGACCAATAGGTTGATGACCTAATCAAGGTCTATACACCGGCGCACTGGTGTGCATATAAGGGCATATGAGTAATACGATCTCTCAAATGGATCATATAGGTTCATTACTGCACTGGAAGGCATGAGCTCACTCATGAGATATTGGGAAGAATCAAATTCCATGCACGGTCGTCTCGCTTTGGAAGCTTGACTGAATTTGTAGGTTTGATATATACTTTTGGAAAGTATATGATCAACACCTGGGTATAATATATGCTTTTGGAAAGTATATAATCGATACCAACTCCCAATGATCGAATGAGAAACTTAGTGATAAATCCCTGAGGTAGACAGTGTAAAATTGATCTTATACTTCGGGATTATTCGGAATCTTCCAATATGCAGGATGTACAAGTATTTGGAATACCTGAGGGTGATGTCATCATAAACAGTTGTATAACCATGACACTTCCATTCATAGGGAGTGATGAAACGGGTCTAGATGTTAGTGACTCCTCTCAGTAGAGAAGTAATCTGATCTTAGTCCAAATGTTGGACATTGATTTGAATATGATTCAGATTCAATGAGAAGATTAGATTTACGGTCCTGATTTAATCAAGCATCTATGGGAGGCCCGAGATCTGGATTTGAGATGTGATCTCAATATCCAAGTCACTATACGTGGAACAATACAATCGCCATGTCCTTATCTCTAAGTATTCGCGGAGAAAGCGCATTATCCTTGAAAGAATTCATGGATAATTCTATTGTTGATATATGTATCCGAGCATTGAGAAAATGGATAATTAAATGTGATTTAATTATCATGAATTTAATTCATATTATAAGGAGATTTATCTTGGAAAATTAAATGTTATTTAATTATCAAAGATGTAAATAATGTAAATGTGATTCATATTATTTGGGCACAAGATAAAAGAGATCCATGATGATTAAATGTGATTCAAATATCAGGATATGAATAATGTAGATAGCACTATCCATATTTATCATATATATTATAAATGTTATAATATATAAGAGAGAGCTATTTATAATTTACATTTGTTAATTAAATGTTAATGTGAATTGGATTCACATTGAACATTAAATTGCAAATGTAATTCACATTTTATTTTGGGTTGTGAATGTGACTTACAATTTTCCAATGGCAAGATTGCAATATTCACAAAATAATTATGAATTATTTTTGTTGAATAATTTACAACAAGTGTTGTTGTAAATCTTGGAGACTTTCAAGGAGTAATGCAATCCCATGAGATTGCTTGAGATTACATATCAAAGATATATGGTGGAGGGCTACCAATTCCTATAAGGAAAAGGTGGTCGTCCCCCTATAATAATGGATTGGTGTAATCTCTAATTCTTGATCTTCATATGAGATTGATTTAATTTTAAGATTGATTTATATTGATTTATCAATATATAATTAATCTAAATTAAATTAATTGTTGTTGATTTTTTCCAACAACAATCTTGACCATTGGATTGATCATAAATCAATCTCAACCATTGATTTTATGAGTCCCATGGATTGAGATCCATGGATCCCAAAACCCTATAAATAGAGAGGCATACCATGCTCTCTTGGTACACATGCTATTGGAGCATTATATATATATATATCTTTCTCTCTATACACCTACTCTCTCTCCCTCTCATATGATCGTCCACCATGGATGCCCTAGAGGGAGTCTCCATCGCCGCAGCGTCGTCGTTATGCTGCCCGATCATCTGCTCGTGGATCTCTATCTCCTTCGGTGTGCCTCGCTCGTGAAGAAGACGTCGGATCTCGTGTGTCGAGATTAGGAGATCCGCTGCTTGGATCATCAACATGGATTGCGAGAAGCACACGATTTATCCCTGCGCTCGCAAGCGTCTCCTCCGTCGGATCGGACTTGAGACAGGAGGTCTCTTTGTTTAAGAGACTCGATCGCAACCACGCTCCAAGAGGTAATCCTATTACTTGTTTGTGTTTTAGATGAAACGATCTGAGAAGTGTTCTTGGATCATGTGGTTTCGTCGCATGAAAAAATTTTAAATTCCGCTGCATCGAGCAACTAGTGCGACTAGTTGCTCCTCGTCGTATTCGATACGACGCTCACGCTTCCGTGATGTACTTGAGGATTATACTATATCCTTCAAGTGGTATAAGAGCCTTAGGTCGAAGGTTTTGGATACGATCTATAAAACCGAAGGCGACTTGGGTTCGTTAGGGTTGCAAAAGTTTTATCACATTTCATTTTCGTATCTTTGTTTAGTGATTATTTTAGGCCCTGTTTAAATTGTTTAAATACGAAAATAAAACTAGGATTTAGTTCTTTATTAAATAAAGAAACCATAGGATCTGAGTTTGCGTAATTTGGATTCCGTTTGCTCTAGATATGATTGTTTTAATGAACATGTATTCACTGTTGCGGGAACTGCGAATCTTAACATGATTAATGAGTTAATTACTGTTTTGATCCGCCTCGAAATGTATGAAATATCTCTTAGGTTATGTCCTAAATCAAATTAGCAATCTTTGAAAATTGATTTTGTCTAATTTGGATTTAAATTGATTGAGATATGCTAATTTTAGTTAGTAGGGGTCACTGCTGAAATTACTTTCCTAATCAAGAACCATATAATTGTCAATTAGTGAAACTAATTATTAATTTCATGAAATAATTATGGAAAATATTTGAGAAATATGTGATGATTATTATTTCCTTAATTGACTTGGCCTCAACCAATAGATTGATTAGATTTAATCTAGATCATAATTGGAAACACAATCATCAAACTCCTTCCTTGAATAGGATTGGGAATTTGTCTAGCAAATTTCTTTATAAATCAAAAATATTTTGATTATTACTATATGGTATAATTTCGGTTGAACCGATGATCATCTCAAGTACAAAGTGATTGACTCGGCATTATTTTTTCTCGAGGTGGATATGGTGTCTAGTCGGGGATCGCTGGGGTAGCGGGTTGCACTGGATGCGATCCGTCCCACTCCCGCCGGTACTGACCATGACAGCAGGTTGGGAATGAATGATGTCTGAGAGATCATGATGTATTTTTCTAATTATTAAAATTTTAATTAATATGTATTTTGAGATAATACCATATATTCAAGTAAAATCAAGTTTGTTGATTGAATTGGATTGAAAATTAATTTAATATGATTAAGTTAATTATATCCAATTAAAAACACTCTATTATGAATAGAGTTGTTATTTCCCTCGGAAGAATTAATTGTAATGAATATGATTCATAATGATTAATTAGAATTTGAATATGATATGGCGGATCACATAAGTGACATCCATGGTCTCTCGTCAAGGCGAAGGGTTCCGTCGCCAGATATTGTATGTAGGAGACTCATGTCCGAAGTGACAGCTCCTGCATATGATCCATTTGGATCGGGCTCGTCTCTTCTCGAAAGAGTAAGGACGTATGCGTAGTGACCCCAATATCGGGTCCTCATATTATTGGGGCGATATTGGATTGCGCATAGCGAGTTGTAAATCTGTTGACAGTTGGTTCAATTAATGACTGGTCAACATCGCCTTAGGGGTGGTGGGCCCGGGTGTTAAAGACCGAATTGGGAGATGTAAGTTGGATTTGCAAGGTGGAATGTGTTCCCGCTTCTTTTTATCCGAGTTACAGGTTCTCATATTATTGGGATGTAACAAAGATAAGGAAGGAGATCCCAGATCTTGCTTGAGATATAATGGTAAGTATATCTCTTACATTGAAAGTGATTAACGGAATGAACTTTCGTTGTTGACATGGCAAGAGAACTTTGATATAAAAATTCCTAAATCAAAGTAAATTATATATTTATATGTGTTTATGTTAATTTCTTATTTTAGATAATCCTTCTTTAATCCCACTCAATGTTATATTCAATAATAACCAGTTGAATATCATGGATTGGACCCATGATCCAGATATTGTACTTGCAATTGGACACATAATGTATGTGGTTACAATGTGCAAGTTTCCTCATAATAATGAGGAATGATAATTAAATAGACAATAGGACTAAAACCCTAGGGTTTGTATGTCTCTATAAGTCTTGATCTCATCGAATGTACTTTTGAAGTGACATGTATTGAACTGCTGCTATTGTTAAGTGCATAAGAAATAACTGACAAGCTCGAAGAGGCTATAACAATATGTGCGACATCTGAAGAACCTGCGGGTGAAGTAGTAGGATTAGTCATCATCTCTCGCAGGTTGGAAACAATATCATCAAAGCTTGCATCATGAGCCGGAGCGGGTGTAGATGTAGGATAGTACATCAGAATAATCTACATATAATCATTGAAATTGACTTACTTATTTGATAAGATAAAGTCTAATAATTGTATCTCAATCTTCTAATGATACTTGCAATTGGTTGCATCTGTATTAGAATATTAGAAATTTGATCTTAAGGTTTAATGGTCATCCATGTTGGAAGTGATGCAATTGTTGCAACGATTTCCATTGGATTAATAGACTTCATATTTTCAGTGGAGCCCTTAATCTTAGAGAATGTCTCTGTGATCTGGATATTAGAGTACACTCATAGTTTATTTCTAAATGTTGGAAATAAACATGAATTCTGGAATAAACCTATCACAGAGAGTTTTGATGGATATATTTCAGATAGTAATCTAACATCTAGTGGACTCCGCTAAATTAGAAAATTAATGAATGGTTCATTAAGATTTCTAATACTGAAAATTAAACCTTTAAAGATCAATAGGAGGATAAAGATCATTTGCCAATTATCTGGCATCATGTTTTGGACCTATGTCTGTTGATGAGATCAATGGACAAGTAAGAGATGAAACTTTAGAATGTCTAAAAAATTTCAAAACTTGCATACTTATGAATATTGTATTCAAAGTAAAATGTCCAATACACCCTTTCTTTTGGAATGGTGTAAGATGTTAAGGTATTTAAGATTTCATACATATTGATGTATGTGAATCATCTATATCAGAATAAACATTATGGATATGTGATATCTATTAATGATTATTTGTGATATGAGATTTCTTCTCTTCACTTAGAAAACTTTGAAATGTTCAAAGATTTCACAATTTTGGTTTAGAACCAAAGTTTGAAGGAAGATGAAATGAATCTGATCTAACCAAGGTAGCTTGTACCTATTACATGAATTCAAGGAATACCTTATGGAGATGTGAATATCATTCTTATCTCAATCCTCCTAATGAACCTTATCTCAATAGAGTTGTAGGGAGATACAATTGATCATGTGTGACATGATTTGATCAATGATTGATCTTAGCATAATTATCTCTTAGTTTCCAAGTATATATATATATGTGGTAGAGGCTACATTATATATCCTTACAAGGTTCCATGCTAGAAAGCTGGAATCTAGCACCAGAGAGTGCTACTTCATTAGGAAAATAAAGGATGGTATTGGGTACCTACTTTATGACCTTGAGATTCTTAAAGGATCTCATCTCTGAGAATGTGATTCTTAGAGGATGACTCTCTTGAGAATCAAGATGAAAATGAAGTAAGGAACTCATTTAATCTTGAAAAGATAATGAGGCTCCTGAAATCAAAAACTAAAGGAATAATTAAAGATGAAACACTAATACTTCTTCAAATGAGTTTGATGATACATTTCATGTGTTAGTTAAGTCTGAAAATGATCGGACTTCATGTGATAAAGTCCTGAGGATCATGACATGGAAAGATGGATGCTAGCAATAAAAGTCTAATATAGACTTCATATACAAGTGTTGTACATGGACCCTCGAGGATCACCTATAAGGGTTAGACGCATTAAGGAATAAATGGATCTTCAGAAGAATGAGAGAACCTGATGAGAAGGTAGAGACCTTCAAAGCACGGTTCGTAGCCATGAGCTACACACCAAAAAGAAAGACATCGCTTGCGATGAGACTTGCTCTCTGGTGACCTTGCTTTAACCCATCAGAATATTGCTAACTATAGCTACACAACTTGACTATGACATCTTCATGATGTGAGTCAAGATTGCATTCCGCTATGAATACCTCTCTAAGGATATTCATATGAAGTAGCCCCAGGGCTTCATGGTTGAGGAAAGCAAGGTGTGCAAGCTAAAGAACTCCATCTTTGGACTCAAATAAGCTTCTTATAGTTGGAACATAAGATTTGATGAAATTATAAATGTTATGATTTCAGATAAAATCTTGATGAACAATGTGACGCTTAGTGGGAGTGCCATTGTGTTCATCGTGCTAAATGCAGATATTATTCAATCATTTGGAATGATATAAGGATAATAATAAGTGTTTTATAATTTGGTTGTTCCATACCTTGAGATATGATCTCAAGGATACCTCTTAGATCTTAGTTCTGAAGTCGTTCAGAAGCAAAGAGAAGAGGGTATTGGGACCGTCACATTAGTAGTACACCTTGGACTTATTTCATTTTCTGGAAAATTCCATGAAAGGCTTCCTTCCCTTAAGATATGGTAGTGACCTATCTAAAGGGATAGCACCTCAGAGAGTTGAGGAAGTGAATGCTAGAACTGCCTGCACTTATGCATCAGTTACGAGAAGCTGAGTGCATGCTAGATGTGCAAAAGAGCCAGATGTCTGCCATGCAGTAGGAGTAGTAATCTGTTACTAATCCTACTATGGAATAAAACACTTGATTGCAGTAATAACAATATCTTCAAAGATGATGAAACTTAGAGATAGTGATCTCAAAGTCTTATCTTCAAAAGTTTAAGACCTTGTAGATAGTAATCTATAAGGGTCTTAACTGTAGATACCTTAGGAGATAGAGATCTCTAGGAATATAGGTATTCTGATAAGGATTATGGGCATACTGGTTATAATAATTATCAAGCTATAGTGTCAAGGACACTATAACAATATTGAGTATAGGTTGCATAAGATGCAACATTCGCATTGGATGCGAGCACTGTAACTAGGAGATATGCAAGTACCGTAAAAGGACTTGGCGTAGTCTCTCAGGAATAGAGTGACTGATCAGCTTACCTAGCTGTTTTCTAAATAGCCTATGATTGTCACATGAGTGTGGGTTTAAATGATTAGCCCATTAATGGCTCTTTGGGCTAGTGGGAGATTGTTGGACATGCGAGCCCACAACGAGCCATTATGCAATAAATGTTATTGCGAATATCATTCTCTGATCTAAAATGAAGAGTAAATAATTTGCATAATAGGTTCCTTAGTACAATTAGGGTTATGTACCATGGCCATCTTGATGATCATACAATTGTTGCTTCAAGTATTTAATCATAGAGGGTGGTGCTTGGATGAATATCTAAAGAGTTAGATTGAGGACTCATCGAGCACCGTCAAATGATTATTAAGAGATGATCTCCATCCTGAGAAGGAAATGTCAATCCTTTCTCTAAAGGCTGATATCTAACTAACCTCTTGATGCAGGTCCTCTACATAGGAATAGAGATTCGGAGGTGTTAGATAAGTTAGGTCATAGAGTTGACTTAACGAGATCGAGATAACCAAAGTCCTATATCATATGCTGTAATGATATAGGCACACATCCTCTGACCGGAGACAGATGTGTTACTATATGTCTGAGTATGTACATTTGGCAGACCAATAGGTTGATGACCTAATCAAGGTCTATACACCGGCGCGCTGGTGTGCATATATGGGTATATGAGTAATACGATCTCTCAAAGGGATCATACAGGTTCATTACTGAACCGGAAGACATGAGCTCACTCATGAGATATTGGGAAGAATCAAATTCCGTGCACGGTCGTCTCGCTTTGGAAGCTTGACTGAATTTGTAGGTTTGATATATACTTTTGGAAAGTATATGATGATCACCTGGGTATGATATATGCTTTTGGAAAGTATATGATCGATACCAACTCCCAATGATCGAATGAGAAACTTAGTGATAAATCCCTGAGGTAGACAGTGTAAAATTGATCTTATACTTCGGGATTATTCTGAGTCTTCCAGTATGCATGATGTACATGTATTGGGAATACCTGAGGGTGATGTCATCTTAAACGGTTGTATAACCATGACGCTTCCATTCCTAAGGAGTGATGAAACGGGTCTGGATATTAGTGAATCCTCTCAATAGAGAAGTAATCTGATCTTAGTCCAAATGTTGGACATTGATCTGAATATGATTCAGATTCAATGAGAAGATTAGATTTGCGGTCTTGATTTAATCAAGCATCTATGGGAGGCCTGAGATTTGGATTTGAGATGTGATCTCAATATCCAAGTCACTATGCGTGGAACAATACAATCGCCCTGTCCTTATCTCCAAGTATTCGCGGAGAAAGTGCATTATCCTTGAAAGAGTTCATGGATAATTCTATTGTTGATATATGTATCCGGGTATTGAGAAAATGGATAATTAAATGTGATTTAATTATCATGAATTTGATTCATATTATAAGGATATTTATCTTGGATAATTAAATGTTATTTAATTATCAAAGATGTAAATAATGTGAATGTGATTCATATTATTTAGGCACAAGAGAAAAGAGATCCATGATGATTAAATGTGATTAAAATATCATGGATATGAATAATGTGGATAGCACTATCCTCATTAATCATATATATTATAAATGTGATTTATAATATATAAGGGAGAGCTATTTGTAATTTAAATTTGTTAATTAAATGTTAATGTGAATTGGATTCACATTGAACATTAAATTGAAAATGTAATTCACATTTTATTTTGGGTTGTGAATATGATTCACAATTTTCCAATAATAAGATTGCAATATTCACAAAATAATTATGAATTATTTTTGTTGAATAATTTACAACAAGTGTTGTTGTAAATCTTGGAGATTTTCAAGGAGTAATGCAATCCCATGAGATTGCTTGAGATTACATATCAAAGATATATGGTGGACGGCCACCAACACCTATAAGGAAAAGGTGGTCGTCCCCCTATAATCATGGATTGGTGTAATCTCTACTCCTTGATCTTCATATGAGATTGATTTAATTTTAGGATTGATTTATATTGATTTATCAATATATAATTAATCTAAACTAAATTAATTGTTGTTGGTTTTTTCCAACAACAATCTTGACCATTGGATTGATCATAAATCAATCTCAACCATTGATTTTATGAGTTCCATGGATTGAGATCCATGGATCCCAAAACCCTATAAATAGAGAGGCATACATTGCTCTCTTGGTACACATGCTATTGGAGCACATCTCTCTCTCTCTATGGCGAGCCGCCCGATGGACTAAGGTAAATCAGGTATATCTGCGGTCGTTGCGACCTCAGTCGTTTGGGACTCAAGCTCAACAAGAAAAATTCAGACAACCAATTAAAGATCAAAACACGATAAAACTCAAGAGAGCGGTCTCGCTATTGGATTAACCTGGTATAGCGACCAGGGTCAAACTTAAAGAGCACGTGATGGCCTTGCGGCCTACGAAGTAGTCAAAAAGAAAAGCAAACAAAAACAAAGGATTTTTGGTGGATTTTTATTATTTTTATATTTTTGTGGAATTTTTAATTATAAAGAAAATAAGAAAACAATCAAAATAAGCAACTAGCAACAATTATTTAATTACTCTAAAAAGGTCCAAAAATTCAAACAAAAATATTTTTAGAATTTTTTATTTAAAGTTTTTGGTGAATTTTTGGTAATTTTCTGATGTTTATAGGATTTTATAAAAATGAAACAATGTGAAAATAAAAGAGGATTGTCCAGTCAAGCTTGGAGGGCCAAAATAAAATAGATAATGGCCCTATCAAAGCCTGGAGGTAATTTTCATGAAATATAGAAGTAAAAAGGGAAATTCAGAGACTGAGTTTATTATTTTTGGAGTTTTCAATTATTTATTAGAATTTTTCTAAGTTTTTCAATGTTTTTCAATTTTTATATTTTCTATAGATCAAAAAATGACCAAATTGGTCACAAAATCGAACACAAGAAAACAAACAAAATCTATTTTTTTTAGAATTTTTGAAGATGTTTTAATATTTTTTTGTGAATTTTATATCTGGACAGTAAGAAAAATGGGTGTTTTTGAATTTTTAAAAATACTAAAAATGCTAAAAAATGTACCAAATTTTTAGTGAAAGTTTTACACAGTGGCACGAGCCACGTGTCCACTTTTCACAAAATTTGGACTTGATTTGGTATTTTATTAAAATCAAACAACAAGGCATAGTGCACAGGGACCCAAATGCAAGGAAAATAAGTTCCAGGGACTGATTCGTAACAAATATAAGAAATTGTGGGTCCCTCGTGCAAAACTTCCAAAATAGCACGCGCAAAGCAAGTGTCCTGGGCACAGAGGGACCTATATGCAATAAAAAATACTTCCGAGGACTAAATAGCAACATGTGCTAAAAGTTCAGGGAAGATATTGCAATTTCACCAATTAATTCAGCACGTGTCTCAATAAACTACTCACAGGGGCATGGATGCAAATAATAAAAACTACATTTCATTCCAAAACACCTTAAAACATCAGTCCTAATGTTGCAAATACACCATAAACATCACGTGACGATGCACGTGTTCCACATAAACAGGGGTACAAATGCAAATAAAACAAGCACGAGGTCCTAAGTGCAAAATGTCCAAAATAAAAACAACTTAACTAAATATTTACAGGACTAGAATGTAAATGACAAAGCAGGAGGGTCTAAGGGTAAATTACCCTTTTATTTAATCGGAGGGCCGGATGGACGTCGTGTGGCGAATCTGATGGTGCTGGTGCGGGGCGCCTCTTCGTATTAGTGGACGGTCCGGATTCAATCTGGCACTCCGGGATCGAATGGACGGCAGAGGAAGGACCTGGAGGAACTCCTTGCCGGTGAACTTCGCCGGAGGAATGTAGACGCGCCGGACCTCCGCGGGAGCTGCTGAAGATAGGGAAAGATGCGCCGGAGCCTCCCACGTCTCAAGAACCCCTCCGATGGCGCAACGGAGCTCCGGAGAGCCCAGGCGACACCGGTGGAGCTGAATCTCCTGTGTTGAAGATGGAGGACCTCAGATGGTTTTCCTCTGACCTGCAAAATGGCACGAAGAGCACACTGGGTCGAGGGCAAAATGCCTCGACCTGGTTAGGTGCGAAGTGGGTGGACGGTGCGTCGATATGGGCGAGCTCCGGCGATGCGGCGGTGAAGGAGCTCGAATCCCAGTTCCTGTGCGAACTGGGGTGAACGGATGGGCGAAGAAGGTGCGGGGAAGTGAGGCGAAGGTGATGGTGTCGTCCGATGATCGAAAGGGGGTCGGAGGCGGTCGGAATCGACGGTCGACGGCGAAGGTGCGATTTGGGGGTAAATGGAAATTAGCGAAAAGGAAAGGGAACTAAGGTTACCTGATGGTCGAGGTCGACTGGGAACGAGCTGACGGAGCTCTGGTCCTAGCCTCGAGGGCCGTCGATGCTCGAGGCTCGAGCACCACGCTGGTGGCGGCGCACGGCGGCACAAGGCTACCGGATCGATGGTCGGGCCTCCTCCTCCTCGCTGCGACACCGCCAATCGCTTGCTGTCACTCAGGCGATGATGGTGGAGCTCCTGGGATGGAAAGAGAGGAACCAAAGATGCGTGAAAGGCGCGGTGGAGCTCAGGTCTTATACGGCTAGGGGTCCGGCTAAAGGGAGTTCGGGCGAGCTGATCGGAGCGCGGATCCCAAGAACCCATGCCGGGCGTGGATCAGGGATGATCATAGATGGATTAGGACCCGGGATTTACGGATTTGGAGCTCGGATCAAGTGGCTATAATTTGGAGAAATCGGGTCGGGGCACTGGATCCTTGGGTATGTGGTCCAGGGGGGAGTTGACCGGGGGGTCAACATCCCACGTGGACCAATCAGAAGAGGCCACGTCGAAAATATTTGGAAATTAAATTAAAAATAGAAAATGACCGAATTAATAAAAACTCAAAACATGAAAAATATTTATTTATTTATTTATAAACTATTTTTTTGTGATTTTTATTTATTTTTTTGAAATAAAAATTAGGTATTTATAATATAGTACTATATACATAGGTATATACAATATTGGATTTTTAATTTTGATTTTTTTATTATTTATTTTTATACATTTTTATTCCCATTTTATATTTTATTTATTTATAACATAAAATTTGGAATATTTTTATTTTTATTTTATTTTTATTAATTTTTTACATAGGGGAAATAAATGCTTTTATTTATATACATTAATGGTATATGTATAATGTGGGTGTTGGTTTTTATTTTTCTTTCTTTTTATTTTATTTTTTATTTTTTTATTTTTTATTTTTATGATTTTCATTTTATTTATTTACATTATAAAGTCTAGAATATGTACAATTTTTATTGGATTTTTAATTATTTATTTATAGGGATAAATAAATATATGTGTGGTCTTATGTACATGATGAATATATGCAAGGTGAGAGCATTTTTATTTTCTTTTTAATTTTTCTTATTTTAATTTAATATTTAGAAATATGTACATATAACTACAAACCCAATTTATTTTTATTTTTAGAGGAAAATATTTATTTTTTTAATTACAGGTATGTGTACACATGAGCTTCCTTATCTCTCTCTACTTGGGTTTTTATGCGGTCAGGCCCATGCTGAGCCCTCCCTTGGGATTAGATCGCTCAATATTTATTCTAAATATCTCCCTCTTTTTCTTTTATTTCTTTATTCTTTTATTTTTGCACAAAAACATGCTAATTATTATATTTTATACAATGCATGCAATTTGCTAATTATTAATATTTACAGATATCTACATGTATTTGCAAAGGTTTTTGTAGATAAAATATAAGAATAAAGAGTGATGAATGGATATTCATCACCCCCTATACTTAGCTTTGCTAGTCCCTTAGCAAACACTTATTTGAAAAAGAAGTGAAAAAGAAAAAGAAAAAGAGGAGAATATGCATGGATCAAGGTTGATTATTAAACTTGCCTTCATTAAATTGAAATATGGAGCTCGATCAGATCTTTGGATTATTAGTGTCGGAACCTTATTTGGACTTAAGTTTAAAACTCAACAACCTCTAAGTTCCACCAATCTATAATCAAGACTCCTCAATAATCCAGATCAGAACAAGTCATCATACACAAACCCTGAAGACTATGAATCTTTCCTTGTACTGTGAATGTGAAGTATAAGCTCTCCACCTCAGAGGTGGCAACTTGACAACCCTCCCCAACAAGGTAACTCTATGACCTCAATCTGGCCACTCTTTCCTCGAGGAGCGGGGTATTCCTTCTAAGTTCAAGTTCAACCGGCACACGAAGAGGGGGAAGAAGAGAATGGACCATGGCCAGTGTAGCCATGTATCCTTGGGAGCTCAACCAGTGTAGCTAAGTCTCCCTGCTGCAAGCTACATAAGGTGGAATCCATAAGTCTCAAGCTTTGCTTATTGCACTATATACATACTCCGGTGGGATTATCATTTTCTATCAGACCCACCACTTTTTTGGAGTTATTTTCTTTTTGCATTTTTTTTCAAGTGCATCTATACAACATATACATGTGCAGCATATATACATAAGGAGTTTTTCCTCTTGAGCCAGTAGACTTTCCCTCTTTTGAAGCATTATTGCAACCCACAACTCCTGTTGTTAGACCTCATGGCAACCAGACCAAGTTGAGATGCACTTCCTTCACTAAAAGAAGAAGAGAGGTTCCGCCTAGAAGTACTACCCTCATATGCAACCCCAAGTCAAGGAAGACTGCCTCCTCACCACCTCATCCGTAGAGAGCTCAGTGCAAAGTGCTGGACCAAGATAAGCCATTGTCTATATGAGTCATGTGTGTGTTGTTAAGTGCTCTACTTAGGCTCATTGAGATGACATGTGATCATAGCCTAGTGGACTCAAAGAGTTAAGTCACCATGGACCTGAAAAGCCTTAACCCTAAGCCCTATAAGGTTCCTCTTATAATTAGGTGGATTAAGATCTTAATCAAGCTCCATTTCCCAATTTAATTCCAGGCTAGTTTAAATGTCAACTATAATCCAGGAAAAACTATATACATATATATATATAAAGATGCTATTTACGCAATATTTATACACATGCAAAAAAATTTTGAAAAAAGCTTTGAAATCATGAATGGGTGAATGTATGAATGCAAGTTTTGCAAAGTATTTACACAAATTTACACAAGATTTTTGCAAACTTTTGATTTTCAAAACATTTTGGAAAAAATTTGTACTATACACATAATTTTGATATGCACATATTTACACAAACTTTACACAAAAGGTTTTTGAAAACATTTTTACAAAAATAATTTGTACAATAGCTATGTATGTGCAAATAAAAGAATGATTATTTACAGGAAAAAATTTTTAATTTTTGTGAATTTTGGGTTTTAGCCATTTTTATTTATTTACACACTCACACAAAGTACGAGTTATGGCTAAAGTATATATGAAATATATATACACCCTCCTATACTTAGCTCGAACAATGTCCTCAGAGTCAAGAGCGATGAAGAAGACATAACTCGTGCTTAGTATAGGGACGTGAAAACGAAGGCTATATACAAAGACGAATGAATGAATAGAAATCAAGAGGATCTCGGCTTTCCCCCTATACTTAGGATCAAATAATCCTAAGTATAGTAGGCTGTACACAAAGGGAAACCCGAGTGGAGAATGTACAGGGTCTACCCCCTATACTTAGGGTAAAATATCCCTAAGTATAGGCAGCAAAAACAGGGGTAAGATGAATCAAAAGAAACACCCAAAGGTCCTACATCCCCCCTATACTTAGGGTAAAGTACACCCTAAGTATAGCATAATCAAAAGATGAAGAAAAGGATGTGGGACTAAAGAATGTAATGATATGGACATCTGGATCTATACAGGTCGGAAGAACAGTGATAATCAGGCGTGAGATGCAATAGATGTGAGTCAAAAGACCACATCTCACGCAAAATGAATAGAGGCAACATCAACGACCCGCGACTTATGATCTAGAAATGGCTTGAGCCGCTGGCCGTTCACTCGAAAGGTACTCTCAGAAGACAATTCAGATATATCAATACTCCCATTGTCGTGTACCTTTCTCACAAGATAAGGTCCCTTCCATTTGCTCTGTAGCTTCCCTGGAAATAGACGAAGCCTAGCATCAAACAGCCATACTCTCTGTCCAGGCTCAAAATGATTGTGGTTGATATGAGAATCATGCCACTCCTTCACTCTATCCTTGTATTGTAGGCTGTTTGAAAAGGCGGTATCACGAAGCTCCTCCAGGGCTGCTAACTCTGCCCTCCTCTGGTCTCCTACACTAGCTGGATCCAAAAGAATATCTGTAACTGCCCAAAGTGACCTGTGTCTCAACTCAACTGGTAAATGGCATGACTTGCCATACATGAGGCGAAAGGGAGATGTGCCCAAAGGTGTCTTGAAAGACGTCCTATATGCCCACAAGACCGAGTCCAAAAGCTATGACCAATCCTTTCGGTCAGGGCGGACGACTTTCTGCAAGATAGTCTTGATCTCCCTATTCGACACTTCGGCTAGACCATTCGTCTGTGGATGGTATGGAATGGCAACTCGATGGTCTATGCCGAACTCGCTAGTAAGGGTCTTTACCTCGTCGTTGATGAAATGAGACCCCCTAATGAATCTCCATTTCATCACCTTTATTCTATCATTTTGGCCTTAAAAACCCCAGCAAATGCATGTAAATAGCATCAAATTGTACATAATAACATTCATGATTCACTGTATTAATTACACATTAAATAAGGTTTTTAATGCCAAAATTATAGAATAAAGAGAAAGAAAAGAAAAAGGAATAAAATATTGCAAATATTTTATGACCCTAACCCCGAGACCAAGACCAGCATGGAATTGGTCGACAAGGAATAAAGTAGGGGGAGATAAGGGCCAAGAATACAATAAATACCTCATTTATTTATTCATCCATTATGCATTTTTGACACCTATTTTGTACATAATTATTTATTTATCAAATAAAGAAACTTTGTTCATAAAAGTTGTAGATAATAATATAAATAAAAATACAAAATTGAGTTTGTGAAAAAATAATACCCAGTGTACATTCTATACATAGAATAAAAAGCAAAAATCTCAACTTCACAGACCCATATCTTGCAAATAAAAACTCCAAATCACCCAAACTCACCTTTAATTGTATATAGCATTCCAAGAACTATTTTATAAAATTTGTTTCATAATTTTTGGAGTCCATCTGCAGAAGTTAGGTTTTTGTCCCTCCTTGTACATAATACCTGATTAAAATATTCCATTTATTCATTATTCATTATTTTAACAAATTTATATTTTTAGAATTTTGTAGATAATGTATATAATTAATGTACATACTGAAATTAGAATAAAACCAAAAATAATTTGTAAAATAAAATAAGTCTATGTAATATATAGACAAAATACTTATGTGAAGTATGTACATAAATAAAAGGGGAAAACATTCTTTAATTGTTTCATTCTTTTATATTTTTATAATAATGTATATATTATATATATCTTATTAAAAATACAAATCCATAATAAAAACAAATAAAATTTATTAAAAAAATAAAATGTATATAACATATAGGTAAAATACCTATAAGTATACCTACATACATATACACCTATTTATTTAAAAATATAAATAAACTCATAAAAATGAAATAAAAATATATTTATACTCACAAAAATAAGTTATAAATTTATAAAATAAGAAAATAAAATAATAAAATAAAATAAACAAAATAAAAATAAAAATATATAAATATACCTATAAATACATTATTTTAATAAAACCGTAATAAAATACTTCAAAAAAATAAATAAAAATCATAAATAAATACTACATTAATTTATAAACATTTTTTATTTTATAAGGTAAAATCTAATTAATTCATTTATTAAGTTAAATAAATGGGTCAAGATCTGGCTGATGTGGACCAATCAGAGGCCAGGGAAGGTTGACCTCCAGTCAACTCCCCCCTGCGCCTCTGACTTCCGTCAGACAGGTCTTTTCCCCCATTTTTCGCCATTTTTCCTGCTCGATTGGTTGCTCCTTCGACAACCATCTCTTCACGAAAGATCTTCTCTGTTCATCCTAGATTCTCGCCGAGATCTTGGATCCCTTGTACATAGCACAGATTCGTTGATTTTAGCCGATCAAATAAGGGTGCCCTCTTTGTGTATAAATAAGGAACCATCGCCATCTCTCCAAGTTTGGTCAGCCCCAACCCATTTTCTTCTTTGCATTCAGTCCCAGGTGTGCTCCTCGTGACAGGAGGATGCCGCCGGCACCTTGAATCGGCTGGAGATGGAGGTGGTTGCACCCACGGCGGCGCTCCAGCAGCCGTCCTGCTCCTTGGCTTCCCGGCCAAGTCGAGCTGCGCACTTTACTTTCTTAAGGTAGCATTTCATTCCCGCATTTCATTTCCGTCTTTTATTTTGCATTTAGATTAGTAGATTAGCGTAATATAGGTAAATCGAAGTTCGCCGGAGCTCTGCTCCGGTGACTTCGCCACCTTGTTTCCGACCATTTTCCACCATCATTTCTCCTTCATTTCGATCCCCTCCATGTTCTCCACCTCCAAGCCACTCCGTCCCAACCAGATCTGCTCCAGATCTGCGAACCGAGGCCTCGACTCCACCCATCGCCGGAGGCTTCGCCACCTCGCCCATTTCTCACGCTAATAGCTTCAATTTTAGGTCGAGGGTGAAGCCCTCGAGCCGAGCTTCGTTCCTGTGCAGGTCAGGTGCGTTGAGGAGCACCAGGAGTTGATTCACAAGCGGGCGGAGGTACCTGGAGCCCCGATCCTTCACCGAGCTCATGGCGGCGCTCCAGCGTACCTCCGGCCGATCTACCACCTCCAGCAGATAGAGCAACCCTCCAGGAAGCTTCTGGGACCTTCAGGTGCAGTGATGAATGGCGGAGGAGCGAGATCCAGGCGGAAGAAGCTCGCCCCGGTGAGCTTTCTTCCCTGTTCTTGCACGTGTGCTCCCCGCCGTTGGATGAAGACGAAGGTCCCAGGTCGAAGCGCAGCCGTCCGATCCTCCAGCACTCAGACCGTCAGATCATCTTGGATGATCTAATCCAAGCCGTGGATCGCGAACCGTCATCGTCTCACGTGGTGGCGACGCGTGGCAAGTGAGCGAGATCAAGCCGTCCGTCCGCGCACCTGTTGGGGGTAATTTTCACATATACCCTCGCTTTTTGTTTTATTTAATGTTTAATGGTGTAAATAAATTTGCACGTTATAAAATAATTGTAAATTTTGCAGTAGGACCCTTGTACTTTCTTTAATTGCATTTTGGTCCTTCCGCGCCTCACGTGTAGTCCCACGTGAGGCACGTGAAATTTACATGTACACCCTGGCGGTTTTTGACAATTGTAAAATAGCCCCAAAACTTTAAATAAATGTTTATTTTAGTAGGTGTATTTGCACCGGTGCCCCTGTCAATTATTTTATTTGCAAAAATGTCCCTGCCAGGCTTTTTATTTTTGTGTCTTTTATCTATTTATTAAAAATACCTAGGATGCTTCTATAATTCCACAAAAATTAGGATAAATGCTTCATACCTTGTATTGTCACGTCCATATTTTATTTTGCATTTTTTCGCATTCTTCCTAATTATTAAAAATGAAAAAGAAGCCCTTTTTGTATTGTGTAAATTAAAAAAATACAAAAAATATTATAAAATGTTTTTGAAAAATTCCAAAAAAATCATATATGGTATATTTATATACACATTGAGTCCAGAAATTGAAAAACCCTAAAAATATGAAAAAGAAAATTAAAAAAAATTAAAAAGCCCCAAAATCCAACAAAAAATAGAAAAATCCTTAAAAAAAATCCCAAAAATATATATTTCTCTTTTATAATTATCTATATATAATTGTTAATGTATTAAAATTAATTTGGGTAATTTTGAAGTTTATTTTATATTTTTAAAACCCAAATTATATTCGGGTATGTAATTAGTCCTATATTGTGGACATTTTTGAAATTAAAAACACATAAAAATTAGAAATATTCCAGAAAAATAACAAAAAATTAGAAAAATAGTAAAAAGATAAAAAAATTATATCTATTATATATTTTAAGTATTTGTATCTATAGGTATCTATTTATGACATTATTCCCCTCTCTCTCTTCTTATATATATATATATATCCCTTTATATATATTTAAATATATATATACTTATATAACTAAAAATATAAAAAAAACAAATAATATATAAAATATAAAAACAAAATAAAAATTATAAAAACCAAATTTTTAAAAAAAATATATAAAATCCAAAACCCACAAAAACAATAAATGGTCATGAACAATGGATTGAATAAATTATACAACACATACATTCCCTTCGCCTCCCATTGTTCGACCTCTACCTGTACTTACACCTATACACATTTACATGTAGAGTTATAATAAATTTTAACTCCACATTTTTCTGATATTTATTGCATATATTATTCTGGGTTAATTGTTGATTGATCTGGGGATCTTTAAGTGGTTGATTCAGCGACTGGATCTCTCGCCATGTGAGACATCTAGGCCCTTGATAATTCTTGGTTATCAGATGGCACCGTTGCCGGGGAGCAATGAGCATAGCCTAATTTATTTTGTCATTCTTGTATAAAAATTTTTTGATTCATCATTGATTTTGTGAGCAGCTATTTTTATTGTCATTAATCACCATGCTCTATTGATTGATTTATTTATTGTTTTTATTTTATCTGCTCTATTTGATTGATTGAGGTATTCTAATTCAATCTTTTTGTGACTTTGATGCGAGGGCCCGCCACGCGAGGATGGCTTCTTAAGAAGCCAATGCAGCCAAGATTGGAGGAGGATGGTCTTCATCTCATGACCATCTGGAGAGAGCATCAAGGAAGCAAAGAGATGGGCATTAGATAGGCTAGAACACTTAGGATTATTTTTGTAATTTATGGTGAGAGAGAGAAAATTTTGGCATGTAATTAAACAGGACTCTACTCTTCACAATGAGGTCCAGTGCCTGGGTGATAGTTCACCTGGGGGCCTCATCGCTGTTTTCCGAGTTTTCATCGCTTTCTTTTCTTTGTTTTCCGAAGTTTTGAGCTTTCCGCCTTTCTTTTATTTTGTTTTGTGTGCTTGGAGCCCCTAGATATAGGTTGCTTGACTCGGTAGCTAGGTCCAAACATTAATAAGAATGCATGTTCCTATAGTATACTTCGCTTGGATCTAGTCAAACTTAAACAAGCCGCTCAGTTGTCTCTTAGCCCTTTGTGCCGTAGCGAGCCCCGCAAAGCGCTTTCTCCTAAACTCAAGTGTGTTGAGCAGAGGAGGGGTGAGCCAAGACCGGACCCTCTTGGGCTAGAGATGAATGAGCGACTTATGGTTCTTCACGCTAATAGCAGCTAATGTTTAGGGCGATTTTGTGCCTTGCATACCGGCATGTAGATAGGTTTAAAAATTCTATTTTGCATACCACATGGAGAGAGCTGGGATGCACTGTAACTTTTCTAACTCAGCATGCATCATTCGGTTCAATGGTGAGATTTCCATCATGGAACCACTTGCATGGCTTTTCCGCTATCTCCCTCTGATTTTGAGCACCTAGGACTTAAATGAAAATCTACAAAAACGTTAGGCGCTGGTATGAAAACGGATCCAAAAAAAAGTGAAAATCCAAAAATTAAAACAAGGGGATTGCTAAATAAACTTAGACCTTAATTAAAATCTGTAATGGACTATCATTGTACCGGGTTCATAAAGCCCTCATTGTTTTCAGGTACCTTGGAGGGGGACCAAAACCCTACTCCCTTGAGCGAGTGCGACCCCTAAGGATTAAAGCCAAAAACCCAGTCTGCAACTGCCTTGTGTATCGCCTAGATTTTCGAAGTATTGGCGCTTCTATCGTACGTAGGCGAGTAGGACTTGGTCACCAATGGTGACTCTCTGTTGTGAGAGCATCGACCCTGTCCGAAGTATTGAGCATAGGCCACGCCTTCACGGGGGTGTCTGTCTCATCGTCCTGCGTCCGAGTAGGTTCTTGCACGCTCACGGGTGATTCCGTTGCGAGCGAGAACCGAAGTATTGGTTTCGCCTATCGGCTTCCTCTCTCTATTTCTTTGGCTGAGTAGGGATCCAGGAAGGGTTACAAGGACTCCAAAAAGTACATACTACAGGTTACATAGGAGGAGGACAAGTACGGGATACTCTTCTGACAGTACTCTCTCTCCTATAGGGTAGCGTACTAAGGACTTGTGATAAGATATGCCTAAAATCACAACTCTAAAAATGAAAAGATAATAAATAGCCGAGCTCTTACGGCTTCACATGGTGTGAGTTGGTGAACCCGATTTTGTATTGTATTTGTATGGATCTAGATTAAGGTTCAAAGATCAAGTCCCGCGCCTTTGCGCACATTTTGTTGTGTCTCCCTTTGACCACCCCGCTCAACCGAGCCTCTCTACTGTTTTACACTCCTTTTATTCCTTGTTGACCATCGTATCTTTCTTCCAACATCCGACTTTCTCTTGTGCTCCGCGAAGTTGATCCATGGATGGTTTCGTCGGGACCATACCGACACCTACATCGATTCCATGGACTCAACTCCGCCAATAAGTTTGAGGCGATTCCCGAGAACCCGATCCGAACTTTGCGGGTCGATCTCCAAACTCCTCGTTTTCTACCTTTCTCTTGGCCACCCAATAAACTGGGATCACTTTTGTCCCGCTTTCGCCGTTGTGAATGGGAGTCGATTACAGTCTACATCCTTTTCCATTCACAACATGTTGGGGTTGACCTGAACACCAGTTTCATCACGGCAGCTGAACACAATTACAAGTGATCTGATTCGGACTATCTCATTATGCAGATAGAAGACAGTGCGAGCCCTGGAGACTACTCCGGAGTTTATTTCGTCTGACTCAGACCCTGACATGGCTCCAGGAGGAAAGGGCAAGGGTCAGCAGCCACCCATACCAGAGGGACAGGTGCCAGATCAGAACCAAGTCAATGCACAACTACTGGCGTCTATCCAGGCTATCCAGCAGCAGCTGACCGAGCAGGCCCTCACACAGACAACATTCCAGGATATGTTGAATGACATGATGAACCGTGACGATGGAGGAGGAGGCAGAGGCAGAGGAGGCAGGGGAGGAGGAGGTGGAGGTGGAGGAGGTGGTGATGATCACAATGATGACCCAGAATTTCCACCACCACCAAAGCCAACACTCAAAGAAACATACAATCCGGGGGACATCCAGATGACCGAGTGGATCCTCATCCCACCGGTACACACTCATTTTGAGCTGAAGCCCCAGTTCATCGCCCTTCTCCCTGCATTCCATGGAAACACCAATGAGGAGCCTTACATTCACCTGCAGCAATTTTCCCACATTTGCCGTACTACACACTATCCCAATGTCCCTCTAGACATTGTCAAGATGATGGCTTTCTCATTCAGCCTACAGGACAAGGCCCTTTATTGGGTCAATCATCTGGGGAAGGTTGTGACGACTTGGGAGGAGCTGAAGTCCGCCTTTCTGCACAAGTATTACCCTCTAGGTCGGCTCAACCAGATGCGAGCCCGTATCAGTAATTTCTCCCAAGGAGCCCATGAGTCAGTACACGAAGCTTGGGAGAGATTCACTGACTTGCAGGAGAAGTGTCCCCACCATGAGATCCCCAAGACTAGCTTGGTCCAGCATTTCTTTGGGGGATTGAACATTGAAAGCCAAAGGCTCGTGGACGCAGCATGTGGGGGCTCCCATTTTAACAAGGATGAAGACGTAGTCTGGCAAATCTTTGAAGAATTGGCCGAAGGAGAGGCCGCCCTCTCTTCATCCAAGGCGTATCAGAAGCAGCCCCAGATCCTCCAGAAGCAAGTACACATGGCTGCATCCAAGGAAGCAGAGAGAGATGAGAGCTCCAACCTCAGCATCATCGGGGGCCATCTCTCTAAAGTAGACATCATCGAGAAGCGATCACAGGACCTCGAGAAACTCGTTGTGATCGAGAAGAGGACCCAGAACCTAGACAAACTTGATCAGATCAACAAGTACCTTGAACTGTTGGTCGGCACTATCAACTCTGTCCAGTCGGCTACACCATCGGACGCTCCCGCTGAGAAGAAGGACGAGCAGCAACCGCAGCATCAGCCTCAGCTAAGCCAGCAGCCACCGGCAGTCCAGCACGTGTACTACGTGCAGGCGCCCGACCAGGGCCTGCCGCAACAGCAGATGGTCGTGTACCAACCACAGTTTCTTCATGTACCTGATCCAGTCTTCCCTCCACCACCCCTGATTCAAGAAGTGAACGGGGTATGGACTAATGATGCACAGCCGACCCATCCTCCGGGACAACCCCAGGGTCAGCCATTTGCCAATCGGCAATACCACCAACCTCAGGGTGGTCGTTTTGGGCAATCTTCTCAGCCTCACCAACAGTACCAATAGCCTCCCCAGTTTGCACATCAATAGAGGCAGAACCATCCATACCAGCAGCAGCCGCAGTACCGCCACCCACAGCCATATCACCAGTATGCGGCTGCTCCACCTCAACAATATCAGCAGTATCCTCCTCCTTCTTACCAACAGCTTCAACTTCCTGCACCACCGCAGCACCACCAGCCACAACCTCCCCACCCATCCAACCAACAGCAGCGTGGTCTGCACGCTGAACCTTCAGAAGTACCCCCCTGCGAACCCCACTATGGATTGTCTGGCCCAGCTTGTTAAAGGGCTAGCGGAAATGACAAAGCGGCTTGATGACCTGACCGCCACCCAAACTACTTTTCCGGCCCAGGTCGAAGCCAACCCCAATAATTTCAAGAAAAAAGAGCAGGTAGAATGTGATGTCCTGTCCGTGTCTGGTAATGATATTACTGTTTATTCTAATGCTGTTACTCTCAAGAGCGGTAGGGTCTTGCCTCCACCTGCTACCACAAGTGGGGTGAATAAAGAAACATGTGGATCGTCATCTTCCGCATCAGCCATGCTAGCTCCAGGGGCGGGTGAGGAGGAAGAAGAAGGAGAAGCCAGTCCAGCCGTCGTGCCATGTCACCAGCAACCTCAGCAGAAAACACAAAAAAATCAGCAAAAGCAAAAACGCCAAAAAGAAGCATGTAGCCGAAGCGAAGCCGCGCCAGCATTGGAGGAGCCGCCAGCAGCAGCCGATCCCTCGCCAGCCGATGGAGTAGACGCTACCCTTTTTGATCGCCCCGCAACACCAGCATGTCCAGATACAACTTGTACTCCTTTTTGTAGTTCGGATGTACAACATTCTATGGGCGATGATTTTGATGTAAATAAGAACTCTCATTTTCCTGCCAGCGATGTAAATATTCCTTTTCCACATGCAATACAAAAATCCAAAAAATTGCAAAACGAAAAAAAGCATTGTCTGATCCAGGTGTTGTGGAAATTTTAGATAAATTGACTGTTGAGATTCCCTTGTTGAAGGCCGTGGAATACATGCCAGCTGTGAAGAAAGGACTGAAAGAGGCATGTACTAACAAGCGTCGCTCAGCGCAAGAAAACAGACGCCGAGATGTCGAAAAGCACGTTCTCTCCATGGCCACTGTTGCAGCCATTAGCAATCTCCCCCAGAAGAAGCAAGATACAGGAGCACCTCTGATCAGTTGTGAGATTTTTGATCAGGTCTTCGAGCGCACTCTCCTTGACAGTAGGTCTTCCATCATCCTTCTGCCCTCGTCCATAATGCAAGAATTCGGGCTGGGACCGCTCAAATAGACACGCATGATCCTTCAGTTCGCTGACCGATCCGTCAAGCGGCCCCGAGGTCTGTTGGAAGATGTTGTAGTTAAAGTGCAGGATATGAAATTCCCAGCTGATTTTGTAGTCCTTGATATGGACTCACCTGCACCTCTACTCTAGACCCCTATTATCCTTGGCCGACCATTCCTTCGTACTTCAGGTGCCGTGGTTGATTACGGGTCTGGCAAGATAACTTTCAGCTCGAACACCCAGCAGATCACGATAAACATGAACAGAGAGCCGAATGCCACAACTGATGAGAGCTAGGCAGCATCCGAAGCAGACTGTGACTTTATTGTAGAGATCAGAGATTCAGCCTTATCACTGGACGACCCATGGACCCGAGAAATCCTCACTCTTGAGGAGGACTTGGAAAGCGCAGTCAGCTTATGCTCCGACGATTCTTGGGAGATAGATTCTCAGATGCAGGCTTCATCTATCCCATCTCTGACTCAAAATGGGTAAGCCCGCTGCATGTAGTTCCCAAGAAATCAGGGCTTACCGTGGTTACAAATGATAAAGGAGAGGAAATTTCCACTCAGGTACAAACATCTTGGCGGGTGTGTGTTGACTACCGCCGTCTTAATGCAGCAACCAAGAAGGACCACTTCCCCTTGCCATTCATTGATAAAGTTTTGGAGAGACTAGCAGGCAAGGAGTTCTTCTGCTTTCTGGATGGGTACTCCGGGTACAACCAAGTGGCGATCGCCCCTGAGGATCAAGAGAAGACTACCTTCACTTGCCCGTTCGACACCTACGCCTTCAAGAGAATGCCCTTTGGATTATGCAATGCACCTGCAACCTTCCAAAGATGCATGTTAGCAGTCTTCGCCGAGATGGTAGGCAGTTTTCTCGAGGTGTTCATGGATGATTTCTCCGTCTATGGTGATAGTTTCGATTCTTGTCTTGTGCACCTAGACATAGTGCTTCAGAAATGCCGAGAAGTCAATTTAGTGCTCTCATGGGAAAAGAGTCACTTTATGGTCACAGAAGGAATTGTGCTGGGTCACGTCGTTTCCAAACGTGGCATGGAAGTCGACCCGGTGAAGGTGGATGTCATTTCAAATCTTCAGCCACCTCGGTCAGTGAAGAATGTGAGGTCATTCCTGGGGCATGTGGGATTCTACAGGCGCTTCATCAAGGATTTCAGCCGCATTGCCCGACCTCTGACGGAACTTTTGTGCAAGGAGACTGAGTTCATTGTTGATCAGCCAGTTCTCCTTGCTTTCAATCAGTTGAAGGAGCTCATCACTCAGGCTCCAATCTTACAGCCGCCCGACTGGACTCTTCTCTTTGAGATAATGATCGATGCATCAGATTTTGCAGTCGGAGCTGTTCTTGGGCAGAGAAAGGATAAAGCACCCTATGCCATTCACTATGCCAGCAGAACATTAGATGAAGCACAGAGAAATTATACAGTGACAGAGAAAGAATTGCTGGCTGTGGTTTTCGCCCTAGAGAAGTTCAGATCCTATTTGTTAGGATCAAAAGTTACAATCTTTACAGACCACTCTACTATCTGATACCTACAGCAGAAGAAGGATGCCAAGCCAATACTGATTCGTTGGATCTTTCTCCTCCAGGAATTCGATTTGGAAATCAAGGACAAGCCTGGAGTTCAGAATGTGGTAGCAGATCACCTCTCCAGAATAGAGCAGCATGAGCCTCCTCTGAGCAATGCACCTATCACAGAAACCTTCCCTGACGAAGCCATCTTAGCAGTGTATTTTCTCCCTTGGTATGCTGACATAGTCAATTACCTCTCCTCTGGGGTGATACCTTCGGATTGGACGAAGAACCAGAAGAACAAATTCATGTCGACCATCCGGTTCTACCAATGGGAGGATCCTCTTTTATTCAGGGAAGGAGCTGATTGCATTTGGCGCAGGTGCATCCCTCAGACGGAGCAATCAAGTGTCCTCGAGCATTGTCACTCGCTCGAATCTGGTGGACATCACTCTGGAGATCGTACGTCAGCCAAAGTACTTCAGTGTGGCTTCTGGTGGCCCACTTTATTCAAGGATGCAGCAGAGTTTGTCAAAAGATGCGTTGACTGTCAGAGACTGAAAGGAACACTAACTGCCAAAGACTCAATGCCCTGAAAATCATTTAGATAGCAGACGTTTTCGATGCATGGGGTATTGACTTCATGGGACCTTTCCCTAACAGTCAAGGTTTTGAGCACATCCTTCTTGCCGTCGATTACGTGAGTCATTGGGTTGACGCTATTCCTGCTCGAGCCGCCGACAGCAAAACAGTATGTCAGTTCCTGAAAAAGAACATCATTTTGCGGTTTGGGATACCGAAGATTCTCATATCAGACGGGGGTAGCCACTTCATTAACAAAGAGGTCAAGAAGTTAACGAAGGAGTACGGCATTGATCATCGTGTCGCGTCTCCTTATCATCCGCAGACCAATGGCATGGTAGAGTTGTCAAA
Organism: Ottelia alismoides; assembly: GCA_037367405.1. Taxonomy (NCBI): domain Eukaryota; kingdom Viridiplantae; phylum Streptophyta; class Magnoliopsida; order Alismatales; family Hydrocharitaceae; genus Ottelia; species Ottelia alismoides. Next base: position 290,016 of record JAZKJV010001037.1, on the reverse strand, counting down.
CAGAGAAATCAAGACTATATTGCAGAAACTTGTTAGGCCAAACAGAAAAGACTGGTCGCAACTCTTGGACTCAGTCATATGGGCTTACCGAACTGCCTACAAGTCCCCCTTGGGCATGTCGCCCTATCGTCTTGTATATGGGAAACCATGCCATCTGCCCGTGGAATTAATTCACAAGTCTCTTTGGGCAATCAACAGTTGTAATTTGGACTCAAGCAAAAGTGGTCAGAAGAGAAAAGATGATCTGAACAGGCTCTTGGAATTCTGAGACTATGCATACGATAACACCTTGATGTACAAGGAGAAGGTGAACGCTGGCATGACCGACACATCAGACGAAAGACCTTTGACATTGGACAGAAAGTGTGGCTATTTGATGCAAAGTTGCGGATATTCCCAGGCAAATTAAAGAGTAAGTGGACAGGGACATTTCGAGTTTGTGAAGTGCGTGACAATGGAAGCATTGCTATATCAGAGTTGTCCCCTGACGCACAGCCATTCGTCGTCAACGGTCAACTCCTGAAGCCGTACCTCGAACCAGACACATTCCTGGTCGTTGTTGACTCCATTCAGCGCATGCACCGTGATGACATCTCCACAGCACCTGCGGCATCGAAAGATTCAGACTATGCAATCCAACAACTGTTTATCTGATTTTCTTCTTTTCTTCTTTTCTTCTTTTCCTTTTCTAATTTCTTTTCGTATCAAAAAGGTGCCGCCCTTGTAGATAGTTTTCTATACTTAGGACGTACTTTGTCCTAAGTATAGGGGGAATGTGCACCCCGAGTTTTTCATTTCGATCCTCTCTATTGTCTCCTTTTCTTGTCTATACTTAGGAGTATCTTACCCTAAGTATAGGGGGAGACAATTTGAGTACGATCTGTGTATTCCCACCCTTGACCCTCCCTGCTTTTTGTACAGTCTGCTATACTTAGGATTACTTGAACCTAAGTATAGGGGGGACGGTCAACTTCTCATTCATCCATTTCATTCATATATATTCTTTAGATCTGTCTATACTCAGTACGAGTTATGTCTTTGCTTTTCCTTTCGATCTATGAGGACATAGCTCAAGCTAAGTATAGGGGGTTCGTATATACCATGTATATACTATAAGCCATAACTCATACTGAAAAATAAAATATCACCTCAATATAAAATAGAATATAAAAAGTAGCTCTATAATAATGAAAGATGATTGTGAATTCCTCAGACTCTTTGTAATTGTACTGATTATTAAGTCAGAAAAGTGTTTTGTGCAAAAAATTCTCTTTGAAAATCTTGTGAAAATTTTTTGAAAATAGTGTGTACAAGTATTCAACCTTTGAAAAATTATTTTTGTGTGTAAAATTTATTTTCTTTGAGTGAAACCAAAATGTGTGAAAACTAGTGTGCAAATGATTGTAAAAATTTGATTGTCAAAATGGTTTTGGAAAATCTATCTATGCTGTGTAAAACCTTTGTAAAATCATTTTCGAATGCATGTACATGTTTGAAAAATTATTTTGGACTAGAGTTATCAAAAATATTTTGAAAAGGATTCTCGAATAAGTATGAGGAGTCCGCACAAAAATCTCTCAATTGTAAATAAGGAATAATCAGAAATAAAACTTATAAAACCATATTGAATAAATAACAATTTCTCTTCTTTTGTATATACTGATTAATAAATCAGGTTGATACCTATACAGAAAGATTTGAAAAATAGTGTGACCGGTTTGAAAAACTTGATGTGAAATGTTTTCAACCTGTATGAAATTGTTTTGATTGAAAAATTTCTTCTTTATGTGAAAGAAAAGATTTGGAAAACCTATGTGCAAATGTTTTGAAAAATGTTTGTCAAAATTATTGTGAAAAATGTACATATAGTGTGAAAAATCTTTGCAAAAATAGTTTTCAAATGTGTGTAAATGATTGCAAAACTTATCGTGTACGATAGTTTGCAAAACTATTTTCAAAACTAGACCTGAAGAATAAGATCACTATTACAAATACATGTAAATCAGAAATAAAGTACATAAAATTCTTTCTCGACAACCTAAATAAGCTATTCCATTAAAACCTGTAAAGTATGTATAAATTCAAACATTTTGTAAATAAAGCAGCACGCCCGTGTAAATAATTGTGCGTACCTTTTTGTATGTGTCAAGTTTTTATTTGCAAAAATTCTTTGTGTAAAAACATTCTTTGCTTTTTTTTAAAATCTTGTGAAAAATTGCATCATTCATTGTGCATAGCATAAGCATACCATTCATGTTCTTTTTGAGTGAGCTTGATGATTGAATCAGTCTAATAAAGTCTCAAATTGGAGCTCGGTTAGACCTTACCGCACCTAACTGCACTGGAACCTTATGGGAACTAGGTTTAAGGTACTTCAGGTCTACACAGACTTAATTCTTTGAGAAATCAGGGCTGGGTTCAAGTCACCTCAGTGGACAAACTAGAACTTTTCAAGACACACGTATGACTCTTGCCAACCGTGACCTAACATGGACACTTGCACCTTTCACTTGGCTCAACTCAGTTGGAGTGGTGAGGGGGTTGGATTTGCCAATCTGAGACGCACACGGGTGGAAACATTCGTCCTCGTCTAGGGAGGGAAGTGCACCCCAACCTGGTCCAATAGCCATGAGCTCTAAAGACAGGAGATTGTGGGTTGCGATAAAGCTTCAAAAGAGGGATAGTCTACTGGCTCAAGAGGAAAAACTCCTTATGTAAATGCTGTTGTGAATAGTATGTTGAAAAAAAAATGGTCAGGCATGTACAAAAATAAAATGCCCGCAAAGTATGTACATATGTTGTAAAGCCAATAAGCAAGCTTGAGTTCTAAAGTCAAATATGTGAGCCTGCAGCTGGATGACTGGACTACACTGGTCTTGCATCCCGGGATAGGTAGCTACACTGGCTACCGTCCATTCTTCTCTTCACCCCTCCTCTTGAGCTGGTTGCCACTTGAACTTAGAAGGGAATACCCTGCTCCTCGAGGAAAGAGCTGTTGGATTGGGGAATCATTGGGTTGTCATTCCGGAGAAGTCAATTCCTTTATCATTTCAGTTGGGGAGAGCCACTATCACTTACACTGTACAAGTCAGCTTCATAGTCATAAGGGTTTGTGTATGATGTAGGCTAGTTCTGACCTGGCTATTGAGGTGATTTGAACCGAGTTCTGTGACTCTCAGAGGCTGTTGTGTTTTAAATTTGGTTCCCGACCAGGTTCCACACACATTGTCACACCAAGGTCTAACCTGAGCTCCAAACTTTGATTTTGTACAGATAAGTTTTATAATCATGTTCAATTCAATTTATTCTTTAAATTCTTTGTTTGTGCTTTTTCTTTTCTTCTTATTCTTTGTTCTTTTTGTACTTATTGCATAAGTGTTTGCTAGGGACTAGCAAAGGCAAGTATAGGGGGGTAATGAATCTCCATTTCATCACCTTTATTCTATCATTTTGGCCTTAAAAACCCTGCAAATGCATGTAAATAGCATCAAATTGTACATAATAGCATTCATGATTCATTGTATTAATTACACTTTAAATAAGGTTTTTAATGCCAAAATTATAGAATAAAGAGAAAGAAAAGAAAAAGGAATAAAATATTGCAAATATTTTATGACCCTAACCCCGAGACCAAGGCCAGCATGGAATTGGTCGACAAGGAATAAAGTAGGGGGAGATAAGGGCCAAGAATACAATAAATACCTCATTTATTTATTCATCCATTTATGCATTTTTGACACCTATTTTATACATAATTATTTATTCATCAAATAAAGAAACTTTGTTCATGAAAGTTGTAGATAATAATATAAATAAAAATACAAAATTGAGTTTGTGAAAAAATAATACCCAGTGTACATTCTATACACAGAATAAAAAGCAAAAATCTCAACTTCACAAACCCATATCTTGCAAATAAAAACTCCAAATCACCCAAACTCACTTTTATTGTATATAGCATTCCAAGAACTATTTTATAAAATTTGTTTCATAATTTTTGGAGTCCATCTGCAGAAGTTAGGTTTTTGTCCCTCCTTGTACATAATACCTGATTAAAATATTCCATTTATTCATTATTCATTATTCATTATTTTAACAAATTTAATTTTTAGAATTTTGTAGATAATGTATATAATTAATGTACATACTGAAATTAGAATAAAACCAAAAATAATTTGTAAAAAAAATAAGTCTATGTAATATATAGACAAAATACCTATGTGAAGTATGTACATAAATAAAAGGGGAAAACATTCTTTAATTGTTTCATTCTTTTATATTTTTATAATAATTTATATATTATACATATCTTATTAAAAATACAAATCCATAATAAAAACAAATAAAAATTTATTAAATAAATAAAATGTATATAACATATAGGTAAAATACCTATAAGTATAACTACATACATATACACCTATTTATTTAAAAATATAAATAAACTCATAAAAGTTAAATAAAAATATATTTATACTCACAAAAATAAGTTATAAATTTATAAAATAAGAAAATAAAATAATAAAATAAAATAAACAAAATAAAAATAAAAATATATAAATATACTTATAAATACATTATTTTAATAAAACCGTAATAAAATACTTCAAAAAATTAATAAAAATCATAAATAAATACTACATTAATTTATAAACATTTTTTATTTTATAAGTAAAATCTAATTAATTCATTTATTAAGTTAAATAAATGGGTCAAGATCTGGCTGATGTGGACCAATCAGAGGCCAAGGAAGGTAACCTCCGGTCAACTCCCCCCTGCGCCTCTGACTTCCGTCAGACAGGTCTTTTCCCCCGTTTTTCGCCATTTTTCCGGCTCGATTGGTTGCTCCTTCGACAACCATCTCTTCACGAAAGATCTTCTCTGTTCATCCTAGATTCTCGCCAAGATCTTGGATCCCTTGTACATAGCACAGATTCGTTGATTTTAGCCGATCAAATAAGGGTGCCCTCTTTGTGTATAAATAAGGAACCATCGCTATCTCTCCAAGTTTGATCAGCCCCAACCCATTTTCTTCCTTGCATTCAGTCCCAGGTGTGCTCCTCGTGACAGGAGGATGCCGCCGGCACCTTGAATCGGCTGGAGATGGAGGTGGTTGCACCCACGGCGGCGCTCCGGCAGCCGTCCTGCTCCTTGGCTTCCCGGCCAAGTCAAGCTGCGCACTTTACTTTCTTAAGGTAGCATTTCATTCCCGCATTTCATTTCCGTCTTTTATTTCGCATTTAGATTAGTAGATTAGCGTAATATAGGTAAATCGAAGTTCACCGGAGCTCTGCTTCGGCGACTTCGCCACCTTGTTTCCGACCGTTTTCCGCCACCATTTCGCCTTCATTTCGATCCCCTCCGTGTTCTCCACCTCCAGACCACTCCGTCCCAACCAGATCTGTTGTAGATCTGCGAACCGAGGCCTCGACTCCACCCATCGCCGGAGGCTTCGCCACCTCGTCCATTTCTCACGCTAACAGCTTCAATTTTAGGTCGAGGGTGAAGCCCTCGAGCCGAGCTTCATTCCTGTGCAGGTCAGGTGCGTTGAATAGCACCGGGAGTCGATTCACAAGTGGGCGGAGGTACCTGGAGCCCCGATCCTTCACCGAGCTCGTGGCGGCGCTCCAGCGTACCTCCGGCCGATCTACCACCTCCAACAGATAGAGAAACCCTCCAGGAAGCTTCTGGGACCTTCAGGTGCAGCGATGAACGGTGGAGGAGCGAGATCCAGACGGAAGAAGCTCGCCACGGCGAGCTTTCTTCCCTGTTCTTGCACGTGTGCTCCCCGCCGTTGGATGAAGACGAAGGTCCCAGGTCGAAGCGCAGCCGTCCGATCCTCCAGCACTCAGACCGTCAGATCATCTTGGATGATCTAATCCAAGCCGTGGATCGCGAACCGTCATCGTCTCACGTGGTGGCGACGCGTGGCAAGTGAGCGAGATCAAGCCGTCCGTGAGGCGCGTGAAATTTACATGTACACCCTGGCGGTTTTTGACAATTGTAAAATATCCCCAAAACTTTAAATAAATGTTTATTTCAGTAGGTATATTTGCATTGATGCCCCTGTCAATTATTTTATTTGCAAAAATGCCCCTGCCAGGCTGTTTATTTTTGTGTCTTTTATCTATTTATTAAAAATACCTAGGATGCTTCTAAAATTCTACAAAAATTAGCATAAATGCTTCATGCCTTGTATTTTCATGCCCATATTTTATTTTGCATTTTTTCGCATTCTTCCTAATTATTAAAAATAAAAAAGAAGCCCTTTTTGTACTGTCTAAATTAAAAAAATACAAAAAAATTATAAAATGTTTTTGAAAAATTCCAAAAAAAATCATATGTGGTATATTTATATACATATTTAGTCCAGAAATTGAAAAACCCTAAAAATATGAAAAAGAAAATTAAAAAAATCAGAAAGCCCCTAAATCCAACAAAAAATAGAAAAATCCTTAAAAACCCCAAAAATATATTTTTCTCTTTTATAATTATCTATATATAATTATTAATGTATTAAAATTAATTTGGGTAATTTTGAAGTTTATTTTATATTTTTAAAACCCAAATTATATTCGGGTATGTAATTAATCCTATATTGTGGACATTTTTGAAATTAAAAACACATAAAAATTAGAAATATTCTAGAAAAATAACAAAAAATAGAAAAATAGTAAAAAGCTAAAAAAATTATATCAATATATATTTTAAGTATTTATATCTATAGGTATCTATATATGACATTATTCCCCTTTCTCTCTCTTCTTATATATATATCCCTTTATATATATATTTATATATATATACTTATATAACTAAAAATATAAAAAACAAATAATATATAAAATATAAAACAAAATAAAAATTATAAAAACAAAAATATAAAAAAATATATAAAATCCAAAACCCACAAAAACAATAAATGGACATGAACAGTGGATTGAATAAATTATACAACACATACATTCCCTTCGCCTCCCAGTGTTCGACCTCTACCTGTACTTACACCTATACACATTTACATGTAGAGTTATAATAAATTTTAACTCCACATTTTTCTGATATTTATTGCATATATTATTGTGGGTTAATTGTTGATTGATCTGGGGATCTTTAAGTGGTCGATTCAGCGACTGGATCTCTCGCCTTGTGAGACATCTAGACCCTTGATAATTCTTGGTCATCACCCCCCATCAGAAATCAACACTCAAGGTACCCCGAACCGTATAATGATATGCTTCCTCAAAAATCTGCAAACTGTCCTGACATCAGCGGTTCGGGCGGGGATGGCCTCAACCCAACGACTCACATAATCAACGGCCAACAGAATGTACTCAAATCCCTGACTCTTAGGGAATGGACCCATGAAATCGATGCCCCATGCGTTAAAAACCTCACAGAAGTGAATAGGCTGCATCGGCATCATATCACGTTGTCCACAAGTGCCCATCCTCTGACAGTCAATGCACCTCTTCACGAACTCATCAGAGTCCTTGAAGAGGGTAGGCCACCACAGGCCGGATTGGAGCACTTTCTGTGTCGTTCTCCTCCCAGAGTGATGTCCTCCTACCTCAAGCTTGTGGCAGTAAGTGAGGACGCTATGGTGCTCCTCTTGAGGAATGCACCTACGCCAGACGCTATCCGCTCCTTCGTGGTAAAGGATGGGATCCTCCCAGTGGTAGGACTTGGCCTTCGCAAGGAAGGTCTCAAGCCTCTTCCTGGGCCAATCTTGTGGAACTTTCTTAGCAACAAGAAAGTTCACAATATCGGTGTACCATGGGAGAGAGGCGATAACAAGGATCGCCTCATCTGGGAAGGTCTCACAAATAGGGTCAATCTGCTCAGAATCCTCAAGGTGCTCTACTCGGGAGAGATGATCCGCCACCCCATTCTTGACTCCAGGCTTATCCTTGATCTCTATGTCGAACTCTTGGAGTAGAAGGATCCATCTAGTTAGTCTGGCCTTGGCATCCTTCTTTACCATGAGGTACCTGATGGCGGTATGATCAGTAAACATGGTCACTCTAGATCCAATAATGTACGATCTGAACTTTCTAGGGCGAAGACTATGGCTAGCATCTCCTTCTCTGTGACTGTCTAGTTCCGCTGCGCGGAATCCAATGTGCGGCTAGCGTAGTGGATAGCAAATGGGACTCCATCCCTCCTCTGTCCCAGCACGGCCCCCACGGAAAAATCGGAGGCATCCGTCATGCTCTCGAATGGGAGAGGCCAATCAGGTAGCTGGAGAACAGGAGCCTCGACAACACATCGCTTGAGAGTCTCAAACAACGAAAGACACTTGTCATTGACAAGGAACTCAGTGTCTTTCGTCAGTAGGTCAGTCAACGGTCAGGCAATCCTACTGAAATCATGAATGAATCGTCGGTAGAAACCGACGTGCCCCAGGAAAGACCGTAACTGCCGCAAATTGGACGGTGGTGCGAGTTTTCTAATGACATCTACCTTGGCCGAATCAACCTCCATGCCCCTGTTGGAGATGATATGGCCAAGCACCACCCCTTGAGTCACCATGAAGTGACTCTTCTCCCAAGACAGCACAAAGTAAACCTCTATACATCGCTGAAGGACTCGATCTAGGAAGTCAAGACAGGAGTCGAATCCGTCACCGTAAACCGAGAAATCATCCATGAAGACCTCCAAGCACTTCCCTACCATGCCCGAAAAGATCGACAGCATGCATCTCTAAAAAGTCACAGGGGCATTGTATAACCCAAATGGCATGCGTCGGAAGGCGTATGTGCCGAAGGGACAGGTAAAGGTGGTCTTGTCCTGGTCCTCGGGAGCGATGGCCACCTGGTTGTAGCCCGAGTACCCATCCAGAAAACAATAGTGTCTCTTCCCTGCCAATCTCTCAATGATGTGATCTATAATTGGCAGGGGGAAATGATCCTACTTGGTGGCCTGGTTGAGTCTCCTGTAATCAACGCAGACCCACCAAGAAGTGGGTACCCGTGTAGCAATCTCCTCTCCAGACTCGCTGACTACTGTAGTGATGCCCGTCTTCTTGGGCACCACATGCAAAGGGCTGACCCACTTGGAGTCGGAGATGGGTAGATAAAATCGGCGCTCCACCATTTCGGTATCTCCTTCATGACAACCTCTCTCAGATTCGGGTTTAGCCGCCGCTGGAACTCACACGACGGCTTCGCCTCCTCCTCGAGATAGATATGGTGGGAGCACAGGGCTGGACTTATCCCCTGGAGATCTGCTACGCTCCATCCTATCACCTTGAGGTTCTTTTCAAGAACCCCCATCAGACGGGATTCTTGCTCTCCAGTCAAATCGGCGGAGACAATGACTAGGTACATCTCATGCTCACCCGCAAGGAACCAATACTTCAACGATGCAGGAAGTGGCTCAGCTCTGGACAACTGGGTGCTGGTGGATCTGGCCTCTAGAAACTCTGCGTGAAGGCTGCCAAATCTGCATGGGAGAACTGAAACTCTCTGTCACTCTCAAGAACTGGAGAAGGCTGCCCGGCTGGATTGTCTCTGCTCTGCTCGGCATCTACCTCCTCCCCATCTGCAGGCTCAGTGGAAGTCAGGTATGGCATATAATCATCACAATCTGCCCAATCAGACTCTGACTCCGAGGGATTTGTGTCATCCAAGGTGGCATCAGCATCTACCTCCTCGATCAGCAAACTGAAGGACTGTCCTGCTCTGTCTAAGAGTGCCCAACTCGAAGCGGTCGAGAAGGGCTGCCGGAAGGAGGTTGATCGACGATCCGCTGTCTAATAGAGTACGGTCGAACCTCTGCTCTCTGATGTGGCATCTGACATAAGGGGCTTCTGAGTCTGGCCTCTTGGCCGGCAGACGGTTCTGAATCGCGAAACAAGTAGCTCTGGTCAGCACATGAATCTCTGAGTGGCGGTTCCTCCTCTTCCTCCTGATTGTAGTCCTGTCTCTAATGGAACGCTGGAGTAGAGGGATGTGCTGCAAAGCCTCCTGAAGAGTCAGCTGAATGTGAAAACGATCTATCATCTGCTGGCTGAACTTTTCCTGCTGCCTTTTTTTATTTTCATTTTTCTTCCCCTTCCCCATCTGAAGGGCTCTAGGGAAGGGGATCACAGGGTCCTTCTCAGATGAAGACTAGGAACGGGTCTGAGTTGCTCGACGGCAGGATCCACACATACATCATACACCACAGTGGGACCAGAAGAAAACAAACCCTTTCCTTTATTTCCAGAAATGTTCCGAGATACATCAGCTAAAGGAAAAACAACAGGACGCTCAGAAGTAACATTGGTGGTATCAGCACCACCATCGGCTGGAAGACTCGCGGCCTCAGCACCGCGCTCTGGCTCGGCAACATGGGTGGCCTCAGTACCACCTCCTCCAACTGGTGAAATGGCGGCCTCAGTACCGCCGGTGGGATCAGCATCTGTGGTGGCATCAGTACCACCGTCATCATCTCTAGCAGCCTCAGTACCGCTCTCCTCCTCCTCGTCTGGCGCTCTGGAAGTATCCTCGGGGTGTCGCTCAGATGAGGCGCCGCCTGCTGGCATCCTACCGCTCCTAAGTGTGACAAAATCAGTATCAAACAAATATGCAGACATATCTCCGAATGCATCACTAGGAGTGGCATACTCAGTACAAACTACCTGCTCAGACTTCCTCTTGAGGTTGTTGGGATTCGGCTCAATCTGGGCAGGGATGGCGGCCTTCCCTCTTACTATGTCCCGCATCTCCTAGCGAAACTCATCCATCTCCCGTTGAAAAGTAGCCTGTTGATCTGTGAGAAGGCGGGCTATGTCATCCAAGGCGGGGCTCTCATAGGATGGCCCATGAGAACCCGACGGGTAGCCTCTCTGGTAGTGAGGCTGCTCGTGCTATGGCTGAGAGGGATAGGAATGTGGCTGATGCTGCGGCTGGTGAGGCTGATCACGCCTCCAAGATTGTCCCAGCTGATAGGGACGAGGACCATACTGCAAAGACTGCTGATGCTGCTGTGGGTACACTGGGGACTGCTGCTGCTGGTGTTCCCCCTGATGGCTATACTGGCCACCCTATCCTGATGGCTGCTGCTGGGGCTGGGCACCTCCGGCCGCCCAACGGAATCCGGGATGGTCTCATCGGATACCGGGCTGGGGGCGATCATACCAAATCTCATTGACATCCATCAACGGCTCTGAATCGTACTGGGGTGGCGGGAGCACTGCCAGAGGCTGATCCGGCTGGTATACCACCATCTGTGTGTCAGTGGATGGTGGTGCCTGGTAGGTAAGCTGCGGCTGCTGGTACGGCTCCGCCTGTACAAGATGGACCTGTCTAGGCTGCTGGTGGGAGCTGGAGCGCTGGGACGAGCAGCTGCTGCTGGGATCGCCTCGTGGCTGAAGACGGGGCTGGGGAGCCGTCTGTGCCTCCTGGAGACACATGAGCTGTGTCTTCATGTCACTTCAGAGTCCGTGCCATCTGCTCCATCTGCGTGATGCCCTGGCACTGCTTCTTCTCGATAATCTCCATCTGGTCCAGCTTCTCGCTGATGATCCCCATGTCTACGGCTGTACTCTCTACGTGTGCTGCTGCCGTAGACGAACTGGATGGACCGGCGTCGACCTGTGCTATCCTCTGAAACTGCACGGTCTGTGGCTGCTGGGGTCTGCCCTATGTGTACAATCGGGTCTGGGACATCACCATATAGTTCTCGGCCATCTCCTCGTAGATGGCCCGGACCTGATCGTGATCCTTGGCGAAGTAAGACCCGCCACAAGAAGCATTCAACAAGCCCTGAAGCTCTGGTGTCAGCCCGCTGAAAAAGCTCTGAACAAGGTTCGTCTTGAAAATGTCGTGGTGCGGGCATCTGTCAGTCAGGTCTCGAAACCTCTCCCATGCCTCGTGAAACTGCTCGTTGGGGAGCATGGAGAAGTTGCTGATCAGGGCTCTAGCGGCGTTCGTCCGCCCGAGTGGGTAGTACTTATGCAAGTACTCGGTGCGGAGCTGCTCCCAAGTGTAGATGAACTTCCCCAGGTGGTTCAGCCAGGTGGCTGCTCTGTCTGCTAAGGAGAAGGGGAAGGCAATCATCCGTATGGTGTCCTGGTCCACCTGACGGTCGTGGACTGTGTTGCATATCATCAGAAACTCCTGAAGGTGAAGATGGGGCTCCTCTTTGGCGAGCCCATGGAACCGGGGGAGGAGCTGCAAGGTGTTCAGGGGGAACTTGAAGTCCCCTACGATGGCTGGAAGTACAACCCAGTGATGCATCAGTGTCGATCCGGGGTTGTGTAACTCCCGCATCGGTCTCGGTGGATCTGCTCCTACCGCGGCTGCGGCGGCTGCTGCTGCGGCGGCTGCGGCGGCTGCTACGGCTGCATCGGGTATCCTCGTCCCATCTCCGGGCTCGCGCTGGTCGCGAGCGGCTCTCAACTGCTCCATCTCTCTCCTCATCTCTATCATGAACGCTCCCTGATCCCTCAACTGTTGCTGAACTATCTCGAGGGAGGCTATCAGGGTGGAGTTGATCGCACCCTGGTCCAGAACGAAATGCTCATGCTGCGGACCTCTGGTGTGATCATCACTACTGCCGACCATGGTCTCTACAAAATCAAAGCATCCAAACTCAGGTGCCGATAAATCATCTGTTTGTCTCTCCTCTGGCACTGGTATCTCAGAACCGAAAGAAGGGGGTCAAGGGGGAACAGGGTGGAGTCGAACTCGGGTTTGGAGAGCGGGTCTCGGATCTCACGAACCAACCTAGATGAGCGGGTAGAAGTGTTGTGAAGCGGTGCAGCCAGAGGCTGCCTAAGAGACATTCTACCCATCATCTTGATCTGGCGAATTGGGCGGATGAGATCTGGTAACAACTATGATCACAACAAAACCCTTGATTCACCAACACAACGCGAGTTGAAGACCGTAAAGGCTCGGTCAATTATCTTGTCAATTTTATTTTGGTGATCAGTCAGGATAGCAGAGCGATTACGTGACCTGTTGGGTTACCTGATATTTTCTCAACCGACTGTCCCGTACAGAAAGAGCCAGTAATCAGTCGAGAAGAATATCGGAGGGCTCTATCCTAGTGCGCGGGTCACTCTCTCGCGCAAGCAAACCAGACAATGAGGGGCTTGCTCTCCCCAAGACAAATTTTTAGGTGAGCGTCTTTTAGGGTCGATAGTGTTAGCAGTCCCAAATTTTATTGTTTCTCTTTTTAGATATTTTTCAATAAAAAGAACATCGCCTAACGAATTTTTCGGTTCTCCTGGTTATTAAGTCCAAAACAGGGGGAGAAGACGAAAAAGCCGATGCGCGATGAAATCAATGATACATGTAGAGTAAGAGATGCATACCTGACTCCAGCAGTCTACATGCAAAATGATCCGCGCAGAATTGAAAGACAGAAAATAAACTACCTAAATGGTGCAAGAGGAAAACCGAGTCCCTAAACAGCAATTTCTACTCGAAAGAACAATTAGTCAACCACCAACCTCCGATCCAAAAAGTCCGGTCTCGGTCCACCCCTCCTCCTCCCGACAAATCGGGTTCAGGAGCAGCGCTTGGCAGGGCGGGCTGCGTCACGTAGGCTCGAAGGGAGTGAGTTAACTATATTTATTAATCCTTTATTGTAGGTCCAATTATCAAACTATAGGCACAAGCAATTATATTAGGTGTTGGGATCCTACGAGTTACGTCACAATCAAGCAGAAAGTCCTACGGCTAGGGGCTCGAAAAACCACAAGAAACCGGAAAAGGCAGTAAAGAAAATAAAAACCATGAAAAGCCGCGAAGAAAACCGAACAAGCTAAGGGGTCCCCCGAGCACACCGGTGCTCGGCGAAACAGACCCCAGAAGTCTCAAAGTCCAAGAGAATGTCCTGTCCCTGTATTATTACAATAATTATTTAAATGAGCTAAAGTAAAGTCTAAACTACTCTAAACCACTCCTCTCCACACTCAGCTGCTTCCTCGCGCTCTCCTGTGGCTCCGTGCAGAAGGGAGCCGCCTTCGATTACCGCGGTTGCGTCGGCTCCTCGAGAGTCACCACCTCGATCCTCGGGCCCTCGCAAGAAAACAACAGAGTGTCAAATACCAGATAAAAACAAAGTAGATAAAATAAAATAAAGAAAACATGGTATATATGCAAAAATGCAAATAAAAATAAACAAGCAAAAACAAACAAAAACAAAATAAAAGAAAATGAAATGAAAATAAAATAAAAGAAAAAGAAAAAGCCGCGAAAAGCCGCGGACTCAGAAAGAGCCGCGGAAAGCTGCGAAAAAGAAAACAAAATAAAAAGAAAATCAAAACTGACTACTAAGCCGTGCTCCCCGGCAACGGCGCCATTCTGGTGAGCCGCCCGATGGACTAAGGTAAATCAAGTATATCTGCGGTCGTTGCGACCTCAGTCGCTCGGGACTCAAGCTCAACAAGAAAAATTCAGACCACCAATTAAAGATCAAAACACGATAAAACTCAAGAGAGCGGTCTCGCTATTGGATTAACCTGGTATAGCGACCATGGTCGAACTCAAGGAGCACGTGATGGCCTTGCGGCCTACGAAGTAGTCAAAAAGAAAAGCAAACAAAAACAAAGGATTTTTGGTGGATTTTTATTATTTTTATTCTTTTGTGGAATTTTTAATTATAAAGAAAATAAGAAAACAATCAAAATAAGTAACTAGCAACAATTATTTAATTACTCTAAAAAGGTCCGAAAATTCAAACAAAAATATTTTTAGAATTTTTGTATTTTTTACTGTTTTTGATGTTTTTTTTGGTAATTTCTGATTTTTATAGGATTTTATAAAAATGAAACAATGCGAAAACAAAAGAGGATTGTCTAGTCAAGCTTGGAGGGCCAAAATAAAATAGATAATGGCCCTATCAAAGCCTAGAGGTAATTTTCATGAAAAATAGAAGTAAAAAGGGAAATTCAGAGACTGAGTTTATTATTTTTGGAGTTTTCAATTATTTATTAGATTTTTTCTAATTTTTTCAATGTTTTTCAATTTTTATATTTCTATAGGTCCAAAAATGACCAAAATTGGTCAGAAAATTGAGCACAACAAAACAAAAAAAATCTAATTTTTTTAGAATTTTTGAAGATGTTTTAATATTTTTTTTGTGAATTTTATATCTAGACAGTAAGAAAAATGGGTGTTTTTGAATTTTTAAAATACTAAAAATGCTCAAAAATGTACCAAATTTTAAGTGAAAATTTTACACAGTGACAGAAGCCACGTTCCACTTTTCACGAAATTTGGACTTGATTTGGTATTTTATTAAAATCAAACAACAAGGCAAAGTGCACAGGGACCCAAATGCAAGGAAAATAAGCTCCAGGGACTGATTCGTAACAAATATAAGAAAATGTGGGTCCCTCATGCAAAATTTCCAAAATAGCACGCGCAAAGCACGTGTCCTGGACACGGAGGGACCTATGTGCAATAAAAAATACTTCCGACGTCTAAATAGCAACAGGTGCTAAAAGTCCAGGGAAGATATTGCAATTTCACCAATTAATTCAGTACATGTCTCAATAAACTACTCACAGGGGCATGGATGCAAATAATGAAAACTACATTTCATTCCAGAACACCTTAAAACATCAGTCCTAATGTTGCAAATACACCACAAACATCACGTGACGATGTGCGTGTTCCACATAAACAGGGGTACAAATGCAAATAAAACAAGCACGAGGTCCTAAGTGCAAAATGTCCAAAATAAAAACAACTTAACTAAATATTTACAGGACTAGAATGTAAATGACAAAGCAGAAGGGCCTAAGGGTAAATTACCCTTTTATTTAATCGGAGGGCCGGATGGACGCCGCGTGGCGAATCTGATGGTGCTGGTGCGGGGAGCCTCTTCGTATCAGTGGACGGTCCGAATTCAATCTGGCACTCCGGGGTCGAATGGATGGTAGAGGAAGGACCTGGAGGAACTCCTCGCCGGCAAACTTCGCCGGAGGAATGTAGACGCGCCGGACCTCCGCGGGAGCTGCTGAAGATCGGGAAAGATGCGTCGGAGCCTCCCGCGTCCGAAGAACCCCTCTGATTGCGCAACGGAGCTCCGGAGAGCCCAGGCGACACCGGTAGAGCTGAAGCTCCTGTGCTGAAGATGGAGGACCTCAGATGGTCCTCCTCTGACCTGCAAAATGGCACGAAGAGCACGCTGGATCGAGGGCAAAATGCCTCGACCCTGTTAGGTGCGAAGTGGGTGGACGGTGCGTCGATATGGCGAGCTCCGGCGATGCGGCGGCGAAGGAGCTCGAATCCTAGTTCCCGTGCAAACTGGGGTGAACGGATGGGAGAAGAAGGTGCGGGGAAGTGAGGCGAAGGTGATGGTATCTTCCGATGATCGAAAGGGGGTCGGAGGCGGTCGGAATCGACGGTCGACAACGAAGGTGCGATTTGGGGGTAAATGGAAATTAGCGAAAAGGAAAGGGAACTAAGGTTACCTGATGGCCGAGGTCGACTGGGAACGAGCTGACGGAGCTCTGGTCCTAGCCTCGAGGGCCGTCGATGCCCGAGGCTCGAGCACCACGCTGGTGGCGGCGCACGGCGGCGCAAGGCTACCGGATCGATGGTCGGGCCTCCTCCTCCTCGCTGCGACACCGCCAATCGCTTGATGTCACTCAGGCGATGATGATGGAGCTCCTGGGATGGAAAGAGAGGAACCAAAGATGCGTGAAAGGCGCGGCGGAGCTCAGGTCTTATACGACTAGGGGTCCGGCTAAAGGGAGTTCGGGCGAGCTGATCGGAGCGCGGATCCCAAGAACCCATGCCGGGCGTGGATCAGGGATGATCATATATGGATTAGGACCCGGGATTTACAGATTTGGAGCTCAGATCAAGTGGCTATAATTTGGAGAAATCGGGTCGGGGCACTGGATCCGCGGGTCTGTGGTCCAGGGGGAGTTGACCGGGGGGGGTCAACATCCCCCGTGGACCAATCAGAAGAGGCCACGTCGAAAATATTTGGAAATTAAATTAAAAATAGAAAATTGCCGAATTAATAAAAACTCAAAACATGAAAAATGTTTATTTATTTATTTATAAACTATTTTTTGTGATTTTTATTTATTTTTTTGAAATAAAAATTAGGTATTTATAATATAGTACTATATAAATAGGTATATACAATATTGGATTTTTAATTTTGATTTTTTATTATTTATTTTTATAAATTTTATTCCCATTTTATATTTTATTTATTTATAACATAAAATTTGGAATATTTTGGTATTTTTATTTTATTTTTATTAATTATTTACATAGGGGAAATAAATGCTTTTATTTATATACATATATGGTATATGTACAATGTGGGTGTTGGTTTTTAATTTTCTTTCTTTTTATTTTATTTTTTTATTTTTTTTATGATTTTCATTTTATATATTTACATTATAAAGTCTAGAATATGTACAATTTTTATTGGATTTTTAATTATTTACTTATAGGGATAAATAAATATATGTGTGGTCTTATGTACATGATGAATATATGCAAGGTGAGAGCATTTTTATTTTCTTTTTAGTTTTTCTTATTTTAATTTAATATTTAGAAATATGTACATATAAATACAAACCCAATTTATTTTTATTTTTAGAGAAAAAATTTTATTTTTATTTAATTACAGGTATATGTACACATGAGCTTCCTTATCTCTCTCTACTTGGGTTTTTATGCGGTCAGGCCCATGTTGAGCCCTCCCTTGGGATTAGGTCGCTCAATATTTATTCTAAATATCTCCCTCTTTCTCTTTTGTTTCTTTATTCTTTTATTTTTGCACAAAAACATGCTAATTATTATATTTTATACAATGCATGCAATTTGCTAATTATTAATATTTACAGATATCTACATGTATTTGCAAAGGTTTTTGTAGCTAAAATATAAGAATAAAGAGTGATGAATGGGTATTCATCACTCTACACGCCTACTCTCTCTCCCTCTCATATGGTCGTCCACCATGGATGCCCTAGAGGGAGTCTCCATCACCGCAGCGTCGTCGTTATGCTTCCCGATCGTCTGCTCGTGGATCTCTGTCTCCTTCGGTGCGCCTCGCTCGTGAAGAAGACGTCAAATCTCGTGTGTCGAGATCAGGAGATTCGCCGCTTGGATCATCAACATAGATTGCGAGAAGCACGCGATTCATCCCCGCGCTCGCAAGCATCTCCTCCGTCGGATCGGACTTGAGACAGGAGGTCTCTTCGTTTAAGAGACTCGATCGCAACCACGCTCCAAGAGGTAATCCTATTACTTGTTTGTGGTTTAGACGAAACGATCCGAGAAGTGTTCTTGGATCATGTGGTTTCGTCGCATGAAAATTTTTTAAATTTCGCTGCATCGAGCAACTAGTGCGACTAGTCGCTCCTCGTCGTATTCGATATGATGCTCACGCTTCCGTGATACGCTTGAGGATTATACCATATCCTTCAAGATCCAGATCTAGATCCGCAGTGTCGTCATGTACTTGCTCCATCATGATGTGTCGCCATCAGGAGCGGGGTACCATCCTTCTAGTCGTGCACCACCATCGGAAGGGGAGTCGCACACGCGGCCGTTCCCTCCCTCCTATGCCTCCTCCTCCATGTGTGACCATGCATCATCGTCGTCATACACCTCCGAAGCCTCGACACACAGCCTCCCGATCCCGCTCCACGTGTCGTCGCTGCCTCTATTGCCTGTATGAAAGGGAATTAGGTTTTGGAAAATTGGAAAGCAATTGATGGAGATAAATGTGGATTGTCACAAAAAGATTAAAATAGGTTTCACAAGTTTAAAAAATATTGTTAATCTGTCATTAATTACATCTAGACGATAAAAATAGAAGGACGAGATTGAAGGCTTGCCAAAATATTGGTGAGATTCTTCCTCATTTGAAATTTCGTGTGTGTGTCCACCCACTTATATATAAATTGTTATACATATAAGTTAAACAAAAGAAAAAACAGTCATCAGTAGAAATCCAACCCTAATTTCTCTTCATCCAAGCTTGTACTGCATGCACACCCTATTTAATTATTTAATTAATCGAGCTGGTTGAACATGATATTAAAGTGATGTTATTATCACATGAATAATGTATTCGTATATGTATCCACTTTAAATTATATGCCACGGTGTCTTTCATATCCATGTGGTATCTATACATGTATCAAGCACCTTGTGTGTGTGTAAAGTGGAAGAGATCGCCCATGACCACACTTCAATCTATGAGGCACCCACTTGCTTATCCTTTTGCCCCTTCTTTCCAACATGTTCCTCTTTGGATCTATCATTTGTTTCCTTGGTTGATGCTGGTCCTTTCTTCAGACAGTGATCCCCACTAAAGTTTGCATGGACCCTCTTTGTTTGATATGATGCCAAGAGAGACTTTGTTAATGCATGGATAACAAGAAGACAATCACACTTATAATAATCCACAACCTACTATATGTGTACTTATCCACTCCAATTGATAGCAATGGTGTCATGATTGATATTATCTCATGTATCAAGGCTTTGAGAAATTTTGTTTAAGACAGTTTGTTAGACGTTCAACCTCCTTCCACTACAGAAATTAACCATGATTAGTTTCTATTTTGAAAAATATATACCAAGAGATAAGCGTTGTTATATGAACCATTCCTAATATATAACAAGGGTATGATATTTGAGGGGTCATTCACCTCTCCAGCAAGATTTTCCACAAAAGGTGAAAAATCCTTCCGAGATCAAAACTTCGAACATTCGATTTTTCATTAGGCCTTTTTTATTGAGGTGAAAGTGATAAGGAAGGGTGTTGGAGTATAGGTTGTATGCATCACTTATGTGAGAGATGGTAGTGGATCTCTCCAGGATCCATTTACCCCATCTAAGTCTTTAGTCCCACATCTACCAACTGTGGGATGTGGAGACTCGGTGAGGGCTATATAAGAAGCCCTACACCCAATGTATCCAGTGAGAAAAGAAATAGACTATCAGTCCTTTGAGACGTTATCCTGTGGTTTCATCCCGCTCCTTAGGGAGTAGGGTTCCACGTAAAAATCTTGGTGTTCATGTTTATATTTCTTCTTCACACTTTGTTTATCATTTTCGCTTTTGCATTCCTATTTTCTAACAAAGAGCAAGAGAGATGTATAACTTGCACAGAGGTTTCGATTTAAATGACTCAATGTCCAACCCCAATTTGATTTAGGAAAGAGTCAGTTGCAGAAATCGACAAATAGGCACTTGGCATTGTGAAGTTGGCGAAGAACGTGCCAACATGGGCTGAATGCACCATGTGATTAAGCGGCTACCACAAGCAAGGGTGGTATATTGAAATGTGGTCGTGAAGGATCGAATTGTATCAAAAGAATAAGGGAATACAAAAAAAAAGCGATAAAAATGGCGTAAAGAATCATCAATTGTATCAGTTGTATTGCTAATAGTCTGGGGGCTATTCTACCAGGGTGGTCCTCTTCCCGTGCATCCTTCTTCTTGAGAGATAAAGTCAAACATTGAATAACAAACTCATCCGACCAAAGCTTTTTCGACGTGCCCCCTAATTTCTAATATAGAATAATTTGGCAACAAATAATATTAATCATTATATATTTAACAAAAACATACAATGACACATTTCAAAAAATCACTATAGATTTAGTTGTGGAGTTTATAATTCTTTATTAGAGAGAGTTGCAACACTCTAATAGTCCTTTCTAAAGGAAAATTTGGATTTCGTGTCATTTGAAAGAATTTAACCCTATGTTCTATTCATTTTCATCAAATCGCCGCGTGTGTTGTTTAGTGAGTATCTTGATGAGGGATAGACTATCATTATTTAAAATAATGGAACTTTATCTCGAAATAAACTATCGCACGATAAGGCACTCATGTTGGCTATCCTCAATCTCTTTCTTAAAATCTCAAATCAACCAGAAAATAAAAATCGTCACTATGTAATTTTATCCATCCTCAAATTTCCTAGTAGAGAATGAGCTTCAATTGAAATCTCAAATCAACCAGAAAATAAAAATCGTCACTATGTAATCTTATCCATCCTCAAATTTCCTAGTAGAGAATGAGCTTCAATTGAGTGGATTAATCTCTTGCCAAACCATTGATGAAAGAACACAATGTCACGACATTGACAATGGGGTATAATAATTCTTGAACATTTCATGTCATTTCCTTTCTTATGTAATTTTTTAGAACTTGTCATTATATTGATATTTATATTCTCAAATATACAATTGTAGTGAATAATATTTAGTTTTATAAATTAAATATATAACAACGAATCTTCAAATTATTGATTAATATAACTCCAATTTGTTACATGCATTATCTTGTCTCGACAAACTATCAAAGAAATAATCGCTGGTAATTGTTGGCATTCTACGGATCCACTTCTGAAAAAGGCCTACCAATGACCGCTCCAATAATAAAATAAATATTTTGTTATTTTTCGGAAAGTTATCCTTATATCTTCAAAATTGACAATGAATAGAATGTTTTTACCTCGACAATGAATAGAATGTTTTTACCTCTCAATACAAAATAAATTTGTTGTGGCAAACGGAATATCTAGCTTCCTTCTTTTCTTTTCTTTTTTGAATAAGTTGAATAAATATATTAATATATGTGATATATTTGCATTCAACTAAAATAATTTTATTAATCAATAAATGAAGTAATAATAAATATAAATATAAATATATCAAAATAATGTTTTAGCTCGAATTTGTAATTGTGGTAACAATAACTTTGATTAATGACAGTTTAATCGTTGCACAAAATCCAATGCCTAAATATGGTAGCAAAGAATTGTGGCTTGATACATTCATTGCGACTACTACGGTGATAACAAATTTGTTTTGTGTAATGTCTAGCGAATATGCAGCTAAAACCTCTTTACTTTGTGCAACCGAAAGTTTGTTGCAAAAATATGAATCCATCTGTAAAATTTTGGTCACTAGAGTACTTTGGTCTAGTTACTATATAATTGTCAATATATCATAAAACAAAAATCACATGATTACTTTCTCGTAGTATTTTGTTTTATTTCACTGTGACAAAATTGGTCAGCAACAACATATAATTTATATATTCATTGTCACATCTTTCAATGTTAAATATATAATAATGAATTTGTTATTCATAATAAAATTATCTTTTATTTTTGATATTTTTATATTCACGAACCCTGAAAGTTTTGCAACTTACCTTCTCGATCGTGTATTCTTCGTAATTATCACCTAAACTCTGCAAACATGATTCATCTTACACACAACCCATGCGGGAGTTAACCCCATGACCTGTAGTTCAAGTGTTAGCAAATTTGTTGGATTTATGTGATAATTACGAAACATACATGATCAGGCCCCGTTTGTTATGCATGAATAGAGGGGGGAATGGAATCGTCATTCCTTTCTCGATTCCATTCCTTTGTTTGTTAGATCAACTTTATGCAGGAATAACGATTACAAAGGAAACCTGATTCCCCCATTCATGGGAATTGCCATTCCTAGGTACCCCCCTAGGAATTGGGATTCCATTCCTTACCAATGCTAATGAATGTATTCTTATTCAATATTTTTTAATTAATATCGACATGAATATGCGTTTTTCTTTTTTTTGGATATTTTTTGGACACCGACATGGATATGATTTTTTAAAACATGAATATATGGACACTGGAATGGATACAAATATATGGATGCAAAAGATTGGATAAGTTACAAATATATGCATATATGGATATTGGCATGGATATGTGATATTTTTTGCAGATACAAGTATAGATACAATTTATTTTTTTAGATATAGATACAAATGTGGTTACAAGATATTCCCGTTGATAAGAATACATATATATTAAATATATCTATTAGAAAGATAAAATATATCAGATATGATTTGTTTACGGATACGGATACAAACACGGATATGTTTTTTTTGTTTTTTTTCCAGATATGGATATGAACAGAGATATATGTTTTTTTTTCTAATATGAACATGGAAACGGATGCATTTTTTTCTAAGACATGGATACTGATTATATTCTAGCAGATACATATACGGATATGGATATGGATTTTAATTTTTCTACGGATACATATATGGAGATGGATGATGTTTTTTTACGAAAGCGGATATGGACATGGAAACGGGTTTTATTTTTTACAGTAATAGATATTGATACAGATACCGTCTTTAGTTTTTTAGGATATGGACATGGTTAAATTTTAGTTGATACGTATACGGACTTGGATATGTATTTTTAGTTTATTTTTGATGCAAATCGGAATGTCGGCGACGACAAAATAGTGATAATATTTTTTTTTGTGCGGTGGATATTTGGTGGAAGAAGGAGAGGGATTGAGAAGAGAAAGTAGAGGGGTTGAGGAGAGAACTCGCCGAGATTACGAGAGGTTGAGGGAGAAGACCGCGGAGATCGCGTGGAGGGAGAAGAGAGAGAGAGAGAGGGAAAAGAGATAACAATCTCAATTTTAATTCATAATGGACTGAATAAAACAATGGGCTACCCTCTCTTTATATAGGAGAGAGGGTTTACAAAAATAGTAAACAAATCAAATTAACAACTAATTTAATCCTAATTGACCTCTAACTACCTTAATTGGACTCTAAATTATTTAATTGACCCGAATCACATTTAAACTCTACGAAATAAACGTTGAGATCACAGGCGATCTCAATTATTTAATTAGACCAATACGACCGCTAAAAACGTAAATAAAATTGATAATTATTTAATTGACTAAATGTGGCCCCATAATTTGGGGTCACGCTGCATCAATTTTCCAAATACAGATACCCATGACATTTTCAATTTCTTTAGAATATGGATATTAGATATGGTAATAAAACATTGTAGCGGATACAGATATGGATACATCAAATATATCAATTGTATGAAAAAAATCAAAGTAGTTTTCATTTAAATTTGATTATTGATTCTTTATATGAAATATATCGATTATGTGAAAAAATAAGTCTGAGAACACCGATTATTTTTTTTACTTAACGAAATATATCAAAGGAATGTTGTTTTCTTTCTATTCATTTCCCTTTCCAAATATAAGAAAAGAACATATCTCATAATAAAATTTTCAATTCCTAATAAGATCCAAACAATGGAATGGAAAAACTTTTTCCTTTCCATTCCATTGTTAATTCCATTCTTGTCTTGATTCCATTCCATTGTAATTCCTTTCCAATCAAACAAACGGGGCCTCAGGAAGGTTTTTGCAAGTTTTCTAGAGGGTTTCAGAATTCCCTTTGTTTTTATAACTTGTAACAAAAGTCAAACCTGATGATTTTCTTATTCAATTTGTACAAATCATTAATAATTTAAAATAAGAAGCTATGAATTATGAATCTAGGATTCATTGCTAAGAACATGTCAACTAATACGATATTAATTAGAGAATTTAAAGTGTGAAGCAACAAATTATATTCGTTGATATAGATTTAACATCTGAAGATATAATGATGAATATTAGATATCCATTACCTTGCGTCAAATATGCGTCAAATATGTTGGAGTAATTATTACGAAAATAGCAAGGAATAATAAACTGTCCAAGAAGAGTCAACAAATGATCGCTGATGCATAAACTGCTTGCATTAGTATAGCAATGGGTACTTAATTCCTTGTTAATTTTGATGCAAAATTTATCAAGATGGTTTGCCAGTATATATTTTTGCTTGCCATATAATTAGTAATTACATCATATCAACCAATCTGATGCATGACGACTAACCTGCAGCGAAATCATGAAAATCACTTCACACTATCGAATTCTCCAAAAGACTTGAAGATTTTATGTTGTGAAATCGATTTTATTCTTGCAGTAAATTAAAAGGATCGACAACAAGAGGTAGGAAATGCCCTCGGAATCCCAAAGCTGAGGAAGCAAACATCAAGAAATGAAGTACATGAAAATAGGAATCCTCCCTGATACATTCTACACTGAAAGGGCATCAAGGTATGTTTATATTCTGCTATCAACGAGTTGCTCGCTAACATATCTATGATGTGCTCATATCTATCGCAATGTTTTTTTAGAAGAAAAAGATATATAACATTCCATCTAGAAACAACGCAACGGGTGATCACCAGAAGAAGAATTAACGAAGAAACAGACCTACTATCGGACGATCATGATTCCATCACAAACCATAAATCTTCGTGATATAAACACAAACCATATCTTCGATAGTGCTCCTTCCATATTCAACTTGCTACGTATACTTTAACTTGACTACACCTCGGAGACATATTTACAGTTGGAATTACTAGTACAGAACGCATGAACATGGGGTTAGACAGTGATTCCTAGCAGGTATTATAAGCTGGAATAGGGTGGTGATATGAGGAGATTGAGCCATGGGTGTAGAACATCACATAAGCCTTTTGACCAGAGCTTCATCTCAGATATGACCACTCTGCTTAAATACTCAGGACAAGTAACCCAATAATACCAGAAACACAACAATGCTAGTGAGTCGTTGAAGTACATGTCATAGGCTGAGACAAGGGGCATATCACATATTTCCTGTAGCAGTTGAAATATAATCGTCTCATTCAGGTTTCTTATCAGAGATATAACAACTAGATCATGTCGTTCAGATAGAACACTCGATAGTCAGCTACTATAGAACTGTTTATAGAGGTTCCCCTGTGTTTTTGTAGTCAACTACGAAGATGCTGTCAGTAAGCAGTCACTGGCCTAAAAAGTCAAATTATAATGGCAAGGAAGGCGGTCCCGAACGTGGAAAGCATAAGAGAACGGAAAGACAAATTTAGTACTCCTCGAGTTCTTGTGCAAATGGTATAAAGCAATCTAAATAGGCAGGAGAATAGGATTAAATATGAGACTGGTTGTGTTTCAAATGCAATTCAGATATATAGTACAAATTTATAGCCATGATTTCATTTTTTTATTAAAATAGCTGAAGAAATACGAACGAGTATGTTACATTTAACTGTGCAGGACTGTTCTATCAGATGTCCCCAGTGACCTTACCATTCAAGTTAACAGTACACAATATCGCCTGCATAAGGTACATGTCATTTGTTAGTGTTGGAAAAAATAAGCGTTCTGTTTATTCCTTGAGTCCTAAACTCTCTTATATAGGGAGAGGCCTATGGGCAAATTACATAAGGTGGACAAATGAAAAGATAAATAGATAAAAGATACCAGAACATAAAAAAACTTCTACACTCCCCCTCAAAATGGAGCATAGATATCTATCATGCTCATCTTGGATAAGCACTTCTGAAAGGGACCCCGAAGCAAAGCTTTAGTAAGGATGTCTGCTGTTTGGTCTCCTGAGCTGACATGTGTAGTAGAAATGAAGCCCTTCTGGATCATATCTTGGATATAATGGCAATCCACCTCAATGTGCTTTGTCCTCTCGTGCAGGTTGATTGTCACATTCTAGTGATATGGGAAGTGGAACATCTATATGTTGATCTGTCAGAACTGCGCAAACCCACATCACTTCTGCACATGCTTGGGCCATAGGTCTATACTCTGATTCAGCACTGGATCTCGCAACTACTATTTGCTTCTTGCTTTTCCATGAAACAAGTAACTCCCCAATGAATATAGCAAAGCCTGATGTAGATTTCCTATCCTTTGGGCATCATGCATAGTCTGCATCTGCACATGCTGAAATAGTAATAGTGCCCTTCTTCCAAACATCAAACCTGTGCTTGGAAATGACTTAAGATACCTTAGTATCATATGTATGGCATCCAGGTGTACTTGGCGAGGTTGCTTCATGAAATGGCTCACTTTATTTACTGCAAATGTAATATTTGATCTGGTAATAGTAACATAAAGGAGCCTCCCTACCAGTTCTCTGTACCTTCTTTTGTCAACCTCCTCCGTGTCATCATCATGCATCTTCATGCTTGGATCCATTGGTGTAGAAGCAGGTCGACATCCAAGCATACATGTGTCACTTAGCAAGTCAGTGACATATTTCCTCTGAGTCATCACGAGTCCTTGCTCATTTCTAGCAAACTCTAAACCAAGAAAATATCTCAGTACTCTTAAATCCTTGGTAACAAATTCACGGCCCAAGAATTCTTTTGCTATTTTTATTTCCTGCATATCATCTCCTGTAATGAGTATATCGTCAACATACATCATAATGACAGTCATACCTCTGGATGTCCTCTGTACAAAGAGTGAATGGTCTGCATTTGACCTTTTCAATCCTTGCTTCTCAAACAAATCTGAGAGCTTCTGGAACCAAGCTCTTGGGCTCTGCTTCAGACCATAGATTGCCTTATGAAGCCTGCATACCTGTACACATTCCCCCTCAGCAGTAAACCCATGTATCCGCTGCATGTAAACCTACTCCTGAAGATCACCATATAAAAATGCACTTTTGACATCTAATTGAAACAGAGGCCAATCTCAAATCACAGCAACAGATAAAAGAATCCATAAGGTAGAGTGTCGAGCAACAGGAGAGAACATGTCAAGATAATCTACCCCATACGTCTGAGTAAATCCACGAGCAACTAGTCGAGCCGTGTACCTATCAATACTGCCATCGACATGGTGTTTCACTGTAAACACCCACTTGCAACTCACAATATATGCCCCGGTAGGAGCTGGAAACAAGACTCCAAGTACCTCTCGACTGAAGGGCGGCCATCTCTTCCTCCATAGCCAGACGCCATCTGCTATCGGCCAATGCTTCCTGGTAGGTCCTTGAAATAGTCACAGCGGATAAAGCACCTACAAATCTCCTGAAATCTCCTGCCAGGCGCCAAAGGTAACATGAGAAGCAATTGGATATGAAGCACAAGATCTCTTCTACTTTCTCAGTGCAATTGGCAAATCAAGATATGCATTATTTGTACCAACATCCACGTCATCCACCGCATGTTCCTACTGAGAAAAGCCGTCAGTCCCATCATTAGGAATAATGTCATCAGAACAAACCTGAGGCATGTTTGATGATTGTCCATGATTACGAGCAGGGGCCGGTCGTCGACTGTAGTGGCGTGGTAGGGAAGGAACCAAAGATATGGGAGGTGGTAGAGGTGGTGGCGGTGGTGGAGATGGGGTTGGTGATGGGGATGACGGTGGTGGAGATGTAGGGGCTTGTTGTGGCACATATACGGGTGGAGAAGGAATATAGATTTCATCATTTATAGCTGATGGCACCAATCTGTCACCTGTAGGAGAGAAAAACATGACTGACTCAAAAAACGTGACATTTGCACTAACATAATATCTTCGACGTAATGGATCATAGCAACGATAACCCTTTTGAGTCATGGAATACCCGACAAAAACACATTTGACAGCCCTAGGAGAGAGCTTGTCAACCCCTAGAGACAACTGGTGAACGAATGCCACAGACCCAAAGACACGTTGAGTCAGAGAAAACAACTCTTTGTCGGGGAAAACAAGGGAGTAAGGTATCTTCTCCCCCAACACAGACGGGGGCATGCGGTTAATGAGATAACATGCAGTAAGAACCGCATCGCCCCAGAACGAGTGAGGAGCAGAACTCTGGATAAGAAGCGTACAAGTGATATCAAGAAGATGGCGGTATTTTCTTTCGGCGACACCATTCTGTTGGGATGTGTAGGCACTGATGTTTGACGAAGAATGCCATGGAATGAAAGAAATTGAGATAATGTGCGAGTACATAATTCAAGGGCATTATCAGTTCTCACAATTTTGACAGAAACAGAAATACATTCTGCATTTCTTTAATAAAGATCATAATAGTAATGCCGCTTCATATTTATTCTTTAACAGAAAGACACAAGACAAACGACTGAAATCATCCACATCAACTAAATAGAACCTGTGTCCCTGATGATCTGGGACATGACTTAGACCCCAAATATCAATAAGAAAAAACTCAAATGGAGAGCTACTGCTTCGACTCTGACGACTAGGGAAGGCAAACCGATGATGCTTCCCTAACTGACAAGCTTCACAATCAAAAGACGAGCGGGGTGAGATCTGAGGAAGGACTTGACGCAGCTTCTGAAATGGAAGATGACCAGAGTGCAGATGCCATAAGTAAGGAGAAACAGGTACAGTGGAGTGGGATGATGTTCCGGCGTAAGGTGTATGGACCAGTCGATACAGCCCGCCTTGCTCACATCCATGTCCAATCACGTTGTCCATGAGAATATCCTGAAACACAAGAGATGATGGGTTAAATATCCCTCGACAATGTAGATCCTTAGTAATCTGAATAGTCAAGTTCATAATAGTAATGCCGCTTCAGATTTATTCTTCAACAGAAAGACCCAAGACAAACGACTGAAATCATCCACAGCAACTAAATAGAACATGTGTCCTTAATGATCTGGGACACGACTTAGACCCCAAATATCAATATGAAAAAACTCAAATGGAGAGCTACTGCTCCGACTCTGACGACTAGGGAAGGCAGACTGATGTTGCTTCCCTAACTGATAAGCTTCACAATAAAAGATGAGCGGGGTGAGATCTGAGGAAGGACTTGACACAGCTTCTGAAACGGAAGATGACCAAAGCGCAGATGTCATAAGGAGAAACAGGTCCAGTGGAGTGGGATGATATTCCGGCGTAAGGTGTATGGACCAGTCGATACAGCTCGCCTTGTTCATAGCCATGTCCAACCACGTTGCCTGTGAGAATATCCTGAAACACAAGAGATGATGGGTCAAATATCGCTCGACAATGTAGATCCTTAGTAATCTGACTAATTGATAGTAAATTCATTGAGAAATTAGGAGCATGGAGCACATTCTGCAACTGCATAGAGGGTGTTAAGGAGATCTGTCCCTGTCCTGTAATGGGTGAATGAGTCCCATCTGCTATGACGACAGTCCTTCTTGGGGAAACTTCCCTGTAGAATTTGAGTTGGTGTCTATCTCCACACAAATGATGTGTGGCACCTGAATCTACAATCCATTCTGAGGTATCAGAGCCCTGGTAGAAAGCTGAAGCATGATCACTACATGAGGAACTAGCTTCTGCAGTAGCAACAACGTCCAAGCTGCTCTCTGAAACTAGTGGAGGAGTATTGGCTGGTGGCATGATATCACGTAGACGAGTCACTAGGTCATCATATCATGAATCTGATATTGGTGTAGCACCATGATGTTGTATCTGTTCTGCTGCACGAGCAGATGCTGGGAAACCATGCTTAGAGTAGCATGTGTCTTCTGTATGACCAATCCGACGACAATAAGTGCACTGTAATCCACGACCACGACCAACCCTACCACGTGATCCTCGTCCACGAAAATGAGATGAATTGCCTTTTCCTCTAGAGGTTGCCATAGCAGAAGAATTCAGTACAGTAGTAGGTCTTGAGATACTGATTCGGCTCAATCGACGAAAGGCCTCCTCCATGGGAGGAATTGTAGCATCAGCCTGAATCTGAGAAGAAGTCGCCTCATGCTGTGAGTGAAGAGAGGCTATAAAGACTCCCACCATCGTCGCATTCCGATATGTCTTCAATTGTTCTGGAGTAGCCGTGAGAGACATGAAGCTGTGAAGCCTCTCAAACATTCCCCTCAGTGCAGTATAGTGAGCATGCAGGGGTCGACCATTCTGTTTTATCGTGAAGATGTCATGCTGAAGCGTGTAGGATTTTTGTCTCATTCTTGGCTTGAGAATATGTGGCAGCAAGAATGTCAAACATTGCTTTGGCAGTAGGTTGATGCAATACATCATTAGCAATGTCTGGAATCAGAGTACCAGACAACCAGACCTGAACATATGCGTCATCAGCCTCCCATGAAGCATACAACCATGTTTTCTCCTCTGGCTCATCATCGGTAAGAATATGTTTCTTACTCATCGATTTCATTAGGCTCATGAACTGCATGGTCCATAACTCGTAATTGGATCCATCCATCTTCACAATAGGCGCAGGACCCTTGAAGGCGCCTATAGTGGGGATCTCGATCTTGCTCTCTGACATTGTAACTGGAGAGAATCAGGATTGTAGAGAAGATAATCTTTGATCTACACTAACATAAGAAGGTTTGGTAGCATGTGTAGACCTCACACAACCAAACCCATTAACGTGTAAGATGCGGACGGAAGTCTCCTTAGTAGATGGCGAGGATGCCCTAGGGTTGACCGAACCCTAGGACGTGGAGCAGTGTGCAGGTCCTAAAAGGGCAGAAGGGAGAGGCGGCGCTCCGCTTCCGCGGTTAGGATAGTGCACAGGCCACAGGCGGCACACAAGCCACATGCAGCGCACAGGCCACGGGGTTGAAGTGCGACACCAAGGGGGGGGGGTGCCGATGACGTGGTGCCGCATGCGGCTAGGATCAACACGTGAGGCCAAAGCGCAGGGCTGCACGTGGCTAGGGCGGCGCCAAATGTGTTGCCGAGTAGCAGTACTCGGGGCCGAAGGGCAGCGAGAGAGAGAGGCCGCACGCGAAGCTTGGTGGTGGACGGCTAGGTTTAGGGTTTGGTACTAGAACTCCGGTCTAGGACCGCCGCTCTGATACCATGTTGGGAAAAATAAGCGTTTTGTTTATTCCTTGAGCCCTGGATTCTCTTATATAGGGAGAGGCCTATGGGCAAATTACATAAGGTAGACAAACGAAAAGATAAATAGATAAAAGATACAAGAACATAAATAAACTTCTACAGTTAGTAGATCATGTTATTTTTCAGATTACTGAACTCCATACTGAAGAGCAAGAAATTCATGTTTTTTTCAGAATTTTAGTTGTATAGTTATGCATACACACATAAAATTCGGTTAAGGGGACGTTACATGAATCTAATATTTATTTTTAAATAAAAATACTAATAGATCCTTCTTTTCCCCATCCAACATATCTTTCGGTCATCTCCTCCCATACCCATGACTCTATCAAGAACTTGATCCCCAAATTACGACCACCAATGACATGAAGAGAAAGGACACAATGTAGTAGCACATCAAGGGTATTGTGTCTATCTCTTGATAGATGTCCTCCATATCTCATGATAGACATCCTTCAAGGATGGACACTCCATGATAAGGAACATGAAGAAGACAAGGTAAAGGCCAATGGAAATAGGAATCAGTCTTCACACCATTACAGCTTCCCTGACCATACATACAATTCTTTCATCTCCGAAGACTCATGGTTCCGCATGGGACATTTTTTAGAAACAATGGGATGACAAAAAAGTATTAATATATAAAAAATAAACTAAAACAACTTTACAGGCCTCACACTTGAAACAAAGCTCTGGCATGCTCAAAAATATTCTCCGAATAAGATATTCCACCCTTAAAAACAACACAATTTCTAGCTAGCCAGATGGTCCAGATGAGCGTACAGATCTCCTTTCTTCCATCAACCGACTATGTCCAGTCTTTGCATAAAGAAATCCAGATGGAATCCACAACACCCCCATTGAATTCCTGGAAAATCAGCAATTCTCCACACCTCTCTTGACCCAGGGCACAGAAAGAACATGTGATCAATATCTTCAGCCGCCTCATCTCACCTACTGCAGGTTTCCTCCACCCCTGGAAAATATCTAGCTAGCCTAACACCATTCATGATTTTTCCACTCCTCGGCAGCCATAGGAAAATCCGTATTCGAGCAAGGACCTCCCACGTCTACATCCTAGCACAATCCCAAGCGAGCTCCTTTGTATATATCATGCTTGGACCCGAGATAACACCGTAAGCCTTCTTGACCAAGAAAACACCATCTCTCCAGCACCATGAATCCTTTCGACTAGACGGCTCCTCCAAACCTCGCCAATCTGTCTGAAAGGCTAAGAAACTCCTCCACTCTCTGGTTCGACAGATATGGCGCAGAAAAAGGTGTCCAAGAACCTCCTACCCTAACATTTGCCATGATATCATCCCTATCCCGTGCCAAAGCAAACGACCTAGGATATAGGTCACAGAAAGCTCCTTCATCAGACCAATCATCTCTCCAAAAGCGAAAGCATGCACCATCTCCCAAAGTCGAACACATTGAGGTCACCATGTTTGGGCGAATCAAGCACATGCCTTTCCAAAAAGTGGTTGACGATGGCACACCATCACAACGGATGCATAAACTGGAAGAAACTCTATAAATCGATCTAATAAGCATGGTCAACAGATCACTCTCATCTCCCCATATCCTTATCACCTATTTCGCACATAAAGCCTTATTCATATAATCGAAACGTCGTATACTCAATCCCTCTTCCGTGGTATGTGTCTTAAGTCCAGTGTTCATGAAATCGGCCGCACGGGCAGCATATGCGACCGCATATGCCTGTGCGGCATGCAGACCGCACCGATTTCATGAATCAGTGCATTATGCGTCCTCCCCACTTATGCAGCCCGCATATGCCCTGCATATGCCCCGCATATCCCGCATATGCCCCACATACTGCTCCAGCAGCTCTAACTTTTCAATCTTCTCATTCAGTTCCTTAATTCCGTAGCTCTGCCTCTTCCTTCATTCAATTGTAAGAATATGGCATTCATTAGTATACAATGACAATGCATTATACCATTATGTATATGCAATGTGTTATGTTTTTCCCATGTATTGTTTTCACGAGTATATGCAATGTATCGTCGAATATTTTTATATATGCCGATTGAGGTTTTGCTCATGCAGTGCATGCATGTGTATTGAAGTTTTGTTATTACAAATCACATAATATGTGAAATTTTTATGATAAATGTCTTTTGTGATAAAATATGAGGTAATTAAAAGCATATACACACCCATCTAACATGAACCATTTTTCTTGTATCTTCTTTAACTCCACTTAGATACATAAATTATGTTATTCATAGACATTTATTTATTTTTAAATAAAAAATTTAAAAACCGCGTAGAACCGCATATACCCCGCATACCGCTTATTCAGTATTCGGTGACCTGTCCGAACGCATACGCATACCGCTTTCCTGAACCTTGGTCTTAACCACCTCTCAATCAACCAATGCAATTCCTCTACAATCAGGGGATGACAACCAGAAGAATCGATGCATCAAAGCCTCCATCCGCTAGCGAACACCAACTAGAAGAACCCTCGTAGATGTAAAAAAGACAAGAATAGCAAAAAGCACCGCCTTCATTAGAACCAGCCGCCCTCCCCTCGAGAGAAAGGAAGTCTTCTACCCATTCAGCTTCTTTTATGGCTTTTCCAACACAGGTTGCCAATCCACCTGCTAGTTCTTCCTCACAACAACAACAAACCAATGTGATTGATAGGAAGATCTTTTTACGTTGTCCCCAGAATCTCCACGCAAGCCGAAACATCCTCCGCAGGAAGGTTAAAAGGAACAAAAGCAGACTTTTCCCCGTTAACCTTCAAGCCAGACACCTCCCCAACAATATCCAAAATGGCCCTCATCGCCCTGCACTTTGTCACTCCACCCTCAATGAAAAAATGGTATTATCAGCGTACTGCAACAATGGGTTTGAGACGTCCTCCCTAGTTTATCCTCTATAAAAAACCCTTCCACAACGAGCCCTTCCATAACTGCCATTGTATTCGCATCCAAAACAAAAGGTAAAGGAACCAGAAGGCAAAGGCACTCCTGCTTAGCACCCCTCTGCGGTTGGAGAAATCAACCCTCTTGCTTCCAGTAACCAACACCGACACGAGGATGTGGTGATACGTTTCTTCATCCAATCGACCCAAACATCCGAAAATCCCCTAGGGACAAAAGACATCCAGATGAAACCCCGACTCATATTGTCATACGCGTTCGAGAAATCAACCTTCCATAGGAAACCCTCAATTCCCCCTTCTCTTACAGTAAGAAACAATCTCCGAAGACACAACCACTCCATCCAACAGCTGACACTCAGGAATGAAGGCCGTCTGAGCTAGCAAGATGAGATCATCAAGAACACCCCTGGGGATGGACAAAATTTTCTGCTATAATTCATACTCTTCTTTGATTTAAGAATAAAAACAATCCTCCTGGTGTGTTGTGAATTATAGGGACCCTTGGGGATGATCTCATTGGTTAGACAGATGCTGGTTTCAGCTGTCCAAGTAGGAAGTGGGACATAGGTGATGGGATTGGAGACTTTGCCAAGGCAACGCATCCCATCAGATAGCCATTGGTCATAATAGAACCTAAGCCCAAGGATAAAATGAGAGGACACTGAAGAGAGGGATGGGGACAGTTGGAGGAGGTAGTTTCCGTAACAGATGACCTCAAGGTAAGAAGCTTAAGGAAGGAGGGAATGGCAGAGCTGTGGCCTCAGAAGGAAGAGGTTGTAACGAGAGGGGAGTATGAAGTCTGGAGGGTTGGAGAGACATCTCCATATGTTCCAATTTTTACAGATGTTTCGGAAGAGACATCCTTTTTTTGAAAGAGGAAGAGACATCCTTTGTTCTTTGTCTGCACCAACAAAATGTTTTATTGCAAGAGAATATGTTGCACTAAAAAATTATCAAAAGTACACTGTATGCATCAAGATGTACTGAAGGCATCAAAATGTGTGCAGCAATATCTTCGAAAGGAGTGAGCTTACCAAAGTATTCAAGATCCACTATTGTTGCAACGTCGTTGCCTTCTAACACCCTGCCCATAGAAAGCTTATAGCTGAACCCCGAAAAAAAATGTATTTTAAGTTTGAGGATCACTCCACGTATACTTCAGCAAGTTTATTTTCTATCGTCAAAGGCTCCATTCCTTGACTTAACTCGGTTGTTTGTGCAGTTACGCCTGATTCAAGTTTTTTACTTGCAATCTTCTTTAACTGTAGTTTCCGCTTCTTCTAAAGTGTGGATTGTTGCAACATGTCTGCTCGGACTCCGATGACTCAGGGGAAACAGCACTGGTGCAGATTCACGACATTCCAGGAGGACAACAAGCATTTGAACTCAGTGCCAAGTTCTGCTATGGCATCGCAAACAAGCTCAGTGCAAGGAACTTTGTCCCTGTCATCTGTGCAGTGAATTTCTTGCGAACGACGGAGTCGGTATTGAAACGGAATCTCATGACGAAGCTCGAATCATTCTTCAACACATGCATGCTTCATGGTTGGAAGGACTCAATCAGTGTACTAAAAGCAACTTCGAAACTCAATGCCATGGTCAGAGAACCTTGGAATTA
The DNA here is from genome assembly GCA_037367405.1 of Ottelia alismoides. Classification (NCBI taxonomy): domain Eukaryota; kingdom Viridiplantae; phylum Streptophyta; class Magnoliopsida; order Alismatales; family Hydrocharitaceae; genus Ottelia; species Ottelia alismoides. The sequence continues at coordinate 253,977 of JAZKJV010001037.1, read as the reverse complement.
CTCAGAGTTGTATCGACTCCGTTGTTCAGAATATCCTCAAACCACCATCAAAGGTTTGCTCCCTAGGAACTACCTGCAGTAAATTTTTCTTCCTCATAAATCTCATCCGTCATTTTTCCATCTAGGTTAATTGGTCTTACACGTATACAAGACCTGGATATGATCCCAAGCAAAACAAATCGGTCCCCAAAGACTGGTGGACAGAGGACATTTCTGATCTTCACTTCGAAATATTTTAGTCGATTATCTCTTCGTTGAAATCAACGAAGCGACTCCTTCCACAGCTAATTGGAGAAGCTCTGCATGTCTATGCATGCAAGCACCTACAGGATCCTGCAGACCCTACATCAGTTGAAATTTTTGGAGCTCGTTCAGAGGAGGCAGTACAGAAACAGCGGCAAATTCTCGAATCAATTGTCAGCATGATCCCGATGGAACACGGTTCAGTTTCAGGGAGTTTCCTTTTGAGGCTGCTGAAAGTAGGTAATTACATTAGGACATCATCTTCCACCATTGTGGAGCTTGTCCGACGAGCAGGTCACCAGCTGCATGAAGCAAAACCAACAGATCTTCTCTTCCCATCACCTTCAACCCCAAAAAAATATGATGTCGATCTAGTGAAGATGGTCCTAGGTATTTTCTTGTCACAGTTCTGACGGCCAGAACCAGAGCATGTTGCACAGCAAGCAATGATATCAATGCAAACTGTTGCTAAAATTCTCGATTTCTGCTTGCAAGCACTAGCACACAATCAAAACATTCTGGTCAATAAGATTATAAAGTTGGCAGAGACACTTCCAGAGATAGTTCGTGCAAATCATGACAACCTCTACATGTCAATTGATATATACCTTAAGGTAGGGCCATCTAATATACATCAAAGTTATATTCAATCTCCCATTGCTTGCATTGAGAAGTAGCAACAAAAAAACACAATAGGTTGAATTAATCGCATTACTAGTCAAGCCTGTCACGACATATGAATCTATCATTTTAAGTCTATTTTCATTATAATAATCTTCATAAATTTAGCAGGAACACCCAGACCTGAGCAAGACAGAGAATAAACAACTATGTAGAATGTTAGACTGCCAAAAACTATCTGGTGAGATGCGCTCTCATGCCATCAGGAATGAAAGCCAAGCCATGAAGCAGGCATGTCCTGCAGAAAGCCATGTGATCAGCACACTTCACGGCCAGGGATTTAGAGCAGAGCCAAGCATATCTAATAGGATGGAGCGAGGAAATAGACAACTTGATGAAAGAGAAAGCAAGATTTCAAGGACGGAAAGATCAAGAATTACATCCGAACGAAAGGCCATTAGAAATAAGCTGGGGGATATGAATATCAGGGAGGGACAAGGAAGCAGCTCCAAACATAAGTAGCTGGAAGGATAATTTTGAGGGACTGCTCTGCCAAAGAGATATGATGTGTTTTCTATATCTAGATTCCGTAGTTTTCATTCTTTTATATCGGCCATGTATTTACCATTTTTAATTGCAAAATGATAGACAGATTCACCTCTCTTTTTCCTCTAAGGCCATGTTCGTTTGGAGAATAAGCAATGGAATAAAGGATCAACTCCGTGCCGGGCACGGTTCCCAAGAGTACGGTTATTCCCATCTACATCCCATTATTTCACATTATTCCACCTGTATTCCTATCTTTACTCTACCTTACCTACCTTTCTTCCACTTTATTCTCCTTGTTCATATCTTTCCAGGCGAACAGAGAATAGACTTTTATTCTCGTTATTCCTCATCTTTATTCATGCTTATTCCCGAACCGAATGCCCCTAAGTGTTCTTTTAGGATGATTATAAAATAGACCTTACTTGTTAAGAAGAAATACGCCTTGAATTTCATTTTTACACGAAAAGTCTAGCAAGAAAGTACATGATCATCAAAACCTAAGTACCGCAGGAGAAACAACATCATGATCCAAAATCTCCAACTCCCAAACAACTGATATATGAAAAACTGCATTAGTTCAAGCCTTTCTGAATTTCCTTCCAACATGGATAAACAGGAAGAAGAAACAGCGGGATACTAATATTAACAAACTGTACAGAAACATAATGTCATGTACAATAAGCATGTACACAACAAAAAGAGTAAGGATGCCAATATAATGTGTACCATTGTCAACAACACCGCAACAGACTCAGCCCCCCCCCCTACTGTACACCCTCAGCAGTGGCATGATTATATGCCACTAAAAAAGGGACAGGCAGCATCCTCCCCTTTATCGCATCCAGCTGGCAGAACCCAAGTCCGGCAGAGAGGACAAGTGACATGGTTATAGTCAAGCCACTTCTCGAGACAGACAGCATGAAAGAAATGGCCACAAGGAAGCCGGTTTACCATTGAGTCCTCTTCAAATCGGGAGAGGCAAACCCGGCAATCCGGGTGAAGAACTGTCTCCGAGTCATCCTCAGCCCGGTCACCAAATCGGATGGCCTTGACTTTGGCCTTGAACCTTTGTCTTATGGAGTCGGTTGTAGTTGGGGACGACGAGCCAGAGTAATCCAATTGGTCAGAGTCAAATAGATGGTAGCGATTCAAACCAATGGTATTAAGAATGGACCGGATGATCTGTTTGAAAAATGAGAAGGAGATAGCAGTGTTAACCAAGACAAGCGTGAAAAGACCATCAGAGGGGGTGGGGAGGCTGGATAGGCCCATTAGTGCAGCTGGGCTCTCCAAATATTCGGTGCCCTCGTGTGAAGAGTCTGAAATGATAAACACAAACATATATTCAACAAAACCATATAGAAATCTGGAATTATAACAGAACAAGTTAGTTCTAAAATGATCTTATTTCAAATAGTCAGAATTCAATACAAAACCATATTAAGTGAAATTATAAGACAAGCTTTTGGTTCTATAATTGATTTACTTCAAATCATATCATATGGAACAGATTTTTTCCTTTTCAAGATGGATAATATTATAATATATGAATTGTAAAAGGCACTGAATCTAAGCTTTCAGGAGTGCCTAGTATCATAAACAAACTCCTAGATAAAGTAACTCCATCCTTTCCAGAAAAGTGTTTCCAACGCATATACTTAAAATAACATAATAAGTCACCTTCTGGTTTCTTTTGAAATCACCTCAAGATCAACAACTTAAACTCCATCCAAGAGGAAAATTGTTCTCCAATCAAATTGTGAGGCACGTCGAAATCCACTCCTAAAGGTGTACATCGATATTCCTTCTTATTCAAGGGATACCATCCACCAATTGAATTCAAACAGAGTTTCAGTGATTGTATAACCTCCAAAAGAGTAAACCCCACAAAAAGCATCTCACATACATCTATAGAAATATTATAATCAACAAGATATATGTCGAGTTGTCTTAGAACAGGTTCATCTAATATAGAACTAAATATATAAGCAGAAATCCCCACAAAAAAAAAACATACTTCCAGATCCAGGTATTTAGGTTATGTAGAGGCAACCATATCACAGTGATAGAAACCTCATCAAGCTTTGTATGAAAGAAACATGGCAACTCTTCTCTTTAAAAAGGACAAAAGTTTCTGCGGTGAGATATTTATTCCCTCAAACCTGACATTGGAATCTGTTGTTACAATGACAAGCGAAATAAACCAAAATCAGGAAACACCACAACTTAAGCTTTTTAAGGGGATCGAGATCCTGAGATTCACTAGTCCCATAACCGGACTTCCCAAGAACCATCTTAAAGTCCAAGAAAAGAACAAAAACCCGGCCTTTCCAGGGAATTAGATCTCCATGAAACAGAAAGAAGGGCATTGATTTCCAAGGGACAACCTTTCCACTACGAACCCCGGGCATTTCACTACGAGAACCCCAAAATGCCTCAAATATCCCAAAAGGAAGCGCAGGATAGCAGCAAGAACTGGAGCAAACGCTCAATCTCCAGCAGAGAAGAGAACAAAGAAGGGATCTTTCACCTGCGAAATGAGAAGAGGAGCCTCGCGGGCTCGATCTCGACACTCTTCGGCGAAGGATAAAAGGTGGGTGATCAGATATTTGCCCTGTGCAAGACGGCAGCTGTGTGTGTGTGTGTGTGAGAGAGAGAGAGAGAGAGAGAGAGAGAGAGAGAAAGGTTAAACACCGCTATTGAGGGAAACAACGTATTTGCCACTTCGAAATATATATAGCAATTTGACACCGTCAGCACCGGTCCCCACCACCACCACTCCTCTCTCTCTCACGCGGAGTAGCTCAACCCATATTTACTGCCTGTTAGCAATTAGCAATAATAATTATAAGGGAATGGGCCCTCTAATTAATTGTCCTGTCCGGAATTAGTTACCTTGCCCGGGGATTTCCACAAACCCCATTGTTCTCTTTTTTATTCAATTAAAATTATGAATTTTTTGCACTTGTACCCTTACTTTTTTGCGACTACACTTCTGCTCTAAATTCTTAGGAGTTGTTCGTTTGAAGTCCTTCGTAGATGGTCAATGTTTTGGACCTGGAGTCAAAATAAGGGATAAGGTTTCCCTCACTATTCCCCCATCATAGGCCTCTCCCAACAAAAAAATACAAATAATTATCACTTATCGGAACTATCGAAGGCATCCATAACGCTCAACTGTTGAAGCCAACCACTTGCTGAGGACAACAATGGAGATTTACAGAGCTAAAAGAAAGAACCTCCATATGATTTTTATTGATTTAGAGAAGGCTTATAATTCCATACCACGAGAGATATTGTGGAGAGTTTTGAAGAAGAGACAAGTACATGTCTTATACATTAATCTCATAAAAGATATGCATGATAGAACTTCATCTTGTGTAAGGATACAATCTGGGAAGACATGCTATTTTGACATCAACATTGGTCAGCATCAAGGTTCAACTTTGAGTTTATTTCTTTTTACTTTGATTATATATGAGTTGACTAGTCACGTTCAGGATTAGATACCTTGGTGTATATTATTCGTTGATGATATTGTGTTGATTTATGCAACTAGAGATGGAGTAAATGAGAAGATTGAGGTCTGGAGACATGCATTGGAGACTAAAGGATTTCGTATAAGTTGGGCTAAGACTGAATATATGAAGTGTACATTTGATGGAAGCAATGGTGAAGGAATCGAGGTTAAAATTGATGATGATAACATTCAGAAGATAGATTCTTTTAGATACTTGGGATCTATTTTGTAACATAATGGGGAATTTGATGGAGATGTTATAAATAGAATAAATGCATGTTGGCTAATATGGAGAGGAGCCTCTACTGTTCTCTATGATAAGAAAATCCCTTTAAAAATCAAAAGAAAACTTTACAAAGCAGCTATGAGACATGCTTTGATCTATGGATCTGAATGTTGGCCTATGAGCCATAGACATGTGCAGAGAGTGGCACTAGCAGAAATGAGGATATGTGGACACACAAGTAAAGATTGGTTTCGGAATGATGTCATCAGAAGGAAAAGTTGGTATTGCTCCAATCGAGGATAAGATGTGAGAAAATCGCTTAAGGTAGTTTGGCCATTTGCAAAGGAGGTCAATTGATGCACCGGTGAGGAGATGTGAGTTTTAAAATGTTGAGCCGGCTAAATGATGGCGAGGAAGGCCCAAGAAGTGTTGCAGTGAGACTATACGAAAGGATCTTAGTTTTTTGGATCTAAGCTCGAGAATGGCCCAAGATAGATCTGAATGGAGGCAAAGAATCCATGTAGCTGACTCTACTTAATGTGGGAAAAGGCTTTGTTGTTGTTGTTATTGAACTATCACTTATCTCACAATCTTATCTCGTATAACCCTTTTTATACCTTCTTATCTTCTCCCTTCTATTAAACAGAGAATAGCAAATAAATACCACTTATCCATCCATGTTCCTCCTTATCTTTCTCCCTCCAACTGAACAAAAATGGCATCTTATCCCTCCTTAGGGTGTGTTCGTTTGGGGAATAAGGAGGGATATCCCTCCTTATTCCTCTAATTTCTTACCTCTACATAGATAGCCAACGTTTTGATCTTGGAGTATATGAGGGATAATGTTTCTCTTCTTATTCTTCTAATTTCTACCTCTCTCGACAAAAAATAGAAAAACTACCACTTACCTAACAATCTCCTCTATTATAACACCATTATCCCTCCTTATCCTCTCCCTCCTACTGAACAGAGGATGGAAAATAACTACCACTTATCCCTCGTTGATCCTTCTTATTTTCTAACTCCAAATGAATAGAAACAAGGTCTTATCCCACCTTGTCCCTTCTCCTATTCTCCAAACGAACATCCCCTTAGGCCATGTTCATTTGCGAGTTTGAGGGTGTGTATCCACCCTCAACTCGAAATTCTACAACCCCATACTTGTGTCGATCGCATCTCTCCCCCCCGAGGAAGTCCGCCCCACGCAGGTTAGGGTTGTGTTTCCAACCCTATCTTCACGATCTCCTCTCGCCATCGCCTCCCGCCAACATGCCCTTCGCAATGACCCTTCTCCATTCCCTTCGCCCCTTCGTTGGTTCTTCACTTTGCATGTTGATCAATGGCTCGTCGAAGTTTAGCTACAGCTTTCGATGCCTCGATCCTTATCGGTATGCTTGTTGGAAGTTGTTCTGGGGGTCCCTATTTTCGTCGTAGATGAATCTGTAGGTTGACATGGTCAGGTTAGCTACGTCATCTTCTTTCTCTTTATGAGGCATCACCAGTTCCTTTATGTGGGAATCTCGGCGTTGATCACATTCACGAGGTTAGCCTATTTAGGTCTTTACCGTGTCATTAATCCCTTACCTGCAATGCACATGCTCTATTGTGATTCAAAGCATGCTCGATCGATTGGTCACATTGGAGGTGAAGTTGTCCTCTCCCAAGCCTTCTTATCTTATGATCCCCTTGCCTATGTGCGAGTTGGAGTTTGATGTGTGTTCTAGGATTCCATGGTACCCAATTGGGTCATTATATAACTAGGAGGAGAAGAGATCCTCACGGTCTCACTATTCTGGAGACCTTCCTCTTCGCTTGTTGTTTCCACATCTTTGTTACTATACGTGTGTCTATTATCATAAGGTATCATCTAACCTTTGCATGCTAACACAGTTGGTTACATTCAGAGATGGAGTTGAGCTCATTGCAAATGATCTGTTTGCCCTTGCATAAGATAGGATAAGTAGAGTGTGCACAAGTTCCTCCTGCCCTTGAATCATATGCAAAATATATATGCGCTATGTATTTATCAAATGACTCTGTGTATGTACCTTTATTTGCGGATTTGTTGACTCCATAATCAAGTTTTTGGTTAGATGTTGCAATGTGGTGTCGATTATCTTGATGTTGGAGTTGTGTGCCTTTGTTATTATTCTGACAAGAAGATGATTTGAACAGTATTTCGTCCACTATTTTCCACAATTAGATTCCACATAAATGGAATATGAAGTGAACAGTGGCATCTACAAGATAGTGATTGGGAACTAAGTTTAAAACTAAAATCAATGGTGTGATCATAGTCTTAGACATCAAGATCATGATTTACAATACTTCATAATAGATGTTGTTGGTTTAAAACATGGTTTTACCAACCATGGTGCCTTCTGATAAGGTCGATTTTTTTTGTGTCTCTTTATAAAAATTAAAAATATCGGTGATATTTTTGACTTTTTTTGAATAATTATTGTTGTAGGTGTGTAATTTGGTTCTTTTTCATGTAGCTTCAATTATTTAGCTAACTTCCTTTTAGCTTTCATCAAGTTGTGGTTCATGCCTTTCATATATTAGCATATGCTCATGCTGGTCTTTTGACATTACTACTGAAGTTGGTGTTGTTTTAATCTGGCCTTGCTGCATCCTATGAGATTGTTCTAATAAGGACGATCATCTTTATATCTCTCTATAAAAATTAAAATTGACGGTGATATTATTTCAATTCGTTTGAATAGTTGTTGTTGTAGGTGTATAACTTGGTTTTTTTAAGTAGCTTCAATCATGTTTCTTGATTTTTAAATAGTTGTTACTGCTTTAGCTTTCATTAACTTGTGGTTCATGCCTTTGATTGAACCGTGTAGCCTTCATACGCTTTGCTGCATAGCAATAGGTTCACTCACTAAACAACATGGTGTTTGGGAATGATGTGAATCACTTGTTACTAGTGCCACACTCTATTGAATGCATGGCCTTGTACGCAAGATGCATGCGAAGCACGCGAGTTTATCACAAGGGTCAGGGTCTGCCTCGCAGCGACTGCCGAGGTGGACTAAACCTATGGATGAATGCTTTTTGTTGTTCAAACACCACTTTGACATTACGAGACCAACTTGCAATGGTGATGTGGAATGCATTCCTAGAACTATCTTTCACGATACTTTTTTTCCACGAGTATTTTTATTTTCGATCCATGCTCATGGTTAGATCTACGCCTCAGACATAGGCCTTTGCCTCAGACCTAGGCCTCCACTCACTCAACAATGTGCCTGACCTAGGGCTCCACTAGCCTCCCTTAAGGCCTCCATTCATTACCATGCCTCCTCCTTCTTGACTCTTTGCTCCGATTCGTAATAAGGTTAGTGGTTGGCTATATCAATCAAAGATTGAGACTGTGCTCGAGTGTCCCTTAATAAGTTTTGTGCTCGAGTATCCTTCTTTCATTCCTTCCCATTCAAGTATTCTCTGTAGGGATTCACTCATTCGTGATTAAGGCTTGTAATTGACTTGGTGTTTATAACCAAAGGCTCTGCATGGAAACTTTTTAAAGGTAATACATGTTCTAACCAAGGGTTGTATCCACCTGCCACTAGTTCCTATTGAAGGGTTTCTATGCTAATGATAGTGATGTTTGAAGCTTTGTGGGGAGTTCTCCATCGCCAACTAGGAGACTTCCCTCCACATTGTCTGCTGCTTGAAGGGCTTTGTCTCCTTCTCTACTGTTTGGAAGTAATCGTTTAATCCTTAGAGAGAGAATCTTGTGCAACTGGAACCCTAAGTGGGCCAATTGTTGTGAGATTGATTTTGTTATTTCACATGTGCCCTCCTTTATCCTACATGCCTAGGTTTGTTCCCTTATTCATGTTATTTACCTTGCGTGATAAAGTGGTTCTTAGTTGTTGGATATCCATGTGTACTGGATTATATTTCTTATGTATTTGTTCTTCTATATCATTTCTTATTTTTATGTGATTGAACTCTTTTGAGGTTCAAGCTGATACTATCATAGAGTTGCAATTTTTTTGAAGAGATATGTTATTGGAGAGTCTAGTTTCATGCATTTACAGATATTAGTCCAGTTTTGAATACGAGGAGAATAGATAATACTTTTTGAACAACTCTGAATAGATTATTGGCAGTGGTGCATCGAACAATATGACAAAGTGACTCAAGAATGTTTCATGATTACACGCTATCTTCTAGAAGATAGAAAGTTATGGTTACAGATGGGTCTACTGCTAATATTGTAGGGAAGGGGACTATTTTTGTTGTTGATCGATTCCTTCTTCATAATGCACTTCATGTTCTAATTTTTCTAATAAATCTTATGTCTGTCAACACAATCTCTAAAGAATTGAACTATGCATTCACATTGTTACCAAAAGTCATGTGTTTTAGAAGACTTGAAGATATGAAATAAGAATGCATCTTGTTTGGTTGAGGAAGTCATGTATCATCCTTCAACTAGAATTGGTTAAACCCTTGATTATTTGATGAAGAATTGACCCGAGAGGGGAAACTCTATGTTAGTAAAATAATGGCATCAATGCCTTAATCATATCAGTTTTTCTTCCTTACAAAAGTTGATCCTGAGATTTTCTGTGGATTTTCGAAGGTTACTTTGCAGTGTAAGGTGTACAAATAAGCAAAGAAAACATCCTCCATTTTCCCTTCCTCTGCAGTAAATATACTCATGCTTTTGAGCTAGTGCAATATTCCAAGTTGGCAGAGATATTATTACTTCATCATCTCTGTTGATGATTGGTCAAGACATGCCACTATTTTTTCTATGAAGAACATGAGTGAAATTCATGATTTGTCAACGAGTTTGTTGCCCTTGTGAAAAGATAACACAATGCGATTATTAAATTCTTTGTTTAGACAGTGTTAGATGGTAGTTGTCCCATTCTATGCAAAGAACGAATTTGCCTAGAAAAAGATAATATACTAAACCTAGTGTGCCTATAGTATACAATAGAATGGAGAGAGGTCGTTCTTACATGTGTTTGCTTGATGAACAAAATGCCATACGAGTTATAAACAGTGAATCCTCGTTCAATCATGTTACATGGGTTAAGCCCCTTTTTCTTTGCCGTATCAGGTGTTTACTAGTGTTTGCTTTATGCGTGCATGCGATTTGAGGTATAGAAGTTAGATTCTCATGCTCGTAAAGTTTTCATTACGTACACAGAAAAGGTTATTGTTACTTTGATTCCACATGTGGTCTTGTTCTTGCCACTAGGAGATTAACTTTCTTGAAAAACATGGCTTTCTTTCAAGCTATTATTCTCTAGGGGGAGCCTGAATGTAAAGAGGAGTTTTCATGTCCTTTTTTTTCTTAAATAATATTATTTGCAGCGATTCATTTGAAGGAGAAATTCAACCTAATGAGAACATATGTCTGGACATAGGAGTTAAAGAAAAAACCTCAATCCAGAGCCCTGACATATTTTGATTAGTAGAGAAGAAAGGTGTGGAACTGACCTCTCTAAAGCACGAATTTCTTTTGAGAAAATCACAAAATAATTACTAGAATACATAGGAAGAGTTGGTAGCCATTTAGGGTAGCAAAGACATGTTATGAAGAAGGAAGCCAAGGATAGGGGGAGCTAACTAGTATATTTCTCTTGAGTATTCTGCTAGGAAACATATGATCTCCTGAACAAGGGAAAAGTTCTACCTTTCGACATGAGAATCCTCCCCAAACGACATGAGTCCCAATGCATCTATTAGTATTTTTGTTGTTCTTGATTAGATAGAAAATGACGTGCATGATACATATATATAAAAGTGTCTATTAGTTCTTTATATCATGGTTAGAACTTGTGAAGCTTCTTATCTTAATATTATTTTAATAATAACACACACTTATCATGAGGCGATTGCTTGTATATTTGATTTGCATAACTACATGATTGTTTCACGAACAGGAAGGAATCAAAAGATATTTATTGTTTCTAGAGTCTTTCATTTATATTGTTGTAAATTGAATTGTAAACATCAAAATAGAAAATGCATATGCTTGTGTATCAAATATATTTGATTGTATTTACATGACTTTCCATTTCAGAATAAGCATTCCTAATCAACCACTTTCAACCTTCGACATGATTCTTCAACTTACAGCCTTGATCGACCACTTCTTAATTAACATTCAATTTCCTATCAATCGATCCCTTCCTGATCAACCAAAATTCAGCCATGATCGATCAAAGTTCAAATTTAACTACAATGGATATGTAACAACTACTTTTGATAAATCAACTAAGATAACCCGATCATTCAACTCCACTATTGATTGATCAACCATTGCAATCTGACTGATCAACTCTACAATATCATATTGATTTCTCATCAGATTTGTTCCAACAGTCATATATTTTGAAGGCCCGTCTATGGCACTATACTTGAAACTAGACCTCGGCGGAAAGATACACTTCTTAAGGCAAAACATTCTAAGAGATTCACCCCCTTCTCTCTCTTTTTATTCTTCATGTTCAGATCCGTGAGAGTAATGCCGTTCTGAGATCCGTTTCGATTTCTGATTCGTTCTTATCCTCCAAGCCATCATAAGTTACCTCCAAGCTTCCAAGTGTCTCCATGACTAGTTAGAGATAGACTTTCAATAGGTAAAAACACTAAGGCTCCGTTTGGTAACCGGATTGGGTTGGGTTGGGGTATCCCCTGTGAATAGTAGTTGTTTGGAGGGTTGGGAGGGTTGGAGTGATAATTATGATGTGATGTGATATTGATTATGTGTTATATTAACTTTGTTAATGATTATAATATGGTTTTATGTTAATAATTTTTTTGGACATAGTTTAAAAACATTACACCAAAGAAATTATAAGGTCAATACAAGTACTCCCAACCCAGGTTGGGAGGATTGGAACGAGGGGTATACTGGTGTACACTGGTGTACACCATCTACCAAACGAAGCTTAAGGGTGTATTTGGATAGAGGGTTATCTGGGGGAGGGGTAACCTATTTTTGTATTTTGATGTTTGAATAGAGGGTTTGGGGTTGATGGGGGTTGTTGTGATGTGATTGTATTGAATTTTGGAAAAGTGAGTAGTTCTTGTGATGTGATTATATTGAAGTTTGAAAAAGTGAGTAGAAATTGAGTATTTTATAATTTTTAGATGATAAGATGGTGTACTTTGTTATTTTTTTTGTTGAAATGATTGAAAGAGAAATAATTTATTTGATGTATCAAATAAGAGAGAGAGAGAGTTGACTTTGGTGGGCCCCATAAGGGGTTAAGGATTTGGATGTTGGAGGGAAAACCCCAAAGATGGGTGATGAGTATCCATTTTATCACATTTATTCTATCATTTTTATCTTAAAACCCTAGCTAAATACATGTAAATAGTATTATTTTGTACAATTAACATTCATTATTTATTATATAAAATATAGTATTCGACGCCAAAATTATAGAATATAAAAAGAAAGGAAAAAAATAAAATGCAAAATGTATTTTATGACCCTAAACCTCGAGACCAAGTCAAGAATTAAATTGGTCGACAAGAAATAAAGTAGGGGGGGAAAATGGCCAAAAATCTAATAAAAATCCAATTTATTTATTCATCAATAATTCATTTTGGGACCTATTTTATTCTTTATTATGTACACTTCAAATAAAGAAATTTTGTACATGAAAGTAGTAGATAAAAATAATAGAAAAATACAAAATTGATTTCATACAAAAATAATGCACAGGTTACATTTTTTGCTCAAAATAGAAAGCCAAAACTCAAACTTACAGACCCATATCTTCTCCATATGAATTCAAAATGTATCAAAATCACCTTTAATTGCTTCTAGCTTTTCGTAAGCTATTTAATGAAGTGGTTTTATCCAATATAGAGTTAAGATGCAAAAGTTAGGTTTTGGACCCCTATTGTATAATATACTTAAATAAATAGGGAAATTATTCTTTCATTTCTTTTATTCATTTTTTATATATTTTTAACCTTGTAAATATTATTTATATTCTACTAAAAATATTGAAATAAAATAAAACCATAAAAATATAATAAAATAAAAAAGTATACAAAATACATAGATGAAATACATATACTTATACATATATAATATATATCCTTATTCATTATACCAGAAAATGTAACAAAATATATTTATGTATATAAAATAAGTAATAAATATATACATTATATAAAAATAAAATAAAAAATATAAAATTAAAATAAAATACTTAAAATATAGATGAATATACCTATAAATAAACCCTAAAAATTAACTTGTAATAAATATGCCTATAAAAATAAATAAAAATTGGAATAAAATGATACATAAAATATTAACATTTTTAAATTTTTAATGAAAAATTAAATAAAATCATTTATTATTTATTTTCGAATTATTTCTATTTTTACTTCTGATTTATCTTTTTGCGGATGACGTGGCCCAATCAGGGCACACCATCCATTGACCCGGGTCAACTGTCTGATCTAGGTCCTAGACATGTCAGAGTAGCGTAGGACCCCATCTTTCTCGATTTTTATTGCCTGAGGTATTCATTTTCTCATGTAGATTCTTTTTTGACTTTCCTCCCTCGATCGATGCTCTATCACATGGGATCATTACATCGATCCGAGAGCATCTGAATCGAGCGCTTCACCTCGATCATCCCCACTGTTCACTCACCGGTACACAATTGAGATCTCCTCCTTCATTCAATTTTGAATCCCTTCTTACCATTTTCTTCACCCAATTCTGAGCTCCAAGACTTGAGCAAGGTGACAGTTCGCTCGCCCTGCTCTTTGGCGCGTGGAGGAGTGACGGAGAGGACGATTCCACCATCTCCGGTCGTGCTCTGTTGTGAGGTCCCCATCTCATGGCTTCTGGCCATTTGAGGTAATTTCGTTCACTTTCTAGGTATATCTTATGCTCTAAATTAATTTTCTGTCATTAGATTAAGTTTTGATTACTTGTATTAGCTTAGATTTAATCATTTGTAGTTCTCTGGAGCTTAACTCCAACGAACCCTCCACTATGACACCCTCCGTTTCCGACTCTCCAAACACCCTCATTATGTTCCCTTATGCTTCCTCTACACCCCACACCACTTCATGCGCCCAGATCCTTCGTGGATCTGGAGTTGGGTGCTCCACTTCCACCACTATCAGAGCACCTCCGCCGCACTTCATTTCTGCCCCATTCCACCCTCTGGAGGGTCGAGGCAGTTTGCCCTCGACCATATTTTCTCCTCATGCAAGTCTCAAGCCCAAAAACTTCAGCTGGGAGCGATTTTGGAGTCCAGGAAGCATTCTAGGTCATCGGACCTTCATCGACCTCCGTAGAGTGCTCTAGTGGTCCGTGGAGCGTTTTGAGACTTCATGTAGATAGAGGGGACCTTCAAGGATCTTTTGGACCATTTTGCAACAGCAGAGAATGCCGAGGAGGGAGATATCTTCGAAAGAAGCTCGCCCAAGCGGAGCTTCCTCCATGTTCTTCCACTGCCCTCCTCCGCCGTTGGATCAGGTCCGCTCGCCCAAGTCTACAAGAATCGTTGGATGTACACACACCTCTACCCTTGATATCATTCCTGAGATCTAATCTATGTCATCCATCGTTGAAGGGGTATCACGTGTTTTGGGGCTTACACGTGGCAATAGAAGGAGTTCAATCAAGCACACTTTAGAGGGATAATTGCATATTTCGCCCCCAAAATTTGTCACATTTTATTTGGGTATTGTAACTATTTTATTTAGTTTAAAATTCTCTGTGTATTTTACATTGGAACCCGTGAGCTTTCATCAAATTACATTTGGGTCCAGTCCATCTCACCACACGTGTGGTCCCACGTGAGGTGGCAATTTTGCACTTAAGCCCTCGCGGGTTTTATATTTTGCATTTAGTTCTGAAACATTAAATATTAGTTGATTATTTTATGGTATTTTGCAGAAATAACCTCGCATTTATTTTTAATTGCATTTACACCCTTGTTAGTTCAATTATTTTTGTGATTGTTTTTCATTTACTAAAAATAACATCCGTGCTCCAAAAATTCTCAAAAAATAGGATTAAGTGCATGTTAGTATAGACATTCACATTATATTTTTAGAATTAATTTTATGCATTTTAACCATTTTCTAAAAATCAAAATAACATGTTTTTATCCCTATTGGAATTCAAATTTTCAAAAAAAATATAAAATCATTTTGAAAATTCCAGAAAATATATATTTGTTTGTTTTAGTATTTTACAACTCCAGACCAAAATCCCTAAAATAGAAAAAGAAAAAGATAAAAAAATTAAAAAGCTCCAAAATCCTTTATAAAAAATATAAAAAAATCCCTAAAAACTCTAAAAATATTAGTTTCTATTAATTTTAATTAAAATATTTTAGAAAATTTTAGAATTATTAGCTACTTTTAATTCGAAAACAATTCAACATATTTATTTGATCCCTGTTTTGAGATATTTTGACTTTAAAAATACCTAGAAATTGGCAAAATTACTTGAAAAAAATCAAAAAATAGTAGAAAATAATAAAAAACCTAAAAACATTTTATTTTCCTTATTTTGATTATTTTTAAATGTATTTATAGTTATCTTATATTATATTGTATATATAGTTTTATATATCCTTATATGGGAAAAAGGACCCTACACCGACAGGTATAGGAAACTCCCTACACCCGGCCTAATTTTTCATTATTTTTGATTTTTTTGAATGAAACCTTGTTGGATTTAGATCACCATGTATCACCATGTTTCATTCCAAATTCAACTTAATTCGAGACTTCTATCAACTCAATCAAGAATACCAAATTCTAACGGTCTCAGAATTGTTGAAATTGACCCCTTTTAGATGAACATGTTAGGAATGTTTATTTTGCATGAAACTTGAAACGCTTATTCCCCTTAACACATTAAGTAAATCCCCCAACTTTTAATTCAAAAAAGTAAAAAATATTCGAAAAATGGGGTGGGTGCAGGGAGTTTCCTACACCCCAGGGTACAGACTCCCTACCCCCTCCTTATATTATATTTTTAAAAGAAATTAAAAATTAGAAAATATAAAAGAAAATAAAACTTATAAAATGAAAAATAATATATATAATTAAAATCCATAAAAATATAAAATTAAAAATCCACACAAAAATGCTTAAATAAGAATATGAACACAAATTTTGGAATTAAATTTTCCCAATCTACTGTTTGCTCGCTATGTTCGACCTCTACACGATAGTTACACCTATACACATTTTTGTAGAGTTATAATAAATTTTAACTCCACATCTTATTTTCCATTGCTTTATTTATATTATGGATTCATTGTTGGAGTACTTCGGATTTCATGAGCGGTCGCTTCAACGACAATGTAGCTCTCGCCTTGTGTAGACTACATTAGACACTTTCTAAATCCGAGTTTTCAATTGATGCAATTACATGGGAGCAACATCGTATAGATTGTGATCTTTATGTCTTCTTGTTTCTTTTTTCTATATTTTCCTTTATTTTATTTTTGATTTTATTTGATATTATTTTTGAATTTTCCCACCCGCTTCCTTGCTTGAATTTGTTACGAGGGATTGCAGATCAAGGGAGGCTCTCCTAGGAGCATCTGCACACCCATGTGAAGCAAAGTCGGCTATTCATCACTAGCCGACAAGAGAAAGCAACAAAGGATAGCTTGGAGGAATTTTGAAAGATAGTCCTACTTAGCGAGGATGTTGTTCCTCAAAATTTTATGAAATTCCAGCAGTGGTAATAGTATGATATATTTTTTTCCTAATGCATTGGTATTGGAGGTAAGATGACATACTATAAAATTAAAGAGATTTTGATTCTAGTCAGATGATTAGTCTCAATAAGACTAATTGTAGTTTATGGGAAAGTAAATTGAAAGGCCTTGTGTACATGAAGGCTATGCACCTATCGCTATTTTCCACTCGAAATCCTCAAACAAAATCAAATGAGGAATATGGATTTGAACACAAGTACAAAAGATAATTTGACAACAAACAATATTCGTTGTTATATCTTTAAAATCGAAGATACGAAAATATATATTTAAATTATTCTTTACCATTGGTCAATTTTATTGTAGTATCTCTAACATTCGTAAATTAATCTGCATTCACTTATCAAATATCTATATCTGAAATTGCCAGCATTTGTTTTAAGTTTATATCCTTTTTTGAGTAACATTTTACACATTCATATAATATTAAAATTTGTATCCGCATCCAAAATTTCAAAAATAAAAGGATATGATAATATATATTTGTATCTTTATTATACTGTTTTCATACTGCAACACCAATACATATAAACAAGGAACATTCCCAGTCGACTATCAGTTTTTTTGAACATATTGTGAAAACACAAGACATAATCGAAGTTTACCATGTTGCTATTAAGTTGGAATAACTTCGCCAAAAGGTAGTTGTGAATGATATTTTTTTTCCCGCGGTAATTGCCTTGCCATAATAGCGATGATTGATGAAAATATCTATGATAGTTTAGCAGCATGTATAGGGATGGAAATAAATGTGAATATATTCGTATCCGATCCGAAATCGTATTCATTTTATACATATTTTGACATTCGCATTTGTATACATTTCAAAATGGATGCGGATATGGATATCACTTTGACACTAGCTAATATTCACATTTGTATTCGTATATTCGTTTTCGTACATAAGTATAGTGGTAAATTTATATATAGCTATGCGTAACAACATTTTATGATTGCATTCACCATTGTTGATATGTGTTATGAAATTAATACATATGTTATATCTATTTTATGTGTAAATCATCCTAAACATGTATATTTTAGTTAATCTATTAAGTATTTTGTTTATTATTCGTATCGGATTCGTATTCGTTTTTAAGGATATGGTAACACATTTTTCACATCCGTCAATATTCGTATCCACATTTGTATTCGTATTTTAAAATGGATAAGGACATGATTATACCTATATTCGTATCGATTTCCGACCGTTTTCATCCCTAAGTATGTAGGGATAACATGCACTACAATAAACGACTTAGAATAGTTCAAATATCCGTTCTCATATTTTATGATGTTTGATATTTAACAACCAATATTGTTCATTGTAGGTAGATTCTCTATTTGAAATTAGCAATGAATGTGATATTCGTTGTCAAAGATTGTTATTATGATGATTTATCCGTTGACTTATTCATTACTAATCGCATATAAATTCAACGATCATTAGAAAGAAAATTAAGTCAATAGATAACCTTGTTATATGATTCGATTTCAAGAATATAGCAACGCATACTAAATTCATTGTAAATTTAAAGAAGTATATAACAAATAATATTTCTTGCTACATATTTAATTAGGCAAGATGTGGTAATGAATATTAAATTTATTCGTTACATTAAACCAATTTTGTTATAGTTACGGGAGAATCACACATGTAAGAGGGATGTTAGTATACTTAGATATTGCATGAGATTTTTAAAAAAAAGTTATTGGGGCGAATAACTTGATAATACCTCATATTGTGATAGATGGCTGCGGAAAAGATGTAAGCAATAAAATTAGATGTTAATAACAAACAATGCATGGTTTAATAAGATGCAACACTGGAGTCTTTACTTCTTAGAGACGATGTGGTTAAAGCTCCCATTTCAAAAAAAGAAGAAGTGAAGTCTTTAATTAAAGGAAGAAAGCATGGGACAAAAACTACATAAGCCTACAAGAGCTATGACAGGAAATTGAGCATGCTCCTAAACACATGAAGATACTTATAAATTATCTAGTCACTAAACCGAGTTAACGAGCCGAGTTCAAGCTCGGTTTGTTAAGATTATGGAGCCGATGCTTTGGCATGACTTCGATTCATCCATTTCTTAACATCCTTATTCTAGCCATGACCAAGCAGCATTCTCTCATAGGGAACAGATCCCTCGTTGTAAAAGCCCCTGCTCTAACGATCCGTTGATGGGGATCGGACGGCTCTTGTAGGAGGTCGGGATGGTCAGCACGTATCCCAAGGCCGTCCAATCTCCATCCAACAGATCCTCTGCGTTACAGCAAGGGCTGTAACAGCAGACAATATTCTCTGTCTCTCATATAATGGTTATCGACCGGGCTACTAGCGAGGGATCGACACACGAGCCCCCTAGCACATACGAAACAAGAAGATGATAAACTAATGATGCGAGGAAGTCCACAAGCACAATGGGCGGCTAAACAAGATGCCCACCGACACGACCATTGTCGTAGAAGACGAGAAGGATAGAACACACAATTCGGGGTTATCGATAATCGTTTTCTTTGTTGAGCTGGTAGAAAACCCTCTTTAGGGTGCATTTTGCTTGGAAACAAACAAGGCCAATGATGGAGATGTCCCTTCCATCCCATTAAAATATATAAAGGACCTCGGCATCCAACTTGGGCATGTGCGCGATGAGGGAGAGGAGATGGCAACAAAGCCAACCACCATTGATATTTTCTAACTGCAATTATATATCGATAAGTTGTAATCTGTGCACGTGCTCTTAAGATTCCTTTCAGATTTGATACCGTTACCCATATTGCCTTTGATCCTAATCGCGAGCAGATCCTCTGCTGTACAGTAGAGGACTGTTGTAAATCGGGAGGATCTCGAGCCACTCGATCATGATCGAGCGGTTCGCACGAAATTCGGATTTTTGTGGACCCTTACCGTGATCGAGCGACTCGAGCGTCCTCCCGATTTATAGCATACATTTGCTGTACAATCTGCTCTAGATCCTAATATGATCCAGAGATGCTTTGCTTTATATGCTTACATTTTGCTATCAACATTATATATTACAACGTTCTAATATTACATATATGTCCTTGTGCAATCGCTCATTTTAGCGCACATACCACTAATCATGCATAGATTAGAAGGATCAGTGTTGCTTCTTTTGAAATGTTTTCTTCTAAAGAGAGTTTTTTTAATATAATATTGAAAGCTTCCGAGCATTGATGTAAAGATTTTGCATATCTTTTTAAAGTGTTATTCATTACCCATCTTCCACCCTTTTAACAACCGCCCATATGGCATGTTGACGAGCATCAAACGCTAATCATAAAGCATGACTTGTGAATTATATCGCGTGTAATTATCATGATGTACGTTTCTTACTCTCATAGGGGTTCAGTTGCCAACTATCATATTTTAGAGCATGTTGTAGTAGGTCTTGCACATCATACAAGGAACTTTATAATCATTATCATTCTCAACTTTGTTCCTATGTTGAACATACATCTGGAATAGCACATACAATATTCAAATGCCTGAACTATTAGAATCCCCCCCTCCCAATTAGTTCTTTGTTTATCTCCAAGTTTATTTTAAAGACAACACACACACATCACAGTCACTCACCTGTATACTTGCCTAAAGAATTGCAGGACAATTCATTGAAGATAGCAATAACAAAATACGAACTCCAGACTATAAATTGTCATATTGTAAAAGCTCAAAGTTAATTTATTGAATTAAAGTTGTAATGTTGTGTTTAACGTTGTATTTGACAAAGTCGTAACCTCAAGCTATGCTCTCAGTGCCAAATCGAAACAACTCAAAAAATGGATTAATCACATTATTTCACTTATCGGCCATGTTATTTCATTGTTCGACCATGTTTTTTCATTGATCGACCAGACATGATTGACCATTCTCCTTTGTCGATTGACTAGACATTGACCATACATGATCAATCATCATGGAAGACAAAAATTCACTCACAGTCTGTGATATTCTCTTTGATTCTTCAAGTTCTTTGATATTTCTGAGAGATTAGTTCTAAAGATAGTTTCTCTAAGAAAAGTTCCAGCAATCAGCATTCAATCGCCTCCAAGTCCTCTAGTTCTTCTGACAACATTCAAAACAATTTTGGTAGGCTACAGCTCTAGTAATATTATTATTGGAATTTTTACAGTTATGCCCATCTTAACTTTTAGAATATCATTTATGCTCCTCTCTTTTTTGAAATATCAATTGTACCCTTACCTCCTTGTAGTTTTATCATGTATGCCCATCAGGTTAGTTGACTTCCAACCACATCCCAAATAAAAGATAACTTTTGAGCACAAAAGTAATTATAGATAACTCCTAGGGTAGATATGTCATTTTATAAAAGATTCTTCTTTAAATTCTTTCTTTCCTTATAAACCCACCACCTCCTCCTCTGGTCACCTCCTCCTCCACCCCACCTCCTCTGCCCCCTCCTCCTTCTCCCTGAGCCCTCCCACCCCCACCTCCCCCACTCATCTCCATCCCAAGTTGGCCTCCGTATCCACCCACTTTCCTCCCTAACTCCTCTACTAGCGCCTCTACCCCCTCCTCCAAACACCCACTCCCTTATCCCTTTATACAGTCGTGCCATCCTCTTATACTTAACCACCATCTCCACCTCCTCTCATCCCCTGTCCCAACCTCTACCCCTCCCCACACCCCACCTCCCCTCCATAACCGACCATGTCTTTTTCGACTTCAGGCTCCGCCCCAACTATTTCCTCTTTGATCACCCCCTCGGCACCGACCTCACCGCATGCCCAACCCCGAGCCACTTGGTCGCATCATTGAACTATGGTAACTATATCGATGAATCACTCATGGAGCTTGATCGTCCAACAAAGAGGTCGCTTGGGATTTGTTATGATGACAAGACCTGAGTCTCCTTGGATGCACATAGGCCTTTTGTGTGAATTCATAAGAGGTTCTTAGAATGGAACATTCTCCTCTTCCTTCCTCAACGTAAAAGTACACGAGATTCAAGAACAAAGGGAGCAACATAAATTGAAGAATATGGTTTGATTTTGAAGAGAGGATGGCCTCTCTCATATGGTTCATTGTTTTGATTTGTGGGAAAACAGGTCTTGTTGTTTGATGCTTCTGAGAGGGAACAAAATCAATGATGATGATGTGTTTGGCTTTGTGTCCTGAGGTGAAGAATTGCTTAATGGATCTTCTGCTCCCCAACTCCTCCTTCTCCATCCCTTCCTCCACTCCCACATCTTCCTCCCCACCTCCTCTGACTCCCTCCTATACCGCACTCACCTCCTCTAAAATATCTTCTTTTATCTTCTTATTCCATATGTCTTTCCTTTGCTTTGAATATGTTTACCTTTAAGTTCATCGTCTTCTTATGGTTGAACCCATATCCGACATACAGCCTCCACCCTCACCTTTTATTCCCTGTCGAGGCTTGAGCTTCCAATTCCCATAGAAGGAAGAGCATCCTCATACCGAGCATACTTTACTAGATTTCAAGCACTTGCAATAGGAGGAGGAGTTCATATGAGGAGGGAGATAGATGAGGTGGGGGCGGTAGATGAAGGGGCTAGAGGAGGAGATGTAGAGGAGGTGGAGGTTTCCCGTTATGCCCCTCTTGCCCACATCTTGGTTTGAATTATTTATGGTTTAGTTCAACTTATTGACGGCCAAACTAATGGAAGGGCACAAATGATAATGGAGCAAGAAGACAGGGACATAACTGATATTCTAAAAAAGGGATGGGCATAACTGATATTGCAACATTTAAGATGGGCATAAATGTAGCAAACACATTATTATTTATTATTATTCACATGTGCATTGTTTGACTATAATCGTTTGTCTTATATTCTAATAACATCTGCAATTATCTCAGATGATTATTGATATCACCATCCTTGTTCATTTAGAACTATATGTGATGTTGTTAAGAAAAATATTATGGGATATTATTTCCATAACCCTTCTCTGCAATAACTTTTGGTGTTAAATCCAAAAGTTTGCAAGTTGTTGACTTTGAAGTTTGATATGAAGTCGTAAATCAAGAAGTTTTGTACACGGTCTAAATATCTGCATAAATATCTTGGGCTATAAGTTGATTGGCTCGAGAAAAGAAAACCGTCTTTCATAGGTCAAATATAACTATGCCATGAAGTTTGTATTTTTATCTTTTTAATTTTTTAATATTTATCTTGTTGTATATTTTTGATAGAAAATAGAATACACAAGTAATATTATAAAAATAATATCAAGTAAACAATATTTAAAGTAAAATCTATAAAAAAGGAAAAGCCGTATATAATTATATAAATGGCTCCTAAAACCAACTATTTACACATGAACACCACTCAATTTCAAATTACATTTTGGATTTAAAAAAAATTATGAAATTTTAAAGTTAGTAAGAGTGTATTGGTGTTTATACGATCAAAACAGAAAATCCAGAATGCAAGCATATTGAGAAAAATGAACTAATTTTATTTACCATATGTGTATTGTGATATTTTATGGTTTCCTATACATTTATATTTAATACAATAGAAAGCATATTGATAATGATTCTATGAAAACAAATATAAATGTGTGAAGCTTGTATATTTATTTTTTTATAAACAAAAATCATATATTTTCTTATTTCCTTATTTATTTTTAGATTCTTATTTTGTATTTTAGTGGTTTTTAGATGTTAATTTATGAAATTTTATTTTACATGTAAGAAATTATAATATGTTGATATTAATGCATGTATGAATGTATTTCTTAAGAAATTTATCTCAATTTTCTGCACTATGATCAATGAATTTTGGTTTCATCACCTATACTTCTTTAGAGATCATCTATAGATAGAATAAGAAAATCTACTATATATGCTATGGATCTAAATATTTTTTCTTATTCACATGCCTCCTTCCTCCACCTCCTTGGGTTCCAACCCGACAAGATTAAACATAAGGTCTCTTCTCCTCTCGACTAAGCATTTAAGTAAGGTGAATATAAAGATCCACAACTTGATATATATATATATATATATATATATATATATATATATATATCATTTTGTTCTTCAAATCAACCAACTCAAGGACTATTATTTCCTATGTGCAAGGCCCTCAAGATCAAGTCAGTTCCAAATGTTTGAGCTAGCTTTTTGATAGCTTTATATTGCTTTTGTTGAGGCTTTGATCTTGAAGCGAGATTTTATTAGCATTAGTAAATGAAGTTTGTTGGTTAAGTACTTGCTCAAATCATCTTATTCGTCATAAGAAGAAATTTCTATAGTCAAACATCTTCCCTCAAACTACCCATGAATTAGTGAATTCAAAACATCTAAAGGAAGGAAACTTTATTGTCGTGCTAAGGCAAAGTGTTGTGGTCAGTGCAACCACAAGGATACAGGTAAGTAAGGGTCATTCAAGGGATTGCAGATGTCCAAGGTTGAGTGAGTGATAATCCATGATCTGATCTATTGACTTAACAAGCTAAGACAATAATCATTGTTTTGACCAAATCCTAAATTAATCAACAATTAACCCACACCATGATAGATAAATCAACGTGATGTAGATGTGAGTTAAAATTTATTATATTTTTTAACTCTATTAAATGTGTGTATATGTGCAAGTGTGTAGAGTGTCGACCACAAGGAGTGAACTGTATAGATTTGAATTTATCACTACTTATTGCTAATCAATAATAAATTCTTCTTTTTTATTTGATTTTTTAATATTTTGTTGGTTTTTTAAATTATATTTAATTATTTTTTATGACTTTTAATTTAGTTTATATTTTTATGGAATTTAATTTTACAAATGTTTTAAATTAGTTAATTTTTTAAAATAAAATATAAATACTAATATATAAAATTATGAGAGAGAGAGAGAATAAAAGAAAGACAAAATGTTTTTTTGGATATTTTGTAATTCAAATAAAATCAAAATAAATAAAATATTTTTTAGTTTGAAATATTTTGCAAGTGTTTTGGGTATTTTGTAAGTGTTTTTAGAATTTTATGGATTTTTGAAATAAGAAAACAAGCAAAACGATGAATATATTAAATTCACAAACTCAATTAGTATTTAATAAATATATATAAGTCCAAAATAAACTCAAAAATAATTTAGTATATATTATATAAAATAAAGAAAATTCAGAGATAGAAAAATATACTTTTGGATTTTAATATAATTTCTACTAATTTTTGTAATCATTTTGATGTTTTGTAATTTTTGTGTTTTTGGTTTTGTAATTTTTGTGCTTTTTGGATGTGTTAAAATATAATGAAATCCAGCTTATATTTTTTGAAATTTTTGGGTGAATAATTATTTTTCTTGGGATTTTTAAATTACAAATAGTGGAAAAGTACATGTTTTATATTTTAAAAATAAGAAAATAGGTTTAAATGCTTTACTATAATATATGTAATAAAAATAGTGTAAGGTATCTATTCTTGTTTTCTTGTGATTTTTAACCTAAGGAAATTAATTAAAACAATTAAAACTATAAGAAAAATAAATAAATCAAGCACTAGGACCTTTATGCAATTTTATCAAAGTTTTAGAGCATTTCAGAACGAATCAAGCAATTCTCGGGGCATTAGATGCAATTTATCCAATTAAATTTCCCTTAAATTTGCCATAGAAAGGTCCTAATTGCAATAAACCCCAATTTTAATTCATTCGGTAATAAATAAAATAAGTACACAACCAAACAAGCAATTTGTCCAACTAAATATAAAATTTAAAAACAACTAGCAGGGATTATTTTGCAAACAACACTAAATTTTCTTGCATTACATAATACGTTCGCATAATATGGAGTGTAACTTGCAATATTTCCACAAATGCCTCATATGGGAGACACGTGAGGTGGGTTGAGTCTGGACTAAAATGCAAATAAGCGCAAGTTTTGGTCCATGTTGCAAATTCCCAGAAGTATTACACACTATTTTATATTTACAATACTCTAAATAAATACAAATGCGGCAGGGGTTTGGTGCAAATTACCCACAATCGCCCGCCGATGAGCGGTCAGGAGCGCCCCACTAAAGTACGATCTACAACCCAGGATACTTGATACCCCTTTGCTAATGGAGGGTTCCGATTAGATCATGGCCTTGATCAGATGAAAACGGTGCTCCCATATCGAATGGTGGCTAGAATACCTGGCATTGAGTTTTTGATCAGACGATTCTGGGCGTGCTTCGAAGAACATGGAGGAACCCTCCTCTTTTCAAGCTTTGACGCCCAACCTTTTAGATTCGATGGGACAATTCGATGGAGGAACCCTTTCACAGCTGCAGGATGCTTCAAAAGGTTCCAGACCTCACTGAGAAGAGGTTTGGAGGTTCAGCAGGGGCGGAGACCTAGAGCTATACTTTTGAGTTCGATTCACCCCCTGATGGGTGTGATGAATCTTTTATTCATCATGCTAAAATTGGTCAATTAGGTTTTGTTCTTCATAATTCATTTGCATTTAATCATTAATATAACGTCATTAGCATTCATACATGTGTTAATCATATTCGCATTTCATCATGCACAATTGCATCAAAAATCCAAGTGTAAATTATCTTAAAATGCTTCTAACTTTCCAATTTTTTAATTAATTCATCCAAAGTCTAATTGACCCCAAACCACCTCCATTGTGTAAATATTACTAACAAGATTAAATAAAAAATACAAAAAAATTACTAACTCAAATTTGTGTCAAATAAACTCAAAACCAATTTTCACATCTGACAGACGAAAACATGCATATCTCCCTCATACAACGTCTGATTTTGATCTACCCACGTTTAAAGTACTCCATTTTCAAATACCTTCAAAACAATACCGATTTCGTAAATTCAGAGCTTGTATGTGAAAGTTGGGTTTTAGGCCTCTTTTGCGCATTTTATCTTTTTACAATTTTTGACTTGAGTTTTTATGTATTTAATTAACCCTTTTAATTTTATTTCTTCTTCATTTATGTTCTTTGATAAAAGTTTTATCAAAGGCATAAAAATCCAAATTATATCAAGATTAAAATCAAAGAAACTAACTGAGTCCAAGTGTCCATTGTGAGTCTATACAAAAGTCTCGTATTTCATACTCCTATTTTATTTTCCTATTTTCTTATTTACTAAAATCCAAAACAAATAGATTATTCTGTAATTAATTTCTCGTATTTTATTGTATTTTTCTATAATTTTTATTTCCTTTTAAATCACCAAAAAATATGCAAAATCCCAAAAAGCTGGTTTCCTATACACATGGAGACCACAAAAAATATCACTTTCTAGAGGTAACCTCTTTTTCTCCTGGATCTTTCATGAAAGTTGTAGATCTCGTCGATACGAACAACTTTCATGAAGGAAATTTTTCGATTCGAGGTATCCTTCTATTTCTTTTTTAATTTTAATTATGTATAAATTTTGATATTTTTTGGGGGTGCCATGTGGCAGTCCCTAGGCGTGCCATGTGTCACCCCTCATTCTCTCTCCTTCCGCCCCTTGGTCACGTGCCAAGCACGTAACCTTCTTGCCCTTCCAGCCGTTCACCTTCTCCAACGCACCCCCTCCGCTCCCAGGCATTGCGACAACCATCCCCGATCTTGTAACCCCCCAGCCATCACTCCCCCTCCAGCCGTTACTTGCCTCCTCCTATACAGCCCGACCATCACCGACCATCTCCCCTATCTTCCATCTTTCCGAGCTCAGCGAAGGGCTAGTGAAAATAGCCCCTCCGTGCCACCTTCAAGCTCGTCGGCATGATCCATGTGTTCCAACCGCCTCTGTCACCGCTTTTCCTTGTGAAGAAGGACGAAGCTTCGGAGCCCTCCGCCACCTCCTCGAAGCGATCACCAGAGGAAGGCGTACGCATCCTCGATCCCAGGCAACCCTCCTCCTCTGTCTCCCTTTGTCTCCTTTCTCTTCTTTCCAGATCACCACCCCCAACCTATGGCCCCCTGCTCGCGATGACCCCTGCTCGCCACGTTGCCCTCGTGCTGCTACCTCCACCCAACCACGCTCAACCACCCCTTCACCACCGAGCACCTCTGTCAACCCCTCCGTGCTCGGCCACCTCACCCATTGCATCAAAGCAGCCATCGAGACTCTCCCTGACCCTCCACGCTGATGCTTACAAGTGCCTCGCCGCTTCACCTCTAGTCGTATGTCGACGGAGGTGGAGCTAACCACCTGACGGCTCGACGCGCACACCACCACCCTTGACGCCACCCTCCGCCTTGTGCCTGGGCCAACCGCTTGGTCGTCTACCGCCAAAACGAAGCATCACTTCCAGTCACCGTTGGATCAGGCATTAGCCCTTGATCCAATGGCTCACCATCCACCATGCACTCCTTCTGAGCCTCCCCTCCACTCATGGAGGCTCGGTCCTTCAGAGCACCAGGAAAGAGCCACGCATAGGTTTGGCCTCCAAACCTCAGCCTCTTGTCCGAGCCATAGCCCTGAGCGTCCAGCCTCAGGCTTGGGTCGCCCTAGCCGCAACCTCACCTACAGAATCTGTGGAGTACGTGCGTCGCACGTGTTTTGCGGGCAAAATTTCAAGAAGGCCCCCGAAGAATCCAACAAATATCCAGAGCCCCGCTACCTGCTGACGTCACGTCACGTGCCGTGCAAGTGATGGACAGGATATATTGCATCAAAACTCTCGTGATTTGAAGATATTACATAAAGATCCCTGGCAGTGAGGCACTTGCGACACACATGCTTCTTTGGAGAATTTGCAGAACAACCCTTGGATTTTGAGGAATTTACAGATATACCCTCGATAGGGTTAAATCATAGAATTACCCCTCTAACCTTGCGAGATTTACAGATAAGCCCCCAGGGACCTTTTTGAGAAGAAAACTCGCATTTTTAATATATTTTAGTCCTGAATCTTAATTTTAGTATAATTTCTCATTTGAACTCCAATTTTAGCATATAATATGTCATTTTGATGCTTATTTCATGTTCTATCACTTTGCTTATTTTGTGGACATATCTGAGGCTATTTATTAGGATTTATCATTTGAGGATCTCTGTTGATAAATATAGTCTAATTATTGACATATTGTGCTATATTTTCATTGAGAAATTAACAATTTATTTTGCAGGTTGAAATGAAGGATATGGAATGATATTAATTCTCTTGAATAAATATTTATGTCTTTGAGTAATTAATTTCTTCAGGGGATCAATTGAGGAGAAAGAATATGTCCATTCCCTGATATTTTTACGAGGAATAAATTACAATGGAAGCAGGCTAGAATTCTTTGAGAATACATTATTTGATATCCGAGCCTGATAAATTGACAAGGATTTATTACCTAGCCTATAATTTGGATTCACACTCATGTCCATATATTTCTAGAAATAGTATTTTTTATCTGTGATTCAATTTCGAGGACAATGATTATTATTGTTGGATTAAAATCGTAATTACAGATCATGTGCTGAATTCATCCGCTCTGTTTATTTTTCTTCACATTGCATCACATTTCTTTTCGTTTATTTTCCATCTTATTTTCATCACAAAAATTAACTTAGCAATTTAGTTATTTATTTAATTTAAAATCACGCAACTAAGAATCATTGTTCCCTGTGTTCGACCTTGGTAGACTTGCCTAGTATAAATACTCCACAATATTCAAAGATTGTGTTTTTTGTTGATCGAAATCTTCCTCCTATACTATGACAATTATCAACTATTAATGAGGTAAATTCTGTGTTCATCAAATGGCACCGTTGTCGGGAAACGACGTATTTTTAAGTTTTAAATTATTTTTTGTAATTATTTCTTATGAAATTAATTTCTGTGTTGATTTTTTTCTCTCTTGTTGCATTTTATTTTATTTTGAATTTTTCTCTAACTTTTGATACTAACCGCATCTTCTCGCTTTGCAGATTTCTCAAAGTGAAATTTTTGGATATAATTCAAGGATCTACAAAGATTGAATTTTAATTTTTATGTGAGAGAGTTAGTTTAGTTTAATTTCCTGCATTATTCTCAGGGTCTCTCTCTCTCTGAATCCTTGTAATATTCAGGACTAGACTTCTTTGTGGTGTGTCGGGTCTGCTTCAACCCCTTTTGTGTGGTTGGGACACAGCTTGAGTGGCGTAGGAATTAGGCACATATACTCGCTTAGTTATTGTTGCTTGTGCTCCTAATTCTTAGGACACACTGTCACTAACTATATGCACTAGTTATCATTTCACTTAGCTAAATTTTTTAAATCAATTCTTTCCTACTATCTTCGTATGGCGATTCTCTCTGTGCATATCATTTAGTGTAAATTTTAAATTCATTGTATTGCATCCCGCATGAAGAATGCGAGGAATCACTGTTAGTCTTCTTCTTAAGCATGCATCATTGATTTACGCTTGCATTGGATTTTCAACTCTCCCTCCTCAGTATTACAACTTAGGAATCAAAAGAATTGGGACTGCTCGTTACACGTGAATTTTTGTGCTCACCTAAACTTTAGTGATCATCCTAATCTAAAATCAGGACTGCTAATCAAGGCGGCTGTAAATAAAATTAATATAAAATTATCCCTTGTGTCTGGTAGAGAGAAACCCACTCATTGTTTGTAAGGACCAGATCACACACTTAGGGTAGAGCCAAAAACCGAAAATTTTCATTCAGACTACTATTTTTAGAAACAATTAACTACTTCTCAGTGAGGGTTTCGAGTAGCCGTTTTACGGTCTGACTTCCCTTAGCAGAGTGGATGGTTTAGAGGACACTGTCTACGGCTCCATCCTCAAGTAACACAGGTCCATCTAATTGTCCGTACTTACACCCGTACTGATTGAAAGTGGATGCAACTAGTTCTATGAACTCAGGACAATCTTTACAAAATATTTCAGCACCTAACAGCTCCGCTTAAATTTTCAAGATTGTTTAATCACTTAAAATTAAAGTCGAAAAGATAAGCAGTCGAGCCCTGATGTACCCTCACTAGTGTTGAGTGGGTGAATCTACGTGTTTGTTTTGTGTTTGGTTTGTGTGTGTCAAAGTGCAATTACAAGCAAATCGTGGTTCACAAATCATTCCATCCCTCTCTTGAGAAGATGTCGGCACCGTGGTCTTCCTACATGATCTCCACGACCATGTCCTGATATCCTTCTTCTCACACTTCCCAGGGGAACCTGCTCTTCAAATCCGATCCCCCTCAACTATCATTCTCGTCCCTCCCGTACATCCCCCCTTATGACCACATTTCTTCATGCAATAGACCTCTCTCACATTCTGACAATCTTGTGGACATGAGAGAGCGGGTAGAATTGAGGATGAACAATAGAGTAACCAATATTGAAAGTAAAACACGATTTCCGGTTACTATGATCTCACAGCCTCTTGAACCATCCCCTACTCAGGTTGACTATCTTCTTGAGTACAATCAATTTTCCTTCAATAATCTACGAGAAAATCAGAGTTAAGGAAATGTGACTCATGACCAGACCATAATGACTATGAACAATCAATACTTTACTCGAGGTTACATGACAGAGTCACGACATATGGAAAATGATTATTCAATCACAAGTCATGAGATGTTTGAGGATGAGATTGCTCGGATCAATAATAGAGCTAATACTTTGATTGAGAAAATATATGATCTCATCCAACCTATGCAAAATTCAGAAGTAGTGAGGCCATCGTCAAGCGAACCACATAGTAATCATGTGACTCACAATCAAGCACAACCACCACTGAACTCTGACCTCCCTACTAACAATGTCATAGAAAATATCAAAAAATTGAAAAAAAAGAAAATTAAAAAAATGGACAATTCTGAAATGGAAGCATTTTGCAAAAGTCTGATCTTATAGCTTCCATTAATCAAGTCCATAGAATATGTGCCCGATCTTAAGAGATTTGTGAAGAGTCGACTAAACCCCCCAAAATATAGGCAAGGAACGATCAAGGACTGAATATCATGTCATATCTATGGCCAGTTCTTTGGTGATGAACCGGAAAACCAAAAGCTGCAAAGTCAAGCGGTTGACTCGGGATCACATGTGAAATTGAGGAACCTTATTTACTCATGTACGGTTAGACAACGATTCGACATTAAATATCCTCCCCAAGTCCGTCTTTGACCAACTCAAACTCGGACAACTCAAAAAGACTAGGGTGATCGTTTAATTGCATGAGCGATCCACCAAAAGACCATAGAGGATTGTTTCGCTTGTTTTAAATTTCCAAGGTGACAAATGCAAAGTGGACTTTATTGTCCTTGACATCGAGCACCGTGGAGGATTCTCTGAGTCTCCTATCATTTTAGGAAAGCTGTTCTTAGCCTCCACTAAGGCGATTGTCGATTGTGAGACTCAGGAAATCAAGTTCCCGAACTCTGACCACAACACACAAAGCATAAATGACATGACCTGCTATGAGGAAAACCGACTGGAAACCGATAGTTATGATCAGGAGACAAACAATTCAAATGATCAGACATCTCCTTACGGCACACAGATACAAACCCTAGGAGAGTCACCTGAAAGATTAACTATTGGGAAAACCTATAATTCTCACCCTAACAGAGCTCCTCTGAGGAATCAAGATTTTGGAGCTTATGAAGAATTAGACCATGTTTATGAGGATCATCACTAGTATTTAAATAGTCCAATCTTCAAGTCGGCAGTAATTCATGAGATACTTGAACCGTACAAGAAACCGACTCTGGAAACATCCAATGTCACCAAAATTCACGATCATCAGGAAGTGACATCAACATCCCCAGCCAACACTCACGAAACCACCAAGAACAATCTCCCTCGCCCGAAGCAGCGTATGACCCTACAAGAATTGGTCGACTTTTACATGGATTCATCTAACGAGGAACTCATACATACCATACCTGTTACTCAAGAAAGGGAGAAGAAGACTATCCAAATTCCTCCCAATACTTCTCAAGGAAACAAACTGAACAAGAAAGTCACCTTTGAACTTAGACACTAGGTGATTTCTGAAGAGTCCTTGTCCGGTCCTGAAGTGGTTCATCATGTAAGTGCTATAAGTAAAGCTCTGATCGAAGGGAACTTGCCTCTAATTGACAATAATTGTAGATCCTCTGCGTACGACTACTATTCTTCTGAGGACGAATCTGACAATGGCTGGTATTCTTCATCTTCCCCCTCTTCACCACCCTCCACATCTCCATATTGTCTTCCACCCCGTTCCTGTAAGAAATTCCATTGCAAACCTCCTTAACCTTGTACATCTGTAACCTACCCGTTCTCCATTGTAATTATCCGCTCATACTTGGGTTGACCTAAGCCTAAGTATAGGGGGACTGGTACCATTGTGTAAACATCACTTCTCTTCTTTTTCTTTTGCACTCATCTATACTTAGTACGAGCTATGTCTGCATTTCACTTTGTACCATGAGGACATAGCACAAGCTAAGTATAGGGGGTATGTTTGTATATTTTCTACATACTATATCCATAGATCGTACTTTAATTGATTTTCATCTAACATCGGGGATGGATACAAGTAGTGTATATTATGCATGTTATACTAAATTCTTTTTGTAAATAATACCAGATTTTCAAAAAAAACAAAAAAAACATAAATCTTTTTGAAAAAAATCACTCATGGTCTTGCATTTCATTAAGCATCTCATGCATCCATACATTGCTTGGTTGATATATTCCCGACACATTCACTATCATACAAGACTTGAGGATTTGAGGACACTTGATTTCTGTGATCTTGAGAGTCTGAGTTAACATGCCTTAGTCATTAGGGTTTTAAACTTAATAATCCTCACTTCCCTAGTTTGAAAGATTTGAGCACTATATTGCACTTTTCATCTCTACCTTCAAAAAGAATATGATCAGCACATCACTTACAAAACTACATGATTGATGAGATGAGTTGAGTTATCACCTGGGGAACTAGGATTAGAGATTTGAGTTTAGACCAGATCTAATAATGCTCAAGGATGGGATAAAGTTAATGAAGGCTTCAAGAAACCTGAATGTCAGCAAAACCCTAGCCAGTATGTGAACAAGTTCATATGTTCTCTCTTTGATATTTACCTATTTGCCTGGGTGTGATGAAACTTAATTTAATTGTTGATAAGTGTATCCAATTTTGGGTAAAAGTAGTGGATAGCCAAAAAGAAAAGAAAAAAATATTCAAAGAAAAGCTCTATCCTCCAAAAGTCAAATTACTAATGAGCTTCCATCAGTGGCGAGCGCTCCCAATTATTTTCAAAGTGTCCACTTGGACCAAGCACTAATTAGGATCAAGGAGTTGGGCTAGCACCATAAAAGGGCTATGCATCGTATAGTGATACAAGTCTGGGTGTCGAAGGTATCTTAGATACTCAAAAGAGACACACCCCGGTGTACTCCCAGAAAAAAAAAGTGCAGACGACATCGAATTCTCTTGATGGATACATTGATCAACAAGCTAAAAATATACATGTGTTGAGTAATAAGGCACTTGAGAGGCCCCTTGTTCCAATGTGAGGGAGTGAAAAATATACACAATCATATGCCCTCCATCATCTGGTTGTCCATATACATTTCAAGTCTGATGAACTAACGAGACGGTTGATTGAAGCAAGAATAGGCTTATTCCCTAGTGTTAAGGATTAGGTCTAGAGGAGAGTCTCCTGGACTGGAACTTTGGGTGATGTCTCGCCTCGACTCTCATGAATGAAATACACTAAAAATCATATCCTAATAATTTATGTACAAATAGAGAGTCTGATAAATAGAGAAGTGGATTCCTTTTGATTAAAGCATGGTTGAGCCCGGAATTTTAGGATCATTCAAATTAAGGGTCATCTATGACTTGAGCCTTGAAAGTTCACGCGCACAGTTAGGATGTATCCAACTAAGTCATTTATTCATTGATGCTCGGGGACGAGCATGGTTTAAGTATATTTGTATGATGAATCTTGTATTCATCATGCTAAAATTGGCCAATTAGGCTCTGTTCCCATAATTCATTTGCATTTATTCATTAATATAACATCATTAGCATTCATACATGTGTTAAATATTCGCATTTCATCATGCATAATTGCTTCAAAAATCCGTGTAAATTAGCTTAAAAAGCTGCTAACTTTCTAGATTTTTAATTAATTCATCCTAACTTTAATTTACCCCAAATCACCTCCATTGTGTAAATATTACTAACAATATTAAATAAAAAATACAAAAAAATTACTAACTCAAATATTTGTCAAATAAACTCAAAACCAAATTTCACATCTAGCAGACTAAAATGTGCATATCTCCCTCATACAATGTCCGATTTTGGTCTACTCACTTTTAAAACACTTCATTTTCAAATACCTTCGAAACAAGACCAATTTCATAAAATTCAGAGCTCGTATGTGAAAGTTGGGTTTTGGGCCTCTTTTGTGCATTTTATCTTTTTACGATTTTTTACTTGAGTTTTTACGTACTTAATTAACTATTTTAATTTTATTTCTTCTTCATTTATGTTCTTTGATGAAAGTTTTATCAAATGACATAAAATCCAAATCTAAATCAAGACTAAAATCAGAGAAACTGATTGAGTCCAAGTGTCCGTTGTGAGTCTGCACAAAAGTCTCGTATTTCGTACTCCTGTTTTATTTTCCTATTTTCTTATTATTAAAAATAAAAAATATATATTATTATGTAACTATTTTTCTCGTATTTTATAGTATTTTTTTTAATAATTTTTATCGTCTTTGAAATCTCCAAAAAATTTGCAAAATCACAAAAAGCTGGTTTTCTATAAACATGGAGACCACCAAAAATATCACTTTCTAGAGATAACCTCTTTTGCTCCTGGGTCCTTCAAAAAAGTTGTAGATCTCGCAGAGATGACAACTTTCGTGAAGAAAATTTTTCAATCTAAGTCTCCTTCGATTTCTTTTCTATTTTTCGTTCCTTTTAAATTTTGAAATATTTGGTCACGTGCCAAGAACGTGACCTTCTCCCCCTTCCAGTCGTTCACCCTCTACAACGCACACCCTCTGCTCCCAGGCATTGCGACCGCCATCCCCGATCTTGTGATCGCCACCCCTCGACCATCACTCCCCCTCCAGCTGTTACTCGCATCCTCCTATAAAGCCCAGGCATCGTCGGCCATCTCCCACATCCACCATCTTTCCGAGCTCAGCGAACGGGCTAGTGACAGCAGCCCCTCCATGCCACCTTCAAGCTCGTCAGTGTGATGCAGGGTTTCCAGCTGCCTCTGTTGTTGCTCTTCCTTGTGAAGATGACCCAAGTTTTGGAGCCCTCCATCGCCTCCTTAAATCGATCACCAGAGGAAGGCATACGCATCCTCGATCCCAGGCAACCCTCCTCCTCTGTCCCCCTTTGTCTCCTTTCTCTTCTTTCTAGATCACCACCCCCAACCTACGACCCTCTGCTCACGATGCCCCCTGCTCGCCACACCGCCCTCGCACAGCTACCTCTGCCCTACCACGCTCGGCCGCCCCTTCACCACCGGGCACCTCCGTCAACCCTCCACACTCAGCCACCTCGCCCACTGCTGTATAGCTGCCACCGAGACTCTCCATGACCCTCCACACTGCAGCTGATGAGTGCCTCGTCGCTCCACCTCCAGTCGTGTGTCGACGGAGGTGGATCTATCCACCTGATGGCTCGACGCCTACACCACCACCCTTGATGCTGCCCTCCGCCTCACGCCTGGGCCAACCGCTCCGTTGTATGTGCCCAGACGAAGCGTTACTTCCAATTACCATTGGATCAGGTCATTAGCCCTTGATCCATCGTCCCACCAACCACCATGCACTCCTTACGAGCCTCCCCTCCACGCCTGGAGGCTCGGTCCTTTGGAGCACCAGAAAAGAGCCACGCATAGGTTTGGCTTCCTAGCCTCAGCCTCTTGTCCGAGCCTTAGCCCTGAGCATCCAGCCTTAGGCTCGGGTCGCCCTAGCCGCATCCCTGTCTGTTGAACCTGTGGAGCACGTGCGCCGCACATGTTTTACGGGCAAAATTTCAAGAAGTTCCCCAAAGAATCCAGTAAATATCCAGAGCCCCACAACCTGCTGACATCAGCGTCACGTGGTGTGCACGCGACGTACATGATATATTGCATCGAAGCTCACGTGATTTAAAGATATTACATAAAGATCCCTAGCAGTGAGGCATGTACGACACACATGCTTCTTTAGAGAATTTGCAAAACAACCCTTGGCTTTTGAAGAATTTGCAGATATACCCCCGTCAATATTAAATAAAAAATACAAAAAAATTACTAACTCAAATATGTGTCAAATAAACTCAAAACCAAATTTCACATCTGGCAGACTAAAATGCGCATATCTCCCACATACAATGTCCGATTTTGGTCTACTCACTTTTAAAGTACTCCATTTTCAAATACCTTCAAAAAAAGACCAATTTCGTAAAATTCAGAGCTCGTATGTGAAAGTTGGGTGTTGGGCCTCTTTTGTGCATTTTATCTTTTTACGATTTTTTACTTGAGTTTTTATGTACTTAGTTAACTATTTTAATTTTATTTCTTCTTCATTTATGTTATTTGATGAAAGTTTTATTAAATGGCATAAAAATCCAAATCTAAATCAAGACTAAAATCAGAGAAACTGACTGAGTTCAAGTATCCATTGTGAGTCTGTACAAAAGTCTCGTATTTCATACTCTTATTTTATTTTCC
The DNA here is from genome assembly GCA_037367405.1 of Ottelia alismoides. Lineage (NCBI taxonomy): Eukaryota > Viridiplantae > Streptophyta > Magnoliopsida > Alismatales > Hydrocharitaceae > Ottelia > Ottelia alismoides. Next base: position 216,410 of record JAZKJV010001037.1, on the reverse strand, counting down.
TATTTTCTTATTATTTAAAATAAAAATATTACTGTGTAACTAATTTTCTCGTATTTTATCATATTTTTTATATTTGTTATCGTCTTTTAAATCACAAAAAATTGTAAAATCCCAAAAAGCTGGATTCCTATACATATGGAGACCACCAAAAATATCACTATCTAGAGATGACCTCTTTCGCTCTTGGGTCCTTAAGGAAAGTTGTAGATCTTGCAAAGACAAACAACTTTTGTGAAGGAAATTTTTCGATCTGAGTCTCCTTCGATTTCTTTTCTATTTTTTATTCCTTTTAAAATTTGACATTTTTGTCTGCAACGCACACCCTCCGCTCCCAGGAATTGGACAGCCATTCCCGATCTTGTGATCGCCACCCCCTAGCCATAACTCCCCCTCCAGTTGTTACTCACCTCCTCCTATAAAGCCCAACCATCGTCGACCATCTCGCACATCCACCATCTTTCCGAGCTCAGCGAACGGGCTGGTGACAGCAGCCCCTCCGGGACACCTTCGAGCTCATCGGTATGATCCAGGGTTTCCAGCCGCCTCTGTCGCTGCTCTTCCTTGTGAAGACGACCCAAGCTTTGGAGCCCTCCATCGCCTCCTCGAATAGATCACCAGAGGAAGGCGTATGCATCCTCGATCCTAGGAGACCCTCCTCCTTTGTCCCCCTTTGTCTCCTTTCTCTTCTTTCCAGATCACCACCCCCAACCTACGACCCTCTGCTCACGATGCCCCCTGATCGCCATGCCGCCCTCGCACCGCTACCTCCACCCGACCACGCTCGATCGCCCCTTCAACACCGGACACCTCCGTCAACCCCTCTTCCCTCGGCCACCTCGCCTACTGCTGTAGAGCCGCCACCGAGACTCTCCATGACCCTCCACACCGCAGCTGATGAGTGCCTCGTTGCTCCATCTCCAGTCGTGTGTCAACGGAGGTGGAGCTAACCACCTGACTGCTCGATGCCTATGCCACCACCCTTGATGCCGCCCTTCGCCTCTCGCATGGGCCAACCACTCGATTGTATCCGCCCAGACGAAGCATCACTTCCAGTTACCGTTGGATCAGGGCATTAGCCCTTGATCCAACGGCCCACCAGCCACCATGCACTCCTTCCGAGCCTCCCCTCCACGCCTGGAGGCTCGGTCCTTTGGAGCACCAGTTAAGAGCCACGCGTAGGTTTGGCTTCCAAGACTCAGCCTCTTGTCCGAGCTTTAGCCCTGAGCATCCAGCCTTAGGCTCGGGTCGCCCTAGCCGCAGCCCCATCTGTCGAACCTGTGGAGCACGTGCGTCGTACGTTTTTTGTGAGCAAAATTTCAAGAAGGCCCCCGAAATCCAATAAATATCCAGAGCCCCACAGCATGCTGACATCATCGTCACGTGTCGTGCACATGACGCAGATGATATATTGCATCGAAGCTCACGTGATTTAAAGATATTACATAAAGATCCCTAGCAGTGAGGCATGTACGACGCACATGCTTCTTTAGAGAATTTACAGAACAACCCTTGGCTTTTGAAGAATTTGCAGATATACCCCAATTAGGGTTAAACTACAGAATAACACCTCTGACCTTGCGAGATTTGCAGATAAGCACCCAAGGACCTTTTTGAGAAGAAAACTCACATTTTATTACATTTTAGTCCTTAGATCTTTATTTTAGCATAACTTTCTCATTTGAACTCTAATTTTAGCATATAATATGTTGTTTTGAAGCTTATTTCGTGATATATCACTTTGCTTGTTTTGTGGACAGATCTGAGGCTATTTATTAGGATTTATCATTTGAGGATCTCTGTTGACAAATATAGGCTGATTATTGACATATTGTGCTATATTTTCATTGAGAAATTAAAGATTTATTTTGGAGGGATGAACTGAAGGATATGAAATGATTTTACATCTCTTGAATAAATATTTATGTCTTTAAGTAATTAATTTCTGCAGGGGATCAATTGATGAGAAAGAATATATCCACTCCCTGATATTTTTATGAGGAATAAATTACAAGGGAAGCAGGCTAGAATTCTTTGAAAATACATTATTGATATATGAGTCTGATAAATTGACAAGGATTTATTATCTAGCCTGTAATTTGGATTCACAATCATACCCATATATTTCTAAAAATAATTTTTTTATCTGTGATTGAATTTCGAGGACAATGATTATTATTGTTAGACTAAAATCGTAATCATAGACCTTGTGCTGAATTCATCCGCTTTATTTATTTTTCTTCACATTGCATCACATTTCTTTTCACTTATTTTTAATTTAATTTTCATCAAGAAAATAACTTAGCAATTTAATTGCTTATTTAATTTAAAACCATGCAACTAAGAATCACTGTTCCATATGTTCGACCTTGGTAGACTTGCCAAGTATAAATACTCCACAATATTCAAAGATTGTGGTTTTTGTTGATTGAAATCTGCCTCCTATACTACGACAATTATCAACTATTAGAGAGGTAAATTCTACGTTCATCAGGGTGCTCAAAGGCCACCTTGTTGCACAAAACCACTTAGGGCTCGAAGGTGAAACCTCTAGCCTGTTAGGTGGATTAAAGTGTAGAAGAGGTGAAGCGTGGCATCTCCGATGAGTGGCGGAGATGGAGACATGGAATCCTTGATATGCTTAAGATCAAGGTAGACTGGAATGGCATGGGGGATGTAGAAACGATGGGGAAGATGGTGAGGTACTTGGCGAGTCGGTACAAAGGGTCGGTCACAGTAGACAGAAGGGTCGGAGCCTAGTGCTCTAATGTTTTTTTGGATTTTTGGTCTCTTGTAATGAGATTAAGAAAAACTAAGATTAAATCTACACTAAGGATCACAAATCAAACAAAAAGATCCTAAGATATGGATAGCTCACCTGCCAGAACAACTGGGTGCAGAGGTCACCGAAGCAAGCTCCTGTGAAGAGTTGAATCAGCCGAGATCTGCTTCTCCACACCTTGGATTGATGAATTCAACCTCCTATTACGAGGAAAACCTTCCAGTTACCATTGCCAGGGGTTATATGGATCAATGGTTGATTAAAAATGATTGGAAGCTAGGGATGTTATTTTATAGTAGAACGAGGAGGGTCACATGATCTAAGATTTTTTATTTGCTCGATGAATCTATGATCACTCTATGGTTATGGTGTGATAGGGCATTGTATTGTGAATAGTTTTCATGAAGGAATCAAGCCTCATCGAGCAGCGAATCATGCAAACAAATTTGGAGAAGTCAAGGGGTAGGTGGCTTTTGATAGGTTGTCAGCGAAGTATGGTACATCTGAATGGGGTAAACAAAAAGTATTGGTCTACGAAGACTAGTAAAAGACAAAATAAAAATTAAAATGAAAGTTAATTCAAAATAAAATAGAAATGGATTTTATTTACAAAAAACTCAAAACATAAAAAATGTTCCTTATTTTATAAACTATTTTTCATGATTTTTATTTATTTTTACAACATTATTTATAATGAATATTTATATACTATTATATGGGTATATATATAAGTTATGTATTTAAATTTTTAGTTTTTTATTTTTACACATAATACCATATTATTTAAATATTTTATTTATTTACAATGTTATTTAATACATATTTTTGTCTAGTATTTATAATTTTATTTATATGCTTAAAGAAATATATGTATTCTATACTGTAAGTCTATCATACTTATGTATTGAAGTTTATTGATGTTTTTAGTATTTTTGAATGGTTTCCATTGTCATTTATAGTTTTAAAAAATAATAAATAGTATGTACAATTACTTTAAAATATAAAGAGAGTTTAAAAAATATGTAGAATAAATATATTGGCTTAAAATACATTTGTACAAGTACATATGTATCCAAATTAGCTGGCTTTTGTATCTTAACTCTAATTAAAATGAAACTACTCCATTAGATAGATATTTTAATTTAAAATATAAATAAAGTGAGTTTGGTACAATTTGAGTTCATACGGAGAAGATATTGATAAATGAAGTTCTGTTTATGGCTTTTTCAACTGCGTATACAGAGTCATGTGTGCAAGTTGTATTTTTGCCATTGTTTTTTTTATTTTGTATAAATTAGTATATACAATTTTATGTTGAAAATATATTTATTTGAAGTGTGTAAAGCGTGAAATAAAATATTGTAAGAAAATGGGTTATATCCAAAGTATTGTGCACTTTAATGATTTAGGGATTTATTGGTATATTTGTACAATAATACACCATATCTCCCCTACTTTATTCCTTCTCGATCCGATCAATATTGACTTGGTCTAAGGGTTTAGGATCATTCAGTATCTTTGATACTCCATTTATTTTTCTTCTTTTTTGTATTCTTTTATTTTGGATTTAAAAACATGTATTTGTATAATAATTAGAGACTAATTATAAATGAATAACGAATGCTAATTTTTACAAGTTAACTGTATTTACATGTATTTTGACAGGGATTTAAAGATAAAATAAAAGAATAAAGGCAGATGAATGGATATTCATCTCCTCCCTATACTTACCTTTGCTAGTCCCTAGCAAACACTTATTAGAAGAATAACTGTTGCAAAAGAGAGAATAAAAAAATGAAAATAAAGAATGTAGAATGATTATAACTTTTAAACTTTTATTCACAAAATCAAGTTTTGATCTCAGTTAAGACATTTGGATTATTAATATGTTTGGAACTTTGTTGGGAGCATGATCTAAAATTTAACAACCCTCAAATTCAACAAGCCTCTATTTAGGTCACCTTAATAGCCTGGTCAGAATAAGTCTATTCATATGCAAACTCTTATGACTATGAGTCTTGCTTCTACAGTGTATGCGAATGTAGCTCTTCTCATCAGAAATAACAAGGAACAATCTCTCTTAAAAAGATAACCCTAATTCTCCAATCTAGCTACTCTTTCCTCGAGGACCGAGGTATTCCCTTATAAATTCAAATACAATCGGCTCTAGAAGATGGGACAAACAGAATACTGGATTGTGACCAATGTAGTCACAGATCCTATGGAACTTGACTAGTGTAGTGAAGTATCCTGCTGCAGGAAACCGTGATGTCTTTGTCTTCTAAGCATAATGCCTTACTTATTTCATACATACTCCGATGGGAATCGAATTTTTCTATGGCTTTTGCTTGTCTGTTATTTTTGGAGTTTTTGATTTTATATTTTTAACTATATACACTGGCATTTATATAAGGAATTTTCCTCTTGAGACAGTAGACTATCCCTCTTTTGAAGCTTTATTGCAACCCACAACATCTTATTTTTAGACGTCCATGCCACTAGATCGGATTGTGGGGGCACTGGCCACCTATTGGGGCGACGTATGTTTCCACACATGTATATTCTCAAGTTAAATAATCCTACTCTCACCACCTCCTCAGAATTGAGCTAAGTACAGAGTGCGGTGTCCAATTTAGGTCATTATCAACAAGAGTCATGTGTTCACTTCAAGATACTCTACTTAGGCTGGTAAAGATGACATGTGAACATAATCTTGTGGACTCAAAGAATTAAGTCTTAGTAATATGAAAAGTCTTATTTCCAGTTCCAATGAAACTAAATGGATTAAGATCTAAACAAATTTTGATGTTCTACACGAGGCAACTATGAGATTAGAGTTGGACAAGCGAAAAAAATCAAACATTAGGGTTCGATTATGATGTTCTACACGAGGCGACAATGCTGGGGTAGGAGATACAATGAGAGTGTGACTCTTGTCACTATTACAAAAATACAAAAGTCAAAATTCCCTTCTAAATTCCCAAATAAATAATAAATTATGTCAAATCAAACAATGTAAAAAATGAAAGTTGTTGGAAATTTTCAGATATGTAATTTTCTAGAATGATGTTTTTTTTTCATATTCGAACATATGTGAGAGATACATAAATGGGAAGATCTGTATTGGTATATTTAACTCGATTTTTGTATTTTAATTTTGTTTTCATATTCTTGAGAACCTATTTTTATATTTTTCTTAAAAATGTGTAATATAAGGAATGCCTGCACTTTTTAAGGAATTTTCTATGTAATAATAATATTTTTGGTAGGTCAAATATATCTAAACAACGAAGTCCATTTTTTAATCTGTTTAATTTTGTTATTTTAATTTTGTTTCTTATTTTTATGAGAAAAAAGAATATACAATTAAAATAATAGAAATGGAGTCGACAAAAATTGATAAAGTATGTACATGGTATATAACTTCTACAACAGACAAGCACAAATTGTATAATATGGCTCTCAACGGACTTTCCACAAATGGACTCTATTTATATACTCTATATATAAAATTTGGATTGCATGGATATCAGGAATTAGGATTCGAGCTCATTGGTTAACTGTGCAAGGTGTCACTTTTCTATTATTAATTTTTCTATACACTTTTATTGAACTAATGGAAAAACAATTGAATAAGTTGGATTTATAGATAAAAAGATAAGAATCCTAAAAATCTGTGCATATTCTGTACATTAGTTTTTTGTCATATTATGTGTGCCTTATTCCAGGTTTCCTAATTTTTTTCTACTTTTTATATAGTTGATGAAGGTCTGATAGGGTCGAAAATATATCTGATAGGTCCATTTACTCTGCTTTCTTAACCGTCGGCACACACACATTTATATTTTTTGTTCTTCTTGCATATTGTTGTATGTTTTTAAAAGCTAATTGATGCTTCTTATTTACATGTGCATTTTTACAAAAATAGCATGTTAATGCATAGATGGATGCATTTGCGAAGGAATTTAGGTCAATTTTCACTAAAGGTAGATGAAACATGGTTATATCAGAAGTCTGGTATAAAAATGTGATATTTATGAGAATTTGAAATATGAGCGTTGCTGTGGATTTTTTCAAGCTTTCAAGGTGATTGGTTTATAATTATGGTTGAATAACTTTCATGAGGAAAATGTTCCTGAAACCCAATATCTCACACACAAACCTATCCAAGCCTACATTAACAGCCACATCAACTGCAACCAAGCATTCACCACACCAACTCAGCTTTTGAGAACCATTTTCTAACATGATTTGATATTAGGTCTTTTATCGTGTTGTCCACGCCATCATCTCAACCATCTCTCTCTCGTTCTCCCACCCTTAAAGGATGATCCAACACATGGCATGTGGAGGAAGACTTCTGGAGACTTGTCATGCACTATATTCGAACTTATGGAAGGTCTTCGAAGACTTGCCATATATTTTCTTTATATCAATTCTTCAGAGATCTATCGTGTATTAGTTTGTTTTGAAGAGTAGATCATGAAGAACATATCATGAGTTCATTCGAAGTTGATGTTACCTCGCACGAGTTTGTTCATTTTGAGGCAGATCTTGCCACCTGATGAGTTCTATTTTGATGGCTGCCCCCACCGTCACCACTGCCAACACCCCACGTGCCACCACATAGCACCATCAGCATCGTTGCTCCGCCCCCACACCACCGCTAAGCATAACCACTCGTCATTGCAACCACGTGCTCACCACGTGACACCACCATGTTGTCGCGTGCCGTCTCTCCCATACGCCGCACACCACCACCGTATCTCCGCTACATGCCACCGTTCCAGCTCCGTGCCCAACGTCGTGATTTCCTTGTGTTGAGCATGTCTTATTCCTCTCTCTTTTATAGAGATTTTTAGTTTTTTCAATTCTCGAAATTCTTAGGTGCCGAGTGCCTTGTTGGGTGGCAGATGGGTATTTAGGTATTACGTTTGTGATGGATATTAATTAGGATTTATGCTGAGTTTGGAGTGGAAATGTGGTTCCTAAATACCATAACTCTTTTGGTAAAAGATAAAGTGATAGATATCTCGATCTTTAGTGGGATATTTTGTATCCCGAAGAGGGGCATATTAATTAATGGAAGTCTTGCGCTCAGTTCGGTACAAATGTCCCAAATTTGTCACAGATTATTTTTCTTTGTCCGAGCAAGGACTCCACTAGGATCAGGACATGCCATTTATTTCCTAATCAAACTAATACTGATATTGGATTTTCATCTCTGGCTTCCACCCATCGATGAGTGAGCATAATATCTACACGTCTGTATGCCCGGTTGCAACTGGTAGCCGTGTGAGAGAGAGAGATGGTGGGCCAAGGGGGTGGGTGGAGCCGGGAAGGGGAAACCCGAGCATCCGCGTGGGCAGTTCCGAGGAAGAGGCTCGCATGCGATGGACTCGTACGCGAACCCACGTGAAGTTCAGGTGGACGCCACGAGCAGCTGCCGCCTTCCAGATGCCCATCCCATCCCACGGATGCCACGAGCTGCTGCTTCCTTCCCAGATGCCCATCCCATCCATCCTTCCTTTTCAGCTCTGCTCTGCCTTCCAAGTTGGTTGTAATTGCGCCATCCCCTGCAGCGAGTCGTGGCGCTACTGGGTGCAAGCTTTTTTGTACCTCGCTTAGCCACTCCCCATCCCATCATGTCGCTTTGGTGATTTATATTAACTTTTGAGATGTCGTGCTTGCCAAACAGGAAAGTCATCACTTTCTAAACCTAGCAGTAACAGTACTTCAAAAAAGGACAACATTATTAATTTTTTCCCGAATACAGGAGTACAGGGTATAAATATTACTAGTGGGATACCCGTGTGCTGTGCTGCACGAGAAAGCAAGATTTATACATTTACATCTGATGCTCTAAAATTATATATTTCCATTAAACAAATTAAGTGATCTTATACCTAACTAATTGTAAGCAAAGCTAAAATTGTATAATCTAAGGCATACAGATATAATAAAATAAAATAATTAAATATCAATATTTCTCTATGTATCCATATACGTATAATAAATATAAATTCATAACGTTTTTTTATATATGCTGCAAACAAAATAAAAAAATCATTCACATCTATTTATTGGTGATTTGATAACATATAGATATGAATATATTCATATCGGATTAAAACCCTATGTATATGATAGTTAACATACAAAGAAGATAATCTTTAGAAAAATAGTTACGGGCGGCATTTGCATTAGGAATGAGTAATATATCAATAATGTGAATCAATTGATTTCGACAACATATCTGCAAGAATAATAGTAGTAAAAGAAAAAAATGAGAATTTTGCTAGAAAGATCTATATGAATTTTGTTCGCCAAGAAATAATGTTGGCATGCCAGTGACATGAGAAAAATAATCAGCAAGAAATGTATGTATTAGTACACCCTCGAATCGAGGTGAGTGATGAGCCGGAAATCCGAGAGACTAAGGGAGATAGGAATCAATAGTCGTTGCGACCTCAACTTTTCGAGTCGGACTCAACAAGAAAATCAGAGACCACAAAATAAGAAAATAAAGCAATAAAATAAAAAGCGGTCCTCGTTATTTATTTAACGTGGTATAGCGACCATGGTCGAACTCAAGGAGCACGGTTTGACCGGATCGGCCTACGAAGTAGTCAAAAATAAAAGAAAATAAAAATAAGTGTTTTTGGTGGATTTTTAAATGTTTTTAATTGTTTTTTGTATTTTTAATTATAAAGGAAATGTAAAAACAAATGAAAAAGCACACAAACAACAATTTATCTAACACATCAAATAAATCCAGAAAATTTAAATAAAATTGTTTTTGTGATTTTTATATTTTTAAGTGTTTCTGGTGATTTTTTCAGAATTTTATGATTTTTAGTTGATTTTATAAAAATAGAAAAAGTTTGAAAATATGAAATAATGTGCAGCCAGATTTGAAAGGCTAATTAAAAATAAATAATTAGCCTATAAAAATTTGAAGGAATTTTTTTTGAGAAAAGTAGAAATAAAAACTAAACTACAGAAACTAAAATTGCATTTTTTTTATTTTTTTATAATTTTTAATAATTTTATAAGGTTTTTAGGGTTTTTAAATTTTTATGTGTTTTATAAATCCAAAAAGGCTAAAAATTGGATAGAAACTCAAAGACCACAAAACAAATCCTACCTATTTTTTTGTAATTTTTGGATGAGTTTTTATATTTTTACTTGATTTTCTATTTCAAACAGTAGCAAAAATGAAGGTTTTTAATTTTTTAAAATATTAAAAAGCACAAAAAATGTCCCAAAAACTTAGTGAAATTTTTACACAGTGGCAAGAGCCACGTGTCCAAATTTCACTTGATTTGGATTTAATTTGATATTTTATTCAACAAAAACAAAAGCCACATCACATATGGACCTATACGTAATGAAATAAAGTTTCATGGCTAAATGGATAACACGTGAAAACTAGAAGGACATCAGTGCAAAAATCACATCAATTCCACACATGTTCCAATACTGTATGCACAGGGGTATAAATGTAATATTCAAAACAAAAATATCAATCCAGAACAGTCACAGAACCCCAGCCCACATAATGCAAAAAGCCCACAAGGTCATGTGCCTAGCACGCGGTTCACATTCAGAGGGACCAAAGTGTAAATCCTATTTATAAAGATATAAACTGTAACAACCAAGAACTATAGGATTACTACTACAAAATGTCCACAAAATCACGTGTCAAAGCACGTGTCTCCACAAAGCAAGGACTAAAAAGTAAATACAGGAAACTATAGGTCCAGATATGCAAATTAACAAAGTGTGCAAGTTTATTTAACAGACTAAATAAAAACTAAAGCAAACTGCAGGGGGTTGGGCGCAAGTTACCAAGCCGAGGCGCGTGAGGGGCGCGTGAGTGCCAAGTGTCGATCCTTGAGTGGCTGGAGGGTGCATGGTCCTGTTGACGTCTCCTGTAGAATCGAACGGTGCTGGCGCGGGGGAGAACGTGGGGCACACGTGGCCGTCAGATCATGGATCTGACGGTCTGATGATGGCAGGCGACGTACGACTCTGATGATATCTGGTGCTGAAGGATGATCCGACGACTGAGAGATGATCTGGAAGAACTCCTCCTAGGCGAGTTTCTCCGACGATCTGGAGGCCATCCAAACGGCCGATGGAAGATCAGAGAGGGGGGTTCTCCTTGCGATGGCGTTCCGCGTTGGGTGGTTGCGTCCGATGGAGCTCCCAACGGCCGGATCCTTCGACAAGGGAAGAAGGACCTGGGCTGCTCCGGCGAAGGGGTGGAATGCGCGGCCAAGGGGGTTTCCTACGCTTATTGACCTGCAAAAGATAGCTCGTGCTCGGAGGGACACTCCGGCATGGGTTATTGGCAAAACGATAAAGGGAAGCGGCGTGAATGGGCGACGGGGGGTTCCGACGGTGGTGGCGGATGGAACCCAACTCGATCTAGGCTCAGATAGCCCAGCTCGAGGTGATCAGATCGTGGAAAGAAGGTGGCAATGGGTCGAGGAGTCGATCGGTACGGATGGGATGAAGTGATGGGGCTCCGCTCACTGAGGCGGAGCTGGGATGTGAAAATCGAATCTAATTGATGAAAAGAAACCTAAAGGCGATACCTGATGGTCGGAGTCAACTGTGGAGAAGACGCTAGTTCTCCGGTAGTCTTCGCCTCGATGGAGCATCGCCTCGAGAGCCTCGGGCTACGCCGGCGGTGGAGCTCGACGATGATGGTCGCCAGACCTAGGCTACACACCTCCAAATCCTCACTGCAACACTCGCAATCACTCGCTGTCACTTAAGGATGACGGTGGAGGTCCTGGTAGTCGAAGACGGGAGCCAAAGGTGCGATAAATGGTGGAAGAAGACGATGCTATATAGCGCCAGGGGTCCGACAAGAATGGTGTCGGGCACGCAATCCAATGCACGGATCCCTAAGAAGATTATCGGGCGTGGATCAGGGATGTTTCAAGAATAATCAAGGCCCAGGGTTTCAGAGAATGGTTGGCGGATCAAGGCGCAATAAATGGGAGAAATCGGGTAAAAGTGCAGATCCGCATGGAAGTGGTCCTGGGGGGAGAGTTGACCGGGGGTCAACAATCCCCCGTGGACCAATGAGAAAATAACATTGGAAAAAGAATTGAAAATTCAAAATAAAATAGAAAAAGATTTTATTTCAAAATATTTACAAAATGAAAATTGTTTATTTATTTTCAAAGTATTTTTTAGTGATTTTTATTTATTTTTTTGAAAAATAAATTACGTATTTACATTATATTATTATTATATACAAGTATGTATACCTATGTATTTTTGAATTTTATTTTTATTATTTTATTTATGAACATTTATTTCAATTTTATATTTTATTTATTTACACAATAAAATATGGAATATAAAAAGATTTTTATTAGATTTTTATTAATTAATCAAAAGGGGGAAATAAGTAGGTATTTTATTTTATATACATGGTATATATGCATTGATGAGAGAGAAAGTATTTATTTTTATTTTTCTTTTATTTTCCCCATTTTTTATTTTTATTTTTATAAATATATACAAAATATGGGGATCACATAAAATTTTTTTTAGAAAATAAAATATTTACACAAAGAGGGATATTTACACCATGTTGAGTCACCCTATCTCTCTCTACTTATTTTATTTTGCGGTCAGGCCCTTGTGGAGCCTTCCCTTGGGTTCAGGTCACTCAATATTTATTCTAAATATTTTCCTCTTTTTCTTTTTTTTATTCTTTTATTTTTACACAAAAACATGCTAATTATTATTATTTACACAATGCATGCATTTTGATAAATTAATTTATTTACACATATATACATGGTGTTTTGCAAAGGTTTTAGCTAAAATAAAAGAATAATGAGTGATGAATGAGGATTCATCACCACCTATACTTAACTTTGCTAGTCCCTTAGCAAACACTTATTTGAAAAAGAAGTGAAAAAGGAAAGAAAAAGAAAAGGAGGGGAAAATGAATGAATCAATGCTGATTATTAAACTTGCCTTCATTAAATTAGAGTATGGAGCTCGGCCAGATCTTTGGATTATTAATGTATCAGAACCTTATTTGGACTTAGGTTTAAAACTTAACAGCCTCTAAGTTCCACTAATCTATAGTCAAGACTCCTCAATAATCCAGATCAGAACAAGTCTACATACACAAACCCTGAAGACCATGAATCTTTCCTTGTATTGTATAAGTGAGGTATAGCTCTCCACCTCAGAAGTAGCAAAATGACAACCCTCCCCAACAAGGTAACTCTAATGCCCTACTCCGACCACTCTTTCCTCGAGGAGAGGGGTATTCCCTTCTAAGTTCAAGTTCAACCGGCTCAAGAAGTTGGGGATGAAGAGAATGAACCATGGCCAGTGTAGCCATGTATCCCTGGGAGCTCAACCAATGTAGCTAAGTCTCCCTGCTGCAAGCTTCATAAGATGGAACATGGATACCAAGCTTTGCTTATTGCACTATATACCTCCGGTGGGATTATCATTTTCTATCAGACCCACCACTTTTTTGGAGTTCTTTTCTTTTTGCATTTTTTGATGTGCATATATACAACATATCTACAAAGTGCAACATATATACATAAGGAGTTTTTCCTCTTGAGCCAGTAGACTATCCCTCTTTTAAAGCATTATTGCAACCCACAACTCCTGTCGTTAGACCTCATGGCAACCAGACCAAGTTGAGACACACTTCCTTCACTATAAGAAGAAGAGAGGTTCTGCCTAGAAGTACTACCCTCATATGCTACCTCAAGTCAAGGAAGACTGCCTATCCGTAGAGAGCTCGGTGTAAAGTGCGGGTCCAAGTAAAGCCATTGTCTATATGAGTCATGTGTGCGTTGTTAAGTGCTCTACTTAGGCTCATCGCGATGACATATGATCATAGCCTAGTGGACTCAAAGAATTAAGTCACCATGGACATGAAAAGACTCAACCCTAAGCCCTATAAGGTTCCTCTTGGAATTAGGTGGATTAAGACCTTAACCAAGCTTCATTTTTCAATTTAATTCCAGGCTAGTTTAAATGTCAACTATGATACAGGAAAAACTATACAAGTATTTACAAATATGCTATTTACAAAATATTAACACATGTGCAAAATTTTTGAAAAAATGTTTTGAAAACATGGATGTATGCATGAATGCAAGTTTTTGCAAAATATTTACACAAATTTACACAAGGTTTTTGCAAACTTTTGATTTTCAAAACATTTTACAAAAATTTTGTACTATATACATAATTTTGATGTCAAAATATTTACAAGCTATTTACACAAAAGATTTTACAAATATTTTTACAAAAATAATTTGTACAACTAGCTATGTATGTGCAATAAAAGAATTTTATTTACAAGGTTTTTTTTAATTTTTATGGATTTTTGGGTTTTAGCCATTTTTATTTATTAACACACTCACACAAAGTATGAGTTATGGCTAAAGTATATATGAAATATATACACACCCCCTATACTTAGCTCGAATGATGTCCTCAGAGTCAAGAGCGATGAAGAAGACATAACTCGTGATTAGTATAGGGAAGTGAAAAGGAAGGCTATATACAAAGGTGAATGAAAGAATAGAAATGCAAGAGATCTCGGGGTTTCCCCCTATACTTTGGATCAAGTAATCCTAAGTATAGCAGGCTATACACGAAGGGAAATCCGAGTGAGAATGTACAGGGTCTACCTCCCCTATACTTAGGGTAAAATATCCCTAAGTATAGGCAGCAAAACAGAGATAGAAATGAATTAAAAGAAACTCAAAAGTCTCACACCCCCTATACTTTAGGGTAAAGTGCACCCTAAGTATAGCAACGTCGAAGATGTAAATGGGGTGTTGGTCGGGGCAACGTCAACGACCAGCGGCTCACGATCTAGATATGGCTTGAGCCGCTTCCCGTTAACACGAAAGGTACTCTCAGAAGACAACTCAGATATATCGATACTCCCATTGTCGTGTACCTTTCTAACCAAGTAGGGTCCCTTCCATTTGCTCTGTAGCTTCCCTGGAAATAATCTCAACCTGGCATCGAACAACCATACTTACTGTCCTGGCTCAAACTACTTGTGGCTGATATGAGAATCATGCCACTCCTTCACTCTCTCCTTGTACTGTAGGCTGCTCGAAAAGGCTGCATCACGAAGCTTCTCTAGGGCTGCTAACTCTACCCTCCTTTGGTTCCCTACACTCACTGAATCCCTGATAATGTCTGTGACTGCCCAGAGTGGCCTATGTCTAAGCTCAACAGGTAAATGGCAGGGCTTTCCATAAATGAGACGAAAGGGAGACGTACCCAACAGTGTCTTGAAGGACGTCCGATATGCCCACAAGACCGAGTCCAAAAGCTGTGACCAATCCTTTCGGTCAGGGCAGACGACCTTCTGCAATATAGTCTTGATCTCCCTGTTCGACACTTCAGAAAGACCATTGGTCTGAAGATGGTATGGTGTAGCTACTCGATGGTCTATGCTGAACTCGCTAGCAAAGGCCTTTACCTTGCCATGTACGAAATGAGACCCCCCGTCAGATATCAACACTCGAGGTACCCCGAACCGTGAAATGATATTCTTCCTCAAAAATATGCAAACAGTCCTAGCATATGCGGTTCGGGCGGGGATGGCCTTGACCCAACGACTAACATAATCCACGGCCAACAGAATGTGCTCAAATCCCTGACTCCTAGGGAATGGACCCATGAAATCGATGCCCCATGCGTCAAAAACCTCACAGAAGTGAATGGGCTGCATCGGCATCATATCACGCTATCCACAGGTGTCCATCCTCTGATAGTCAGTACACCTCTTCACGAACTCATCAGAGTCCTTGAAGAGGGTAGGCCACCATAGGCCGGATTGGAGCACTTTCTGTGCCGTTCTCCTCCCAGAGTGATGTCCTCCTACCTCAAGCTTGTGACAGTAAGTGAGGACGCTGTGGTGCTCCTCCTGAGGAATGCACCTACGCCAGACGCTATCCCTTCCTTCATGATAAAGGACGGGATCCTCCCAATGGTAGAACTTGGCCTTCGCAAGGAAGGTCTCAAAGTCTCTACTTGGGCCGATCCTGTGGGACTTTCTTGGCAACAAGAAAGTTCACAATATCAGCATACCACGGGAGAGAGGTGATAGCAAGGATTGCCTCATCTGGGAAGGTCTCACAAATAGGCTCGATCTGCTCGGAATCCTCAAGATACTCCAATCAGGAGAGATGATCCGTCACCACATTCTTGACTCCAGGCTTGTCCTTAATGTCTATATCAAACTCCTAGAGTAGAAGGATCCATATGGTTAATCAAGCTTTGGCATCCTTCTTTGCCATGATGTACCGGATGGCGGTATGATCAGTTAAGTGGTCACTCTAGATCCAATAATGTAAGATCGAAACTTATCTAGGGCAAACACTACGGCTAGCATCTCCTTCTCAGTGATTGTGTAGTTCCTCTGAACTGCATCCAAAGTCCGGCTAGCGCAGTGAATAGCAAAGGGGACTCCATCCCTCCTCTGTCCCAGCACGACCCCTACGGCAAAATCAGAGGCATCTGTCATGATCTCGAATGGGAGAGACCAATCAGGCGGATGCAGGACAGGAGCCTCAACAACTCGACTCTTGAGAGTCTCAAATGACGCTAGACACTTATCATCCACAATGAACTCGGTGTCTTTTATCAGCAGATCAGTCAACGGTCGGGCAATCCCACTGAAATCATGAATGAATCGTCGGTAGAAACCGACGTGCCCTAGAAAAGACCGTAACTACCGCAGGTTGGACGGTGGACTGAGTTTCCTAATGATATACACCTTGGCCGGATCAACCTCCATGCCCCTGTTGGAGATGATATGGCCAAGCACCGTCCCTTGAGTCACCATGAAGTGACTCTTCTCCTAAGAAAGCACCAAGTGCACCACAATACATCGCTGGAGGACGTGGTCTAGGCAGTCAAGACAAGAATCGAACCTGTCGCCATAGAGAGAAAGTCGTCCATGAAGACCTCCAAGAACTCCCCTACCATGTCCGAAAAGATGGACAACATGCACCTCTGGAATGTCTCCGGAGCATTGCACAATCCAAAGGGCATCCGTCTGAAAGCATATGTCCCGAAGGGACAGGTAAAGGTAGTCTTGTCCTGATCCTCTGGCGCAATCGCCACCTGGTTGTATTCAGAGTACCCATCCAAGAAGCAGTAATGGATCTTCCCTGCCAGTCTATCAATGATATGATCAATAAAGGGCATGGGGAAATGATCCTTCTTGGTGGCCTGGTTCAATCGTCTGTAGTCCACACAGACCCGTCAAGAAGTGGGTACCCAGGTAGCGATCTCCTCTCCAGACTCGCTGACAACTGTAGTGATGCCCGTCTTCTTGGGCACCACATGCAACGGACTGACCCACTTGGAGTCAGAGATGGGGTAGATAAAATCAGCGCTCCACCATTTCGAGATCTCCTTTATGACAACATCTCGGAGGTTCGGGTTCAGCCGCCACTGGAACTCATGTGACGGCTTCACGTCCTCCTCGAGATAGATATGGCGGGACCACATGGCCGGACTTATCCCCTGGAGATCAGCTACACTCCATCCTATCGCCTTGCGGTTCTTTTCAAGAACCCCCATCAGACAGGATTCCTGCTCTCCAGTCAAATCCACTGAGATAATGACTGGTTACATATTATGCTCGCCCGCAAGGAATCTATACTTCAGCGATGAAGGAAGTGGCTTCAGCTCTGGACAACACTGTGTTGGTGGATCTGGCCTCTGAAAGGTCAGAGTGAATGCGCCCAAATCTGCATGGGAGAAAGAGAACTCTCTCTCACGATCTAAATCAGGTGAAGGCTGCTCTGCTGGTGTGTCTCTGCTTTGTGTGGAATCAGCCTCCTCCCTAGCTGTCGGCTCTGTGGAAGTCAGGCACAGCATCAAGTCATCAAACTCTGCCCAGTCGATATCTGACTCCGAGGGATCTGTATCATAATCACAAACATCTGCCTCGCGATCGGGGACCGACTCTGCTGCCTGAGATGTATCCTGGACCAGGGGTGCGCTATCCAAGCTCTCCTCTGCTGTCATCTGTGCATCAGCAAACTCTGAAGGTGAGAGGATGGCCTATGCTACTGGGTCTGCCAAAACTGCCTCGTCATCTGTGATCACAAAGTCACAGTCCTGGTGGATGTCTCACCCTGCCTCTGTCATCTGCTCTGAATCTGAAGTCGGCTCGGAGCAAGCTGAATCTCTGGCTCTAGTCTCCTCGATCGTCTTTATTTGTATACTCTCGCCCTCGACGCGAAAGTATACCTTCCCGCTATCATGATCGGACACCATCTAGGCTGTGGCCAAGAACGGGCGTCCTAAAATGATGGGCGTATCAGTCATGGACTCAGGGATCTCCATCTCCAACACAACAAAGTCCACGAGGAATTTCAGGCCCTGAATCGTGACGACAACGTCCTTCAGCAACCCTTCGGCCTCTTGACAGATTGATAAGCAAACTGAAGGATCGTCCTGCTCTGTTGTAGAGGGACCAACTCAAAGCGGTCGAGTAGGGCATTCGGAAGTAGGTTGATCGAAGATCCGCTGTCTAATAGAGTACGATCGAACCTCTGCTCCTGGATGTGGCATCTGACATACAAGGATCCTGCATCTGGCCTCTTAGCTGGCAGACGGTTCTGGACCGCGAAGCAAGTGGCACGAGTGAGCACATGGATCTCCGACTGGTGGTTACTCCTCTTCCTCCGAACTATGGTCCTGTCTCTGAGTGATCGCTGGAAGAGAGGGATGTGCTCCAAGGCCTCCTGTAGAGTCAGCTGCATCAGAAAACGGTCCATCATGTGTTGGCTGAACTCTAGCTGGTGGGACTTTTTTGGATCTTTCTTATGCCTCTTAGCCAAGCGGAGTGTTTGGGGGAAGGGGACTGCTGGGTCCTTCTCAGATGAAGGACTAGGAAAGGGTCTGGGCTGCTCCAGCACGACAGAATCCACACATACATCATCAATCACCCCAGGTGGATCAGAATAAATCGAGCCCTTTCCTTTATTCACAGAAACGTCTTGAGGTACATGAACAGAAGGAAAAATAACATGACTAGCAGTAGAAGTACTAGTGGACTAAACACCACCCTTGGCATCTGGCTCTGCGGCATCAGTACCGCGCTCTGGCTCGGCATCACGTCTTGTGGCATCAGTACCTCCTCCTCCATCAGGTGAAATGACGGCCTCAGTACCGTCGGCTAAATTAACGTCCGCAGTGGCATCAGCACCACCATTATCATCTCTGGCGGCATCAGCACCGCTCTCCTCCTCACTTGGCGCCCCTGTAGTGGCATCGAGTCGTCGCTCAGACGAGGCACCGTCTGCTGGCATCCTACTACTCCTAAGTGTAACAAAGTCAACATCAAACAAATATGCAGAAATGTCACCAAGTGAATCACTAGGAGTGGTGGACTCTATGAACTCTACATTCTCAGATTTCCTTTTCAGGCTGTTGGGGTTTGGCTCAATCTGGGAAGGGATGGCGGCCTTCCCTCTCACGATCTCCCTCATCTTGTGACGAAACTCATCCATCTCTCGTCGAAAGGTAGCCTACTGCTCAGACATGAGGTGGGCTAGATCATCCAAGGCGGGGTTCTCATAGGTCGGCCCATGAGAACTTGACGGGTAGCCTCGCTGGTAGTGAGGCTGCTGCTGCTAGTGAGGGTGAGAGGGGTACTGGTGATGATACTGCTGCTGTTGAGGCTGCTCTCGCCTCCAAGGCTGTCCCTGCTGATAGGGATGAGGACCATACTACTGGTAATGGGATGACTGCTGCTGCTGCTGAACTGGGGGCTGCTGCTGCTGAACTGGGGGCTGCTGCTGCTCATGCTGCTGGTTGTACTGGCACCCTGAGCTGGAGGCTACTGCTGGGAACTGCCAGTCGACCAGCGGAATCTGGGATGGTCTCGTCGGATACCGGGCTGGGGTTGGTCGTACCAAATCTCGTTGACATCCATCAACGGCTCCTGCTCGTACGAGGGCGGGGGAAGTACTGCCAGAGGCTGATCCGGCTGGTAAACCACCATCTGAGTGTCTTGGGATGGTGGTGGCTCGTAAGACTATGGTGGCTGCTGGTACGGCTTCACCTGGACATGGTGAACCTGTCTAGGCTGACTGGAGTGCTGGGTCGAGCTACCACTGCTGCTCGGATCTCCTCATGACCTGAGACGGGGCTGAGAAGCCGTCCGTGCCTCCTGGAGACACATGATCTGTGTCTTCAGGTCACTCAACATCAGTGCCATCTGGTCGATCTGCATCATGCCCTAGCACTGCTTCTTCTCGATCATCTCGATCTAGTCCAGCTTCTCGCTGATGATGCCCATGTCTGCGGCTGTAGACTCAGCCTGTGCGGCTGCCGCGGACGAAGTGGAAGGACCGGCATCGACCCGTGCTATCCTCTGAAACTGCATGGTCTATGGCTGGGGGCATCCCTGAGTGTAGAGTCGGGCCTGGGACATCACGGTGTAGTTCTCGGCCATCTCTTCATAGATGGCCCAGACCCGATCCTCATCCTTGGCGAAGTAGGAACCACCACGAGAAGCATTCACCTGGCCCTGCAGCTCTGGTGTCAACCTGCAGAAGAAGCTCTGAACTAGGTTCGGCTTCGAGATGTCGTGGTGCGGGCATCTGTCGATGAGCTCTCTAAACCTCTCCCATGCCTCATGGAACTGCTCGTTGGGGAGCATGGAGAAGTTGCTGATCAGGGCCCTCACTGCATTAGTCCGCCCGAGTGGATAGTACTTGTTCAAGTACTCGGTGCGAAGCTGCTCCCAGGTATGGACATACCTCCCCAAATGCTTCAGCCAGTTGGCTGCTCTGTCGACCAAGGAGAAGGGGAAGGCAATCATCCTAATGGTGTCCTCGTCCACTTGCCGATCATGGACGGTGCTGCAGATCATCTCAATTTCCTGGAGGTGGAGATGGAGATGGAGCTCCTCAGTCGTGAGCCCGTGGAAACAGGGTAGAAGCTGAATGGTCTACGGGGGGAACTTGAAGTCCCCCGCGATCACCGGAAGAACTATCCACCGGTGGGTTAATGTTGAACCAGAATTTGCGGAGGTCGTGTCGATTCACAAGGCGAATCAACAGTCGCTGATTTGACCTTACGCGAAATCCGAAATTCAAACAACAATTAACCCACAACAATCAAATAAGACAATCAAAGTGAATGAGCGGAGTTAAAATTTATTATAACTCTACAAAAAAGATGTGTATAGGTGCAAGTATGTGTAGAGGTCGAACACAGGGAGCAGACAGGTAGAACGGGGCAAATGAATGCACAAAATGTGAATGTGATGTATTTGTCTATCTATGCTATTTTTTGTGGGTTTTTAATTTTATATTTTTTAATTTAATTTTTTAATTTTATATTTTTATATTGAGGATGGGGAGCTTGCACCAAGGTGCATGTAATTTTACATGCACCGAGGCTTATATCTTCCACAAATTTTTACTTTTTTGAAAAATACCACCATGCATATTCATCTATATATCCCTCCAATATACCATTTGAATTTCGTCAGAAACATAGACTCCTATGACCTCCATTTAGAACAAGTAATTTTAACGGTCTTAGAATTGCTGTAATCGACCTGTTCTAGATGGAGGGCATATGAGTCTCTATTTCTGACGAAATTCGAATGGCATATTGGAGGGATATATAGATGAATATACATGGTGATATTTTTCAAAAAATAAAAAAATATAGAAGATATAAGCCTCGGTGCATGTAAAATTACATGCACCTTGGTGCAGGCTCCCCATCCTCTTTTATATTTTGATTTTTAATTTTTTAATTTTTTTATGTTCTTTTTATATATTTTATATATATTTATATACTTTCTTTTTCTTTTAATAAAGATGTATACAAAGTAAGAAAGAGATAGATAATGTATTAATAAAAATAGGTAAAAATAAGGAAAAATTAGGAAATGAAGTGTTTTTGGCTTTTTTATAATTTTCTAATGTTTTTGTGATTTTTCTAGATTTTTCTGAATTTTTTGATATTTTTGAAGGTAAAAATACTAGAAAACATTGAACTAGGTTGCTGGCTGAAATGAAACTGAGGATGAAAAATATTAATCAGAGTTCAAAAATCCTCAAACTAATTTTAATTCAAAGATAAGAAATCAGATAAAATACGAAACTAAAATTGCATTTTTTGGATTTTGTAGAATTTTTATGATTTTTTTGAGTTTTTTAGAGTTTTTATATTTTATGGGTTTTCTTTTGTATTTTTTTATGATTTTTGGATTGAAGTTAAAACACACGAAAATAAGCAAAATATTTTTTTGGGAATTTTCTTATATTTTTTTTATAATTTTTAGGTATTTCCTAATGCAAGCAGTACTGACAATGCTTGTTTTTGAATTTTTATAAGTATTAAAATGCAATAAATATATAAAATAAAAATATGCCATGAATCTACAATGCAACAAGAGTTTATGGTGATTTTTGTGGATTTTTAGCAATTTATGGATGCATGAATTAAAAGAAACAATCAACAAGAAATCACAAACAGGCAGGGTCGATTTTGCAATTATACGAAAGTGCGAGGGCCTGAATGTGAAGTTTCCAGAAATATATAACTGAATTAAAAACTTTGCTGGCCTATTTAGAAATACTGAAAATGGTGAGAGTCCCCCTGCAAAAATGCCAAGGCACGCATAACTTGCACGCGCCTGTCGGGGACCAAAACGTAATATTACAAAAGTCCGAGGGGTTAATGCAAATGTTACAAAAATATATAACGGAAAATGAATGTTTTAATACTAATAGAATATTACAAAAAATGGCGAGGGGATTATTGTAAAATACCCACGCCTCTGGAGATCGGACGGCTCATAGGGCTTAACTTAAGCCATGTGTCGCGCTCCTGTGCACCGATAGCCCTTCGCGTGTACAGCCAGGATTAGATGATCATCGAACAACGGACGGCCTGGGCACGAGCAGATCCAACAGCCACCGTGAGATCTGGAACTTCATGTCGATCGGACAGCGACGGGCAAGACTAGAAGAACAGGGAGGATCCCTCGCTGAAGCGAGCTTCCTCCGACGATTGTGCCTTCTGCCAGCGTTCAACGAAGATCAAAAGTGGCCCAAGAAGCTCCTGCAGGTCTTCTCAGACGACTGGTACCCTCAAAATCCTCCGGTGACAACCAGATCTCGCCGGCGAGGTCGAGGAAGCCCAAGGGCTCGAGGAACCTCAGACGACGCTCAAAATGGTCCCAGGTCTTTCAAAAACGCGTGTACCTGTAAGACAAAGTAAAGGGGGTCGCGGGCAAACTGCCGCGACCACCTGAGGGCGGAAAAAATGGCGGTGGAGGCAAATTAGGAGCTCGCCGGAGCAAGCTCCAGCGAGATGGTAACGAAGGTGATGATTTGGGCGAAAAGAGATACGAAGATTCCTATATGATTCCTAAGATAATGACAAGTAAAGAAAATGCGAGAAAATCAAGTAAAAACTGACCTCATAGGTAAGGATTCCCAAGGTAGAACCTCACAGCCGAACTTGGCCGAAGATGGTGGTGGAGCGCCTCATGGCCGACTACTCCTGCCCCTAAGGAGCTGGAGGGTCTCCTGTCACGAGACCCAGTCCAGAGCTCTCGATCAGAGAGGGAAAGAAGGTCAAAGAGGGTTCAAGGATCAATGGAGGTGACATGGGTCTTTTTGAATGGGTGGTCGACTAGGTGAGAAAACATAGGTGTATCGGGCGATTCAATGACCCGAAGGTCGAAAAAAACCTATGGGCGTGTATGCTGGATTGACAATGCACAAGTTTGCAGAAGGAAGCCCTCTCATTTGGTGAAAGAATCGGCGTGGAGAAAGTTGAGAAGAAGAGGGTAGATTAATATCTGACGGGCCGTGACCTGGGGTCATGGAGTTGACCCCTGGTCAACGGATGGCGTGGCCTGATTGGGCCACGTCATCCGCAAAAAGACAAAACTTAAATAAAAACATTGTAAATTCAATTAATAATAATAAATGATTTAATTAATTTTAGATTATTAAATAAAAAATATTTGTTATTTTATGAACTATTTTATTATGATTTTTAATTATTTTTATAAGGTATAAAAATACAAGTTACCATTTATAGGCTATATAGGTATACATATCTATATATTTTAATATTTTATTTTTATTTTATGTATTTAATTTATTTATTTTTGTTTATTATTTATATTTTTTTAAAATATTTTTATATACTTAAATATATTTTTATTTTATTTTTCTGATATATTTTATACACTTAATAAAATAAAAGTGTGAATTATGCAGGTATGTATATAGGTATTATACTTATGTATGCTCTATACAAGTATTTTATTTTATGTTTCTTTTGCATTTTTATTCTGATTTTAATATCACATAAATTATAAATAATATTTACAAAATTATAAAAATATAAAAATATAAAAATAAAAAATAAATAATAAAATTTATATTTTAATATGTACAAGTATACAATAGGGGTCCCAAACTCAACTTTCAAACCGTAGCTCCGCCAAATGCGAAACCACCGCCATCAAATAACTTATTTTAAATTATATACAATTAAAGGTGAGTTTGACACATTTCAAGTTTTATTAGGGAGATACAGGTCTGGGAAGTTGGGATTCTGGATTTTTATTCAGATCATATCTTTTTATCTGTGTATTATTTTTGAGTGAAATCAATTTTGTATTTTTCTTTATTTAATTATCTATAATTTTCATGTACAAAGTTTCTTTATTTGAGGTATAAAATGTGGAATCAAAAATAGGTCCCAAAATGAATAAAGAATGAATGAAATAAAAGGTATTTTTATTGTATTCTGGCCCTTATCTCCCCCGACTTTATTCCTTGTCGACTTAGTCATCGAGATGCCTAGGTCTCGGGGTTTCAGGTCATAAAATATTTACAATATTTTATTCTTTTTCTTTTCTTTATTCTATAATTTTGGCTTTAAAAACTTCATTTTATATAATATTTACACAATGATGCATGAATGCTAAAATGCCTAAATTAAGCCCATTTACACGCATTTACTAGTGTTTTTAAGGCCAAAATGATAGAATAAAGATGATGAAACATAGATTCATCATCCCCCTATACTTGCCTTTGCTAGTCCCTAGCAAACACTTATGCAATAAGTGCAGCAAAAGAAAAATAAAGAAAAGAAAAAGAAGAAATTGGATTTAGTTTATTATAAAACTTGTCTTCACAAAGTTAAACTTTGGAGCTTAAGTCGGACCTTTGGAATTTTAGTGCGGTCGGAACCTTAATGAGAACCAGATTTGAAATCCAATAGCCTTCGAGAATCCCAAAACTCTGTTCAAGTCTCCTCAATAGCCATGTCAGAAATATTTCAACTCATACGCAAACCTTTACGACTATGAATCTGACTCGTACAGTGTAAGTGATTGTGGCTCTCCCCAACTAGAATGACAAAGAGAATGACTTCTCCAGTATGACAACCGAATGACTCCCCAATCCAATAACTCCTTCCTCGAGGAGCGGGGTATTCCCTTCTAAGTTCAAGTGGCAACCATCTCAAGAGGAGGGGGTGAAGAGAAGAATGGACGGTAGCTAGTATAGCTACCTATCCTAGGATGCAAGACCAGTGTAGTCAAGTCATCCAGCTGCAGGCTCACATATTTGACTTTGGAACTCAAGCTTGCTTATTGACTTTACAACGTACTTTTGCAGGTATTTTATTTTTTTGTACATTCCTATCTCTTTTTTTCTCTCTTTTTTTTGAAATACTATTTACAACAGCATTTACATAGGGAGTTTTTCCTCTTGAGCCAGTAGACTATCCCTCTTTTGAAGCTTTATCGCAACCCACACTCTCTTGTCTTTAGAATTCCTCATCACTGGACGGGTTGGGGTGCACTTCCCTCCCTAGAGGAGGACAAGTGTTTCTACTTATGTGCGTATCATACTGGTAAATTCAATCCCCTCACCACTCCAACTGAGTTGAGCCATGTGAAAGGAGCATGTGTCCAAGTTAGGTCATTATCAACAAGAGTCGTGCATGTGCTCCGAAATACTCTACTTAGGCAGTCAAGAATCCATTGAACGAAGTCCCGTGATCCTCAAAGAATTAAGTCAACTAGACCTGAAATACCTCAATTCTAGTTCCTGTAAGGTTCCTGTTATTAAGTAATTTTAAGGTCCAATCAAGCTCCAATCTCCGGATTTTACTTAGACTCGTTCAACCATCAAACTCAATCCGAAAAATGCTCATGCTATGCAAATGATATGCAAAATGCAGAAAATATTTTTGTGATGCAAATTTTCAAGGTTTTGAACTTTTTATGGAATTTTGAAAATATGATGCATATGCATTTTTTGTATTTTTTCAAAAAGTTTTTTCAGATGTTTTTGGCATTTTAATTTTGCAAATGTTTTTGGGATTTTTGAAAACAAAGATTTTGGCTAAAAACTAGGTACAAATATTTACACGGGGATGCTTCTTATATCTACAAGAAGTGGATTTTAAGAATTTACAGGGTAAGTGATCAATTTTATAGGTATATATAACGAATTCTGGTGTGATGTATGTATTCCTCAACTTATTTGAAAAGGTTTTTCAAACAATTTTTGAAAACTATAGTCCAAAATAATTTTTACAAAAATATTTTTGAGAACATGTACACATATTTGAAAATCTTTTTGCAAAAGGTTTTCCAAACAGTATAGATAGATTTTTCAAAATATTTTTGCAACCACTTTTCAAACCATTTGCAAACCATTTTTCAAACTTTTTATTTCACACAAAGAAAATAAACTTTACAAACCAAAATGTTTTTATAAAGGTTGAAAACATGTAACAAAGCATTTTTCAAATAGTTTTCAAAAAAAATTTCACAAAGATTTTCAAACTATTTTTCAAACTTTTTGAAAAAAAGACATTTTCACCTAATTTATTAATCAGTAAATACAAAAAGAATTTGAGGAATAAAGCATATTTTTATTAAGGTTTTTAATGAATTTTAAAGAATTATTAGCCATATTTTTAAGAAAATACGAAAGTACGAGTTATGGCTAAAGTATACGTAGTATATACGACCCCCTATAGTTAGCTTGAGCTATGTCCTCATAGATCAGAGAGAAAGAGATGACATAACTCGTACTGAGTATAGGAAAATCTAATGAATAAATTAATGGAGAAATGAATGAATGAATGAGAAGTTGACCATCCCCCTATACTTAGGATCAAATAATCCTAAGTATAGCAGACTGTACCCAAAGTAGGGAGGGACAAGGGTGGGAATGAACAGACCGTACTCAGATTTTCTCCCCCTATACTTAGGGTAAGATATCCCTAAGTATAGACAAGAAGAGGAGACAATGGAGAGGATCGAAAAGAATGAAGATTCGGGGTGCACACCCCCTATACTTAGGACAAAGTACATCCTAAGTATAGAAGGCTGACAAAAAGGGGCGACACTTTTTCGGTAGATAAAGAAGATAGAAGAGGAAAAGAAGAAAAGAAGAAAAGATATCTGAAGATGGAAGAAGAGATCATGAGAATGTACACACCACTCCCCCTATACATAGGGTACAAGAAGCCCTAAGTATAGGCAACAACAGGAGTGATGAAATGGAACGAAGAAAGAACACTCGGCTCATCCACCCCCCTATACTTAGGACAAAGTACATCCTAAGCAAGGAAAACACGAGAATGAGTGGACGAGCAATATGGTGGATAGACAGAGGGAACAGAAACGGATGTACAACAAAGATGGATGTACAAAGATCAAGAAGGTAGAAAGCGAACCTTCTTGCAGGACCGTTGAGGAATGGATTTGGTATGGTGCAGGTCGACATCGGGGTCCACAGTGGACGGAAGCCGATCAGGGTCGACAGAGTGAAGATCCTCAGGGGCCCTAGGGTGTGAAGGTACATACGGGTGAGTGGAAGAAGTACAGCTAGGTCCGGCCTTAGGAGTCTCGCTGATATAAAAGTGGAATGGGACAAACTCATCATCATCGGAAGTAGTGTAATCGGAGTTGTCCTGCGAGGTGTCATCCAGGTCAAAACCAAAAGGAACGAACTCATCAATGGAAGTAGTCGAACTCTGTTCGTCCTCTATAATCTCAACCGGATCATCTTTTTCATCAAAAGGCCCGAATTCACGAATAAAAGCAATCAAATCAAATTCGGCCTTGGTCTCATCAGTATCTACATGGACAGGAGCGGACTCATCAGTGGAAGTAGTCAAAACATGCGCGTCCTGTATAGTCTCTAAATCTGCCCTCCGCTCAATGGTATCGATCGTGTAAACCCTGCGGATATCATCAACACATCACCAATCACAGGAAGCAGAAATGCCAAGGTCTATGCTTTCCGAGCTTTCCTCCTTGGAGAGGAATTCTCGAGTCTCATCATCGGTCATAAAGAAAGTCTCTCTGATATCCTCATATATATCATAGGCCTCAGGGTCAGCCAGAATAGGTGAAGGCACATCAGATGCATGTCTCTGGTCAACTATGAGTGCGGTGATCGACACTTCGCTCATGTCAGCAGGACGAAAGCAAATCTCTCCTGATCCATAATCAATAACGACCATCGCAGATGCGAGGAATGGTCGTTCCAGGATGATTGGAGAGTGCTCCCCTGTAGAGGTATCCATGGGAAAAACGACAAAGTTAACATGGTAGCTCATGCCCTGAATCGATATGACGGTGTTTTCAAGGATACCCTTTGGCCTCCTTATTGATCAATCAGCAAATTGTACGATCATCCTGATTTTCTTGAGAGGCCCTAGGTGAAGAGACTGTACCAGCGAGAAGGGTATGATGCTAATCGAAGCACTGCCGACTAGGAGAGTGTGATCACAAGTATGGCCAGAGATGGTGCAAGTGATGAAAGGTGTGGTAGTGTTCCTCTTCCGAGGAATGGGACAGTGTGTGATGGCATGGGCAGTGGCCATGATCAAGATATGACACTCAGACCTACTCCTACGCTTTCTCTTCTTGGGAAGAGGAGCAGATAAATCGGTCATGGCCTGCTGAAGTGGGGCACGGATGATCTCATGAATAGTGGCCACCACTTCAGGTTCACTCAACATTTTTTTGAATTTTTGGACCTCCTCCATATAAGGGAGAAGGTCAGAATCATCACCTACACGAGGCATGCCAAGAGCAGTCTGTACAGCGGCATCCTCGGGGTCAAAGGGGGGACAACGTATGAAAGGTTATGCGGTCAAAGGGTCTGGAAAGTGAACGCTCTCCTCATAGGATGACTCGACCAAAGGTCTCCCGAACTCTTTTTGGATTTTTAAATTTATCTCATTTTTTAGTATTTTGGGCGATTGCAAGCTCTCATGGTAATCCTCAAATGATTCCAAATCAGATCGTGAAGCATCAATGTGACTCTTATTCATGCAGGTGAGGTCGTCAATCCTCAACTTCATTTGCTCCATGAACTGGGTCAAGGTCTCAAGTGTGGACATCGTGAGAGGTGACTCCAACAGGTCAGACTCGGGTGGATGTGAAGGTGGGAAATACGGAGGTGGTGGTGGGTGTGTGTAGAAATCCAAGTCCCGATACTGTAACTGAGGCGGGTATGTACAAAAATAAGAAAAAATAGGAGGAGGGTCCTCCTGATAAAAGGGAGGTGGACCAACTGGAGTGAACGAGGGATCCACAGAGTCCGGATAAAATGCGCTCCAGGGGTCCATCTCGAAATCAAAAGGAAATGATTCAGGGGAGCACGAATGTCAATCAAGAGAGTGAAGAAGATGGCGCAAATGCGCAGAGGCGATCTAGAATACACACAAGCAAGCACAAACAAACTCACACAAGACAAAACCCTCAATTCACCTACTCAACTCGGTAGAGACCGCAAAGTTGGTCTTTTTTTCTTGTCTATTTTAGAGTTAGGTGAGAAGCTCAAAAGTTGCACACACACTTAAGGGCTGAAAAGGATTTGGGCACTAGTCCTTAGGTTGTGCACGAGCAAGTAAAACAAAGTCAATGAGGGGATTACTCACCCCAAGACAATATTTTTTTGATCTTTTTTAGGGTCGAGTAATATTAGCAGTCCCAATTTTATTAATTATCACTTTTTTTGGATTTTTAATAAAAAATGCACGATCCTATCGGGGAGCCAATTCCTTTAAGCACCTAGGTGATCAAAATCAGAGGTAGAGGCGGAAAAGCAATGCAAGCGGCAAATCAATGATGTATACTAAAGAGAAATGCTCACCTTGCCTCCAGCACTCTACATGCAAGGATGCTCAGCAGAATTGAAACCTAATCTATATGCAGATGCAAGCCGATGAAATTGCCCTAGGGCGAGAAGCTGCTATTAGCGTGCAGAACAAGTTCAAAATTTGACAAAGTCCAAAACGTCACTATAGGAGCATGCAATGGTGATTAATGTGTTTGGACCTAATACTATCGCCAAGCAGATCCTAAGGTTAAGGGCTCAATCACACAAAATAAGAAAAACAAAACTGATAAAACAAAGGAACAAAATGCGATGAAAACCGTAAAAAGCCGCGGTGAGCCCCCAAGTGTACAAACACTTGGAAATTAGGCCCGAATGTCCAAGTGTCCAGTGTACCTGTATTATTACAATAAAAAGTCTCTCTCTCACTTAAAATTACAAAAATAATTGCAAATAGTAAATTCTACAACTAAAGGTA
This sequence comes from Ottelia alismoides, assembly GCA_037367405.1. Lineage (NCBI taxonomy): Eukaryota > Viridiplantae > Streptophyta > Magnoliopsida > Alismatales > Hydrocharitaceae > Ottelia > Ottelia alismoides. Next base: position 185,962 of record JAZKJV010001037.1, on the reverse strand, counting down.
GAGCTTGGTCTTCAAAATTCTCTCTACGTCTCCTTCGGTGCTAGGCTGGCAGATGTCGGCTTCACGTGGGTGCCTAGGCGCCTAGAGTAGAGCGCCTCCCTCGATCCGCAGTACCTCGCACGAAGTCAACAAAGAGAGGGGTTAGACAGCTCAAACCATTATATCAAAAATAAGGAAAATAAAACAGGCAAAAATAAAAGCCGTGAAAAGAGATAAACAATCACAACCACGCAAAAAGCCGAACTACGCGTTGTTGCTCCCCGGAAACGGCGCCATTTGTTGAACCAGAATTTGCAGAGGTCGTCTCGATTCACAAGGTGAATCAACAGTCGCTGATTTGACCTTACACGAAATCCGAAATTCAAACAACAATTAACCCACAATAATTAAATAAGACAATCAAAGTGAATGTGCGGAGTTAAAATTTATTATAACTCTACAACAAAGATGTGTATAGGTGCAAGTATGTGTAGAGGTCGAACACAAGGAGCAGACAGGTAGAACAAGGCAAATGAATGTACAAAATGTGAATGCGATGTATTAGTCTATCTATGCTATTTTTTGTGGGTTTTTAATTTTATATTTTTAATTTTATTTTTTAATTTTATATTTTATATTTTTATATTTTGATTTTTAATTTTTTGATTTTTTGATTTTCTTTTTATATATTTTATATTTTTTTATATTTCCTTTTTCTTTTAATAAAGATGTATACAAAGTAAGAAAGAGATAGATAATGTATTAATAAAAATAGGTAAAAATAAGGAAAAATCAGGAAATGAAGTGTTTCTGGCTTTTTTTATAATTTTCTAATATTTTTTTGTTTGTTCTAGATTTTTCTGATTTTTTGGTATTTTTAAAGGTAAAAATACTAGAAAACAGTGAACTAGGTTGCTGGCAGAAATGAAACCGAGGATGAAAAATATTAATCAGAGTTCAAAAATCCTCAAACTAATTTTAATTAAAAGATAATAAATCAGAGAAAATATAGAAAATAAATTGCATTTTTTTTGGATTTTTGTAGAATTTTTAAGAATTTTTGGAGATTTTTAGAGTTTTTATATTTTTATGGGTTTTCTTTTGTATTTTTTTATGATTTTTGGACTGAAGTTAAAACACACGAAAATAAGCAAAATATAGTTTTTTGGGAATTTTCTGATGTGTTCTTATATTTTTAGGTATTTTCTAATGCAAATAGTGCTGAAAATGCTTGTTTTTGATTTTTTATAAATATTAAAATGCAATAAATATGCAAAATAAAAATATGTTTGAATCTACAATGTAACATGAGTTTATGGTGATTTTTGTGGATTTTTTTAGCAATTTATGGATGCATGAATTAAATAGAAACAATCAGCAAGAAAACACACACAAGCAGGGACGATTTTGCAATTATACGAAAGTATGAGGGCATGAATATAAAGTTTCCAGAAATATATAACTGAATTAAAAACTTTGCTTGACTATTTAGAAATACTCAAAATGGTTAGAGTCCTTTTGCAAAAACGCCAAGGCACGTGTGACTTGCACGCGCCTGGCGGGGACCAAAACGTAATATTACAAAAGTCCGAGGGATTTAATGCAAATGTTACAATAATATATAACGGCAAATGAATGTTTTAATACTAATAGAATATTACAAAAAATGGCGAGGGGGTTATTGCAAAATGCCCACGCCTCTGGAGATCGGACGGCTGATAGGGCTTAAATTAAGCCACGTGTCGCGCTCCTGTGCGTTGATACACCTTCGCGTGTGCGGCCAGGATTAGATGATCATCGAACAACGGACAGCCAACGCGAGCAGATCCAACGATCACCGCGAGATCTATAACTTCAGGTCGATCGGACGGCGGCGGGCAAGACTGGAAGAACAGGGAGGATCCCTCGCCAGAGCGAGCTTCCTCCAACGATTGTGCCTCCCGCCGGCGTTCAACGAAGCTCGAAAGTGGCCCAAGAAGCTCCCACAAGACTCCTCAATTGACTGGTACCCTCAAAATCCTCCGGTGACAACCGGATCTCACCAGCAAGGTCAAGGAAGCCCAAGGGCTCCAGGAACCTCAGACGAGGCTCAAAATGGTCCCAGGTCTTTCAACAATGCGCGTACCTGCAAGACAAAGTAAAGGGGGGTCACAGGAAAACTACCGCGACCACTCGAGGGCGAAAAAAAAGGCGGTGGAGGCGAATTAGGAGCTCGCTGGAGCAAGCTCCGGCGAGATGGTAAGGTGATGATTTGGGCGAAAAGTGATACGTAGATTCCTAGATGATTCCTAAGATTACGACAAGTAAAGAAAATGTGAGAAAATCAAGTAAAATCTGACCTCAATGGCGAGGATGCCCAAGGTAGAACCTCACAGCCGAACTTGGCCGGATATGGTGGTGGAGCGCCTCACGGCCGACTACTCCCACCCCTAAGGAGTTGGAGGGTCTCCTGTCACGAGACCCAGTCCAGAGCTCTCGACCAGAGAGGGAAAGAAGGTCAAAGAGGGTTCAAGGATCAATGGAGGCGACTGGGGTCTTTTTGAATGGGTGGTCGACTGGGCGAGAAAACCCAGGTGTATTGGGCGATTCAACGACCCGAAGGTCGAAAAAAACCTATGGGCGTGTATGCTGGATTGATAATGCACAAGTTTGCAGAAGGAAGCCCTCTCATTTTGTGAAAGAATCGGTGTGGAGAAAGTCGAGAAGAAGAGGGTAGACTAATATCTGATGGGCCGTGACCTGGGGTCATGGAGTTGACCCCTGGTCAACAGATGGCGTGGCCTGATTGGGCCATGTCATCCGCAAAAAGACAAAACTTAAAAAAACATTGTAAATTCAATTAATAATAATAAATGATTTAATTAATTTTAGGTTATTAAATAAAAAATATTTGTTATTATATGAACTATTTTATTATGATTTTTAATTATTTTTATAAGATATAAAAATACAAGTTACGATTTATAGGCTATATAGGTATATATATATTTATATTTTATTTTTATTTTATGTATTTAATTTTTTTTATTTTTGTTTATTATTTTATAAATTTGTAAAATATTTTTATATACTTAAATATATTTTATTTTATTTTTCTGATACATTTTATACACCATATAAAATAAAAGTGTGAATTATGCAGGTTTGTATACAGGTATTATACCTATGTATGCTCTATACAAGTATTTTATTTTATATTTCTTTTGTGTTTTTATTCTGATTTTAATATACACATAAATTATAAATATTTACAAAATTATAAAAATATAAAATTATAAAATAGTGAATAAATAATAAAATGAATATTTTAATCTGTACAAGTATACAATAGGGTTCCAAAACTCAACTTTCAAACCGTAGCTCCACCAAATGCGAAACCACTGCCATTAATAGCTTATTTTAAATTATATACAATTAAAGGTGAGTTTGATGCATTTCAAGTTTTTATTAGGGAGATATAGATCTGTGAAGTTAGGATTCTGGATTTTTATTCAGATCATAACTTTTTATCTATGTATTATTTTAGAGTTAAATCAATTTTGTATTTTCTTTATTTAATTATCTACAACTTTCATGTACAAAGTTTCTTTATTTGATGTATAAAAAGTGGAACCAAAAATAGGTTCCAAAATGAATAAATAATGAATGAAATAAAAGGTATTTTTATTGTATTCTGGCCCTTATCTCCCCCTACTTTATTCCTTGTCGACCTAGTCATTGAGATGCCTAGGTCTCGGGATTTCTGGTCATAAAATATTTACAATATTTTATTATTTTTCTTTTCTTTTCTTTATTCTATAATTTTGGTTTTAAAAACTGCATTTTATACAATATTTACACAATGATGCATGAATGCTAAAATGCCTAAATTAAGCCTATTTACATGCATTTACTAGGGGTTTTAAGGCCAAAATGATAGAATAAAGATGATGAAATGTTGATTCTTCCGTAAGCATCGATCCGGGGTTGTGTAACTCTCGCATCAGTCTGGCTCCTACTGCTGCTGCCGCCGGCTGGGCTGGCTCATCGGGCTGATTGGGTATCTCTGGCCCGTCTCCTGCGGTCCTACACTGCTTGCGGTCGGCTCTCATCCGCTCCATCTCTCTCCTCATCTCAACCATGAAAGCTCCCTGGTCCCTAATCTGCTGCTGCATCATCTCAAGGGAATCTATCAAGGTGTTGTTGATCGCACCCTGGTCTAGGACGTAAGTCTGCTCTGCTCGTGGTCCTCCAGTGCAGTCGTCACTGCTACCGGCTATGGTCTCTGCAAAGGCAAAAGACCCAAGCTCAGGTGCTGAAATATAATCTCTATGCTGCTCTATCTGATCGGGCACCTCTGGACTGTCAGAAGAAAGGTGGTCGGGGGGAACAGGATGGAAGCGAACTCAGGTTCGGAGAGCGGGTCTCGACTCTCACGAACCGACCTAGATGAACGGTCCGGAGTGCTCATAAGCGGTGCAGCCAGAGGCTGCCTAAGGGACCTCCGACCCATCATCGTGATCTGGTGAGTCGGGCGGATGGGATTTGGAAAGCAAAAAGGATCTAGCAAACAAACCCACAATTCACCAACGTGATGCAAATTGATGACCGTAAGAGTTCGGTCTTTTATCTTGTCTTTTTATTTTGGTGATAATACAGTCTAACAAAGTGATTAAGCGAGCTGTTGGGAATCGAACGCCCCCAGGAGACTGTCCCGATCCCGAACTAGATCTTTCCTAACCAGTACAAGCCGCAGACCATTTACCGGCTACCCGATCGGCTCGCTCTGTTAAGGATATCGCGACCCGCTTTACCAGAGACCGGAGCGATCCTCACTGGAGAACGACTAGCCCAGAAGTAGTAGTCTAAAAGGGGGTCGGATGTGGCTCTACCTAGTGCGCGGGTCACTCTCTCACCCAATCAAACCATACAAGGAGGGGTTGCTGTCCCAATACAATTTTTTTGTGAAGTGTCTTTTAGGTACAATTTGCTTTAATAGTCCCAAATTTTATGGCTTTTCTTTTTTAGATGTTTTTCAAGCAAACAAATGCTAACAAATTTTTTCGGGTTCTCCAGATTATTTTAAGTCCAGAAAATAGGGGGAGAAGACGAAAAAGCCGATGCGCGATGAAATCAACGATGTATGCAGAGTAAGAAATGCGTACTTGACTCCAGCGTTCTACATGCAGGGTGATCCATGCATAAAATAAAGACAGAAAATAAACTACCTATATGATGCACGATAAAATCGGCCTTAGACGAAGCGATATCTACATGAGAAGAACCAATGACTAACGGGTCAACAGGAGGCGTCGGAGTCCGGTCTTGGATGCTGATCGGTGCCCGCCACAACGGGTCCTGCCAGCGCTGTGTGCGGCCTCTAGCAGCACGTGACCCCTCAGGTGACTGATGAAACTCAGTTTCATCATCTTAATATCACATTATTAACCCCCGTGCTTAAAATTGTGTCAATAAAACCGAGCTAAAATCTGTAATTAACAGATTCTCAAATAAATTAAAAATCACAAAAAAGGACAAAACAAAAATTCGTGGTATTTTTAGACTTAAAAATACCCTCAAAAATATTTCGGGTCTTTGTTTGATCTCATCTCCAGTTTTGATCAACTGGAACTTGTAGATCTCATCGAGATCTACAACTTTCATGTTTTGAGTTTTCTCAAATTCGGCCTTTTTAACCCTCAAAAATAAAAAATACTCTCCCAATAATCTGATTGGGCCACGTGGCCCGTTCTGGGTGAGCCACGTGGCCCGGTCGTCTTTGTCTTATCCGCCATCTTCCTAGACCGTTGGATCTCCCTCTGATCCAATGGCCATGCCTTCTCCACGCACGCTGATATTCCTGGCCATCTGATCATCCCCGGCCTTCAATCCGCACCGCTCGTTCGCGCCTCAAGCTGAGCGTGCCACGTGGCACATCATAGACCGCTTGATTGCGCCCCAGATCTCCCATCACAGCCGCTATCTCCGCACCAACCCTCAACCGCTTGATCAACTCTAACTTCCCATCCTAGCCGCTCGCCAGCGCTGCGGCCAGAGCTCAACACGTGGCAGCTCATCTACCTTCGATCGCTTCGCCATCGATCTAATCACACCCGCTATTTTGCGCCTAATCGACAACCGTTGGATCTCCAGATCCAACGGCCGTCTGTCATCGTCAACCTCCAGTTCTCCACTCGCCCCACGTTCCCCAGTGCGCCAACACCGTCCGCCCTTTCTATTTTACTCGAGTCTCCAGCCACCACCTCCACCATCTGGAAGCTCCACAGTCTTCTCCACTCTTCCTTCTTCTCCGCGCATCACTCCATGACCCACAACATCTTCCCAGTCGCCCCATCTTCGCCTAAAAACCCACGTCGACCACCACCATAACCGGCCTCTCGCCTTCTAAAAATACGCCGCTTCTCCCTCAATTCCCGGTTGTCCACCTATACGAGGGGAGTGGCCTAGCCCTCCTCCGCCTCCCTGTGACAGGGGGAGGCGGAGAGATCGAGCGAAGACGACCGTCTTCCCTGGTGCGACCCTCCGTCGATTCATGGCGGATCTGCGGCGCGCTCGCATCCGCTCGAGCTGCACGGACCGGCTGACCGTGTCCAGCGATGACCCGGGGCTCGATTCGTGCCCCAGCCCAAGCCCCCCGCTCCGCCTCCGACCAGGTAAGTCTCTCCGATCTCTTCTTTGAATTTTTGTTCAATTTCGTTGAATTAATTAGGGCTTCTCCGTCTTCTAGACCTTCACTAAACCCCCCTTTAGTTTCGCCGCATATCCCCCTTCCATGCGCATCGCATCCGACCATCTCCTTCCTCCTCTAGACCTTCAACCATCTCCGCCCACCTCCTCCGCTCCCACGGCGGAGGAGCTCCGAGCTCCCATTTTCTCCGTTCCTTGAGCTCTCACCCATTCACGCACGCACTTCTATATGCTTCGGCTAGGTGCTACTAACGCTGTAGGTCGTCAACTCGATCGATGGCCGGAGCCTAGTCAGAGCTGACTTCATCGACACCGCAGCTGTCATCCGAGCTCCAGTGAGCAGCACTAGAGTCTTCTGGACCTTCCCCGAGCTCCCTGCTTCATCGACGACTTGTCTTTGAGCTTGGGGGAAGTCCACTGTAGCCGGGAGCGAGCGGCGGAGCCGGAGCTACCTCGCCGGAGTTCCAAACCCGCCGCCAGCTGACGATGAAGGAGGACGTACATGTACTGTTGGATGATTCCTCCAGGCGTTCATCCAACAGCTCAGATGAGGCCATACAACCAATCCAGAAGCCTTTGGATCCTCACGATCCAAGGGCCGCTAACTGGCCACGCGTCGACATCAGAGCGTCCCCGAGCCTTAGCCATCGACCCTCCAGGTCTGGAGCACCCGAGCCTCCCCGAGCCTGCATCGAGCCTGAACCAACGTCCAAGCCAAGCTGAAGCAACACCGAAGCTCTGCCGAGCCCGAGCCAACCTCCGAGCCTAGATGGCGCGTGCCTGGCACGTGCACGTCTGGGCAATTTGTAGAGACGCCCTCCAAACTTCTCCATTTTGCATTCAGGTCCAGTTATCACCTGCCGTCCACGTGCAATGTGGTTATTTTGCAACCACACCCCTGCAGGATTCCATATTTGCAAAAAGGCCCTTGTGCGTGTGGGCAAATTACAGGGAAGGTCCTGTTCTTTTACATAATTTCATTTTAGTCCTCCCAAGGACCTGTATGCAATTCTATTTCCTGTTTTCTTGCATTTATGCCCTTGTGTTCATTCTAGCATATCTTGAGCATAGTGTATCCGATTCAGTTGATTTCAGTTCCGTTTCGAAGCTTTTTTGACGCACTTTCGAATGACATGTTTAATTATCAATTTAGAACACATTAATTCTGATGTATTATTTCATTCACCATGTGTCTCTTGAAGCTTTAATTTGTGTCTAGTCTAATTTTGTTAATCAAGCTTGATTGATTAATGGAAGTTGAAATTGACTCTTGTTTAATTTTGCTCATCATTTTTACCTAGGGCTTATTTCCATTGCATCACATGGCATTTATTTGCATGATAAAAATTGATAAAAAAATGCATGTTTATTTTAATGCATTGTTTTATTGTCTTGCTTGCTTTGACCTATAGATGCTTCAACTCAACACTTAATTATATAGATAGAAATTCGATTAATATTTCAGAGGCTCGTGTCCCTGAGTTCGACCTTGGTACCTTACCAAGTAAAATAAAAATCACGACCATCGCATTTTGATCCATTATATACATATTTAAATGAGGTGGTCGCTTTGATGAGTCTCGAATCGGCCCGACTACGATGGCGATTCCAAGTGCTAAAAACACTCTTTTAAAGGGCCGATTTCGCGCTTCATCAAATGGCGCCGTTGCCGGGGACACAGCTCATTTCTTTTATTTTTTTGGATTTTTTGTTTTGTTTATTTAATTAAGTGTATCTTTTTTTATAGGTCATTTTTGTTCATTTATTTTGCATTACAAAATTTTCTTTTCAATTGATCTCTAATCATTGTTTCTGTGGCAGGGCCCTTGATGGTTCAAGGAGGCGAGGAGCAAGATGCGACCCGCTGTGAGGAGCCGCAGAAGCATTCTTGGAGTACGTCGAGAACAAAGAAAAAAAATGTCTTGCATTTTTATTTCCATGCATGACCTTATAATAATTCGTCCTTTACATCAGTCTTCGATTGAAGACTCGTGAATGTAATCGAACGATCATGGTGGTGTGGGGATCGTCCCCACTTGAGTGTCGACCTAGGACCAGGCACGGGGCTCTTTGAGCGGTTTTTATTTTCCATATTTTTATGTGCTTGATCGTAGGTAGGACACACTAAATTATAGACGCACATAATCTCGCCTCACTTAGCCAAATTTAATGGATATCATTCCCCGCTAATAGATGCATGATTAGGTGCGGCTTTTTATCGACTTGCATACATGAGTTTTGATTTTCAACACGACCCAAGTTTTTCACGGATTTTTTCGCTAAGTCAGTGCATAATTTTTCGCTTAGCTTAAATCTTGGTTTTATCGAATACACGGTTTTTCTCGGTTTCTTTTTCCTAGCTTGATCACCTAGGTTAAATGGAAAAAAGGAATGAACGGTAGACGGTGATTTCTTGATTTATGTGCTAACCATAATTCACTGATAACCTAAAATAAAGTTGGGACTGTTAATTGCAAGTCAACATAAAATGAAGTAAAACTTTGGTTTTGGGAGAGCAACACCCGCGCATACGCTTTGATTTTCACTTCACATTCTCTTCGCGTAAATATCTAATGTTTTATCACCAATAAAACCGACAAGATAATAAACCAACTTCGGTTGGTTTCATGTGTGAGTTGGTGAAATTGAGGGAGTTGCTTGATTGATTGAGCCATGTTTGCTACACAGCCCAAATCCTTAGTCACTCCATTCATCTCCGCAGATTCAAACCGCTCACTTGTAGATCCATTCCTCTTCTTCGTTTACCTTTGGGTCCCTCCCAACATCAATTTCAATCTTTATACTTAGGCTAATCTCAGCCTAAGTATAGGGGGGACCCGAGTCCCTGTGATTTCTCTACTCATCTATCCTTGCCTTTATACTTAGGTTATTTCTAACCTAAGTATAGGGGGAGCCCCTCTTAGCTCCCGTATATCCCTATATATTTAAATGGACCTATGTACTTGTAACATCTAGTGCTATGAGGACATAGCAAAGTTTAAGTATAGGGGGGTATACCGTATATACCGTATATTTACTTTAGCTATAAACTGAAAAATTTGAAAAATTTAAAATTTTTTGGCTAAGGTAAAATTCTTTGGACTAAGAGAACTCAAATGATTTTGCAGCTTTTCGATATTATGTTACGGTATTTTTATAAAAATATTTTCGAAAATGATTTTTCCTTGTTTTGAAAAAATCTTTTGAAAATGTTTTGAAAAACTTTTCATTTGTGTGACATGGTTTTGAAAAATCTCCATCTCTTTTCAAGGAAAGTTGAGTCTAACTTGTGTTTTAACCTTTATTAAAATCCATAAAAATGAGAAAAACCCTAAACTCCTTTAAGAGTCATTGGTGACTACTAAACCCAATTAAGTAAGCCACGTTCAGTGAGGGTTCGTCCTTAGCAGATTGGATGGTTTAGAGGACATCGCGTAAGTCCCCGTCCTCAAGCAACGGGCTTCAGCCTGTACTTACATCCATACTGGCTGAACGTAGATGCTTAATTGAGTTTAGGCAGTTCTAATATCTCTTGAAGTCTTTAAAAAAGTAATAAAAAATGTGTCTTGTTTTTGAATGAAGAAGTTGGATTAATCCTCGACACTTACACTTCCACCCAGGATCTGAAATGATCAAGGAGACTTAGCTTTTTGAGGTCTTTGAGATTTTAGGTTAACCAGCCTTAGCCATCAGGGTCATACACTTAATCATCCACATTCCCCTAGGTTTCTAGATTTGCATGCTATATTCCATGCTTAGTCTCAGGCAAAAAAAGAATATGATTAGCACATCACATGCACGACTGTGGTTTTAATGAGATGAGTTGATTTTTCACTTAAGGAATTGGGATGAGGAAGTCAAGTTTGGATTTGATCTAATGATGCTCGAGGATGGGATAAAATCTTTGGAGGCTTCATGAAACCTGAGTGTCAGCAATATTAGCCAGTATGAGAACTTGGTTCTTATTCTAATCTCTTGACATTGACCTAAGTGCCAGGGTGTGAATAAATAAAAAATGTTGATCAGTGTGCACCAACTCTTGGTAAAAGCAGTGGAGCTAGCCACAAATTATACAAGTCAATGAAATTCAAAGAAAAGCTCTCATTCCACCAATTCAAATATCAAAGAGCTTCCACCAAAGGCGAGCTCTCCCAAACTTTTCAAAGTGTCCACTTGGACCACCGCTATTAGGACCAGGAGTCGGGCTTGCACCAAAAAAGGGCTCTGCATCGTAAATGCTACAAGTATGGGTGTAGAAGGTACGATAGGTACTCAAAAGAGACACACCCCAGTGTACTCCCAGAAAAACAAGTGCAGACGGCTCCAACTTCTCTTGACGGACGCACTGATCAACACCAAAAAAATGTGTTGCGTAAATGGCACTAGAGAGAATCCTTGTTCCAATGAGAGGGAGAGAAGAAATGACACAATCCCATGCCCTCCATTACTGGCCTGCCATCTATATTTTCTATGTCTGACAACTAAAGAGACGGAGGACTGAATGAAAGATTTGATTTATTCCCTAGTACCAAGGATTGGGTCCTTAGGAGATTTTCTCGGACCAAGACTTTGGGTGACGATTTGACTCTACTCTCAGAATTGCAGTCAACACTAAACTTCATATCCTTTAGTTTATATGTACATCAGAGAGAGTCTGGAGAAGTAGAGGAATTGGATGCCTCTTGATTAAGGCGGGGTTGAACTCTAGAATTTTGGATCTCTAAAGTCGAGTCAACTTGATCAGATTGGATCCTGTATTCACATGCACAAGGGGGTTAATCCAACTTAGTCATTCTTTTTGATGCTCGAGGACGAGCATAGTTTAAGTATAGGGGGTGATGAAACTCGGTTTCATCATCTTAATATCCCATTATTAACCCCCGTGCTTAAAATTATGTCAATAAAACCCAGTTAAAGTCCTGTAATTAACAGAGTCTCAAATAAATTAAAAATCACAAAAAAGGGCAAAACAAAAATTCGTGGAATTTTTAGACTTAAAAATAACCTCAAAAATATTTCAGGTCTTTGTTTGATCTCTCTCCAGTTTTGGTCAACATGAAACTTGTAGATCTCATCAAGATCTACAACTTTCATGTTTTGAGTTTTCTCCAATTCGGCCCTTTTAATCCTCAAAAATAAAAAAATACTCTCCCAATAATCTGATTGGGCCACGTGGCCCGTTCTGGGTGAGCCACGTGGCCCGGTCATCTTTGTCTTATCCGCCATCTTCCTAGACCATTGGATCTCCCTCTGATCCAACAGCCAGGCCTTCTCCACGCACGCTGATATTCCTGGCCATCTGATCATCCCCGGCCTTCAATCCGCACCGCTCGTTCGCGCCTCAAGCTGAGCGCGCCACATGGCGCATCATAGACCGCTTGATTGCGCCCCAGATCTCCCATCACAGCCGCTATCTCCGCACCAACCCTCAACCGCTTGATCAACCCTAACTTCCCATCCTAGCCGCTCGCCAGCGCCGCAGCCAGTGCTCAACACGTGGCAGCTCATCTGTCTTCGATCGCTTCGCCATCCATCTAATCACACCCGCTATTTTGCGCCTAATCGACAACCGTTGGATCTCCAGATCCAACGACCGTCTGTCATCGTCAACCTCCAGTTCTCCACTCGCCCCACATTCCCCAGTGCGCCAACACCGTCCGCCCTTTTTATTTTACCTGAGTCTCCAGCCACCACCTCCACCATCTGGAAGCTCCACTGTCTTCTCCACTCTTCCTTCTTCTCCGTGCATCACTCCATGACCCACAACATCTTCCCAGTCGCCCCATCTTCGCCTCAAAACCCACGTCGACCACCACCATAACCGGCCATTCGCCTTCTTCAAATACACCGCTTCTCCCTCAATTCCCGGTTGTCCACCTTTACGAGGGGAGTGGCCCAGCCCCCCTCCGCCTCCCTGTGATAGGGGGAGGCAGAGAGATCGAGCGAAGACGACCGTCTTCCCCGGTGCGACCCTCTGTCGCTTCATGGCAGAGCTGCGGCGCGCTCGCATCCGCTCGAGCTGCACGGACCGGCTGACCGTGTCCAGCGACGACCCGGGGCTCGATTCGAGCCCCAGCCCAAGCCCCCCGCTCCGCCTCCGACCAGGTAAGTCTCTCCGATCTCTTCTTTAAATTTTTGTTAAATTTCGTTTAATTAATTAGGGCTTTCTCCGTCTTCTAGACCTTCACTGAACCCCCCTTTAGTTTCGCCGCATATCCCCCTTTCACGCGCATCGCATCCGACCATCTCCTTCCTCCTCCAGACCTTCAACCATCTCCGCCCACCTCCTTCGCTCCCACGGCGCAGGAGCTCCGAGCTCCCATTTTCTCCGTTCCCTGAGCTCTCACCCATTCACGCACGCACTTCTATATGCTCCGGCTAGGTGCTACTAATGCTGCAGGTCGTCAACTCGATCGATGGTCGGAGCCTGGTCGGAGCTGACTTCATCGACACCGCAGCTGTCATCCGAGCTCCAGTGAGCAGCATCAGAGTCTCCTGGACCTTCCCCGAGCTCCCTGCTTCATCGACGACTTGTCTTTGATCTCGGGGGAAGTCCACCATAGCCGGGAGCGAGCGACGGAGCCGGAGCTACCTCACCGGAGTTCCAAACCCGCCGCCAGCTGACGATGAAGGAGGACGTACAGGTACCGTTGGATGATTCCTCCAGGCGTTCATCCAATGGCTCAGATGAGGCCACACAACCAATCTAGAAGCCTTTGGATTCTCACGATCCAAGGGCCGCTAACCGGCCACGCGACGACACCAGAGCATCCCCGAGCCTTAGCCATCGACCCTCCAGGTCTGGAGCACCCGAGCCTCCCCGAGCCTGCATCGAGCCTGAACCAACATCCAAGCCAAGCCGAAGCAACACCGAAGATCTACCGAGCCCGAGCCAACCTCCGAGCCTAGATGGCGCGTGCCTGGCACGTGCACGTCTGGGCAATTTGCAGAGACACCCTCCAAACTTCTCCATTTTGCATTCAGGTCCAGTTATCACCTGCCGTCCACGTGCACTGTGGTTATTTTGCAACCACACCCCTGCAGGATTCCATATTTGCAAAAAGGCCCTTGTGCGTGTGGGCAAATTACAGGGAAGGTCCTGTTCTTTTACATAATTTCATTTTAGTCCTCCCAGGGACCTGTATGCAATTCTATTTCATGTTTTCTTGCATTTATGCCCTTGTGTTCATTCTAGCATATCTTGAGCATAGTGTATCCGATTCAGTTGATTTCAGTTCTGTTTCGAAGCTTGTTTGACGCACTTCTAATGGAATGTTTAATTCTCAATTTAGAACACATTAATTCTGATGTATTATTTCATTCACTATGTGTCTGTTGAAGCTTTAATTTGTGTCTAGTCTAATTTTGTTAATCAAGCTTGATTGATTAATGGAAGTTGAAATTGACTCTTGTTTAATTTTGCTCATCATTTTTACCTAGGGCTTATTTCCATTGCATCACATGGCATTTATTTGCATGATAAAAATTTATGAAAAAGTGCATGTTTATTTTAATGCATTGTTGTATTGTCTTGCATGCTTTGACCTATAGATGTTTCAACTCAACACTTAATTATATAGATAGAAATCCGATTAATATTTGAGAGGCTCGTGTCCCTGAGTTCGACCTTGGTATCTTTCCAAGTAAAATAAAAATCACGACCATCGCATTTTGATCCATTATATACATATTTAAATGAGGTGGTCGCTTTGATGAGTCCCGAATCGGCCCGACTACGATGATGATTCCAAGTGCTAAAAACACTCTTTTAAAGGGCCGATTTCGCGCTTCATCAGTGACCAGGTTAGCCTTTTATTTATTAATTTTTAATTAGGTCCAAACTATGATCTAATAGGAGCAGGCAGATAATTAGGTATTTGGATCCTAATCAATTACGCGCACAATCAACAGGAAATCCTAAGCTAAGGCCAAAACCGCGTAAATCAGATAAGCAGTAAATAAAAAGCGAAAAATAAAGCAAAACCGGCGTAAATCATAGTGAGGTCTCCCGAGCATACCGGTGCTCGGTGAAACAGACCTCGCAATCACAAGTCTGGCTGAGAGTCTGGCTGTCCCTGTATTATTACAACATTCAAATAAAATAAAACTAAAACCTCTCCTCTCCCGCTCAACCTCTCGCTCTCTCCTGTGGCTCCGTACAAAAGGGAGCTACCTCCGGCTTCCGCGGTTGCTTCAACTTTCCGAAGAAAGCCGCCTTAGTCCTCGGGCCCTCGTAAGAAGTCAAACAGAAGTGTCAGAAACATTTATTATAAACTAAGCAAGGCAAAATAAAATATATGCAAAAATGGAAATAAAATAAACACACAAAATAAAAACAAACAAAAAATAAAATAAAATAAAAAGAAAATAAAAGAAAATCAAAAAGCCACGGAAAGCCGCAGACGAAAGAAAAGCTGCAGGAAAAGCCGCAAAAATGAAAACCGAATAAAAACAAAAATGAAAGACTACTAAGCCGTGCTCCCCAGCAACAACGCCATTCTGATGAGCCGAAAATCGGAGAGACTAAGGGAGATAGGAATCAATGGTCGTTGCACCTCAACCCCTCGAGTCAGACTCAACAAGAAAATCAGAGACCGCCAAATCAGAAAATAAAGCAATAAAATCAAAAGCGGTCCTCTTTATTTATTTAACCTGGTATAGCGACCAGGGTCGAACTCAAGGAGCACGGTTTGCCCAGATCGGCCTACGAAGTAGTCAAAAATAAAAGAAAATAAAAAGAGGTGTTTTTGGTGGATTTTTAAATGTTTTTAATTTTTTTGTATTTTTAATGATAAAGAAAATGTAAAAACAAAGGAAAAAACACACAAACAACAATTTATCTAACACATCAAATAAAATCAAAAAAATTAAATAAAATTGTTTTTGTGTTTTTTTTACATTTTAAAGAGTTTTTGGTGATTTTTTCAGATTTTTTTGATTTTTAGTTAATTTTATAAAAATAGAAAAGGCTGAAAATCAGAAATAATGTGCTGCCAAATTTGAAAGGCTAATTAAAAATAAATAATTAGCTATAAAAAGGTAATTTTTATGAAAAGTAGAAATAAAAACTAAAACTAAAATTGCATTTTTTTATTTTTATATAATTTTTAATAATTTTTATAAGGTTTTTAGGGTTTTTTTAATTTTTATGGGGTTTATAAATCCAAAAAGGATAAAAATTGGATAGATACTCAAAGACCCCAAAACAAATACTACCTAATTTTTTTGTAATTTTTGGATGATTTTTTATATTTTTACTTGATTTTCTATTTCAAACAGTAGCAAAAATGAAGGTTTTTGATTTTTTTTGAAATAATAAAAGCAACGAAAATGTCCCAAAAAATTAGTGAAATTTTTACACAGTGGCAGGAGCCACTGTCCAAATTTCACTTGATTTGGATTTAATTTGATATTTTATTCAACAAAAACAAAAGCCACAACACACAGAGACCTATACGCAAAGAAACAAAGTTTCAGGGCTAAATGGATAACACGTGTGAGAACTAGAAGGGCATCAGTGCAAAAATCACATCTATTCCACACATGTTCCAATATTGTATACACAGGGGTATAAATGTAATATTCAAAACATAAATATCAATCCAGAACAGTGACAGAACCCCAGCCCACATAATACAAAAAGCCCACAAGGTCACGTGCCTAGCACGTGGTTCACATTCAGAGGGACCAAAGTGTAAATCCTATTTATAAAGATATAAACTGTAACAACCAAGAAATATAGGATTACTACTGCAAAATG
Organism: Ottelia alismoides; assembly: GCA_037367405.1. NCBI lineage: Eukaryota > Viridiplantae > Streptophyta > Magnoliopsida > Alismatales > Hydrocharitaceae > Ottelia > Ottelia alismoides. Next base: position 169,536 of record JAZKJV010001037.1, on the reverse strand, counting down.
TCCACAAAATCACGTGTCGAAGCACATGTCTCCATAAAGTGAGGACTAAAAAGTAAATACAGGAATCTATAGGTCCAGATATGCAAATTAACCAAGTGTGCAAGTTTATTTAACAGACTAAATAAAAACTAAAGCAAACTGCAGGGGGTTGGGCGCAAGTTACCCAGCCAAGGCATGTGAGGGGTCCGTGAGTGCCAGGTGTCGAGCTTTGAGTGGCTGGCGGGTGCACAATCCTGATGACGTCTCTTAGAGAATCCAACGGTGCTGGCGCAAGGGAGAACGTGGGGCGCATGTGGCCGTCAGATCATGGATCTGACGGTCTGACGGTCGCAGGCAACGTGCAGCTTTGATGATATCTCGCGTTGAAGGACGATCCGACGGCTGAGAGATGCTCTGGAAGAACTCCTCCTGGGCGAGTTTCTTCGACGATCTGGAGGCGATCCAAACGACCGATGGAAGATCGGAGGGGGGTTCTCCTCGCGATGGCATTCTGCGTCGGGTGGTGGTCTCCGATGGAGCTCCCAACGCTCGGATCCTCCGGCAAGGGAAGAAGGACCTGGGCTGCTCCGACGAAGGGGTGGAAAGCGCGGCCAAGGGGGGGTTCCTGCGCTTATTAACCTGCAAAAGATAGCTCATGCTCGGAGGGACACTCTAACATGGCTTATTGGCAAAACGATAAAGGGAAGCGGTGTGAATGGGCGACAGGGGGTTCTGGTGGTGGTGGCGGATGGAACCCAACTCGATCTAGGCTCAGATAGCCCTGATCGAGGTGATCAGATCGTGGAAGGAAGGTGGCAATGGGTCGAGGAGTCGATCGGTACGGATGGGATGAAGTGATGGGGCTCCGGCCACTGAGGCGGAGCTGGGATGTGAAAATCGAATCTAAATGACGAAAATAAACCTGAAGGCGATACCTGATGGTCAGAGTCGACTGTGGAGGAGACGCTGGTTCTCCGGTGGTATTCGCTTCGATGGAGTGTCGCCTCCAGAGGCTCGGGCTATGCCAGCAGCGGAGCTCGACGACGATGGTCGTCGTACCTAGGCTACGCACCTCCAAATCCTCAATGCAACACTCACAATCACTCGTTGTCACTCAAGGATGACGGTGGAGGTCCTCAGAGTCGAAGACGGGAGCCAAAGGTGCGGCAAATGGCGGAAGAAGACGACGCTATATAGTGCCAGGGGTCCAACAAGAATGTTGTCGGACGCGCAATCCAATGTACGGATCCCTAAGAAGATTATCGGGCGTGGATCAGGGATGTATCGAGAATAATCAGGGCCCGGGGTTTAAGGGAATGGTTGGATCAAGGCACGATAAATGGGAGAAATCGGGTAAAAGTGCAGATCCGCCTGGAAGTGGTCTTGGGGGGAGAGTTGACCGGGGGTCAACAATCCCCCGTGGACCAATGAGAAAATAACATTGGAAAAAGATTTGAAAATTCAAAATAATGGTTGTTTAAATAAATAAATAAATTAATTAAAAATGATAATCATAATTATATAAAATAAATAAAATAATTAATTGGTAAAAAAATAATTAGCCAATTTAATGGTGGTTATTTAAGGTATACAATCAAATCTTATATACATGATAGGTTACAAATAAATAAAAAATAAATCAAATTTTCATAATTATATTAATTTAATTAATTAATGTTAGATATTAATTTTTTTGGTGATTTTTATATAAGGAGGTTAATTTTATACATATCATATATACATAATGCACCTTATACAGATGTACAAATAAGGAAATATTTTTAATTTTTTAAACAAAATTTATTTACTTTAAATAATAGTGAACAATATTTATAATTATTATATAATTTGTAAAAAAATAAAATAATAAATACAATAAATAAATGGTCAAATTACAAAAATCACTCCAGAAAACTATCTTTTCAACCTAACTTCAAAAATTATGAAACCACCGCCATTTTAAAGATAATTAAATTTAGAATACTATGGAAGTGAGTTTGACTCAATTTCAGTTCATATGGAGCCAGAATTGGTCTTTCAATTATCGCTTTACGGTTTTTCCGAATGTGGTTACTTTTATTCTGTACATGATTTTATTTTTCAAGTATTTTTATTATTTAGGAAATATTTTATTTACAATTTTTGTTTATAAAATTATTTAATTTAAGGTTAATTTATATACAAATTAAATAGTGTAAGTTTTGTACAAGTATAAAAAGAATAAATTCAAAATATTTATAAAATATATATTTTTTGGATTTTCTTATTTAAGACCCTATCCCCCCTACTTTATTCTTGGTCGATCAGATCAAGCCATGACCTTCTCTCAGGGTTTGGGTCAGCCTGTATCTATTACATATATACAATCTTTTTATTTTTTTTATTTTCCTTTATTTATTTATTTATTTTAGGTTAAAATAAAAATGTACAATATTTACACACAGATGCATGTTAGTAAGAATATGGGTTTATTAATATATACAACTATTTTATAAAGGTTTTTAAGAAAAAATTAATGAATGAAAATGATGAAATGAAGATTCCTCAGTGGATAATTGAAATCGAAAAGGGGAAATAGGGGATTGGGCAATATGAGACTTGAGAATGATTTTTAAAGCAAAAGGGTTTGCCTAAAAGAATATCTTCTTTTTCTTAATGGGTTCACCCTACGTATTAGGAAATTTCATGTATTTTAAGAAGTCATACAAACATATTTAGGAAAGAAGGATATATCTAACAAGTACGCTAAATCGATTAGGAAATCTCACATATCCTAATAGGTAGGTGGACCAGTTAGGAGAAAAAAAACCTTATCAGCTCTATCCATACATTAGAAAATATCTATGTCACTAAATCACCACTTTTTGATGGGGCAAAGTTGCCAGAATAATCAACAAAATGATTAGAGAACCAATAGGATATATACTGAGCTAAATACACCCAGGAGGAGGTGAGATTTCAATTAAAAATCCTTCAAAAGAACTATTAACCACAACAAAATTGTTCTATAATAATGATTATTTTGGAGACCATTTTTCTATCTTATGACGTTATTTATATAATAATAAATATCTTAATTTATCAAATTCAAAAAATGTGAAAATAATTATTATATATTGTAACAACAATTTATCTAATAATGTTATCTATCATCGTTCGTTTTAATTTTTTTACTCATTGTTCTCTAGAAATTACCAAAAGATAAAATTGTAAAAAAAAGAAATGCCTAACTATTGTTATGAGATTTTTTGTTGTGATATAGTAATGGATTTGTTAGTTGCTAAAATTTTATTAACTTTTGCAATTAATATAGTTATTTATTATTATTGATAATATCAAAAGGTATAATGATAATGTTTCAAATTATTTATTGTTATATGCACATTTATTGGAGTAATTATTCACCATGAAACTTAATAATATTTAAAATTAGAGATTCTTACACTTGTTCCCCTCCAAATTTCTACAAATACACTTATGCTTATACTTTTTTGTAAACATACCTGTGCCCTTGCATTCTTCTATTTTTAGTAGTTGTGTCCCTCCATTAGTTTGACCATCTATTGCATGAATCGAATCAAAGTTTATTCAAATCACGATTCATGAACCAGAAAAATTGCCTCTTTATTAAGGTCATATTATTGTAGTACAAGAGACAGATTACGAATCAATAACAACCACACCTTCGATTATGTGGAAGTTATTTTACTTGGTAAGTGTACCAAGGTTGAACACATGGACACGAGCCTCCTAGTTTATTTGTCAAAAAATATCGATTAAATAATGAGCAATTATATCCTAAATTTGGGTCTTCATATGCAGAGTTGATGCACAATACAACATGATATATGATGCTAAGATAAATTAGCATGATGCATGAAATTTTTATTTGGTTTTAAATGCAATTAAAATGAGAAGCAAGGTGTAGAATATGCAAGAGATCATTTTGCAGACAATAATGTACAAAAATACCCTAAAATAATACCATCAATGAGCAATCAAGTAGATGTTAATTTAAGAGAAATTGAGCATTAAAAATGAATAATGACATCAAGTATTGAAGAGCTATTGCCACTATAAATCTCAAAAAATAGTATCTTTAATTGATGTTAAAACATTAGATTAATGATGCCATTAGATAGAGAATAAAGAATGCAACACAATAAAACTGAAATAATTAAAAACGGAGTTCAAATGTTCAAGATATGATTAAAACAATGCAAGGTCATAAATGTAATAAACTGCATGAAAAAATGGATAAATATCACAAATAGGCCCCTAGAGGGACCTATTTGCAATTTCTATATGTTGGAGGGGCCTCCCTAAAAATACTCTTTGTGCACGAGGGCCTTTTGCAATTATCATAAGCTGGCTAGACTTTCATGTAAATTACCTAGGCGCACACATGAAGCATGCGCCTGGAGGACCTGGATGTACTTCTGGAAAATTCTGGGGTCAGCACTGTAATTTAACAAACCCCCCACATGTAGGGTATGCGAAGCCAAGTTCGGTGGGCGAAGTAGAGGCTCGGATCACGTGGCGGCTGCTGGCGGGTGGGGGTGGCTTGCTCCACTCGAGCCTGTAGGGTAGTGATGAATCCACGATTCATCGTCTTTATTCTTTTATTTTAGCCTCATTTCCTTAGTCAAATACCTGTAAATACCCACTAATTGCGTAAAATTACCATATTGCATGCATTTGTTAAAATTTCATTTTAAACACTTTTTGTACATAAATAAAAGAATAAAGAAGAAAAGAAAAAGAAAAGGATGTGTTTATGCAATAAATATAGACTGACTCGAACCCCGAGAGAAGGTCAAGACTTGACCTGATCGACCAGGAATAAAGTAGGGGGAGATAGGGTCTTCTATCAGAAAAGCCAAAAATATTTTGTAAATATTTTTCCTGTATATTTGTACAAAACTTGCATTATTTTATTTGTACATAATTTGACTTCAAATTATTTATTTTTGTAAATAAAAGTTGTTAATAAAAATGTGTTGTAAATAATAAAAATAAGTGTAAAATAAATTAATGTACATATGGCAATTAATCACCATCAGATAAAGCCGCAATGCGATCATTGAAACACCAATTCCATCTCCATATGAGCTCAAATTGAACCAAACTCACTTTCATCATTCTCTAAATTAAATTATCTTTTAAATGGTTGTGCTTTCATAATTTTTGGAGTTGCGGTTAAAAAGTCGGTTTTCTAGGGTGTTTTGTGCAGTTCAACCAATATTTATTGTACATATTTATTAATATTTATTTTTACATAATGAATATAATTATAAATATTGTTTTTATTAAAACTAAAATTGAAAATTAAAATATCTTTTATAAAATTATTTCCTTATTTGTACGTATGTACATTGTATTATATGCATATAATATGTGTATACAACTAACTTCCTTAAATAAAAATCACAAAAAAAATTTATTATCTAAGATTATTTAATTAATTTAATTTAATTACGAAATTTGTAATTAATTATTTGATTTATGTGATTTATTTGATTTATACACTTACCATGTATATAGGATATTATTTCATACCTTTAATGACCACCATTATGGTGGCTAATTGATTTTCATGACTTATTTAATTTTTTTAATTAATTTAATTCCGAATTTCGTAATTAAATAATTAATTATTTTATTTATTTAATTATTTTATTTAATTAACCAATAATCACTTTCTTTATATGTGAATACCTTCCTTTTTCAGTTCTCTTCTCTTTTTAATGGACTCCTCCTTCTTTCATTCCTTGATCGATCTTTGGTGGAGAGGAGCCCGATCTCCGAGAGGTTTCTTGTTGAAGAAGGGTGCCTAGCCTCTGAGACGTCCGATGACAGTGCGTCGGTCCTTGTCGAGGCCATCACAGTATTTCCAAACCCCAAGGTGAGATCCATTTTATTTCTTGTCTTTTCTCGTAGTTAAATCATAGATTTATTTTCTTCGTAGAAATAGTTAATTTTTAGTCATTAAAAATCTAAAAAATATCCACCACGCTTTGATCCGCCTCCGAACCTGATTTTTCATCTCATCTCACGATTTCTCCATTTTCACATTCTATCTCATGCAACCACTCATCATATTCGACCACACACGATGGTCGGATCCACGAATCCTTCTTTCATCTCGTCAAGATCCGTCCGTTCATGCATCCCATTATTGTGTATAAATAAAAAAATCATAAAAGTATTTTTCCTGTTTATCTCACATTTGTTTTTGCAAGAAAAATAAAAAAATAAATAATTTGTTTTTGTTATCTCTAATCTTTGTTTTGCATGAATAAATAACAAAAAAACAGTTGTTTTTTAACCTTTGTTTTGCAGGTCAAAATAAAATAAAAAAACAAAAAAAATTATTTTGTTGATTACATTTCCTGTTTACAAAAAAAGAAAAAAAGAAATAAAAAACAACAATTTTTTAGCTATTACTGTTCTGTTTTACAAAATCAAAAAAAAAAGAAAAAGAAAAAAAATTATCACAACTGACGCACGACCCGGGAGCCCCCGCCAGGAGTCGATCTTCACCGCTGCCACCCGTGCACGGGCTCTCCACGGCCCGATCCTTCGACTGCCCTCAGCCGAGGCTGCGCCCACCTCCGCCCGCGATGCGTCCTCCGCTGCTATGCCTGCCTTCATCCGCGTGGTTGTACGCCACCGCTTGGCCCACACTGCCCACGAAGCTGTGCCTCTCCTCCCCTCTGTGTCAACCACCGCCGCAGCGCGGTGCCTCCAGTCGCACCACGCGACGCTGTGCCGCGCGCCCAGAACGTCGCCCTGCCACGCATCTCCCTCAGGCGATACGCCAACAGCACCGCCCCATCGTTCCTCCTCTGCACCGCCCCAACGCGCCGCGAAACCTCCCACGTGGTCGCGCTCCGTTCACCAGCCCCGTGCCCGAAGTCGCTCCCCCCAGCGCAGCCCTCCTCCCTCCAACACTGCACCCGCCTCCAGGCCATCCAGGCACATCTAAAGCCGCGCCCTCCAGTTCCACCGATCGCCGACGCCACCCGTGTCCCCGACCACACCGGCCTCCGCCGGCCTGAGCACCGCGCGACCCTGTCGCTCCCTTGAGCGGCAGCGGAGGATGTCCCTTGGTGGATCCCCTTGTTGAATAAAGCTACTGCAGGAAGCCGTAGCAGGGTTTTTTTTAAAAAATCTTTGGGTAAATTGCGATTCTGATCCCAATTTTTATTTCTGTTAATTTTTGTGGCTGAACTTTAAACTAATTACATTTCAGTTCCTGTTTGCCAGACAATAATTTTTCTTATCTTCAGAATGAAATAAATGTTTATCATGCTCTAAAAGTCTTGAGAAAATTTATGGATGTTTCTGCTGTAGCTTTTAACCTTGTATAAATTTTTCATCAAATTTTATTGTCATTTGATATTTTTAAAAAATAAAAAACAATAACTTTTTGCCTGCCTGAAATTGCAAAATTCATAAAAATTCGAAACATTGCTTAAAAATTCCAAAAAATAGAATAAGTGTGTTTTGGTGTGTTCTAATTTCTGTCCAATTTTTGTGCATAGATCATTTATAAAACTCCAAAAAATTGCTAAATATTCAAAAGTTTGTAGAAAATTATAGAAAAAATCAAAAAATCTAATCTTGGTTTCTGATTGTAGATATTTCTTTGTAGTTCATTTTAAAAATATTTTTCAAGAATTTTGGGCATTTAAAGAATTTTTAAATTGCAAAATACTCCTTACTGTGCATAGTTTATCATGTTTTTCACCGTTTGATGTTTAGAAAATTAAAAAAACACCAGAAAAATTCAAAAAAACCACCAAAAACATTTTATAATATATAAACACAAAACATTTTATTAATTTTCTGAGTATTTTTGAATATTCTGAAAAAATAAAAAAAGAGTGTATGTGTGTGTTTTTATCACTTGTGCATCTTTTGTGCTTATTTTGAAAATAAAAAATAAAAAAATAAAAAGCACTAAAAAATTCAACTCTGAAATTTGACTGCTTAGTTTTTAAATCGTGATCCTTGTGTCCGACCCTGGTCGCTATACCAGGTAAAAAGAATAGTGAAAACCGCTTACATTGTTTTTCTTGATTTTCTGAGTGGTTTAATTATTTTTCTCGTTGACTGATTCGAGTGGTTGAGAACAACGACTATTTGCATATTATTTTCCCATCTTAACCTTGTTGAAATCCGTGTCATCAGGTAGGTAGGGAGGCTCGGGCAGCATCTGGGTCGTCCGATCTAAATGATCTGACGATACCAACTTTTCTGTCTCCGCCTTTCCCGCTGAAGAGGGTTGTGCTCCGACGACCTCCCTCGAGCACCACCGGTGTTGTGTTCGATGGTGAATGATTGCGGTAGCTCGGGGAAGGTTCAACGAAGGTCGGGCTAGCATTGCAGAGGAGCTTAGGTGTCTGAAGCGGTGTAGCGGTGCTCCCTCATCGAAGATGGAGGAGCACAAATCCGAGGTGCAAGGTTCAGACCATGAAGGTACGTGCAAAATGTTAGCAGGGAGGGAGAATAGCTGAAGCGTAGTGAATAAGTGGCAGGCATCGAAGGCGAAGAAGGTGAGTGTGTGGAGTGGAGTCTCCTCCGCTGGAGGTGGAGGAGACGACCCAGGATGGAAGGAGATTTTTAAGGAGGAAGAATGTGAGCGGAGGGTATTCGCAAGGATTACAGAAGTGTGGCATAGCTTAAGGGATGGTCTTAGTGGTCGGAGACTGTGTGTATACGGTGGGATAATTAAGAGAAAAGTTAATGCAAATAAGGGGGAGAGTACCTGACTGGAGATTCAACGATGGAAGAATGGATTGGATTGTGATGAGGTTCTGATGAACCTCGGGTCATCACGCGACTCGCTCAACCACGACGAGGTGCTCAGCGAACGTTGGAGGCACCGTGACATGGCGGAGCCGTCATGGGTCGACACCGACTTGAAAGCGCCAATATGGTGGAGAGCCGACCTTTGTTTGTTACAAGGAGAAGGAGAGGGGAAAGGACTTAGGATCCAATATGGTGGACGGGGGGAAAGAAGAGGTGGAAGGGTGGTTTTATAGGTGGCGATGGTGGTTTCAGAAGAGGTGGCACGAGGCCTTTGAAATGGCCGTAACGTAGAGATGAGATGGAGATGGGGACGTTAGGGTTTTCACAAAGATGGTGGGTGTGAAGGCTATGTGCATGCGTTGTTAGGTCATGGAGAGGCGTCGAGGGTAGGATGTTAGAATTGGAAGTAGGTGAGGTGGTTACTGGCGTAACGGACAGGAAGGAGGCGCTTGGAGGAGGAAGAAGGGACCTTGGATCATGTTATTTTTAAGGTTTTGTTATTTTGTTATTTTTAATTTCTTTTAGAGCCCACAATAAATATATACAATATTTATCTAAATTCTAATGATTTTTAATAGATAAGAAAACTAGAAAATGTTAGTATTAAATACAATAATTAGTGTTAGCTTTTTAGTGTTAATTATACACAAAGTATACATAGTTGATAAAAGTCAATAGAAATGAATTAATTGTAGTTTTTATGAAATGTTTAAGCTTGGAGATAAATAAATGGATTTCAATATGATGCATTCGAGATTCATCATTGCCCTATACTTAAATCATGCTTACCCTAAAGCATTTAAAGAATGAAGGAGCTGCATTAATTCGTAACAGTGCATGTGAATTTTCAAGGCTCAATTCATCAAAGACCCTCAATTTAAGCGATCCTAAAATTTTGTGCTCAATCAAGCTCTAGTCAAAAGGAATCCAACTTCTCTAATTATCAGGCTCTCTGCTTGTACATATAATATAATGATATGACTTTAAGAGTACTGCATGAGAGTCGAGTTGAGATGTCACCCAAGGTTATGTCGAGGAGACTCTCCTCTAAACCTAATTCTCAACACTATGGAATAAGTCGGTTCCTGCATTCAATCCATCATCTCATTAGTTTGTCAAACTTGAACGTGTAGATGGAAGGCTACATGATGGAGGGCATAAGATTGCGTATTTTCTTCTCCCCGTCACATTGGAACAAGGGTCCTCTCGAGTTCCTTATTACTCAAGTATATTTTTGGTTTTTGATCAATGTGTCTATCAAGATAATTCGGAGTCGTCTGCACTTGTTTTCCTGGGAGTACACAGGGGTGTGTCTTTTTGAGTATCTAAGATACCTTCAACCCCCAGACTTATATCACTATACGATGCAGAGCCCTTTTTTAGTACTAGCCTGACTCCTTGGTCCTAATAGCATTTAGTCCGAGTGGACACTTTGAAATGGCTGGGAGTGCTCGCCTTTGATGGAAGCTCTTTTGAATTTGTAATTGTAGTGATAGCGATTTTCTTTGTATTAGAGAACTTCTCTCAAATTTTATTTCATTTCTTGGCTATCTTCACTGCTTTTACCAAGAGTTAGCGCATACTGTTAAATAATTATTTAAGTTTCATCACACCCTGGCACATAGTTAAATACCAAAGAATACCATGCAAACTTGTTCACATACTAGCTAGTGTTTTGCTGACACTCAGGTTTCTTGAAGCCTTCATTGACTTTATCCCATCCTCGAGCATCATTAAATCGGGTCTAAACCCAAATCTCCAATCCCAGTTCCTCAAGTGATAACTCAACTCATCTCATCAATAATGCAGTTGTGAAAGTGATGTGTTGATCATATTCTTAGAAGGTAGAGATGAAGAGTGCAATAAAGCGCTCATATCTTTTAAACTAGGTAAGTGTAGATTATTAATTTTCAAACCCTAATGACCAAGTCTGGTTAACTCAGACTCCCAAGATCTTAGAAACCAAGTGTCCTTAAATTCTCAAGCCTTGAGTGATAGTGAATGTGTCACGAATACACCAACTCCAGAGTTAGTGAATTTTTGTGATTTTTTAGTTTTGCAGTTTTTATGGATTTTTTTAATCTCAAGAGAAATATTGACTTGCCCAAGCTCATATGAATAGTTGCATCCATTTTTAGCCAGTGTGGGTATAAGTGAGGATAGTTAAATGGCTACCAGTATAACTTCAAGATGGTGTCATTCGCATTGTCTTTTAACCACCCACTCTGCTAAGGGAGACTGAAGTTCCCTCACTAAGAAATGGCTACTCATTTCTAAGCTCAATAGTCAGAATCACTGCTCAAGAAAAGATTTTAATTTTTCATATTTTATGGAGTTTTTTATAGGGTTAATTATATTTACAAAACAATTACTCCCTCAATTTTGAAAAAGATTTCTACAACAATTTTACATAACTCAGTTCACAAGAATACTTAAACCCTATCCCAAAAAAGTTTCAAAAATTTCAAAATACGAGCTATGTCTAAAGTATATGTAATATATACGGTATACACCCTATACTTAGCTTTTGTTATGTACTCATAACACAAAGTGATATGAAGACATAGCTCAGGTCAAATACAAGGTGATATAGCAGAACTGACTCAGACGACCCCCTATACTTAGGTCAAAATGACCTAAGTATAAGAAGACAAGAAGATGAAAGAATGACTCAGGTCCCCCTATACTTATGATGCAAATAACCTAAGTATTGGATATGTAAAGAGGATGAGGAGACCCAAGGTGAATAATCATTTACTATACAAGGTTCCCCCTATACATAGGCTGAAAAGTAGCCTTAGTATTTGGATGTGAATTTCAGGCTGGGAACCAGAGATCAGTTAGGGTTAGAGGGTGGAGTGTATTTACATAGATGTTTGGATGGAGATGGGGGGAGGAGGGGAGACCATCTAGGGTTACGGGAGGGCTGGGCAGAGAGGACAATCAAGCTCAACCAAGCAAACAATACCCCATGTTTCACCAACACACACATAAAGAACAACAAGTGTTAGTCATTTATCCTACCCATTTTATTGGTGATCATTCAAAATTCAAGCACATTATACATGTTTTACAGCTAGGTTTTTGGAACTATCCTAGGGATACGTCCTCACCTCTCAACATTCAAAACAACCTGCATGCAATAATGGGGTTTGCTCTCCCATAAACCAAGAGTGAATTTTATTCTTTTTATTTTATCAACCACAATAACAGTCCCAATTTTAGGTTTAGGTTATCACCAAAGTTAATGTGAATACAAGTCAAAACGCATCGTCTATCAGCAAGTCCAAATTTTAATATCCTTAAGTGACAAATCGGGTGAGGATTGTGAAAAGCCATACTATTAGTAAAAACCATGATGCATGCTTGAAAGAGATGCGTACAGTTCCTTCAAACAAGACTGAATTTAAATTTATCGTTAAATGCATGCAAGTTGATGAAAACCACATCCAAAAACATGATACTATTTGCTATCAAGAAATGAGTTGAATTTAGCTAAGTATATTGATGTCTAGTGCATCCCATTGGATCAATGAGATAAAGCGGATCTCCCAGGTTCTTAATGTGTATCCTACCTACGATCAAGTACAAACAATATAAAGAATAAAGTCAGCTCAGAGAGTTGTGTGCCTGGTCCTATGTCGACACTCAAGTGAAACCCACTCGAACTAGAGTGAGACTTTACACACCAACATGCAAAGGTTCATGTCTAGAGTCAAATTTTTATTTTTCAGTCAAGATGATGGGTAGGCAATTGCTTCGGTCAACTTTGGCCAATCCTCTCTCTCGCACCCCTACCCATTCATCTAGATCGGTTCGGGATGTCCCTCTTCCCAAACCAAAGTCCCATAATGTCTCCTCTTTTAGGCGTGACTCCGACCCTGGAAGCTCCGTTCCTACTCCATCTTCTTCTCCACGATTGATGAATCTATGATTCTCACTCTTTATTCTTTTATGTTAGCTTTATCGTTTTGCAAAAACATCTATAAATACATGTAAATATAATAAATTACAATTGTATATGTCCTTTTTAATGCTACATAATTAACACATATTTTCAAAAAATAAAGAGAAAAAGAAAGAAAGAAGGATGTAATTATGAAATAAGAACAGACTGACCCAACCCCCGAGAGAAGGTAAATAAGTGATTTGATTGACAAGGAAGAAAGTAGAGGGAGATATGGTCATTGTATAACTACTTAATACCTAGACCTATATATAAATATATTTAATGCATACTTTGTACATATTATATTTTTAACATTTTGTGCATACACTTAAAAATAATATAAAAATGAAATAAAAATTAGAAAAAACAAAATAAAAGAAAAAAAACCAAAAGTCATTGTACAAGAGACACACATGTATACATTATATAGAACATTTATTTAATTAATATGCCTACTTATTTGATAAAAATCAAATAAAAATCGTTTGTATTCCTCAAATTATTTTATAAATAAATAAAATATAGAATAAAACATATTTTTTGTAAAAAAATAAAATAAAAATATATGTATATAATATATAGGTATATTACCTTGCACATACTACATAAGTAAAAATCACAGGAAAATAGTTTGAAAAATAATAAACATTTTCATTTTATTGATTTTTTATTTTGAAATCATGTGTTAGTTTTTATTCAATATTCTTCCATTTTTGTAAATCCCTAATTTCTGATTCATCCATGTGGGATTGTTGACCTCAGTCAACCTTCTCCCCCCGCTGACTCGACTCGACATATACTTCGCTGGACTCGATTTCTCAGAGTTTTCCCAGTCTGATCTGATCTCTATCGCCCTTGCTCTTTGCGATTGAATATTCTCTTAGGATATGTGATCCTCACAGATCCCTAGGAGAGATCGGATCCACCTAGGGTTTTGCACGTCTCGCCGATCTTTCTGAAACCCTAGGCACCCCTATAAAGCATTGCATCCGCTTCTCGAGCTCAACAGCTCATCCCTCACGCCTTCTTTCCTCCACTTGCTTCTCCAGAATATTGACATGGTTCTCAAGGAGAATTTGGACACTCTGATCGGTGCAGGGCTCGACGTTACTTACCTCGTGGCCGGAGCTCTGCCACGATCAGCCTCTTCTGCTTCCCGTCATAGAATCATGGCTAGAACATTGCCTCTACCTTTGCCATTCTCTATCATTCGCCTTACATTACTCAGGTACCTCCCATTCCCTTTATTCCTGCTCTTCACTTCGATTCAGATCACCAGCCATCCTCCACCTCTTAAGCTTCGATCACCATGGTCAGAGCTCCATGCTCGCCCCCATATGCATCGATCTTCGCCTCGTACCACCACCATCCTTCTCCCGCAGCCTGATCCCCCAGAGTCTCGCTCAATGGAGCAAGATTAGGAAAGGTTCCTCCCATCTCCTACGTCCGGAACAAAATGACCCACTCCACATCACTTATCTTCACATTTTCAAGCCATAACGTTGCCGAAGCAAAGCCTCAGAGTCCACCTTTCCTTTGCAGGTACCTACATGCTCGACGAGGCACGGTTTGAGCCCCATTCCATGGGGCAGAGCAGCTCCAGGTAGAGCACTACTGTCTCTACCTTTCGATCGTGAACTCCTCCATCCAAGAATTCTGGTCAATGCGGAGAGCCCTCACGATGGTGTTGGACCTTTTAGAAAAGTCATTGGAGTGGATCGTCTTCCACGTCCGGTTGAAGTTTGCCTGAGCGGAGTTCTTCCAACGCCCCCTTCTGCCATTCTATTTGAAGATAGAGCTCTAGATCAGATCGTGCTCGTCTGGTCACGCCTCGCCTTTAGCCGTCTGATCAAAGCTGATCCCTCATCTGCGTCGCCCGATCGATCACACCTATAGATCGTTGGATCAGACATGGAGTGTCGGATCTAACCGCACGTCCCCAGCAAATCCTAAACCATCAGATTAGCTTTCCAGCATCTCATCAGAGCAATACACCAGTGCAGAGTCCTAAGCCGTTAGATCGAGCCACATGTAATCCCTGTCGATAAGGGTATATTTCATTTCTGCCCAACCTTTTCTACTATTTATCTTTAGGAAAATAAATATATATGTAGTTGAGAACATTCGTAGTTACCCTGTAGTTTCCATATTTGCTTTTTAGTCCATCTAGGTTAGAGTCATGTGCACCGACACGAGTTTTCTAGGTTGTTTACAGTTTCTATCTTGAACTTTGTTTGTGTTATGGAATGAATCTTTAGTTTTGGAAATTACATTTATACCCCTGTCTGCCTGATTCACGTGATGTACATGTGTTGTATGGATAAATTGTATAGTGTCCCCCTATAGTTTTTGATCTTGTTATTCCAGAGGCCCATAAACTTAAACTAATTATAGAGGTTCCCTCTATGCTATTTTTAATTATTTGTCTTTTATTTAATGTAATAAATATTAAATTAACTCCAAAATTTGCCTAAGAATTACCTATAGTCTATGATAGCATGTTTTAATTGTGGAAATTTTTGTGTGTTAATTTGCATGCCTTTTGTATTATTAAAAATTCAAAAAGTCTTAAAAACAATCATGTTTGCCTTATAAAAATAATAAAAAAATTCGAAAATATATCCACAAATTCTAAAACAAATTAGCGTAGTTGTCTTTTATTATCTTTAAGCTTCGGTATCATTTTCGCTAAAAGACACCTTAGAAAAACCTAAAAATTTGCAAAACACTAGAAAACTTATAAAAATTATATAAAATCATAGAAAAAATCCAAAATAGTGATTCTAGTCTCTGTTTGTAAATATTTACTTCTATTTTATCATAAAAATCACTTTCAAGAGTTTTGGTAATTCATTTATTTTTAATTTGCAAATTACTACTGGCTATTTAGTGTTTGTCTATTTTATCATTTTTTTATTTTTAGAAAATCACAAAAAATCTGAAAAATATATAAAAATTATCAAAAACACATTAAAACATATAGGACTAAAAAATATTTTATTGCAATTTTCTGAGTATTTTTGACCCTTTTGAAAAATACAAAAATAGTGCTGGTGCGTGTCTACTTGTTTTCTTTTATTGCAAAACTAAAAATTTGAAAAATAAAAAACCACTAAAAAATAATAAAAGTCTTTTATCTCTGAAATCTTGTTGCTTAGCTTTTAATTATGCTCCTTGTGTTCGATCTTAGTCGCTATACCAAGTAAATAAAAGTAGCGAACCACTTACATTGACTGTTTGATTTTTAAAGTGGTTTATTTTCTCAATTCATAGCTTGATTGATTAGGGTCATGACAATATTGATTAATTGACAACTTAACCCTAGTTATTCGGACGGTTGTCAGAATGGCACCGTTGCTGGGGCTCTTTCTTTTTCTTCTTGTTTTGCAAATAAAACATTTTTACAAACATTATTACAAAATATGTACACAAATAATTTTTGTAAAGATTTTTGAAAATGTTTTCAAAGAATTTTCATTCATGATTTATAAATAATATCCATGTTATAAAGTATGAGTTATGGCTAAAGTATATATACAATATATACAACACCCTCTATACTTAGATCGAACAATGTCCTTAGAGTGATCAGAGAGCGATGAAGGAAGACATAACTCGTGCTGAGTATGGGGAAGAGAAAAGAATGCTATACTACAACGACGAATGAAAGAATATAATGAATAGAAATTGGTGATCCCCCTATTCTTAGGATCAAGTAATCCTAAGATTGTACAAAGGAGGGAAAATTGAGGGGGTAAAATGTACCGACATTACCAACCCTATACCTAGGGTGAAATATCCTTGAGTATAGGCAGTAAAAATAGAGGTAATGGAGAAATGGAAAATTACAAGTTTAATACCCCCTATACTTTGGATCAAGTACATCGTAAGTATAGCAAAATCATAAGATGGATCCGAGGTATTAAACCAAAAGAATGAGTGATATAGACAATATGGAACCATACAACTACGGAGAAGAAGTGAGAATCATGTATGAGATGCAGGTGATGTGAGTCAAATATCACATCTCATACAAAATGAATAGGGGCAACGTCGACGATCAGCGGATCATGATCAAGATATAGCTTCAGGTGCTAACCATTGTCTCGAAAGGTGGAATTAAAATACAATTCAGATATATCAATGCTGCCATTGTCATACACCTTTCTCACCAACTTTGGTCCCTTCCATTTACTATGTAATTTCCCTAGAAATAATCATAACATTACATCAAATAGCCATACTCTTTGATTGGGCTCAATCTGTTTATGGCTGATGTGAGAATCATGCCATGTCTTTACTCTATCCTTATATTGTAGGCTACTCGAGAATGCAGTGTCTCTCAACTCCTCTAGGGATGCCAATTCTGCTCTCCTCCGGTCTCCTACACTCTCAGAATCCAATAATATCTCAATGAGTTGATGAATCCATGATTCATTAACTTTTCTGTCGCATTTTGTCTTAAAACCCTTAACAAATACATGTAAAAACTCACTAATTCTCATACTTTAACAAAATCCCATTCATGTGTAAATATTCACTTTTAACCACTAAATTCATGTAAATAAATAAAGAACCAGAAAAAGAAAGATAAAGGCATGTGGAATATATGTATATATATGTAATATGACTTAAACTATAAATATAACTGTAAGATATATTTATAGCCAAACCCCCGAGACCAAGTCAGCATGGATTGGTCGACAAACCAATAAGTAGGGGGAGATAAGGAAAGAAAACCCAATAAAAATAATTTATCACATGAATACACACTCTTCACTATTTATAAAATAAATCCAAAACTTCAAAGAATTTTAATTATTTCACCTTAACTTATTCTTCATCAAATCTTTCTCCTAATTATTCATAAAAATGTAAATAAAAATATAAAAATAAGTTAAAAATAGTACCTTGTAAATATGCCAAGAAACTCAGCTTACAAATTGTCAAAATCTCAACTTCCGAACATCATAACTTCCTCATACGAACTCCAATTTCACTCTACTCACCTTTAAAGTTCATAAAATAATATTATCTAATTAATAAAGGTGATTTCACTGAATTCGGAGTCCGTTTGCAAAAAGTCGGTTTTGGGACCAAAAGACAAAGGGGTTTCTGGGCTATTTATTTTATGTAACACACCTTATTTATTATTTTCTTAATTTTATAATTTTTAAATTATTTCATGATCTTGTAGATTCATCATAAATTATTTCATAATTTTTGGAGACTATTTATTATTTTTATAAAATCAAACAACCCAAAATATAGGTATAATTGACCTATATAGACACTTACTCTATTTATTAAAATATGTAAATTAATTCATAAAAATCCATAAAAATTCATACAAGTCTTATTTAATACCCTAATAATTAATAAAATATAAAATTAATTTCTACTTTATTATTTATTAAATTAAAAATTCAAAACCTCTTTATAAATACATATTTATTAATAAAATATTTATATTTTAAATAATATTTATTATTTATTAAAAGTAATCATACCATAATTTAGAAAATAAAATTATTTAACTTTCTTGTATTTATACCTACTTTAAATAATGTAATTATCTATTTTCTATTTAATTTATAAGTATTTAAAGGGTCTGGGCGAACCAGGTGCTGACACGTGTCAGCACCTGGAGCTTCTTCTTCAAGAACCTGTTGCACCTAACTTCTGCTCGACCAGCCAACTTCATGGATTTTTCCCGCGCAATTCCTAACCACTCCGACCGATCTAGACCCTTAGATCTATACTCCTAACAACCCTCTAACTCGCCCACCGTCGATCTAACCTTGGAGCCCAAGTTAACCCTCCTATTTAAAGCCCCCAAGGTCGGCCATTAACAATAACTTTTCCAGCCTCCAAGCTTTCCAGCTCCAGTGGCCCGAACCCCCATCTTCTTAGCCTCGCCCTGCTTGCTCAGGAGGTGACAGCTCCGCTCGAAGGCGTTCGCGAGGAGGAGGGTACATCGGAGAAGAGTTCCAAGGCGTTCTTCAGCCTTGCATCGCCGCCATCGCAGCGTGAAGCTCCGGCCAAGGTCGTCCGTCGAGCATCTTTCTCCAGGTAATACACCTGGAACTCATAGGCCTACTTCCTCCATTTTACAATTTCGTTTCTCGATCTCCGAGCCACGATTAGCGTGGCTAATGCATGTTTTAGATAGCCTAATCATTCACGTAATCCGCACAGTCGATATCCTTCCTCGATTCATTTTCGATTCAATTCAAATCAATTTCAAAATATCATCATCTTCTTGCATTCTGGTTGTTTGGCTGAAGTTTATGTTTTTTCCAAACTTTGGGGCTTGATATCTTAATATCTCGGCCGATTCAACAAGAATCGAGCACCTACATCTATTGTTTGCAGATCCATCGTCGTCGCGAAGCATTAAGATCGGATCAAGAGCTCGTAATCATCATCTAAAAGCACTGCAAAGAGGTCTCGCCACGACTGATTCAGCTCCAGGAAGTTGAAACCATCGTCTTCGACGCCCTTCCGCCGCCGCTTGGAGCGTCGCCACCGCCATCTCTACCGCAGGCGAGCTCGAGGGGTGGAGGAGCCACCCCTCTGGCCCCGCCGGAGCGTCAGAATCTTCGCCGGCCGGTTGCGATAATTTGGAGAAGAAGGCGTCGCTGCCAGGAGTTCCAACTGCTCAAGAACGTCCAGTGCGCAGTCTTTCGACACGTGGCATCGCGAGAGCCGTCTGATCGAAGCCTTCACGTTTTAATCTTGGCCGTTCACAGCGAAAAGGTGGAGAAATTACATCATAAGCCCAGCCAAACTTCCAGATTTACATCCCGCCGCCCAAGTTTTTAATAATTACATTTAGGTCCCTCCGCAGGGACCTAAGTGTAAAACTTCTTGTAGTTTTCTTGCAGAACAGTCCTTGTGGACCATTTTGAGAACAATTTTAATTAGTTTTTTTACGCTTATGCCCCTGGGCTGTAGGGGCTGTATCTTGTTCGTTTGACCTCGGATTTCGACGATTCTTGGAGGGTAGTTACACAACTACCCCTGCTATCTAGTATAAAGTTTTCGCGGCTTTTCGACGAGTTTTTAACGTGTTTTGATTTTCTCGAAAACCGCCTCGTTTTGTTTCGTTTTCTTATGTAGTTCGAGTACGCGGCTCGAACCTCGTTCACCTATATTATATAGTATCACCTATATTCTATCCACCTACTATATAATAAATAAATCTTTTGAAAAATATCCCTTTTTTGAAAATTAAATAAAAATTTGAAAAGAATAAAATTAAATAAAAATAACAAAAATTAAAAATCACCAAAAAGCGTTCTGACTTAGAGAAGAATTAAAATAAAATTACGAGAAGAGAAATTAGGGAATATATTCTGCCTCCTTGAGTTCGACCCAGGAACACTTGCCTGGTTAAATAAATAGTGAACGGTTTTCCTATAGAAAACCGTAAAATTTGTTTGATAGGTCTAAAGATCGAAACACTTTCTGTTTCGCGGCTTTCCGCTACAACCGACACTTCACTCTCTTCTTTAATAGAAAGTGAAAGCCGCGAAACTCGATCTTTAGACGCTCATCAAAATGGCGCCGTTGCCGGGGAGGCGTTAGATTCCCTTGATTTTTCGTTTTTCGTGATCTTATTCTTTTTCTTCTCTTTGTTTTGTTTTTCGTACGGTTTTTCGTACGGCTTTTTCGTGCGTTGTTTTCTGAGTTTTCTTTTTAGTTTCTTTACGGCTTTCTCGGCTTTCTCGATATTCTTTTGTGCCTATCATCTTTGCAGGGCCTGCAGGATCAACCGGTTTCTTCGGAAGCCGAGTCAGTTGAAAGGGCAGAGGTCGGCTTCTTCTTCACGAGTCGACTGCAGATGAGCAGAGATTTAGTATCCTTTTATTTGAGAGAGAAAGGGAGAGAGTTATACTTAGCTTAATAAAACTTTCATTTTTTTAGGGGCTTGATTCATCGGATACCGTGTATCTGGTGAATCAGGGCACCCACCGCGGCTTTTTCATCGCTTATCGGTTTTCCGCGGTTTTCTAAATGCTTGCTTTGGTTTTTTTTGCTCTATCTGCTTGAGCCTCGTAGCTAGTTTTAGGACTTGCAACCTAGGTGCTTGCTCTAGGGTTTTAACAAAAAGACAAAAATAGACGTTGTTTGAAAATTCATAAAAATTGCAAAATTAAAAATTGGGACTGCTAAAAATATCTGATCAAAAACCGTAAAATCGATTCAATTGATTTGGGGAGAGTAACCCCCGCACATTTCTCAGAGTACGCGAGTTGAGAGCCGACACTTAAGGATAGAGACAAAACCCCGTATTTCTTGCGGGATACTACTGGGTCCATACACCTGATCGCTGTTCCTCAGTGGGTAAGCTCGGGTAGCCGGAAACGGTCCGGGGTTACTTAGCAGAGTGGGAGGTTTAGAGGACACTGCGCAAGGCTCCGTCCTCAAGTAACACGGGTAGCTGGAAACGGTCCGTACTTACTCCCATACTGGCTGAGTGCGAGTGGTCTCGCGTAAGGATTCAAGCCAGTGTCTTGAAGAAACTATCGGGATCCTATTGGCTCGCTCAGCCCGCGTAATCGCAACGATTGATAATCACAACCCTAAAACCGAAAAGATAAAAAGACCGAACTCTTACGGTCTTCATCAGGGTTGAGTTGGTGAAAACGGGGTTTGCCTTGTGTTTGTTTGCGGGGCGTGAGTTTTCCGCGGCTTTCGCATTCCTTCTTCAGTTGAATCGTACACGTGCTCTCCCAATCTTCTCTTGACATCGAAGATGACGTCTCGACGGCTTTTCGGCTCAGACTCTGTGAGCTTTCGACCGTCCACCGTCGAGCGTATGTCTTCACAGGCTCGGGATGACCCTCTTCCCGAGCTGGTCCCATCCGATCTCGAGGCGAGTCAGACCCAGACTCCCTCGCCTCCTGGCCAGATCATTGAGGCAGACCTTCGCCTCAATACAGAATCCAAATCTCCTGAGTATTTCTCGATGAGTTCTTACGAGAGTTTCCATTTTACAGACGATCAGATGGCTCGTGGGAAAGCACCGGCAGCAGATGAGAGGCCAGCAGCTGAGGATCATCCGGAGGGAAGAGCAGATCCGAACGGAGATGTCACGACAGGTATTCTCGATACACTTCAGCAGATGAATCTACAGATTCGAGAACAGTTTAGAGTTCAGACCGAGCTGCAGGCTGAATTAGCCGCACTCAGAGCAGGGGCCGGGAACCAGTTACCGCCTGCGGTTCCCGCTACTTTACGGGACGAGTATGACCCGGGCGCTCGAACGCTCCATCATTGGATTCGGCTACCGCCGAATCAAGGGCCATGCGAACTCCGACCTTCCTTCATCTCTTTGCTTCCCAAGTACTATGGGAATGCCGCAGAGGAGTCGTTCACGTTTTTACAGCAGTTTGAGATGATCTGCGGAACGGCCTGCTATCCAGGAGTGACACAGGAAGCCGTGCGCCTAAAGGTTTTTCCTTTTGCCTTAGCCGATAAGGCCCTTTATTGGCTAAGCCATCTAGGGAGAGAAATCTTCACTTGGGATGACCTGAAGTCCACCTTCCTGTGCAAGTATTTTCCTCTAGGAAGGACGGACATGATGAGGAGTCAGATCTCCAATTTTACGCAATTGCCGAACGAATCATTCCATGAGGCATGGGATCGATTCAAGGACCTGACGGAGAGATGCCCGCATCATGAGATACCAATGAAGGTGCTAATACAGAATTTTTTCGGAGGACTCCAGCCGGAAATTCAGGGGCTAGTTAGTGCCGCATGTGGCGGCAGTTACTTGAACAAGGATGCCGAGTCAGTCTGGGCCATCTTCGAAGGGATGGCCGAGAACTCCAGAGTTGTAGACTCTACTCGGGCATATCAGAAAGCCCCGCAGCCGCCACATCACCGAGAGCATCACAAGGTGGAGAATATATCAGACTCTGAATCCAACACCAACATGGGCTTCATTAGTGAGAAATTAACGTTGGTGGACGTGATTCACAAGCAGGTCCAAGACCTACAGCCGCTGCGAGAGTTGGAGAAACTCTCATCTCTACCTCAGCAGCTGAGTGATCTTTCGAAGAAGGTCTCTGATCTTCAACTTCAGTACCAGCAGAGTCAGATTTCTTCACAGCCAGCACGGAGGATCGCACCCGCTCCACCCACCCGTCAGATACAATATGTTCAGAGCGAGCCCGAGATTCCGCAGATTGATTGGCATGAGGATCAGTCTCATGCCAATGCCGGCCAGGTCATCAGCGCTACAGAGATGGAGGTGGAGCCGCAAGCCACTTTCGAGATAAATGGGATTTGGTATACTCCAGTTCAGCAGCCGAGTATACCGAATCATCAGCAGCAGCAGCCGTACGGTCATCCGCAGCATGGACGTCCGCAATTCCAGCACCGCCAGAATTTCACGCCGCCGCAGTCTCATCCGACCGTCTACCATCAGAGACCGCAGCCTACTTATCAGCACCCTGCTCAGTTTTCACCGAACTATTCTTTTCAGCAGCCGCAGCAATCTTCCTCTACACCACAGCGCTACTTCCAACCGTCCACCTCTCAGCACTTCACGCCAAAGCAGGAGAGAGGAGCAAGCCAGGGCCCCCATACCGAACTAGAAATGTCTTCACAGGCCCAGGTGCTCAACCAGATTATGGACATGCTCAGTACGCTCCAGATCGCACACAAGACAGAGATGGAGCAGGTTAACCGTCGTCTGGACGAGTTAACCGTGCCGAAGACCACTCTTCCAGCCCAGCCTCAGATGAATCCGAACAACAAGAGGAGGCATCCAGATCAGGATGATACTACAGGTAAGATCTCGTTTTCTGAATTTTTGTCTAACTTCATTCGTCTCAGGAGCGGTAGATCACCGCAAACACCTACTGGAGAGGAGAGGGAACCAGAGGAGCACGGGCATGATCTTAATGCCGAGGAGGAGAAACCGCAAGAGGATGAGGACATAGAATCAAGAGACGGGAGCAATGCCAACAGTTCAGATATGGATACTGGCGACTCAGATGATGATATCACGCCAGATCAGGCAGAATCCCCAGACAAAAACATTTCTTCCCCTGTCTTAGAGAGTTTTGTAAATAATTCTGAGACTCTCGATGTACAAGCTGATTCCAATGATTTGAATAAAAGTTCTGATTTTCTGAATCCTGACTTTATTCCTTTTCCCGATGCTTTGTTTGGAAAAGGAAAGAAAAAGACCAAAAATAATCCCGAATCTCCACAATTTGAAAAGTTGCTCAAAGATCATATCTTTCTGAAGATCCCGCTCCATGATGCCTTAGATCAATTTCCTACGCTTAAGAATCAATTGAAAAACAGATGCACCACACGTAGGAAAAAGAGATCCCGAACAGAAAAGCATGTATTGACTAAGGCTACATCCTGTGCGATACAAAATAAGCTTCCAAAGAAGAAGAAAGACTCATGTGCACATTATGTCAGATGCGAGATCGCAAAAGCCGAATTCGATCGCACTCTATTAGATAACAGTTCCTCGATCAATCTGATACCCGCTTCCTTACTCGAGAAGCTCGAGTTAGGTCCTCTTTACAAATCCCGCGCGATTCTTCAGTTTGCTGATAGATTCGTAAAGAGACCTAAGGGTATACTTAGGAACGTTATCGTAACCGTGCAGGGTCTGCAATTTCCCGTTGACTTTACGGTCCTAGAGATGAATTGCCCTGCACAGTTACACCTTACCCCGATCATTCTCGGGAGGCCTTTTCTAGAGACCGCAAAGGCTCTCTTCGATTATGATACAGGGAAGGTATCTTTTCGCACCGAGGGCGAAAAGGTACATATAGAGATGGCGAGAGAATCAAACACTTCCAGTGGTGCATCTTCAGATTTTCTGAGTTCTTTAGCCTCCTGTGATTACATGGATGAGGTTCGCCTTGACGACCTCGAAAGATACCAGGTAGAGACCCAAGATTGTTTGACAGAAGACGGGTCCGAGACTTTAGGAGGTAACTCTTCTGATGGGACTTTATATTTTAGTCTGGATGATGATGAGCAAAGGGATCAGTTTTTTAAGGACATTAATGCAGATCTTTCAGATTCAGAGACTATACACAATTCCTCCATCTCAGATGAATCAGAATTCTATCTAGTTGACCTATTCTCTTCTGATCATTCTGAGGAGTCGGATGATGTCTTGAACATCTTCTGTAGTCCGACTTTAGAGCACATTGAGATGGTGAATAATCAGAATGCAGACACATCACCTACCGACACAGATCCCCATACAGATATAGATGATGTTGCAGCAGATTCAGAGACTACCTTGCCGGAACTTAAGACTTTGCCACCAAACATGAACTATGCCTTTCTTGCGGGTCCACACCAACAGTTTCCGGTCATTATCAGCTCAACTTTGACCGATGAACAAGAATCTCGTCTGATGGAGATTCTAGAAAGAAACCGCAAGGCCATTGGGTGGACTGTATCCGATCTCTGCGGGATTAATCCTGCTTTGTGTTCACATCATATCTATCTCGATCATGACAACAAACCCTCCAGAGAGTTTCAGCGTAGGCTGAATCCGGTTTTACGAGAAGTTGTCAAGAAAGAGATCACGAAATGGTGTGATGCAGGGTTCATTTATCCTATCTCCAACTCCGAATGGGTTAGCCCATTACATGTTGTCCCGAAGAAGTCGGGAATTCAGATGGTGAAAAACGAGAGTGGAGAGGAGATTCCAAAGAGAGTAACCACGTCGTGGTGAGTATGTGTTGATTACAGGAAACTTAACACCGCGACGAAGAAGGACTACTTCCCTTTGCCTTTCATAGACCAGGTCATCGAACGATTGGCATGGAAGGGGTACTTTTGTTTCCTTGACGGTTACTCCGGATACAACCAGGTATCAATTGCTCCGGAAGACCAGGAGAAAACCACCTTCACTTGTCCGTTTGGCACGTATGCCTTTAGACGGATGCCCTTTGGATTGTGCAACGCTCCCGCGACCTTCCAAAGGTGTATGCTTGCTATTTTTGCGGACATGGTCGGTGATTTTCTAGAGGTTTTTATGGATGACTTTTCGGTCTATGGTGAGTCATTTGACGATTGTTTAGCGCACCTAGACCAGGTTTTGAAAAAGTGTTGTGAGGTAGATCTCGTTCTGTCATGGGAAAAGAGCCATTTTATGGTTACTCACGGGATCGTGTTGGGGCACGTCATCTCCCAGCGAGGCATGGAGGTTGACCTTGCCAAGGTGGACGTCATCAAGAAACTCGAGCCACCATCCAACATCAAACAGTTACGGTCATTTCTGGGGCACGTCGGCTTTTATCGACGATTTATTCAAGACTTCTCCAAGATTGCCCGACCGTTGACTGAATTGTTAGGCAAAGACATCGAGTTCGTTTTAAATGACAAATGTCTTCATGCCTTCCTCACATTAAAAGAAAAGATAATCAGTGCTCCTGTCCTACAGCCGCCTGATTGGTCTCTACCCTTCGAGATCATGACGGATGCATCAGATTTTGTGGTCGGGGCTGTATTAGGACAGAGGAGGAATGGACTTCCCATCGCTATTCACTATGCCAGCAAGACCTTAGATGATGCGCAAAGAAACTACACAGTAACAGAGAAAGAGATGTTGGCAGTAGTGTTTGCACTAGACAAATTTCGATCTTACTTACTTGGCTCCAAGATCACAGTTTACACAGATCATTCAGCTATCAGATTTTTGATGGAAAAGAAGGATGCCAAGGCACGCCTTCTTAGATGGATTCTTTTACTCCAAGAATTCGATTTGGATATCAAGGATAAACCTGGAGTAAAGAATGTGGTAGCTGATCACCTATCCCGATTACAGTCAGATCAGCCTTCAGATGAGTACATGCCAGAGATCGCAGAGAGATTTCCAGACGAGAGCATCTTTGCGGTTACAGAACTTCCGTGGTATGCAGATATAGTGAACTTTCTGGTCACACAGAAAAGTCCTCAAGGTTGGCCGAAAAACAGAGTTGAGAAACTCGTTTCTGAGTCACGATACTACCATTGGGAGGATCCGATTCTTTTTCGCGAAGGACCGGATTGCGTTTACAGGCGATGTATTCCTCAGGAGGAATATAATAGTGTCCCCACTTTGTGTCATTCTTTAGAATCAGGAGGACATCATTCAGGGAAGAGGACAGCGCAGAAGGTACTACAGAGCGGATTATGGTGGCCGACTCTTACCAGAGATGCTTGCACATTCGTAAAGAGTTGCCCAATTTGTCAGAGAGCTGTAGGGACAGTCAGTGCCAGAGATGCGATGCTGATGCGACCCGTCATTATCTGCGAGATCTTTGACGCATGGGGCATAGATTTTATGGGACCGTTCCCTTCTAGCAGCGGCTTTGAGTACAACCTTCTCGCTGTAGATTATGTTAGCAGAAGGGTGGAGGCTATACCCGCACGAACCGCAGACAGTAAGACCGTTTGCAAGTTCCTAAGGGAACACATCATTTCTCGGTTCGGAATCCCTCGTATTCTTATCTCTGATGGGGGTAGCCATTTCATTAATAAGGAGGTGAAGAAGATAGTGAAACAGTACAGCATCGATCACAGAGTAGCTTCTCCTTACCACCCACAGACGAATGGCATGGCCGAAGTCTCAAATAGGGAGGTAAAATCAATTCTCCAGAAGTTAGTACGACCGGATAGGAAGAACTGGTCACTTCTTCTAGACCAAGTTCTTTGGGCTTATCGTACTGCATATAAGACTCCCTTAGGTACTTCACCATTCAGGCTAGTTTATGGAAAGCCGTGCCACTTGCCCGTAGAGATCATGCACAAATCTGAGTGGGCAATTCGAGAAATATTGATGGATATGCAGAAAGCAGGAGCCAAGAGAAATATAGATCTGAATGAGCTGGTAGAAATCCGCAATCAAGCATACGAGAACACACTGATCTATAAGGACAAAGTGAAGAAATGGCATGACAGACACATCCGACACAAGAGCTTTGTCCCTGGGCAGAAAGTCTGGTTGTTCAATGCAAGGTTGAGAATTTTTCCCGGCAAATTGAAAAGCAAGTGGGAAGGACCGTACATAGTCAGAACGGTGCACGACAATGGCAGTATTGCAATATCAGATGTGTCACCTGGTGCAGAACCGTTCGTGGTTAACGGGCAGATGCTGAAGCATTACGTAGAGACTACTGATCATCTGGCCCGTACTGAAGTGATCTATTTTGTACAGGAATCATAATCATTCTTTTACTTCTTCCTGTACAATTCCTTTTGAGCCATTCGGGAGATTCACAACACTTGTATATTCTTCATAGACCACAATCGTCCCCATTTTTGCTCGTCTTCTATGCTTAGGATACCAGATCCTAAGTATAGGGGGGACTGATTGCCCGCTGATTTACGTTCTATTTTTGTACTAATTCTTTTGTATAGCCATTCTTTTTCACGAATCACTGATCCCCAGTTTTTGGCTACATTTTTTTTCTATACTTAGGATGCCTTATCCTAAGTATAGGGGGGACCGAGTGATTTCGATGATTTCGTATTCTTTCCTTTTGAATTCTTCGTTATTTATCCTTTTCATTCAGTCATCCCATTTTTGCTCTCTCATAATACTTACGATGACCAGATCGTAAGTATAGGGGGGGTTAACTGACTTGACATCGATATCCCTTTTTCACCCACTTTTACTTAGCACGAGTTATGCCGTCCTTTTTCTCTTTTGACGCTATGAGGACATAGCTCAAGCTAAGTATAGGGGGGTGCGTATATATTGTATATATACTTTCAGCCATAACTCGTACTTTTATGTATTTTCTATACCTATAAAATCCACAAAAAGTGGGTACGGGTTAATTTAAAATCCACTCTCTTATTTATAAAATCCTGATAAATAAGTAAAATATGCTTAAAACTTGTAAGTAAAATTTGTAATTAAAAATTTGTACTTAAAATATGTATAATACTTATTTAAAATCCTATTTATTAAAATTTGTATAAAAGCCATTCAACCCTTGTAAAATACTTTGTAGATAAAATTTGTAAAAAATATTAGACACTTAACTTAAATAAAATTTATCTTGTAAATTTGTAAATAAAACCTTATCAAAGTCATAAAATCCATAAAAAATTACAAAGTCCTAAAATTTGTAAAAATTACAAAATCCTTAAAATTCATAAAAATGAGTAAAATCCAAAAAAAAGACTTCACAAAAACATGGTTGCATTTGCATTCGCATTTTTCAGAATAAGTTTGATTTCCGGAACTAAGGACTGAGTCTAGTCTGAAGGATGGAGCTTGATTACAGCCTTTAACTCTCATTGTAAGGAGCCTGATTAGGAACTGGAATTTAGACTCTTCAGGTCTGGTGACTTAAAATCTTTGGGTTCCGAAAGACCATATTCGGGAAATCAAGTCATCTGAGCTTAAGTAGACCATTTGGAGTCATCCGTACAACTCTTCATCAGTGAACCAATCTTGAACACATGCACTCTGCACTTAGCTCAACTCGCATGGAGTTCCGAAGGACAGTACACCTTGGTAGTGCATTTCTATCCTTATCTTTGCAGCATTGACGTCTAAAGACGGGAGAGATTGGGGTTGCGATAGTTGCTTCGGATGATGGAAGGATCTGCTGACACAATTTTTCTAAGACCTCAAAAAATGGACGGATTAAAAAGATTCTATAACCGTCGAGGCACAAAAGATGAATGCAGAGCAAGCAAATTACAAAGTCAAAGCAAAGCAGAAACCACCAAATAGACCAAACTGGTCAAAGCTTCCATCAAATATGCCTGCACATCTTAGTGGAGACTCAGCTACACCGGTTGGGCTTCACAAGGAGATGCGTCTACACTGGTCGCACTCCACTTCTTTTCTCATTCTTCTAACTTCTCCCTATATTCGATTGTGGACATAGCAGAACTGAACTCAGAAGGGAATACCTCCCTCCCCGAGGAAAGAGTAGCGAGATGAGGAAGCCATAGGAGTGTATATCCGGGATTGACGGTTTCTTCGGTTCTCTAAGCAGGAAGAGCTAAATCAATTCACACACTGTACAAGTTGACTTCAAAGATGATAGAGTTTGCGATATGAATAAGTGAGTCTGAACTAGCCGATGAAGTGATCTTGAGTAAGGATTATGGAACTTGAAGACTGTTGAGGATGAAATCCTAATCCTAGTTAAGGTTCCGACAAAATGCTTGTTTCAGGCCCGATCGAGCTCTGTCCTTTGTCTGTTCTCATGAATTGGTTTAGGAAAACAAATTCATTCTAACTTTCTTTCTTTTTCACTTACTTTTTCAAAATAAGTGTTTTCTAAGGGACTAGCAAAGTTTAAGTATAGGGGGTTGATGAATCCATGATTCATTAACTTTTCTGTCGCATTTTGTCTTAAAACCCTTAACAAATACATGTAAAAACTCACTAATTCTCATACTTTAACAAAATCCCATTCATGTGTAAATATTCACTTTTAACCACTAAATTCATGTAAATAAATAAAGAACGAGAAAAAGAAAGATAAAGGCATGTGGAATATATGTATATATATGTAATATGACTTAAACTATAAATATAACTGTAAGATATATTTATAGCCTAACCCCCGAGACCAAGTCAGCATGGATTGGTCGACAAACCAATAATTAGGGGGAGATAAGGAAAGAAAACCCAATAAAAATAATTTATCACATGAATACACACTCTTCACTATTTATAAAATAAATACAAAACTTCAAAGAATTTTAATTATTTCATCTCAACTTATTCTTCATCAAATCTTTCTCCTAATTATTCATAAAAATGTAAATAAAAATATAAAAATAAGTTAAAAATATTACCTTGTAAATATGCCAAGAAACTCAGCTTACAAATTGTCAAAATCTCAACTTCCGAACATCATAACATCCTCATACGAACTCCAATTTCACTCTACTCACCTTTAAAGTTCATAAAATAATATTATCTAATTAATAAAGGTGATTTCACTGAATTCGGAGTCCGTTTGCAAAAAGTCGGTTTTGGGACCAAAAGACAAAGGGGTTTCTGGGCTATTTATTTTATGTAACACACCTTATTTATTATTTTCTTAATTTTATAATTTTTAAATTATTTCATGATCTTGTAGATTCACCATAAATTATTTCATAATTTTTGGAGACTATTTATTATTTTTATAAAATCAAACAACCCAAAATATAGGTATAATTGACCTATATAGACACTTACTCTATTTATTAAAATATGTAAATTAATTCATAAAAATCCATAAAAATTCATACAAGTCTTATTTAATACCCTAATAATTAAAAAAATATAAAATTATTTTCTACTTAATTATTTATTAAATTAAAAATTCAAAACCTCTTTATAAATACATATTTATTAATAAAATATTTATATTTTAAATAATATTTATTATTTATTAAAAGTAATCATACCATAATTTTGAAAATAAAATTATTTAACTTTCTTGTATTTATACATACTTTAAATAATGTAATTATCTATTTTCTATTTAATTTATAAGTATTTAAAGGGTCTGGGCGAACTAGGTGCTGACACGTGTCAGCACCTGGAGCTTCTTCTTCAAGAACCTGTTGCACCTAACTTCTGCTCGACCAGCCAACTTCATGGATTTTTCCCGCGCAATTCCTAACCACTCCGACCGATCTAGACCCTTAGATCTATACTCCTAACAACCCTCTAACTCGTCCACCGTCGATCTAACCTTGGAGCCCAAGTTAACCCTCCTATTTAAAGCCCCCAAGGTCGGCCATTAACAATAACTTTTCCAGCCTCCAAGCTTTCCAGCTCCAGTGGCCCAAACCCCCATCTTCTTAGCCTCTCCCAGCTTGCTCAGGAGGTGACAGCTCCGCTCGAAGGCGTTCGCGAGGAGGAGGGTACATCGGAGAAGAGTTCCAAGGCGTTCTTCGGCCTTGCATCGCCGCCATCGCAGCGTGAAGCTCCGGCCAAGGTCGTCCATCGAGCATCTTTCTCCAGGTAATACACCTGGAACTCATAGGCCTACTTCCTCCATTTTACAATTTCGTTTCTCGATCTCCGAGCCACGATTAGCGTGGCTAATCCATGTTTTAGATAGCCTAATCATTCACGTAATCCGCACAGTCGATATCCTTCCTCGATTCATTTTCGATTCAATTCAAATCAATTTCAAAATATCATCATCTTCTTGCATTCTGGTTGTTTGGCTGAAGTTTATGTTTTTTCCAAACTTTGGGGCTTGATATCTTAATATCTCGGCCGATTCAACAAGAATCGAGCACCTACATCTATTGTTTGCAGATCCATCGTCGTCGCGAAGCATTAAGATCGGATCAAGAGCTCGTAATCATCATCTAAAAGCACCTACAAAGAGGTCTCGCCACGACTGATTCAGCTCCAGGAAGTTGAAACCATCGTCTTCGACGCCCTTCCGCCGCTGCTTGGAGCGTCGCCACCGCCATCTCTACTGCGGGCGAGCTCGAGGGGTGGAGGAGCCACCCCTCTGGCCCCGCCGGAGCGTCAGAATCTTCGCCGGCCGGCTGCGATAATTTGGAGAAGAAGGCGTCGCTGCCAGGAGTTCCAACTGCTCAAGAACGTCCAGTGCGCAGTCTTTTGACACGTGGCATCGCGAGAGCCGTCTGATCGAAGCCTTCACGTTTTAATCTTGGCCGTTCACAGCGAAAAGGTGGAGAAATTACATCATAAGCCCAGCCAAACTTCCAGATTTACATCCCGCCGCCCAAGTTTTTAATAATTACATTTAGGTCCCTCCGCAGGGACCTAAGTGTAAGACTTCTTGTAGTTTTCTTGCAGAACAGTCCTTGTGGACCATTTTGAGAACAATTTTAATTAGTTTTTTTACGCTTATGCCCCTAGGCTGTAGGGGTTGTATCTTGTTCGTTTGACCTCGGATTTCGACGATTCTTGGAGGGTAGTTACACAACTACCCCTGCTATCTAGTATAAAGTTTTCACGGCTTTTCGACGAGTTTTTAACGTGTTTTGATTTTCTCGAAATCCGCCTCGTTTTGTTTCGTTTTCTTGTGTAGTTCGAGTACGCGGCTCGAACCTCGTTCACCTATATTATATAGTATCACCTATATTCTATCCACCTACTATATAATAAATAAATCTTTTGAAAAATATCCCTTTTTTGAAAATTAAATAAAAATTTGAAAAGAATAAAATAAATAAAAATAACAAAAATTAAAAATCACCAAAAAGCGTTCTGACTTAGAGAAGAATTAAAATAAAATTACGAGAAGAGAAATTAGGGAATATATTCTGCCTCCTTGAGTTCGACCCAGGAACACTTGCCTGGTTAAATAAATAGTGAATGGTTTTCCTACAGAAAACCGTAAAATTTGTTTGATAGGTCTAAAGATCGAAACACTTTCTGTTTCGCGGCTTTCCGCTACAACCGACACTTCACTCTCTTCTTTAAAAAAAGTGAAAGCCGCGAAACTCGATCTTTAGACGCTCATCACTGCCCAAAGTGACTTATGCTTAATCTCCACGGGTAAGTGGCATGGCTTGCCATAAACGAGTCAAAAGGGAGATGTGCCCAAAGGTGTCTTGAAGGCAGTCTGATAGGACCACAAAACTGAGTCCAAAAGTTGTGGCCAATACTTTCGGTCTGGGCGGACAACCTTTTGAAAAATAGTCTTAATCTCCCTATTTGAAACCTCAGCAAGATGATTAGTTTGTGGGTGGTATGGTCTAGCAACTCTATGGTCAATGCTGAACTCGTTAGCAAGGGCTCTTACCTTGTCATTAATAAAATGAGTCCCCCGTCATAAATCAAGACTCTAGGTACCCCGAACTGTGAAATGATATTCTTCCTCAAAAGTTTGCAAATTGACTTTGCATCTGCAGCTCGGGCGGGGATGGCCTCAACCCAACATCTAACATAATCAACAATAAGCAAAATGTACTCGAATCCCCGACTCTTACAAAATGGACACATGAAATCAATGCCCCATGCATAAAAAACCTCACAAAAGTGAATAGGCTACATCATCATCATCTCTCTCTGTCCACAAGTGCCCATCCTCTGGTAGATAGTGCACCTCTTCACGAATTTGTATGAATCCTTGAAGAGGGTAGGCCACCAAAGGCCGGATTGGGGAACTTTCTGTGATGTTCATCTCCCAGAGTGATGTCCTCCTACCTCAAGCTTGTGGCAATAAGTGATGATGCTATGGTGCTCCTCCTGAGAAATACACCGATGCCAGACACTATCCCCCACTTCATGATAAAGGGTGGGATCCTCCCAATGGTACGACTTGGCCTTCATAAGAAAGGTCTCAAGTCACTGTCGGGGCCAACCTTGTGGAACTTTCTTGGTAACAAGATAGTTCACAATGTCAACGTACCATAGGAGCGAGGCGATAGTAAGAATCACCTCATCTAGGAATGTCTTTGTAATAGGTGTGGTCTCATCAAAATTCTCAAGGTTCTCTAATCGACAGAGGTGATCCGCCACCACATTCTTAATTCTAGGTTTATCCTTAATCTCTATATCAAACTCTTGGAGTAGAAGGATCCATCTAGCTTTGGCATCCTTCTTTGCCATGAGGTATCTGATGGCAGTGTGGTCTGTGTAAATATTCACCTTGGATCCCAGAATGTATCATCTGAACTTATCAAGAGAGAACACTACGGCTAGCATCCCCTTCTCTATGACAGTGTAATTCTGCTGTGCAACATCCAAATTCTGTCTAGCGTAGTGAATGGCAAATGACAAGTTATACCGCCTCTGTACAAGCATTGCCCTTACGCAAAATAAGAAGTGTCCATCATGATCTTGAATGGGAGAGACTAATCGGGTGGTTGAAGGACATGAGCTTGCACAACTAATCCCTTAAGAGTCTCAAATGACGTAAGACACTTATCATCTACAAGAAACTCGATGTCTTTTGTCAGCAGATAAGTAGGCGGCCGGGTAATTCAACTGAAGTCCCATAGGAACCGTCGGTAGAAACTAACATGCCCCAGAAAAGATCGCAGTTGTCGCAAATTAGACCGTGGATTGAGCTTCTTGTTAATATCCACTTGGCTGGATCGACCTCCATGCCCCTATTGGAGATGATGTGATCAAGGACCGTCCCTTGAGTCATCATAAAATTACTATTCTCCCAAGATAAATCAAGGTTGAACTCAATACAGCGTTGAAGTACTCGGTCTAGGCAAGCAAGACAAGTATCAAACTCATCGCTGTAGACCGAAAAGTCATCCATGAAGACCTCTAAACATTCATCCACCATGTCCGAGAAGATGAAAAGCATGCACATTTGGAATGTAGCTGAGGAATTACACAGCTCAAAGGGCATCCGTCTAAAAGCATACATTCCAAACGG
Source organism: Ottelia alismoides (assembly GCA_037367405.1). Lineage (NCBI taxonomy): Eukaryota > Viridiplantae > Streptophyta > Magnoliopsida > Alismatales > Hydrocharitaceae > Ottelia > Ottelia alismoides. The sequence goes on along the minus strand of JAZKJV010001037.1, from coordinate 134,460 downwards.
ACATGAGAACGTCATTTTCTCCTGGTCTTCGGGCGATATGGCCACCTGATTGTATCTTGAGTACTCGTCAGGAAAATAGTAATGACTCTTCCCAGCTAAGATCTCGATAATCTGGTCAATAAATAGAAGCGGGAAATGATTCTTCTTGGTGGCCTGATTCAATCATCTGTATTCCACACAGACCCTCCAAGAAGTGGGTACTCGGGTAGCTATCTCCTCTCTAGACTCATTCACAACCATAGCGATACCCGTATTCTTGGGTGCCACATGTAAAGGACTAACCCATTTGGAGTCGGAGATGGGGTAGATAAAATTGGTGCTCCACCACTTAGATATTTCCTTCATGACTACATTTTGAAGATTGGGGTTCAGCCTCAGCTGGAACTCCCGTGATGGCTTGGCATCATCTTCAAGATATATGTGGTGAGAGCACATGGCTGGACTTATCCCCTAGAGATCATCTACTCTCCATCCGATTGCCTTGCGGTTTCTTTAAGAACCTCCATCAAGCGAGATTCTTGGTCTTCTATCAAATCCGTTGAGATTATTACTGGGAACATGTCAGGCTCGCCCGCACAGAATCTATATTTCATGCTCTGTGGCATGGTCTTCAATTTAGGACAAGTGGGAGCTGGTAGATCTAGCCTCTGAAAAGTCTGTGTGAAAGCTACCAAATCTGCATGGGAGAACTCTCGTTGAGTATGTAAATCTGCACGGGCGAGCACATGGATTTCTGCGTTGTGATTCCTCTTCTTCCTATGGATGGTGGTCTTCTCTCTAAGATTCTTCTGGAATAGAGGAATGTGCTCAAGTGCCTCCTGGGGAGTGATGACCACGAGAGGCTTTGAGTTCGATTAAGTTGGAAAATAAATCACTAAGTCGTTGTCCCTAATCATTCAACTCGGTCAATCAAGAAAAATAAAAAACCACTCAATCAGACTGATCAAATAATCAAAGCACAAAAAATGTAAACGGTATTCGCTATTTATTTTTACATGGTATATCAACCAGGGTCAAACGCAAGGAGCACAAGTAAACCTACGAAGTAGTCAAAATTCAGAAATAAAAAGCATATTTTAATGGTTTTAATTTTGCAAATTTTTATAAAATTTTAATTAAGGAACAAAATAGGCGAATTAGAAAATAAATCCAACAATAAGCCTTTTTGAATTTTTATTTAAGACTAAAAATTCTCAAAAATTGAGATTAAATTATTTTGGGTTTCTAAAATTTTAAAGTGTTTTTGGTAATTTTCTGAGGGTTTTTTGATATTTTTGTGATTTTATAAAATCAAACAAATGCTAACAATGTAAACAGTGCACATCCAGGACAATATTGCAAGTTAAAAAAAATTAAAAATGTCCTAAAGTCATGGCACTAAATTGTATGATAAAATATTATAAAATTTTACACACAGGAACTGAAATGAGATTTTTTTCTTGAAATTTATATGATTTTTATGGGTTTTTAGGTCTTTTGCAATTTTTAGGATTTTTATGAGAGTTTTTCAAACAAAATTGCTACTGTAAACAATGCATACAAAAACAAACACACAAGAATTTTTGTCGAAATTTTGAGGTAATGTTTCAAATTTTTATGTATTTTTTTAAAATAAACAGAACACTTTTTAGTGTTCTTTTTCAAAAATAACAAATACAACTAAATTAATCCACAAAAATCACTAAAAATATTACATGTTAGCAGGAGGCAATAGTAATTTTTGGAGAATTTTTGGAATTAGTTTGATATTTATTAAATTAGAAACCATATAGACAACTTACATGGATCTACTGGCAATTAAAATAACTTCGGGCCAAACAATAACACCTGTGAAAAGCCTAGGGCCAAAGTTGCAAAATGCCCAGATAAGCATACGCACGTCACATGAACAAGCCTCATAGTGTTATAAATGCATAACTAAAAAACTTACCATAAAAATCATAACATATATAAATCACAGGGAATGAAATGCAAATATCCCAAAACGGTACGTGGGACTACACGTGAGTTCGCCCAAACTGGACCAAAATGCAAATACTGAAAATACGAGGTCAAAACTATAAATTTTCTATACTACAACTTTAATTTACAGGACTAAAAAGCAAATCATAAACTATCAGAGGTGAGAAGAAATAAACCCCTTGGGGCACGTGTGAGGCGCGCGAGGGCTTGGGCGGCTCTGATTTTTCCCTGAGAAAGGATCTGACGGTCCTGACACGGTCGGGGACGTGCGTCTGAGATGTGCTGCTACAGTACGAATCTGGATGTGGCTTTGGCGCATAGTGCGGATCATCCCCAGGTGCTGATAAGACCATTATGAATCAGGTATGGATGAACGTCCTGGATTTGAACCGAGGGAGGAGCACCTAATCAACTACGGGAAGAGGTCCTAGAAGAACTTGTTGAGGGTGACCTTCAACTGAGCAGGGACGGAGATCCAGCATTTCGATGAAGGCGTGGAGGAGTGCAACACGGTCGTGAGTGTGCTCCACGTCTGGTGGAAGGCTCCGATGAAGGAGCCAACGGTCGAATGATTGGGACTAGGTGGCTCCACCTCAAGCTGCTCTGCCTGAGCAGTTGGGGGTCCAGATGGTGCTCCCCTCTCGCACAGGTACCTAAAAAGGGTAGAACGACTCAAAGGGATCTCTTCGAAGTGTGAGGGAATGGAGCACGACTCCCGGCGACTGTGTAGGAGGGTAGTCTCAACCTTAATCTCGACCTGAGGGTCGAGTCTTAAGGTTGATCAGGTTGCGGAATGAGATGTGAGGTTGATGATCCTGTTATCTACCCTCGTTAATTCAATCAAATTAATGATTAAATTAAATATAGTGTCGTTTGTTGTAGTCAGGTAAATACAGATTGATCAAAAACCACTTTAATTAATGTTCAATTAATCACGAGCGGCAGATTTATTTTACTTGGGCAAGCTCAAGGTCGAACTTAGGGAGGCAGCTGTCTCCTTAGGTAAATTTTAAGCGAATTCGGAGGTTGGATTTTCAGAAGAATTTTTTTGGTATTTTTTTAGCAATTTTTATGCAATAAAGGAAAAACACTTGCAATCAGGTCAGTTTATAAGTTATATCAATAATATGCTCAAACAAAGTTCGAAAATGATGAAACTTGGCCAGAATGAGGAATGCAATTATATTAAGCTATACTAATGTTTTTGTATGTTTCTGACACTTTATGAATTTACTATGAATAAAATATGAATGCAAGGTGATTTTTATAAAATCAATTTTAATAAATACCAAAACACATTATTTCCAGATATGAAAATTATCCTAGATAAATCTACGTATGATGAATACAGGAACATTGATAAACCAAAATATCTATGTTAATTGGGCTTATTAAAAATCAATTAAAGAAATCACTAATAAATTTACTCAGACCTCGTAATGCGTGCAAATGCAAAGATTTTTGGACACATTGTAAAATGTATTATCCTAAGTTTAATGTGAATATTTGATGATTTTTGGAGCAACAAGGAATTTAATACGAATTAAAAGGCACACAATGGGTAAAATATGGAAAATTTCACCAATTTAATAATATTAAATTCCCAGTATGTCACAAAAATGAAACATGTGTCACATATGATAGATGACAAGATAAGCTACATCGTGCAATTTTTAGATCTGAAAAACAATGCCAAATGGATACCTAAATATGCGTGCGAAGATAGGGACCAAATTGCAAATACAGAAAATAAATTACTGAAAATTAAACATGCTGATAGGGACTTAAATGTAATTACCTATAATGCTGGGGGTATGTATGCAAAATGTCCACAGAACGCGTGCGCTTCACGTAATGCTCCTGGCTTGACTGATTTGTAATTTGCAAAACTTCCAGGGGCCTCAATGTAAAATGCCCAGGAAGCATGTGAGTAACACGTGCAGTGCTCGGCTCGGGAGACGTCAGAGGCTTGGATGTCGACTCGGCTGCATTGCAGGCTCGGGCATGCTTCAGGATAGCTTCAGGAGCTCCGAGCCTAAAGGGCGGGGAGGAGGCTCGGAGGAGTCGACATGTCGCACGACGGATCGCTTGATCGATGAAAATCCAACGGCTACTGAAGCTGATACGTGGCATACCTTGGGACCATTAGATCGAATGAAGATCCAACGGAGGATGGGGGCTCTTGAAATGAAGCGACATGGTGTGTTGCGGCCCATTGGATCAAGATGGATCCACCGATATCTGTAGCTGGCTGGAGATGGCGATGCAGACGAACGAGGGCGGTTGGATCCTCCTGATCCAACGGAGGCAGGGCGATGGCTACGTGGCACGATCTGAACCGTCTGATCGTGAGGATCGGACGACAGCTGGGCTTCGTGCTCCTCCGATCCGCCGCCTCCTGCGACAGACGTGGCTGGGCTCTGGCAAAGCCCTCTTGGCTCCTCTGCCTTCCCTCATGCTCGGTGCTGCTCCTCGGAGGCTCCTAAGCAGCTGGAGACGATCGGGGAAGCGTCGGGGAGCCGTTAGAGGCTATGGATGAAGTTGGAAAGGTCCGTAGGCCAGAGGCGATAAAGGTCGAGATAGCTCTAGCGAAGCTTCCAACCAATGAAGGGAGGAGTACCTGCAGGGGTTAGTTCTTATAGAAAAGGCGTGCAGCGTGTTCGTGAGGTGATTGTGAGTGCTGTGGGAGGCCTATGGTGAAGTGAATGTGGTCCGATGGTGCTCCTCTACCAAGGTGGCGGAGCTTTCGTCGGAGTGAGGTGCGATGCATCATCGTGGTGAATGAAGTAGATCACGAAGATCAGAGCTCCATGGCATAGCTCGGAGGATGGTCAGGTGAGAGAGGGAGTGATCAGAGGAGGCAGATAAATTGAGAGAAAAATGAAGAAAACGAAGAAAGAGATCGGATAGAGAATGGAAGATTCTACCTGGGAATAGAAGCTCGGAGTTGAGCTCCTGGTCGTCACTCGAAGGTCGGTAGGAGTCCTGAGCTCAAGCAACTCACGGAAGGAGATGTGGCACGGCACGGCGGAGCCGTGGATCTCTCCGGAGGAATGCACCCTTCTTCACTTGATTTCGCTCTAAATTTTGATAACCAATCAAGAGGTAAGAGCTCGGGGGAACCTTCTGGTATGACGGATGGGGTCGACGGTTGCCGGTGGTGGAGTATTTGTAGGTTGGAGGTGAGGGTGTAGGTGACAGGATGACGAAGTTGGTGGAGGTCGTGGAGCAACGTGGGTGAAGTTCATGGCGATTGAGGAGGTCGGCGAGGATGTGGGTAGAGTGGGCTATGAGGTGGAGGTGACAGGAGGCACAGAGGATGGCCGGAGTGTGCCAAAAATAGAAAGGGGGCGGTTCGCGCGCAAGGTGGACGGCGTGGGTGAGGGGGCGTCTGGATGTTGATGATTGGTTTTGGACCATTGGATCGAGTGATCCAATGACCAAGAGAAGGGTGTGAGGGGATGACCTGGATCAGATCGAAGTGATGTGATCAAAGGGTTAAGGAGGCGACACGTGGCGGCCTGTGGGAGAGGCGTTGAGGGACGATCGGGATGAGGTCTTGAGTATCTGATCATGCGGTCCATGAGATGCCACATGGCGAGCTAAGAATTAGGTGGAGATGGAGGGCTGTGATGAAGCCCAGGCTTTGATCGAGTGGTAGGGATCCAAGGTGAGATGAACAGTGGTGATGAGGTGAGAAGGAGGGCCATCGGATGGTGGAGAAGATGTGACGCGTGGCGGCCTGTAGGAGAGGCGCTAGCAGACGACCCTGATTGGATCTGGGCTGGATCGGATGGTCGAAATGAGTTGTGACACTGGATGGCCTATATCAGGAGAGAGGGAAAAGGATTGGACGGTGGAGGACGGCGGGCGCGTGGCGCGATGTGAGCATGCGCGTGGCACAATCAGAGGGCGCCACATGGCCTGATCTGAATGGTCGAAAGAGAATATGGAATTAGAGAGAGAAGGAGGTCGAATTTAGAAAAACTCAAAACATGAAAGTTGTAGATCGTAATGAGATCTACAAGTTTCATGTTGACCAAAAATGGAGATGAGATAAACTAAAATACAAAAGTACAAGGGTACAGATATACATACATATAGTACACAATGGGGTCCCAAAACCCAAGTTTTGCATACGAGCTCCGATTTAAATGGAATTGGTCTCATTTTGAAGGTCTCTGAATGTGTATTAATCTGAATGTGAGTAGACCTAGATCGGAGGTTATATGAGGTAGATATTTGCATTCTAAGGTCTGAGGTCTCCAACATGGTTTGGGGTTTTATTGGGTATCTTACAAGCTAGGAGTTTTTGCCCTTTTTCCTTATATTATTAATGAATAACATACATAGTATAGGGTTGGTTTTATTGTATTTGGAGTCAGTATAAAATACAGATAATGGTGATTATACAAGTGAATATTTACAAGTAAATTAGGCTTCTTTTTAATGTAAATATGGATCCTAAAATGCAGATATTATGCATGCATGAATGCTAATTTTGCATGATAAGGGGAAATATTGTCGGGGACAAGACTCTATTTTTAACTTTAAAAGTGATGAATTACAGATTCATCAGGGGTGAGATGTAGTATCGATCGGATCTGATAGAGATGGGGGATGAGGCTCCGACCGGCTGGTCGGAGCAGATAGACGACAGCGGTGGAGAAATGAAAGATTGAATCGAAGCGAGACAAGGAGTGGATGGGTAGGATACATAGGGTACTGACGAACTCAGCAAGATCGGGCGGTGATGGGAGACGAGGTCACGGCCTCAACCACGCTGTGGTGGACGGGGAGGATGAACGCAGCGGAGCTCTCCGGCCACATGGTCGAACTGCAGCTTCAGGCCACCAAGCTACAATCCAAAAGGTACCTCCGGGCTGTTGTCACTCTACTGAAGGTCTCTAGGGGTGAAGAAAGGGGTGAGGCCTGAGTTATGGCACAAGGAAGCATATGAGAGCTTATATTACCCATTTCAGGAGCCTCCAAAGATCGAGCGATATCACACAACCCTAGGAAGATCCATGCCTTCCTAGGGATCTGCGAGGATCATGGATCCTAGGAGAAGTGATGGGCGAGAAATCAGGGCAAGAGGCGGCTGGAGTCGTGCTGGAAAATGGGGAGAAGGAGGTCCAACGAGAGGTATCCGGGTCTGACCCGGCTAGGAGGAGCCGTTGACCGACGGTCAACAAATCGTCTGGACCAATCAGAAAATTAGGATTTAGAAAATACTTACAGATTCAGTAGAAAAATAGTAAATGAATTTTAAATATAGTGTATAAAATAAAAACATTTTTTATTTTTCAAACTATTTTTCTATGATTTTTAATTATTTTTATGAAAAAGATTAATGCATATACAATATATTATATTATATACAAGTATAATAGGCCTATGTATTATGTACAAGTATTTTTATTATGGGAATTTTACCCGGCAGACCCTATAAACTTTGCCAATCACCTCCACGACCTTTAAAACAACCTAATTCCCCCCTCGACCCCGTAAACTTGTCAACTCTTACCCCATGAACACTCCGGGTGATATGTTTTCAGCCCATGGGGGTTCTTGGGGTAATTTACAGGGTCAATGGTGTAATTACATTGTGCTAAAGGTCGTAGAGGCATTTTAAAATGTTTATAGGGTCTGCTGGGTAAAAATCCCTTTTATTATTTTATTTTAAACAAATACCCCTATTTTATATTTTATTTAATTACAACATATTTTTAGGAGTATAAAATAATTTTTATTTTATTTTTACAAATTATATAATGATACATAATAAATAGAGGGTGTGATATATATACATGTGTTTTGTACAATGAGTGGAGATTTTTATTTTTATTTCTATTTAATTTTTCTGATTTTTATTTTATTTTTATATTATTTCTAGAAATATATATAAGGGAGTGGAAAATAATATAATTTTATTTGTCAAAATAATTACATAAATTAAATGCACAAGCACAACTCATATGTATACTATAAAAAGTGAACCCTATTTCTCTCTATTTATTTTATTTTGCGATCAGGTCTAGGCTTGACTTTCTCTTGGGGTTTGGGTCACTCTTTATTTATTCTAAATACCTCCTTACTTTTTCTTTTTCTTTATTCTTCTATTTTTGCATAAAACATGCTAATTATGTGATATTAATCAATGCATGCAAAATGCTAAGTTATTGTATTTACAAGGATTTACATGATGCTTTGCTAAGAAAAATAGCTAAAATAAAAGAATAAAGAGTGAGAATCAGGGATTCATCAACCCCTTTACTTTACCTTTGCTAGTCCCTTAGCAAACACTCATTTGAAAGAGAAGTGAAAAGAAAGAGAAAAGAAAGTGAAAAGAAAAAAAAAGAAAAGAATCAAGGTTGATTATTAAACTTATCTTCATTAAATTGATGTATGGAGCTCAGTCAGACCTTTAGATTATTTGTTTGTCGGAGCCTTTTTGGGAAATAGGTTCAAAACTCAACAGCCTCTAAGTTCCACCATTCTATGGTCTCGACTCCTCAATAAACCAGGTCAGAACAAGTCTACATACACAAACTCTAATGACTATGCATGTTTCCTTGTACTGTGTAAATGATATGTAGCTCCCTACCTCAGAAATGACAAAGAAACAACCTACCTCTACAAGGTAACTCTAATTCCTCAATCTAGCAACTCTTTCCTCGAGGTTCCCTTCTAAGTTCAAGTGCAATCGGCTCAAGAAGAGGGGGAAAGAAGAGAATGGACCGTGGCGAGTGTAGCCATGTATCCCTGGGAGCCAAAGCAGTGTATCTAAGTCTCCCGCTGCAAGCTTCATGAGATGAGAAGTATGTTTTTGTTTATTCACTATATACACTATGGCAGCCATTTTATTTTCAATCAGGCATGTCCACTTTTTTGGAGTTTTTCTTGATTTTGCACACATTATTTTGATGTGCATATGTATAACATATCTACATGGTGCATCATATACATAAGGAGTTTTTCCTCTTGAGCCAGTAGACTATCCCTCTTTTGAAGTATTATTGCAACCCACAACTCCTGTCTTTAGAACTCAACACTGCTAGACCAAACTGAGATGCACATCCCTCCCTAAAGGAAGATGAGAGGTTCCATCTAGAAGTACTACCCTCATATGCTACTCCAAGCCAAAGAATTCTGCCTCCTAATCATCTCATCTGTGTGGATCTATGTGTAATGTGCTGGTCCAAGTAAAGCCATTGTCTATGAGAGTCATGCGTGCATTGTTAAGTGTTCTACTTAGGCTCATCAAGATGACATTTGAACATAGCCTAGTGGACTCAAAGAATTAAGTCACTAATAGACCTGAAAAGTCTTAACCCCAAATCCTATAATGTTCCTCTGGAAGTTAGGTGGATTAAGGTCTTAACCAAGCTCTATTTTCCAATTTAATTCCAGACTAGTTTAAATGTCAACTATGATTCAGAAGAATATACAAAAATATGTACAAACTCTTTTTGATGCAATTTTCAGAATATGCAAAATTTTTGAAAAAGTTTGAATGCAAGTTTTCGCAAAATATTTTCAATCATTTACAAACAAATTTGTGCAATTTTTTATTTTTCAAATATTTTTCAAAAATTTTGTACTATATACATAATTTTTGATACAAAAATATTTAGACAAATGTTTCAATCAAAATATTTTTACAAACATTTGTACAAATGATGATTTTTATAAGTAGCTATTTACAAACATGTATGTACAAGAAAGAATGAAAGAAAATTTTAAAATTTTTATGACTTTTAGGTATAAGGTTTTCAACCATTTTATTCATTAACACACTCACACAAAGTACGAGTTATGACTAAATTATATATACAATATATACGACACCCCCTATACTTAGCTCGAATGATGTCCTCAGAGTGAACGAATAGCAATGAAGAAGACACAACTCGTTCCGACAACTGGGAAGTGAAAAGAAAGACTATACTACATGGACTAATAAAATAATGTAATGAATATAAGTCGGTGATCCCCCCTATATTTAGGATCAAATAATCCTAAGTATAGAAGTCTGTACACAAGGGGAAAACCAAGGGTTAGGATGTACAGGATCTACCTCCCCTATACTTAGGGTAAAATATCCCTAAATATAGGCAGCAAAATAGAGGTAAAAAGAAGCAAACAGATGATCACAAGTCTGACACCCCTGATACTTAGGGTAAAGTGCACTCTAAGTATAGCATAATCAGAAGATAAAGATGAGGTGTTAGACCAAAGAATGAATGATATGAACATTTGGATCTATACAGCTGCAGGGAAGAAGTGATAGTCAGGCATGAGATGCAAATGATGTGAGTCAAATATCGCATCTCATGCGAAATGAATAGGGGCAACTTCAACGATCAACGGATCATGATCTAGATAAGGCTTTAGGCACTGACCGTTAACTCGAAATGTGGAATCAGGCAATATCTCAGATATGTCAATGTTGCCATTGTCGTGCACCTTTCGAACCAGATATGGTCCCTTCCACTTGCTCTACAACTTGCCTGGAAATAATCTCAACCTGGCATCGAGTAGCCACGCTCGCTGGTTAGGCTCAAACTACTTATAGATTATATGAGAATCATGCCATATCTTCACTCTCTTTTTATAATGTTGTCTACTCGAAAAGGTTGTACCTCTAAGCTCCTCCAGAGCTGTCAACTCTACCTTCCTCTAATCTCCTATACTCTTTGGATACAATAATAACTCAGTGGCAGCCCATAGTGACTTGTGCTTCATCTCCACAGGTAAATGTCATGGCTTGCCATAAATGAGATGAAAGGGAGACATACCCAAAGGTGTCATAAAGGAAGTCCGAAAGGCCCACAAGATTGAGTCCAAAAGCTATGACCAATCTTTTCGATCTGGGCGGACGACAATCTGCAATATCGTCTTGATCTCCCTGGCAAGACCATTGGTCTGAGGGTGATATGGAGTGGCAACACGATGATCTATGTTGAACATGTTAGCAAGGGCCTTTACCTTGTCGTTGATAAAATGAGACCCCGGTAGATATCAAAACTCTAGGCACCCCGAATCGTGAAATGGTATTTTTTCTAAAAAAATCAACAAACAGTCTTAGCATTTGCGGTTCAGGCGGAAATGTCCTCAACCCAACGACTGACATAATCAACAAGCAACAGAATGTACTCAAATCCCTGACTCTTAGGGAATGTACCGATGAAATCAATGTCCCATGCATCAAAAACCTCACAGAAGTGAATGGGCTGCATCGGCATGATATCAGGCTTTCCACATATGCCCATCCTTTGACAGTCAGTACACCTCTTTACGAATTAATAAGAATACTTGAAGAGGGTAGGCCACCATAGACCGGATTGGAGCACGTTCTATGTTGTTCTCCTCCCAAAATGATGTCCTTCTGCCTCAAGCTTGTGGCAGTAAGTGAGGACGCTATGGTGCTCCTCCTGAGGAATGCATCGATGCCAGATGCTATCCCCTCCTTCATGATAAAGGATGGAATCCTCCCAATGGTACGACTTGGCCTTTGTAAGGAAGGTCTCAAGTCATTGTCTGGGCCAACCTTGTGGAACTTTCTTGGCGACAAGATAGTTCACAATGTCGACATACCATGGAAGCGAGGTGATAGCAAGGATCTCCTAATCTGGGAAGGTATCTGTAATAGGTGTTGTATGCTCTGAATTCTCACAATTTTCCAGTCGGGAGAGATGATCTGCCACCACATTCTTAACTCCAGGCATATCCTTAATCTCAATATCAAAAGAAGGATCCATCTAGTCAATCTCGCTTTGGCATCCTTCTTTGCCATGAGGTACCAGATGGTGGTATGATTAGTGTAGATAGTCACTCTGGATCCATGAATATAAGATCTGAATTTGTCCAAGGCAAAGACTTAGGCTAGCATCTCCTTCTCTGTGACAGTGTAGTTTCGCTGGGCGGTATCCAAAGTACGGCTAGAGTAGTGAATGGTGTAAGGTAATCCATCTCTCCTCTATCCTAGCACAACCCCTGTGGCAAAATCAGAAGCATCCATCATGATCTCGAATGGGAGAGACCAATCAGGCGGTTGAAGGATAGGAGCCTCGACAACTAATCCCTTGAGAGTCTTGAATAATGCTAGACGCTTATCATCTACAATGAACTCGGTTTATTTCATTATTAGATCAGTAAGCGGTCGGGCAATCTTGCTGAAATCCTGAATAAATCATCGGTAGAAAACGAACATGCGCCAGAAAAGACCACAACTGCTGCAAGTTGGATGGTGGATTATATTTCCTGATGATATCCACCTTGGCCGGATCAACCTCCATGCCCCTGTTAAAGATGATATGACCAAGCAATGCCCCCTGAGTCACCATGAAGTGACTCTTCTCCCAAGATAAAACAAGATGAACCTCGATACAACACTGAAGTATGCAGTCTAGGTAGTCAAGACAAGCATCAAACCCATCGTCATAGATAGAGAAATCATCCATGAAGACCTCTAAGCAATCACCCATCATGTCCAAAAAGATGGACAACATGCAACATTGGAATGTCACTGGAGCTTTACATAGACCAAAGGGCATTCGTCTGAAAGAATATGTCCCAAACGGACAGGTGAATGTAGTTTTATCATGGTCTTTGGGCGTTATGGCCACCTGATTATAGCTAGAGTACCCATTAAGAAAGTAGTAGTGACTTTTCCCAACTAGCCTGTCAATGATCTGATTAATAAATGGCAGCGAGAAATGATCCTTCTTGGTGTACTAATTCAATCGTATGTAGTTGACATAGACCCTCCATGAAGTGGGTACTCGGGTAGCGATCTCCTCTCCAGACTCACTCACAACTGTAGTGATGCCCATCTTCTTGGGCACCACATGTAATGGACTAACCTACTTGGAGTTTGAGATGGGGTAGATAAAATCGACGCTCCACCATTTTTATCTCTCTTTCATAACCACATCTCGAAGGTTTGGGTTCAGTCATCGCTGGAACTCACGCGAGGTATTATCATCCTCTTTGAGATAAATATGATGGGAGCACAGGGCCGGACTTATTCCCTGGAGATCAACTATACTCCATCCAATCGCCTTGCGGTTCCTTTCAAGAACCGCCATCAAATGAGATTCTTGCTCTCTAGTCAAATCTGTTGAGATAATGACTGGGTACATTTCTGCCTCACCCCTGAGGAATCTATACTTAAGAGATTGTGGCAAGGGTTCAATTCTGGGCAACTGGGAGTTGGAAAATATGGCTTTTGGAATGTCTGAGTGAAAGAAACCAAATCAGCATGAGAAACTTTCAATGATCGTGTGAATCTGGTGAAGACAGTCCTGTTCATGTGTCTGTGACTGGTGCTAGCTCAATCTCCACCCTAGTTGTCGGCTCTGTGGGAATCAGACAAGGTAAGAACTCATTAAAATCTACCCAATCAATGTCTAAATCTGAGGGATTTGAATCAGAAGAGCAAGAGATGTAATCGGCTTCGCTATCTAAACCACGATCGTCAGCCTCAACTGTGTCCTCTGCCAAAAGTGTGCTATCCGAACTCTCATCTGTTGAGAGATGTAGATCTGTAGCATCTGAAGGTGCAACGAGAGCTCGTGATGCAGGGTCAGACCAAACTGCTTCATCATATGTGATCACGAAGTCGCACTCCCGGTGGACGTCTCACTCGGTCATCTACTCTGCATCACTGAACTGCTCTGAGCAAGCTAAGTCTCGTGCTCTGGTCTCATCGATCGTCTCTATTTGTACGATTTCACCCTCAACATGAAAGTATACGTTCTCTCTATCATGATCGAACCCTGCCTTGGCTGTGGCTAAGAATGAACACCCTAGTATGATGGGGGTATCTATCACAGACTCAGGGATTTCCATGTCCAATACAACAAAGTCCACAGGAATTTCAGGCCCTGAATTGTGATGACCACATCCTTCAAAAACCCCTTCGACCTCTTGATAGATCTATCAGCAAACTAAAGGACTGTCCTGCTCTGTCAAAGAGGGCCAAACTAGAATCGGTCGAGTAAGGAAATCGGAAGGAGGTTGATGGAGGAGCCGCTGTCTAATAGAGTCCGATCGAACCGCTGCTCGTGAATTTGGCATCTGACATATGGAGATCCTGCATCTGACCTCTTGGCTGGCAAATGGTTCGGGATCGCGAAGCATGTGGCACGAGTGAGCACATGGATCTCTGCATTGTGGTTCCTTCTCTTTCCGTGGATGGTGGTATTCTCTCTAAAACACTTCTAGAAGAGAGGGATGTGCTCAAGTGCCTCCTGTAGAGTCAGTTGGATGTGAAATCTGTCGATCATCTGCTGGCTGAACTCTGACTGTTGTGCTTTGTTTGGATTTTCTATTTTCTTCCCCTTCACCAAGCAGAGTACTTGAGGGAAGGGGATGGATGGGCCCTCCTCAGATAGAAGGCTGGGAAGAGGTTCCCGTGTCTGTGAGGGAATGTAGTCCATACTAAGACCATCATGCAACATATACAAACTCGAAGAGGATAAAGAAACCTTTCCTTTATTCATATTTTCGGTCTTTTCCCTTTTTCTATTTTTTTTGATTTTCTCAAAATTATCTCGAGATACATCAACAGAAGGGGACACAACAGAATAAAAAATGGTGGCATCAGCACCACCTACGACATTCGTCTTCGAGGCATCAGCATCACGCTCTAGCATAGCATAAAGTGAAATGGTGGCATCAGTACCACCGACTACATTTGGAGATACGATGGATTCAATACCTTCGGCTAGATAAACATCCTTGGTGGCATCAACACCATCGTCATCAACATAACGAGCAGCATCAACACCGCTATCCTCCTCGTCTGGCACTCTTGAGTTCTCATGTGGTCGTCGCTCGGATGAGGTGCCGCGGCTGACATCCTACCGCTCCAAAGTGTCACAAAATCAACATCAAATATTTAGGAAGAATATCACCCAATGAATCACTAGGAGTGGTAGTCTTTGTGAACTGTACCTGCTCAGGCTTCCTCTTTAGATTGTTCAGATTGGACTCGATCTGAGCGGGTATGGTCATCTTGCTCTTTATGATGTCCCTCATCTCCTATCGGAACTCGTCCATCTCCCACCGAAAAGATGCCTGCTTGTCTGAGAGTAGGTGGGCAAGATCGTCAAGGACTGGATTCTCATACACTGGTCCATGAGAACCAGACGGGTTACCTCGCTGAAAATGAGTGGCTCTGCTGGTACTCGTGAGGGGGAGGCTGAGAATACTGTTGAGGCTGTTGCTGTCTCCACTATTGTCCCTGATAATAGGCATGAGGACCCTGTTGAAAGTGTTGTTGTGGCTGGGAGTACTAGGGTTTTTGTTGCTGTTGGCTGCTCTGCCCACCCTGAGCTGGAGGCTACTGCTAGGACGAGGAGCCTCCAGTAGGCCACCTAAATCCGGGATGATCACGTCGGATCCTGGGCTGCTCTCGGTCATACCAAATCCCATTGACTTCCATCAACGGCTCTTGCTCGTACTGGAAAGGGGGAAGAACTGCCAGGGGCTGATCTGACTGATACACCACCATCTGAATGTCCTGAGATGGTGGTGGTTGAGATTAGTGATGTTGTGGCTGGATCGGCTCTGCTTAAACGTGGTGAACCTGGCGGTAGTGGGCAGATGACTAGGAAGAGCTGTTGCTGCTAGGATCAGCCAGTGACTTGAGATGGGGTTATTAAGCCGTCTGTGCTTCCTGGAGACACATGATCTGGGTCTTCAGGTCACCAAGAGTTTATGCCAACTGATCTATCTGAGTGAGGCCCTGGCACTGCGTCTTCTCTATAATCTCGATGCGGTCCAGCTTCTCATTGATAATCCCCATGTCAGTTGTGGATGACTCTGCCTGTGCTGCTGCTGTTGACGAAGTAGATGGACCTGCATCGACCTGTGCTATCCTCTGATAGGATATGACCTATGGGAGGGTATTCCCCTGTATGTAGGCTCAAGTCTGGGACATCACCGTGTAGTTATCCGCTATCTCCTCGTAGATGGCCAAGACTTGGTTTACATATAAAACATTTTTACAAAGGTTGAAAACTGTTTACAACATATTTTCCGAACAGTTTTGAAAGGACTTTTGGAAAAGATTTTCCATTTATTTTCCAAACATTTTGCTAAACACTTTTACTTAATTTGTTAATCAGTATATATAAAGAATCAGAATATGTAAAATATTTTATATTAATTAGCCATATTATTGAAAAGACAAAAGTATTAGTTAAGGCTAAAGTATATACGTAGTATATACAACCCCCTATAGTTAACTTGAGCTATATCCTCAAAAAGAGAAGACAAAACTCGTACTAAGTATTAAAGAGCCAATACTACAACAATTGAAGAATAATGAATCAATGAATGAGAAGTCATACGTCCCCCTATACTTAGGATGAAATAATCCTAAGTATAGTAGGTTGTATCTACATGCAGGGAGGGTTGAGGGTGGGAATGAACAGATCATCAGCTCGACCTGTCCCCCAGTATACTTAGGGTCAAATACCTAAGTATAGACATAATATCATGAATTGAGGGGACTGGTGAGGGATCCAAGAATGAGCAAATCAAGTTCTCACCCCCTATACTTAGGACAGAATACATCCTAAGTATAACATTGATGAAAAGGGTGAACACATTTTCAGAAGAAAGAAGAAAAATAAAAATGAAAAGAAGAAATAAAAGATAGTTTTGTTATTTGTGTGCCTTAAGTGTATGATCCATTGACCTCTGGAAGATCATCTTGAGATATCACATGAATTGAATCAACAATGGACACGAATGGATCTGGCTCTATGTATGACTTTAGCAACTGTGTATTTACCATGAAGAACTATGTGTCAGATGATGGTTCTGATATCAAGAGACTTTCATTATCACACACAGTGTGGATAATATACAGTCTTGTCCACTTGCTCTTCAGTTTGCTAGGAAAGATTTTTAACCGCTCGTCAAACAACCACACCTTCTGTCTAGGCTCGAAAGTCTTCCTACAGATGCGTTTATCATGCCATTTCTTTACTTCCTCCTTGTACATGAGGTTGTTGTCATACGCGTAATCTCTAAATTCATGCAAATGGTTCAGATAAACTTTTCAGTGTTTGCCTGCTTTCTTGGAATCCAAATTTCATAAGTTCAATGCCCATAATGATTTGTGAATCAATTCAATGGGTAGATGGAATGGCTTGCCATAAACAAGGCAGTAGGGAGACATGCCATGTGGAGACTTGTACACTGTGTGATACGCCCAAAGAACCGAGTCCATGAGTTGGGACCAATTCTTCCTATCTGGTCGTACAAGCTTTTGCATAATAATTTTGATCTCCATGTTTGAACATTCAACTAAGACATTCGATTATGAGTGGTACGACGTCACAACACGATGCTCGATGGCGTATTCTTTGGTCAGTTTTTTGACCTCTCTGTTTATGAAATGGCTACCCCATCTGATATCAGGATTTTTGGAATTTTGTACCGTGAGATAATGTTTTCCAGAAGGAACTTGTACACTATTTTGTTTTCGGCGGTTCAGGCGGGGATAACTTCCACCCATCTGCTAACATAATTAATGGACAACATGATGTACTCATAGCACTAACTGTTAGGGAACATGCCCATGAAGTCGATGCCCTAGGAATCAAAGATGTCTGATATCTTAATGTAATTTAGGGCCATCATTTCTCTATAGCTGATGTTTCCACCCATTCTCTAGCAGTTAGTACAACTCTTGACGTAACAGCTGCATCCTTGAACAAGGTTGGCCACCATCGGCCACATTGGAGCACTTTCCTTGTTGTTCTCTTTCCAGAATGGTGTTTTACAGTGGTCTAGGACACCTTTTATTTCCTCTTGAGATATGCACCTCCTCCAGATGCAGTTTTCTCTCTCATGGAATAAGTGCAGTTCTTTCCACTGGTAGAAATGAATGTCTGCCAAGAACTTGTCTCTCTTGATCTTTGGCCAATCTGTTGGAGTCTTCTTGTAGACGAGGTAATTCACGATGTCGACGTACCATGGGAGTGAGGTAATAGAAAGGATAGCTTCATTTGGAAAAGTTCCAGTCATTGGAATGATGGCTTGCTTATGAGCTTTTGTCTCGAGGATTCTGGAAAGGTGATCCACCACCACATTCTTGACTCTAGGTTTGTCACAGATTTTGAGGTCAAATTCCTGGAGAAGAAGGATCCATCTGATCAGACGCTGTTTGGAATCCTTCCTGCTTTGTAAGTACCGGGTGGCAGAGTGGTCAGTATATATAATTAGTTTGGATCCCAGAAGATGCGATTTGAACTTTTTCAAAGCCAACACTACAATTAGTATCTCTTTTTCTATCACAGTGTAGTTTCTCTAGGCCTCATTAAGTGTTCTATTAGCATAATGAATTGCAAAAGGGACATTCCCTTGTCTTGCCCTAAGGCATCACCGATTGCATAGTCGGACGTGTCCGTCGTGATCTCAAATGGTAGAAACCAATGAGGCGCTGCAGGACAGGAGCACATGTGATTAGGCTTTTCAACTCATTGAAGGCATGGAGAACACGATTATCAACCAAAAAATCTATCTCCGTGCAGAGCAATTCAGTTAAAGGTCGAGTAAGCTTGTTGAAGTCTTTGATGAATCGTCGGTCATGCCACGAGAATGACCAGACTTCTTTCAGATCTGTAGGTGGCTCTAATTCTGAAATCACTTCCATCTAGCTGGGCCAACTTCCATGCTACATTTCGATACTACATGACCCAACACGATCTCTTCAATCACCATGAAGTTGTTCTTCTCCCATTAGAGCACAAGATTCACTATGCAACACCGCCTTAGTACTCGGTCTAAATATCAAGACATTAATAAAATTAATCACCATAGACCAAGAAATCATCCATGAACACCTCAAGAAAACCGCCCACCATGTATGCGAAGACTGCTAGCAAACATTGCTGAAATGTTGGGGGGCATTGCATAACCTGAACGACATACATTAGAAAGCGTATGTCCCAAAAGAACATGTGAATGTGGACTTCTCTTGGTCCTTAAAAGCAATTGCAACTTGATTATATCATGAATACCCATCCAAGAAGCAAAAATATTCCTTCACAGCTAGTCTCTTGAGAATCTGATCGATGAAGTGCAATGGGAAGTGATCCTTCTTGGTGGCAAGGTCAAGACATCTATAATCGACACAAACTCGACAAGAGGTTGGTACTCTGGTCAAAATCTTCTCTCCTTTGTCATAATAACAATGATGATCCCAGAATTCTTGGCCACTACATGCAGGGGACTCACCCACTTGCTGTTAGAGATGGGATAGAGGAATCCTACATCACACCATTTTTGAATTTCTTTCATAACCACCTCCCGAAGGTTTGTATTCAATATTCTATGGAATTCGCGAGAGGGCTTGCCATCATCTTCAAGGTAAATGTGATGCAAACATAGTGAAGGATTTATCCTGTGGAGATCTGAAATTTTCTAGCCTATTGAGTTGCGGTTGAGTTTAAGAACCTCTATCAGACAAGATTCTTTGTCTTCGGTTAAATGAGCATTGATAATGATTGGGTACATGTTTGATTCTCTAGCAAAGAAGGTATACTTCATATCGGAGGGTAATGTCTTGAGTTCTATAGGAGTAGGAACAACTTCGGTGGTGACTTCAGCGATGACTGCAGGTGTAAGATCTCTCAACTATTGTCTTCCCACCTTTGGACTTTAAATTTTGTCATTTAGGATATCACACGGATCTGTAATGAAATCTTCCTGCTCAGACGAGGGGTATGGTTCATCTTCTAATGGCACATCAGCAAAAACCTCATCATCAGAGACATTGGTCAGTTAGATTGTGCTTTCTCGTCCTTCCTCAAGTAAGAGGAATTCTAGGGTTTCTATGTCATCTTGAAAAAAAATTGTGTCTTTGATCTCTGCTAGAATATCACAGTCCTCGAGATACTGAGATTCGAGCACCTAAAACTCAGACACTTCTTCTTTGGGTGTTTGTTCAGGAATGCTCTTTATGTACACTCTGTCATTGCTGGAGCAGAATGTGATCTCTCCAGCATCGTAGTCAACTACTACTTCGACTGTCCAAAGGAACGATCGTCTAATAATGATAGGGGTGTGGAGTAGAGGTGTGGATGTGTCCATGTCTAACACAACAAAAGCAACAAGGAAATGCATCCCTTGGATAGTGACATCCATATCTTCCAACATGCCTCGATCCACTTGACTGAGTTGTCTGCGAATTGTAGAATCATCTTGATATGTTTAAGCGGTCCTAACCCAAATTCAAGGAGTAGTGATGATGGTAACATGTTGATAGATGGCCCAGTATCGAGCAATGTGTGCTAGAACTCCTGGTTGAATGTTACACATCTGATCAATGGTGCTCCCTTGGCTTTCATCTTAGGAGGGAGGTTGCTGATGGAATTCACAGTGGCCAAGGTGAGAATATACTTCTCAGAATTTGAAATCTTGGGTCTATGCCTGTGGGATTGACGCTTTGTTGTACATGCCTCCTTAAGTCCTTTCCTTACATGAGACGTACTCATGGCTTTCAGAAGGGGCATCTCAAGCATGATATTTTGCAATACTTCTACGATGTGAGGATCAGATAAAATGTTTTTTATTTTTTCACTGTTTTTTATTTAATTGTTAAAGGAAATAGTACATTTAGATTAGAATGAACTATATAATGTAAATGTCTGTCCATATAAGTGTGTATGAGTAGATGGCAAAAAGAATCAAATCCATTTACAAGTTGGGACCAAAAAATGGTGCAGTCATGGCTCCTTTGGCTCGATCTGGGTTGACTGCTGCTGCTTCAGCTAGCTTCTCCTTCTTGGCCACGATTATGCCTGGGATGCTGTTGTCTTTTTGGATTTTTACATTTTCTTCATTTTTTATATTTTTTGTGTATGTGGTGTTGCTCCAAAAAATTGTATTGACCCTGATGGTGGCCTGGCTAATGACTCACCATCAGACGCTTTGCTCTTCCCCTTCGATGTCACAAATGGCTAGAGTGCCCTACCACTACTGAGATGTACAACATTAGACAAAAAGACATTATTTTCACCTGAATCGGGTTGGGCACTATAGTCTACCTTCTCCTTGCAACAGAAATTGTTTGGATTTGCTTTGATCTGGGGTGGAATGACGATTTTGGCGGCTATCAAGTCATCTATCTTCTGGCTCATCTCAACCATGTTCTCTACAAACTGGACCATACAATCCAAGGCCGGGTTAACCAGGGCCATCTTAGAAGATTCGACCTAATGAGACCATTGATTCTGCTCATAGGAAGGAGGCTATTGTTGGTAACCCTGAGACTATTGAGGAGGAGGAGGAAGATCAGGGTATTGTTGGTACTACGAGGAGTACTGGTGATGGAATGGAGCAATCGACTACTGATAGTGTTGCTGGCAGTATCCGGACTACTGCTGATAAATGATCTGCCTCCAGTTGTAACCATGTTGCGAAGGATGTTGCTGGGCCGAGTAGGTTTGGTAGTTCTGCCCTCCATGTTGTTGGTGAATGGTTGGTTGCCATGATTCTGACCCTGTTGTTGTCCCTATGGACAGGTCAATTGTTGATCATTGCCCCAAAGGACACTCACCTCTTGAATGAGCGATGGAGGTGGAGAATAAGACTCGATTTATTGAGGCTTGTATTCATGCGGCTGGTAGACCACCATCTAAGTCTGCAGCTGTAGCTACTGTTGCTCCGAGGCATGCACGTATAGACGTGTTGGATCGGAGGTTGGTTGGGACTCAGCTGAGGCGATTGTGGCTGATCCTTCTTCTCAGCTGGAGGCTCATGTGTGGTGGTCACTGCATTGCAGGCGCTGATAGTGTTCACCAGCAGCTCCAGTTGCCTGGTGATGATATTGAGCTTATCTAACCACTTCATTATTTTCTCGATCTCGACGAGCTTATTTAGATCTTGAGACCTCTTCTCAATGATATCGACTTTTAACAGGTGGTTGCCAATGATGGTTAAGTCAGAATTGTTATACCTGTCGACTTCTCTTGTCTCTGCTACGTTCACATTTTTTGCAGAGAACGTTCTATGGTTGCGGTTGGATCTGGAAGGTATGAGATGAGGATAACACAACCTCTCCTTCGTCCATATCCTTCAATATCTGTCATACTATGCTCTCATCCTTGTTAAAGTGAGATCCTCCTCAAGCAGCATCAACCAGACATTAACTAAATTCTATCAATCCCCCGAAGAAATGTTGGACTAGGCTGGTCCTTGGGATGTCATGGTGGGGGAACTTCTTGATCAGATCACTAAATCTCTTCCATGTTTCATAGAAGGATTCTTGGGGACCCTGAGAGATGCTAGTGATCTCGACCGCATGAGATTGAGACGGCCAAGAGGATAGTATTTATGAAGGAATGCTGACTTCAAATCATCCCAAGTCATTACCACCTTCCCCATATGGTTATCCAGTAGAGAGCTTTTCCCTGAAGGCTGAATGGGAAGGCAGTCATCTTGAATACTCCCAACGAAATGTTGGGGTAGTGAGTGGTGCTGCAGATGCGACCAAACTGCTATAGATGGATATATGTCTCCTCGTTGGAATTCCCATGGAAGCTAGGGAGGAGAAAAAGGAGTTGCGACTTGAGTTTAAAGCGTTAGTAGATCGGTGGAATCTGGATGCACTCATTGATGCAGCAAGCCTCTAGATTATGTGCTTGTTTGAGTGTTGGTTTGGGTTGTCCTCTCCCTTCGTCATCCCCTCCTCCACGAGGTCCATCTACAGAGCGATCATTATCTTCATCATCACCTCCTCCTTGAGGTATCTCCCTCTCTTCGGATCTCCACTTCATGTTGTTCAACATATCTTGGAAAGCGACCCGAGCTAGAGCTCGGTCAGTGAGTTGTTGCCGGATGGCCTGGATGGAGGCCAAGAGATGGTTTGTTCACTTCATTCTGACTAGGCCCACACCATGCTTTGTATCATGCTCGGTGTTTTGTGGTTGAGGTCCCTTTCCTCTCCCTGATGGATCCATCTCTGATTATGTTTGTGACTATGCAGGCTCGAGATTGGGGTCATGATCTACAAATGGAAATACACACCGATAAGTCTGTATGCAAGCATAGATGGAGAAAGTAATTCAGAATTATGGTCAATTCTGAATCTTATTAGGGATGGAGAAGAGTATGGAGTGAAATCATTCTCCATCCAAAATGGGCAGAACTCTTGAAGAGAGTGTTCTCATTTAGGGTGAGGAAGAAGAAGTGAGGAGTCATGAGGGTTGCTCATGGAGTCTGAACCATGGACTTGGGAATCTCCCTAAATTATTACATATATCGGACTCAAGGAGTCGATGTGGGTGTCGGCAGAGTCCCGACTAAGTTGTCTTGGAGTCATCATATTGAAGCAAGAGAGAAGATCGAGTGGGAAGAAGGATACGGTGACCAACAAGAAAAAAAAGTGTGTAAAATAGTAGAAGGCTCACGATGAGCGGGGGTCAAAGAGGAAGTGAGAAAAGACGGATGGCAAAATGCGTAGGAGTGCGAGACATTGATATTTGATCCTCTAAACAAACAAACACCAAACAAAATAGTTTCACCAACTCAACCCAATGTAAAGCCATGAGAGTCCGTTTCTTATCCCTTTCAATTTTAGGGTTGTTGATTCAGACAATAATGTAGATGCGAGTCCATAAATGGCTAGCCCTAAAAGAGAGTGTGTACTGCCAAGAAGAATCTCCCCATACTTTTCCACCTCCTTTGTATCCTTTGATATACAATTTTTGATATCCTGAACCTCATTCTTGGGTGGGTACTCAGCCAAAGAAAAGAGAGAGGAAACTGATAGGTTAAACCACTCTTCGGACCAAGGTCACAACGGAATCACACTTGAGCATGTAAGGTCCTACTCGGATGCAAGACGATGAGATAGACACACCTGTGAGGGTGTGGCCTAAGCTCGGTACTTCAGACCAAGTAGGTGTTCCACACAAGGTAGGAACACTGTCGTCGACAAGCCCCTACTTGTCTACATATGATGGAAGCACCAATACTTTTCTAGTCTAGGTGATAGTTGAGGCAACTACAAATCAAGTTGTTGGCTCTATTCCTTAAGGGCCGTGCCTCGCTCTGTCTAGAGTGTACCTCAAATCAATGAGGGCTTTGTGAACCCAAAACATGATGTTTATTACGGATTTTAATTAGGTTCAAAATGAGAATACCAGTCCCTCTTTTTAGTTTTTGAATTTCACTTTTTTTTGAGTATTTTCCAAGAGCAAATGCCTAACATTTTTTGTAGTTTCTTTAATTCCTAGATGATCGGAAAACACAAGGAGGTAACAGTAAAGCAATGCAAGTGGACACGAGGATAGAAATCTATCCTCGTATCAAATGATGCATGCAAAGATAAAATACTTACAACGCTTCCCTGCTCTCTCCATGTGGGATGCAAAACAAGGAATTTATAAACCTAATGTACATCGCAAAATGCAACGAGAAAATCGCCCTAAGAATAGTAAGTGAAATTAGCGTGAAGAACTGAATGTCAAACCCTTGAATAATCACCCAAATGTCCAGTCTTCGAGAC
This sequence comes from Ottelia alismoides, assembly GCA_037367405.1. Taxonomy (NCBI): domain Eukaryota; kingdom Viridiplantae; phylum Streptophyta; class Magnoliopsida; order Alismatales; family Hydrocharitaceae; genus Ottelia; species Ottelia alismoides. The sequence goes on along the minus strand of JAZKJV010001037.1, from coordinate 109,961 downwards.
AACCTCGGTGCCCACCAAAAACGGTTCTGCAAGCGTTATATGGTGCCTCCCTCGGTGCTTGATGATTATTCTAAGTTTTAACAATTAAATTTGAGCTAATTTAAATCAAAATTTAATCTATAGGAACATGAAATGCAATAGGGATTGGATCTAGTTACCGAGCAAGCACACCTAGATCGAAGGGCTCAATCACAAAAAACAAAGAAAATAAAGGCATAAAACTAAAAACATGGGAAACAAAGGAAATAAAGGTGGTGAAAATCATGAAAAACCCGGTGAGCCCCCAAGTTAACAAACACTTAGAAATTGAGCCCGAATCTCCAAGAGTCTAAGTACATGTATTATTACAAGGTAATTGAATAAATCACTCTCTCATCAAAAATAAAATAAAAATAAAATCTATGCCAGAATCTTCTCTCTCTCTCTCTTGCTCTCTCCTCTTGGTCTATAAGCAGAAGGATCAAGTCTCCTCAACTAAGGTGCCTCAACCACCTAAGCGGTAATGGTCGTCTCGAAATCCTTCATAAGAAAAGTATAAGAGATGGATATTAGCAGAATCGACAATTATATAAAATAAAAGAGAAAATAAGTGAAGAAAAATAATGAAATAAAAATGTCCCAAAATTCTATCCTACGAGTTGCTCCCCTACAATAGTGCCATTCGATGACACGGATTTTATGAGGGTCTAAATAACATCCTCACTGAGTAGGGAAGACAAAATGCCGTTGAGGCGATCGGTGACGAATCTCCATTTCATCACCTTTATTCCATAATTTTGGCCTTAAAAAACCGTAGCTAATGCTTGTGAATAACATTATTTTGTACAAATTAACATTCATTATTTGTTCCATTTATCTTATATAAAATGCTTTTTTAATGCCAAAATTATAGAATAAAGAAATGAAAAGAAAAAGAATAAAATGTCAAACGTATTTTATGACTCTAAACCCTGAGACCTAGGCATCTTGATGACCTGTTCAACAAGGAATAAAATATTTGGAGATAAGGGAAAAATCAATTAAATTTCCAATCTTTATTCATCAATATTGCTTTTTGGGACCAATTTTATTCTTTATTATTTATACTTCAAATAAAGAAACTTTGTACATAAAATTGTAGATAAAAATATATAGAAAAATAGAAAATTGAGTTTACACAAAAATAATATACCGTGTACATTTTACTCAAAATAAAAAGCCAAAGACCAAACATCCCAGACCCATATCTTCTCCATATGAAGTTAAAATGTACCAAAATCATCTTTAATTGTATATAACTTTTAATAAGCTATTTAATGAAGGTGGTTTCATTTAATTTGGAGATAAGAGGTAAAAGTTAGGTTTTGGAGCCCTATTGTATAATATACCGGAATAAAATATTAATTTTATTTACTGTTTATTATTTTATGTTTTTATAATTTTATAATTTTGTATAATATTTATGACATATGTACATATTTAAAAAAGAATAAGACCATAAATAAAGCACAAAAATAAAACAGTATGTATTGACACATAGATGAAATACTTATATTTATACATATATTAGAGGGCAGGGAGCCTGCACCCAGTGGTGTAGGAAACTCCCTGCACCCACGCTATTTTCGCATAATTTTTTTACCTTTTTTCAATTAAAAGTTGAGGGGATTTACTTAATATGTTGAGGAGAATAAGTGTTTCAAATTTCATGTAAAATAAACATTCCTAACATGTTCATCTTAAAGGGGTCGATTTCAACAATTCTGAGACCGTTAAAATTTGGTAGTCTTGATGGAGATGATAGAAGTGTCGAATTAAGTTGAATTTGGAATGACAACATGGTGATACATGATGATTCAAATTCCCCAAGGTTTCATTTTAAAAAATCAAAAAATAATGAAAAATTAGGCCGGGTATAGGGAATTTCCTGCACCCGTCGGTGTAGGGTCCTTTTTCCCTATATATTATATACTCATATTTATTTATGTGTACAAATACATCCGAAAAATATAACAAAAATATATTTATGTATCTAAAAATAGGTTATAAGTATATAAAGTGTGAAAATATAAAAAACAAAATACAAAAAAAATAAAATGTACAAAATATGGGTAAATATACCTATAAATAAATCCTAAAAATTTAATTATAATAAATAATCCCATGAAAATAAATAAATATCATATTAAAATAATACATAAATTAATAAACTTTTGGGTTTTTATCAGTTGTGCCCCTCCGAGATATCTCAATATCAGTGATGCCCCTATCTTTTTGGTAATATCAGTTGTGCCCCCGACTTCTTGCCAATATTTCACTTGTGCCCCTCAGAGGGGCATAACTGATAAAAGATTATTATCAGTTATGCCCCTCTGAGGGGCACAAGTGAAATATTGGCAAGAAGTCGGGGGCACAACTGATATTACCAAAAAGATAGGGGCATAACTGATATTGCGATATCTCGGAGGGGCACAACTGATAAAATCCCTAAACTTTTTTATGTTTTAATCAAAAATTAAAAATTATTTTCTTTTCTTTCGAATTATTTTTGATTTTAATTGTAGTTTTGTCTTCTTGTGGGTGACGTGGCCCAATCAGGGTCTGTCACCCGTTGACTCGGGTCAATGGTCTGACCCAAGTCGTAGCCCCTGTCAGAACATCGAGAACCTCATCTTTGAACTCAATTCGTGCCCAAATCTTGCAAATTCAGGGCTCGATTCCTTCACATCACCTATGCCTCGATTGATGCACTTTCACACGGGTTTGATAGCTTCCGTTAAAATGCATCGAGTTGAGAGATTTTTGAATTGAAGCCCACTCCTTTATAACATCGCCTTCCTCCCTATTTTGAAAATAAATCCTTATTTTGCCACTTTCAACCAGAAACCTAACCCTAGATCGAACCTCGGTGACAACAACGTTCTCTAGGGGACCTTTGCGGCTCAGCTTGATGTTGAATCAAAGAGATTCATTGCTCATCGCCGCCTTCTTCCAGAGCTCCATTCTAGGTGAGTCTTGACCAGTAATCTTCTATTCTCTTAGTTTTTTCTGATCCTTAGGTTAATAGTAGCTTAGGTTTGCCTTTTATTTCTTTTGATTTCATTGCATTTAGCGTAGGACTCAAAATCTCTAGATAATAGAGTTCTAGCTCCGTCACCCCGTTCCAACCAAAACTGACTCCCTCCACCGTGCTTTTCACCTCCATCTTCTTCCTCTCCGCCATCTAGACATCCCCCACATCTCCATCTACTCAGATCTCGTACAGATATGGAGATCAGATCTCTTTCCGCTCCTGCATCGCTAGAGAACTTCATCTTGCCCCATCTCCACCTCGTTTCATCCTCATGAGTTTCCCCAAGCTCTGCTTTTTCTCGCTAACCTACTCCCTGCAAAAAACAACAAGAAAACCACTTGTGTAGGGCCTTTTGAAGATAGATAAGAGCCTCTAAGTTCGAGACCTCGTTCGATCTTCTCTTGTGGTCCTTGACCATTTTAAGGAGCCCTACAGATGTGAAATCACTGTAGGAGGCTTTGGAACCATCTTGCAGCAAGGGAGGAGGTCGGAGTTGCCCATAATCACAAATCAAAGCTCAGGGAAGGAGACCTTCTTCCCTGTTCTTAGTGCGAAGCAATAACGGGTCCGATCGCCTCTACCTTCTAGATCGCTTATCAACTGTTGGATGCACCAGCGTCTCCATTATTGATCTTCACCCGAAGATCTGATATCAGCTGGCGATCCTCGAACCATCATCGCACATCCTCCGCATGACTCGTGTATAAGAGGAAAATCTCGTCCGTTGGATCGCACACTGATGAATCCTTGTTCATCACTATTTATTCTTTTATTTTAGCTAATTATCTTGGCAAAGCATCATGTAAATAGGTGTAAATACAATAACTTAGCAATATGCATGCATGTGTTAATTGTACATAATTAGCATTTATTGTGCAAAAATAAAAAGAATAAAGAATAAAAAGAAAAAGAAGGAGGTATTTAGAATAAATACTGAGTGACCTGAACCCCAAGAGATGGCCAAGCATTGGCCTGATCGCCAAATAAAACATGTAGAGAGAGATAAGGCCCACTCTATATTGTACAGACCATGGGTGTAAAAAAATAAATTATTTTTGCCAAAATAAAAATAAAAATATGTTTTTACCCCCTTGTGTATATTTATGAAAATAAAACAAAAATGAGAAAAATAAAAATTAAAATAAAATAAAAGTCTTTCTCACTAGTACATAATACATGTATATATATATATACATTCCCTTCTCTATTTATTTTATACTTGTAAATAAATAATAAAAATAAAACAAAAATTATTTTGTACTCCAAAAATTATGTTGTAAATAAATAAATTATGAATTTGGGTTATTTTTGTACAAATAATAAATTTAAAATAATTATACAAAATACATAGGCATAATATACATGTATGAAATACAATATACTGTATATAGAGTAATTTATTTTTCATAAAAATAAATAAAAATCGCAGAAAAATCCCTTGAAAAATAATAAACATTCTTCATTTTATTCATTTTTTAATTTAAATTCATTTATTATTTTTAATCTATTTATTTTTTATTTTTCTTGTTATTTTGTCCTATAGTCTCTTTTGTCCTATTCTCCGCTGCTTCTGATTGGCCCACACAGGAATGTTGACCCGGGTCAACCCCCACTTCCAGGGCTTGACCCGACACGACTGCGTGGTCATACCTTCTTCTCCCATTTCTTGCGGTAGTCCACACGTACCCTTGCCCCGATTTTTCTCCCATGACCCTTCTAGGATCCAGGACCCTCACGGATCCCTAGGAGGGTGATGATCATTCTCGGTTCGCGTGTTCCCACCCGATCTCTCCAGCCACCTCGGAGCACTATAAATTGTCTTATCCTCTTCCCCAGCCCGGTATCTCGTGCCTCGCTCCCTTTTGATACCCTAGCCACCTCCAGTAGAGTGACAACCGCCTGGAGCGCCGTCGGGCATTCGATTTGGTGCAACGACACTGCAGCTCGGCCATCGTGGCTGGAGTTCCGCCGCGGGCAGCCTCCCCTGCCTTCCGCCGCTCGGTCAAGGCTATTACCCTGTCGACCCCCTAGCTCGATGCTCAGGATTCGACCTGTACCTTCAGGTGAACCTTTAATCTATCATTTATATAGTTTTGATCAGATCTTCCATTTAAGCATCGTCGTCCCTTCTCCAGCTCCGACTAGCCGATAGGAGCTCTATCGCCCACTTCCAACCGCTCCGATATCATCGCACATTCACCCTTCATCTAGCTCATCATCTTAATCACCCTAATCTTGACCTATCTAGCCAAGATTAGGTCTGAGATCTCTTCCTTCACCTTTGCTAGAGATTGACCAACATCCCCCACCGCTTCTTTCACTTTCAGTCCAAATAACCAGGACCGGAGCACAACTCCGAGTCTGGGCTACCCTTTGTAGGTCCACTCGTGCATTAAGAGCCCTCCGTACATCCTTTCCAAAGCTTATTGGAGTAGCCCCAAGCGCTCATTGTTGTCACACAGATCCAGCCGTTAGAGCCTCCATCAGAGCCATCCAGTCGATACAGAACCATCTCGCCATCATGTCGGCACCTTCCGATCTTCCATCGGAGTTGGGGATCTCATCCTTGGCTCCAGAGAAGTTCGTTGGGAGACTATACTTCCAGACTCGTTCCGCTCTGTTGGATCGACCGAAGCCCTCCAGATTACATCCTGAGCGTCCATCCAGCCGCCTTGTCAGACCGTTAGATGTCAGATCTGACAGCCATGTGCACCCCACGTCCTCGACCAGTCTGGCATCGTCAGATCTGACGCCTGACACTATCAGAGCCGCACGTCCACACCTTCTCCAGCGGCCGACACGTGTCCACCCCACACTCGCCTCACGTGTTGCAACATTATATATCCATTTTTACCATCCACTTATTTTGTTTATGTTTTAGTCCAGGAAATAAATGTTGTAATTAAACCTATTTGCAGTTCAATCCCTATAGTTTTTGCTATTTGCATTTTAGTCCCCTTTGTCTGGAGACACATGCTTCGTCACGTGTACTTTGGCATTTTTGCACTTTCAGTCCTGGACCCGTTTTGATGTTATCTGCTGAATGAATACTTTCTAGAATTGCATTTATGCCCCTGTGAACGTGGATTTAATGCATGTACAGATTTAATTGGATAAATTTGATATTTGACCCCAGACTTTTTATGTGTGTTAATGTTTAGTACATGAACTTAAATAAATTTCATTGAGGTCCCTACTACTTGGATGTTGAGTTTTTAATTAAATAAATATCAAAACTACTTCAAAAATTCCCAAAAAAATACTAGTAGATCTTGCTACTGTGTAATATTTTTAGTAATATTTAGAGCCATTTTGATTTTATTTGTTATTTCCTAAAATTCGAAAACCCTAAAAATTGTCTCTATCTATTTTAGAAAGCCCAAAAAATAAAAAAATACCATTAAAATTTTCATAAAAATTTGTGGGTGCTTATTTTATGTTGTTTTTGTTCTATATCAGTTTCATCTTATTATCTTTTATAAAACACCTAAAATTACAAAAGACTCCAAACCTTATAAAAATCAGTAAAAATTCTATAAAAATAAAAAAATGTGTTTTCAAGTTCTTTAGTTAGGTTTTATTTTATAGTTTCACATAAAATTGCTGCCAGGATTTTAGAGGCATTTTCAATATTTTTAATTCCCTTTCCATCCAGGTTGTACACTGTTTGTTGTTTTTGTCTTTCTTTTATTTTAGAAAATTTTATAAAAATCAGAAAAAGCCCATAAAATACCCCAAAACACTTGAATATTTTAAAAACAAAAAAATAAATTTATTTTGAATTTTTGAGTATTTTTAGACCTTAAAATAATTGTTTGAGTTTGAATTTTTCCTTTTCTTATCCATTTTCTCATTAGAAAAGAAAATATAAATAATTAAAAAATTTAATAACCACCAAAAATTGTTTTTATTTCTTTTTGGATTTCTCGGCTACTTTGTAAGATTTTCCCATGCTCCTTGTGTTCGACCCTAGTGGCTATACCAGGTTAAATAAATAGCAAGACCGCTTGCTTTGTTTTCATGCTTGTTTGATTTTGTTGGTAGTCTCTAGTTTCTCGTTGAGCCCAATTCGAGTGGTTGAGGTCGCAATGACCCTTGATTTCACTTAGCCTTTGTCGCTCAAGATGCTCAGAATGGCGCTGTTGCCTGAGAGCACGACTTAGTAGTCGATTTTCTATTTTTGTTTTTCTTTTTATTTTTATTTGTTTTCTTTATTTGCCTGCTTTTTATTTTTGTTTATATTTCTTTTTCTTTATTTGTCTCTTATTTTATTTTTCAAAAATGTGATCTTACACCTCTTTTGTTTATCTATTTCTTGTAAGGGCCCGACGAGCGTAAGCGGTATTCCTAGGAGTGTCGGAGCACCCGAGCGGAACGGAGGCTGCTCGTTTCTTCATTGAGCCGCACGAGAGCGTAGGAGAAGATGAGTAGAAGATGTGGAGGTTTTAGCATTTTTATTTTATTTTTATTCTATCATTTGTAAAAATACATGACTTAAAGACTCTTTGTACTTGCCATTTATTGGGGTCTGTTTCGCCGAGCATCTGTGTGCTCGGGGTATCTCAACGCGGTTTTTCACCGGTTTTGTTTTGCCCCATTTTATTTTATTTTTGATTCTCAAAGATTTTGGCCCCTAGACTTAGAATTTTATATTTGATTGTGACATAATTAATTAAGGTCCCAACCCTAATTATCTGCCTGCACCTATAGATTGTTATGTGGACTTAATTAATTAAATCACAAAGAAAAAGCTAATCTAGGTCGCTTGAGAGGTAACGTGCCGCTAGAGGCCTTATACAGCACGTGTAGGATTTGTTGTGGTGGACAACGATCGACATTAGAGATCGGACTCCAACCTCTCATTTTGACCTATTAGTTGTTGTTCTTTGCATGTAGAAATTTTCTATCTAAGGCCGATTTCTTCTTGCATCATATAGGTAGTTTAATTTCTATCTTTTAATTTATGCGCGGATTACCCTACATGTAGTGTGCTTCCGTCAGGTACGCATTTCTGACTTTGCATGCATCATCGTGTTTGACCGCGCATCCGCTTTTTCGACTTCTCCCCCTGGTTTTTAGACTTGAAATAATCAGGAGAATTGAAAAATTCGTTAGGCATTCTTTGTTTTTAAAAAATACCTAAAAAGAAAAACCATAAAATTGGGACTGTTAAACACACTTAACCATAAAAGACATTTACTGAAAAATCTATTTTGGGAGAGCAATCCCCTCGTTTGGTTTGGATGAGCGAGAGAGTGACCCGCACACTAGGATAGAGCCATACCTGACTTTTCTTCAGACTACTGGTTTCGGGTTAGTCATTCTCCAGTGAGGATCGCTCCAGTTTCCAGTAAAGCGGGCTATGATATCCTTAACAGAGCGTGTTGATATAGCCTTGGGATCGGGTCAGTCTCCTGAGAGTGTCGGGTTCCTACTAGCTCGCTTAATCGCTCTGATAGACTGATTTATCACCAAATAAAATCGACAAGATAAAAGACCGAACCTTTACGGTCATCATCTCAATGTTGAGTAGGTGAATTGGGGGTTTGTTTTTCCTGATCTTGTGTGTTTTCCAAATCTCATCCGCTTTACTCTCCACATCACGATGATGGGACGGAGGTCCCGTAGGCAGCCTTTGGTTGCAACGCTTTCGAGCACTCCGCCACATTCATCTGGTTGGTTCGTGAGAGCCTGGATCTACTCTCCAAACCCAAGTTTCACTCCGCCCTATTCCCCCTCGACCACCCTTCTACCAGTCCCAAGGTGCCCGAGTAGAGACTGTAACAGATATTTGTACATTTGATGGCGCTTGAGTTCGGATCTTTTGCCTTTGCAGAGACCCAAGACATGGCTAGCGACAAGGAGCGCACTGATGGACCTGTCCAGACTCATACATATGTTCTTGATCAGGGTGCCATCAACAAAACCATGTTAGCTTCCTTGGAGACTATGTAGGGCCATATATGAGACCAGGGATCTTTCATGGCCAACATGCGCAGGGAGATGGCTCAGATGAGAGTAGACAAAGGAGAGCCGAACAGAGTCAGTGGTGGAGACATTCCAGAGCTAGGAGGAGGAGATGGACCACATCTCGATGGGCCACAGGAGCCGGTCCAACCAGCACACCCGATGAGAGAGTTGCACAACCCTGGTGCAACTCTGATGCACCGTTGGATGCAACTGCCTACGATTCTGGGAGATTTCAAGCTCCCTCCTCAGACTATTCAGTTACTACCTAGATTTCATGGGATAGCCACCGAGGAGCCGCACCTCCATCTCCACGAGTTTAAGATGATCTGCAGCACAGTCCATGATCGACTCGTGGACGAGGATACTATCAAGATGATGGCCTTTCCGTTCTCCCTCATCGATACAGCAGCCTACTGGCTGAAGCATTTAGGGAGATAGTGACGTCGTGGGAACAACTCCGGAACGAGTACTTGAATAAGTACTATCCACTCGGCCAGACGAATGCAGCATGAGCCCTTATCAACAACTTCTCCATGCTTCCTAACGAGCAGTTTCACGAGGCATGGGACCGCTTCAGAGAACTTATCGACCAATGTCCACATCATGATTTATCCAAGCCCAACCTAGTGTAGAGCTTCTTTTGTGGGCTGACACCGGAGCTGCAGGGGCTCGCAAATGCATCTTGTAAGGGATCCTATTTTTCCAAGGATGAGGATCAGGTCTAGGCTATCTATGAGGAGATGGCCGAGAACTACACTACCATGTCCCAGACCCGACTCTACACTCCGGGGAAGCCCTCACCCTAGACCGTGTCCTACCAGAGGATTGCATGGATCGATGCCAGTCCTTCTACATCTTCAACAGCCTCAGAACAGGTAGAGTTGTCGGCCGCTGATATGGTGATTATCAATGAGAAGCTAGACTGAATCGAGATCATAGAGAAGAAGCAGTGCTATGGGATGTCGTAAATCGATCAAATGACACAGACGCTGAGTGACCTGAAGACCCAGATCATGTGTCTCAAGGAGGCAATGATAGCTTCTCAACCCCGTCTTAGGTAACGGGCTGACCCCAGCAGCAACTGCTCGACCCAGCCCTCCGCCCACTACAGACAAGTCCACCATATTCAGGTGGAGCCGTTCTAGCCGTAGCACCAGTATGTCCAGCCGCCACCATCTCAGGACACTCATATGGTGGTATACCAGCTGAATTAGCCCCTAGCAGTCCTCCCCCACCCCCTTACGAGCAGGGGCCATTGATGGAAGTCAATGAGATTTGGTATGACCGACCTCAGCCTGGGATCCACCAAGACCATCCCAGATTCTGGTGGTCGACCGGAGGTGCCTCATCCTAGCAGCAGCCTCCAATTCAGGGTACGTAGTACAGCCAGCAGTAGAAGCAGCTCCAGTTCCCACACCAGTCACAACCATAGCCGCATTACCAGTAGGGTCCTCGTCCCTACCAACAGGGACAATAGTGGAGGCAGCACCAGCAACAGCTTCATCAGTACTCTCAACACTACCCCCCTCAGCCTTCCTAGCAGCAACTTCACTTCCAGAGAAGTGACCCATCCAGTTCTCATGGACTCGCCTATGAGAACCCAACACTTGATGATCTAACATGCCTTATTTCCGAGCAGTAGGCCACCTTTAGGTAGGAGATGGACGAGTTTCGTCATGCGATGAGGGAGATCGTCAAGGGCAAGGCCGCCATACCCGCTCAGATATAGTCGAATCCGAACAACCTGAAGAGGAAGTCTGAGCAGGTACAAATTACAGAGGTTACCACTCCTAGTGACTCACTGGGTGATATTACTTCCTATACATTTGATGCAGACTTTGTTAGACTTAGGAGCGGTAGGATGCCAGCCACCGGCGCCTCTTCTGAGAGACGACACCATGAGGACTCATGAGCGCCAGACGAGGAGGAGAGCGGTGCTGATGCCGCTCATGATGATGATGGTGGTGCTGATGCCACCAAGGATGTGGATCCAGCCGACGGTACTGAAGCAATCGCTTCACCAGTTGCAGGAGGTGGTGCTGATTCCACCAACCATTCAGATGCCGAGCAAGAGAGCAGTGTTGATGCTGCGATTCCAAATGTCACCGGTGATACTGAGGCCACCACTTCTATTCCTATTGCATTTCCTATTGTTTCTGTATCTCGGGACTATTCAGAAAAATCCAAAAAAAAATAATAAAGGAAAGGGTTCTTTATCTTCGAGTCCATATGCGATGCCTGGTGATCTTTATATGGATTCTGTTTCACCTCAGCAGCAGGGATCCATTCCTCGCCCTCTATCTGAGGAGAGCCCAACCATCCCCTTCCCTCAAACACTTTGCTTGGCTAAGGGGAATAAAAAATAAAATCCAAAAAAGAGCCAACAGTTAGAGTTCAGCTAGCAAATGATAGATCAATTCCAGATTCAGCTGACTCTACAGGAGGCCCTTGAGCACATCCCTCTTTTCCAGAAGAACCTTAGAGAGAAGACTACCATTCGCAGGAAGGAGAGGAACCATCACGTAGAGATCCTTGTGCTCACTCGTGCCACCTACTTCGTCATCTAGCACTGTCTGCCAGCCAAGAGGCCAGATGCAGGGGCTCCCATCGGATGTCATATCCATGAGCAGAGGTTCGATCAGACTCTATTAGACAACGGCTCTTCCATCAACCTACTTCCGGCAGCCTTACTCAACCGATTCAAGTTTGTCCCTCTTCAACAGAGCAAGACAGTCCTTCAGTTTGCTGATAGATCTGTCAAGAGGCCGAAGGGGTTGTTGAAGGATGTGGTCATCACAATTCATGGCCAAAAATTCCCCGTGGACTTTGTTGTGTTGGACATGGAGATCCCTGAGTCTGTGACCGATATCCCCATCATATTAGGACACCCATTCTTGGCCACAGCCAAGGCAATATCCGATCATGATAGAGGGAGGGCATACTTTCACGTTGAGGGAAAGAGTATACAAATAGAGACGATCGATGAGACTAGAGCGTGAGATTCAGCCTACTCAGAGCACCTCAGCGATTCAGAGCAGATAATAGAGGTAGGGCGAGACGTCCACTAGGAGTGCGATTTTGTGATTACAGATGATGAAGCTGCTTGGTCATATCTCGTTTCACAAGCCATGCTCACACATTCAGACGCTACAGATCCACAGCTTCCAGCAGAGGAGAGCTCGGAGAGCACACTCTTGGCAGAGGACACATTCGAGGTTGTAGACTGTGTTCAGTATAGTGAGGCAGTTTATATTTCATGTGATTCAGATTCAGATCCCTCGGAGTCAGACATAGATTGGGCCGAGTTTGATGAGTTGATACCATGTCTGATTCCTACAGAGCCAGCAACTAGGGTGGAGATTGTTCTGATACAGAGTGCAGATACACCAACAGAGCAGTCTACACCAGATTTCCATGATCAGCGAGAGTTCTCTCATGCAGATTTGGCTGCCTTCACTCAGACTTTTCAGAGGCCAGATTTGCCAGCTCCCAGTTGCCCAGAGCTGAAGCCCTTGTCGCAGTCGCTGAAGTATAGATTCCTTACGGGCAAGCATGAGATGCACCCAGTCATTATCTCAGCTAATTTGACTGGAGAGCAAGAATCTCGTTTGGTGGAGGTTCTTGAAAAGAACCTCAAGGCGATAGGATGGATCGTAGCTGATCTCCAGGGTATAAGTCCGACAATGTGCTCCCTGAAGGATGTGGTTAGATCCTCAAGCGCATCACGGAAGCGTGAGCGTCGTATCGAATACGACGAGGAGCGACTAGTCGCACTAGTTGCTCGATGCAGCGGAATTTAAAAAATTTTTCATGCGACAAAACCACATGATCCAAGAACACTTCTCGGATCGTTTCGTCTAAACCACAAACAAGTAATAGGACTATCTCTTGAAGTGTGGTTGTGATCGAGTCTCTAAACGGAGAGACCTCCTGTCTCAAGTTCGATCCGAAGGAGGAGACGTTTGCGAGCGTGGGGATGAATCGCGTGCTTCTCGCAATCCATGTTGATGATCCAAGTGGCGGATCTCCTGATCTCGACACACGAGATTCGACGTCTTCTTCACGAGCGAGGCGCATCGAAGGAGACGGAGATGCATGAGCAAACGATCTGGTAACATAATGACGACGATGCGGCGATGGAGACTCTCTCTAGGAAATCTATAGTGGACGGCCATGAGAGGGAGAGAGAATAGGCGTGTAGAGAGAAAGAGAGAGAGAGATGTGCTTCAATAGGATTCCCTTGAGAGCATGGTATGCCTCTCTATTTATAGGGTTTTGGGATCCATGGATCTCAATCCATGAGACACATATAATCAATGGACGAGATTGATTTATGTCTAATCCAATGGTCAAGATTGTTGTTGGTAAAAACCAACAACTTATGATTTAATTTAGATCAAATATATTTGACAAATCAAATATACATCAATCCTAAAATTAAATCAATCAAATAAGGGAGATTACCAATATGGAGATTGCCTCCCCATGTATCATGGTGGACAACCACCAATTTCCATATTGGTTATGGTAGCCATCCACTTGATTACAAGTGGGCAATCTCATGAGATTGCATATCTCCATGGAAATCTCCTTTATTTAGTCCACCAACTTTTGTTGTGATTTATTCTTCAAAAATAATTCACAATTCATTTTAAGAATATTGCAATCTTGCCATTGGAAATTTGTGAATCACATTCACAACCCAAAACAAAATATAATTTACATTTTCAAATAATTACACAATGTGTATCCAATACACATCAATAATTAATTAACAAATATAAATTATAATTAGCTCTCTCTAATACATTATAAATCACATTTATAATATATTATGAATAATATGACTAGAGCTATCCACATTATCATATCCATGATAATTATATCACATTTAATCATCTTGGACCTCCATTCTTACGTGCCCAAAAAATATGAATCATATTCACATTATTCACATCTTTGATAATCAAATCACATTTAATTTTCTAAGATAATTCTCCTTATAATATGAATCAAATTCATATTATTCATGATAATTAAATCACAATTAATTATCCATTTTCTCAATTCTCGGACACATATATAAACAATAGAATTATCCATTAACTCTTTTAAGGATAATGCGCTTTCTCCGCGAATACTTGGAGATAAGGACAAGGCGATTGTATTGTTCCACGTATAGTGACTTGGATATTGAGATCACATCTCAAATCCAGATCTCGGGCCTCCCATAGATGCTTGATTAAATCAAGACCGCATATCTAATCTTCTCATTGAATCTGAATCACATTCAGATCCATGTCCAATATTTGGACTAAGATCATACTACTTCTCTAATGAGAGTAGTCACTAAAATATAGACCCGTTTCATCACTCCTTAGGAATGGAAGCGTCATGGTTATACAATCGTTTATGATCACATCACCCCCAGGTATTCCCAATACCTGTACATCCTGCATATTGAAAGACTCAGAATAATCCCGAAGTATAAGATCAGTTTTACACTATCTACTTCAGGGATTTATCATTAAGTTTCTCATTCGATCATTGGGAGTTGGTATAGATCGTATACTTTACAAAAGCATATATCATACCTAGGTCTTGATCATATACTTTCCAAAAGTATATATCAAACCTACAAATTCAGTCAAGCTTCCAAAGCGAGACGACCGTGCACGGAATTTGATTCTTCCCAATATCTCATGAGTGAGCTCATGTCTTCCGATTCACTAATGAACATGTATGATCCCTTTGAGAGATTGTATTACTCATATGCCCTTATATGCACACCAGCGCGCCGGTGTATAGACCATGATTAGGTCATCAACCTATTGGTCTGCCAAATGTACATACTCAGACATATAGTAACACATCTATCTCCGGTCAGAGGATGCGTGCCTATATCATGACAGCATACAATATAAGACTTTGGTAATCTCGGTCTCGTTAAGTCAACTCTTTGACCTAACTTATCTAACATCTCTGAATCTCTATTCCTATGCAGAGGACCTGCATCAAGAGGTCAGTTAGATATTAGCCTTTAGAGAAAGGATTGCATCTCCTTCTCAGGCTAGAGACCATATCTTAATAATCATTTGACAGTGCTCGATGAGTCCTCAATCTAACTCTTTAGATATTCATTCAAGCACCAGCCTCTATGATTTAATACTTGAATCAACAGTTGTATGTTCATCAAGATGGCCATGGTACATAACCCTAATTGTACTAAGGGACCTATTATGCAAATTATTTATTATTCATTGCAGATCAGGGAATGATATTTGCAATAACATTTATTGCATAATGGCTCGCCGTGGTCTCGCATGACCAACAATCTCCCACTAGCCCAAAGAGCCATTAATGGGCTAATCATTTAAACCCACACTCATGTGACAATCATAGGCTATTTAGAAAATAGCTAGGTAAGCTGATCAGTCACTATGTTCGCAAGAGACTATGCCAAGTCCTTTTTTACGGCACTTGCATATCCCCTAGTAACAGTGCTCGCATCCAATGCGAATGTTGCATCTTATGCAACCAATACTCAAATTTCTAATAGTATCCTTGACACTATAGCTCGATAATTATTATAACTAGTATGCCCATAATCATTATCAGAATACCTATATTCCCAAATATCTCTATCTCCTAAGGTATCTATAGTTAAGACCCATATAGATCACTATCTACAAGGTCTTAAACTTTTGAAGATAAGACTTTGAGATCACTATCTCTAAGTTTCATCATCTTTGAAGATATTGTTATTACTGCAATCAAGTGTTTTATCACCATAGTAGGATTAGTAACAGTTTACTACTCCCATTGCATGGTAGACATCTGGCTTGTGTACACATCTAGCATATACCCGGCTTCTTGGAACTGATGCACAAGGGCAAGCAGTTTGCATTCACATCCTCAACTCTTTGAGGTGCTATCCCTTTAGATAGGTCAGTACCATATCTTTGAGGAAAAGAAGTCTTTCTTTGAATTTTCCAGAAAATGGAAATGTCCAAGGTGTACTATTAGTGTGATTGTCCCAATACCCTCTTCTCTTTACTTCTGAACAACTTCAGAACTAAGATCTAAGAGGTATCCTTGAGATCATATCTCGAGGTTTTAAACAACCAGATTAAAAAACATTTATTATCATCCTTATATCATTCCAAATGATTAGAATAATATCTACATTTAGTGCAATGAACACAATGGCACTCCCACTAAGCTTCACATGGTTCATCAAGATTTTATCTGAAATCATAACATTTATAATTTCATCAAATCTTATGTTCCAACTACAAGAAGCTTATTTGAGTCCAAAGATGGAGTTCTTTAGCTTGCACATCTTGCTTTCCTCAACCATGAAGCCCTGGGGCTACTTCCTATGAATATCCTCAGAGAGGTATTCATAGAGGAATGCAATCTTGGCTCACATCACGAAGATGTCATAGTAAAGTTGTGTAGCTATAGTTAGTAATATTCTGATGGGTTAAAGCAAGGTCACTCAAGAGCAAGTCTCATCGCAAGCGATGTCTTCTCTTCGGTGTGTAGCTCATGGCTACGAACTATGCTTTGAAGGTCTCTACCTTCTCATCAGGTTCCCTCTTTCTCTTGAAGATCCATTTACACCATAATGGGTCTTACCCATATAGTTGGATCCTCGAGGGTCTACATACAACATTTGTATATGAAGTCTACTTTAGACTTTATTGCTAACATCCATCTTTCCATGATATGATCTTTAGAAGCATCATCACATGAAGTCAGATCATTGTCAGATTTAACTGACACATGGAATCCATCCTCAAACTTATTTGAAAAGGTATTAATGTTTCATCTTTAATTGTCTATTTAGTTTCCAATTTCAGGAGCCTCATTATATTCTCAAAATTAAATGAGTTCCTTTACTTCATTTTCATCTTGATTCTTAAGGGAGTCATCCTTTAAGAATCACATTCTCAGAGATGAGATCCTTTAAGAATCTCAAGGTCATAAAGTAGGTATCCAATACTATCCTTTATTTTCCTAATGAAGTAGCACTCTCCAGTGCCAGATTCCAGCTTAATTACATGGAACCTTATTAAGGATATATAATGTAGTCTCTACCACATATATATACCTTGGAAACTAAGAGATAATTATGCTAAGATTAATCATTGATCAAATCATGTCACACATGATCAATTGTATCTCCCTACAACTCTATTGAGTTAAGGTTCATTAGGAGGATTAAGATAGGAATGATATTTACATCTCCATACGGTATTCCTTGAATTCATCTAATAGGTACAAGCTACCTTGGATAGATGAAATTCATTTCATCTTCCTTCAAACTTTAGTTCTAAACCAAAATTGAGAAATCTTTGAACATTTCAGAGGTTTCTTAGGTGAAGAGAAGACATTTCACATCACACATAATCATCCATATATATCACATATCCATAATGTTTACTATGATAGAGATGATTCACATACATCAATATGTATGAGATCCCGAATACCTTGACATCTTGCACCTTTCCCAAAGAATGGTGTATTGGACATTTTTCTTTGAATACAATATTCATAAGTATGCAAGTTTTGAAATTTTAGACATTCTAAAGTTTCATCTCTTACTTGTCCATTAATCTCATCAACAGACATATGTCCAGAACATGATGCCAGATCATTGTCAAATGATCTTTATCCTCCTATTGATCTTTAAAGGTTTAATTTTCAGTATTAGAAATCTTAATGAACCATTCATTAATTTTCTAATTTAGCGGAGTCCACTAGATGTTAGATTACTATATGAAATATATCCATCAAAACTCTCTATGATAGGTTTATTCCATAATTCATGTTTATTTCCAACCTTTAGAAATAAACTGAGTGTATTCTAATATCCAGGTTTCAGAGACATTCTCTAAGACTAAGGGCTCCCACTGAAAATATGAAGTCTATTGATCCAATGGAAATTGTTGCAACAATTGCATCACTTACAACATGGAGGACCATTAAACCTTAAGATCAAATATCTAATATTCTACTACAGATGCAATTAACTGCAAGTGTCATTTGAAGATTGAGATACAATTATTAGACTTTACCTTATCAAATAAGTAAGTCAATTTCAATGATTATATGTAGTTTATTCTGATGTACTATCCGATTTCTTCTCTAAGGATTCTAGATAGAATTGATAGTCATACTATCAACACATCAACTTATTGCAGTATTGGCATTCATCCAACTCTTTGGATGTCATATGGAAGTCACAGAAGTACAGTCAACTCTTTGACTATTTCTTACTTGGGTCCAACCCATGTTTCCATTGCGCTCCCTTTATCTTTAAGCAACCATTGCTCAAGACCAAGGATTCCTTATGTTAAAATCAAAAATTTCAATATAAGAGTATTTCAACTTTTATACATGCTTCATTCAATTCATACAATATGAATATTATGAAGCTTCATGAATGACTAGAGTATAGATAGTAGAATGATGACACTCACCGTATCTATATCCATTTAAACTCTTAAAACTTAGGTTCAAGTATGTACTCAAACAATTTGAATACATCATCTCCTATAGAGACACCATTCTGCATAATGCAGAGAACCATGTCATTCATGATTATATGTTGAGAGCACATATGTATGCCAAAACATCTTCTTAGATTTTATAAGGATTATTTGATAATTATGATCATTATTGACATGTCACTTCAAAAGTACATTCGATGAGATCAAGGCTTATAGAAACATAAAAACCCTAGGGTTTAGTCTTATTATCTATTTAATTTTCATTCCTCATTATTATGAGGAAACTTGCACATTGCAACCACATACATTAAGTGTCCAATTGCAAGTACAATAACTGGATCATGGGTCCAATCCATGATATTATACTGGTTATTATTGAGTATAACATTGAGTGGGATTAAAGAAGGATTACCTGAAATAAGAAATTTGCATAAACATATATAATCATATAATTTACTTTGATTTAGGAATTTTATATCAAAGTTGTCATGCCATGTCAACAATGAAAGTTCATTCCCTTCATCACTTTCAATGTAAGAGATATACTTACCATTATATCTCAATCAAGATCTGGGATCTCCTTCCTTATCTTTGTTACATCCCAGTAATATGAGAACCTATAACTCGGATAAAAAGAAGCGGGAACACATTCCGCCTTGCAAGTCCAACTTGCATCTCCCAATTCGATCTTTAACACCTGGGCCCACCACCCCTAAGGTGATGTTGACCCGTCATTAATTGAACCAATCGTCAACAGGAATACAACTTGCTATGTGCAATCCAATATCTCCCCAATAATATGAGGACCTGATTTTAGGGTCAATACGCATACGTCCTTACTCTTTCGAGAAGTGATGAGCCCGATCCAAATGGATCATATCCAGGAGCTGTCACTTCGGATAGACGTCTCCTACATACAATATCTGGCGACGGAACCCTTCGCCTTGACGGGAGACCATGGATTTCACTTATGTGATCCTCCACCTTATATTCAAATTTTTTAATTAATTATCATGAATCATATTCACATAATTAATTCTTCCAAGAAAAATGCACTTCTATTCCTAATAGAGTGTTTTTAATTGGATATAATTAATTCAATCATGTTAAATTAATTATCAATCCAATTCAACCAACAAACTTGATTGTTTTACTTGAATATATATGGTATTATCTCAAAGTACGTATTAATTCGAATTTTAATAATTAGAAAAATACATCATGATCTCTCATGCATCATTCGTTCCCTACCCTCTCTCATGGCCAGTACCAGCGGGAGTGGGACGGACCGCATCCGGTGCAACCCGCTACCCCAGCGATCCCCGACTAGATACCATATCCGCCTCGGGAAAAAATAATGCTGAGTCAATCACTTTGTACTTGAGATGATCATCGGTTCTTCAACCGAAATTATACCATATAGTAATAATCAAAACATTTTTGATTATAAAGAAATTTGCTAGACAAATTCCCAATCCTATTCAAGCAAGGAGTTTGATGATTGTGTTTCCAAATATGATCTAGATCAAATCTAATCAATTTGTTGGTTGAGGCCAAGTCAATTAAGGAAATATTCATCATTAAATATTTCTCAAATATTTTCCATAATTATTTCATGAAATTAACAATTAATTTCACTAATTGACAATCACATGGTTCTTGATTAGGACTGTAATTTCAGCAGTGACCCCTACTTACTAAAATTAACATATCTCAATCAATTTAAATCCAAATTAGACAAAAGCAATTTTCAAAGATTTCTAATTTGATTTAGGAAAGAACCTAAGTGATATTTCACGCATTTCGAGGCCGATCAAAACAATAATTAACTCTTTAATCATGTTAAGATTCGCAGTTCCTGCAACAGTGAATACATGTTCATTAAAACAACCATATCTCGAGCAAACAGAATCCAAATTACGTAAACATAGATCCTATGGTTTCCTTATTTAATGGGGAACAAAATCCATGTCTTATTTTTGTGTTTAAACAATTTAAACAGAGCCGAAAATAATCACTAACCAGAGATGCGGAAATGAAACGCGATAAAACTTTCGCAACCCTAATGAACCTAAGTCGCCTTCAGTTTTATGGATCGTATCCAAAACCTTCAACCTAAGGCTCTGATACCACTTGAAGGATATGGTTAGATCCTCAAGCGCAACAACGGAAGCGTGAGCGTCGTATCGAATACGACGAGGAGTGACTAGTCACACTAGTTGTTCGATGCAACGGAATTTGAAATTTTTTTCACGCGACGAAACCACATTATCCAAGAACACTTCTCGGATCATTTCATCTAAACCACAAACAAGTAATAGGATTACCTCTTGAAGCGTGGTTGCGATCGAGTCTCTAAACGAAGAGATCACCTGTCTCAAGTCCGATCCGACGGAGGAGATGCTTATGAGCGTGGGGATGAATCACGTGCATCTCGCAATCCATGTTGATGATCCAAGCAGTGGATCTCCTGATCTCAACACACGAGATCCGACGTCTTCTTCACGAGCGAGGCACATCGAAGTAGACAGAGATCCACAAGCAAACGATCGGGCAGCATAATGACGACGCTGCGGCGATGGAGACTCTCTCTAAGGCATCGATGGTGGATGGCCATGAGAGGGAGAGAGAATAGGCGTGTAGAGATAAAGAGAGAGAGAGAGAGAGAGAGAGAGAGAGAGAGAGATGTGCTTCAATAGCATTCCCTAGAGAGCATGGTATGGCTCTCTATTTATAGGGTTTTGGGATCCATGGATCTCAATCCATGGGACACATAAAATCATTGGATGAGATTGATTTATGTCTAATCCAATGGTCAAGATTGTTGTCGGTAAAAACCAACAACTTATGATTTAATTTAGATCAAATATATTTGACAAATCAAATATACATCAATCCTAAAATTAAACCAATCAAATAAAGGAGATTACCAATATGGAGATTGCCTCCCCATGTATCATGGTGGATGGCAACCAATTTCCATATTGGTTATGGTGTGGCCGTCCACTTGATTCCAAGTGGGGCAATTTAATGAGATTTCATGAGATCGCATATCTTCATGGAAATCTCCATTATTTAATCCAACAACTTTTGTTGTGATTTATTCTTCAAACATATTTCACAATTAATTTTGAGAATATTGCAATCTTGCCATTGGAAATTTGTGAATCACATTCACAACCCAAAACAAAATATAATTTACATTTTTAATTAATTACACAATGTGTATGCAATACACATCAATAATTAATTAACAAATATAAATTATAATTAGCTCTCTCTTATACATTATAAATCAAATTTATATTATATTATGAATAAAATGAATAGTGTTATCCACATTATTCATATCCATGATAATTAAATCACATTTAATCATATTGGATCTCCATTCTTACGTGCCCAAATACTATGAATCACATTCACATTATTCACATCTTTGATAATCAAATCACATTTGATTATCTAAGACCATTCTCCTTATAATATGAATCAAATTCATATTATTCATGATAATAAATCACATTTAATTATCCATTTTCTCAATGCTCGGACACATATATCAACAATAGAATTATCCATGAACTCTTTCAAGGATAATGCGCTTTCTCCGCGAATACATGGAGATGAGGACAGGGAGATTGTATTGCTCCACGTATATGACTTGGATATTGAGATCACATCTCAAATCCAGATCTCGGGCCTCCCATAGATGCTTGATTAAATCAAGACTGCAAATCTAATCTTCTCATTGAATCTGAATCGCATTTAGATCAATGCCCAATAGTTGGACTAAGATCAGGTTACTATTCTACTGAGAGGAGTCACTAAAATCCAGACCCGTTTCATCACTCCCTAGGAATGGAAGCGTCATGGTTATACAATCGTTTATGATCACATCACCCTCAGGTATTCCCAATACTTATACATCCTGCATACTGGAAGACTCAGATTAATCCCGAAATATAAGATCAATTTTACAATGTCTACTTCAGGGATTTATCATTAAGTTTCTCATTCGATCATTGGGAGTCGGTATAGATCATATACTTTCCAAAAGAATATATCATACCTAGGTCTTGATCATATACATTCCAAAAGTATATATCAAACCTACAAATTCAGTCAAGCTTCCAAAGCGAGACGACCGTGCATGGAATTTGATTCTTCCCAATATCTTATGAGTGAGCTCATGTATTCTGATTCATTAATGAACCTGTATGATCCCTTTGAGAGATCGTATTACTCATATGCCCTTATATGCACACCAACGCACAGGTGTATAGACCTTGATTAGGTCATCAACTTATTGGTCTACCAAATGTACATACTCAGACATATAGTAACACATCTGTCTCTGATCAGAGGATGCGTGCCTATATCATGACAATATACAATATAGGACTTTGGTTATCTCGATCTCGTTAAGTCAACTCTTTGACCTAACTTATCTAACACCTCTGAATCTCTATTCCTATGCAGAGGACCTGCATCAAGAGGTCAGTTAGATATTAGCCTTTAGAAAAAGGATTGCCATCTCCTTCTCAGGCTGGAGATCATCTCTTAATAATCATTTGACGGTGTTCGATGAGTCCTCAATCTAACTCTTTAGATATTCATCCAAGCACCAGCCTCTATGTTTTATACTTGAATCAACAACTGCATGATCATCAAGATGGCCATGGTACATAACCCAAATTGTACTAAGGGACCTATTATGCAAATTATTTATTCTTCATTTCAGATCAGGGAATGATATTCGCAATAACATTTATTGCATAATGGCTCGCCGTGGGCTCGCATGTCCAACACTCCCACCATATCTATCTCAAAGAGGATGCCAAGCCATCGCGTGAGTTCCAACAACGGCTGAACCCGAACCTTCGAGAGGTTGTCATGAAGGAAATCTTGAAATGGTGGAGCACCGATTTTATCTACCCCATCTCCGACTCCAAGTGGGTTAGTCCATTACATGTGGTGCCCAAGAATACGGGCATCACTACAGTTGTGAGCGAGTCTGGAGAGGAGATAGCTACCCGGGTACCCACTTCTTGGAGGGTCTGTATGGACTATTGACGATTGAACTAGGCCACCAAGAAGGATCATTCCCCGCTTCCTTTTATTGGTCAGATTGTAGAGAGGCTAGTTGGGAAGAGCCATTACTGTTTCCTTGATGGGTACTCCAGCTACAATCAGGTGGCCATTGCGCCCGAAGACCAAGACAAGACAACATTCACCTGTCCATTTGGGACATATGCTTTCAGACCGATGCTCTTTGGTCTATGTAACACTCCGGCAACATTCCAAAGGTGCATGTTGTCCATCTTTTCGGACATGGTGGGTGATTTCTTAGAGGTCTTCATGGACTACTTTTCGATCTATGGTGATAGGTTTGATGCTTATCTTGACTGCCTAGGCCGCATCCTTCAACGATGCATCGAGGTCCATCTTGTGTTATCTCGGGAGAAGAGTCACTTCATGGTGACTCAAGGGATGGTTCTTGGTCATATCATCTCCAACAGGGGCATGGAGGTTGATCCGGCAAAGGTGGAAATCATCAAGAAACTCAATCCACCGTCCAAACTGCGACAGTTACGATCTTTTCTGGGGCACGTCGGTTTCTACCGACGATTCATTCATGATTTTAGCAGGATTGCCTGATCGATAATTGATTTGCTGACCAAAGAAATCGAGTACATTATAGATGATAAGTTTCATGTGTAATTTGAGACTCTCAAGAGTCTAGTTGTAGAGGCTCCAATACTTCGACCGTCCGATTGGTCACTCCCATTCGAGATCATGACGGATGCCTCCGATTTCACTGTAGGGGCCGTGTTGGGACATAGGAGGGATGGAGTGCCTTTTTCCATTCACTACGCTAGCCGTACATTGAATGCCACGCAACGGAACTGCACCATCACTGAGAAGGATATGCTAGTTGTAGTTTTTGCCTTGGATACGTTCAAATCATATATAATTAGATCTAGAGTGACTATCTTCACTGACCATACCGCCATCAGGTATCTCATGGCAAAGAAGGATGTCAAAGCAAGACTGACTAGATGGATCCTTCTACTCGAGGAGTTTGATATTGAGATTAAGGATAAGCCTGGAGTTAAGAATGTGACGACGGATCATCTCTCCCGATTAGAGCATCTTTAGGAATCTGAGCAGACTGATCCCATTTTTGAGACCTTCCCAGAAGAGGCGATCCTTGCTATCACCTCGCTCACGTGGTACGCTGACATTGTGAACTATCTTGTTACCAAGAAAGTTCCACAAGTTTGGCCCATGCAGTGACTTGAGACCTTCCTTACGACGGCCGAGTTCTAGCATTGGGAGGATCCCATCCTTTATCATGAAGGAGGGGATAGCGTCTGGCGTCGGTGCATTCCTCAGGAGGAACACCATAGCATCCTCACATACTGCCACAAGCATGAAGCGGGAGGACATCACTCTGGGAGGAGAACGACACAGAAAGTGCTCTAACCCGGCCTATGGTGGCCTACCCTCTACAAGGATTCTGATGAATTCATGAAGAGGTGTACTGACTGTCAGAGGATGGACACTTGTGGACAACATGATATGATGCTGATGCAGCCCATTCACTTCTGTGAGGTTTTTGACGCATGGGGCATCGATTTCATGGGTCCATTCCCAAAGAGTTAGGAATTTGAGTACATTCTGTTGGTTGTGGATTATGTTAGTCGTTGGGTTGAGGCCATCCCTGCCCGAACCGCAGATGCTAGGACTGTGTGCAAATTTTTGAGGAAGAGTATCATTTCACGGTTCGGGGTGCCTACGGTTCTGATATCTGACGAGGGGTCAGATTTAGTCAACGATAAGGTAAAGGCCCTTACTAGCAAGTTCAGCATAGACCATCGAGTAGCCACTCCATATCATCCTCAGATTAATGGTCTTGCTGAGGTGTCGAACATGGAGATAAAGACGCTATTGCAGAAGGTAGTCCGCCCCGAAAAGGATTGGTCACAACTTTTAGACTCGATCTTGTGCGCATATCGGACTTCCTTCAAGGCTCCTTTGGGTACATCTCCCTTTCGTCTCGTTTACGGCAATCCCTATCATTTACCTGTTGAGATTAGGCACAAGTCACTTTGGACTGTCACAGACATATTATTGAATCCAGTGAGTATAGGAGATCAGAGGAAAGTATAATTGGCAGCCCTGGAGGAGCTTAGAGATACAACTTTTTCGAGCAGCCTACAGTACAAGGAGCGAGTAAAGGAATGACATGATTCTCATATCAGCCATAAGCTGTTTGAGCAAGATCAGAGAGTATGGTTGTTTGATGCTAGGCTTAGATTTTTCCAGGGAAGTTGCAGAGCAAATGGAAGGGACCATACCTGGTCGGAAAGGTACATGACAATGGGAGTATTGACATATATGAGATGTCATCTGAGTCTACCTTTCATGTATAGATCCAGATGTCTATATCATCTCATTCTTTATTACAACACCCCATTTGCATCTTGTGATTATGCTACACTTAGGGTGCACTTTACCTTAAGTATAGGAGGGGATGTCAGACTTTTGATTTTTCTTTTGATTCTTTTTACCTCTATTTTGCTGCCTACACTTAGGGAGATTTAACCCTAAGTATAGGGGAGGTAGACCCTGTACATTCGATCACTCGATTTTCCCTTTATGTACAGTTTGCTATACTTAGGATTGCTTTATCCTAAGTATAGGGGGAAACACCGAGTCCTCTTCATCTTATTCTTTGATTCATCGTTGTAGTATAGCATTCCTTTTCACTGACCTATACTAAGCACGAGTTATGTCTTCTTCATCGCTCTTGATCCACTCTAAGGACATCATTCGAGCTAAGTATAGGGGGGTGTCGTATATATTTTATATATACTTTAGCCATAACTCGTACTTTGTGTGAGTATGTTAATAAATAAAATGGCTAAAATATTTTACTAAAAATTGTAAAAATTTAAATTTTTTCTTGTACATAAAACTCTTTCTTGCACATACATAGCTATTTATAAAAATTATTTTTGTACAAATGTTTGTAAAAATATTTTGTTTGTAAAATTTATGTAAATATTTTGGTATCAAAACTATGTATATAGTATATTTTTTTGTAAAATGTTTGAAAAACAAAAGTTTGCAAAAACCTTTGTGTACATGTGTAAATAGTTTGCAAACTTTTGCATCAATGCATTCATTCAAACATTTTTTAAAAAAATTGCACATTTTCAAATATTTGCATAAAAAGCTTTTTGTATATACTTGTACATCCTTTTGAATCATAGTTGACATTTAAACTAGCCTGGAATTAAATTGGAAATTGGAGCTTGGTTAAGACCTTAATCCATCTAATTCTAAGCGGAACCTTATAGGACTTAGGGTTAAGACTTTTCAAATCCATGGTGACTTAATTCTTTGAGTACACTAGGCTATGATCGCATGTCATCTTGATGAGCCTAAGTAGAACACTTAACAATGCACACATGACTCTCACACACAATGTATTTACTTGCACCAGCACCTTACACATAGCTCTCTACGGATGAGGTGGTTAGGAGGCAATTTCCTTTGACTTGGGGTAGCATACAAGGGTAGTACTTCTAGGCAAGACCTCTCGTCTTCTTTTAGTAAAGGAAGTGTGTCTCAACTTGGCCTGGTAGCATTGACGTCTAAAGATAGGAGTTGTGGGTTGCAATAAAGCTTCATAAGAGGGATAGTCTACTGGCTCAAGAAGAAAAACTCCTTATGTAAATATGATGCACCATGTAGATATGTTGTACATATGCACATCCAAAAAAATTGTGCAAAATAAAGAAAAACTCCAAAAAAAGTGGTGGGTCTAATAGAAAATGAAATATCCACCGGAGTGTATATAGCCAAATAAAGCAAAGCTTGTGTTACCCATTCCCATCTCATGAAGCTTGCAGCATGGAGACTTAGCTACACTGGTTGGGCTCCTAGGGATACATGACTACACTGGTCATGTTCTACTCTCTTCTTCCTCCTCTTCCTGAGCCGGTTGAACTTGCCTTGATATAGAAGGGAATACCTTGCTCCTCGAGGAACGATCTGCCAGACTAGGGCATTAGAGTTACCTTGTTGAGGGGGGTTGTTACTTTGCCATTTCTGAGGCGGGGAGCTACATATCACTTACACAATACAAGAAAAGATTCATGGTCATTCGAGTTTGTGTATGTAGACTTGTTCTGATCTGGATTATTGAGGAGTCTTGACCATAAATTGGTGGAACCTGGAGTATGTTGAGTTTTAAACCTAGGTCCAAATAAGTTTCTGACAAACTAATAATCCAAAGGTTTGACTGAGCTCCATACTCCAATTTAATGAAGACAAGTTTAATAATCAATCTTGATTCTCCTTCTTTTACTTTTCTTTCTCTTTTCACTTCTTTTTCAAATAAGTGTTTGCTAAGGGACTAGCAAAGGTAAAGTATAGGGGGGGTGATGAATCCCTGTTCATCACTCTTTATTCTTTTATTTTAGCTAATTTTCTTGGCAAAGCATCATGTTAATATGTGTAAATACAATAACTTAGAAATATGCATGCATGTATTAATTGTACATAATTAGCATGTTTCTGGGAAAAAATAAAAGAATAAAGAATAAAAAGAAAAAGAAGGAGGTATTTAGAATAAATACTAAGTGACCCGAACCCCAAGAGAAGGCCAAGCATTGGCCCGATCGCCAAATAAACCATGTAGAGAGAGATAGGACCCACTCTATATTATACAGACCATGGGTGTAAATAAATAATATATTTTTTCCAAAATAAAAATATGTTTTTATCCCCCTTGTATATATTTCTAAAAATAAAACAAAATGAGAAAAATTAAAATTAAAATAAAATAAAAGTATCACTAGTACATAATAATTGTATATATATTCCCTTCTCTACTTATTTTATACCTGTAAATAAATAATAAAAATAAAAACAAAAATTATTTTGTACTCCAAAAATTATGTTGTAAATAAAAAAATATAAAATTGGGGTATTTTTACAAAAATAATAAATTAAAAATAAATGTACAAAATACATAGGCATAATATACCTGTATATAATACAATATATTATATAGAGAGTAATTTATTTTTCATAAAAATAAATAAGAATCACAGAAAAATCCCTTGAAAAATAATAATCAGTCTTCATTTTATTCATTTTTTAATTTAAATTCATTTACCATTTTTAATCTATTTATTTTTTATTTTTCTTGCTATTTTGTCCTGTGTTCTCTTTTATCCTATTCTCTGCCGCTTCTGATTGTCCCACGCAGGAATGTTGACTCGTGTCAACCCCCTCTTCCAGGGCTTGACCCGACCCAACTACATGGTCGAACCTTCTTCTCCCATTTCTTCCAGGTAGTCCACACATGCTCTTACCCTGATTTTTCTCACGTGGACCCTTTGAGGATCACATGACCATCACGGATCCCTAGGAGGACGTGGATCATTCTCGGTTCGTGTGTTCCCAGCCGATCTCTCCAGCCACCTGGGAGCACTATAAATTGTCTCATCCTCTTCCTCGGTCTAGTAGCTCGTTCCTCTCTCCCTTTTGATACCATAGCCACTGATGAATCGGTGATTCATCACTCTTATAGTTGAAAATGGAACCTTTTTCCAAGGTAATTAGGAGCATATTTCCACAAAAATTTCATAATTAGCATTCATGCATGCATTGATAACATCTGCATCTTAGCATTTGCATCTGCATGAAATGAGAAGCCCGAATCACTTGTAAAATTCACCCTATATGTATATATTTTATGCTAACTAAATCAACTCTATATTATATATATTAGTGACAAATAATACAAGAAAAATACCAAAAATTGTTGTCTGGAAAAATTGCCCAATAAAACCCCAAACCAAGTTAAGGACCTTGGACCTTAGGGTGCATTTGGTTGGGGGTGTGGGTTGGGTTGGGGCAACCCTATCAGTGTGGGTTGGTAGGGTGGATAACCCGATTGTAATAGTAGGTGTTTGGATAGGAAGAGGGTTGGGTTGGAGTTGGATGTGACAGGGTGTAATGCATTGATGGATTGGAATGGGGTGGGTTATGATTGAGTTATAATTGTAGATGAGGGGAATATAAAGTTGATTTCTTTTATTTATAAAGGTTATCCTAGAATATCGTGTATGATGGTATTGTGCATAATTTCAGCCGCAGGTTGTGGTATATTTATTTACTACGTACATCATTTAGTCAGAAAGTTAAGATACTAACACACGCTCCAACGTGATGAACATATTTATTTAAGGGAGGAAATTCCCTTCATAGGATATGGTTACAGATTTGGTTGAGAAGACTTCCTAACCCTTGTTGACCCGCATTATGGAAGCGTCATTCAAGTACGTGTTTGTCTACTACGTGGTCATCAACCGTCAAAATTCCTGCATCGCACAACTGCAGTCGAAGTGTCTCAATCGTCTCCTTCATCGAAGATCTTTGGCCACCTTCGTCATCCAGCTCAGAGTAGAGGAAACCTAGTTCGATGTCCTTCTCCTATATTTCCTTCATGCAAGATTCCATCTTCCGAGATAGTTCCCTGTTTAAAGTTTCATGTTCCCAAAGACGGTCCGCAATGAAGAAAAATTCATCCGCCAAATTTTCCAAAGTCCTACTACCACGCGTGTACGACTTCCGGATGTCGCATCCACTGGTGGAGCATACGTAAAATAGGTGTCTAAGTGGATGTTGCGAGCCCTCTTCGTATCTGAGAATCAACGGATAACCACATCTGCACCGATCTGTTGCCGGGTCCATTCCTTTGTGCCTAAAATTAGATAACATGATTAAATTGTATACATAGTAATGACAGAATTTCAATTCAATCAAGATTTGATACATATAAGTGACTGAAATGTAAAGATAGTAATGCCAGAATTTCAATTCAAACTATATAAAATGGTATTCATGTTTAAAATAAACCCATAGATGAGCCAATGTACTAAGATTGCGTCATCCGTTTATTATTCCACATGGCATTAGCAATTCTATCTCGCAATAGTTGTCCACGCCTGATGTCATCACGCAATATGCCGGCAACCCGATGTTGCTCTTCATCCCTCTCTTGAGGCAATACCTCTTCCTCGTCATCATCAGGTGTTGAATCTCCCCCATTGTGTTGTATGAAGTTGTGTATTATGCATGTCGCCCTAACAACATCCCTTTGTATGTTGAGAGGATAAGCATGCATATCACGCAGGCAACAGAATCTTTTCTTCCAAACCCCAAAAGTACGCTCCACTACATTGCGGAGACATGCATGGCGATGGTTATAGAGGTCCCTGTGGTTTTCGTACAAACACCCGCGAGCCCTCCATGCAGGGAACCTCTATATGGAGCTAGGAATGTATCGATGTTTGCGTATCCACAGTCTACCAAATACTTGCATCCTTCTGGGACGACGAAGGAACCACTCTCCACAGCATTTCGAAGTACTGTCATATCTGCACAGGAACCCTCCCAACCGGTGGCGACATACGTAAAACAAAGGTTGAAGTCGACAACGGCCATAACAATATGGGCCGTGAATAACTTCCTGCATCGATATGCTCCTTGTTCCTCCGGATCAACCTGAGCTGGGACGTATGTCCCATCAATGGATCCTATAACGCCCTGCGGGTACAAGGTCATTTAATTAAAGTATAATGACCGCAAATATTACAACATCATTGGTAGGTAATTACTTTAAAGTATGGGTAGTAGCGGGGGTTCGATGTGATTATCTCAGTCATAACCAGGGGTGCCAGTCGTATATATTCTCCTTCTAAGGTCAGTATCTTCGATGGAACGTTTCTTACATGCCTCGATATCATCTCAGTGCTGTGTTGGAAGGCCTCTTAAATTACTATGTTCAAGTGTGCATTAGCAAATGCATACAGAAAGATGCATACCTGCTCATCGACATCCATGTCTCTCGTTGGTGATAAGCCATGCTCTGACAGGACACAAGCAAATCTTCTTAGCATATTTGGCTTCATGCGGAAATTCTGATAAGCATAGTCACCATGACCAGCTAGTAGCTCCTTTATCCACTGTCCGCCAGTGAGCGGCCTTTTATGCAATGGCTGGGGGATTTGTCTTCCGTTCGCTTCCCATTCCTCTATCACAGTAGCTCCAACTATCCCAACGCACACCACTAGGATTACGTCTCCAACATCTGCAAAAGGGTTGTAGGACCGAATAGACATGCCTATTGAAGTACTAATGCGAATCAATGGGCAAGAAAAGGGAAATAATGAAGAGTAATATCAACAATACAAGTGTCTATGTACATAACCCTGCTACTACTGAATTAACAAAACAATATTGTAAGAAGAGTGTTATCATGCGGCAAAAAGAAGTGATGTATTTCTCATCCCTTCCGGAAATAGTTTTTTAGCACATAACCTGCAAAATTGTTTATATCCAACATCCCTGCGAAATTGTTTATATCCAACATATGATGGGTTATATCCACGAATGACCTGCGTCTCAATTACGAACTTATGATGGGTTATATCTGCCGAGCAAACAAATAAATCAACCAATTCAGATAACCATAGCAACGACTTTGCTTTGTATGGAGGAAATCTTGGAGGGAATAATTTCCCTGTAGCCTACCTGCATGTCAATTACTCCAACAACAATGATGGGTTAAAAAATTAAAATGACCTGCAGGCAAAATTGTTTATGCAAAGTGCTAAATTAAATTGGCCGAAGATAAAAGGTTCTACGAGTTCCTACGTCTACTTAAAAATGTCAAAGTTGTAAAAATGTTCATAGACAGATGAAATTAAATGGCTGTCATTCGGGGTCCTCAACGTGACACTATCCTCTCAATCCATGCATTCAGCTTCGCAGGATCACCACGAAGGAGCATGTACACATTCTGACCAATAGACGTCGCCAACTTTTCCGCGATCATCTCGAATTGATCAACATCAAGATCAGGACGCATGGCGTTGATCTCCTTGCATGCCGCAAGGTCTACATCCTCTGGACCATTCTTGCTCTCAGTAATCTTTTTTGAGAATGAAGATAGAAAATTCTCAAGGATCTCCTGGCTAGCTCCAGTCCGCGGCGCTCCGCTCTTTGATTTCTTGGTATTGGCACGCCCCCCACTGGAATTTCTCTTCTGGGACGAAGTTGGGGTCACATCCTCTCTACCTTCCAAGTCATCCCCAGGTTCTGGCATGCATTCATCGAGGTCCTCGTCGAAATTTAGCTCTCTCTGGCTAGGAGGGGAAAATGACATCGACGTGCCAACTCTTGGGATATCCCTTGGTGCTCGAGAGGAGATGTTGTGCATGCCAATTGCAATGTCCTTACTGAGAAATCGCTAAATGTCTCCGAAGGAAAGGACTGGCTTGTTGTGATACATGCGATATTTATCTGCAAGCTGTTAAAGTTCAATTCGTATGACTAATCAAGCAAAGGTATACTGCGGTATGGTTGGGTTATATATCTTCAAACAATGGAGATAGAGGTTACCTTAAACCAAGCGGATTCAGATGGAGCAATCGGTCTGTTGTAGTTGCCATCCCAGCCCCAACCCGACTTGTTGTGCAGATATAGGTATGTTGCGTAGTCTTTCTTTAGATTTTTCCACCTATACAACAGTTGAGCCTTGGTATAGTGGAGACAGCTCACATGGTTGAATCTTGTCAGAATCATCTGCCATCCAAGTACTGTGAATGTGCTTCCAGCCCAGGAAGATTCATATTCCAGCATCACATCAATGAATATCCGATCTAAGCCTGGATTCCAGTGGGCATTTTCGATAACGACAATCTCCGGACATTCAGTTGCTCCCAATGCAACTCTCTCCCCATGTGGGAATCTCGCCGCCATTGCGCTTAATTGTATTCACAACCTCATCAATTACTGTCATTGAAAAAATTAAAACATAGAGGAGGGAACATGGCCACTATTTTGTTGCACAAGTCTACAATGAAATGGGTGACTCTGGCCCCTTTTTCCGGGGTTACTACTAACAAAACTTCGGAGGTTGAGAAAGCATGTCCGGAAAGTTAGATGGTAGTAAAATTACAGTAGATATGTAATTTAACTAGAGAAAACAGGAATGCATATTCTAAATAAGGTTTTGGATGAAATCAAAACAGCAACTGAACTCCAGATTAAAAAAATGAACACAGTCAAAACCAAAATGTAACATATTGGCCCTTAGGTGAGATTCTTGACTTGGCAAACTTCCTTACGAAATACAAAACATATAAGAAGTAAATAAGAGATGTAGTAAAGAAATAATAACAACGATTTAAAAAGTTTGCACTAAAATGTTTCAGTCTCACTTATCTTCTGTGTTCATCAATTTGTGTTTCATCAGTTCAAAGTTAAACCCACTGGTTTAGTTTCATCAGTTCAAGATTGGCTTCTCAAGCACTACCCACTTGAAAGCCTGACATCCAAACCAAGGCTCTACCTAAAAAAAGGAGATTTGTCAACGGAGTGTAAAATATTGGAGTTGGATACCAATCCTACCACAACATTGGCAACAATACCATGTCGTATTTGTCGTCATCGAAATCCAGGCAATCAGAGACCCCAAAATTATGTTGCCACACGCCAGGACCACTCACTATGGGTAAATGCTCTTCTTTGGACAGAAATCTACGACTACAAATAAACATCCTAATTTTTGTTTACCCTATTGAAAAGTCCTTACGACTACAACAGTATACATACAGAACATGTTAAACAGCAACGTGTTACCAAATCTACTACTACAACAGTATATTTACCAACATATCTACTATATACCTTGTTGATCAGAGATACATGTTTAACAAAGTGGATAATGCACATGCTGATCAGAGATACTAATAACCTGATAGTACTATACATACTAATAACAACTAACAATCCGGTTCATTTCATATTCTGTTGAACACAAACATGTTACCCGATCTACAAGGCATGATCTCTTTCTCGCAAATTGTTCTAAGCGAAAACCAAAGTACATTTCTCACACGAACTCGGGGAGATGGGGTGACGTAGTACTACTAATGGGATCGATCTATCAAACATAGGTCACAGTGGTAAATCTCCCCCACGGAACCTTTCTCCCACGGAATGGAAACCTCTCCCACGAACTCAGGCCGATGGGGTGACGTAGTACTACAAATGGGATCGATCTATCAAACATAGATCACAGTGGTAAATCTCCCCCACAAAATGACCATAGATCACAGTGATAAAGAAGTAGCTCATCCAAATCGGAAAGTGGAGAATAAGGAGGTGTTGGGAAGATGTACTTACCAACGAAATTTGTGAGGGTTCTCACAATCGGCTCCAAATGGTACCCCTGCATATGCCAAAGCCCAGACCAGTACTGCACCGATTTTATAGGGCCAAAGCTCATCTCCCCCTTGTTGCCTTGTCCTCCTTCCGCCACTCAATGGTAGAGGGGACACTGAGGGGGCAGTAGACTCACAAGAGGAGGCACCTTGCTCCATCGTGGTGCGGCAAAGGCAGAGATGATGGGATCGATGCGTGGAGTCCAACAAAGTAGGGGAGAAGGCTTGCTCGCTGCATGACAGAGAAGACGATAATGGCCTTCGTCTTGTCTACTTCTCGTCACCGGCAGACCTTGGAAAAGCTAGAGAGAAGGGGCCGGCGGTAGAGGAAAGGGGGAACATCTATCAGCGGGATTTGGGGGAGGAGGAAGGGGACGTGCAGCGTATTCGATAAAGATGGGTCAATATGCAATTGATGGGATGGATCGGCAGACACTGGTCCCCATTTCGAATCACTGCATCCGCTATCCACCAAAACACCCACCCAGACGGTGTCGCGTGGGGGGTTGGGGGGGAGACCTCGTCTGACCCGGGTCACACCCCCAACCAAACGCACCCTTAGAGTGCACATATCTCTCTCATACATCCTCCGAGGTCTACTCACTTTTAAATTTATACACATTTAGAGACCTTCAAAATGAGACCAGTTTCATTAAAATCGGAGCTCGTATGCAAAACTTGGGTTTTGGGACCCCATTGTACATTATATGTATGTATATTTGTAACCTTGTATTTTATTACTTTATTTTACCTTGTTTCTATTTTTGATCAACATAAAACTTGTAGATCTCATTGATGTCTACAACTTTCATGTTTTGAGTTTTTCCAAATTCGGCCATCTTCTTACACTTATCTCACATTCTCTTTCAGCCAACCAGATTGGGCCACATGGCACCCTCTGGTTGCACCACACGGCCCACTCCATTGCCCGACATGCAGTCTCTTTCTTGAGCCATCCAATTAGTCATCCTCTCTCCAGATCTGGGCCTTCCATCCTGCAACTCACCACAACCATTCGATCTTTCCCCCAGATCCCATCTCGGTCGTTAACGCCCACCTAAACCTTAGCACTCCACGTGACACGTTCATGGCCACTGGATCTTCGCACTGATGATCAGATCCCACCTGCTCCCTCACACTCAATCACAGCCCTTCGATCCTTCACCTGATCTAATCCCCACCGTTCTTTAGCGCTGCGATCCCATGATGCCATGTGGTGCTCTCTACAACCTCTGATCGCACCACCTCGATCTGATCTGGACCGTCTCCTCGCGCCGAACTCCTGGCCGTTGGATCACTAGATCCAACGACTAGGAAGTCGTCGTCTACCTCCTGTAGGAGCCTCACCCATGACGCCCACCTCGCGATGGCTCCACCCCCTTTCTATTTCTGGCTCCACTCTAGCCACCTTCTCCGCCCCCTATCACCTCCATGACGTCACCCATACCACTCTCATCATCGCCGACCTCCACAACCTCCATGAAACTCGCCCACATCGCTCCACACGCTACACGAACCTCGTCACCCCATCACATGCAACTCCACCTTCTCCCTTTAAATTCTCCACCCCCGGCCACATTCCACCGCATCTGCCCTAGCAAGAGGTTCCCTAGATCTGCTATCTACTCGACGGTGACAGTGATCGAGTGAGAAATCGAGCGACAACGGTGGTATACCTCTAGAGAGATCCGTGACTTTTCTTCGCCGTGTAGCAGCTCCTCCAATGAGTTGCTCAAGCTCGGGTAGCTACTGGCCCTTGAGCGACGACTAGAGTCTCCATCGCGTGCCTCAGAACTCAGGTAGCAATCCTCCATCCTCTTCTGATCACCCTACTTCTTTCGTCACGTCTTTCTCATAATTTATACCATGTCTTCGGTCACCTTCACTCCATTGCGACCATCCACCCAGTTCTGCCTTGGATCTCTCACCTTCACATGCTACCCTGTTCACCCCGACAACGCCTCACACCACATTCCGACTAAAGCTTCGCCGCCACGGCGGAGGAGGACCATCAACCATCGCTCGATTCGCCTCCAAGCCTCACCGCACTTGCACTTGCCTCACGAAGACATTGCACATCCTGTATTGCACAAGTCAACCCTGCAGGACCCAGCATCTTCATTGGTCGGATTCATTGCCGGAGCCGCTTCGAGCATCACCTCCACCGGTCTCCAATCAACTCCAGCCGCCTCCATACCCTCCAGTAGACTCCTGACGCTGCTACAATTGATCTGAGTCGTCCAGGAATCGCCGACGAGCTTCCACAACCTCAGGTGAAGGTGACGGAGCAAGAGCATCATCGTTGGAGCCCCTCCAACTCCGTCGCAGGAGGCAGCAGACCGTAAAAGAAAGACTCCCTAAACCGTTGGATATCCCCGATCTGACGGTCCTCATCACGCCACACCGCTTCTTCATCGACCTCCAGATACTGTTGGATTGATCGCAATCCAACGGCCCGCAACAAGCCACGTCTTCAGCATTTACCACCATTAGATCTCCCAGATCTGGAGGTCTTTGATCGAGCCACGTCACCATCCATCATTGTCATTGGATTGACTTCTGATCTGACGGTCCAGCCGTAGCCACGTGGAGTCTCCGAGCCTCTTCCCCAACCCTAGGCTCTGAGTGACCCGAAGCTGATCCGAGCCTCCATCGCCGTCCGAGCCTAGCTCCCTCACGTGTCTCTCACGTGAGTTCTGGGTAATTTACACTAGGGCCTTGGAAAGTTTCAGAAATTGCATTGTGGCCTCGCCAGGCACGTCACGAGACAAGCACGTGTTCTCGTGGACAAATTGCATCCATATGCCCAACATTATAGGTATTTGCACTTGAGTCCCTGTATGCACGTTTTATTTTCAGAATTTTTTTATTTTTTGTATTACATTTTGGTCCCTATCTTTGCACGCATATTTAGGTGTCCATATTTCATCGTTTTTAATTCCTAAAAATTGCATTTATAGTTTAACTTGTCCTCAATCTCGTGTGAAACGTGTCTTATTTTTGTGAGCCACCTTGGATTTAATAAATTTATTTTGGTGAAATTTGATATATTTTTCCCACTGTGTGCCTTCTAATTAATATTAAATTCTTTGTTGTTCCAAAAATACCCATAAAATCACAATAGACATAGGATAAATTACTCTTCACTATGCCCAAAAATCATTGCATTTACACGCATCACGAGGCCTGAATAAATCAAACAGTAATTTGCTTAATTGATTTTTAATAGGTCCAATTCACATAGATTTCTAGGTTTATTAATTTTTCTAGATTCATCTTACTTAGACTTATCTAGGATAATTTTTATATCTAAAATATTATCTCTTGGTATTTATTAAAATTAATTTTGCAAAAACTACCCTACATTCATATTTTAATCTTAGTTAATTTATCTAGGGTCTAAAAATTCCAAAAAATTGTAGATACCTAGTTTCATTGTATTCCATCATCTTGCCAAATTTCATTAATTTTGGACTCCATTTGATTATATTTCTTGGTTTAACTTGCAAATTTGACGTGAAATTGCGTTGTTTTTCCTTAATTGCATAGAAATTTCTAAAAAAGACCAAAAATATTCTTCTGAAAATCTGATCTATAAATTAACTAAAAATTTACCTAAGGAGACAGCTGCCTCCCTGAGTTTGACCTTCGGCTTGTCCAAGTAAAATAAATCTACTGCTTGAACTTGATTTTTCATTAAATCTTAGTGGTGTTTTTGATGAAGTCTTGATTACCCGACTGCAACGAACTTAACTTTTAATTCGTTCATTAACCCGATTGAATTAATAAGGGTAGACGAGGCTTCTTCAAAATGGCGCCGTTGCCCGGGAGGCACGGCTTAGGTTAATTTTTAAAGAATTTTGAGTTTAGATTTTCCATCCCTGGGTAGTCTGATTCCCGGTCGTTCTTGTGAATATTTTCTGTCATTTATTTTTGTTTATTTTGTGTCGTTCTATATCTGACCTCCATTTATATTCGTGCGAGGAAAACAAGGAGTCAAAGGCGCTTCGCCAGAAGAACTGAGGAGCTTGCATTAAATAATTTGAAAGATTTGTGAGGACTTGTAATTGATGTCATTTTCATTATTTTTGCATTTTTCCAGCGGTTCCCATTTGGGTTCTCGTGCATATAAAGATAGTAGAAACGTGTCCCTGTGTATTGTGTGGATTGCCTTTACGTAGAATAGGCTTGCATTTGCGGCTCTTAGACCTACTTTAGGACTTTCATGTACTCGTAAAATTTTAGGACCATACTTCACACATAAAAGAGGCACTTAGACCGCTGATCTAGCCAAATTCAATCTGTGCTTCAATCGCTAATAAAACTTCCTGTCTAGAAGCGGATTTTATTATTTGCATTGCATATAGAATAAAGTTTCAATTCTGTTTTGCATCCTACCTAAAAGAGAAAGGATCACTGTAAGTCTTCTCAAATTTGTATACCATCATTGTTTTATCTTGCATCGGCTTTTCTCGACTCCTTCCCCTTGGTTTTATCAAACTTAGGATAAAAAGTAAATTGGGAATAGACAATAGGCATGCTTTGTGGTTGGACTAAATCAGTGGTCACCTAACTTAAAATCGAGATTGCTAAACAAAATTGACCAAAAAATCAATAAAATCAAAAATTCTGTTTGCGGGAGAGTAACCCTGACCTTGCTTTCAAATTGAGTGAGGGTACTAGAGTGTGTGAGCACCCTAGGGCAGAGTCAAAAAATCTCCGCCTTCCATATCGCGTACCCCGATCCAAGCAAATATCACCTGCTGAGCTTTGGTTTCAACTGACCAGTGCCAAGTAGCCTCCGCCTACTTTGGTAGGTAGATAGGGGTGAAATTGTGGTGCACCGCGACAAGTTACTAGTAGCCTCTTCCTGCTCTAGCTGGTAGATAGGGGAGAAATTAAAGCCTTGTCAACATCTGCCTACTCTGTAGGTAGATAGGGGCAGGTCCTTGCACTTTTGGCTGGTGATAGGAGAGGAGAAAGAAAGGGAGTTGGTATCTTAGACGACAGGTTAAATAGGGGAGACGCATCCGGCTTTTAGCCGACTCCCCTATAGGCCGCATAACCTTTGCTACTTGTCTGATAAATTCACACTTAACATCAACTAGATTAATCGGACTCGGTTTCGAGTCCTTCACCATGTTGAGTGTGAAAAATAGGGTTTGGATTCAATTACTTGCTTCAGGTAGGAGTAAAATCCTATCTTACGTTTAGAACTCTCGATTCTTCTTTTCGCCATCCAAGATGAATTACTGGGGGGATATCTACTCCCGATTCACCAATCTTTCTTTGATCCCCCCACGAAGCTCATCTTCACTGGGGGGATCCATCAACCCCAGGGTGGTTACTCTCAAACCAGCCCTTTTCTCTCCTATGATCTCATCGAGGAAGACCATCGCCTCGGTGAGAATGTCTTCATTGATATGTCCTCTAACCTAGACCATCTTCTTTACCCATGGAAAAAAAGACAAAATGCCGAAGAAAAACCCTGATGAGGAGGAACCCAGAGAGGACCCCATGCTCCAAGTCCTGGTCCAGCTAGCTAGAGCCGAACAAATAATGCAGAACTAATGGCTTGGATGGGACAGTTAATCGAAGTTGAAGGAATTGATCGACCCATGGTAGATGCCTACAATCCCACAAGAATGAAATACATAGCTGGCTAGTACCTTAGGTCCCCCCCTGAAGCGTTCGAGCTGAAGCCCCACTTTCTGAGCCTGCTGCTGAAGTTCAATGGAAATGCCAATGAAGAACCATATGCCTTCCTTAGAGACTTTGAGCTGGTTTACAACAACCTTAGTTACCTAAGGTAGGGCAAGACTACATCAAGCTGAAGGCCACCTCGTTTGCCTTAGGTGATAAGGCCGCACATTGGTTGAAAAATCTCGGGGTGAGATGTACGACCTGGATGCAGTTCAAGGACCTTTTCTTGAAGAAGCTCTACCCACTCAACATGACTAATTAGATGAGAACCAAGATCGCTAGTTTCTCCCAGGGACCCAATGAACCATTCCATGAAGCCCGGGACAGATTCAATGAATGCCCTTGCCGCGGCATTACAAAAGCGATCTTAGTACAGACCTTGTTCTGTGGCATGACCCCAGAGATGCAAGGGTTAGTGAGTGATGCCTGTGGAGGAAGCTATCTTAACAAGAGTGAAGATGTCATATGGAAGATCCTAGAGCAGATGGCGGAAATAGGCAGATCTCAGGCCACTAGGGCCTATCAGTTATCTCCCTCGAGCCTATCCAATGAGACAACTCGAAGGACTGTAGAAAATCTGACGGACGACCTCATCCCCAGCATGGGTATAATAGCTGACAAGTTAACCATGGTTAAGCAGATTCACAAGAGGGTCACTAACCTTGAGGCACTCTCGCGATTGTCAAAACAAGTGGAGGAATTGACTAAGAATGTAGCCAAGATACAACTACCTTCCCCGTCTGCACCACTTGTACCTGTACACCGAGTTCATCTTGTATAGGAACAGACATCGGGGCCTCAGAGTAGCAAGGTAGAAGAGCAGACATACACTCAGCAGAAGCAGCACACACCCCCATAAGTGGAGACAAGGGAGCCTCTGCAGGTGTTCGAGATCAACAGGCTGTGGTATAGCCATGACCCCGTCGACAGACAGTCGGGGATACGAAATGGTCAGCCACACCAACCTTTCCTAACTTAATAAGAAAATAGCTCTGTCCCCACACCACACTTCGTACAGTCCCAGCCCGGATAAGGGTACCAGCCTCAGCAGCACCAGCAGCAGTGTACGTTCCACTCGGGCCAGCAGAGCCCTCCACTACCTTCCCATCAGCAGCAGTACCGGCATGGCCAACAGGGCCAATATAGGAAGTCATCCCCGAGTCAGCATCAACACGCCCCGCCCACAAGCGAATTGGAGTCCCTGACCTTGGCGATCCAGACCCTGATTGATCGGGTCCAATAGATTCAGAATGACTACCTGGATATGGGAACGGATTTGAATTGTGTTTCTTGTACCTAGGACCACCAATGGCGCCAAAGACCCCAATTCCCGCCCAGGTTCAGGCCATCCCAAATAGCCTGAATCAAGGCCAGAACCGACCACGAGATCAGGTATACTATTCAGATAACTCTTTATCTAAACATGAGATCCTTTCATACGATAATGTAAATCATATGCTCCTCAGGAGCGGAAGGATCAGGATCGTACCTGATCGGGCACGGGCACTAGAGGAAGACACCCCAAGTTTCTACTTGAGAAGAACTTGGAGACAGAGAAGCAGCACCCCCACCACCACCGGCAGAAGAAGAGGACTTCCAAGTCCTCGAAGAAGAAGGAGTACAACATCAGCAATGAGTCCGACGAGATCGATGAAGA
The DNA here is from genome assembly GCA_037367405.1 of Ottelia alismoides. Lineage (NCBI taxonomy): Eukaryota > Viridiplantae > Streptophyta > Magnoliopsida > Alismatales > Hydrocharitaceae > Ottelia > Ottelia alismoides. The sequence goes on along the minus strand of JAZKJV010001037.1, from coordinate 67,742 downwards.
GCCCGCACCTCCGTCTGAGGAGGATGTCCCGGCAGTCGCGGAAGACGCATCACCAGTTTCGCAGCAGAAATTTCCTTTCAGTAAAAGTCAGAGTCAGAGTCAGTATAAGTGTTAGAGTCCTGTACAGAACTCAGTTCGTAATTTCAATGAAATCTTCCGGTTTCAAAATCTGAGTTAGCATCAATAATCCCTTTCCCTCGAGCTCTCAAGGGTAGAAGAAGAAAACCAAAAAATACAAAAAGATGACCCTGAGATGGCAGAATTCTGTAACAAGTACATCAAGGTCACAATCCCTTTCGATAAGTATGTGGACATGATATCTGCATTCCAGAAGTACCTTAAGGTGAGAAGCACACCTACTAGGGTCAGCAGGAAGACCAAAAGCCGTGTTGAGAAACACGTTCAGTCAGTAGCCACTAGTTGCGCAATAAAGAATGTGTTTCCAAGGAAACGAAGAGACATGGGTGCACATTATGTGGTGAGTCATGTCGATGACACTGCATTTGCACGCACTCTCCTTGATAGTGGATCCTCAATTAACTTGATGCTTAAAGTTCTCTATGAGCGGCTTAATCTCAAACCTCTTAGGAAATACAGAGCCTTATTCCAATTCGCAGATAAATCAACCAAGAGGTCCCAAGGAGAATTAAGGAACGTTATCATCGAAGTCGAGGGTCGGGAGTATATAATGGACTTTACAGTCTTGGATATAGAGACCCCTCGAAATTGGAGACATTCCTAGATTATATTAGGAAGGCCCTTCCTCAGAACAGTAGGGGCCTTATTTGATTACAAGATCGGGAAATCCAATTCCAAACTCCAAGAGGAGATGAGGAACTTAAGATGAAGCAGACCAGGTGGCAGAGGCTGGATTCAGAATCCAGCATCGAGTACTCTTTGTCTGAAGCAGATTGTATTCATGTAGACATCGTTGGGCCATGGAGACAGAACCCAGATAACACCAATGAATCCATCTCCTCCAGAGAATATCTTGTGCATGAGTTAGTTTGCGAGACCCTTAGGAACGAGTACAACGCAGAATGTGCATCCCCCTACATCTTCGATGACTTAGAGGCCCAGCTGGGACTGTCATTCCTTCCCTCTTCAGGACAATCAGAAGACGATGAGTCGAACGTGACTTTTGTTAATTGCTCAGAAACCTTTGACAATCAGAACGTGACTTTTGTCAATCGCAAGGCAATAGGTTGGAGCATCCCCAATCTCCACGAGATAAAACCTGATCTATGTTCGCACCATATCTACTTGGAGAATGAGGCTAAACCCTCTCGTGAATTCCAACGTCGGTTGAATTCAAATTTACGAGAGGTAGCTAAGAAAGAGATATAGAAATGGTGCGGTGCGGGTTTTATTTATCCCATCTCCAACTCCAAATGGGTGGCTCCAATCCATGTTGTCCCGAAAAAGTAGGGAATTTAGACGACCACCAATGAGGATGGAGAGAAGATTGTGACACGAGTACCCAAGTTGTGGCGCGTCTGTATGGATCACAGATGCCTGAATGCCACGACGACGAAGGATCATTTTCTCCTACCGTTCATTGATATGATCTTAGAGAGATTAGAGGGGAAAGAATTCTTCTGCTTCTTGGATGGCTTCTCAGGCTATAATCAAGTAGCCATAGCTCCTGAGGACCGGGAGAAAACAATGTTTATATGCCCCTTTGGTACCTATGCTTTCAGGCGCATGCCCTTTGGGTTATGCAATGCTCCTAGTACTTTTCAAAGGTGCATGATTGTTGTATTCACCAAAATGGTCGGTGAATTTCTAGATGTCTTCATGGACGACTTCTCGATCCATGGCGATTCCTTGGATTCCTGTCTTAAGAATCTGGACTGAGTCCTCAAGCGATGTTGTGAGGTCAATCAGGTGCTCTCTAGGGAGAAAAGTAACTTTATTGTGACGGAGGGCATTGTGTTGGGGCACTTCATCTCCAAGAGAGGAATCGAGGTTGACCCTGCCAAGGTGGACGTGATCAGACGACTCCAGCCACCACCCAACGTAAAAGAGTTGCGGTCCTTCCTCGAGCATGTAGGATTTTATCGAAGATTTATCAAGGATTTCTATAAGATTTCCCGACCGCTAACTGAGATTTTAGGAAAGGACATAGAGTTCATGGTTTAACACAAATATCTTGAAGCCTTTAAGCAATTACAAGAAATGATCATGGACGCCCCAATCCTACAAGCCCCAGATCGGTCTCTGCCTTTTGAGATCATGACGGATGTATCAGATTTTGTTGTTGGGGCTATGTTAGGACAAAGGAGGGATGGCGTCTCGTTCACCATACACTACGCAAGCAAAGTGCTTGATACTGCTCAGCGTAACTATATAGTTACAAAAAAGGAGATGCTTGCGATAGTGTTCGCCTTGGATAAGTTCAGAGCTCACTTAATTGGATTCAAGGTAGTTGTGTTCACGGACCATACAACACTATGATATTTAATGGAAAAGAAGGGCACGGAGGCACGTCTTCTTAGGTGGATTCTGCTTATCCAGGAGTTTGATTTGGGCATTCGAGATAAACCTAGAAAGAAGAACACAGTAGCTAATCACCTCTCCCGTCTCGAGGATCTCAATGCTTCTGATGATACGTTGATTCGAGACTCATTCCCCGACGAGTTGATTTTTGTTGTCAACTCACTCCCATGGTACGCCAATATCGTGAACTATCTTGTCTCCAAGAAAGTTCCCGAAAATTGGCTCAAGAGCCACATAGAACGACTGAAGTCGGATTCAAGACATTACCATTGGGAGGATCTGATCCTTTTCTTTGAAGGATCAGATTATGTCTGGAGATAGTGTATTCCTCAGGAGAAATATCAGAGTGTCCTTACTTTATGCCAAAGTCTAGAGGCAGGAGGACACCACTCCGGGCAGAGGACCGCATGGAAGGTACTTCATTGTAGCTTATACTGGCTGACTCTGTTTTGCGATGCGATCAGCTTTACGAAGTCGTGCCCCGTGAGCCAGCAAATGGGAGGAACCGTTGGTTCTGAGGATGAAATGCCAATGCAGCCTGTCATCATTTGTGATGTCTTTGACGCCTGGTGCATCAACTTCATAGTCCCATTCCCTGTTAGCCACGGATTCGAATACATCCTTCTGGCAGCAGACTATCTGTTAAGGTGGGTGGAGGCTATCCCAACCCGAACCGCATACAACAGCACTATTTATAAATTCCTTAGAGATCACATCATCTCTAGATTTGGGATCCCCAAAGTGTTGATATTAGATGGGGTAGCCACTTTGTGAATAGAGATGTGAAGAAGCTTTTGAAGGATTATGACATCAAACACCGTGTTACTAATCCTTACCACCCACAGACTAATGGCATGGCTGAGGAGTCGAATAGGGAGGTGAAAATCATATTGTAGAAGCTCGTATGCCCAGATAGGAAGGACTGGTCTTAGATCTTGGATCAAGTCCTATGGGCTTATAGGACAGCTTACAAGATTCCATTGGAAACCTCTCCATTCCAGATGGTATTTGGAAAGCCATGCCATTTGCCTACAGAATTAGTGCACAAATCAGAATGGACAATCAAGAAGGTCATCTGGAACACACACTTAGGTCAGAAAAAGAGACAGATGGATCTGAATGAGCTTGTGGAAGTCAAAAACTGAGCATACGACAACCGTTTGGTGTACAAGGACAAAGTAAAGCGTTGACATGATAGATATATCAGACGAAAGACCTTTGTTCCTGGACAGAAGGTATGGTTGTTCAATGCAAGGCTGAAGGTTTTCCAAGACAAGATGAAATCAAAGTGGATGGGCACATTCATAGTCTGTGTTGTGCATGATAGCGGATGCGTTGAGATCTCAGATCTCACAGATGAAGCACAGACATTCCTAGTCAATGGACAACTGTTGAAGCGCTTCGTCGAACCCAATGAACAGTTAGTCCATGTTGTGGAGATTGTATTCATGCGCGAGGCAGACTCAGCAGATACACATAGAGCCATGCATGAGACCTTGCAGCAGTGAGCTCTCGCCATCAGCAGCATCTAGAAAGAATCATACCGCAATCCTTGTATGTACCCACCATTCCTGTATATTCTCCCCTCCCTCTCAAGACCCTAATCACTCACCCCAGCTTCATATATTTCATCAACGACTATACTTAGGATGACCATATCCTAAGTATAGGGGGGAGAGTCAACCGAGTCTCTTCACCATTCACTATATATTATCTAGATCTCATCGGTTCTCACACTCACTCATGTCCTATACTTAGGCTGACCTGGCCTAAGTATAGGGGGGATAGATGCTCGCTGTGTATATACTCCTACATTTCCCCTATTAACCTCGCCCGCCCCATTTTTTGATCTTCTTCTACACTTAGGCTTCCAGAGTCTAAGTATAGGGGGGCAGAGCGACTTGTATACATTTTTGTTCCTTTTTCCCTCCTACGCTTAACACGAGCTATGACTTCTTTCTTGTTTTTCGTGCTCTGTGGACATAGCATATGCTAAGTATAGGGGGGTGTGCATATATTACATACATACTTTACCCATAGCTCGTATTTTCACGTATTTTTGTATATACTATACAATAATTATGGGGTGGGTAAAAATGGAGAATTTTTTTTCTAAAATACACAGATATTTGTAATATACTTGTATATTTTGTCAAAAAAGTTTAAAAAAATGGAAAAATCAAAATCAAAGGCTTCTTATTGCATATCATCTCTGCATCTGAAAATAAAGAAAAAGAGTCTTGCATCTACATAGCATGCCATCTGCATATCTTGCATATGCAATGTGAAAAGCTAGTGGGTTCTAAATCAAGTTATGAATAGATGTTGAGGAGGGACTTGATTTGACCTTAATCCACCTAATTTCAGAGAAACTTTATAGGAACTGGAGTTAAGATTTCTCAGGTCAAGTGACTTTATTCTTTGAGTCCGCAAGTCTATGTTCACATGTCATCTTGATTAGTCTACGTAGAATATCTCGTACACACGCATGATTCTTATATATAGTGACCTAACATGGACAAGCACCATGCACTTAGCTCTTCATTGATGAGGTGGTGAGGAGGTAGAATCCTTTAGCTTGGAGTAGCACACGGGTGGAAACACCCGTCCTCCTCTAGGGAGGGAAGTGCATCTCAACCTAGTCTGGTGTTGCTGACGTCTAAAGATGGGATGCTGTGGGTTGCAATAATGCTTCAAAAGAGAGATAGTCTACTGGCTCAAGAGGAAAAACTCTTGATGTACATGCTGCACCTTGTATATAGTTCGAAAACAAAATGCAAGAACTCCAAAAAAATATTTTTACGACAGGTCGAAGTGAAAATAAAATACCTATCGGAGTATGTATATTAGCAAGAAGTCTGCAACTGGATGACTTGGCTACACTGGTCAGGCATCCCAAGATAGGTAGCTACACTGGCTACCATGCATTCTTTTCTCCACCCCCTCCTCTTGAGTTGGTCGCACTTGAACTTAGAAGGGAATACCCCGCTCCTCGAGGAAAGAGTTACTGGACTGGGTAATTAGAGTTACCTTGTTAGAGGAGGCTGGTTCTCAGCCATTTCTTATGTGGAGAGCTATTTATCACTTACACAATATAAATAAGAATAATAGTCATCAGAAATTTCCGTTTGAGGATTTGTTCTGACCTGACTATTAAGGCGTCTTGAATAGAAGACTTGTGGAACTCGGTCTGTTAGGTCTTAAGTTCAGATCCCAATAAGGTTCCACCACACAATTAATCCAAAGGTCTATTCAAGCTCTATTTTTCAACTTTTGTTCATGACCTTGGTATGGAACCCAAAATCATTTCACTCTTGCATTTCATTTTAGTTGCTCGGGGACGAGCAAGGTTTAAGTATAGGGAGTTGATGAATCTATGATTCATCACTCTTAAAGTTGAAAATAGAGTCTTGTTCCCAAGTAATTAGGAGCATATTTCCACAAAAATTGCATAATTAGCATTCATGCATGCATTGATAACATCTGCATCTTAGCATTTGCATCTGCATTAAATGAGAAGCCCAAATCACTTGTAAACTTCACCCTATATGTATATATTTTATTCTAACTAAATCAACTCTATACTGTATATATTACTGACAAATAATACAAGAAAATACCAAAAATTGCTGACTTGAATAATTGCCCAATAAACCCCCAAACCAAGTTAAGGACCTTGGACCTTAGAGTGCACATATCGCTCTCATATAGCCTCCGATCTATGTCTACTCACTTTTAAATTTATACACATTCAGAGACCTTCAAAATGAGACCGGTTTCATTTAAATTGGAGCTCGTATGTAAAACTTGGGTTTTGGGACCCCATTGTACACTATATGTATGTATATTTGTACCCTTGTATTTTATTACTTTATTTAACCTCGTTTCTGTTTTTGGTCAACATGAAACTTGTAGATCTCATTGAGATCTACAACTTTCATGTTTTGAGTTTTTCCTAATTCAGCCATCATCTCACTCTTATCTCACATTCTCTTTCAGCCAACCAAATTGGGCCCCGTGGCGCCCTCTGGTTGCGCCATGCATCCCACTCCATTGCCCGCCACGCGGTCCCTTTCTTGAGCCGCCTGATCAGTCATCCTCTCTCCAGATCTAGGCCTTCCATCCTTCAAGTCACCACAGCCATTCGATCTTTCCTCCAGATCCCATCTCGGTCGTTAACGCCCGCCTCAACCATAGCACTCCACGTGGCACGCTCATGGCCACAGGATCTTCGCCCTGATGATTAGATCCCACCCGCTCACTCACGCTCAATCATATCCCTTCGATACTTCTCCTGATCTAATCCCCACCGTTCTTTAGCACCGCGCTCCCATGATGCCACGTGGTGCTCGCTACACCCTCCGATCGCACGACCCCGATCTGATCTAGACCGTCTCACCATTGGATCACTAGATCCAACGGCTAGGAAGTCGTCGACTATCTCCCGTAGGAGCCTTGCCCACGTCGCCCACCTTGCGACGGCTCCGTCCCCTTTCTATTTCTGGCTCCACTCCAGCCACCTTCTTCACCCCCTATCACCTCAACGGCATCGCCCATACCACCCTTATCCTCGCCGACCTCCACAACCTCCATGAAACTCGCCCACGTCGATCCACACACTCCACGAACCTTGTCACCACATCAACTGCACCTCCACCTTCTCCCTTTAAATGCTCCACCACCGGCCACTTTCCACCGCATCCATCCTAGCAAAAGGTTCCCTAGAGCTCCTATCTACCCGACGGTGACAGTGATCGAGTGTGAAAGCAAGTGACGACAGTGGTATACGTCCGGCAAGATCCACAACGTTTCGTTGCCGTGTAGCAGCTCCTCTGACGAGATGTTCGAGCTCGGGTAGCTACCGGCCCTCGAGTGACGACCAGAGTTTCCACCGCGAGCCTCAGATCCCAGGTAGCAATCCTCCATCCTCCTCCGATCACCCTTCTTCTTTCCTCACGTCTTTCTCATAATTTATACCGCGTCTTCGGTCACCTTCACTCCGTTGCGACCATCCACCGAGCTCTACCTTGGATCTCTCACCTTTGCGTGCTACTCCGTTCACTCCGACGACGCCTCACACCTTCTTCCGACCAAAGCTCTGCCACCACGGTAGAGGAGGACCATCAGCCACCGCTCGATTCGCCTCCAGGCCTCACCGCACTTGCACTCGCCTCACGAACACGTTACACACGTTGTATTGCACACGCTAACTTTGCAGGACCTAGCATCTTCATATGCCAGACTCATCGTCGGAGGTGCTTCGAGCTTCACCTCCACTGGTCTCCGATCGACTCCATTTGCCTCCAGACCCTCCAGTGGACTCCCGATGCTGCTACGATTGATCTGAGTTATCCAGGAGTCACCAGCAAGATTCTACGACCTCTGGTGAAGGCGGCGGAGCAAGAGCATCATCGTCGGAGCCCCGCCAAGTCCGTCGGAGGAGGCGACGGACCGAAGAATAAAGACTCCCTGCACTGTTAGATCTCCCCCATCCGACGATCCTTGTCACACCACGTCTCTTCTTCATCGACCTCCAGATATTGTTGGATTGATCGCAATCCAACGGCCTGCAGCAAGCCACGTCTTCAGCATTTACCACCGTTAGATCTCCTAGATCTGACGGTCTTTGATCGAGCCACGTCGCCATCCATCAGCACCATTGGATCGACTTCTGATCTGACGGTCCAGCCGTAGCCACGTGGAGTCTCCGAGCCTCTTCCCCAATGCTAGGCTCAGAGTGACCCGAAGCTGATCCGAGCCTCCATCGCTATAAGAGCCTAGCCCCCTCACGCGTCTTTCACGTGAGGGATGGGTAATTTACACTGGGGCCCCGAAAAGTTTCAGAAATTGCATTATGGTCCCTGCCAGGCGTGCCACAGGACAAGCACGTGTTCTCGTGGACAAATTGCATCCATATCCCCAGCATTATAGGTATTTGCACTTGAGTCCCTATACACATGTTTTATTTTCAGAAATTTTTATTTTTTGTATTGCATTTTGGTCCCTATCTTTGCATGCATATTTAGGTGTCCTTATTTCATCATTTTTAATTTCTAAAAATTGCATGTTGTAGTTTAACTTGTCCTCTATCTGTGAGACGTGTCTTATTTTTGTGAGCCACCTTGGATTTAATAATATTATTTTGGTGAAATTTGATATATTTTTCCCACTATGTGCCTTTTAATTAATATTAAATTCTTTATTGATCCTAAAATACCCATAAAATCACATTAGACCTAGGATAAATTACTCTTCACTGTGCCCAAAAATCATTACATTTACACACATCAAGAGGCCTAAATAAATCAAATAGTAATTTGCTTAATTGTTTTTTAATTAGTCCAATTCACATAGATTTTTAGGTTTATTAATTTTCTTGGATTCATCTTACTTAGACCTATCTAGGATAAGTTTTATATCTAAAAATAATGTCTCTTGGTATTTATTAAAAGTAATTTTGCAAAAACTGCTCTGCATTCATATTTTATTCATTGTTAATTCATCTAGGGTCTAAAATTTCCAAAAAAATTATAGATACTTAGTTTCATTGCATTCCATCATCTGGGAAAATTTCATTAATTTTGGATTCCATTTGGTTATATTTCTTGGTTTAACTTGCAAATTTGGCATGAAATTGCATTGTTTTTCCTTAATTGCATAAAAAATTCTAAAAAAAGGACCAAAACTATTCTTCTGAAAATTTGATCTCTAAATTAACTAAAAAATTACCTAAGGCGACATCTGCCTCCCAGAGTTCGACCTTGGGCTTGCCCAAGTAAAATAAATCTGCCGAATGAACTTGATTTTTCATTAAGTCTTAGTGGTGTTTTTGATGAAGTCTTGATTACCCAACTGCAACAAACTTAACTTTTATTTCGATCATTAACCCAATTGAATTAGCAAGGGTAGACGAGGCCTCTTCAACCACCTCCAGCAGAGTGACATCCGCCTGGAGCGCCATCGGGCGTTCGATTAGGTGCAGCGACGCCGCAGCTCGACCATCGTGGCTGGAGTTCCGCCGTGAGCAGCCTCCCCTGCCTTCCGCCGCTCGGCTGAGGCCATTACCCTGTCGACCCCATCGCCTCAAGCTCAGGATTAGACCTAGACGTTCGAGTGAACCTTTTATCTGTCGCTTTTATAGTTCGATCAGATCTTCCATTTTAGCACCGTCATCCCTTCGCCAGCTCCAACCAGCCAGTCGGAGCTCCATCGCCCACTTCCAGCCGCTCTGATATCATCACACATTCACCCTTCATCTAGCTCCACATCCTGATCACCCTGATCTTCGCCTATCTAGCCGAGATTAGGTCCGAGATCTCTTCCTTCGCCTTCACCGGAGATCGACCAGCATCCCCCGCCGCTTCTTTCACTTTCAGTCCAAATAACCAGGACCGGAGCACAACTCCGAGTCAGGGCTACCCTTTACATGTCCACTCGTACGTTGAGATCCCTCCATCCATCTTTTCTAGAGCTCGCTGGAGTAGCCCTAGACGCTCGTCGTCATCACGCAGATTCAGCCGTTGGAGACTCCATCAGAGCCATCTACTCGATGCGGAACTGTCTCGCCATCATGTCGGCACCTTCCGATCTTCCATCGGAGCTGGGGATCTCATCCTTGGCTCCGACAAAGTTTGCCTGACGACTATTCTTCCAAACTTGTTCCGCTCCGTTGGATCGATCGAAGCCCTCCAGATTACATTCTGAGTGTCCATCCAACTGCCTAGTCAGACCGTTAGATGTCAGATCTGACGGCCACATACACCCCACGTCCCCGTCAGGTCTGGCACCGTCAGATCTGACAGCTGACATCATCAGAGCCGCACGTCCATGCCTTTTCCAACGACCGACGCACGTCCACCCCACGCGCGCCTCACGTGCTGCAAGGGTATATATTCCTTTTTACCATGCACTTATTTTGTTTATGTTTTAGTTCAGAAAATAAATGTTTTTGTTGAACCTATTTATAGTTCAGTCCATGTAGTTTTTTTATTTGTATTTTAGTCCCCCCTGTCTGGAGACACGTGCTTTGTCACATGCACTTTGGTATTTTTGCACCTTTAGTCCTGGACTTATTTGATGTTATTTGCTAAATGAATACTTTCTAGAATTGTATTTATGCCCCTGTGAACGTGGATTTGATGCATGTGCATATTTAATTGGATAAATTGCATATTTGACTCCAGACTTTTTATGTGTGTTAATGTTTAGTACATGAACTTAAATAAATTACATTTAGGTTTCTACTACCTGTATGTTGAGTTTTTAATTAAATAAATATCAAAACTACTCTAAAAATTCCTAAAATATTACCAGTAGCTTCTGCTACTATGTAGTATTTTTAATAATTTTTTAGATGTATTTTTATTTTATTTGTTATTTTCTAAAATTTAAAAACCCTAAAAATTGTCTCTATCAATTTTAGTAAACCCATAAAAATAGAAAATACCTCTAAAATTCCATAAAAGTTTGTGGGTGCTTGTTTTGTGTTATTTTTATTTCTGTATCAGTTTCATCTTATTATCTTTTATAAAACACCTAAAACTTGCACAAGACTAAAAACCTTATAAAAATCAATAAAAAAATCTATAAAAATAAAAAAAAATGTGTTTTCAAATTTTGTAGTTAGATTTTATTTTATACTTTCAAATAAAATTGCTGTCAGATTTTAGAGGCATTTTAAATATTTTTAAGTTGCCTTTCCGTCCAGACTGTACACTATTTGTTGTTTTTGTCTTTCGTTTATTTTTAGAAAATTTTATAAAAATCACAAAATGCCCATAAAATACCCAAAAACACTTGAATATTTTAAAAACACAAAAATAATTTTATTTTGAATGTTTGAGTATTTAGACTTTAAAATAATTGTTTGAACTTGACTTTCTCTTTTTCTTATCCATTTTCTCATTAGAAAAGAAAATATAAATATTTAAAAAAATAAAAACCACCAAAAATTTTTTTGTTTCTTTTTGGATTTCTCGGCTACTTCGTAAGATTTTCTCGTGCTCCTTGTGTTTGACCCTAGAGGCTATACCATGTTAAATAAATAGCAAGACCGCTTGCGTTGTTTTCATGCTTGTTTGATTTTGTTAGTGGTCTCTAATTTCTCGTTGAGCCCAGTTCGAGTGGTTGAGGTCGCAACAACCCTTGATATCACTTAGCCTCTAATGCTCGGGTCGCTCATCAGACCTTAAGGGGGTAAATTGCACCTCATACCCCACCATTTGTAGCTTTATTATTTAGTCTTGTAATTTATTTTTATAGTTTAATATTTTTGTAAAATTTGTAAGTTAAACCCTAAGCTTTACGTTATTTGTAATTTGGTCTTGTCCAGCTTACCTCACGTGTCATCCCACGTGAGGTGGCCATTTTGCATATAAACTCTCGTGGGTTTTTGTACTTCAGTTTAGTCCATAAAATTCCATTGATAGTTATAAACCTTTGGGATATTTTCATTTTAACCCTCACCATTATTTTATTTGCATTTATGCCCTTGCTAGTTCTTGTATTTTTGATGATGTTTTCTATTTCTTAAATATATCATCTCTGCTCCAAAAATTCTCAAGAAAATAGGGTTAAGTGCTGCTTGCTTGTAGATCTACACCGTATTTTTGCATTTTAGTTTTATGAACTTTAAATATTTATTAAAAATCAAAGGAGCTTATTTTTGTTCCTATATGACTTATAAAATATCAAAAAATATAAAACATTTTGAAAATTACTAAACATATATTTTGTTTGTTATTGTATTTCTAACTCCATACCAAAAATCCCTAAAAATAGAAAAAGTGAACTTTTATAAATTAAAAATATCCAAAATCCTTTATAAAAATATAAAAAATTCATTTCTATTTACAATTTTCTTTAGATTATTTATTATATCTTAAAAGTGATATGGAACATTTTTTTACCATTTTTGCTATTTTTATTTTCCAAAACAATTTGGCCTATTTATTTATTCCATGTTTTGGGATATTTTGACTTTAAAATACATAAAAATTAGGAAACAAATCCCCAAAAATCACAAAAATAGTAGAGAAATATTTAAAATGCAAAAACATTTTATTTTCTATATTTTGATTATTTTAATAGTTTTTATAATTGTATTACCTTATACTATATATTCATATATTATCTATTTTGAAAGAAAAACAAATTAAAAATCATAAAATTTAAAAAGAAAATAAACGTTATAAAATTTAAAATACTTAAAAAATTACGAAATTAAAAATTAAAAAATATAAAAATTAAAACCTCACAAAAACCATAAATTGGTTAAGTGTTTGAAAGATAAATTTGTGTGTTGATTTTCTATCTCAGTTGCTCAATGCCTTTTTTCCTTTGTTCGAACCCTACATATTAGTTAATATACATCTTTAGTAGCGTAGAATAAATTTTAGCCCAATCTGATTAATTTTTAATTATTATGTGGGTTAATTGTTGTTTGATCAAGAGTATTGAGTAGTCGCCTCAGCAACAGTGAGTCTGATTTTGTCAGACCATTATTAGTGGCTCTAATTATTGTGTTAAACAAATGACGATGTTGTCAGAGAGCATTGAGTAATAGAGCAGTTTATGTCTTTTATACTTCGTAGCCATTTGTTCATTTATTTCCTTTTATTTGATTATCAATTTTGAACTATCTGATATCTCTTATATTTTACTTCTTTGAGGGATCGCGGATGGAGGAGGATCGCCTAGGTGATTCTATGCAGCCTTGGGACAAGGATCCGGCTATTCTGACCTAGCTAGTAGGAGAGAGCAGGAGGCTCTAGAGAGAGAGATAGTAGCCTAGCATATGATTTCTTTGTTTCTTTTCTAAGAGTGATTTATTTTTGCACTTAATTTGTAATAATACAGGTACATTGGACTTTGAACACTCGGGCCCAATTTCCAAGTGTTTGTTCACTTGGGGGCTCATCGCAGTTTTCTTGCATTTTCGTTGCCTTCTAAACTTTTGTTCTCCCTATTTTTCTCTTTATTTTCCTTGGTTTCCATGATTTGTGCTTTTTGCCTTATTTTTCTTTGTTTTGTGGAATGAGCCCTTAGTCTTTAGGATTTTCTTGATCGTGTAAACTAAGGACAAACACCTAAGTATCTTTGCATGCACCTACATTCTTCACGTTTGGACTTGGCTTAATTAATTATTGAACACTTAGTCTTGAAACTGTTTGTCGAGAGAGGTCACATACATCGCTTGTAGGATCCATGGTGGTGTTCATCGAGTGGCATTGAAGACCGGACCTTAGGTTTCATTCTTAGTGTTAGCATTTAGTTCTTCACATGTAGAAATTTCCTTCTTAGGAACATTTCCGTGTGCATATCGGCATATAGCATAGGTTTAAAAATTCATATTATGCATCCTTCATGTAGAGTGTCGAGGAGCACTGTAAGTCTGCTAACTAGTCATTCATCATTTAGGCACTAAGGTGAGATTTCCATCTTACTGTCACCTTACATTGCTTTTCTATTCTCTCCCTCTATTTTGGATCATATAGGAATCAAAGAAAATACAAAAATCATAGGTGCTTGTATTGAATTTACTCAAAGAAAGTTATAACACAAAAAAATTAAAAAAAGGGACTACTAAATATACTTAACCTAAATAAAATTGATTAATTGGACTCATTGCATTGGGTTAGAAAAGCCCACATTGTATTTAGTACCTTCTAGTCAGAATGAGGAACGTCCTTTAAGGAATAGAGCCAAAAAACTGATCTGTGGCTACCTCAACAATCACTAAGGTCCGGTGAAGTACCGGCACTCCTATCGTACGTGACCGAGTTGGGCCATGTCGAGCACGATGTTCCTACCTTTTGTGGAGCATCCAACTTGGTCTGAAGTACTGAGCTTAGGTCATGCCCTCATAGGGGTATCTGTCTCATCGGTCCACATCCAAGTAGGACCTAGCACGCTCAAGGGTGATTCTGTTGCGTGCTTGGTCTGAAGTATTTGGGTTCTCCATTATCGGTTTCCTCTCTCTATTTTTTGGCTGAGTAGACACCTAGGAACGAGGTTGAGGACCTTAAAGAGCGCGGATCACAGGATACAAAGGAGGTAGAACAAGTACGGGGAGACTCATCTCAACAGTGCATGCTCTCCTCTAGGACTAGTTGCATAAGGACTCGTGACAACATTTTTGCCTGAATCAATAACCCTAAAATTTGAAAAGATAAAAATTGTCGAACTCTTAAGGCTTCAGGGGTTGAGTTGTGAACCCATTATTTTGAGGTTTGATTGCTTAGTTTCATTTAGGTCAAGATCAAAAACATCGCGCATTTGCGCCATTTTGCTTCTATCTTCTTTCATCCTTTTTAATCTTCGCTCACTTTGAGCCATTCTACTATTTTACAGTCCTTTTGTTTCTCGTTGACCTATGTATCATTCCTCCACATCGATGTTCCTCTTGACCTTCTAGATGGCGATGCATGGATGGATTAGTCGAGACCCTGTCGACACCCACATTGATTCCATACGCTCGTCTTCTCCAATAATTGGGGTGATTCTTGAGAATCCAATTCGGACTCCACTAACCTATATCCAAACTCCTTGTATTCTCTAAAAATTCAGTGTCACTCTTGTCCTAAACTCTATCCATTTTGGATGGCAATTGATTTCAGTCCTTATACATCGTCATCCTTAATGAAGTTCTATGTTGACCCTAACACAACAAAATTTTCTACATCTGGTGCAATGATTCAAATTGATCGGGGTATTCTTCCATGTGTAGAACAGGAACCCAATACGGAGCCCGAGATACTTTTGGATCCAGATAAAGACATTACTCTTACAAGAAAGGGAAAGGGACATCAACACTAATAGCCCGAGTAGCCAGAACAGTGGGATGGGCAACATACAACGCAAAATGATGTTAAAGGCCAGCTCCTCGCATCAATCCAAGACATACGACGACAATTCACACACCAAGGATTGGCCCAGGTCACCTTCTAGGAGATGCTTAATGATCTGAGGAGAAGGACCGATGAGAGAAACGTCAGTCGAGAGGATGACCTGAACAAAGAGGATGACTTTCATATGGATGATGTGGAAGATAATATCTCAGTAGATGGACCATGAGGTAGAAGAGGAGAGGCAAGACAACAGCCAAATCCTACTCTAAAGGAGACTTACATCCCTGGGGTAGGCCATGTTACCGAGTGGATTCAGATTCCACCCATTCATGCCCACTTCGAGTTGAAGTCGCAATTCTTGTCTCTTCTCGCACCTATCCATGGGAACACAACCGAAGAACCATATATCCACCTGTAATAGTTAGGCCACATTTGTACCATAGCACACTACCCCAATATCCCTCTAGGGGTAATCAAGATGACTGCCTTCCTTTCAGCCTCCAAGACAAGGACCTGAATTGGGTCGATCATTTGGGGAAGGTAGTGACAACCTATGAGGAGCTGAAGTCTGCATTTCTTCACAAGTTCTATCCTATCAGGTGCTTGATCCAGATTCTCACCTGCATCTCCAATTTAATTCAGAATCCCCATGAGATGATTCATGAAGCATGGGAGCAATTAAGAAACCTACAAGAAAAGTGTCCCCATCACGAAATCCTGAAGACTAGCCTGGTTCAGCACTTCTTCAGTGTGCTAATACTTAAGAGCCAAAATCTAGTGGACGCAGCGTGTGGTGTCTCGCATTTCAATGAGGATGCCAATTAGGACATTTTTTAGGAGATGGTCGAAGGAGAGGCTGCTCAATCCTCATCTCGTGCATACATGAAGATGCTCGCCATCGGGCACAAGCCTGTTAACATGGCTGCTCATGCAGAGGACAGGGACGAGAGTTCCAACTCGAGCATTATAGAGGGCCACTTGTTCAAAGTCGATATAATTGAGAAGAGGTCGCAGGAGCTCAAAAAACTTGCAATCATTGAGAAGAGGACCTAGGTCTTGGAGAAGATCGATTTGATCTCCCAACAGCTAGAGCAGCTCGTTCGGACTTTGAATACCAATGCATGCAATTCTGTATCTGTCACCACCAAAACTCACACTGAGTAGAAGGAGCCAACACAGTCACAGTCTCCTCAACCGAGCCTCCCACCGCCCCAACTCATCTAACATGTAAATTATGTGCAGACCCCGAAGCAACCCCCGCAGTCCCAGACACAGATGGTTCTTTACCAACCAAAATCCCAACCTTCTTATTCCGATCAGTTCTTCCCACCACTGCAGTAGATTCAGGAGATGAATGGTGTCTGGAATAATGAAGCATAGCTGACCCCACCTCAGGGACAATCCTAGGGTAAAAACATAAGCAATAAGTCCTATCATTAGTAGTAGCATGGTGGAAGACCCTACCAACCCTCTCATCAGCAACAACCTCCATAACATAGCAACACATGGAGTGAGAATTATCATCATGTTCCTCAGCAGCCCGATTACCGCAATCAGGGTTACCATCAACAACAGTCGGTTGCTCAATACCATCACCAGTACTCCGGTCCTCCTCAGTACTCCCAGTACTCTTCATTCCCTCCTCACCATCAGTTTTATCAGGGTTATAACCAACAGCCTCCACATTAGCGGTACCACAACCAGCGACCCCATCAAGCAAACATGTCCGAGGCACCATCGGTGAACCCAACCTTGGATTGTTTAGTTCAGTTAGTGAAAATTTTAACTGAGATGACCCAGAAGATTGATGACCTGACGGCTACAAAACAGTCACAGCAGCCGAGGTCAAAGCCAACCCGAAAAACTCTCAACGCAAGGAACAGGTAGCTTGCAATGAACTACCCGATTAAGGTAGAAATGAATTGCTTATATCTAACGATGTTACTCTCAAGAGCGGTAGAACACTACAACCATCTGCCACCGCGAAGGGAAATCATCAAGTGTTTTATGGGGAGTCATCAACCTAGTCAGCATCAAGTCTAGAAACCATTTTTGGAGGAGCATCAAAAAAAAGAAAGAAAAATCCAAAATATGAAGAAAATTCAAAAATACAAAAAGATGATAGAAGCACCTGCCTCGGTGGAGACCAGTTGGCTTTGGAGACACCTGCACGTGTAGTAGCCCCAGCACCAGTCTTGGAGAAGCCCCTACATGCAGCAAACCTAAAATCAGTCAAGGAAGCCGAGCCAACATTTCTTGGTCCACCACTTGTAGATAATTCTTTACATTTTTGCCATCTACCTGTACATCATGATATGGACAATATTTTGGACAATATCATTTTTGTGTATGTAAATATTATTCTTCCTTAAGCAATGGAAAAAACACAAAAAAATGAAATAATTGAAAGATGTTTTGTTTGATCCTGCAGTTGTGGAGATTATTCAGAATTTGGTCTTGAATATGCCTCTCAAGAAAGCTCTTGAGTACATGCATCCTGTGAAGAAAGGATTAAAAGATGAATGTACAATGAGGTATCGATCTCACCCCCACAATCCAAGAAGTCAAGTTGGCAACTCTGAAATCACATTCTCACCATGCCCACAGTCAATGCCATCAGCAATCTCCTAGATAAAAAGAAGGACAAGGGAGAACGACTCATTCGTTGCCAGATGTTCGACCAAGAATTTGAAAGAACATTACTCGGCAACCGGTCTTCTGTCAATTTGATGCCAGCCTCACTGCTCATTGAATTCGGGTTAGGTCTTCTTAAGCCCACCAAGATGATTCTGCAGTTCGTAGACAAATCTTTCAAGTGGCCTAGGGGCATGTTGGATGATATGATCGTAACTGTTCAAGGGATTCAGTTCCCTGTTGACTTTATCGTATTTGCAATGGACATCTCCACACCACTTCTCCATACCCCTATTATTCTTGGTCGGTCGTTTCTCCTAACTGCTGAAGCAGGAGTGAACTATGGTATTGGGGAGATCATAATCAGCTCCAGCGACAACAAAGTCAATATAGAGGCTGTGTCTAACTCCTAGATTATAGAGGGAGCATCGACAGCGGGTGTGTGGGTGATCAACCCTTTCGACGACTACAACTTTTTAGAGAGAATCCAAGATACAAATCTTTTCATGAATGACATTGATATCCACGAATTCACCTATTCTGAGGAAGGAGTGGGCAGTGCAGTCGAATTTTCCTCGGTCGATGAAGATGAGATTTGTGTTTATGTGCCCAATGGGTTTGAGGAACTTTCTATGGGAAAATGAGCTCGCAAGACCAAGATCAGATCATTGTTGAATTCTGCAATAATATGGATATGATTGATAATTTATCTGAATTTTTGAAAAATGAGTCTGAATAATCAAAGGTGGACATTGAACAGTTAAAAGAACAACCACCTACTGTCATTTATGAAGTCACCAGTGAAGTAGCACCCACTTCGATCGAGCTGAAACCATTTCCCTCCAACAAGAAATACTTTTCCTTGCGGGTGAGCTAAACATGTACCCGGTCATTATCAATGCACATCTGACTGCAGACCAAGAATCTCATCTGATGGAGGTTCATGAAGCTAACCGTAAGGCAATAGTTTGGAAAATCTTGGATCTCCATGGGATCAATCCATCACTTTGCTTGCATCACATTTTCCTTGAGGAAGACAACAAACTCTCCCACAGATTTCAAAGAAGACTGAATCCGAACCTTCGGGAGGTTATCTTGAAAAGATTCAGAAATGGTGTGATGCGGGATTCATCTATCCCATATTCGACTCCAAATGGGTGAGTCCCTCGCATGTCGTGCCCAAGAAATCAGGTATTACTATTGTGAAGAATGACAAAGGAGAGGAGATCTCCGTTAGAGTACCCACTTCTTAGAAAGTGTGCATTGACTACATAAGATTGAACCATGCCACCAAGAAAGACCCCTTCCCAATACCCTTCATTGACCAGATTATTGAGAGACTGGCTGTGAAGGAATACTTTTGCTTCTTAGAAGGGTACTCCAGATACAATCAAGGTGTTATATCTCATGAAGACCAAGAGAAAAACACGTTCACCTGTCTATTTAGGACGTACGCCTGCTTCTTAGACGGGTACTCCGGATACAATCAAGGTGTTATATCTACTGAAGACCAAGAGAAAACCACGTTCACCTGTCCATTTAGGACGTACGCCTTCAGACGGATGTCGTTTGGGCTATGCAATGCCCAGACCACATTTCATAGGTGTATGCTTGTAGTGTTCGTTTATGATGTGCAGTTTTCTGGAGGTTTTCATGGATGATTTTTTAATCTATGGGGATTCATTTGATCAATGCCTAGAATATCTGGATTGAGTTTTGCAGAGGTGTTACGAAGTCAATCTAGTGCTCTCGTGGGAGAAGAGCAACTTCATGGTTACTGAAAGAATTGTGCTGGGTCATGTTGTATCTAAATGTGGTATGGAACTTGACCCAGCCAAGGTGGAGGTGATTTCTAAACTTGATACACCAACAATAATCAAACAAGTCCGATCATTTTTGGGTCATGCCAATTTCTACTAATGGTTCATCAAAGATTTTAGCAAGTTGGCTCGACCGTTGACTGGACTTTTGGGTAAGGAGAATGATTTTTTGTAGATGATCATGTACTCCTTGCCTTCAATCAGCTAAAAGAACTCATCACTCAGGATCTTGTCTTACAGCCTCCCAATCGGACGTTACCCATCGAAATCATGACGGATGCGTCAGATTATGCAATAGGGGTTGTACTGGGGTAGAGGAAAGATAATGTCCCATTTGCTATTAACTATTCTATCCGAATGCTTGATGAAGCTCAAAGGAATTACATAGTCACTAAGAAGGAGCTACTTTTGGTAGTTTTTGCCTTGGAAAAGTTCAGATCTTATCTCCTTGGGTCTAAGGTCATTGTGTATCCAAATCATTCGGCCATCCGGTATCTACAGTAGAAGAAGGATGCCAAACTACATCTCATCAGGTGGATCCTTCTCCTCCAGGAGTTTGAGCTAAAAATACGAGATAAACCTGGAGTAAAGAATGTGGTGGATGATCACTTATCGAGACTTCCCGAGCTTGAATCTCGTAAGATGAACTTGCAGCTTATCATAAAGACCCTTCTAGATGAGGTGATCCTGTCAATTACATCGTTCCCCTGGTATGTTGGTGTTGTGAACTATCTTGTGTCCAAGAAAACTCCACAAGATTGTCCCAAGCTGAATGTGGACAAGTTTTTTGTCTAATGTCAATTTCTACCAGTGGGAGAACCCATATCTCTTTTGTGAGGGGGCAGATTGCATATGGCAAAGGTGTATCCCTCAAGAGGAAGTTCCAAGTGTCATCGCGCATTCTCACAACCGTGAATCTGGAGGGCACCATTCAGGAAGAAGAATGGCAGTAAAAGTACCTCAAAGTGGCCTATGGTGGCCAACATTATAAGAGATGTAGAAGATTACGTCAAGCATTGCAACGACTGCCAGAAAATGGGTGGTACCATAGGAATGAGATATACAATGCCTTTGAAGTTCATTCAGATTTCAAATGTCTTCGACGCTTGGGGCATTGACTTCATGGGTTCGTTTCCAAATAGTCAGGGTTACGAATACATTCTGCTTGTTGTCGACTATGTGAGTCATGGAGTGGAGGCTATCCAAGCCTAGACCGCAGACAGTCGTACTATCTAT
This sequence comes from Ottelia alismoides, assembly GCA_037367405.1. NCBI lineage: Eukaryota > Viridiplantae > Streptophyta > Magnoliopsida > Alismatales > Hydrocharitaceae > Ottelia > Ottelia alismoides. The sequence continues at coordinate 46,705 of JAZKJV010001037.1, read as the reverse complement.
AAATTTATGAAAGATCACATCATCTCAAGGTTCAGGATACCAAAAATCCTTATATTAGATGGTGGCAGACACTTCATCAATAGATAGGAAAAGAAGTTGACTCAGGAATTTTACATTGAACATCATGTCTCTTCTCCATACCGCCTGTAGTCTAATTGTTTGGTTGAATGCTCCAATAGGGAGATAAAGATAATTCTACAGAAGCTTGTGTGCCCGGATTGCAAGAACTGGTCTGAGATACTTGATTATGTTCTTTAGACTTACAGGACTGTGTAGTCACCATTAGGATTGTCTCCTTACCTCCTTGTCTATGGAAAGACATTCCATTTGGTCATTGAATTGATACGTAAATCCTTATGAGCAATCGATTTTTGTAATTTGGACTCCAATAAAGTAGGGAAGAATCGAAAAGTGGATCTAAACAGACTGCTCAAATTTGATATTATGCATACGACAACAGCCTAATGTACAAGGAGAAGGTCAAGAAGTGGCATGACAAGCACATTCGCAGTAAGACTTTCGAGTCAGGTCAGAAGGTTTGGTTGTTTGATGCGAAATTAAAAATTTTGCCAAGAAATTGAAGAGAAAATGGATTGGGTTGTCTAGTGAGAGAAGTGCGTGACAATGGAAGCATGATGATATCTGAATTGTTAGTTTACGCATATCTATTTGTACTTAATGGACATCTACTGAAGCCTTACTTAGAGCATGATACACTCATATCTGTCGTTGACTCAATTCAATTTATACATGAAGATGAGCTGAAAGCAACCACTTCCACAGTTTCAGACAGATCAGAACAAAATATTTTTGAATGATCTTTCTTTTTCTTCTTTTCTTCTTTTCATTTTGGGAATTTTCCCCCCAACAACCCTATAAACTTCATCAATTACCTCCTTGACCTTTGAAACAACCTAATTCCCCCTGGACCCCGTAAAGTTGCACCGTCTTACCTTACAGACCCTACTGTCAACTTTAACTTTATTGGAAGTAACTACTTGAGTTAAACTTGAGTTAGTCAAACCGAAAAAATCAATAGTGGATCTTCAATCTCCCTTTCTCTCCTTCCTTCTCCTCCCCCCTTCCTTATCCTCTTCTTCTTTCAAATCATACGGGAAGCTGTAGAGGACCTGTAGGGCAGCAGACTTGGATGGTAAGGCAGAGATCAGAGAGGAGGAGGGTCGGGATGACAGACCTTTGCATATTAGCTTCCGATTAGAGCTTCCACTGATGATCATGTCCATGAGGATTTGATAATACTAGGGTCTGATGCTCTCAATTTTCGTCACGAATCTTTCTACAGGTTATTGCTTCATGAAGATGATGACCTCAGCCAGACATAATATGCTTAAGGGATAAAGAAGGGTGGATGGATGATACAAACAAAAGCGGTGGAATTGTACCTCGTTGAGACCGTTATGAAGCCCATGCTTAACATCCTTCGACGAAATGGGTCACCTCTTGTGGTCAACATCTACGCCTTCTTCGCCTACTCCACCAACTCCGATGTCATCTCCCTCGACTATGCTCTCTTCCGACCCAACTCCGATGTGCACGACGAAACCACAGGTCTAACATACTACAACCTATTTGATGTGCAACTTGACATAATGTTGGTTGCGATAAAGATGGTGGGATACAACGTCGTGAAGGTTGTGGTGTCAGAAACAGGTTGGTCATCGAAGGGTGAGAGGAAGGAAACCGGCACCGGGGAAGAGAACGTTGTGGCATACAACAAGAACATCTTCAGGAGGCTGCTCTCCAGAATGGCTCCCAAGACCGACGTAGACGTATATTTTTGCTCTGTTTAACAAGAACAAGAAGCTGAGTCTGACAACAGAGAGGAACTACGCCTTTTTCTCTTCGTCAAAGTGGGTAAGATTCCAAAGCTGATGGAGGGCACAATAATTAGTTGGAGTTTAGGTCTAGAATTAGAATGGGATCGGATTGAGAGAAGCGAATATGAGTGGAGCAAGAAATCGAAGCCGGGTGAGGTGGTCGCAGTGGGTCAGTCCTGAAGTGGGATCTTGGTAAAAATGAGGAAGAGGGGATTTGGATGAGGGAAGTGGATAGGATGACCACCGTCGTGAAGCACTTAATGACGAGGAGGGTATGGAGTGACATACTTGAAGGAGGAGGCAGATGTTAGAGAGGACGAGGGCAAGGACAGCAAACCTGGAGGAGGAGGGCAAGGGCGCGAAGGTCGAGGAGGTGGGTGGGTGCTGGGGGGAGTAGGAGGAGGTAACAGGGAGGGTCATTCATTGTAATTTTGATAAACAAAGTAGGCATAATGTAAAAGAATATATCAGAATCCGATTAGTTCTAATGGGTTAATGGATGGAGGTTAACTACAGGGTCTGTGGGGTAAGAGTTAGAAAGTTTATGAGGTCGATGGGGGAATTAGGTTGTTTCAAAGGTCGAGGAGGTAATTGATAACATTTATAGTGTTCCTGAGATAAAAATACCTTTCATTTTTATCTTTCTTTTTCTTCTGAAAAGGTGTCATCCCTTTCATCCTTACTATACTTTTGATGTACCTTGTCCTAAGTATAGGGGGGATGTACATCCCTAGTTGCTCATTTTCAGATCCCTCACATGTCCCCTAAACTTTTAATACTATGTTTACACTTAGGTATAATTTACCCAAAGTATAGGGGGACAGGTCGGGCCAATGATTTTGTACATTCCCACTCTTGACCCCCTACCTTGTCTACAGTTTGATATAATTAGGATTATTTCATCCTAAGTATGAATGGGACGGTCAACTTCTCATTCGTTCATTATTTAGTCATTATAGTATTGGCATACTCAATACGAGTTATGTCCTCTTTTTCTCTTTGATCTATGAGGACATAGCTCAAGCTAAGTATAGGGGGGTCGTATATACTCCATACATACTTTAGTCATAATTCGTACTTTTATATTTTCAATAAGTATGGCTAAAATACAATTAATTAAGTGTAAATAAAACACTTGTACGAAACTCATTAAAAATTCTTTGTACATACCGATTAATAAGTCGGGTAAAAATGTTTTGCAAAATATTTGAAAACTGGTTTGAAAATCTCTTTGATAATCTTTTGAAAGTTGCTTCGAAAATGTTTTGTAAAATACTTTCAACCTTTGGAAAATTATTTTGTTTGTAAAAATTTCTTTTCTTTGTGTGAAATAAAATGTTTTGAAAATTGAATTGTGCATAAAATAGGAGAGAGAGAGAATGAGAGTGAAAGCAGTCTCTCTCCTATTTTATCTACACTATGTTATTTATCCAGGTAAGTGCGCATCGGTCGAATACAAGGAGGCAGAATAGCTAAACTATAATTTTTGGGATGAAGAATATTTTTGTGATTTTTATTTGTTCTTAAAGGAAACAAGAATCGAGAAAACATTTTAATCGATTTTAGTTTTGAAATTTTTATTTATTTTTATATTTCTAATTTTTATTTATATTTCAAAGGGATAATTTTCCAAATGATTTATCTACAATATAATACGTGAAAATATAGAAAAATCGTTCAAGCAACAGGCTCGAAAAGAAAGCACACAAAAACAAATCAAAACAAATGTGAAATTTGAGAAATCAAATCAAATATACAATGAAAAATCTTGAAAATGAAATAAAACCTTGATAGGGTAGTTGTGTAACTACCCTAGAAAAATCGATGAAAAATCATATCAACAAGATGTCCAAATAATCTACACATTAGAGGGTTAGATCTGTAAAGAAAAGAAAGTACAAAGTCTATAGTTTGATCCCTCGAAGGGATTAAAATGTAAAGAAAACAAATTTCATTACATTTAGGTCCCAATGCAGGGACCTAAATGTAATACTAGAAACTATTGGAGCGCATAGGAATTTCTGGAACTCGTAGGGCCTCTTAAATAATTTTCCACCCTTTCGTATCTGATGGCTCTGTTTAGATTGTAATTGGCGATCTGGGTCACACGCTCTAGACACGTGTTGTCTACCTGTGCTTCTCTTGTTCTTGGGCGTTCTTCCGCAATCTGAAGTGAGCGATAATGTTTCTCTTCTCTAATCAATCCCCAGGGAAGTTCAGCAACTGATGAAAACTCCGGTAGGGCCAGGAGGAGGACACCTTCCTCCACTGAGCTCGCCTGCGGTGGCCGAAGTCAGGGAAGATGGCGGTGATGTCGGGAATTATGGCCGGGTAGGGTTTGAGGAACTGGATAATGTCATGCTGCTCTGACGATCAATTGGTGAAGATGAATACCTCCAGACGATGGATTCCAAATTGATGCGCTCCAGATGATGCCTGTGACCTGCAAATGTGATTGTATTGCTCAATTTACTTTGAAATCGACCAAGAACACAAGGATTTGCAGCTTAAGATAATAGTTCTAGAAAGTGATACTTGTATGAACAAAATGAAGGCGATTTGAACGTGTGATCAAACAATGGATTAATTGGATAACGAAAGAAGGTGATTAGTGGTTTCTAATGGTATGATTAACAACGCTAATTCAAGCACAAATATTAAGAAAATAAATGGAAATGGAGTGAAGGAGGTCACTTGGGAATATGAAGGTTTAAGACCTTCATGGTCTTCGCCTCGACGGGGTGTTGTTCCCAGAGCTCCATGTCGCGTACGACAGTGATGCAAGGCTGATGCAGCCTTGGAACATCTCCACCGATGGATCTTCTTCCAGGTGGAGGCACGCCTAGGCACAATCACCACCGGAGGCGGCCAGAATGAAGCGATGACGGGGGCTACTCGGTTAGATTATTTCTAGAAGTTGGAGAGTTAGTTGGTTCAAGCCAACTTTGGATCATTATATAGGAGAATTGAAGGGACGTTGGAGATGATCTGAAGGTGTGCGTGAATGAAGGTTGTTTGGAGATTAAGATGAAGGGTTAGTATTGGATTTAGGATGAATAGTGAAGCATGAAGAAATAGGAAAAGTTGGCTGGTTAGAACAGAAGCTTCAACAGCTTCTTAGATTGTATTGCTCAATTTACTTTGAAATTGATCAAGAACACGAGAATTTGCAGCTCAAGATAAGAGTTCTAGAAAGTGAGACTTGTATGAACAAAATGAAGGTGATTTGAATGTGTGATCAAACAATGGATTAATTGGATAACGAAAGAAGGTGATTAGTGGTTTCTAATGGTGTGATTAACAATGCTAATTCAAGCACAAATATTAAGAAAATAAATGGAAATGGAGTGAAGGAGGTCACTTGGGAATATGAAGGTTTAAGACCTTCATGGTCTTCGCCTCGACGGGGTGGTGTTCCTAGAGCTCCATTTCGCGTACGACATTGATGCAAGGCTGATGCGGCCTTGGAACGTCTCCACCGATGGATCTTCTTCCATATGGAGGCACGCCTAGGCACAGTCACCACCGGAGGCTGTCAGAATGAAGTGATGATGGGGGCTACTCGGTCAGATTATTTCTAGAAGTTGGAGAGTTGGTTCGAGCCAACTTTGGATCGTTATATAGGAGAATCGAAGGGACATTGGAGATGATCTGAAGGTGTGTGTGAATGAAAGTTGTTTGGAGATTAAGATGAAGGGTTAGTATTGGATTTAGGATGAATAGTGAAGCATGAAGAAATAGGAAAAGTTGGCTTGTTAGAACAAAAGCTTCAACAGCTTCTTGATGGGGAAGAAGCACCAAGTGCTGACACGTGTCAGCACCAGGTTGGTCAAATGGTATAAATATAGTATAAATTATATATTAAATAATAAATGATATTAGTTTAATTAGGAATAAAAATGAAAATATAAATAATTAATTTATCTAAATTATAGAATAATTAGTTTTTATAAATAATAAATATTATGATATATAAATATAATATTAATAAATAGGTATATAGTATACTTATTAAATATGTATTTGATTTTTAATTTACTAAATTAATAAATAACATGTCATTTTTATAATTTATTCATTATTAGGATAATAAATAAAGTCTTTGTAAATTTTTATGTATTTTAATAAATTAATTTTTATATATTAATAAATACGGGTATAAGTTAAGCAATTCAATTTCGTCTATAAAATGGTGTTTTTGATTTATTTAAAATAACAAATAATATCAGAAAATTCTGAAATAAATCATGGTTGAATGAAAAGATCATAAAAATAATTAAAAATTATAAAATCATTAAAACTATAAATAATTTGTTCTAGATAAAATAAATATCCCAGAAACCCTGTTGTAATTAGGTCCCAAAATCGACTTTTTGCAAACGGATTCTAATATTAGTAAAATCACCTCCATTAATTACAGAATATTATTTTGTTATCTTTAAAGGAGAGTAGAGTGAAATTGCAGTTCGTATGAGAAAGTTATGATGTTTGGAAGTTGAGAATTTGACAATTTAAACTTGGATTTCTTGGTATATATACAATATATTATTTTTAACTTATTTTTATAATTTTTTCTTTACATTTTTAAAAATAATTAGAACAAGAGTTTGGTGAAAAATATGTATATATGGATTAATTAAAAATCAATGATGATTTGATAATTATTTGATAAATAATGAAGAGTGTGTGAGGTGTATAATTAATTCTTTTTATTGTTTTCTTTCCTTATCTCCCCCTACTTATTTGTTTGTCGATCAATCCATGCTGACTTGGTCTCAAGGATTAGGTTATATAAATATATCTTACATCTATATTTATATTATATAAGTCATAGTGTACATATATATATATCTACAATCTACCTTCTTTTTGTTTTCTTTATTTTTATTCTTTTATTTATTTAAATCTTTTGAATGCATAAAAGTGCATTTTTATTCATGAGTGTGGTTTTCATAAAAGATGGAAATTAATGAATATTTACATGTATTTTTAAGAGTTTTGAGACAAAATGCAGAAAGAATGTTAAGGAATCATGGATTCATCAACAACATTCGCATTTTTCGGAATAACCTAGACAATTGAACAAGTCTAGAGAAATCTGAAGATTGGATCTTGGAATAAAACTTAATACACTAAATTTCATAGGAACCCTTTGAGGACTAGAAGTGGAGAACTTGACTTTATTCTTTAGGTTCCACAAGACTATGTTCATGAGTCAATTTAATGTGCTACAATAGAACTCTTCATACATCTGTAAGACTCTTGAGATAGTGACTTGACCGGAATCTCACACATAACATTTAGCTCAACCTAGATGGACTGGTGGAAAATTTTGGAGTCTAAGTCAGTACAATGCAAGGTCGCTTCGTCAAGGGTAGCTTAAGAACCATTCTTAGGGATTGTCGCCACTGCCAGTCTAATCCACTTCTTTTGGTAACAATGATATCTAAAGACTGGAGATGGATTAAGACAATGCTTCAGATGATAAATGGTCTACCGACACAACTTTTCCAAGACCCCAAAAAATGGGAGGAACGAAAAGACGATATATCCTTCAGGGCACAAGCACGAACGCAGAAGTTGTACAAAGTCAAAGAAAATGTGCAAAGGAGCTGACAACTAAAACTTCCACAAAGTTTTAGCTTCAGAAAAGCCTGCCTCTTGGTGAAGAATCGGTTACACTTACCGACTTCACAAGGAAATGAGGACTACGCTAGCCCATTCCCACTTCTTTTCACTTCTTTTAAATATCATCCCCATCCGCTTGTAATGATTGAGAGTAACTGACCTTAAAAGGGAATATCTATCTCCATGAGGATGAGTTACCAGAAGAGTAAATGCCTCGATAGTTCTTCTGTTTTGTTTGAGGAGAGATGAACAATTTCACACACATGGTTCTACACTTCAAGGTAGCAAGAGCATGCAACTGGAAGGATGATTCCAACCTAGCTATGAATTGGACTGGATAATAGGAGTATGGAACCTAAGGGCTATTGTGTAACACTTCATGACCTTCATGTGATTCCGAACACCATCATCAATCTAAAGGCCTTCTCTGAGCTCCAAGCTTTGATTTTGTTAATACAAGTTTAAAAGTCGACAATTATTCCATCTTCTTTCTTTTTCTTTTCTTTATTTTCATTTTCTGCACTTATTGAGTAAGTGTTTTCTCGGGACTAGCAAAGGCTAGTATAGGGGGTTATGAATCTCCATTTCATCACCTTTGTCTATCATTTTGGCCTTAAAACCCCTACCTAATGCATGTGAATAACATTATTTTGTACAAATTAACATTCATTATTTGTTCCATTTATCGTATATAAAATACTATTTTTAATTACAAAATTTTATAATAAAGAAAATAAAAGAAAAAGAATAAAATTCCAAAGGTATTTTGTGACCCTAAACCCTGAAACCTAGGCATCCTGATGACCGGGTCGACAAGAATAAAATGGGGGATATAAGGGCTAAAAATCCATTAAAATTCCATGGATATATAGCCTTCAGAGATATAAGCTAAGAAGATTTGAAGCTTTTCGCATAACGAAGATAGATAAGCCAGTCACACTTAGCTACAAGATCAATGGCAGTAAGATTTATTCATCAACATTGCATTTTTGGGATCCATTTTATTATTAATTATTTACACTTCAAATAAATAAACTTAGTACATGAAGTTGTCGATAATAATATATAGAAAAATACAAAATTGGGTTTACACAAAAATAATATATACTGCACTTTTTTACTCAATATAAAAAGCTAAAAATCAAACTTTCCAAAGCCATATCTTCTCCATATGAATTCAGAATGTACTAGAAACATATTTAATTATATATAACTTTTAATAAGCTATTTAATGAAGGTTGTTTCATTTAGATTGGAGCTAAGATGCAACAGTTAGGTTTTGGACCCCCTTTGTAATGTATACATGAATAAAATATTAATTTTATTTATTCTTTTTTTTTATGATTTTATATTTTATAATAATATTAATATTATTTATAGAATATATACATATTTACAATAGAAGATGACCATAAATAAAATGCAAAAATAAAATAGTATATATAGACACATAGATGAAATACCTATACTTATATCTATATATTATATACTCCTATTTATTTAAATGTACAAAATACAAAAATTAAATAATATTTAAGTATCTACAAATAAATTATTAATATATAAAATAAAAAATACAATAATAAAATAAAAATAAAAATAAAATTTACAAAATATAGGTAAATATACCTATAAATAAACCTAAAAAATTAACTTATAATAACAAAGACCATAAAAATAAATAAAAATCATATTAGGATTTATATAAAATAATAGACTTTTTTATGTTTAATAAAAAAGTAAATAAATCATTTTCTAATTTATTTCGAATTAATTTCGATTTTTAATTGCAGTTTTGTCTTCTTGTGGATGGCATGGCCCAATCAGGGCCCGTAACCCGTTAACTTGGGTCAACTGTCTGACCCAAGTCGTAGCCCCAGCCAGAACGTCGAGGACCTCATCTTTGACCTCAATTTGCACCCAAATATTGCACATTTAGGGCTCGATTCCTTAACATCATATGTGCATCGATTGATGTTCTTTGACATGGGCTTGATAGCTCATGCTAAAATGTATCGAGACAAGAGATTTTTTGAATTGAAATCCACTCATTTATAACATCGTCCTCCGCCCCCATTTTGAAAATCAATCCTTCTTCCACCACCTTCAGCTACAAACCTAACCGTAGATCGAACCGTAGTGACATCAAAATTCACTAGACCACCTTCGCAGCTCTATTTGGTGTTGAATCGAAGAGATTCGTTGCTCGCTGCTGCCCTCCGCAGGATCTCCATTCTAGGGGAGTCTAAACCGGTAAGCTTATATTCTCTTAGCTTTTTATGATCATTAGGTTAACAGTAGCTTAGGTTTGTCTTTAATGTCGTTCGATTCCATTGCATTTAGAGTAAAATCCAAACCTCTGGACGATGGAGCTCCAGCTCCACCATCCCGTTCCGACCAAAACCAATTCCCTCCACCGCACTTTTTGCCTCCATCTTCTTCCTCTCCACCTTCAAAACAACCCTCACATCTCCATCCACCCAGTCTCACACATATCCTAATACTAGGTCTCCTTCCACCGTCACATCACCGAAGACCTTCATCTTGCCCCATCTCCACCTCATTTCACCCCAGGAGCTTCCCCAAGATCCGCTTTTTGTTACTTTCCCACTACTTGCAGGAAACAACAAGAAAAACCACTTGTGTAGGCATTTCAAAGATAGACAAGAGCCTCAAGGTTCGAGGCCTCGTCCGAGCTTCTCCAGTGGCCATTTTGAGGAGCCCCACAGAAATGGAATCACTCCATGAGGATATGGAGTCATCTCGCAACAAGAGAGGAGGTCGGAGAACCCAAAATCATTGACTAAATCTTGGGGAAGGAGACCTTCTTCCATGTTATTCGTGTGAAGCAGTAGCCATCCGATCACATACACCTTCCATATTGCTTGGCAGTCATTGGATAAAACCACATCTCCACCGTTGATCGTCACCCAAAGATCTGATCTCAATCGGCCATACGCGAACCGTCATCGTGCGTCCTCCGCATGATACGTGTATAAGTGGTGAATCTTGTCTATTGGATCGTGTGCCTTAGGGGTAAATTTTATCCCACACCCCTTCCTTTTGTAGCTTTATTATTTAGTCCTGTAATTTGTTTTCATAGTTTAATATTTTTGTAAAATTTGCAAGTCAGGCTCTAAGCTTTCCGTTATTTGCAATTTGGTTCTTTCTTGCTCACCTCACATGTCGTCCCAGGTGAGGTGGGCATTTTGCATATAAACCCTCGTAGGTTTTTGTATTTCAGTTTAGTCCATAAACTTTCATTAGTAGTTATAAATGTGACGTCCCGCCCCTCCGGCTACCAAAACCGACGAGACGGGAGCGTCGGACCTGCGGTCCAAATACGCCCATGGTCTATGATACTCAGCAAACCATCTTGTGTACATTACATCAATACTTGAAATATAAATAACAACAGGAGAATTACATGAAATGGAAAGAAAATGCAACATCCATTTTCATTGATAATAATCATCAAGTCCATGTCCGTACAAAAAGAGGTACGATATATAACTATAAATTTGTAGAAGAAGTTCTCTAGATATCTCATTACATTGTCTCTCAAATATAATATGAAGTAATGCAGGAAAAAGGAGACTCTAAGTAGGACGCACCCTGTCTGGTGCAAGTATGATGCAGGAAGTCTGATATTCTCGAAAGCCACTATGGTTGTGGCTGCTGCTCGGCTACACCTGTTGGGTTCACACAAGGATAACGTTACGAGCAATCGCCCAGTAATGATACAAACATTATAATAACTGGTGTAGGGGTAGAAAAAAATTGTACTCAACTACATTTAGTGACACATGCATATATTGTAGGAACTGATAAAAACATCAAGTCATTCTGATTTACATTGGATCACATAATAATTCATTTCTTCATTTTATTTTATAATAACCACTTAAGTACACCTACCATAATCTTGATATTTCTACAGGTTGATTAGGGTCCACAACGATAATTAACTACAATTACCGACATCCGATCATAAATCATTTCTCGTATTGTTCTAGCACATGCAAGTACACGACTTGCAGGCCTCCGCTACGCGGGAACTTGATATTTCTCTTGAGTAACTCTCAAGGATCTCTTCTTGATCAGATATGAAAATATTTACAACCCCAAATCTCCAACTTCAAACCACATCCCAGAACACCTCTCACAATAACATTACTCGAAATAGAATTTGATGCGGCCACACCTAATTCTACTCCGAGTCTTAATATCGTGTATAAGTGCGAAACCAAAAATGTCAACCATTGCCACCTGCCAACTCCATCGAGCGACTCCAAATACAACCGGGCTGCTAGGTGCAACGTCACCCAACTCGTCCGTTGGGGTCGCGACCTTCATGGCATCAATCCGGGGCCCAAGGGTGCATGCCCAATCCCTTGAGGTACATAACTTCGTCTACCCGATTGATATAAAATTTCCCATTGAGATGATAACTCTTATAGACAAGATTAATGTTAATGATGTAGCTAAGATCTGAAAATAACTGGCATAGTCATACCTCATCACAATGAGACGACTCTAGGTCCTCTCCATCATTACATGATTAATTGATATCTTCTACTTCTAGATAATGGAGATAATAATAATAATTATTATTTTCTCTGCGTGATCATTGTAGGATCATTCAATCAAAAAAAATCACTCATTGTCATAGTATCGTTGCCTATATGTTGTCAAGTTATTACCTTGACTTTGAAAAGAAACATAAGCCTTAATGCCAAACACTAGCCTTAATAGAAATAAATTTGTTCCTTTTTTTATTAAAAACTCGTATACGTTAATGCTATTGAAAATCTAATCTCATGTATACTACATCAATATCCTAATTGCAATGCTATTACTCACTTGGTTATTTTATTTACTTACTCATATTCTTTCCTTATATGGTAGCATATGGGAATTTATAAAGGTAATTCCATATTTGTCAAGCATTAGAGGTGAATAACATTGACCAATATGCACTAATATCATGCACTACATCCGTTAAGATCAACGTAAGATAAATATTTGTATATCCATGAGCATCTCAACATTATTATCAAATATAACCAATGTCGATATCGCAAGCATTCCTTCCATTCATGCTAATTCCATTTGTACTTGCAACGACATGTCAAATCTAACGATCATGTTAAGTAAAGAGAAGAAGTGATTATATGAATAAACAGAAGTTGGGCCAACTCAAAATGAGATTGATTATATGAATGAACGGAAGTTGACAACATCTAGATAAAACGTTTCATCTGCAATAGGTGTTATGATTAATTATCACGCATACTAATTGCGCCATTATAATGAAATAATTTCAGCGTCAATTAAGACTCGTATCAACATGTACGTTAACCAATTTTAGAAAATATACTTGTTATTGATATTATGTCAAGGATGTTTGATGCTAATTAATTATTAGTAATAATTTGCTCCACGAAAATCAATGTTGCTCGATCTTTCAAATGAGTGTACAGTAATCATAAGCTATGCTTATGTATACAATGGATTTCAAAATTCTGGCATAGATCTAGCAAGTATTGCATGAGATTTGTCAAATTAGCATCATTTTGTAGATGATCTGTCTTATAAGTAAGGGGTTCTTCAGTGACGACAATTTGGATGATAAAGTCAATTTACCATGATGAACAAGCATCACCGTATCTCAAGATCAATAACATGATGGAATGTGGTTCAAAGGGAAACTCGATGCCCACACAAGTTTATGTTTAGGATCATTAAAATTCACGTGAACCCCATGACAAAGCAAGGATAAATTTCATTACTACTTAAGATTTATATGTAAATATATCCAAGGCTCTAACCATGTTCAAGTCATAGGATCAAAATCGTATGAAATTAACAGCAAGAGGAAGGTATAACATAGTTACCTCCAAGGATGTTCCCTCGGGATCTCCTCTCACACGGAATTGATATTTTCATCTCTCGATTGTAGCGTGAATGCATGTGTGAAGGTGACCTCGAGCTTTGATATGTGATGGTGGCCACGGATCTTCGATCGGAGCTCCTTCTCTGACGTCGACGGTGGCCCTCCGAAGACTAAACTAGCCAAGGTGGTGGTGCTCCAATGAGAGGGGAGGATGGTTGTGACTAGGGCTATGAGAGAGTAGCCTATGACCTTCTATTTATAGGAAGAGAGGTGAATTTGGATCTCTATTCGGATCCGGTTCGGATCCATATATGGGTCCCGACTATGATACTTAAACAACGATAACTTGTGCTAGGAATGTCGGAATTGGGTGTTCTTGGGCTCGTTGGAAAGATCTCGACGAGATATACGTAATCGTGTGATTATTTGAATTTTTTGGATGCCAAAAATACTCCAGATTTTAGGAAAAAGAAAATTCGGGTTTTCACATCATAAAAATCTTAAAGGAAGTCTCGTCCTCAAGACGTGGGATTTAACGTATAAGTTTTGAATGGTGTAGATTCAGGCATAAAAATATTTAAGAGAACGAAACCCATAAAAATCTTAAAGAGAATTGAAATAGGGTCCCGTGAACATACCTTCAAAAAGATAGGGGTATTTCTGTCGCATATCTGCCTCAGGCTCCCATGTGCCCTCCTCAACATTCTAACTTTGCCACAATACCTTGACCAATGGAATGTCTTTCCGTCGTAAACTCTTCACTGCTCGATCTAAAATCAGCATGGGTGCCTCAGGAAAAAGACAAATTCGGTTCAACCGCGAGGTCCTCATAGCTAATCACATGTCGAGGGTCTCGAATATACTTCCGGAGGTTTGACACATGGAATACATCATGCACGCCTGCCAAGTGAGTGGGGAGTGCTACTCGGTATGCTACCTTCCCAATACGGGATAAAATCTCGAAAGGGCCAACGAACCTCGGTGCCAGCTTGCCCTTAATACCAAATCTTTGAATACCCTTCATTGGAGATACTCTCAAGAAGATAAAATCTCTGACTTCAAACTAGAGATCACGACGCCTATGATCAGCATAGCTCTTCTGATGGCTCTGTGCAGTCAATAATTTCTTCCTATCCATTTCCACGGCTCTTGTTGTGTCCTCGATTATCTGAGTGAAATAAATACCCTTGTCACCCACTTCCTGCCAACACAAGGGAGTAGTGCATCTTCACCCATACAATGCCTCGAATAGGTGCCATGCCAATATTAGCATGTTAGTTGTTGTTATACGTGAACTCCACCAAAGGAAGGTGATCCTTCCAAGATCCTTGCCATTCAACGGCACATGCTCTGAGTAGATCCTCAAGAGTCTGAATTGTCCTCTCTGATTGTCCATCTATCTGCGTATGATATGCTGAACTGTAAAGCCTTGAACTTGGCATGTCTCAGATCCTATATAATAAGATCCGGCTCGTCAAGAGGAAACCATCGGAAATAGTTTCGTGTGAATCGGACTTAGTTTCGATTTGTTATGAATTTCGGAAGAAAGAGAAGTAAGGAAGGCTAAGATGTCATTAACCCATAATGAATGTCATTAAGACTAATTAAACATGATTAAAGAAACTAATGATGTATTAAAAACCGCTAATGATCATTAGTAAACACTAATCAAAAGTTAGCAAAAGATAAGCGTAAGCCACGAAAGTTAAATCGCAATCAGTGAAAGTTAATCACGATTAGTGTTAATTAAGCGTCATTAGCGAATCTAGAATCCTCTAAAATGTTCTAACTTAAGCCCCAAGTTTGGGATAAGTTTTGGCTAAAATCATGGGCCAAAACCATAGACCGCTAAACCATGGTTAAGGTCTAAACCATGGTTTTCTAACCATGGTTAGTGGTTTTCGGGAGCCAATAAATAGACCCCTACCCATTCATTCTCTACGATTACCACTACCAACACCACCCCAAGGGCTAGGGTCGAGAGGTCGGGAGGAGGAGTGGGATGCGAGGGAGGAGCGCTAGCGAAGCGCTGCTGGGAGAACGAGGAGGAGAAAGGTACGATCATCTCTTAGTTTGCTTCGTAAGCTAGGATTTCAATTCATACTCTTGTTCATCCAAGTTTTGTTCGTGATTCATCTTTCTTTCCGATTCGTTTTCGTGTTGTGGTTCGAGGAGAAATCTTTGTAACACCCTACATAGGTGCGGGCAGCTATGCACGTCAGTGACCCTGTGATTCGTCACACGTTCACTCATCTAAGATGCGTGATGTCTACCGATTCTCCATCGTTTATGTTTCTATTCTTCGTATTGTGATTTTATAGTTATTTTGATGGAGAAATCTGTGCAATGCCCTACTTAGGTGCGGGCGGCTATGCACGTCAGTGACCCTGTGATTCGTCACACGTTCACTCACCTAAGATGTGTGGTGTCTACCGATTCTTCATCTCTTGTTGTTTGAGTATATTCTTCTAGTTTCGTTGTTATTTTCCTCTCGATTGATTTTATAGAGGAAACTCTTTTCGTTTTTATTTTGAAATATGTCCCGATATAAGGGGAAATTCTGCCGAAATTTTCCGAGAAATATGTCCCGATATAATGGGAAACTCTGCCGAAATTTTCCGACAAATATGTCCCGATATAAGGGGATACTCTGCTGAAATTTTAAGAGAAAATATGCTCTTGACGTTCTTCATTTTCTTCGTGTTCTTTGCGTTCTTCATTTATTCTTCGCTTTCTTGACATGTTCTTAGCGTTTTGATACGAAAATGAAATTCGATCTTTTCAGGAGCCTTAAAATAGCCTTTCTAAAAACGAAACTCGATAAAGCCTTGCATACACGAGAGAGAGCTCAATTAGGTAACGAAATCCTTCCTTTTACTATTGGATTTTCATACGAAATTATTGAAATTCTTGATTTTGTGTTCTTTGCTACGAAGAACCCTAATTTTGGCTATTTTTGAAAAAGTCTGAAGAATTGCTTTGTGATTCCCACTAAAATAAGGTTTAAGCATCAAATTGATGCGGTGGCTTTGAAAGTTAGGGTTTGGGAGTTAATTTAGGCATAAATCCAAATATATATGGTTATGAATATTATATATGTGATTATATACTAAGTATTGTTGATTATGCAAATCGAGGACTTAACGAAAGAATTACATCATGGAAATTGATGTGGTTTGAGTTGGATCCTGAAAAGGATTGTATGTCACGATAAGGATGACTGGGAGTAGTACTACAGGTCGGGCATGCAACCTGTAGGTTTGTCGGAAGGAACCCGTATTGGCGTTTCCCTTCCTAGGTGATACACGGTTGCCCTTTTATGATAAGTGCGCACAAATTGAATGTTTTGCAACGCGTGGTACCGGGAGCCAATATATTCGGGTTGGAACGACGGAAGATGTGGTCGTGCCGTGTGGAGGCACGGATGGTTCAATAGCTGCTGGGTCACGATAATATGTATTTTAAAGCTGCTAGGTTATGTGATTAAATGTTAGCCTGAGGTTTTAAGCAACCGAGTCCTCGAGGACGGTGTGCTCATTTTGTTTTCCAGGCTGAGGGTTGAGACCCTGTTTAATAAAAGAAAAGGAAATTGTCATGGTAGTATTGGAGGATTGTTTGAGGCGACGTGCGGTAGCATAAGCTTACCAAGATCAACACAATCTCCAATCCCGAAGTGTCCACAGCTTCGGAGTCCAAGAATGGTGGTGTTCTCCTGGACTAATCCCTGATGTGGAATAGAAAGGAATATTACTTAAATTAATGAAAAGGAATGAAATTTTTGTGATATCAAGATTTGAAAAATTACACAATTTGTTTGCTTTTCTCTTCTTCGTTACTTAGCATTCGCTAATTTTTATCCTATGATTTATGGAAAACCCAGCAGTTATCGATGAGCCATCACAAGGACTTTAAAAATTCATCCAGCTTACATACTAGACATCCAGCCAGCCACAGTAGCTTCACTCTTTAAGGTAGTTAGTAATCTTTTGTATATTCACCTTTCAAGCTGATGTATACGTAAATGGTTATAGTGGGCAGTGTATCATTTGAACTTTATTTTGTGAATGGAAAAGTGTTGAAATACTTTCTTCTGAGTATTTTTATTTGCAGTCTACTTCTGAATGTTAGTTGTGATTGCTGAATAAATTATTGCTGAGTAACCAGATCCGGAAATGGGAGGATCCGACGGCCCGGGGAAACGGGGTCGCGACAGATTGGTATCAGAGCTTGGTTAATCCAGTAATTTATTTAGTAATTAACAACTATGAGTGGTATTCAGAAAACTAAGGTTGTATTAAGAACCTTTGATCTTAATAACTGACTGCAGTACCATTCACAAGTCATTGTCCCTTATGTACATCATGTTAAGACATATAAGATCTAACCTTTGACCTTGACTCATCCCAGGATCATGGCAGACCAAGACATTTCTAGACAATTAGTGACTATGATGGTAATGCTTCAGGATATAAGTCAAAGGTCATAGGCATTAAAGAGAAGACTCAATACCATTATGAGAAATCAAAGTCATCCAGACCAGCGGATGATAGAGTTGAGGGTTCTATTCATCCTCATAAGAAAGAGTCTAGTCACAATCGGTCCATAGAAGTTGGTTGCTCCTACTCTATTTAGAGGAGCAGTGGAGGAGGCACTTCATAGAAACACCAAAACAAAGAAGAAGTAGAAGAATATTTGATTCCTATTGTAAGGATAAGATTCCGATATAAGCACAAAACCATTATCTCAGTTGGAACCAGAAGGTCAATTACAATTCAAGAAGATTTAGACAATAGTGTGGGACAGATTGTAGGACATCACTCACCTGCTTATCTGCTACTTATCGAAATGTATTTTTTTGATCTTATCCTAGGGATGGATTGGCTAGAAAGGCATCATGCATGTCTTGACTTTTTTCAGAAGACAGCAACTTTTCACATTCCTAACTCGATAGAGTTCCAGTTCATTGGAAAGACATCCAATGATAATATCAAATATATCTCTACATTGAAGGCACAAAACAGTTGTTAGAGCAAGGGTGCCAAGGTTATTTAGCTTATGTATCCACTACATCAGGGTTAGAAAGAATGATAGAAGAAGTGCCTATAGTGTGCGAGTTTCCTGATGTATTTCTAAAGGAAATAAATGGATTACCACCTGAGCGAGAGATTGAATTTGAAATCTCTCTCATACCTGATACTCATCCTATCTCTATCCCTCCATATAGGATGGCACCAGCTGAGTTACGAGAGTTAAAGGTACATTTGCAAGAACTTTTAGATAAAGGATTCATTCGTCCAAGTACTTCACCATGGGGTGCAACTGTCTTATTTGTTAGGAAAAAGGATGGGTCGATGCGGTTGTGCATTGACTATAGACAACTAAACAAGAGGGTAATAAAGAACAAGTATCCTCTGCCAAGAATAGATGATCTCTTTGATCAGTTACAGGGTTCAACTGTGTATTCCAAGATTGATTTAAGATCTGGATACCATCAGTTGAAAATAAAAGATACAGATATTCCCAAGACAACTTTTCGAACTAGATACGGGCATTATGAATTCTTAGTTATTCCTTTTGGACTAGCAAATGCCCCAGCATCCTTCATGGATCTCATGAATAGAGTATTCAAGGAGTTCTTAGATCACTTTGTAGTAGTTTTTATTGATGATGTGCTTATTTACTCCAAGGATAAGTATCTGCATGAACACCATCTCAGGCGGGCACTTGAAACTCTAAGGAAGAACAAACTGTATGCTAAATATAGCAAATGTGACTTCTGGCTATCTGAAGTATCTTTCTTAGGCCATGTTATTTGTGGGGAAGGTATATCGGTTGATCCTACAAAGGTTAGTGCGGTGATGAGTTGGGAACTGTGAGGCCCGCTCCTTCTCGGATCTGGGAAACCCGTTTACACATCATCCGTAATATCATATTCTCTAGAAATCGCATTAGGGAACTGGAAATTAGGGATTTTTTTTAACGATGACATTCACAAATTAACTAGTAAGCCACAGAACTACAGTATGTCACGGTTATATTGCATAAATTTCCATATCAGTTTATATGTAACAACAGAAATTGCATTATATACATGTATCCCAATTTTATCAGAAGAGAAATAAAAGCATAAATATCTTGAACAAACTATAACATACATACCTGCTATGTTTTGCTTCAGAAACTGACATTCAACTCTCCCAATACAACGGTGAAGGCATTTTGCCTGCAATCCATGGAATAGGGAGAAAAGAACATCAACAAATGTTGAGTAAATCTTAATTAATTAAAAATAACAGGAAATTTTGTGGTTCCAAAAGAAAGCAAGTAATTTGGCCTTGACAATTAAAATTTAAAGCTACTTGCAATGAAACAGGCTTTCAAGCTGTTTGGTATGTAAAACCCCATTCTACTCATCCTACACTAATTACCCACATTAATCATTTATATACCAATATCATGTGGTCCATATTTAAGTCATTGCCATTCTATTAATTATAATACAAGTTTGACTGGTCTTGAGAATATGAATGATGAGACTCTGATATAATCATTATCTCTATAATGCTTATAAAGATGTTTAAGAATCTTGTGGATTGATTAGCAGAAAAGTAACTAGTTCAACGGAAACCAACTCAACTGTAATTCAACTTTAGCCAACTCAATTGTGACTCAATCCAATTTCATTGTATCTTTTTCAGATTCAACTGTAACTGATTTAGAGGTAGCCATAGAGGATTCAGATGTATACATGGATGATTCAGATGTAGCATCGCCAAGTCTATTGGCGAAAAATAAATAAACTCAAGCGGTGAAGTAGCCTATAAAAGAGGCTCTTCCGTCTCGCCCTCTAATTGGAAGGGCGGTCCAATAGAGGGATAGGTCTACTCCAAAACTACGCCACTGAGACGGGTGAGAGAGACTCTCTAGAAAAGTCGCTCTAAAAGAAAAACCGGCCCGACCGGTACGGGCTAACGAGCTCAAAAAACTAAAACCAAGGGTCCTCCAGCCTAGGTACCCTAAATAACAAGGGTCAGCGGAACTGGTCTTTAAAAGAAAACCTGTGGATCCCAGAGAGGCGTAAAAACTGCGAGCGCTCGCGAAAAATCGAAAAAAAGATTGGGATCCTAGACCCGCGCACGAAGCGGCCGCTACCCTAACTGGGCTTCCTAATCTTCCGCCCAGCTGAAGGTCACCGCCCCCTCGCACAGTCAGACGTAAAGGTTACCATGACTGGCACTTTTAATTACTAGTCATCATTGAATCATCATCACTAACTTAATTTCTCATCCTCTCTTGAACTCTGATGTAGTCAACTTTACAGATCTAGGTATCTTGTTGATAATTATATTGAATAGTGATTCATACTTTAGTGATTTTGAATGATTGATCACAAAGATCTTCAGTCATTGATCATATATGATCTCATCAATTGGCGGCTTGCTTATTAATCTAGATTTATGAAAATATCTCAATGAACTCCTTTTTCAAACCACGAGATCATAAGTTGTTTATTGGAACTGAATTTAAAATTTAATTTAATGTAGAAATTTTACTTTTGTTATTTAACTCGTACTTTAGTGGCAAGACTCTTGATCTAATTTTTATAAGTCTCTTGTATGAAAATACCCTTATATAATGAACAAAAGATGAAAAGATGGTCCATGCAATCCTTCCTGGCACTGCAAAATTTCACCCTTAATCTTTTCTTCCACTAGATCTCAAGTCATTCTAATAATGCTAACATATTGAGATTATTATTTACTTATCCACCGTAGCCATCTTTTGATTCTTTACCACTATTACTAAGAGATATTGAGAAACCCTCCCAATTGGATGTATCAAGCTCCCAGCCAAGAGTTATACCCCTTTAGCTACTTTGTATCTTCCTACCCTTGCTAAAAAAATATGTCGGGTTAATTACGCGATCTTGATATCATTAAGCTGGATCATAGTTAAATTCTTTATCTTTCGTCATTTTCAATAGGTTGAAATAGACCTTCTGTGAATGTTCTCGAGATTAAGAATCCAAATAAGTTGATAACAATATATTTAACAGATTTCAGAATACTTAATATTGAAAATAATCTCCTGATTATGTCATAAAATGGAATATGCTCCATTGAAAATAATCTCCTGATTATGTCATAAAATGGAATATGCTCCAGCGGTATAGATATTGTGCATCAAAAACCATGAAAAAAAATGTGGCAGATGCTTAAGTTGACTATACTCTGAAGAGAAGAATTTTGCTTGCATTATGCAGATTTGTCTAATGTTTAAAATGAAGCAAAATACCAAACCTTTAGTTGAATACTGCTATGCTAGGAATTCTAGTTTTAAAAGGCTAAATTGTTACACACATGTCTGTATATGTGCAACACATGGACTGTTCAGATATCCATTGATTGTTGATCTTTTTCTTCCGGATCTAGAATATCCATATGAGGTCGTGTTGTCACAAAGGATTACCATATCAAAGATTTCTTCTAGTTAGGAGGTACATATTAAGTTGAGTATATTATCTATATTATTTCATACACCTAAGAAAGGTGAGACCACCTCTGCCATGGTTGCTTCTTCTAGGAGGGACAGATTAGGTCCACTCATGCCCACAACCGTGATTGTTTTACATCGAGATGAGCCACATATTATTTTACTTTTCTAGATGTAGTGGCCATAGAGAAGATTGTTGCTGGTTAAAGCATAATAAACTTGTAGCTCATTAAACAATCTTTTGAGACGTTGATGATATCATGATTCTATGTATACCATCTCAAGAGATAAGTATGATGACCTTCTTTATAGGCTTCATTAGTGTTGTATATCCTTACATTAAACTCTAGTTCCAATGACCCTTGTGCAGAACATGATATCACTACCTTTACCGACCCTCATGTATATCTCACAATGGTTTAAATGTTCTTGGGAATCATTTGTACTTCTATTATTAGTATTGAGATGTTATTTATGTATTCACATCATATTAACCAGGGATATACAATTAGAATTTAGATGAAAGTGCAATCTATCTTCTGCCACATGCAATACACAAGTATTATATTGTCAAATTTCCATTGCTTTAGATTACTACAAGACCCTTGTTCCCAAGATGTTATAATATATGGTAACTTAGTTATAGCATATCTAGAATATACAACACTCAAGCAACCTATTACTATCAAAATGTGTAAAGACCATGCATGGAAAGCAGCAATAGAGGGGAAAAGATTGTACCTTTGATCCTTTAAGTTTGGAAGGATTTTGTGGCTTTATCTAACATACAACAGTAGATAAAATACTTGATGGATAGCAACATAAAAAAACTGAATTAGAAACTTCAACATTGACTTTAATGAGAACAAAGAGGAGAGATATGTACCTTTGAATATCTCCACCTTGGAGATCCAAACTTGCTTGCAACATCCTTTTCTTGACAGGAGCTTCAGTTCATTCGGATCCGGATGTTACAAATATAAAAACCTCAAATGGAGTCTCATCCTCGAGACTCGGGTCAAGGTCACTTTGTGTCTTGTTTGGATCTTATCTGGCCATAAAAACCTCAAAGAATTTTGTACCCATAAAAATCTCAAAGGGAAAACAAGCCGTGTTCTTTCAATATATATAATTAAATGGGCTTATTTTGACAATTACCTGAAAGAGTTGTGGGTATCGTGCCCGCATATCCACTTTTGTCTTCCATGTTGCCTCTTTAACATCATGTTGGTGACATAGCACCTTTATTAGAAGAATCTCTTTGTTGCGAAGCTTTTTTTTTCACAACACTATCGAGTATTTGTACTAACCTTCTCTTTGTAAATCAAATTTGACTCCACATCAAGGTTCTCATAGCTGATGACGTGGTGAAGGTCGTACTTGTAATTCCTTAAATTGATAGGTGTAGATAAAGGGTTACTCGATAGACCACCTTACACATACGACTAAAAATTTCAAATAATCCAACGTATCGTGGTGTCAACTTGCTATGAGCACTAAATCTCTGTACTCCCTTTATGGGAGATACTCATAGAAACACTCAATCTCCTTCTTGTGTTTTCAGGAATTCCATCAATATGAAGGATTAAGTTAAATATTGATAAGTTATTATTTGAATCGATTAAGAGAAGAGGATCGGATTACATGAAACTCCAAATTTCTTTTCTGACGGTCTGCATAGCTCTTCTAGCAGCTCTGAGTCATCAGAAGCCTTCCCCTTACAAGATCGATCAACAGTTCTCGTAGCCACTTCCCAAAGAGATCTACAGAGTAAAATGTATGTTCACCTACCTTACGCCAACTGAGAGGTGCGAGACATCTCCGCCCGTATAGGGCTTCGAATGATGTCATACCAATACTGGAATAATGACTGTCGTTGTGTGGGAGTTCTACCAATGACAGGTGGTACTTCCAAGATCATTTCTACTCTAGAGTACATGCACATAGCAAATTCTCAAGTATCTGAATAACACATAGTATCGTATGCAGAACTCATCTTCAGCTCTGTCTGTGGTGTTGACATAAGCCGGTACTAGTAGTGAGATATAAACCTCGAGTCTCCATCAGACACTACCTCATGTGGTATATCATAAAATTTGATAATATTTTTTTTTGCACATGAAATCTAGCCAGTCTAGATGGAGTGTAGGTCATGTTGATATGTATGAAATGGACTGACTTGGCCAATCTGTCAACAACATCCCAATAGCATAGTGACCACCTATTGTCTTTACTAGTCCCGTGACAAAATCCATAGAAGTGTTCTTCCACTTTTATTCAAAAAAGGGGAGAGACTGTAACAACCATGGTGGTCTCTTATGTTCTGCCTTGACCATCTGATAGATCACGCACTTGCTAACACGACATGTTGCATCTCGCTTCATTCTGTCCTGCCAGAATGTATACCTAGATCCTGGTACATCTTTGTGCTACCAAGAAGAATAGACAATCGTGAATTGTGTGCCTTATCAAGAATATCTCTGCGCAACTACTCATTGTTGGGCGCAATTACCCAGCCAACCTTCCACAAAATAGACTTAGTCCTCACAAAATCATCACGTTTGTCCTTGATGACACGCATGCATCTGTCTAAAATTCAAGGATATGTCCTATATCCTTCTACTATGCAATCCCAAAGACTGTTGAATCGCGGAGGTATGACAGTAGATGAGGACGCACTCTTATGAGGATGTCAATTAGTCAAGGTTACGAGTATATCTCATGTATATAGCTAGTTTGTCGTATGTGTGCGAGCTTTCCTGCTAAGCGCATCTGCCACCACGTTTCCTTTACCAGAATGGTAAGAGATCATGTATTCAAAATCCTTCAGTAGTTCAAACAACCGATGTTGTCTCATATTTAGCTCTTTCTGATTATAGATGTACTTCAAACTTTTGCGATCTATGAAGATATCAAAATTCACCTCATATGGATAGTGGTGCTAGATCTTAAAAACGAGGACAACTGTTTCCAACTCCAAGTTGTGGATGGAGTAATTCCGCTAATGCAGCCTTTATTGACGTGATGCATAAACAATCATGTAACCTTGCTGCATCAGAACCACTCTTAAACATTCATTTGAAGCATTTGTATATACTGTATAATCTTGAATGTTTGAAGAAAGTGCAAGAATGGGCACATTTGTTAATCTTTCTTTCAATGTCCTTTAAGGTCAATGAAAGGAACTCTCATCTGTGTCAAAATGACTCATGGAAAGCCACAAACGAAGCATCTATAATAACTATCTAGTTCAGGAAAGCTTCGAATTCGAGTGACTGTCTTGGAATATTCCCAAGACATAACTTCCTCAATGTTCGTAGGGTCAACTGGCATACCTGCTCCAAAAATGACATGTCCAAGGAATGAGGTTTTGGATAACCATAACTCACATTTGTTCAGCTTAACATACTACTTATGCTTTTGAATGTTGTCTTCCGAATATCCAACTCTTGAATCCTCAGCTAATGGTAGCCAGATCGGAGATCGATCTTTGAAAATACCAAAGATCCATGTAGTTGATTGAACGAGTCATCAAAGTATGACAGAGGATAATGGTTCTTCATCGTTTCTTGTTCAGTTGTATGAAATTAATGCTTAATGTCATTGATCCATCCTTCTTTCTGATAAAAGAACGGGAGCACTCCAAGGTGTAGTGCTCGACCTTCCGAAACTTAAGTCAAGTAACTCATGTAGCTGCACCTTTACCTTTCTCAACTCAGTTGGTGTCATGCGGTACAGAGTTATCGAGATTGGTTGTATATCTCGTAGTCATGTAATTTCGAACTCGAACTCTTTATCAGGTGGTAACCTGACAAATCATTAGCGAACACATTAGGGTAATTTGACACTATCGTAATGTCCTGAGCCATCGGCTCTCTACCAGACGTCTCTCGGACAATTGCTAGATATGAATCACATCCCTAATCAACAAGTCTTTGAGTTCTCAATACTGAGATATACTCCATTTTGGAGTCATGTAATGTATCTTTATAGGTAGACTCGGGTAAGTCAGGAATCTTGAAGACAGTCGTCTTCATGAATTAATTACCCAAGGCATGATGAGCTGACATTCAATTCATACCCAAAGTTAGGTCAAACTTATTGAGCTGTAGTAGCAGACAGTCTGCTATTGTCTCATGTCCACCAATCAACATTGGTAGCTATCAGACTATTAGTCTTATGATGATCAACTAGCCACACAGCCCATAATGTGACAAGGATGATCTAGGGCATCTGCACCTCTACCTACTAAGTTAGAAGTTCAAAGATCATTCATCGTTCCAGAATCAATTAAAAAGAGAGAAAGGTCGTCACTAGATACCATGGTTCTGTATAAGAACCAATATCCTTAATTACAATAGTTGATGTTCGCGGATATTTCTATTATGCTTTTTCTCTTCTTGGGATACAATATGGAAATAAATTGCAATTGGTGACGTCTGTGGTCATTTATTTTGAATGTCATATTTCCCTTTCAGATTCGCGACAAGTCAAAGAACTGTAGCTATCCAATACCTAATGCGATTGGAACTATAATACTACGAATGTATGTAGCAGGGTACCACTGCTCTGATACCAAACTGTGAGGCCCGCTCCTTCTCGGATCTGGGAAACCCGTTTACACATCATCCGTAATATCATATTCTCTAGAAATCGCATTAGGGAACTGGAAATTAGGGATTTTTTTTAACAATGACATTCACAAATTAACTAGTAAGCCACAGAACTACAGTATGTCACGGTTATATTGCATAAATTTCCATATCAGTTTATATGTAACAACAGAAATTGCATTATATACATGTATCCCAATTTTATCAGAAGAGAAATAAAAGCATAAATATCTTGAACAAACTATAACATACATACCTGCTATGTTTTGCTTCAGAAACTGACATTCAACTCTCCCAATACAACGGTGCAGGTATTTTGCCTGCAATCCATGGAATAGGGAGAAAAGAACATCAACAAATGTTGAGTAAATCTTAATTAATTAAAAATAACAGGAAATTTTGTAGTTCCAAAAGAAATCAAGTAATTTGGCCTTGACAATTAAAATTTAAAGCTACTTGCAATGAAACAGGCTTTCAAGCTATTTGGTATGTAAAACCCCATTCTACTCATCCTACACTAATTACCCACATTAATCATTTATATACCAATATCATGTGGTCCATATTTAAGTCATTGCCTTTCTATTAATTATAATACAAGTTTGACTGGTCTTGAGAATATGAATGATGAGACTCTGATATAATCATTATCTCTATAATGCTTATAAATATGTTTAAGAATCTTGTGGATTGATCATAGTAAGAGTATATGATGGATATGGGTTTTTGATTCTTTTCTTGTTGTTTTTCTCAAGCCTAGTAGATAGTCTGATAAGGATGATTTTCATGATATGGTCTTTTCTCTTTGCCAGGAATTATTGGCAGAAAAGTAACTAGTTCAACGGAAACCAACTCAACTGTAATTCAACTTTAGCCAACTCAATTGTGACTCAATCCAATTTCAATGTATCTTTTTCAGATTCAACTGTAACTGATTTAGAGGTAGCCATAGAGGACTCAGATGTATACATGGATGATTCAGATGTAGCATTGCCAAGTCTGTTAGCGAAAAATAAATAAAACTCAAGCGGTGAAGTAGCCTATAAAAGAGGCTCTTCCGTCTCGCCCTCTAATTGGAAGGGCGGTCCAATAGAGGGATAGGTCTACTCCAAAACTACGCCACTGAGACGGGTGAGAGAGACTCTCTAGAAAAGTCGCTCTAAAAGAAAAACCGGCCCGACCGGTACGGGCTAACGAGCTCAAAAAACTAGAACCAAGGGTCCTCCAGCCTAGGTACCCTAAAGAACAAGGGTCAGCGGAACAGGTCTTTAAAAGAAAACCTGTGGATCCCAGAGAGGCGTAAAAACTGCGAGCGCTCGCGAAAAACCGAGAAAAAGACTGGGATCCTAGACCCGCGCACGAAGCGGCCGCTGCCCTAACTGGGCTTCCTAATCTTCCACCCAGCTGAGGGTCACCGCCCCCTCGCACAGTCAGGCGTAAAGGTTACCATGACTGGCACTTTTAATTACTAGTCATCATTGAATCATCATCACTATCTTAATTTCTCATCCTCTCTTGAACTCTGATGTAGTCAACTTTACAGATCTAGGTATCTTGTTGATAATTATATTGAATAGTGATTCATACTTTAGTGATTTTGAATGATTGATCACAAAGATCTTCAGTCATTGATCATAGATGATCTCATCAATTGGCGGCTTGCTTATTAATCTAGATTTATGAAAATATCTCAATGAACTCCTTTTTCAAACCACGAGATCATAAGTTGTTTATTGGAACTAAATTTAAAATTTCATTTAATGTAGAAATTTTACTTTTGTTATTTAACTCGTAATTTAGTGGCAAGACTCTTGATCTAATTTTTATAAGTCTCTTGTATGAAAATACCCTAATATAATGGACAAAAGATGAAAAGATAGTCAATGCAATCCTTCCTGGCACTGCAAAATTTCACCCTGAATCTTCTCTTCCACTAGATCT
The DNA here is from genome assembly GCA_037367405.1 of Ottelia alismoides. Taxonomy (NCBI): domain Eukaryota; kingdom Viridiplantae; phylum Streptophyta; class Magnoliopsida; order Alismatales; family Hydrocharitaceae; genus Ottelia; species Ottelia alismoides. The sequence continues at coordinate 18,296 of JAZKJV010001037.1, read as the reverse complement.
CGTCATTCTAATAATGCTAACATATTGAGATTATTATTTACTTATCCACCGTAGCCATCTTTCGATTCTTTATCACTATTACTAAGAGATATTGAGAAACCCTCCCAATTGGATGTATCAAGCTCCCAGCCAAGAGTTATACCCCTTTAGCTACTTTGTATCTTCCTACCCTTGCTAAAAAAATATGTCGGGTTAATTACGCGATCTTGATATCATTAAGCTGGATCATAGTTAAATTCTTTATCTTTCGTCATTTTCAATAGGTTGAAATAGACCTTCTGTGATTGTTCTCGAGATTAAGAATCCAAATAAGTTGATAATAATATATTTAACAGATTTCAGAATACTTAATATTGAAAATAATCTCCTGATTATGTCATAAAATGGAATATGCTCCATTGAAAATAATCTCCTGATTATGTCATAAAATGGAATATGCTCCAGCGGTATAGATATTGTGCATCAAAAACCATGAAAAAAAATGTGGCAGATTCTTAAGTTGACTATACTCTAAAGAGAAGAATTTTGCTTGCATTATGCAGATTTGTCTAATGTTTAAAATGAAGCAGAATACCCAACCTTTAGTTGAATACTGCTATGCTAGGAATTCTAGTTTTAAAAGGCTAAATTCTTACACACATGTCTGTATATGTGCAACACATGGACTGTTCAGATATACATTGATTGTTGATCTTTTTCTTCCGGATCTGGAATATCCATATGAGGTCGTGTTGTCACAAAGGATTACCATATCAAAGATTTCTTCTAGTTAGGAGGTACGTATTAAGTTGAGTATATTATCTATATTATTTCATACACCGTAGAAAGGTGAAACCACCTCTGCCATGGTTGCTTCTTCTAGGAGGGACAGATTAGGTCCACTCATGCCCACAACCGTGATTGTTTTACATCGAGATGAGCCACATATTATTTTACTTTTCTAGATGTAGTGGCCATAGAGAAGATTGTTGCTGGTTAAAGCATAATAAACTTGTAGCTCATCAAACAGTCTTTTGAGATGTTGATGATATCATGATTTTATGTATACCATCTCAAGAGATAAGTATGATGACCTTCTTTATAGGCTTCATTAGTTTTGTATATCCTTACATTAAACTCTAGTTCCAATGACCCTTGTGCAGAACATGATATCACTGCCTTTACCGACCCTCATGTATATCTCACAATGGTTTAAATGTTCTTGGGAATCATTTGTACTTCTATTATTAGTATTGAGATGTTATTTATGTATTCACATCATATTAACCAGGAATATACAATTAGAATTTAGATGAAAGTGCAATCTATCTTCTGCCACATGCAATACACAAGTATTATAGAGTCAAATTTCCATTGCTTTAGATTACTACAAGACCCTTGTTCCCAACATGTTATAATATATGGTAACTCAGTTATAGCATATCTAGAATATACAACACTCAAGCAACCTATTACTATCAAAATGTGTAAAGACAATGCATGGAAAGCAGCAAGAGATGGGAAAAGATTGTACCTTTGATCCTTTAAGTTTGGAAGGATTTTGTGGCTTTATCTAACATACAACAATAGATAAAATACATGATGGATAGCAACATAAAAAAAACTGAATTAGAAACTTCAACATTGACTTTAATGAGAACAAAGAGGAGAGAGATATGTACCTTTGAATATCTCCACTTTGGAGATCCAAACTTGCTTGCAACATCCTTTTCTTGACAGGAGCTTCAGTTCATTCGGATCCGGATGTTACAGGAACGCCCGAAGACTGTCACAAAAATAAGATCTTTTTTGGGTTTAGCTGGATATTATAGAAGATTCGTGAAGGACTTTTCACAAATAGCATTGCCAATGACTAGACTAACTTAGAAGGAGGTCCCATTCTTATGGTCTGATACATGTGAAGCTAGTTTTCAGACACTGAAAGAATGCCTAACATCTGCACCCATCCTTACTCTACCCTCCGGAAGTGAAGGGTTTACAGTGTACACTGACGCATCTAAAGAAGGACTTGGGGCGGTTCTTATGCAACATGGTAAGGTAGTTGCGTATGCATCACGACAGCTCAGGACACATGAGAAGAACTACCCAACACATGACCTTGAATTAGCTGCCGTAGTTTTCGCTTTAAAGATATGGAGACACTACCTGTATGTATTACTTTTGAAATCTTCACTGATCATAAAAGCTTGAAATATCTATTTGATCAAAAGGAGCTCAATATGAGACAGAGACGGTGGCTAGAGTTGTTGAAAGATTATGATTGCACTATCTCCTACCACCCTGGTAAGGGGAACGTCGTAGCAGATGCACTTAGCAGAAGAACTTATTCACCTGGGTTAGTGAGTGCTATCCACTTCTGGGGTTTACTATCAACGTTAAGCGAATGGAAACCATTTGATAGTAGTGCTGATACTATAACTATTCCTCATCGATACAAACCAGAGATATGGGATAAAATAAAGAAAGGACCGGAGGATGATCCAGTCCTTAAAGACTTGAAACAACAACTTGAGAAGAATGAGATAGAGGGATTCCAGATACAAGATGGGTTACTATATAACCATCACAGAGCTTGTGTACCAGACATACTTGAATTGAGGAAAGACATTTTACCTGAAGCTCATTATTCTAGATTATCTATTCATTCAGGAATTACGAAGATGTATAAGGATCTTCATTCATACTTTTGATGGTCGGGAATGAAAAAAGATGTTGCTGAGTTTGTGAATTCATGTTTCACTTGCCAGCAGGTAAAGTCTTCACACCAAAAGCCACTGGGATTATTGCAACCCCTCCCTATACCTGAATGGAAATGGGAAAGCATTTCCATGGATTTCATTACTGGCTTACCTCAGACGACTGGTAGTAAAGATAGTATCTGGGTTATAATAGATCGTCTGACAAAGGTAGCACACTTCATTACGATAGGTTTATCTTTCACTCCAGATCAGCTTGCTGAGTTATATATTACACATGTGATTCGCCTCCATGGTATCCCGAAGGAAGTAGTTTCTGATCGAGATTCACAATTCACCTCACACTATTGGGAGAACTTCATGAAAGCCTTAGGTACACAACTATGCTTGAGTACAGCATATCATCCACAAACAGATGGTCAGTCAGAATGTACGATTCAAACACTAGAGGATATGCTATGAGCATGTGCCTTAGAATGGAAGGGATTGTGGATTAAACATTTGCCTCTTGTAGAATTCACCTACAATAATAGTTACCATACAAGTATTGGCATGGAACCATTTGAAGTACTATATGGACGAAAGTGTACTACTCCTTTGTGTTGGCAAGAAGTCGGAATAAAGAACCTTTACGATTCAGATAGACTTCAGAAGACACGGGAAGCTGTAGAACTTGCTAGAAAAAGACTATTAACTGCCTAGAGTCGCCAGAAAAGTTATAGTGATACCAGGCGAAGATACCTTGAATTTGAGATAGGTGACTTTGTATTTCTCAAAGTATCACCTATGAAGGGTGTCCAGAGGTTTGGCTTGCGTGGGAATTTAGCACCCAGGTTCGTAGGTCCCTTTGAAATTACTTAGCGCATTGGAAAAGTGGCATATACAGTTGCACTTCCTCCACATCTTTCGGCAATACATGATGTATTTCATGTATCAAATCTGAGAAAGTACATTAGGGATCCAGAGCATAAGATAAGTTATGATGATTTACATGTTGAGCCAGACTTGACATACCAAGAGATACCTGTGCAAATACTTGAAAGGGATATCAAGAAGTTGAGAAACAAAGAGGTGCCTCTAGTTAAAGTATTGTGGTGAAATCAAGAGTTGAAGAAGCCACATGGGAACCTGAGGTAGAAATGAGAGAGAAATACCCGCACTTGTTTGAATGATAACACTATGTATTATGTATATGTTCATTATAAATGAAAGGATGTTCATTCTCTTTAAGGTTGTTATGGTTTCAATCCTCTTTAAGGTTGTTATGCCTGCATTTCTAGTCTCGAGGACGAGACTTCCTTTAAGGTTGTTATAATTGTAAAGCCTTGAACTTGGCATATCTCGGATCCTATATAATAAGATCCGGCTCGTCAAGAAGAAACCATCGGAAATAGTTTCGTGTGAATCGGACTTCGTTTCGATTTGTTATGAATTTCGGAAGAAAGAGAAGTAAGGAAGGATGAGATGTCATTAACCCATAATGAATGTCAGTAAGACTAATTAAACATGATTAAAGAAACTAATGATGTATTAAAAACCGCTAATGATCATTAGTAACACTAATCAAAAGTTAGCAAAAGATAAGCGTAAGCCGCGAAAGTTAAATCGTGATTAGTGAAAGTTAATCAGGATTAGTGTTAATGACGCGTCATTAACGAATCTAGAATCCTCTAGAATGTTCTAACTTAAGCCCCATGTTTGGGATAAGTTTTGGCTAAAACCATGGGCCAAAACCATGGGCCGCTAAACCATGGTTTTCTAACCATGGTTAGTGGTTTTCGGGAGCATATAAATAGACCCCCCCACCCATTCATTCTCTACGATTACCACTACCACCACCACCCCAAGGGCTAGGGTCGAGAGGTCGGGAGGAGGAGTGGGAGGCGAGGAATGAGCGCTAGCGAAGCGCTGCTGGGAGAACGAGGAGGAGAAAGGTACGATCATCTCTTAGTTTGCTTCGTAAGCTAGGCTTTCAATTCATACTCTTGTTCTTCCAAGTTTTGTTCATGATTCATCTTTCTTTCCGATTCATTTTCCTGTTGTGTTTCAAGGAGAAATCTGTGTAACACCCTACTTAGGTGCAGGCGGCTATGCACGTCAGTTACCCTGTGATTTATCACATGTTCACTCATCTAAGATGCGTGGTGTCTACCGATTCTCCATCGTTTATGTTTCTATTCTTCGTATTATGCTTTTATAGTTATTTTGATGGAGAAATCTGTGTAATGCCCTACTTAGATGCGGGCGGCTATGCACGTCAGTGATCCTGTGATTCGTCACACGTTCACTCACCTAAGATGTGTGGTGTCTACCGATTCTTCATCTCTTATTGTTTGAGTATATTCTTCCAGTTTCGTTGTTATTTTCCTCTAGATTGATTATATAGACACTACAAAAAAAGGCGGGATTGGCGTGCACATAAGAGCTCGTTATGTGCACGCCTAGTGCACGCCATGTGCACGCCTGACGAGTGGGCGAGCACATGTGCTCGTTAAGGGCGTGCTCGCTGATCTGAGAGTCGCCACGACTGGTGGGCGAGCACCATGGGACGCTATGTGCTCGTCGGTGTGATCGCCTTCTCTATAATCTGCGATTACACACGGAGCACCGGGCGAGCACATGTGCTCGCCCAAAGTGATTTCCAGGAAAAAAATATACAGGTTCGACAGGGTTTTGACGCCCCGTCGAACCTGTATACCCTGCCAATAAACCACTGCAGGTATCTTCCTAAGGATATATGTATTATAGCAGATCGTAGATTAAGATAACTAGCACTAAAAATTTAAAGGAACGCAATATACATGAATTCAGAAATAAACAATCTAATTTAATATCTAAATATTACAAACAAGTCAACGCCAACAAAGTTCATATAAATTAAAAGATGTTCTAAAAGTTTAAAAGAAAATACAGGTACAAACCACCAAAAATTTACTTCTTCTTTGATCTAAAAAATTTGGACACTAAACCCTGCTTTGATTTCTTTTTTTCTTTCTCCTTTTCTTTAAACCTCGCATACATGCGTGCCTCTTCTTCAGGGTCGTTCTCCTCCTCCTCTTCGTGATCAGATTCAATCTCTTCAGGTTGAGATGCACGCCCTTGCGACCTATATTATATATGGAAGATATTTATCTATTAAATGCATTTTGTAGATATAGAAATTTAATTGTATTACTCATTCTATAAGAAGAATACTTACATGTACGTCGTGAACTCCTCTCGGAGCTTCGTCACCTGCTCCACCATCATCGCCATCTGCGACTCCAATGGAACTGTTGATTGGGACGGATGTGGTTGCGTATACGACGGCTGAGAGTATGCAGAATAGGAGTGACGATGTTCCTCCACATAATATGGAGGAAGACCACCAAGCATCTGCTTCCTATTCGCCACAACGTCCCTCTCCTCCAACACCTTATAAGTTTTTCAATTTTTAATATAAAAGTATATATTAGAAATGAATATAGTAAGATAATATTTATCCATATATACTTGCTTCCAGATCGTTTTATCAAATGGTGGTTGCTCTCCAGTTGGATCGACACCCCATTTATCTGCAGATAGTGCCAGATAACGATCCTGAAATACAAAGTTTACAATATATATAAATATGTTATAATATATCAATTAATTGTAAATAAATTGATAGACTTACCAACAATTGTCCGGCTTCAGGAGTGGACCATTGCGACTCTCCTTCTCTCCCACTCATGTGGGACCTCGACCACCACTCCTGAAAAGAGGGTTCCCTTTCCAACCTAGCAGCCTGAAATTTTTTTTAAGATCTATTAAAACATTACATTATATTAAAGTAGATCTCCAAAAAATAATTTTAAATCGTAATACCATCTCCGCTCTAATCTGATTGTGGCTTTTAGAGCCACTGGTAGACTTGATCCTTTGTTTTTGGCGGTTTGTCTTTCCCGCCGAAGATCTTCGTCCAAACTCATTATCCGCAACGAATGCATCACAGAAATCGGCCCATCTGCAAGGATTACGTTATGATAATTGATTATTTTAAAAAGTGTAATATAAATTATTTGACAAGTATAATACCTATCCTCCGTACACCATGACGGCGGGAACCTCTTCATCTCCTCAAAATTCATCTCCTCGCATCTCGTCTTCGCATGCGAGTCTCTCCTTGCCTTGAAAAATGTATCGCTCGTTCTCTTTTCTGCCAAACGAATGAAGGCTCTACGATAAACCTCCTTCCCCAGACCAGTGCCATGGCGAAACCTACTCTGAAAAATAATAACAATTTATAAGATACAAAAAACTTGATAAAAAAATTATGTATCACTTCTAAGAAACATTTCTTACCAGAAACATGTCAAAAAGTCTCTCCTGCTCTGCAGCAGGGATGCGACACCACCTAAATTGCATGGAAGTCAAGTGTGTCTTTATTATGTTGGTTATCTCCTTTGCCACCCTGTTGCTGTTCAAAAAATCCCTGCATTTACTAAAAAATTTAACTTCCATGCAATTTAAAAAAATTTGGAAAATATTTGAAGATAAAATCTATAAAATTTTTACCTCCCATCAGCCGTAACCTCCAACAAAGGGTGGGACGCCGACGTCTGTCCAACTACAGTGGGTAAAGGCACGGATGTGCTCGGCCGTCCAGAAGAAGGGGAGTCAGAACCCATCGATGTCCGGTTTGGTATGGGGACCTGGACTGGGAATCCTGTAGGGGCTGCTGAGGTAGATGGCTCTCCATAGCCTCCTACGTAAAAGGGTGGCGGAGGACAATCAAGAGACTCGTAGTAAGCTATCACCCGGTGAACCTCGTCGGATTGTGAATCAGGAGCAACATCTGGGGTGGGCTGCCTAGTGGAAGAAGGTGTGTCTGAGGAAGAAGGACGAGTGGATCTATGTGATCCATGCGACCCGCCACGTCCAAAACCTGCCATGACTGTAATAATGATGCATTACATAGTTATTATTTAAGATTTTAGATAATTCAATTATAATTGTATACTAAAACTTACAACTAATCTTCATCACTTATTTCGGTGGGATTAAATGATATTTCTTCATTTTCTGAGTTTTCTGAAAAATCATTACTGGAGTCCGTATCATCTTGTAAGTCAACACACAAAACTTCATTATCAGCCAATCGAATCGATTCGATAACTGGGACTTCTTCTGTTAAGTCTATTCTTTCATTTGTCGGTGTAAATGCTTCATCTATGTCATCTTCCTGATTACTGGAATCATTGGAGATATAACTTCGAGAATTTATCTTCACAACAGTTACTGTTTCAATGCCCTTTCTCTTCTTTGATATTTGTGGTAGATAACATACTTGATCCGCTTGAGATGCTAAGACGAATGGTTCAAATCTGCGTATAAATTTCCTTTGCACCACGTCGACAATGTTATTTCTTTTATCAAGTACTACACCTCCATTGGGTTCATACCAATCACACAAGAAAAGAACTACTTTATTCAAGCCTGGTATACTATATTCCACTTCTATAATCTCCTTTAAAATTCCGTAATAATTCAGATGATCTTCCTCATAACAAGATCCGCGAACCATCACTCCATGATTTTGAGTTGTCAAATATTTACCGGAATTTAAGGTATGAAAACGATACCCATTACTGTAACATGAGTTGTACGATCGAACCTTATAAACAGGTCCTTCTCCAAAATATTTCAGAATATGAGAATAGAAATCGCCACCGTCCAACTGTTTTGATCGGTCATTAAACCACGCTGGAAATTGATTTCTATAAGTGCTCAAAACTTCTTCATCTGAATACATAGGATTTTCCTCCATAATTTTCTGTCTAAATTCCCTACAATTTATAAGAGAAATATATTCATTACTTGTAATGAATATATACATAAAGCAATTCAAATACTTACTGAACATATGGTGTTATTTCCTCGCAATTGTCTAATACGTATAACTCTACAGCATCCTTCTCTTGTTTCGATAAGAAACGTTCAGTTGCTTTGCCAATTAGATGAGTGGATGGCCGAAAGATACTGATACAAGGTTCTTCATCGGAAGAAATTGTCTCATTCCTCCCGTATCTATTGTGGATAGTCTCCACATCTTCTGGAAGATATCTTGCGCAGAATGTTGCGACTTCCTCATATATATATTGTGAACTTATAGATCCTTCAACTTTACTTTTGTTTCGGACCTTTCTTTTAAGAAAGAACATAAACCTATAAGAAAATATATTAAACATTTAGACCAAATAGTAAAGAAGGAATGACATTCCAATACATTTATTTACCTTTCAAACGGATACATCCAACGATATTTTACCGGTCCACCAACTTTTGCTTCCCATGGAATATGAATCATCAGATGCTCCATCGAATCAAAAAATGACAGGAGAAATATCTTCTCCAGGTTACACATAATCACAGGAATATTTATTTGAAGATAATCCATCTTCATGCGGTGTATGCGTGACGAGCATAACACCTGGAAAAATCTGCTTACATCTGAAAGAGCATCGATAATATTTTTTGGTAACAATCCTCTGAACACTAACGGTAGTAATCTTTCCATAAAAACATGGCAGTCATGACTCTTCATTCCCTTAAATGTAAACTTCTTCAGATCGACCAAATTGGAAAAATTTGATGCATATCCGTCTGGAAACTTCAATTTACATGTCCATTCACAAACAAGCTTAACTTGATTTCTATCTAAAGTATACTTTGCTTTTGGAACTTCAACCCTTCCACTATCATGCTCCTTGATATGCTAAACCCATCTTCCGCATCATCTTTTTTGTTTTGTAATAATTATCAGGTAATTCTGCATCTTCTGGTAACATCTTCTTAATAATCCTCAGCATTGCATCAAAATTACGATCGGTCATATTATATTCCATCTTCATCGATAGAAGATCCGAGACCACAGAAAGTTTTGAATATGTCTTGCAACCCAACCATAATGGCTCTTCCGCTTTTTTCAACAGCTCGTAAAATTCTGCAGACTCTCCATATGGTTCCTCATCATCTAACAAAGTATCATTGAATTCTGGACCCGCAACATCCATAACCATATCTACAAAGGGATTAATATTGTCAGCTTCTTCCACATCATTCATTCTGTTCTCGAAATTCTCACCATGCCTCCATCAAATCTGATATCCTTCCATGAAACCCATTCTATAAAGATGTAACTGAGTTTCATCTTTTGATCTCTTCTTCATTAGACGACATTTCTTACACGGACACAAGATAGTTCCATCTGAATCCACAATACGGGAACCTTGTGCGTAAGCAAATTGTATGAATTCCTTAACACCTCTTTGAAAAGCATCTGCTATACGCCCATCTACTACACGGTTGTACATCCATTCTCTATTAGTCATATTTATGAACCTGAATTAAATAATCTAAAATGTCAAATCTAAGAAATTGAGGATATCTAAACGTTTCACATTTTCGAGATAAAAGATGAGAAGAGAAGTGTATTAATTATGTTATCACTTTAGCCCGTCCATAAGGATTCAAATTTACTAAAAGATGATCGTTGTCACAGGTATCTTTATTTCTAACGAAAATTCGGCAGCATAACCCTGCACCTCTCCCGTATACCCCATAAATAAATCGTAATTAATTATCAAAATAATCATATTATTGATTATTTCAATAATAAATATGACTGATTTGGTATACAGAAGAGGAAGGGGTTATGAACCGAATTTCCGTAAGAAATAAAGACATTGTGACACGGATCACCTTTTAGTAAATTTGAATCCTTACGGACCCCCTTAGTCCGGGACCTCCGAACTAAGGAAAGCTAATATAAATGTAATACTTTAAGATCATTTTACGTCATACATTTGTAAGTGCTACAAATGAGACTATAAAATAATCTTAAAATATTTATTCATTTATATTAGCCGGGCATTTATGTATATTTAGCTGATTAACGATGGGGATAGGGATAAGTGTGATCCTTATTTAGTGCCTAATACAGTGCTTGGGTCACTAAAAGTTAATGGGCACCTGCAAAAAAAATTCGAACCTGCATACATCAAAATCCACGACCATTGGTCTGGGATAAACATCCCAAAGTGAGTCCAATACTGCTGTGAAAAAATAAAAAAATATAACACAGTTAGAGGTGATCAAATCCTCTAACGTGTTGCACACGCCACCCGTTGTGCAGGGCCACACACCACCCGGTGTGGAAGGACGTACTGTGTGTGAAGAATTTTGTGCGATTTTCTAATAATTACTAAATCATATTTTGGACTTATTATAAATCTATGTATAAGTTAATGTGATATAATTGGTCACATTAACTAAAATTTAATGTGATAATAAATTATCACAAAATAAACAATGGTGTATATCATATCTCATATCAAAACGATATGAAATTTTAAAACTGTTATTAATGATGTTGATAATATCTAGTATCTACATTATTGAAGTTGAGTAACTAAAGTTATTCACAAATTTCATAACTAATCATTTTCGAACATAATGTTTGTTGAGGCATTTTATCTACATTATTCCGAGGCATTATAAAAGTTGAGTAACTAATCTTTTCTGAGCATAACTAATCTTAACTAATCATACAAGCATTTTGTCATTTAAAATTTACAAAATTTAAACACAATGTTCGTTGAGGCATTTTATCGAACACCTACAGGGCATACAATTCTACATATTATTTAGACAACCAAATTCGAAATAACAATACTATAGTGATCTACTATTATCCTTAATATGTAAAACACATATAAACTAACAAAATACTACACTACATTCAACAAAAATTTTAAACCCTAATCTATCCAAACAATACAACTACGTAATGAAATCAAATAAAAAGAGAAAGGATTAAAGATTATACTGAGTGGTAGATGTAGATCTACTCAAAACACGAAAACCACGGGCGTCGGGGTCGGGGCGGAGGGCTTGCGGGTCGCCGGAGGGGAGGAAATGGGAGAGGGTTGCGTGAGAAATGAGGAAGAAGGGCCTCGTAGGTTCTGTTTACGGCCTTGGGCGAGCACACTTAAGTGCTCGCCAGGCCGTCGCCCGGTGCTCGCCCAAAATTTCCAGCCGCTAAAATTATCCGCGCAAGGAAATTCAAGTGGGCGAGCACATTGAGCGAGCACATGGGCGAGCACATGTGCTCCTCAATACTGGTAACTGTGCCTCTCCGCAAATTTCAAACCAGCGACCCTCATGGGCGAGCGTATGTGCTCTTAGTGTGCTCGCCCATTAGGGGGCGAGCACATGTGCACGCCAGGTGCACGCCGAGATGTGCACGCTAATCCCGTCTTTTTTTGTAGTGAGAGGAAACTCTTTTCGTTTTTATTTTGAAATATGTCCCGATATAAGGGGAAATTCTGCCTAAATGTTCCGAGAAATATGTCCCGATATAAGGGGAAACTCTGCCAAAATTCTCCAAGAAATATGTCCCGATATAAGGGGAAACTCTGCTGAAATGTTAAGAGAAAATATGCTCTTGACGTTCTTCGTGTTCTTCGTGTTCTTCGCGTTGTTCGTTCGTTCTTCACTTTCTTGACATGTTCTTAGCGTTTCGATACGAAAATGAAATTCGATCTTTTCAGGAGCCTTAAAATAGCCTTTCTAAAAACGAAACTCGATAAAGCCTTGCATACACGAGAGAGAGCTCAATTAGGTAATGAAATCCTTCCTTTTGCTGTTGGTTTTTCATACGAAATTATTGAAATTCTTGATTTTGTGTTCTTTGCTACGAAGAACCCTAATTTTGGCTATTTTTGAAAAAGTCTGAAGAATTGCTTTGTGATTCCCACTAAAATAAGGTTTAAGCATCAAATTGATGCGGTGGCTTTGAAAGTTAGGGTTTGGGAGTTGAATTAGGCATAAATCCGAATATATATATGGTTATGAATAATATATATGTGAGTATATACTAAGTATTGTTGATTATGCAAATCGAGGACTTAATGAAAGAATTACATCATGGAAATTGATGTGGTTTGAGTTGGATCCTAAAAGGGATTGTATGTCACGATAAGGATGACTGGGAGTAGTACTACAGGTCGGGCATGCAACCTGTAGGTTTGTCGGAAGGAACCCGTATTGCCATTTCCCTACCTAGGTGGTACACGGTTGTCCTGTTATGATAAGTGCGCACAAATTGAATGTTTTGCAACGCGTGGTACCAGGAGCCAATATATTCGGGTTGGAACGACGGAAGATGTGGTCGTGCCGTGTGGAGGCACGGGTGGTTCAATAGCTGCTGGGTCACGATAATATGTATTTTAAAGATGCTAGGTTATGTGATTAAATGTTAGCCAGAGATTTTAAGCAACCGAGTCCTCGAGGACGGTGTGCTCATTTTGTTTTCCAGCCTGAGGGTTGAGACCCTGTTTAATAAAAGAAAAGCAAATTGTCATGGTAGTATTGGAGGATTGTTTGAGGTGACGTGCGGCGACATAAGCTTACCAAGATCAACACAATCTCCAATCCTGAAGTGTCCACAGCTTCGGAGTCCAAGAATGGTGGGGTTCCCCTGACTAATCCCTGATGTGGAATAGAAAGGAATAAGACATAAATTAATGAAAAGGAATGAAATTTTTGTGATATCAAGTTTTGAAAAATTACACAATTTGTTTGCTTTTCTCTTCTTCGTTACTTAGCATTCGCTAAGTTTTATCCTATGATTTATGGAAAACCCAGCAGGTATCGGTGAGCCATCACAAGGACTTTAAAAATTCATCCAGCTTACATACTAGACATCTAGCCAGCCACAATAGCTTTACTCTTTAAGGTAGTTTGTAGTCTTTTGTATATTCACCTTTCAAGCTGATGTACACGTAAATGGTTATAGTGGGACAGTGTATCATTTGAACTTTATTTTGTGAATGGAATAGTGTTGAAATACTTTCTTCTGAGTATTTTTATTTGCAGTCTATTTCTGAATGTTAGTTGTGATTGCTGAATAAATTATTGCTGAGTAACTAGATCCGGAAGTGGGAGGATCCGACGGCCCGGCAAAACGGGGTCGCGACATGAACTAAGACACAGTTCAGTTTTTAGGGCCTTCATGAATTCTCCCCAATAATGTGACGTGAAATGAGAGTCCCTATCAGATACAATCTCCATAGGAATCCCATGCAAGCGAATAACATGTTGAATATATAGTTTGGCCAGATCCACCGGAGTGCATGTTATGTTCACGGTAATAAAATGTGCAGACTTAGTCAACCGGTCCACAATAACCCAAATAACATCATATCCACCTACTGTACGAGGTAAGGATGTCACGAAGTCCATATAGATACTATCCCATTTCCACAACGGATTAGGAAGTGATTATAACAAGCCAGGAGGACGCTTGTGCTCTACCTTCACCAATTGGCACGTAAGGCAACGGCTAACATGTTATGCAACATCTCTCTTCATCCCCTCCCACGAGAAGTGTTGACGGAGGTCTCTATACATCTTGGTGCTTCCTGGATGGATAGATAATCTAGAACAGTGAGCCTCATCTAGGATTTCTCTCCTTAACTCACCATCATCAGGGACACAGACACGGTCCTCCTTCCATAAGATGGACTCACAGACTCCGAATCCATCAAACTCCTCCTTCAGGCATCGATGAATAAGTCTTGTAATTTCTGATCTGTTTGCTGACCATGCACAATCATGTCCCATAGTCCACTATACTTGGTAGATACAGTTACAACATCTGTAGTACTATCAAATGGGTGCCACTCACTGAGGGCCGTGAGCATATCCCAAGTCTATAGCCATGCTGCAGTACCTTCGGTATGTGTTCTCCTACTCAAAGCATCCGCCACTACATTCCCCTTACCTGGATGGTAAGAGATAGTGCAATCATAATCCTTCAATACCTCCATCCATCGTCTTTACCTCATATTCAACTCCTGCTAGTCAAAGATATATTTGAGACTCTTGTGATCTGTAAAAATCTCAAACGTGTCCCTATATAAATAGTGACGCCATATCTTCAACGCGAAGACTATAGCTGCCAACTCCATGTCATGAGTAGGGTAGTTCCGTTCATGATTCTCCAGTTGTTGTGATGCATATGCTACGACATGATCACGTTGCATCAACACTACTCCTAAACCCTCCTTTGATGCATCAGTATACACCGTAAAGTCTAAGGGGCCTGAAGGAAGGGTGAGAATTGGAGCACTGGTCAGTCTTTCTTTCAACGTACGAAAGCTCAGCTCTCACTTGTTGCTCCAAATGAAAGGAACATCTTTCTGTGTCAGACGAGTAAGTGGTAGAGCTAGCTGCGAGAAGCCCCTAACAAAACGTTTGTAGTAGCCGACGAGGCCTAAGAAGCTGTGTATCTCGGTAACTGTCTTGGGCTGCTCCCAGGATATGACTGCCTCTATCTTGGCTGGATCAACTATCGCACCTGCTCCTGAAATTACATGACCGAGGAAAGCTACTTCGGTAAGCCAAAATTTACACTTGTTGCATTTTGCATACAACTTGTGTTCTCCGAGTGTCTCAAGAATAGTATGAAGATGATGCTCATGCCCATGCTCATCACGTGAGTATATCAAGATATCATCAATGAATACTACCACAAAATGATCTAAGTATAGACGAAAAATTCTATTCATCATGTCCATGAATGCAGCAGGTGCGTTCGTGAGCCCGAACGGCATAACCACAAACTCATAGTAGTCGTATATGGTGCAAAAAGCAGATTTGAGCACATCTTTGTCCTTGTTTCTCAATTGATGATAACCCGATCGTAGGTCAATCTTTGAGAATACCGCTGTATCTTGCAACTGATCGAAGAGATCATCTATTCGTGGAAATGGGTAACGGTTCTTTATTGTCCTTTTATTCAATTTCCTGTAATCGATGCACAAGCGCATAGACCCATCCTTTTTTATACGAAGATGACTGGTTCTCCCCAAGGTGATGTACTGGGACGTATAAATCCCTTTTCCAATAACTCTTGCAGTTGTACTTTGAGCTTCTGAGTTTGGCTGGTGCCATTTTGTATGGAGGAATGGAGATAGATTGCGTGTCGGGTATCAAAATAATCTCGAACTCGATATCCCTTTCTGGTGGTAGTCCAGGTAATTCCTCCGGGAATACATCAAGAAAATCTCGTACAATTTTATCATCTTCAATCATACGATCTTTGACGGGTAACTCTACAACATGGGCGAGAAAACCTATGCAGCCCTGATCAAGCATGTGTTGGGCCTTCAATGTCGAGGCATACAAGACCTCACTATCTGAGGTACGCCCATCAAATTGAAAGGTAGGTATGCCTGGGAGACGGAACACTATCATCTTCTCGAAATAATCAAGGCATGTGTGATATTGCTCAAGCCAATCCATACCTAAGATGACATCAAAATCTTCTAACTGAATGAGTAAAAGATATGCAGGCAATATGTGCCCGCCGATCTGCACTGCTACCTTCTCCACTACTTGTCACACTACGAATAATTGGCCCCCTAGGCCCTTGATGTGGTAAGGAGATGGAACACAGACTGGCTCTTTGTCTAACTTGGGCACTAATCGATGTGCTAGAAAGGAGTGCGTAGCTCCCGAACCAAATAAAGCATGCAAGGATATACCATGCACTGAAATCATACCTCGCACTACAGCTCTTGAGGCGCGGGCCTGCTCCTGTGTGGTTGCATTCAATTGTCCCTGCGAGTGTGATGCGGCATTAGAACCTGTAATACTGAAGGTTGGTTGTGGTGGAGGACGTTGAAAGCCTCGACCTCCACGACGAGAAGCTGATCCATGTGATTGTGCAGGTGAGAAAGTTGGTCATATACTTGGTTGATGACTGCCTGAGCTGCCAGCAAGTAAGGGACACTTGACCTTGAAATGGCCCGGCTGTTGGTAGTGGAAACACCTACAATATCCTGGCTGAGAAAAGGAGCCTCCCGAGACAAGGCTAGCACCTCCTATCTTGCGACTCTGCGAGTGTGTCAAAGAGTGGAAGGAAGTAGTACCGCGACCCGCCATGCCCTGCCCCAAAGTAGGTATATGGGCAAATCTGCTAATGGTAGGAGTGGTAGCCATAGGTGGAAACGATGCTCTCTACAAGCTCTATAGAAATCTCAGCACGCAAATCTCCCAAACTGAGGTGGTTGAAAATGTGATGGACTCCCCTGAAGCCGACTCTGAGTTGCCTCCATCTTGGTAGCTTTAGCAGCTACGTCCTCGATGGAAGTGAAATCCAATGCAGATAGCTGGTGTTGTACATCGTCACGCAGTCCCCGGATAAACTTCTGTAAATTCTCCTCAGGAAAAGCAGTAGTCGCTGGTGAGTGGCGGGAAAATTCAGTGTAGCGAATGAGGTATTCTTGGACCGTCATTGATCCATGCTTCAGTTCAGCAAACAATCTCCTCTGATCCTCAACCTAGTTGTCATGATAGAACTGGCTACGGGACTTGTCAAGAAATACTTCCCATGTTATGAGATCCTCCAGATGTTCCTTGGTGGCGTACCACCAACGTTCAGCGTAACCTGGTAGTGAAAATTCCACGAATGTAAGCCAAGACTCTTCAGAAGCATGTATCGTCTGTAAGACCTTAGATACGTGATCCATCCATAGCTCAGCCTCATCTGGTGTGCCTGTGCCGAAGAATTGGGGCACCTTGGACCTCTGGTAGGCTGCATAAGTCATCTGATGTTTCTGCAGTGCCTCTAAATCCTCCGATCCTTCAGGGTCCAGAGACACCGAAGGATGAACACTGCCCTCTTCCTCACGAGAAGGTTGATAAGAGGAATCTTCCTGCTAAAGGAGCCTCTATTCCGATGCCTCCTGACGCTGCTGTATACCCTGCACGGCTTGAATTAGCGAGGCTAGCTGCTGTGCAACATCAGGGTCAACACGAGGCGACATGATTCCCCCTGCGAGAATCATTATATTAGAGTTTTTTTCCATGATTAGAGATACAATGGACACATTGAGTATGACTCGAATTATTCTCCTTAAACTAATGACGAAGTCAAAAGACTTATCGTTGTATATATACTTCAAATCCCACTGATAATCTAATATGCAAAAGAGAGAATGGAGTATCAGGCTCTGATACCATCTGTGACGCCCCGCCCCTCCGGCTACCAAAACCGATGAGACGGGAGCGTCGGACCTGCGGTCCCAATACGCCCATGATCTATGATACTCGGTACACCATCTTGTGCACATTAGATCAATACTTGAAATATAAATAACAATAGGAGAATTACATGAAATGGAAAGAAAATGCAACATCCATTTTCATTGATAATAATCATCAAGTCCATGTCCGTACAAAAAGAGATATGATATATAACTATAAATTTGTAGAAGAAGTTCTCCAGATATCTCATTACATTGTCTCTCAAATATAATATGAAGTAATGCAGGAAAAATAAATACTCTAAGTAGGACGCACCCTGTATGGTGCAAGTATGACGTAGGATGTCTGATCTTCTCGAAAGCCACCTACGGTTGCGGTTGCTGCTCGGCTACACCTGTTGGGTTCACACAAGGGTAACATTACGAGCAATCGCCCAATAACGAGACAAACATTATAATAACTAGTGTAGGGGTAGAAAAGAAGTGCACTCATCTCCATATAGTGACACATGTATATATTGTAGGA